>CM073499.1:12831250-14232500 GCA_037074585.1 Biancaea sappan | reverse complement strand
TGATGATTGCATAACTTTGATTTCAATGCCATCCTACAATTTCTGCCACCAATCATAAATTATCCGTCCTCCAACTATTCAATAATGGTTGGTCCACGAAGACAAAGGTCATGGAGATAAATAACACGTTTCGTAGATGTCCTCCAACTATAAAACAGGTCCTGACCTCTCACTCTCACAAGCGCACACACAACGAGAGTACTTGCTATCGCTAGCTAAGCAGGAGTCAGGAATGGAGGAGAGGAAAGGCAAGAGAGCTCATTGTTTGGTGTTGGCTTTTCCAGCTCAAGGTCACATCAACCCTATGCTTCAATTCGCAAAGTGTTTGGATCATAAGGGTGTAAGAGTCACAATGGTAACCACTCGCTTTGTTTGCAACACCATACACAACAAAGAATCAACCTTCAATTTTGCTCTTGAGAGCATCTCCGATGGCTTTGACAACGGAGGAGCAGAAGCAGCAGAGAGTGGCGCGGCCTACATCGATCGCTTTTGGGAAATAGGGCCAAAGACTTTTGCAGATCTCTTAGAGAGGTTCATAAGTTCTGGGGATCTAGTTGATTGCGTTGTGTATGATTCCGTGATGCCTTGGGCTCTGGAGGTTGCCAAGAGATTTGGGGTGATTGGAGCTGTCTTCTTCACTCAATCATGTGTTGTGAACAGTATATACTATCATGTCTATCATGGGAACCTCGAGTTTCCTGTGACTGATGATGATGATGTTGAAATTGCGCTTCCTGGATTGCCAACACTAGCTCCTTTGGACGTGCCATCTTTCTTGTATGACGTGGGATATCCAGCTTTCACAGCCATGGTTGTAAAACAGTTTTCTAACATCGAGAAAGCAGATTGGGTGCTCTGTAATTCTTTTTATGAGCTGGAGCCGGAGGTGAGTACCACTACTTAATTCCTTCAGAGTTAGGCATACTTTTTTACACCAAGAATCAAATTGAACCGATTTGTTTAATTGAAAAATTGATTTAATTTGAATTAATAAATTAATAATTATTAAAATTAATAAAAAATTAGTCGAACCGATAAAATTTATAAAATTAGTTAATTCAACCAGTTTTTTTATTTTTTTGAATTTTTTTATTTTTTATTTTAAATTTTTACAGAATATTATCATGTATTTTTAATATATTTCTAAAATTTTAAGATATTAGAATAAGATATAAAATTAATATAAATATATATATAAGTAACATGCCTAAAATATTTTAATATTATATATTATATATTTTAATATTTTAATATCTGTAATATATATATTAATTATATATTTTATTATTTTATTATATTTTAAATACTACCGGTTAGACCGTAATTCGACTACAATCCAACTGTTAATTAACTTTTGAACTAGTACCTCAATAAATTTAATAACTAGTCCAAATTTTTGAACTTTGCCTTTTACTAAATAGAATTATGAATGAACTTTATCTTGTTGAAAAGTTACTGATTAATTAGTATTTTCTAATTATATGTAAAGTCCCATTTTTAAAAAATGAATATTTAGCAAAGTTCGAAAAAAAAACTGGTTGAAACACCAATTCAAAGGTCAATGATCAGATCGTAATCGAACTGGTAGTAATTATAATATATTAAAATATTAAAATATATAATTAATGTATGTACTTCAAATATTAAAATATATAATATATAATATTTGTACAAACTTATTTGTCAATTAGTGGATCCTTAAACTAAAGACAATTCACTCCACTCCACTCTTATTGATGTGGTTAATTTTGTAACTTTATGATTTTTATATAAACTTGAACCTGCTAATCTTAGGTATACATTAATAGACATGTACCACCATATAATTTTAATTATTGTTCATAATTTATATTTATAATCTAAGACAAAAACCAAGTTAGTTGGAGAAAAAAAATCAACTAAAATAAGCTAAAAAAATTAGATTAAAGTATGAGAAGAAATTAAGAAATTGGTAAAAAAAAAACCAGAGTCCCGTGAAGCTCCCACAATTCTCTATATATCTATGCTTCATTCATTGCCCTTTGACTCACCTAGTGGGATGGCAGGGCAACTTGGGCCACTTATTAAATATATATTAAATGGTGGTTTATTCAAGTTGGGCCCTTGTGAGTTAAAAGTTCCAGTACTTTCATTTTTATTTATACCGATTTTTTTAAAGTAAAATTTGACCGTTCAAACTGGTTAAATTTAATTTTTGATTAAGTTTTTTAACTCTCTAATTTTTTGTTATGTTTGGATTAGATTAGGCTCTGGTTCAAATGATTGGTCTAGTTAAATTTCTTAAATAATGCTACTAATAAATTTACAAGTGGCCTATAGATTTTTTAGTTTATTTAGTTTAGTTCGTACAAGTGTGAGTTAGCATTTTAAATCAACAAATTCTTTGTTAGATTAATGTTTTTGTCAATTAATTCAGGGTAGTTGGAAGGAATCACGTATAATTGAGTATGTTTTTTTAGCAACTATTCATAAATTCACTAATTTACTTTTAAAGGTTGTAAAGTCAAATAAGCATATAATTAGATAATAAATTGTTTTTTTACTGCGAGAAATGTTAATTTTAGAGTGTTTATATATAAATATAAAGAATTATCTCATTTACTGAGTTGATATATATATATATATATATATATTGTTGTATTAATTAGGACAGCTATTTAAAAGACAAAATTGTTTTGTATGTAACGCCACTTACTTTACGTACTGATCAATATAAATATCTTAGGTGGTTGATTGGCTAGCAAAAATCTTTCCATGGAAGACTATAGGGCCATCCATACCATCAATGTTCTTAAACAAGCAGGTCCAAGATGACAAAGCGTATGGTTTTAACCTTTTCAAGCTAGACATTGAAGCTTGCATGAAATGGCTTAGTGACAAGCCAAGTTGGTCTGTTGTTTATGTCTCATTTGGTAGTTTTGCAAACCTGACAACTGAGCAGATGGAGGAACTGGCTTGGGGTTTGAAGGACAGTGAAAGTTACTTCATGTGGGTGGTGAGGGAATCTGAGATGCCTAAGCTTCCCAAGGGCTTTTTGGAGATTTCACAGAACAAGGGTTTGGTGGTTACGTGGTGCCCTCAGCTACAAGTGTTGGAGCATGAAGCTGTGGGGTGCTTTGTGACACACTGTGGGTGGAACTCCACTTTGGAAGGTTTGAGCTTAGGGGTTCCAATGGTGGCAATTCCTCAGTGGACAGATCAACCCACAAACGCTAAGTGCATAATGGATGTGTGGAAGGTTGGACTTAAAGCTGAGGCTGATGAGAAAGGTGTTGTGAGAAGAGAAACAGTGAAGAAGTGCATCAAGGAAGTGATGGAGAGTGAAAGAGGCCAAGAGATAAAGAGAAATGCTATGAAGTGGAATACTTTGGCTGCAAAGGCTTTTGATGAGGGTGGAAGTTCTGACAAGAACATTGAAGACTTTGTGGTTAGTTTGGTTCCGAAGTTCCCGCAGTGAACAAGAAAAATATTAACGATGCCCTCTTCTATATTAGAAAATAATTTAGAAAAATAAAATGTAATCAAAATAAAAAATTATTATTTCTACAATTTAGATTATGTAGAAGGTTCCTCCTACGCGGTGCAATATAGCCGACTTAGAATCATGTTATTGCAATGTGATGGAAAATAAGAAGCAATCCATTGTATTGTCGAAGTTAATTGTTATATTCTGTCTCCCTTCTTTCATCTTAGGCAATTATATAATTGCCATCATCCACACCAAATTCATTATTTTTTATAAATCCTTTACTTTCATATATTCAAACTCGACAGTGGTATTGAGCCTTGGTTTTAAAAACTAATCATATCTAATCCACCCTATTATAGTAATCAATCCAAATATCTTAATGACCTCCACATCAAATTCCAATCAAATCACATTCAACTATACACTAACTTTAATTCTACTATTGAAGGAGAAGTCTAAATATTTGGAATAACAAAAATTAAGATATTATTTATCTCACAAGACTTGTGAGAAATAGTAGAAGAAGGTTTTTAAATACCAACTTCTGAAGAGCAAGCAACATGGCCAGTCGCTAAGCAAAAGAAATACAAACAAATTATTCAGAATGATGGAAAAGCATTACTCTTCATACAACAAGGCGTAAACAACTCAATCTTTACAAGAATCATGAATGCAGGTAACGCAAAGGAAGCATATGGGAGATTCTGAAGAGTCTATTTGAGGAATTTGACAAGGTAATTACTATTAAACTTCAATCTCTATGAAAAGATTTTGATAATTTATTAATGAATGAAGGAGAATCAATTCAAATATTCTTCTATCGTGTCTCTAATATTATTAATCAAATTAGAAGCTACGAAAACACTGTAGAAGATGAAAAAATTATTAAGAAGCCTTCTTGCCAAATATGATCATGTGGGGGCTACAATTGAAAATGCTAAGGATTTATCAAAGCCCACTCTAGTGGAATAATGAGATCTCTCCAAGTTCAAGAGGAGAGAATGCAAAGATTTGAGAAACCACTAGAACAAGTTTTTCAAACAAAAACAAATATCTCCAAAAGTAATGGAGATAATAAGTATGACAATAAACAAAATTCTCAAGGTAGAGGATCATTTAATTATCATGGAAGGGAGAGAAGAAATAATAACCAAGGGTGTAAAAATAGATCTAACTCCTATTGTAATCTACACAAAAAGAATAATCATGATGCAAAGGGCTGTCAATATAAATGCAAAGTGCAAAAGGCACATACATCTTGAAAAAGATTGTTGTTATTGACAAAAAGATGAAGTAGATTTTATTGAAAAAGACCAATCATATAATACCTCAGGTATTACGACATCATAAGCATACGTGAGTTCGGGCATGTAAAAAATTTCTCGTGTATATGTTGGTGCCCGTGGGTAAAAGCTAGATACCCACATTTGTTCACGACTAGAAGTAACAAAAATTCAGATGATCAAATTTCCTAAAATGGGTAATAATGTGATATTTGTAGTTAGAATTTGCTAAGTCTATTAAACTTTTTTGTTTGCCTATGGTTTTTTCATCTAGGTGTGCTTGTGAAAAGCATGAGTTACACATTCAACTGCATGAATTGTGTGGTATGATAGATGTTATATAATGTGATGCTTACCTTATGGATGAAATGTGATTTGGGCTAGAGGGACTAAAATGAAAATTATAAGGGACTAGATTGAAAAATAAAACTTGGCTAGGGGTTGGATGAAATTATACCAAATGAAACTAATAGGTAGGGATTAATTTAATAAAAAATAATGTGAGGCTTTAAAGGTTAATTAAATATTTAAAATACAAAGAAATTAAATATAGGAAAAAAGAAGAAAATGATCCTTTTAGTTAAATATAGTTTAAGGAAAATTAAATAATGAGGAAAATAATTCAATAAATAAAATATATATATATATAATAATAATAATATACTTATCTAAGTTAGGCGTGTAAGGCTTGTAGATGTTAGAGCCTTAGTTGGATTAGGAAAGCCTTTAGCAAGAAGAAGAGGAAACTAAACAAAAATGATAAGATTAGGATAAATTAAACTTAAGTTTAAACAAAGTGATTTTTAATTTTAAGAAGGGTAGGCGAGTTGAGTGTCACATCCCAAAACTTACATGTGATATAAACATAAAATACCTAGGGTGTACCTCCGTGGTACCCCATAATCTCTGTGAACATTCTTAATATCCATAATTATGTGAATCATAAATATTCCAACAAAGATATTTTGTATACATATTCAGAAAATGTTCAACTTTCAAACACTATACAGTACTATACAACCTCCCAAGCCTAGGTGACCTACTAGATTACAGAGCGTTTCCTAATCCTTACCAATTGTTTACCAGACAAAAGTGGAGTATATCCTTAAACGCTATAAATTCTTCTCCTCAACCACTGTATCTGAAAAGATAATCATGGAGAGTGTGAGTTTATCATAACTCAGTGAGTAAACAACTGTACATGAAAATATCATAAGCACAAACACCACATTTACTAATACAATCAATCTATCATTTATTTTAAATAATTATAGTATTATATGCCATAAATACTTGCACTGAGTGACTTGGGAATTTAACCTTCAAACTCTTTGTGCATAGGTTTTCACATTTATACACCGAGTAGTATGGGACTCTAACCCTTTCAAACTCGTGCATAGATTTTCACATTTATACATTGAGTGATATGCGACTCTAACCCCTTTCAAACTCGTGTATTGATTTTCACACTTATACACCGAGTAGTATGCGACTCTAACACTTTCAAACTCGTACATAGATTTTCACATTTATACACCGAGTAGTATGGGACTCTAACCCTTTCAAACTCGTGTATTAGATCTCGTAGATCTTTTGCTCATCAATAAAATAGTGAGAATTTATCACAATATAATTACTATGAAATAAATGAATTTACACATATTTTTATTCCCTTGAATGTCTATCATCAACCATAACAATCATCATATATTATCAACAGCGAGATTGATTATTTCTCACTTTAATAATGTTATAAACAAGACTTGTATTGTACCTTATCTAATAAGATCACATTAGTTTAGTAAGCTTATTCACTTACAAAATGTTCCAATTTATTCAAGGAACAATCACATCTAGTTCTTTAGTCAACTAGAGAAATCAATTCTCAAAGGTAATAAAATACTATAAATGATATTATACTTTTTCTCAACCTGAACACACACTGATAATCTTCTCAATTTCACAAATAACGCAAATGGGATTTATATTGTGCTTTGACTAATTTATTAAATTAATTTTGCAAGGTTGCCTACTCACCTGGATTCCACGCTCTCGGCGCTCCCACCTTGCGCCCCAATCATCCCTATTGTAACCAGGTAAAAACCATTAGGGTTACAAAATAGAGAAATTTCCTATCACTACTCTCGACCTTTACTCACATCTTAAGTCATAACTCCTAACCGGTAATGAATTTCTAAATGACACTTATACCATTGGAAACTAGACTCAAAGAGCTTTTCAACGATATTAAAAAAAAAAAAAACTGATGCTACAGTAATAGTCAACGGTCAACGCAGCTACAGTAACATTGACCGAGTCAATGCTACAGTAACGTTGACCGAGTCAACGCTACAGTAACGAGAAAATCTGGAAAAATTTTCTCTGTGAACAGTAATTTCTGGGGAAAATTTTCGATGTTCTTCGTGTTTTTCATCCAAAAATCCTAAAATCATATCTAAAACAACATTTCTTTTGATTTCTTCCATGGGTTTTCATCCTTAATGTCTAAGGAGTGTTTTAACACCAAAACCCCCAATTTCTATCAACAATCCAAGCTCAAATCTCAAATTTTCTTCAAGAACACTAACTTTTTCAAATATCCAAATTCTACGAAATTTCTTGTTCTAATAACATCATAAACCAGCTAAGAATGTTTTACATTAACATCCACACTTAAATTCATCCATTAAAACTCAAAATCTTAATTTTCTTCCATAGGTCCGAAAATGGAGAAAAAGAGAAATAGAGTAGATAAAACTTACCTCTTTACCTCTAGAACTCCTGAGAATCGGAAGTATGGTTAGAAAATACAAGATCGCCGGATGAAAATTTGAGAAATAATTGAAGAAGGGAAGATGGAAATGAACGAAGAACATGAAGCCTCGGGAGGAAGAAGGAGAAGAAAAACTAATAATTGTATGTGTGGGCCCCACTAATTTCTTTTTCGATAAAATCGCTCATAGCCACCTTAGCTTATAAGATTTGTTCACTTTAATCCCTCTCGATGTCTCAAATACCACTTTAACCTCGAATCCATCATCTTTTCAGTACCAGACTCATAATTCATTCTCATAAGCTTTATTCTTCCTCTCAGGTTTCTATTTGGTCATTTATCAAAAGTCCTCTATACTTTCTTTTCTTTTCAGTTTAGTTCTTGAGAATTTGTAAAAATTTCCTAAATTAAAAATTAAAATTTCTATTCCCAGATTTTCTTCACTAATTCAAAAAGCACATTTTCACGTAATTAAATTTTTCACTAAATTTCAAATTAGACTTTAAATATTCATATAAATTCTTGAGATATTACATTCTTCCCCATTTAATAGAATTCGGTCCTCCGAATTCAAAACTTAACTCAAGATTGAAATAAATGCAGATATTTTGTCCAAATCTCGTTCTCTCTTTTAGAATTTTCACAATCAAGTACAAAATATAACAAGTTCAACATATTTTTATTTCTCAAGTTTCTTCAGTACAAGAATTGCCTTATTTCTAGTACATAAGTTACAAGCAACAAACTGAACTTGATTTACAAAACAGATAATCTTAATACGTGAAGCTCAGATCAAATATTAGCTTAAGGTATAAATAAAAGAAAGAATAAATTAATGACGAGCAGGTTTTTGAAATGCAGAAAGTGCTCCAGGTCTAGAAGAGGAAGGTGCTTCAGATCTTAAGGAGGAAGCTAATCGTTGCAGCCTAGAAAGAGTTTCTGGAGGAAACGTTTGGGAAATTTGGCGAACTGCAGAGGTCACTCCATTCATACAGTCAATACACCTCGCTTGTTGGTCACGAAAATTTTGAGTTGCAAACATCGAATGTCTATCAACTCTATTCGCCAATTCCCTAAAATGACGATTCAAGAGCTTCTCTTGTTCTACAAAGAGACGATTTATCAATCTTCCCTGGTCCTCAAAGTGGCGGTTTATCAACCTTTCCAAGTCGTCCATCTTTTTTCTCATAAGCGCAAACTCATCATTTGAAGATGTTGCTGTGCTAACATCCTCTAGCTCTACTACATCCCTTCTTCTTTTCTTAGCTTCTGATGACTCTTCCATGGATCTCTTATTCTTATAGTTCTCTAGACTAAGATTTAGATCCAGCTCTACCTTGCCAGCCTCAAAGTTTAAATTGAAATATTTATTGCCGGGCATATTTTTCTGAGCTATAAAGGTTGTATGGAATGAGAGGTTTGATGCTAGAAAGCTTATAAGTAATGAACTCTTAGTGTAATGAGCGGCGTAATGGGGCATCCATTATTTATAGACGAAATTTAGGGCTACCAAAACCCTTACATCACACTCTAAAGATGGCCTCCAGACCTTATCCGTCGCAATGCCAACGGTCTATAATAAGAATGCCAGAAAATAACAAAATATAATCAAATACAAAAGATTTCCTCAAAAATTTCGGCTAACTTTTGACTTTTGATCAAATTATTAAACTAATCGCCGCTTCAATTTATGACTTCCTAACTCTGTATTTGTCTTATCCAATAATTCTAAATCGAGATATTACTCCATGAACGGGTAGTTTCATATTAACCTTATCTAGGTTTCTAATCCGTGGCTTTGCCCTAAGCTTACACATTTTCAAACATACATATTAAAATAAAAACTTCTCACATTTACACATATCAAGTGTTACCATAAAGTGAGAAAATTTTTTTTTTTACCTTTCTCTTGCCTCTACGAGCATATATGTATGTATGTATCAACATAGAGATACATCATTATCTATATATTTTCATCTATTCAAGTCCTTTTTAAATTTCAGACTTCTCATTCTCTGAATGTATGTAGAATCATTACATATTATTCCTGGCCATAACAAATAGCCTTCACTCTCAATGCATGGATAACATACATACATGGCATATGTATTTAAATACATATAATCACAATATAATTCAATCAATCATGTATATTATACTCAACTGAAGGCTTTCAAGAACAATACAAGAAAGCAGAGAAATACATTTTAGTTCATCATAAAAGCATCCAAGGCAATCTTTAATGGCTACGCTGTCGGCTTCTTAGAATTTCAGAAAATTCCAACAAGAGATATGAAAAATAAACAAGTATAAATCGGCCGCAAATCCACCGAATATTGACTTACGTGGTTTTGCCATTAATGTGACACATTGTTGACACGCATGCCTACCCTAGGCTTCTGGCTTCTAGCTTGTAGAAATCCATAGGTTGAGCGTATAGGAGTGCGGCGAAAAGATATCTTCTTTGGCTCTAAGTCTAAATTTTTCTCTATAAAACTGCCCCGGAGTTCTCAGTTACTACACCACAAAGAGTAATTATCTCTGAGCCTACAATTTCTCAGCATTCCTCTCTCGTCATACTCCTGCAAAAACTTCTAAATTTTCTAAACCATGGCCACCAGGAAGTACATTGATCTCACAGTGGAGGCCAAGGAAGAAGAGCTCGACTTAAACTTAAGTTTGGGCAAAGACAAGGGCAAGAGACCTTTTGAGGGGTCTCAAGAGGATCAAAAGGAGAAGAAGATAAAAATTGAGGAAGCTGAGGAGATTAGCACTGGCCACACGTCAGAAAACAAAATCGCTTGTCTAGAGAAGGAGGTAAAAAATCTGAAGAAGATGATAGAAGACCTGGAGAAGTTAACTAAACGCAATAATGCGGCAATGACTTCAAGAATAGACAGGTTCTTCTATTGGTCTACCCAATGCTTCTGCAATCAACAACAAAGAAGTGTTGATTGTATGAATGGGATTTACACTACCCTCCGTGACATTGCTCAGTCTCTTGTTCCAAGAAATGGTCGAGGGGTGATGATACAATACAACCCTCCTAATCCGAGACCACCTCGCTTTTAGATTACTCATGCATAAGTAATTTCCCTTTTTTTTTGCAATGTAATCCTTCCGCTTTTAATGCCAATAGTTTCTTTTACTAGATGGTACTCTAAATAATAATAATAATAATAATAATAAAATGAAGAAAGATAAAAGAAATTAGCCACACAAAATCAATAACAAATTCAGCCTATAAGCCAATCACATAAAAAAAAATTTAATGACCCTATAAGCTGACACAGAGACAAACAGAAGCTCTATACAATTCTCGTTGTCTTTCCCCTTATCATACGGGAGTAGATGAAGGCTTACCGTATAGATCAATTGAACTCGATATTATGCCCTCGAATTGTCATGAATTCTTGCTTAAGAGCCTCGATTCGCAAGTTTTCCTTAAACTAACACTCTGAGGCACAAACTACCATAAGAATATCTTTCTAGACCATTCCAATCATACATCACGTTTAACAATTATGAATGTTCATACGCCAACAGCCTACCTTTAACATGCTCTAATTGTTCCAATGTTACAAAACTTCTACATTGTATATATATATTTTTTTTTTGAAACACTTCTATCACATAGTACCATCATGCCAATCCCTAACTAAACAAGTGCAACTTTGGCGAGTCGCCCCTAGAGAAGACTTATAACGTACCTCAATATCTCTTATGCTAGGTTCCATTTTACCGTAGTATCTCCCTTAGGGAAAAACTACCTATCCCACATCTATTTTCTCAACCAAGCTTTTATCAAGGAACATATTATTTAGGACTTACATCTTCTTCCATAAATTACATCTGTCTGGCATCTATCAAAATCAATTCTTGATCTGCCTCACAAGGGTTCTTTCCCATTCTTGCATTAGTAATCTGCGCTATATTCTTTGTGAAAATCTTTCTTGAACTCTAGCCCATGCCTCATAATCAACTTTACCCCATCTAATACATCACTCTTGGCCCAGCCCTCAAGCCATATTCTAGCAATTACTGATCCTCAGCTTTAAGAGTACACTACAGAGTTATGTTTCCAATTTCTCAAAAAGAAAAATTTCATACAGAGATCACCTTTTCCATCGGTATAAAGATCATACCTCCAACAAGTTCCAAAGTTCCACATATGAAATCAATTATCTCATATTGTAACAAAATTATCTCTAACTAACTCCATCGAAGGGTAAGTTATGACAAGAACACTCAACTTTACAAGGTCTTTTATGGAACCTAATCCCATGGTCATGCCGCGGTTCATAACAATGGAAAAGGGCCTACAAAGAACACTTTGCTCTGTAATCTATAGGGGACCTAAAACTACCTCTGATACCAATTTGTCACATCCCAAAACTTACATGTGATATAAACATAAAATACCTAGGGTGTACCTCCGTGGTACCCCATAATCTCTGTGAACATTCTTAATATCCATAATTATGTGAATCATAAATATTCCAACAAAGATATTTTGTATACATATTCAGAAAATGTTCAACTTTCAAATACTATACAGTACTATATAACCTCCCAAGCCTAGGTGACCTACTAGATTACAGAGCGTTTCCTAATCCTTACCAATTGTTTACCAGACAAAAGTGGAGTATATCCTTAAAGGCTATAAATTCTTCTCCTCAACCACTGTATCTGAAAAGATAATCATGGAGAGTGTGAGTTTATCATAACTCAGTGAGTAAACAACTGTACATGAAAATATCATAAGCACAAACACCACATTTACTAATACAATCAATCTATCATTTATTTTAAATAATTATAGTATTATATGCCATAAATACTTGCACTGAGTGACTTGGGAATTTAACCCTCAAACTCTTTGTGCATAGGTTTTCACATTTATACACCGAGTAGTATGGGACTCTAACCCTTTCAAACTCGTGCATAGATTTTCACATTTATACACTGAGTGATATGGGACTCTAACCCCTTTCAAACTCGTGTATTGATTTTCACAGTTATACACCGAGTAGTATGTGACTCTAACCCTTTCAAACTCGTGCATAGATTTTCACATTTATACACCGAGTAGTATGGACTCTAACCCTTTCAAACTCGTGTATTAGATCTCGTAGATCTTTTGCTCATCAATAAAATAGTGAGAATTTATCACAATATAATTACTATGAAATAAATGAATTTACACATATTTTTATTCCCTTGAATGTCTATCATCAACCATAACAATCATCATATATTATCAACAGCGAGATTGATTATTTCTCACTTTAATAATGTTATAAACAAGACTTGTATTGTACCTTATCTAATAAGATCACATTAGTTTAGTAAGGTTATTCACTTACAAAATGTTTCAATTTATTCAAGGAACAATCACATCTAGTTCTTTAGTCAACTAGAGAAATCAATTCTCAAAGGTAATAAAATACCTTCCAATGATATTATACTTTTTCTCAACCTGAACACACACTGATAATCTTCTCAATTTCACAAATAACGCAAATGGGATTTATATTGTGCTTTGACTAATTTATTAAATTAATTTTGCAAGGTTGCCTACTCACCTGGATTGCACGCTCTCGGCGCTCCCACCTTGGGCCCAGTCATCCCTATTGTAACCAGGTAAAAATCATTAGGGTTACAAAATAGAGAAATTTTCTATCACTACTCTCGACCTTTACTCACATCTTAAGTCATAACTCCTAACCGGTAATGAATTTCTAAATGACACTTATACCATTGGAAACTAGACTCAAAGAGCTTTTCAACGATATTAAAAAAAACTGATGCTACAGTAATAGTCAACGGTCAACGCAGCTACAGTAACATTGACCGAGTCAATGCTACAGTAACGTTGACCGAGTCAACGCTACAGTAACGAGAAAATCTGGAAAAATTTTCTCTGTGAACAGTAATTTCTGGGGAAAATTTTCGATGTTCTTCGTGTTCTTCATCCAAAAATCCTAAAATCATATCTAAAACAATATTTCTTTTGATTTCTTCCATGGGTTTTCATCCTTAATGTCTAAGGAGTGTTTTAACACCAAAACCCCCAATTTCTATCAACAATCCAAGCTCAAATCTCAAATTTTCTTCAAGAACACTAACTTTTTCAAATATCCAAATTCTACGAAATTTCTTGTTCTAATAACATCATAAACCAGCTAAGAATGTTTTACATTAACATCCACACTTAAATTCATCCATTAAAACTCAAAATCTTAATTTTCTTCCATAGGTCCGAAAATGGAGAAAAAGAGAAATAGAGTAGATAAAACTTACCTCTTTAACTCTAGAACTCCTGAGAATCGGAAGTATGGTTAGAAAATACAAGATCGCCGGATGAAAATTTGAGAAATGATTGAAGAAGGGAAGATGGAAATGAACGAAGAACATGAAGCCTCGGGAGGAAGAAGGAGAAGAAAAACTAATAATTGTATGTGTGGGCCCCACTAATTTCTTTTTCGATAAAATCGCTCATAGCCACCTTAGCTTATAAGATTTATTCACTTTAATCCCTGTTGATGTCTCAAATACCACTTTAACCTCGAATCCATCATCTTTTCGGTACCGGACTCATAATTCATTCTCATAAGCTTTATTCTTCCTCTCAGGTTTCTATTTGGTCATTTCTCAAAAGTCCTCTATACTTTTTTTTCTTTTCACTTTAGTCCTTGAGAATTTGTAAAAATTTCCTAAATTAAAAATTAAAATTTCTATTCCCATATTTTCTTCACTAATTCAAAAAGCACATTTTCACGTAATTAAATTTTTCACTAAATTTCAAATTAGACTTTAAATATTCATATAAATTCTTGAGATATTACATTGAGATTAAGGATAAGATAATTAATTCAATTAAGAGAAATTAATTTGAGGTTTAAATAAATATTTTAATTTAAAGGATTGTAAAATAGGGATCGTGACCAGATAAGGATAAGAAGACATAATATATTTTGGACTAGAATAAAATAACTCCCAATTTAAATTCAAATATAATAAAGGAAATCTTAAAAATTTAAATGATGGCCTAATTAAAGTAGGATTAGCACATTTTGAAATTTCAAATTTATAGTAGGCGTATAGGATAAAAACTTGGAATTAGCTAATAATAAATTTCTGTGGAAATACGTGTATACATATCTGGACGCCTAGCCCCAATAGATTAATACTAAGAAACCTTTTTAAAAGAAAATATACTAAATCTAGATTAGGTTAATCCTAAATAGAATTAAAATAGGATAAAACAATGTAATAATAAAACAAATAGGATATGGATGATACATAATCATAATAATAAAATAAAAGGATCGGCGTGAGCTCCCATCCCACTTAAACTAAATTAAACTAAAATAAAAATCATAACCTAACAGCTAAACCTAAATTAAAACAAATCAAAAGGGTATAACAACCTAAACCGGGATTTGGTGCTTGTCGATAAGCACCATATTTGGCCTTTACAAACAGTTTTAATTATTGTTAAACTTGTGAAAATTTTTAAAACTATTGCTAAAAGTTTTTTAAAAAATAAAATAATAATTTTTAACAAAGATTAAAATCGTAACTAAAAGATAAACATGATGCTTGTACAACCCACCTAGCCATAGAGACCTACGGCCTATACCCACATAGTCCTTACTTCCTCTCAACTCAACTATACACTATCAAGAACCCTAAAGACGTCACACACACCAAGGACAATCTAACGCACTCCTTGGCTGTGAATCACACAGAGCTAATCCCCAATTCTGAAGAACAAGGGGTGAGGTTACTCTTCTTCATTCATCCCTTTCCCTAGTTCATGGCTTTCATATACCCATGACCCTGATAAATTATAACGATCCCTATTGCTCACTTCTACTTTTCGTAACAAATCCCTTAGTGGACCTCTAAATATGTGCTCGTGCTTTGATTCAAGAAAAGACTAGGTTGTTTTGTTTCTGGCATTTTTTTTAGGATCCAAGTGAGTAGACGACCTCTTAATAATCTTAACTTAGCAAATATAATCACATTAAGTATACCTAGGTAGAATCTCAAGGTTGCATGAGTTAAAGATAACATCGGATGGGATGGAAAATTTATTGTTGTTACTAATAAACAACCAAATTATTATTATGATGACGTGAAAGTATTATTGTTGTTAATAAACAATTGAATCCTTATAATGATGATACAAAAAATTGTTGTTATTATGAACAATGATTGAATCACTACCATGATGACATGAACTATGAATTTTAAAGGAAAATTTGCATAAACTAATTAAATATGTGATGTTGTTGTGAATTATGTATGATTGTTATATATGTGCCTACGAGGCTGGATTATAATAGTGGGTTGATATCCCCTTTTGAGTGGTGAGGTGGTGAGCTATGATTAGTCAAATTGATAGAATCGATAAACCATTGGGGCGATGCTTTCTTCACAGTAAGAAAGGAGCTCGGGCGGTTAGGTCACGACCTAACCCCAGGGCACGTGACCGGCAAGAAACATGGATACCTTCCACGACCATAAGCCTAACTCCTAGTTCTAACTCTCATGACAAAAAGGGGTGAATATCACCACACTTAACTCCATACATGCAAATATCACGGCATTCTCCATAAAGATAATATAAAGCATCAATTACACGACTTTAATTAAATAAGCCACAACGTGGGCATCTCCTATGTTTCTATTTATTCCTATACCAGAAAAACTCAGGAAATATATAGAAATATATACAAAAGAATAATCTCCCAAAATAATCCTCCTAATTGGTCCTATTAGACTACAGAGCGACTAACAAAAGAATTTATGAAAGCGACTCCAAAAGATTTTTACCAACCCAAGAATCAAACAGGTTGGATCACTCAAACCTCCATTACTCCTCATGTGGATGTTCTTCAGCATTTACAGGCTCTGAAACATGGAAACAATGATATGAGACAATAATCTCAGCGAATAAAACCAAAGACAAGTAATTAAAATATGGCGAAGCGCTAGGTATCCACATCTCTCGATTCGAAGGCTTTGTTATATTCTCCATGCCCAAGGGCAATCAAATCTCCATGCTAGAAGGCAATTAATTAAATCTCTATGCATAACGGCAATTAAATCTCCATGCCCAAGGAAAATCAATCTCCATGCTTGAAGGCAAATTCTCTATGCCTAAAGGCAAATTATTCTTCATGACTCCCATAGGTCTAGCCCACAAATCTCCCACAGAACAGCCAAGATTTAAGGTGCCATTACTCCAATAAATTTAGATACATACATAGACATTGCAAATGTATATATATTTACCAATCCAATAACCAAACTCCAGAATACACTCCATCAAATTTTCTTGAAATTCCAACAAATGTTTAAGAAAATTTTTATAAACCTAATTCACCCCATTTTGAGAGCTAGCCATTTCTATCACACTTAACTCTTTTCTTAATTACTTTTTTTGTCATTAAAGTAAACTTTTTGCCCAATATATATGTTCCTTCTAGTAATAAAGCTATTTAACAATACTGTCCTATTAAAAATAAAATCACAGTTGTTTTATATACAGCTTAACAATAATTTAACTTCCTTTAATGTCAAGTAAAAATAAAATTACAATCTCATGTTATGTGAAAAAATAATTGACTTGACAAAAATTAAATAAAGTGGATGAGATATTTTTGTAATATGTATAAAAATATTAGAACAGTCAAATGTAATATCTGAAACGAAAGGTGTACTAAATATAATTTAACTACTTAAATTTCAAAGGAAGCTTGTGTCATTTACCCTATTTAACATCATAGCTTGATATCATGGCACCCCGGCCCCCATCTAATCTGAATTAGGTTTTTCTAAATTTCTTGACAAAATTATTATGTAAAAATTCTTTTCCAACCGTGCAGTATTGTAATACCCATGAAAAATAAAATATAAATGCGTGTTTTCAAACTACTGTTACTATTTACGTATATGGTACTGTTCATTTATACAATCAAAATGTCAAATACTAGATGTGGTTTGGTCATAAAAGAAAACTAGAAAGAAGTTTGTAGGAGAAAATGACGTTTTATGTGTAAAAATACCCTCAGGGACTAAATTGAAAGGACTGAATTGAAAAGAAACTTAAAGGTTTAAGGTGAAAGGATAGTTTTCCCTTTAAAGTTTCTAATAGTAAATAAACGAAAATTTTCCATCGTACGCGTAAGGTGACAGTAACTGCATTATTAGAAATGTCGTTTTCATGAATAGTAAATTGAATATTTTATTAGTGTATAGTGTCAAATAGTACCCTTGACTTTTGCTATAAATAGGCCCTTCCATTTCACTTCTAAACTCACACCTTCAACTTCTCTTCTTCCCTCCTTAAGTTTCTCTTGCTCCGACGCTAGGCTTCTGAGATTTTGGGCCTTTCCGTTTTTGCTTAGGTAAGGACACTATGCCCTTTCTATGTCTTTCAAATTTTAGAAGTTATTTTCTTAAGTATGCTCTGTGGTTGCGGCTTTGGCCGATCTTCCACATCAGAAAAACTGTCGTTAGCTGTTATTTTGATTCTCTGATTACCGAAATAGAATATAATCTGTGGAGGATACATGTCTAGGAAAGTTCTGGCTAAGGAAAGACCTAGTTTTTAAGTGTGTCCAGTGTGACCCTCCACTCTTTCCTGGGAACTTACCTGGTGTACTCTTTTACAGATTGTATTCTGTATTTCCGGTATGAATAGTACCGTACGTATGAATAGTGACCATATGAATAGTACCGTATGTATGAATAGTGATCGTATGAATAGTACCCATACGTATGAACAGTATCTGTACGACAACGATCTTAACGTATTTTCTGTAATCTTTCATGAAAATCTCTGTAGCGGAACACTGAAATTCACCTGCGTACTCTTGTCCATAACGATTTAGAGAAGTGATACTCGTACGGAATCCAGGTGAGTGAAATGACCCTGTTTTAATAGAGTTTTAGCATTACTGGTGATAAAAAGTATGTCGTAGGACACTCCCAAGATTCATAAGGAGAAATTGGATTCAGAATGACGAATATAATGAGATAATTAATCCAAAAGTATGGATAAGACAAAGCAAGTATCTCATGATGATATGAAATTTGAATCATATAGTTATATACTATACCTGTTATATGGATGAGTATTATATTGTGCTTCTGATTATGATATGAACTGTTGTACTATTGATTGTGATTGAGCGGTACAGTACCCCCTATCACGGCAAGGCGGAAAACCCGGGTTAAAGGGTGTCTTGACCAATGAGTGTGGAGACAATGATTCCCTCAGTAGGGATATAGCCCGGATTGGTGATAAATCCGTGAGGCGCCCTAGCTAAGAGGATGAGGTTGTGCGTCATGGCGGAAAAATACAAAATTGGTGAGTCGGCCTGTGTGCGCTCTCCGGGATATATTGCCATTGACGAGTACTAGTATCGTTTGTTGAATTGGATGAATTTTTCTTGTATGTAATTTCTAACTATGTCTATTGGTTGAGCTTGAGCCTTCGGATATGCTTGCATGACTGGTGATGTATTTGAATTTTATTAACGCGAGGCCGATTTGCTCACTGAGTTTAAAAGCTCACACTGTTTGTACAAACTTTTTGTTCAGATCAGGTTGCCGCCGAAGTACATCCGCTAGAGGAGTAGATCACGTTGGACCTTCCCGCTGTCGGATAGGCCCTTCTTTTGTTATACAGTATGTTGCTCTGTAACCGTCTAGGACATCTAGGTCAGGGGTTTGGTATTTGGCTTGTATTTCAGTATGATAATGTATTTTGTACTGAGCATCTATTATTTTTAATTAAGAAAATCTGATGTATTTTCTTTGTATTTATTAAGGAATGGTATTTTGAGAATATAGAGATAATGACTAACAATTTTACTTGTGGGAAGAATTTATCGAAAGGCTTACAGTGATGGGATATTCATCATTGTGCCGGTCATGTGCCTAGAAAATGAATCGTGACAAGTATATTAAGCTTCACATCCACATCCATCATTCTTACTGGTCCACATTAGTGTTGAAAATTTCAATAGAAAAAAAAATTCTTCACCATTTCTATCTCTCTCCAAAATTTAGAACCTCAACATTATTTCCCTTCACCACATTAATATCGCCCCACCAACACCCTTCGAAGGCTCACTACCTCTATAAATTCTGTCAGGTTGCGTTAAATTATGTTAGTTGGCTTTCCTCATGAAGAATAATAATAATAGTGATGGCTCGTATGGATGCTTAGTGAGCAGCTTCTTTTAAATAAATTGATGAAATTATTTGCAGTATATTACATATGTATAGGGCCCACATCTGTTTTGGGCCGTTTGCATTGACGGTTAGGGTAGTTTGTCTTTGGGCTGTTAAGACCGTTTCACACGTAGCCCATATATATTTTTGCTGGACCTGTGTGCCATGTGTATGTGTTTTGGGGTAAACGAGAAAGCCACAGGTATAACCCGTTTTTCTTGGTTCTTGAAGATGGTATCGGAGCGGGTACAATCTTGATATGCTCCCATCTTTCCCTTTCTGGTATTCGACACAATGGCCACTCAAGGTGGAGCACTCATATCGGGAACGGAGCAAACAAGAGGGTCAAGCCGGAATTCTGATGATTCGTTGGCGTTGCAGACGTTCGACAACCCAGTCATGGTCCTCGTGACAGTACCGTTGACGGACAGCAACTATTTGGCATGGAATAGGTCGATCAGATGAGCCATAGCTGCAAAGAACCAATTGGGCTTTGTAAACGGAACCCTACTAGAGCCGAGGTCAGAGGCGGAGCGTTGTGTATGGAAAAGGACTGACGAGATAGTCTCCTCCTGGATTATCAACTCAATATCCAAGGAGATTATAGAAACCTTCGTGTATTCGATGTTGGCGAGAAAGCTTTGGCTCGATCTTGAGGAGCAATTTGGTGAGGGCAATGATTTGGAAATATGCCAAATTCAGTGATAGATAGTCTCTATGGAACAAGGAATGAAGCTTATCGGTATCAATGTATTATGAAAAACTGAAGAAGAAGCTCTAGGAGAAGTTGAATGTCTTGCAACCTGTGAAAAATTATACATGTGATTAGGGGTAGGCACGAGCCACGTTGGATTGGGTTGAGAAGAACTCTCAACCAAAATCGACCTTTGGTTAAGTTAGGTTAAGTTGGTAAGTTGGTTTTTTTTTTGTTTTGCTTTTCCCTTTTCCCTCTCTAGTCTCTCCTCTCCTATTGCGATGCTTCCTACTCCTCTAATCTGTATTTATAACAATTGCTAGATAAATTAGTTTGGGGGAACCATAAATTTCTGGTTATGCACTACAAAAAATCAAATATTTGCCACTATTAAATTAGTTTGGGGGAACCAGAAAATTCTGGTTGTGCACTACAAAAAATTAAATTTTTGCCACAATTATACTTATGGCTAAAATATAGTAACTACGGTTGTAAAAGTTATGGCGAAATTTGGCATAAGTTTTTTTATTAGTCATAGTTTTAATAACTGTGGTAACATCTGTTTAGTTACGGTTTAATATGGTCACAATTTTAACCGTAATTAATTATTTAATTTCATTTAAAAAAATAATTTTTTTAACAATATCCCACGGTCTAAAGCAACTACATAATCATGTCAAAAACAGTATCTCAGGTTCTTTCTAAACTCACCATTTAGATTTAATATCAACCATTTTGAAATATTTCATGCAACATGAAAATTTATAAGCAAGTTATCTCATTCTAAAATTGGGGAAAATATTGATGCTTGCATGCTGAGATAAGCTAGGATTATATTTAATATATATATGAATTAATTTAAATGATTGAGGATGATTAGAAACAATGTGAATGGGAAAAAAACAGTATATCAATATAAACTGCACTTGTGCTTTCATTAAATCAATATAAACTGCACAACTAATTGCCTAAATGATTATAAACTCAGAAGTTGGAGGAAGAAATCTTAAGGTCACCATTAACAAAACAGCATATCAAGTTACTTGCAAGATTTTTATTTGAGCAAATCCTTGCATAGAAATCCAACAAAACTATTCCAAAATCCCTCAAATAGCATTGCATATACATCCCTCAAATAACACAACATAACAAAAATTATCACAAAATCTCTCAAAAAACAAAGCAATATAGAACAAAATGATTATTACAAAATTAAAGCAAGAGAGTATTAAATGTAAACAAAATAGAAGAGGAAAAGACACTCACCTCAACACAGGGTTTTCTCAGGTAATTAGGATCAACACCAACTGTGTGGTATCTGGATAACTAAACATAGCCGATCAGCAGCCTCTGTGAAATTATAACAGACTAGCATATTATAATTTCAATGTTCTAACTTGTTGCTTAACCTGTACCTTTTCCAGTCACTTCTAATATCCTACAACTACAAATTTTAATTATAATCTTTTCCATATGAAACAAGAGTATTAGACTTTAGTTTTTTTTTTTTTAAATATTACAATCAAATATTTCCTGTCTGCAACAGCTTTAGTAGAAGTATCGTCTCAATGGGATTAACATGTCGATTTGAATTTCCTCAAATTACATGAGCATAGAATGGAACTAGAGTATAAGACTTTAGTTTTTTTTTTTAATATTACAATCAAATATTTCCTGTCTACAACTAGTGAAGCTTTAGTAGCAGTATTTTCTCATTAAAATGTTGATGTGGCTTTCCTCAAACTACATGAGTATAGAATGAGAAATTTTTTAGTGAGTGGCTTTCCTCAATGGCATTATAATTGTTACATGTTTTATTGTATCTTGCTTTGCATGGGCACCATTGCAAGACATTTAATGAGATGGTGAAAAGCTTATGTTGGTGTTGGTAGTTAATTTGTTTATTATTGTTCCGTTCTCTTTTGCAAGTTGCTTGGCATTGTTACCCCTTGTTTCTTTCTTTCTCCCCGCTTTCTCCATAGGATTTGGGACCTCTTCAATACCTCAAAAGTATTAGACTCTTCAATACTTTCACCTGCGCCGTCGGATTGAAACCACAGACAGCTCAAATCGCGTAGAAAGTATTGGAGGGACTAAATTGAATAAACTCAAAGTTTATAGGGATCGATTCTAATTCAAAACTAAATATATTTTGAAATGAGGGACCTAGATGAAGTTAAATATGATCTTAAATCAATCAAAAAATAAAAATAAAAATCTTAGATAAGGACCTAGTTGAATAAACTATTTATTAGGCGGATGCGATCTAAGCCGTTGAATCGCTTGAATCTAATGACTTATCTGTGGGATCTGGATCGTTCGTAGCTTCAATCCAATAGTGTAATATCCCAAGAATTTATATGAGTATTTAAAGTCTAATTTGAAGTTTAGTGAAAAATTTAATTACGCAGAAAATTTGCTTTTTGAATTAGTGAAGAAAATGTGGGAATAGAAATTTTAATTTTTAATTTAGGAAATTTTTACAAATTCTCAAGGACTAAAGTGAAAAGAAAAGAAAATATGGATTACTTTTGAGAAATGACCAAATAGGAACCTGAGAGGAAGAATAAAGCTTATGAGAATGAATTATGAGTCCGGTACCGAAAAGATGATGGATTCGAGGTTAAAGTGGTATTGAGACATCGAGAGGGATTAAAGTGAACAAATTTTATAAGCTAAGGTGGCTATGAGTGATTTTATCGAAAAAGAAATTGGTGGGGCCCATGCATATACATTTCTCTCTTATTCTTTTCTTTCTCTCATTTCTCCCGTATACTTCCTCACTTTCTCTCTCTCTCGATTATGCTTGCAAAGGAATTTCTTTATCAATCATTCATGCAATTTTTGCTTGGGAAAGGAAGCCATGAAAGTTAGGAGGATTGGTAAGTTGATGTTCTTCTTCTTCCTCCTCTTATTACAAGACCAAATCCTTGGTTATCATTTTACAAAATTTTTGTATAATATTTTAATGGATGAATTTAAGTGTGGATGTTAATCTAAAACATTCCTAGGTAGTTTATGATGTTATTAGAACAAGAAATTTGGAGAAAACTAGGAGAAATTCGTAGAATTTGGATATTTAAAAAAAAATTAGTGTTATTGATGAAAATTTGAGATTTGAGCTTGGATTGTTGGTAGAAATTGGGGTTTTTAGTGTTAAAACACTCCTTAGACATTAAGGATAAAAACCCATAGAAGAAATCAAAAGAAATGTTGTTTTAGATATGATTTTAGGATTTTTGGATGAACAACACGAAGAACATCGAAAATTTTCCCCAGAAATTACTGTTCACCGAGAAAATTTTTCCAGATTTCTCGTTACTGTAGCGTTGACTCGGTCAATGTACTGTAGCTGCGTTGACCGTTGACCGTTAATGTAGCATCAGTTTTTTTTAAAAAAATATCGTTGAAAAGCTCTTTGAGTCTAGTTTCCAATGTTATAAGTTTCATCTGGATATTCATTACCAGTTAGGAGTTATGATTTGAGAAGTGGATGAAGGTCGGGAGTAGTGGTAAAGAATTTCTCTATTTCGTAACCCTGATGATTTTTATCTGGTTACAATAGGAATGGTCAAGGTGCAAGGTGGGAGTGGCGAGAGCGTGAAATCCAGGTGAGTGGGTTAATACTTGCTATGATTAAATATCTGTTATTGACTTTTTGCATCATAGTGGAAACATGTTGTATATCCAAGTTTGAAGAGGATGATGTGGAACGATGAGGCATAAACAATTGTGAAACGTGTCTGGTAATGTATATAATTATATTTTCTTATTTTCTCATGAATGGAGGTTATATGATGGTTTGTCAATGGCATGTGAACTGAGTTGAAATATATCATACTTTGATTGTTGAGTTCGTTCATATGCGGATAGTTGAAGTATGTTATTGTTGAATAATTGTTCTATATTATGGATTATGTTGTATACATGCTATGTTGCTGGAACCATATTGATTATGTTGTGACTTGAATTGTAAATGACTGAGTTGTGTGTGTGGCTCAAGATTATGATTGAGCATGTTCTTGGATATGATTGTGATTGTGTTTGACTAGAAAGGAAAGGCATGGTGGTGCACCCCATGGAGAAATTTATATGAAGTTATAAGGGTGGAGATTATAAATGGAACGATAAGGGTGGATGCGGCGGGGGCCGCGGGCAACGATCCAGAGGTATTCTGGACGACCTGGTTGGTACGGGAAATGTTTGTGAATTGATTTCACTGATTGCTGTTGTGAATTTTGAATTATGTTGAAATGTATTTGATTTACTTGGATATTGTTGTGTAGTATTATGAATAATATTATATCATATGATGATCGATTTACGTATGATTGCTGCATGTTATCATTATGATGCATGATATTTTTTTGTCATAGTGTTGTGTTATCTACTCACTGGACACGTGGTTTGCTCATACCCCTCTTATTGATATTTTTTTTCAGAGTTGACAGCTGAAGGTAAATATCGGAACAATGAATTATGGATCCTTAGTCCATGATTACCTTTTCATTTGTTCAGGATAAAGGTATAATAGTTAAGTCTTATTCTAAAATGTATAAATCTAGAAATTTCTGTAATCGGGTAGGTTCATTCAGTGATGTAATGTGAATGACTGTAGTGTATATAGAGAACTCGGTTTGGTTGCATGAAAAAAAAAAAGAATGGTATGATGCTTAAGAGAAAGATAGGATTACGGAGATGAAATGAAATTCACTTTCCGTGCCGGTCACGTGCTCAGATTTTGGGACGTGACAAATAGTCCAGTAAAAGTATTGGAGAATCCAATACTTTTAAAGTATTGGAGAGGCCCCAAATCCTCCATAATAGGAACTCTTCCAAGTTGTGTTGAGATGAGTGTCTTTCCTCTTCTATTTTCTTTACCTTTCGTACTCTCATGCTTTAATTTTGTGATCATCAAATTGTTCTATATTGTATTGTATTTTAAGGGATTTTGTGATAATTTCTATTATGTTGTGTTATTTGAGGGATTTTGGAATAGTTTTGTTGGATTTATATGCACTGTTATTTGAGGTTGCCAAGTGATCATAAATTTAGATATAATTTAGTTGTAGGCAATATATATCCTTTTTTAAAAAATTATTATTATTATTATTATTATTAGCCACAATTTAGATCGTAGTTAATATTTACTTAATTTTTTGAAAAAAATTAAATTAAATTATTCGCCACTGTTTAAACTGTAGCAAAGTAAATGTTATTATGATCATTAAAAATGTGGCTATTGATGAAGCACATGCCTAATCTTACCATAGCATGCTCAAATGTGGCTACATTTGTTAGCCACAGTTTGTGGCCATTTGTAGTCGTGGCAAACACTAGTTTTTTTTGTAGTGACTCATAATTAATCAATAAAACAATAAATAAAATAAAAATGTAATTCATAAATATAACATAGTATCAAAATAATTTATAATAATTTTGAACTAATAAGATAAAAAAATAAATATAAAAAATGAAAATGATATGTTAAAAATTAAAATTAAAATAAAGATGACATAGGTGTTGGATATTTTAATTAAAAATTAATATAGTTGGCAATTATTAATAGACCTAGGGTTAGTATAACTTTGTGAAAATAAAAAATGCATTTATGTGAATAGTTTTATATGGAGTTAGTAGCAGCTTAACAATCGTGCGTGATGGCTTAATATGTGAATAGTTTTATAGCCGTTGAAACTTTGCTTGAATAACATTTAACTTCTTGTTGCCTTTTTTTTTTTTTTTAGTTTGGACTCAAGTATCTCCAAGCTACTTTGGACTTAAAACTAATCCTTTTTCGTGACGTGACATGAATGTTAAAGTTAAAGCTCTATTAACAAATATTTTTTTCAAAATTCAAACTCATATTTTCTTCCTTACGAGAGTTGAGATTGCTTACCATCTCTACTAAAAACTTGTTGGTTAAACTATTGTTACCTTTGTGTTTACATATATATATATATATATGTCGGTCTTAGGAAATTAATGTATTGAATACTGCTCCACAGGGCCGAACTTTTAACCAGGAGGCCACACCACTCCAGGACGTGAAGGAATTAAGAAGGGTAGGATATGTTGGAGGCTAATGTATAGGAGTGGTGATCAAATCATCTCACCTTGAGGATTTTCCTTCCTTAATTTGCTAAGCTTTAATCAAACATTTGAGCTACTTAACAAAAGCAGGAGTATGAGTTACTTTATTTATGTAATTATATTGTTCACTTTTACTGTATCATTGAGTAAATCATGATAATTGTTAGCTTGAATTTGGTTATGAGTAAGATTGACGGTGAATTACCCAAGACATATATTATCCCTAGTATGTAATTTCTCCCTAGTGTTGCCCAACTTGTTTGCACTTTAGTTATATTTAACAAAAATAACTGATAAGTTAGATGAAAGTTTAAAAGTTAATTTTTAGTTAAAAGCTGTAGAACTACCTTATTGAATTAGAAGTATTTGATAAAAATAACTATTGAATTAGTTAATAGATGTAAAATGATATATATTTTATAATCTTGAAATAACATAAATAAACATATCATTTTTTATTTTTTAATTAAATTAATTTAAATTATTATATATATAATATGCTCAAAAACGAAGAAGACGAGAAAGACAATGGAGAAGATGAAAAGAGCCTTGACATATAAGGGTGTAATAGAAATTTTAATACAATACTAAAGGTAATATAAGAAGAAAAATATAAAAGATATAAACTACTCAAAGTAACATTACAAAATAAGTTATAAGCTACTTAAATAAATTTGTTTATCAAATAATTTTAACATTATAAACTAGTCAAATAAATTATAAGTTATTTTATTTTTTTGAATGTCAAACACAGTCTTTGTGCTAGAGAGTCCTTTTGGGAGAAGGAGTTGCACTTCATGTGCTAGAGAGTCCTTTTGGGAGAAGGGGTTGGACTTTATATGTAAGAGGTTCTCTTGGAAGAAAGAGTTGCATCATATGTTCTTGTAATTTGTGCTTTTCTACGAAATTCAAATGCTAGCTAAATGTTTTATAAGTTTTCCATTTTGAAATCTAAAGGGGCATGATTTCTCTTGTGTGCAAAGCTAGAAATTGCTCATACTTATTTGTAAAATAACTTTCTTATACCATACTAACTACTGAGATTTGTGTATCTCATTTCAAAATGATGGCCAAGGAGAAGCAAGACTACTTTTGGTTTGAATTAGTAGCTATAAATTTTATGCCAAAGACTTGGAATATATTTGATCTTGCATACAAATTTTTATGATTAAAATCTCTTAGTTGCTATGAATAAAAATTCTGTTCACATAGTCACTATAATAATCCAGTTATTTGCTATGTAATCAGAAGTTAGTGTCTATATTGGCATTTTTGGCAAGTCAAATGAAATTAGCTAGCTATGAAATTTAAATATATACCAAGTTTCACATTATTCAAATAATACCAGAACAGCATGAAAACAGATTCTAGAATTAATCTAAGCAGTTTCGAACTTCGGGTTGAATGAGATGTCAAACTATTGAATTTAAGTCTAAAATTTTCACACAAGATAATCAGCATATTAAATGTTAAATCTAGAAAGTATTATATTTGGAGATGTTTTGGTTACCTAAATAACACTAGAATCGAGATTACTCTGTTTCAAGTTGTAAACGTAAGTCATAAGTTTTGGGTATAGTTGAAGGGTCAAATTAAAAAAAATTTGGCCAAATTTGGGACACAAGATTAAAAGCATGCTAAATATGAATTATGATTAATTTGAACATTTTTGCAATAAAGGAAATGCATATTTAATTTTAAGGAAATTTAAGCAAAATAAAGACCAAGAACAGTGGCTATAGGCCATAGTTAGATTCCTTTTTTACTTTTCTTTTTTTTTTTTCATATGCAAATAAACCTTTTAGTAATGATTTCTAAATTTTGATTACGGATTTAACTAACATAATTAATTAATGAATTTCGGTTTATCTTCAAATAAACGCTTTTCTATGTTTTAATTTAGTATTTGGAGCCCAAGACCCTGTACAATCTCCCTCCTATGTTTAGATTGTAAATATAAACACGTAAATAACTAAACTATTGTATTATAAAAACAACTCATCTGTGTACTCGTCAAGCTAGAATCATGAATTACCTTAAATAATATTTGAGAATTGTGAATCACACATATTTTTATTAATAACTTTTACTTTTTTTTTAGTGTTTATTTTTCATTTTCAAGTTGTTAAACTAACAATTCGGAAGTCTTTGATCTAATTCCCCGAAATAGCCCTTTGATTTTTACTCATCTCCACTAGTTAGTCCTTCGATTTTTGACACTACTTGATTTTCCTTTATAATTATTTTTCAAATTATTTTATACAATAATAACAACAAAAGGAAATGGACGAAATCAATGTGAAGTAATCCTTCACACAGAATTTAACTTTTGATTCTGTGACAATAAAGGGATGCTCAAAAGCAAATCAAATCAACTAAATACTAACCAAAATTTACAAAAAAGTCCAAATCAATTTTTAAAATATAAATTTTAATTGATTTAATTTGATTTGTCGATTTGATTTTGTTTAATTCGATTAAAATCAAACTAACTTTACATATAAAAAATTTATATTATATATATATATATATAATATTATATTTATTATATATATATATATAATATTATATTTTTATATTTTTATGTCAACAAAAATTATTTATATATATTTTAATTAATTTGATCTCTTTCTTTTATATTTACACATATTTCATTGAAATTAAAAACTACAAATTATTGTAAATAAACCTGCCGAATTAAAATCAAACTAAATTGTCTAAAACCAAATTGAACCATCCAAAAATTAAAACCGAATATGTATATAATTTTACAAAACCGACGAGTCCGATTCGATTTAGTTAAGACTCAAAACTGAACCAAACCTAACCTATAAACACCCCTAATCACCCCTTATGGTTCTGTTAGCACTTTTATACCATAGGAGGTAATCAAACTATACAACTCAAATACCTTATTTCATAAAATAGTTAAAAAGATATGTGTTGTGAAACAATGAATTCTACCATAAATATCAAGAATGAAGAAACAGCTCACACATATACAGAGTTCGTGATTGATTATTTTATATTGGCATTTCAATATGGATAGCACAGAACTGGTTAAATATCTATAAAACTAGCACTTGTTTTAAGACCACAGAGAAAGATAACTACATATTACAATGGATAACAAATACCCCTATATATACAGATATACCTTTTCAATCTTTTTCCTCTCGAGCAACGATAAGTTCCTCTAAATTAGCAGCATCACCAGTATCTGTAGGTACCAAAAGTTCATCCTCAGCTGTGAAATTGTATCTTGCTCCAACTGCTCTTAGAAGTTGATACACTTCAAACATAGTGGGCCTCTCCTTTGGGTTTGGTGAAACACAGTTGCAAGCAACCTTAAGAGATTGGAATATCTCACTATCAACACCCTTCCCAACTAGTGATTCATCAATAGCATCCTGGAGTTGAGATTTGCTTGAGAGCTGTAAAATCCATTCCCCCAAATTTCCTTTGAAATTTTCAGGAGCTTTAGCCACATGGGTAGGTCTTTCACCTGTCACCAGCTCAAGAAGCACAGTTCCAAAACTATAAACATCTCCCTTTGGGGTAGCCACCAAAGTTCTTGTATACTCAGGAGCAACATAACCTAGATCACCAAACTCCCCATTCACAAAAGTACTCAAATGTGTATCGATTGGATTCATCAATCTAGCAAGGCCAAAATCAGAAATTTTTGGCTCAAAATCAGCATCCAACAAGATGCACGTAGAGCTTATGTTTCTGTGGATAATACGGGGATTGCAGCTATGATGAAGCCATGCTAATCCTTTGGCTGCCCCAACAGCAATTTTTAACCTTACAGACCACTCCAATGTGCTCCCACCAGCAGCAGGATGTAGCTGATCATGAAGGGTTCCATTTTCCATATTTCTATAGATCAAAAGCCTCTCCTTTTTGGCAACGCAAAAACCTAAAAGGGGAACCAAGTTAGGATGTCTGACAGTCCCCAATGTAGCCATCTCAGACATAAATTCTTTCTCTGAGTATTGAGATTCCTGCAACCTTTTAACTGCGAGTATTGTGCTGCCATCATCAAGGACAGCTTTGTAGACTGTTCCTGTTCTTCCTGTCCCAATAATATTGTCTTTACTGAAGTTGTTAGTGGCCTTCATGAGATCACTCAATTTCATTTTTGAAACTGACTTCTCAAACATAGAAACCTGATGTCAAATTCAGTATAGTTCAGTATAATATATCATCATAAGAGTAGGACAGTAATTCGTACAAACTAAGGCACTAACTGTTTTACAGAACATAACTTGTTAGAAAATACTTTTGTTCTTTGCTTTTTCTAACTATTGAAGTTGAAAATGTATCATTTTCTTCTACATGTTGCCAAAATCATTATTTTCCAACGTCATATGTCACAGAGTTTAAAATGGAAAACAAAAAATTTAAGAATACAAATCATTTTTTAAGAAAACTTTTTAATTGAGATTTTTCTGTAAGAAACTAATTTCCATGACATGTTTTCTACAGTGATTATATTTTTTGGAATACAAATGAAGACAAGAAAAATGAAGAGAAACTTTAAGTATAACTATAGATGTTATTGATGATGCATCTGGCTAGCTTGCCTTTATTCCTTTAGTTCCCTTAAGACTTCTTGCCCATTTATTTCCTTCAGGGTCCTCTTCCTTCTTCTTCACAGAAACTCGCCGCACAAAGAAGAACATCACAACAGCCAATCCTAATGCTGCAAAAATCACTCCACCAACAGCTGCACCAGCAATAACTGCGGTGTTACTCTTGGAAGACTTCCCCTGGCAAGCGTCCAAGGGACCACCACAAAGTCCTGGATTATTTGCATAACTATCTGCAGTAATACCAGAACTTTGAAAAGCTGGAACTTGCCCTGTTAAAAGATTGTTGGTGACAGTAAAGGTCTTAAGTCGTGTGAGCTGGGCCAATTGTAGAGGAATTTGACCAGTTAGTCGATTTTGGTCAAGTTTAAGGACATTAAGATAGGAGCAATTTGCAAGGTCCACAGGGATCTGTCCTGAAAAGTTATTTGAAGAGAGGTCAAGGGATGTCACAAATTTAAGAAGAACAGAGATATCTGCAGGAATGGTTCCAGACAATTTGTTGAGTGAAAGATCCAATCCTGTTAAGCTTGAGCAATTTTGTAAGGAACGAGGAAATTGACCCTTGAGTCCCATATTTGACAGCTTGAGATTTAAAACTCTGTTTTCATCATCATGCCAGCACTCAACCCCAGCAAAATGACAGATAAAGCCTTCTGTGTCGTTATTAAAATTCCAGGAAGACTGCAAATTACCAGAAGTGTCTTCAAGTGAGTCTTTTATACTCCTCAAGCAGAAGATATCAGTTTCAGTCCCATTGTTCATGCTACAACAAAGCAGTAGCCAGATGATAATAACAATGTGAGCACTGAAAAATTGGCTACTTAGAACCATCTCCTTTCAGATCTCAAAACAAGTGAAGAAGAAACTATCCAGACACCTTAGTTGAATTTGGTAATTGATGCAAGCACAATATAAACTCTACAACCCATACTATGATCCTCCTTTGATCACACCCTGAGACACATTGAAAAGAAAACAATGAGCAGAAAACCAATTCAGCGTTTCTCACAAGCTGAAGCAACCTGCTAATAAATTGAACCAGAACAAAGCAGCAGCAATTGCTTTTCTTTGAATGAAAATTCCCACTTTATATCATTGTCTACAATGCAGATCATAGCGGAAAAGAAAAGAGTATATATACAGTAGCCCTAAGAAACCCAGTCAAATGGAATTGTGTTAATCAATACAAGCATAAACTAAAGGAACCCAGATTAAGAATTTCACGAATTTCCGACAATTATACAAATACCTACCTGCTTGATCGAAGAATTCAACTCAGGAAAACCGATGAAGCCAACAGAGTTCTCAAAATAACGTGGAAGCATCGCTCTGCGTCAGAAGGAAAGGCAGAACATAGTGAACCGCACAAAAGGAAATTCGAATCACTGAACCCAAAATTGAAGTACAAAAATCAAGTACAGAAAGAGCGAAAATAAGTTACCCTTACGATTTTGCACATGATAATGTGAGGAGAATCGGTGTGAATGGGAAAGGAAAAGCAGAAAAGCACAATACACCGGGTCAACAATGCAGGCCATATTTTTCTAGCTCGGGCACGACTAAACTGTGGAAACGCGCAGACTTTTTGAAGTGCTTGACTGGCTGACTCGCTTTGTGGAAGAGTTATTTGACTTATTTCATGATAAAATTGAAAATACATCCGAAAATTTATATCAATAAAATAATTTATTTTTAATAAAAGTCTGAAAAACTACGGGTTAAATATGAGTTTTTTTAGCTAATCTGAATTAGTTATATATTTATATAAAAGAAATTACATATTTAAATAAAAAATATGATATATAATATAAATTATATACTTATAATTTTTATTTTTATTTTTATTTTTATTCATATGTAATATATAACTTGAATATATTTTAATCAAAAGATGAATTCATTATTGAAATTAATAAGAACTTTCTCTGCGCAATACATTAAAAAGAAAATAAGAAATATCATCTAAATATACATGAAAAGAGATTTGATGTTTGTCAGTTATTAAATTTAAAATTTAATGGTTCAGATTTTATTATTTTTTTATAAAAAAATAAATAAATACTATTTAAAGTGTGAATGATCTAACGATTTATAAAAAGATAAGTAATTAATCTATTCTCAAGCTTACGTTATAAAAGATCATTTTAATCTTCTGAAACTTTGCCAAGAGTAGTCGAAATATTCCATAAGCATTCCAAAACATGCAAGGTCTTTCATCCTTTGTACTGGTAGATTCATAATCTTTCTTGCAACTCCCTCTAGAATCACATCAAGACACAGCTCAAGTCTTTTGCAGATTGCGGATGCTTGCCAACATCGAAATTCACTTTGAAGAAGGGGCATGATGGTGGAGCGCATAATGTTGGGCTTGGGTCACACTTATGGTAGGCCCTTTTTTTTGGCTCAACCTAGCCCAATTTTCTTTTATTCTTAGGTGATTGTTATTGGTTAGAGCTGAATAGAATTTTCTGGAGAAAGCGCACAAAGAAAGAGAGAAACGGATCTGGAAAATTTTCCCATACCCAAACAGCAGTGTCAAGCGTATCCAATGGTTCATTTTGCTCTAATCAAGCTGAAATTTGGTGGGTATGCTTGTGAGACATTGGCTCCATATCCAATATAATCTGTTTGATTTGGACATTTTATATTTTTATTCTTACTAAAAATAAATAATGGGATCAAAAATATATTTGGTTGAGTTAAGTGAAAATATTTTCTTAAAAATATTTCTTAAAATAGGTCTAAATCTGAAAACACTAAAAAAATATATTCTGTTTCAGAAAATAAATACTGAAAATAAAAATAATAAATATTTTTACAAACCAAACATACCCTTAATTTTTCATCAATTGAAGGGATTTTGGTCACCATTTCGTCCCTTTAAAGTTGTGCTATGTTAATGTGGGAAAGTCTCTCTAGCCCTACTTTGAGTTTGTTCAAGTGGGTGTTTGTTGGAGGAAGTTTGGTGATGAATTTTGTACATTTTTAGGATATATTTTTGCCCTAGATGCTTGAAAATTTCGTTCTTGAAATAACTTCTTTGTGCCCAAACTTACGGGTCAAAATGTGTGTTAGCCTCCTATAGATTTATAAAGAGGTTTGTAAATAGACACATTTGTACTTCTCAAAGTTGTGATAGTCTAGTTGAACATTGTGTATCCATTAGGGATTTTGGCAGTAAGATTGTAAGTGTATATTTGTGCTTTTTTGTGTTTCCGCCTAAGGGCTAACAAAGTGATATCAAAGCCATTGGTATGGCAATGTCTACTTTGAGGATTGATATTGGCAAGTTTGATGGGAATATCAATTTTAGTTTGTGACAAGTTAAACAAGTTAAAATGCCTGCCATGTTGGCATAAAACGATCTCAATAAAGCATTGTTTAGTAAAGGAAAGAGATCTTGAATAATGAGTTAACATGAGTGAACTGAGATGAATGATAAAGTTCAAACTGTTAGAATTATCAAAACGAACTACTTAGCTCGGCCCATGATGAATCGGGCATTAAATGGGTTAGACCACACTACTTAATAGCCCACAATCCACTTTTTTTTAATATATATATATATATATATATATATATATATTTAATTGATTGAATATTAATTTTTTAAAAAAAAAATTCAATTATTTTTTATTAAAAGACATTTAATACTTGTAAAGTATCATCTTTTATAGTGTTTATTAAATTACTAATAACCTTATTTATTAATATAATTACTATAGTCATTTAATTTTACTAACATAATTTAACTTTATTAATATTATTTAATATTATTATATGTAAATTAAAATTCTATGTATGCATTTAAAAGTTACAAACTTTTTCATATCTAAACACTAAAATTTATATATATATATATATATATATTTGAATATAATGTTATAGAATATGAAAAAGGATAAAATAAAATTTTGTATACAAAATAAATTGCATTTTGCAACAACAAACAAAAAAAGGCAAGTCAACTTGTAGGCCCCACTCATTTAGCTTGTGGATTAAACAAGTCAGCTTGTTTAAGCCTATTTTAAAAACCAATTTATGGTAAACCCAAGCCCACCCATAAAGTAGGCTAACCCCCAAGCCACATACCAATTGAGACTACTACTCATTACAATTCAGTTGAACCTTAACAGTAATTTTCTTCAAGAGGTTCTTGAAGAGAAAACATCTGCATATCTATGGTCAAAACTTGAGATATTATATTAACTAAATATTGGCAAACTGACTAGTTTTGAAGCAATGACTCTACAGTTTGAGAATCGCTAAAGGGACATTCATCAAGACTCACATTAGTGAATTTATTTCAATTATCAATGATTGGAAAAATATGGATGTGAAAATTGAGGAGGAATATCAAGCAATGTTGTTGTGTCATTATTATCATCTTATAAGCATTTTTAGGAAATCATGATTTATGGCTCAACATAACTTAGATTTGATGATGTGAAGTAAGTAAAGATAAATTGAACAACGAACTTTCATCAAGCAGGTCTAATGAGTCATCTTTTACTTTGGTTGTTAGAGGTAAAACTTCTTAAAGAAATTTGAGTACTAACAAGCAAAGAGCTAGATCCAAGTCCCTTTTAAAAGAATTCAAATGTCATCATTGCGATGAGACCAGACATATCAAGAAATTTTGTTGGAAGTTAAAGAAAGAGAAGAAAAAGGCTAAATCCTAGGCTACATATGATAGCAAGGAAAAAGAGATTTAAATGAGCAAAGTGTAGCTATTGTTGAAGAATTTTTTATTTTAGTACTTGCTACACCCATTTCTTTATAAACCTTAATTGTCTTCAAAATAGAGCATCTCTCTTCATTAGTGATCTATTATTGTGCCTCCATTGCTCCAATGTGAACTCATAACACTTACAAATACTATTAATGACCCAAGTCATTAGATATGTGCACCACAACGTCCAACCATAATCATGTTCTACCATTGGGAAATTATATAAGTGTGTTGTCATGCCTCAAAACCTGGGCTTGCGGCTGGCACAAAATCTATGGATAAATCCTTCCAAGACCCTCAAGCCTAAACTTAACCACAAGAAATTCACTTCAAAATCATGAGCATGAATAATGGAAACAATATAGATTTACCTCTAAGAATGTATTTCACCATACATACATTTAAAAACATTTAATATGCTATGCTCAAGTTATTTTCTCAAAAAAAAAATGTGAATGTACATATAAATATCATTCCAACGTCAGCTTACAAGACCATTCCCCAAGACCTAGATAACCTATACAACTACAAAGCATTTTATAGCAAGACTCAATCCAAATGAATAGCTACTGACCTAAACACGAGGAGAGTCACCTCAGAGATTCCGCTACTTGTAACATCCCATAATTTCTTTGCATTTAAGTTATATATTCTTTCTGTTTTTAAATTCGAAATAATGTTAGAAATTGAGAAATTGGTGTTTTTGGATACTTAGGATGAAGTAACAAAGAAGAGGCATGAGAAATTAGGATACTTAAGTTAAGAATAAAGGAAAAAGAGAATTTTGAAGGCATCAGTCGACTAATTGTAATGAACAATTGACTGATCGCATTAGAAATTGGACCAAGTTGCTGATATCTGCAATCGGTCAACTGATGAGGAGTGATCAGTCGACTGATTCTTCTCTGTCAAGCTAATATTTTAGGTCCTGATGAAATCAGTCAACTAATTAGTATGAATCAAGAAATCAGTCGATTGATTACATGCTGAAGTGCGAAAATATGTTGGTTTAACTGAAATTCAATGGAAGAAAATTTACTTAATTACCCCTAGTATGCTATTGAGGCTTAGAAATGAGATATTAGGGTTAAAAAGGGAAATTTTAACCCAATAGAGCCCTTGAGACTGTTTTAGAAGAGAGAAGAGAGAAAAAGAATCTAATTCTGAAAATTTAGCAAGGAGAGAGAGAAGAAGAACGTGAAGAGGAAGAAAAGAAAGGAGAAAGAAGTTTTAGCAAGGTTTTGACAAATGAATCATCATAGGTAAGCTTCTAGCTTGTTTCCTTTAGTTTAACTTAATTCTAGAGCTTGAAAAATCATAAAAAGGAGATTTTCAGGTTATAGAAAAGAGAAAGAAGGAAGAAGCTAGAAGATAATACTTCAAATTCAATTATAAGGGAATCAAGGTAGCTAGTTCTCATAAAAGCTATGTATTTTATATGTTTATTGTGTTTTATTAGCTTTTAATGCATGATTGTTATTTTAGAATCTTCATGAATGCATAAGAACACATCTTTCTCATGAAAAGTATATCACATGTCTCCATGGAATGCTAGAACAATATATTCTCATGGGATGCCCAGAAATTCCTCATAAGATGTAAAAGTCCTTATGGGATGAAAGAACTAGAGAATTCCCTGTGAGATGATAGAAATTCCTCATGAGATATGAATTGCTTTTAATGGGAAAGAACCAGGCATAGTGCATTAAATTAAGTATGACATCTTATTTCTTGGAAATGGTTTACATTATTAGAATAACTTTTATGACTGAAATGGTGAAAATGCCTTACAATATGCTAGCTACTGGGATTTTATATCTCATCTTGTTTTATGATAACCTACCATTTCAGGAGCTGAAGCAGAAAGAGAAGGGAAAGAAAAGAAATAAGTATATGTCGTGTAACTAACCATATTACTTCCTTAAAATATAAATATGGAAAAATGGTTATGTAATGTATTGGATATTATGTTTTGTAAGTTGAAGACATACCATGTATGTGTAATTAAACTCTTGATATTTTAGTAGAACCTACAAATGAAAGTTTAAGTATGGTTGTGGATTATATGTAAGTTTTAGTAGATGAATCTTACCATGCTTGAAGTTACTTTTTTATTAAAAAATAAAATCTGTAGCACATCAGTCGACTGATCAGTCTATGCTAGTCGACTGATACTTCTCGGGTTCAAAATAAAAATGAAACTTCAATTGATCAGTCGACCAATAGTCAAGAATTAGTCGACTAATCACTTAATGCCAAATTTAAAATTTTATATTTTCAGTTACATCGAAACTTTTGTTTTCGAATGTTCAGACATTTTATAAGTATTTAATATTAAAATTTACTACATTACCCAAAATGTTCATAAATAATGTAGATATTACACTACTCCTCTTCCGCTGCAAGATCTACACACAGGGTGAGTTTGGAAAACTCAATAAGTAGATAACACTACACAAGCATGTACAAAATACATCAAGTAACAACACAGGTTTGGACATGCATATATAAATTGTAGCAAAGCACACGAGAAGATTTTAGGAAAAACCATAACACAATATCTATGCATGTATAACAACATACATACTCACATATATCTATATATGCTCATAGTGAGCTCTACGACTCATTTCTGAAATAACATTTTCGTTGTTCCACACCCTAAGTCCAATAATCAAGACCTCAAAGGTCATATCGTCCATATAATAATTGTACGATGCATATCTAGCATAATACACAAATCAGTCACCATACAACAAGATCAATTCACAATCAAGGAGTCTTCCCTAACTCACATCATAACAACTCACATTGTCTAATGAAGGGTATGAACTATCCATCATACCATGTCTTATTATCATACCTATTCCAACCATGGGTATAGAGTAACTATCATGCCATATCCCATCAACGCACCTCAAGTCGACATGGGTATAATATATTCATCATTCCATATTCCATCAACACATTTAATCCAATCATGGGTATGAACTATCCATCATACCACACTCCAACATACAATTATCACCAAAGGTATAAGCTATCTGTCATATTGTGCCTCTCAATAAACATTAATCCAATTATGGGTATGAACTATCCATCATACCACACTACAACAAGCAATGAACATTACTACAACTATACCATAGTCTCTTGACATACAATGGTTCTTATCATCAACATCAACATAACACCCAAACAAGCTACACTATGAGAATGTACCCACTAAATCCAAACAGTGCAATCCCATGACCACGATTAGTTATGGTATGATAAGACTCTATCTCACTCCCATACTACTCTACAACATCGTCCCATGTTGCCCTGTGTATAATATCATGATAATTCACAAATCCAAGTACACACTACCCATGTTCTAAGTACATGTATACAAGTACTCTTCCAATACTATAACTTTGTGCAACATACTACATATGTTACTATGCACCAATTAATGTTCTCATTCCTCGCCCTTAAGTGTCAAGTCGCCCATGACACTAACATTCATGACCACTAAATTCCACCCAAAACACAAGCAATATAGTTGCAACCAGCTACAACTTTCGCATCTATTTTCTTACATATTCAATTATTTATTACGCGTTAGTATCCTAACATGACTAACCTCCCTCTGTGGGGTTTAAGCAATCTAGTTCTCTTCCTAATGCTTGTGACCATCCATAACTTTAACTAATCCTATGGAACTTCATTAAATTACTTAAGAGTTTGAGTAAAACTTCATGCTGAAACAAGTTTTTGAATAGATATAGAACTGTGACTTTATTAAAATTCATAGTTTAAATTACACAGTATTAGTCTTAGTACAAAGATGTATTTTCATATCCTCCTAAGGTGAACTTCTTCCCAACAACTTATCAAATACTCTAGTTTCCCTCTAACTATTTGGTACAACTTTTTTCCCCTTTGCCAAAACCCCCTGGAATGGTAAGTTGAAATCACAAAAAAGTGAGACAGGATATCCTAGTAACTAGCAAAAGTTAATAAAACAGTTCAAAAATCTGTCATTCTAATCATAAAAGCATAGTATCAATTTAAAACGCAGATCAATCCATATGTAAGCTAATTTGAAAACATCAAAGTTTCAAGCACAAAAACTTATTCTATGATACCTTTCACTTTTCTTGAAATTCTTTTTAAAACATCATGGCTTCATCATGAAAGTTCTAGCAAGCATGGCAACTCATCTGAGTGACAAGATAGTAAAAAGCTATCAGGCTCATTTTAGAATGGTGCTGAGTGATCACAACAACTACAAGGAAAGAAAGCCTACAGTCTTTCAAGCCAAGCTAATTATGTACATGGAAAGAAGGTTGTTGTAGACTTTCAAACCAAGATCATTTTAGGATACATAAGAATACATTTCAAGCTCATTTTAGGATGTTGAGCATGTCATACTTTGCTGTAACTTTCACTTTCTTTCTTTGAAAACTTTCATGAAAACATCATGATTTATAAAACTTTGTCACGACTTCATCTTTCATAAAACATCTTAGAAATCCTTTCATAAACTTCATAGAAATCTTTCATAGAAATTAGTTCATAAATTAATTCACACAGTGGTTCATAAAAGCAATAGTTCATAGAAGCATTTCATAAAGACAATTTCATAAAAGCAGTTCATGGAATCAATATAGAAAAACAGTTCAGAAAAACCACATAGAAGAGAAACATAATTTCAAAATAAGCTTTTATGAAACTAGACCATCTCTTGTTCACAAAATTAAACGACTGATTTAAGGAAAGTTTCTCGAATATTCTGCCTTCTCTTGTTTTTCGTCCTTTTAACTACCAAAAATTTAATCAAACCTTAACTTCAAGAAATTCCTAAGGCATATTACATAAAATCCAAAAATTCCTACTTACCCTAAGATTTCTAACGATTCTCTCTGTAATAAATCCTCAAAAATTCTCCCCAGAACTTCTTTTCCTACTCTTGCCAATGATGCTGCTCTATTTCACTCTTATCGAACTGATGTAAAAATTTCCTCCTGATCTAAGGCTATTTATAAGGGTTTTTCTAGTGAAAAATGACCTTCTCCTACCCTTTAAGCAATCCTCAACACCCATATAACCTGCAGATTTTGAATTCTAACTAGCATCAATAATAAAAATTGACTTGCTTGCCAAAATTTGACATCTGCAATGAGATCGATCGACTGCTCTCCTTCAGATAACATTTTTCTCGTTTCTAAGTTTTGTTGGTCAACTGCTCTTCCTTAAGCGGTTGACTAGCTGCACTTTGAATCCTATTTTTTTCTAATATGTTCTCACCAGTTGATTGTATACTTCATGGTAGTCAACTAGTTCCCTACTATCTTCATTCTTCTTAATCCTTTTGATTCTTTTCCTAAGGTTCTTCTTTCTAATTTTCTACATCTTTAAAGTTTTCTCAGGAAATTCTTTCTTAATCTTAACTCTTTTCAACTACTTTAAAGAAGATGATAATTTTTGGGATGTTATAGAGTCCACTCACCAAGACCCTATTACAAAGAGATGAAGAGATAAGATAGTTCACTCAAAACAAGATGAGAGATAAGAAATCTCACTAAGAGGGATACAAACAAGTATTAATCTCTCAAAAAAAATAAACTCTTGAAAATGTTGATTAGTGCTCATCTCAGATTTTTTTTCACAAAATGGTCTTCGAATTTTTACACAACAAGAGTTATTTGAAGTTGGAGTTTGATTCTCTTATATAGTCCTTCAAACTTTGCTAGTCGTTGGAACTCCTTTGCACTTGGATGATCCTCAACGGTCGGTCAACTCTTCTTCATAGGGTTCTGGTTGGCAGGAAGGAAGTAGCTAACTTAGATATGAGTGCATGCCTCATTTGACCTCATGTTTGATTCATCAGAAGAACAGTCTAATTTGATCCCTTTTTCTATTTTGCCATTTTGTTTTTCTTAGTTCTGCAGTCATCTTTGACCTTTTTATGTAATTCTCACACAAGGACAAAAGGTAGGCTAAAATGATTTTTTGCTGCTTTTATGAGACAACAAAGGCTATCGTCAGCACCTCAATTCTCGTGATGCATGTTTGCTCTTCTTCTTTTTTTCGTGATTAAGATGCTTATCAATTTGGGCCGAAAACAGCTAGGTTAATTGTGTGAGTACATTCTGGGCCTTCAGAGTGTTTCACGTGACTGGAAAGTGCATTGAACCTTTTAGACGTATTGGAACTCGGCTTTAATTATATTGGGCCAACACTTCTTGCACTTTAAGTATATGGGCTAAAATTGATTAATTAGTAAAAAACAAGTTGGGTCAACGATGATGATTCACCTTGCTTCCATATCTTCCTCCTGGCTCTCTCACCTTTCTTCTCCTCTGTGGTGGCCTCGCTCTCAACTGTCACTCACCGCATAAACTAATTCCTGTCCAAGTGGATTCCAATCCACGGTGTAGAAGCCGCGCTTGAGATGCCAAAGGCACTGTAGATCCACAACATGGGAATGTGTTAGGCCATGACCGACAAACCACTATTTTCTGATCTAGTCAAAGATTTGGTCTTGGAAACTCAACTTGGTGATGACAGAGACTCATGCCACTCGCAAAAGTTTGCTGGGTGGGAATTTTTGCCAGCTCTTTTGGGTCTTCGCCATTGCCGGAGAAGACGAATTTGCTCGTGGGTCTGTCATGGTTAACTCCTGAACGCTACATCGTTTTGTCCCTTTTGTTTTATCTACTTAAGGTTGATGTTTTGGGTTTTGTTGTATGTTAGCCCAATGCAGCCTCAAAAAAAAAAGTTTGTCAGCTTCTTGGTTAGACTTTTTAGTCTTAATCCTTCTAGTTTAGAGGTGTGCTGCCTCTGCTTTAGACCTAAGTATTTTTTAGGGTGAGTCGCTCTAAATTAGTACCTCTTATCTCATGAATCCAGGTCTGCTCTGTAATTGTTTTATGTTGATTTCCTATTTTATCTCATGTATCCCAGGCTAAATGTCTTTAACGGAAATCAAATTCCATTTGTCAAAAAAAAAAAGTAGGGTCATAATATTGAACTAACAATTAAGCATTTCTATATAAGTATATACTTAAAACGCATATTCATCTATTAACGTTAGTTGGTTCAACTAGTTTGATATTTGTTCCTTTTAAATAATGATCAAGTTTAAATCTTGTGAATGAAAAAAATATTAACTCTGGAAAAATTTTCCATCTATTTGAATACCAGGGTTTCTAACTGAAAAAAAATGCATATCCTCTTGAATGTTGATAAGATGATAATGTACTAATTTATTATTTCCTACATATGGTATTAAGGAAAATTTTGAACAATTAATAAAAGAAAACTTAAGGTTAAATTTTCCTTGCACCTTTGAGGTTTTGGGCGCTCGTCTATAAAGTTTAGATACGGATACCCAATTTCCCGTTAAGTACATCACTTGTTCCTATGTCAATAAATACTGCACGTCGTGTTCGCTTTTACAACTAGCATCTGTTATCATAATATTGCTCAGCTGTACACAACGAACACACCTCTTATTTGTGTGGTAGACATTATCAAATATCTATTTTCATTGGGGATAGAAAGAAATTTAAAAAAAAAATATCGATGCTCGTACATGGAAAATTTGTTGGAGAATTTTACAATTTGGAAGTTGGACATGAGGAGGATGTACCCATGTCGTCCTAAATCTAATATTATATATATATATATATATATATATATATATATATATATATATATATGACAATTATACGACAATTTTAAGTTATGTCGATTGTTTGGATAATATTAAAGGACTAGAGACTTTTTGATATTTTACGTGTATAAATTTTATATGAATGAATATTAGTTTGATCGGCTATATAAGTATGGAGTTTGGATTCTCTCAAAAGTTTTTTAGAGAAGTTTTCTTAAGGACCAGATTTGAATCAATGAATAAGATCATCTAACGGTTTAAATTAATTTTACATTTTTTTAAATTACATAATTTTTAGTAAGTTTAATCTTGTATTTCTTCATTTTTTAAAAATTAGTCATGTAATTTTGTAAAAAAATGTAAAATTAATCTAGACCATTGGATGATCTCATTCAACGGTCCAGATCTGGTCCTTGAGGTAATCCAGACGCATTTGTTTGAGCCTAGAAATTCAGAGAGATAAGGATTGAATTTAATACCTATTAAGGTTTGGATTTATGGATTAAAAATATAGGCAAAAATAATATTTTGATCATCTATGTCTATTTTATGTTTCATTTTAGTCTTCTATATTTTAAAAGTTTTATATTGATCATCTATGTTACAAGATCTGACTATTTTGATCATTTTTCTGTTAAAATTGTTAGTTTATATAAGGAGTTAAATAAGGGCATTTTGGACATTTTAAGAATTACACATGTGCTACTATTATCCAATTAGTTGCGATATAAATATGTCATATTAATATTTGAAAGATGATGCGTCAATTCCGTTATATAAACTATCGATTTTAACGTAAAATGACCAAAATAGAAAACTTTAAAACTTAAAGGACCAATATAAAATTTTTAAAATATAAGGGACCAAATTAAAAATTTGAAACTTAAAATAAACATAGATGACTAAAATATTATTTGTTCCAAAATTATATCTTTATCCGAAAATAAAAACTATAACATGCTATTCATATTCTACCTATAATCATTCCTATTTGAAAGCCAAATGTTAGGAAAAAGAAGGAAAAGAAACATGAGGCCTTTATTTAATCCATATAACCAAAGAGTATCAATGCAACCAAATAACAAAATTAAATAAACAAAAAGTCTTTTTAATTTAATAACTTGCCATCATAATTCAAAGTAAATTAATAATGTAATTTTTAAAATATTATATTTCTTTTAATTTAAGGTCTTTAATAAATAACGTTGCTCAATTTGATAGCTCAAACAATTTTTTAATTAAAATAATCTTTTTGGTTAAATTAAAATCACGTGATTGTTAAATGATAATATAAATTTATTCAAATTAAGTTTATTTTTAAAAAATTTAATTGAAAAGAATATTTTTTGAAACTAAATATTTTACAATAAAAAATATTTTTTGAAACTAAATATTTTAAAATAAAAAATATTTTTTAAAACTAAATAATTAAAACGCTATACTTACAATATTTGAAAGATGACTTAGTTTGTTTAATTTTGTCTGTATATTTGTTATTTTGTTTGTTTTTTTTATAAGATTTAAAACTAACTTAAACCATAACAAATATGGTTTCATGCACCACATAGGCGCAGATCCAGCGAATTAAACATCATAAATGTTGGAAAATAAGTTATAAATATATATTGTAAATGAGCAGACAGTGTATAGCCTAATAGTCTGTTTGACTCAACTCTTAAAGAGTATGAAATTATTTTTTTTAAAATGTATCTTTTAAATTTCTTTTTATATGTGGTTGATGAAAATCATAGTTTGGTAAATAAACTGGAACGACCGGTCCAATTAGTTAAACTGTTAACCTGAGCATGATCCGATCCAAACATAGTCAAAAATTGATAAATTAAAAACAAGTTAAACTTAGTTAAGAGTTAAATTTAACTAATTTTGACCGATTGGTTATTGTTTCAAATCGATCAAGAGCAAACCAGTTCAAACTAATCACTTTGAAACAACCAAAACTTTTTCTACTCTTCTTGTTCCCTAAAAAAAATTATGAATACGATTTTGTTTGTATAAAAATATGATGTAGTATGAAATTTCATAAATATCTTTATTTATCAAATAAGCATCCAATTTTTGAAATTAAAATGAATTTGATGTCCTAAATTCAATCCATAGTACTTGCCTTCTTTTGTAACGATAAAAATCATGCACAATATTTCGGTCTTAAAAGCTTATATATTTATTCATTTTCAAGTAGTATTAATATAAATAATATTAAAAGTTACAACTCAATCAAAAATTAAAATTTGACATTTCTTTTCTATAATACTATATTTTGATTGAAGAAATAGATGGAATGAAATGATAAAAATATTAAATTTAAATTCAAATGAAAAAGAAAATTTTATCCTTTTGTTGGGTTCATTTTTGGCCTCTCAAACAAACTCTGTAACAATGAATTTAGAAATCTAAAGCTTGATTGAACTGACTAATGTAATGAATAGCTTGTATATAAACTAAGTGGTGATCACTGAATTAGATTAAAATTACTTCTCAAAAGATAATATTGATATCAATTAAATATATTTAATTAATAAAAATAATAAATTACTTTAATAATAAGAGTAAATTACAAATTTGGTCTCCAAAATAATTACACTTTTTTTAATTTAGTTCTTAAAAGATTAGGTATCTACAATTAATTATTGAAATATTATATTTATCTCCGTCTTATTCTTCTATTTATAAAAATATCTTTTGGCAATGTAAATTTAAAATTTTAGACATTTGATTACGCTTAATGAGAGCATGAATATAACTTATATTTTAATCCATTAAGTGCATTTGTTTTAAATTTTTATTAAGTACTTAATAATTATGAATTAGACATAATTATGGGCCCAAAAAACCCACCCAGCCAACCTGCCCCAACACAAAAGCACAGAAATATATGGTTGGACTTGGGTTTTTTTTTTTAAGTTTGGTCTGAGCCCAAATCTGGCCCAAAATTTTTATATATTAAATGAAAAAATAAATATTAATTTAAATAATAATATAATATGTATATGGTATAAATTATATATTATAGTATTTGGAATATTTTATATACATTTGTAATATAAATAGATTTTTCATTTGAGGTATACAAAGAATGTTATATATAGAAATTCCATAATTTACATTTTCTTGGTTTTTTTTAAAACTAATAAATTTGTTATAAAATTAAATTATTTTTTTTTCAAATCTTTTATTAAGCTTAAATTTTAGTTGATGTCAAAGGAAGAGAAGAAAATCTTTAATACAAATGCATACAAATCCTTTGCAAAAAAAAAAATAACTTACAGAAGTAAAAATATAAAAAAATGAGCTTGTTTTTTTATCCAAGCCCATATTTGAATTAATTCAAGTCGAGCTTGGCCCAAAAAAGAGCCTAGGTTCAAGCTAATAAGGATCTCTTGTTTGTCTTAAAGATAAGCAGACACAAATACAAGTAAATGATCCCTGTCCCGTCCAAGCCTAAATCCAAAATTTTGATATTACCTAAAAAACTTGTGTCATTTTATAGTGAGTTCGGCTAGTAATTAGGTTTACTCTTAATATATTTTATTCAATCAAATCTCATGAAAAAAATAAAAAAAATTTTGACATTAAATACTCTAGATACATCTTTTATTGATAGTTTGACATGTATTTAATGCATATAAATGTTAAAAAAACAAACAATTTTAATTATTTGATATTTACATTTAAAAATAATATTTTATTAATTATGTGTAGTCATATCGAAACATCTTAATCTAAAAAAAAATAAATACTCTCTTAATATCGAAACTATCAGTAAATTTTGATTTTTAACAATAAAATGATGAAATTGAGATAAATAAATCTTTAAAAAATTAAATAGAGATTGCCAGAAACTAATTTGGTAATTTACTACAAACAGTACTTAAAAAACATATTTATCAGATAAAAAATCTCACTAAGTACGGACTGTTGTCATACGTGGCATTAATTTAGAAGCACTAAGGCATCGCTGAAGGTCCTTCCCTTTAGCAGACAAGGGTGGTAACTTTACAGAGTAGACAACAGTTCGGATAATAGTGTTGGAGTGCGAATAGCAAAAAGAGGAGTGCCCAATAAAAAGCAAGAGAGAGAAAGAGAATGAGAGAATTGTGACTCTGATTCAACACTCTTTCATCAGCTTAGCTTTTTCTCTTTTCTTCCTCTTTCGCTCACACCACCCCCCGTCTCTCTCTTCTCTGTCTATGTGAAGGGTTGCAGAGCTGCAGCTACCACACCCGTGCCGGCCAAAGAGACGTTGGATTAGCAATTTTATTTTAGATTCTTAGGCGTCCTCTAAGTAATTTCCGTCGGATCAATCAGGTAACTGTTCTTTGTCTTTTTATTTTTATTTTTTTAGCAAGTTTATCGCTTGAATCGGTTTCTGTTTTCAGTTTGGATCGGTTTTGTTTTTCTAAAAGGAAGAGGAATCCACTTTTCCTGCTATTTTTTTCAGTTTTCCGTTGAAGGGATTTCATAGACATTGCTCTGGAAGTCTCCTGCACAGGAAACTTTGTAAATTGTTCTTTTCTGCAAAAATTTGGGTTTTCATCAGAATTTTCAGGATGTTACTAGAGGAGGAGTTTTAGCTACTTCACGGAAGTAGCGTTTTTGCCTTTATCATTCTCTAATAATGTTGGGTTTAATTTGCTTTTTTTAGGGTTTGTGTTATCTTGAATCTAAGGTTTGGATCCTAAACTGGGGACATCTTCTGGGGTAAGATTTTAGGCAATTTTCAGTTTTGAATGCTGTTATTGGTTGTTTACTTTGAAGTTTTAGTGACCAATCTAGCTAGAAAAGGCGGTACGCAGGAGAAAAATTCTGAAGAAATGTAGGCTGAAGAGTTTGGTTTGCATGATTTTTAAATACTTGCAGGATGGTTTGTGTATATGTGATTGGTGAAAGGTTAAATTATGATGTATTAAAACTAATCAGGTTGGTCTAATTCCTGTGTGCCTTTCATTTTCTTTTTGCCTGAACATGTTATCAGGATCTCTGGGAACATTATGCATTACTTCCCACTTTTATACCATAAAATGTTGAGATCAACAACTTTAGTTTGAATGTATCACACTTTCCTGCCACAGAAGTCCCGAAATAACTTGTTATATTTAATGCACTTCGTCGTCTGTAATAAAATTTGTTCAACGTCATGAATTATTTGGAAAATTAGGGTTTTACTCTACATTTAAAAGGGGGAGACTGGAGGATAACATTGTTTAAAATTAAAGAGGGAGGATTGCATTCGTTGTCCTTGAGTTTTGTCTATTGTCAGTCTGCACCCAAAAGTTCATATAGCAACCTGGTTCTGAAGTAACTGTAAAGTAGGAAGTTCTCAAACTTCAGAGCTTCAGTGCCTGAATTTTGCATTGAGTTTTTAAAAGCATTTAATTGCTAATTATTATCTACTAGTGGGGTGCAGCGTCAATGCTTTTGTTCAAAGGGTTTATACTTTATAGATGTACCGAAACATTGAGAATTTGGAGCATCTAACTATCTTCCTTTCGACTTTATTGAATGCCTATGTTGCATGTATTGAGCAAGATGTCTGGTAGATAGGTTTTAATTTGCTCTGTTTTAAGGTGATTTTAGACTGGACAAACTGGAGCAATTGGTGGCATTGGTAATTACCAATAGAACATCATATTTTAGGTTGCCAGTTATGCTGTAATTTCTAAATTGTATTTGCTTTTCCTTATGATCTGCATTGTAAAGATGTCCTCAGCTGCAAGCCAGTATTTTAACTTTCTTAATTATTATTATTATTTTTTTTTTTTTACTCCATCAGTTTGCTATTGGGCCTGCTGCTTATAGACCAATATTAGAGCCAACCTTTGATTGGGCATCAATAATGTGAGGGACGCCGGATTTTTTCTTGATATGATTTTAAGCAAGTTGATAACTTTGTTTTGCCCTCTCTACATAAGTTTTTTTCTTTCAAGAGCTCAGGTCATACTACTGCACATGACACCTGCTCACAGTAGTTGAATATTGGTACTTATTTCATTCGTTTTTCTTTTTCAGCTTCTTTTCCATGGAAGATACCGATTCTGTTGCTACACTGATGGATTCTACAACTTCTAAGATACAACAGCTTCAAAAGGCATTTGCTGAACTTGAAAGTCATCGAGCTGTAACCCTTAACATGAAATGGAAAGAACTTGAGGAACATTTTCATGGCCTTGAGAAATCCTTGAAGAGACGTTTTCATGAATTGGAAGACCAAGAGAAAGAGTTTGAAAACAAAACAATGAAAGCACGTGAACTGTTGGAGAAGCGAGAAGCAGCTGTTGTGGCCAAGGAGCAAACTTCATTGGAGAGGCTTCAAGAGAAAAGAGATGCTGCTATATTTGCCCTTATCAATGCTAGAGAAAAGAACAGGAAGGTTTTATCTGAGGATTTGGCTGTTGTGACTGATAAAGGTCAAGAGGCACCTAGAGTGCAGGAGAAACCAGGGGATGCTGTGTCCATGGCTGCTGAAGGTAGCTTAGAAGATGTCAAAGATTCTCATGAAAGTGGAGATGTGGAGGTGAAGTCTTATCCTCAGTTGGTTAAACTGTGTGAAGAGATGAATGCAGGAGGACTTCACAAATTCATATCTGATAATCGTAAGAACCTTGCTGCCATAAAGGAGGAAATACCACTTGCATTAAGAGCTGCCCCTAGTGCTGCCCTTTTGGTTTTGGATTCTTTGGAAGGATTTTACAGTATGGAAGCATCGAATCAGGAGGGGAAGAAGGATGCAAACTTATTGGGTCTCCGTCGTACCTGTATTATGCTAATGGAGTGTCTATGTGTTATGCTGACCAACTCGGACTGTGTTTCTGATGTAATATCAGAAAATATCAAGGATAAGGCAAAGAAAATTGCTGAAGAGTGGAAACCAAAATTGGATGCTCTGGACATGGATGCTAGCAATGGGAATTCCTTGGAGGCTCATGCGTTTTTGCAACTTCTGGCCAGTTTTGATATTGCCTCCGATTTTAATGAAGAAGAGTTATCCAGACTAATACCAATGGTGTCTCGTCGTCGCCAAACTGCTGACTTATGTCGTTGCCTTGGGCTCTCAAAGAAAATGCCTGGTGGGTATTTGTACTTTTACTAATGTTTGGCATAAATCAAAACCTTAAAAAAACCTGATACAGCTAATGCAAAAGATTTTGTTTTTCCTTTCAATATACATAAATTTTGGCATGTAACTACCTCTGATATTAATTACCTTTTAGTTTGTTTGATTAACTTGATGCAATAAATTGCTTTCTTTAGTTATCCAACTATCTTGTTTAAGTATCCAATGCCTGCCTAAGACTCTGTTTCTGTGACATTTTTCCAAGCTCTACAAAATTTCAATAATTTGCTCTTCTTTTTGGGGGTATGGCCAGTCCATGTGGATGAATCTGCTTGCTGCTTGGGGCTGTCAAAATTCATAAAGGGTAATAGTAACTGAAATTTGAATTATAATGATTGTCTGGCATTCTTAAAAATGACTGAAGGCAATCGAAAGGTGTGTATTAGTGTGCTAGTACTAACAAGGATCATTGCTGGATAAATTTTTGATTTGTATGATTTACACGATAGTTTCTGGAACTTAGCAGATTAGAAGGCAGCAGTAACTGACTTACACCAAACCATACTTTCTCTAGGTGACTTTGGAAGTATGTCCTATGCATGTATCCTGCACTTATAGTAATCATAGGCAACTAAGCCATTTCATTTGTTTGTTTAATGCTTCATTTTACTTTTTGGGCTGTGCAGGGGTAATTGAAGTTTTGGTGAACAGTGGGAGGCAGATTGATGCTGTTAACTTGGCTTTTGCTTTTGAACTTACAGAACAGTTTTCTCCTGTGCCTTTACTAAAATCGTACTTGAAGGATGCTAGAAAGATTTCTTCTCCTGTCAAAAGTGTTAACTCTTCTCCCACATTGCAGGTGTGTAGATAAATCTTTGCTGTTTTAAATAATCATTTCCACTGTTCTTTCTTTACTTTTGATGCTTTTATTTTAACTAGTGATCTCAAATACTGTTGAGTTCATCTAATCTTGTTCCCACTTTTAATTGAGGTCACCATCATAAAAATGTTGTGAATTTGGCAGTTGCAGAGTAATGTTTGCTGTTGTGGAAACTAGTTGTGTTTAAACCATGTCTTAACATGATCTATGATAGTTAACCAGAATCATATTCTTGCACCTATTTGTGTTGTATCTGAACCAGTTAGCTTTTGCATGTTGCAAAATTGGCTATTTCTTTAATTAGTTTGAACATCATTGAAATTGAATGGAAAGCCTTACTCTTTTGTATGCTTATATACGTACAAGCTCCTATAGCACTCCCACTGAATTTGTAAGCCAAGAATTATCCATAAGTAATTAATAAGTTTCTTGATAATTTCCATCAAGCTGAAAATTATACAAGTTTTAGCTTGTTAAAAATCAAGCACAATTGAAGAGAAAACCGTATCCAGGCTTTTACATAACAACTCACAAGGTTGCATGCTCTCACACACACTCAACTGTGAATCATTGCAGAGCATTCCAGTGCATCCCCCACCTAATATCTTGCTCTATTTGTTTCTTTATATATTAAAACAGTATTAATTTGCAATTGTTAGATGTGTAAAAAATAGTGGTTATAGGCCCCTTGGTGTTGTCATGCATTTTCTGCTACATTTTTTCTGTTAAATGCTACTATCAGTCTCTGACTGTAAATGCCTGAAAATTTGCCCCTTCACCAAATTGATGGCTGAAATTCATTATCTTGAGAGGCTATCTTCAATGAAATGTGTGCTAGTGTTCGAGGCTTGTTTGGAATTTATTGAAAAATGTTGTTTTTAAATATCTTGAAGGCATTTGAGTATGCCCAATGACTTGCTGTTGTTTCAGATTGAGGTTAATGAACGAGAGCTGATTGCTCTTAAGGCTGTAATCAAGTGTATTGAAGAGCATAAACTTGAAGAGCAGTATCCACTGGATCCTCTCCAGAAACGAGTGCTCCAACTTGAGAAGGCAAAGGCTGACAAGAAGAGGGTGACTGAAGCAACAAAACCTCAACCCAAGAGACCTCGTGCTAATGGTGTGGGATATGGTCCCCGTTTCACTAACATTCCTGCTGACAAAATTTCCTATGCTCGAGTTGCTGATAGGTACCCACAGTATGTCTATGACAGACCCTACATGTACACCGGACCAACTGACAATCACTGCCCTCCCATCATGGCTTCTGGGACTTATAACCTCTCTCCTAGTCATGGAAACTACTTTGGAAATGGCTATCAGTATCAAGCTACATACCTCCACTAGTTAGCAGAGATGGTGAACAGGTGACTACGATCCTTTTGTTTAATGTTTAGTCTTAACCCCTTGAACTGTTGGACGTTGCTCTTCATCAATGTAGTATTTGGAATCACTAAGACGAGAAACTTAAAAATTTAGCTGTTGTACTAGAAGATATTCTAATCCTCTAATGTATGCACTATGCTCTGCTTTGTACAATGCCGCTGTATATGCTTTTTTATTGTGTACTATATCTGTCTATGCTTCTGATCCACTGCATGGAAATTTGTTATCATGGTTGTACGTTCAAATCTTGAAAAGCATAGACTAACGTGGGAACCATGGTTCTCGTAATAATCAGCATTGTTCATAAATGCTTTTTTCCCTTTATTTGGTAAAAATTAATAATGGTCCAATCTGATATCCATACTGTCAGATTCACTAGTCGCTCTGATGAGATACAAAATTCTGCTTTTAGAATATTTAATGCAATTTGGATTCTTTGCAGTTAGCGTCAAAATTTTAGAGTCTGGTCCTTCAATCATGATAGTTTTGTATCTCATGAAGTATTTAGTTTTTCCTCATGAGAGATTTTTTATCTTCAATTGTCATCGCTTGACAATTACTATGGAAGAAAGCACTATTTAATGGTGCTGGTGTTGACTTAGTATGGATACATAAAATGAGGGACCATGGTAAAAGGGTTTTAAAATGTTGCAATTAAGTTGTAACATTAACCAGCACCTTACATTCTCATCCCCCTAGTGAAAAGTTCTGTAGTGCCCTGCATGAGTTGGCGCCATACGGTGACTACTTCCTTTATTGTTTCTATTTTTTATTTTCCCCTCTATTTCTGTGGGATAAAAGCTGTGGTTTAGTTTCACTTTGTTTTAGGCCAACTTTCAGTTGGTTCCAAGTGGCTTCAATGGTTCATTTTTATCTCCCCACCATTGAAAGTACTGTTTAAATTTGTATGTATTAGCATATTTTCGCTGAAATTTAAGTGACTTTTTGTTTAATATTGTAGTTCAATTTGAGTCAAATTTGTTAATTTTTTGTAATATTGTATTACTATGATTTTTGTAACTAATGTACAGAATATTTTGTAAATAGTCATAGTTTATAAAGGGGAAAATTTAATGGTACACAAAATTTTGATTTTAAGTTAGTATAAAGTTAAGAGTAAGAAGGTAACTACAGTGTATTAGAAGTGAGGTTGACTTATTACGTGATAATCATATATTACTTCTTCTAACAAGTTATCTTAAAAATTTTACCAAGATTCAAATATCTGGCACGCATGAAATTGTGGCTAGAAAATACGTTCAGTTTACGAGCTTTATGGAAACTATTAACAGCAAAATTGCAATAGCAATGCAAATCATAGTCCAGCCAAAATATCAAAGCCTGCAAAAGGCTACAAAATAGGGATTTGGATCCCCTCAAATGGCTGTTTAAATCTAATTAGGTCTAATTTCAGTTTAATTGATCCAATTCAATTCAATCAGAATTGGTCAAAACTGACTAAGAAATCAGGTTAATTAGATATAACTTTGACAAAATTGATTTGATTGAATTGATTATTGGATGACTATAATAGTTATTTAATCTAAACTGATTAATCAATTACGTTATATATTACTATATCTTATATATATTATATTACAAAATATATTATATATTTTTTATTTTAATAAAATAGTAAAAAGTGTAAAATAAAACTTTTTTATTGTTGAAAATGTTATTTTTATTATTGAAATTTGACAAATAAAAAATAGATTTCAATTTTAAAATTTTTTGAACACTTTTTCAAAAAAAAAAAAAAGACTATCTAATCCAATCCAAATCAATTATAGTTAGATTAGATTGGTTTGAATTTATGTAAACTGATTGAATTGATTGGATGATATCTTTTTCTACATAATTAAATTAGATCAATTAGTTAAAAAGACCAAACCAATTCAATTCAAATTGATGAAACCTAAGCTACAGTAATGTGCTTGTAAAAATTAACTTCTATTGTAGATTTATTTGAAATGTATGAAATTTTGTTTTAGACTATCTTGATTTTTAGCTAAAAGTACACTTTATGTTTCTAAAGTTTACATCAAATTTTAATTTTGTTTTTAATATTTTTTTTGCATCAATATGTCTGACATATTTTATTTTTTTTAAATATAAGAAAATGTTGATTGGAAGAATTATATATCACATATTAAGCTTTATGTCATTTGTCACGTGAATACAAAATTAAATTTTCAAAAATACCCCTCTTTTACACGTCATTTCCCCTCCTAGTCACTGTATTTTTTTTGTCTTTTTTTACACGTTAACATATAAAAAATCTTACTTTTATATTAAATTAAGGAACTCAATAATAATGTTATATAATTGAAATGGTCATTTTAGAGAGATGTGATAGAATTAAAAATAATAACTAATATGAATTTTCACATTCAATTATAAATTAAAAAAATACCAACTTAAATTATAATAATTCTATAATTGTATTATAAGTCTCTAGATGTAACATAACTCATAATTCATGAGTAATACATATTGGAATAATACTACATATTATATAACATAAAATAAATGATAAATAATTAATCATGTTGTAATACCTCGGGTATTAGTTTATTGAAATTCCAATTGAATATTCTGGTAAAAGGAAACATAACTCATAATTCATGGGTGATACATATTGGAATAATAGTACATATTATATAACATAAAATAAATTATAAATAATTAATCATGTTGTAATACCTGTAACATTCGAGTATTAGTTTATTGAAATTCCAATTGAATATTTTGGTAAAAGGAAACTTTTCCGCGTTGTTAGAAAAAGGTGATGTAAGGATGGAGGCAGCGTGATACGTTAAACGAAGGGTGGCCAAGGATTTGGGGGCGTACACGTAGTAGAAAGAGTTAGGTGAATACAAAGTCTGTGGAGGGACTAATTTGAAATAAAAAGAAATATGGACAAGTTAGTGATAGGAAGTGTGTGGTGCTTATTAAGAATGAAAATATCCGAGTTGAGTAAATTATAGTTGTTGCCATCATTAAGTTGACCATGAGTTGACTTAGGGGCAAAATTATAATTTTACCATTAGGAGTATATATATATGACGCCCACACACCCTCACACAATTCACTCCTTCTCCTCTCTCACGTGTCTCGCTCCTTCTCAAGCCCTGGCACCCTACCTTTTTCTTCTTCAATCAATCTTACATCATCAAGGTCACATCCAAGCTTTCGACCACCACTTTCCGACAAAGGTGCAGGTCTTCGGTGACTAACCACCACCGAAAAGAGAGAGATATTGAGGTAAGCTTCTCATTTCTCCATTTTCGAGTTTATGAAGATTTGATGTAGGAATGGGATGATGAGTGAGCTTTAGAGCTTGGGTTATATTTTAAAACATCCTTAGATGATTGTTGACAAGATTAGAACTACAAAATTTTGGATTTAACATGATTAAAAGAAGGATTAAAGAGTATGAAGAATGAGAAGGAAAAGTTAGGGTTTTTAAAAGCAAATTTGATGAGCTAGGCATAGATCCTTAGAATTAGTTGTTAAAATGCTCCCTAAACATCTATAATGAAATGTCATGATTAGTTAAATGATGAAGATTTGAGCCAATAGCATGAAAAGCCAAGAGTTTGTGTGGGACTTTAGTGGTGGGCACTCAGGGCACCACCAAAATAGAGAGGAATTAGGCTAGGGGGTGCTAGTTCTCAGGGCGCCACCACCTGATTGTGGCTAGCCGAGAGTACAGGCTTGGGTGCCTCAAGCGAGCCTGATTCAAGGGAGAAAGTGGGTTAAGCTATGGCGCCCAACCAAATTTCTCTCTAAATTATGTGTTGAATGTGCGCTGTGATGTTTTGTAGGTTTTAAGATAGTTTGGGGTTCAGTCAAGGCTCCCTACGAAGACCCGAAAGGGATTCATATCCAGGTGAGGGATCTTAGTCTTGCCTAATTTGTTGTACATGAACCCCTATATGATTAGAAACGGAAACAACATTCCCTTGTGTGGTTGTAAACTATGACATGCTTGATTTCCATGAGTCACGAATGAGAATGAATAATTATATTGTTGTATTTATATGCTAAATAGTGATTATGAAGAAACTCTAATGGAAATTCATGACTAGTATGGAATAACATGAAATGGATTGGAGTTGCATACATCTATATATGAGTATATGCAAGAAATCATATAATTATGTCATGGAAGCTATAGTGAATTACCATAAATGTGCATTGAACACTTAGTGTGGGATTGACTTGAGCATGTGAGATGATATGTATCTTATGTGTATGGGCTTGTGTTCCATGTGTATGGCCTTCAAGCAAAGTGTACCCTTCGGGTGAATGATTATGAACATCAACATATCCTACTCATGATTGTCATCATTACTAAAGGGAAATGTATTTAAATTATGTGCATGAGATATGCACAAAGAAGGATGAGATACATACTAATATTTAGCTATTATGTTTACAATTGAGGTGAAAATCAAGAATTGAGCTTTAGGAAACCCCCAATCCTACTACATATAAAGAATGGAACTAAAAGGAAGCTTCAACAATCTTTGAAGCAATCATGAAAGGAATATGGGATGATATTGTGCCACAAGGATACGTGTTGACAGACACATTGTCAAGGTAGACATAGGACATAAGGAAATTTGTGGTTTACCCACGTTTAGAGAAGTAAGGGGAGAACGTGGCTAGAGAAAGCTAAGGAATTTAATTCACATCTCATATGTAGACATACACAATGAGGGCGTATGGCAAAATAAAGGTCTACAATGAAATGTTGAGATGCGGGACAATAGATGAGGAGAGATGAAGAGCACGATGAGTGCTAACTTGTGATGTGCATGTGATGAGTTTAATGTACTTGTTGTGTTCCCATGTGGGGAATATAATGTATGCTAGGAAGGTTGTTTGTGTGTATGGCATTTGCTTATAATACACATCTTTACACGTGTGACCCGAAAGGGGTTTATATCATGTCATTGGAAGATGTTAGCATGAAGAGTATGCTTTATTTAAGGCAAATTGATGTTTGCATGAGCATGGATCAAAATGAGTATAAGATAATTATGCACTATTATTGTCTATTGTCTATTAGAGATTCTTGTCTTTTGCACTGGTGTGCCAATAGGACTATCATGAGATTAAGTATGATGTTTGATTGTGCATAATTCTCTTTGAATACTTGCATATTCGTGTATGAGATATCCTTGTTGGCATGCATAGCTGTATGTATATATTATGATAGGGTTGGTTTTGGTGAGTCAATAAATAAGACTCACCTCCTTACAATGGCAAGTACGGAAGGCCCTTGAGCTTGGCGACGCGCATGCCAAAAGTACCTCCCCTTTGTTCGGGATGTGGTTATTTTCTAGTCTTTATGTTATTTTAGCATTCTTAAAAGCTCTATAATCGAGTAAGTCATGCTACGTTATAGTTTAAGGAAAGATGTATAATGTAAGGAATACACAAGAGCATGTCTTGGATAATTTGAAAACATGTAATTTTCATAAACATGCATGCGTATATAAATAAAGCATTCAGAGTTACATGCTCTCTAGTTACATATCCTTGTAATTAAAATTACATGTGAGGGATGATGCTTTACTCATCCATATTGCAAGTAATTTATTTTGCACTTTAATAAAAGAATGAATTGAGGTAATGAAAGTTAAGGTATTAAGGGAATTTTAGGCTTGCGGTAGTATGAGTTTAGGCACCATCTGCAATAGTTATGTGCTCAGATTTTGGTCCATGACACATGCCAAGTATTGAAATTATCATTGATTACAAAATCATATCGGATTAGTCGGTTTGACCGAGAACTGGTCACTGGTCTAGTCCGATCACCCCAAAAAAGCGATTAGCCAAAAAATCAATTATTTATTAGTTGAACTAGTAAAAAACCGGCGAACAGGTAAACAGATTGAACTAGTTTTTGTTCCCAAAAATATCTACTATTTACAAAATGTAATTATTTCCCATACTATATAAGATTTAACAAGCTTTTACTTTTATTTTTTTTATCTTTTTTATTCTTTTCTATCATGTTATATTTCTTTTTTTTCTTAATTATTGTCACGACCCGTTTTCTGGGCACATGACCGGCACAATGATGAATCTCTCATCACTGTAAGCCTTCCGATAAATATATCAAATTTTCTTATATGAAAATCATAGATTATCAATTTAAAATACATTATTATACTGACATACAAGCCAAATGTCGAACCCCTGAACTAGATGTCCTAGACGATTACAGAGCAACATAATCTATAACAGAAGAGAGGTCTACCCGACAACGGGAAGGTACAAAGTGATCTACTCCTCTAGCAGATATTCTTCGATGGCAACCTGATCTGAACAAAAAGGTTGTACAAACAATGTGAGCTTTTAAACTCAATGAGCGAATCGGCCTCGCATTAATAAAATTCAAATACATTACCAGTCATGCAAGCATATCCAAAGGCTCATACTCAACCAATAGACAGAAGATAAAAATTTATCCAATTCAACAAACGTTACTAGTACTCGTCAATGGCAATATATCCCGGAGAGCGCACACAGGCCGGCTCACCAATTATGTATATTTCCGCCATGACGCACAACATCATCCTCTTACATACAAGATAAAAATTCATCCAATTCAACAAACGTTACTAGTACTCGTCAATGACAATATATCCCGGAGAGCGCACACAGGCCGGCTCACCAATTATGTATATTTCCGCCATGACGCACAACCTCATCCTCTTAGCTAGGGCGCCTCACGGATTTATCACCAATCCGGGCTATATCCCTACTGAGGGAATCGTTGTCTCCACACTCATTGGTCAAGACACCCTGTCAACCGGGTTTTCCGCCTTGCCGTGAGAGGGGGTACTGTCCCGCTCAATCACAATCAATAGCATTTCATATCATAATCAGAAGCTCAATATAATATTCATCCATATAACAGGTATAGTATATAACTATATTATGGATTTATAAACCACATATCAAGATAACAATTAATCCATTTTTGAAAACATTCAAACTTCACATCATCATAAGATACTTATTTCATTTTATCCATACTTATGGATTAATTATCTCATTTAGATTCGTCATTCTGAATCCAATTTCCCCCTATGAATCTTGGGAGTGTCCTACGACATACTTTTTATCACCAGTAATGCTAAAACTCTATTAAAACGGGGTCGTTTCACTCACCTGGATTCCGTACGAGTATCACTTCTCTAAATCGTTCCGGACAAGAGTACGCAGGTGAATTTCAGTGTTCCGCTACAGAGATTTTCATGAAAGATTACAGAAAGTATGTTAAGATCATTTTCGTACAGATACTGTTCATACGTACGGGTACTATTCATACGGTCACTATTTATACGTACGGTACTATTCATACGGTCACTATTCATACGTACAGGTACTATTTATACCGGAAATACAGAATACAATCTGTAAAAGAGTACACCAGGTAAGTTCCCAGGAAAGAGTGGAGGGTCACACTGGACACACTTAAAAACCAGGTCTTTCCTTAGCCAGAACTTTCCTAGACATGTATTCTCTACAGATTATATTCTATTTCGGTAATCAGAGAATCAAAATAACAGCTAACGACAGTTTTTCTGATGTGGAAGATCAGCCAAGGCCGCAACCACAGAGCATACTTAAGAAATTAACTTCTAAAATTTGAAAGACATAGAAAGGGCATACTATCCTTACCTAAGCTGAAAAGGAAAGGCCCAAAATCTTAGAAGCCTAGCGTCGGAGCAAGAGAAACTTAAGGAGGGAAGAAGAGAAGTTGAAGGTGTGAGTTTAGAAGTGAAATGGAAGGGCCTATTTATAGCAAAAGTCAAGGGTACTATTTGATACTATGCGCTAATAAAATATTCAATTTACTATTCATGAAAATGACATTTCTAATAATGCAGTTACTGTGCACCACTATTGAAAACTTAAAGGAAAAACTATCCTTTCACCTTAAACCTTTAAGTTTCTTTTCAAATCAGTCCTTTCACTTTAGTCCCTGAGGGTATTTTCACCCATAAAACGTCATTTTCTCCTACGAATTTCTTCCTAATTTTCTTTTATGACCAAACCACATCTAGTACTTGACATTTCAATTGTATAAATGAACAGTATCGTATAGTATTATACAGGTGAATAGTACCGTATACTGAAATAGTAACAGTAGTTTGTAAACAAATATTTATATTTTATTTTTCTTGGGTATTACATTATCACCCCCTTAAGAGAATTCGGTCCTCCGAATTCAAAACTCATTTCAAGACTGAAATAAGTGTGATTACTTCGTCCATATCTCATCCTTTGCATCTCTTTCTTCCAAAACCTTATCACACCCTTGGTGAGATTTACAAGAATATTATACCATTGACTGTGAACTCTAAACCGCATTATCAATAATTTGCATAAGACTTTTGCGTTTTCTAGACAGCAAGTAATCTCTTCCTCATCAGTTTAATCTTCTCCACAACCTTTTGTACCATAAAGTGTCTCATCCTCATAACCTTTACCAAACTCAAACCACATAATCAGAGACGAACTCTGTCTCTATGTAAAACCTCAAATAGGTGTCATCTCAAAAATGGCACGTGGTCTTTCCAGTTCACATTGAATATCAGAACACATGTTTCCACACACATAGCTTATAACTTTTACGAATACAAGCACCCTATCCGAAGGCATCATTTTGGTCATAGGTAATACTCTTGCCCGAAGGCGATCCTTCTACCTTAAGGCGATACTCTCAGCTGAAGGCGTTATATAAAATGAAATCATTACATAAATCTCTAGGAAGAACAATCCTAGAAAATATGATAAGTAAATAACATACTTCTTACGCATAATTATATATATGAAAATTCCTCTCACCTCAATGACTCATATAGAGTCGCATCCCTTCAATGATTGAGGCAAACCCATAGTTCTATAGGTTCATAAAATACTTATTCAGCATTCCTCCATAGCTCAGAAGTGCAATGAAATATCATTTTAGTAACTCTGCTCAGTCAAAAAGATATTACTATACTATGCTTTAGAATCAAGTATGAAATATAACAAGTCCAATATCTTCTCATTCCTCTAGTTCTTTCAGTAAAATGAATCACTTCAACAAAGAAGATCTAGATACTAACTTAAATTTTATTTCTAGTACATAGATAATTTTAATACGTGAAGCTTACACCAAATGTAGCTTTAGGTACAAACAAAAGAAAAATAAATTAAGGACGAGGAGGCTTTTGAAATGTAAAAGGTGCTCCAGGTCTAGAAGAGGAAGGTGCTTCAGACCTTAAGGAGGAAGCTAATCGTTGCAGCCTAGAAAGAGTTTCTGGAGGAAGCGCCTGAGAAATTTGGCGAAGAGCATAAGTCACTCCGTTCATACAGTCAATACACCTTGCTTGTTGGTCACGAAAATTTTGAGTTGCAAACATTGAATGTCTATCAACTCGATTAGCCAGTTCCCCGAAACGACGGTTTATCAGTTTCTCTTGGTTTTCAAAGAGACGACTTATTAGTCGCTTCTGGTCCTCTATCTTGTATTCCAGGCTCTCTATCTTACGTTCCAGGAATGCAAGCTTATTTTCTGAGGATGTTGCAGTACTGTCCTCCTCCAATTCTATTACATCCCTCTTTCTCTTCTTTATTTCTGGTGACCTGTCTACAGGTCTCTTCCCTTTGTTGTTTCCGAGACTTAGATTTAAATCAAGCTCTACATTGCCAGTCTCAAAATTCAAGTTGAAAGACTTATTATCGGCCATTGCTCTAGGGATATCAGAAATAACTTCGAATGAGAAAGGAATGGAGATTGAGAAATAGGTATGTAATGAAAGAAGTAGGTTTGCTTGGTGCGATGAGTAAAGTAACGGGCATACAAGATTTATAGACAACCCGAAGCCCCTGGAGCTAAAGCCACCACAACCTACACGCCGCTTGCTATAAGGTTTACAGATCACATATGTCGCAATGCCAGCAATTAATGTCGGACATGCAGATAAATAGTAAATGCAATTAACATAAGTCAAAGATTTCCTCAAAAAATTTTCGGCTAATCTTGACCTTTCTCAAACTTTTGACTAACTACGCTCTTCAGTCTGAGATTTTCTCCCTCTAACTTGTTTTATCCTGTAATCCCATATCACGATGTCCCTCTATGATCGGGTAGTCTCATATTAGCCTTATCTTAGATTCTGATCGGTGTCTTTATTCTGGATTTACACATAATATATGTATATCAATATATTAAAACAAAGTTAACTGCTTACGGTCACATGCAGTAAGTATTATCATGATGTAAGGAAATCACTGCCTTTCATTTGCCCACGAGAGCATTATATGTAAGTATGTGTAACCATGAAGATATATCATCATCTACACATTTTATTCTATCCAAGTCATTTTGATTTCACATCTCTATGAGTATATGTAGGATCATCACATATTCTCCTTGATCGTAGCCTTCACTCATTATGCATGAATAACATACATAAATGTAATTACAACATGATTCAATCAATTATGTATGTTATACTCAACTGAAGGCTCTTAAGAACAACACAATAAAACGGAGAAATGTATTTCAGTTCATCATAAAAGCATCCAAGGCAATCTTTGATGGCTATGTTATCAACTTCCTTGAATTTCGGAAAATGCCAACGGGAGAAATGGGAAAACCAAGTAAAATCGGCCGCAAATCCACCGAATACTGACTTTCGTGGTTTTTGCATTAATGCGACGCATTGTTGGTGTGCACGCCTACCCTAGACTTCTGACTTCCAGCTTGCAGAAATCCATAGGTTGATCGTGTAGGGGTGCGGTGAAAAGATATCTTCTTTGTCTCTAAGTACTAATTTTTCTCTATAAAAACCATCCCAGCGTTCTCAGTTACCACACCACAAAGAGTAATAATCTCCGAGCCTACAATCCCCCAGTATTCCTCTCGCCTCATACTCTTACAAAAATTTCTAAATTTTTTCCAAATCATGGCCTCAAGGAAGTACATTGATCTCACAGTAGAGGCTAAGGAAGAAGAGCTCGACTTAAACTTAAGTCTGGGCAAAGACAAGGGCAAAAGACCTTTTGAGGGGTCTCTAGAGAAACAGAAGGAGAAGAAAATGAAGAAGATCGAGGAAGCTGAGGAGACTAGCACGGGCCATACCTCGGAGGACAAAATCGCCTGTCTAGAGCAGGAGGTGAAAAATCTGAAAAAGATGATAGGAGACCTGGAGAAGTTAACTAAACGCAATCATGCAGAAATGACTTCAAGAATAGACAGGTTCTTCTATTGGTCTACCCAGTGCTTCTGCAATCAACAACAAAGAAGTGTTGATTGTATGAATGGGATTTACACTACCCTCCGCGACATTGCTATGTCCCTTGCTCCAAGGAATGGTCGAGGGGTGATGATACAATACAACCCTCCTAATCCAAGACCACCTCGCTTTTAGATTACTCATGCATGAGTAAACTTCTTCTTTTTTGCAATGTAATCCTTCAGTTTTTTTTTCTTTTGTTTTTAATGCAAGTGGTTTCTTTTATTGGCTGGTACCCTAAAATAATATAGCTACACAAATTCAATCATGAATTCAGCTTATAAAATCCACCATATAAAAATTTGATCCGACAGCAACGGAATCAAAACAAGTAACAACTTTTCCTTGACTAAGTTCAAAAGTGTAGCCACATCTGTATAAAACTAAAACTGAGAACATACTTCTTAAGAAGAGATAAGTCTCGGAGGGAAAGGAAATGAAAACATCCTACAGGACCTTCAGTAGAGCCATCTCTCTATAGTTGTGCCCGGGTTCACAACGATAGAGGAGGTTCTACTAAGGTTACCTTGCTCTGTAATCACTAGGAGACCTAACAACCTTTGCTCTGATACCAACTTTGTCACGACCCGTTTTCTGGGCACATGACCGGCACAATGATGAATCTCTCATCACTGTAAGCCTTCCGATAAATATATCAAATTTTCTTATATGAAAATCATAGATTATCAATTTAAAATACATTATTATACTGACATACAAGCCAAATGTCGAACCCCTGAACTAGATGTCCTAGACGATTACAGAGCAACATAATCTATAACAGAAGAGAGGTCTACCCGACAACGGGAAGGTACAAAGTGATCTACTCCTCTAGCAGATATTCTTCGATGGCAACCTGATCTGAACAAAAAGGTTGTACAAACAATGTGAGCTTTTAAACTCAATGAGCGAATCGGCCTCGCATTAATAAAATTCAAATACATTACCAGTCATGCAAGCATATCCAAAGGCTCATACTCAACCAATAGACAGAAGATAAAAATTTATCCAATTCAACAAACGTTACTAGTACTCGTCAATGGCAATATATCCCGGAGAGCGCACACAGGCCGGCTCACCAATTATGTATATTTCCGCCATGACGCACAACATCATCCTCTTACATACAAGATAAAAATTCATCCAATTCAACAAACGTTACTAGTACTCGTCAATGACAATATATCCCGGAGAGCGCACACAGGCCGGCTCACCAATTATGTATATTTCCGCCATGACGCACAACCTCATCCTCTTAGCTAGGGCGCCTCACGGATTTATCACCAATCCGGGCTATATCCCTACTGAGGGAATCGTTGTCTCCACACTCATTGGTCAAGACACCCTGTCAACCGGGTTTTCCGCCTTGCCGTGAGAGGGGGTACTGTCCCGCTCAATCACAATCAATAGCATTTCATATCATAATCAGAAGCTCAATATAATATTCATCCATATAACAGGTATAGTATATAACTATATTATGGATTTATAAACCACATATCAAGATAACAATTAATCCATTTTTGAAAACATTCAAACTTCACATCATCATAAGATACTTATTTCATTTTATCCATACTTATGGATTAATTATCTCATTTAGATTCGTCATTCTGAATCCAATTTCCCCCTATGAATCTTGGGAGTGTCCTACGACATACTTTTTATCACCAGTAATGCTAAAACTCTATTAAAACGGGGTCGTTTCACTCACCTGGATTCCGTACGAGTATCACTTCTCTAAATCGTTCCGGACAAGAGTACGCAGGTGAATTTCAGTGTTCCGCTACAGAGATTTTCATTAAAAGATTACAGAAAGTATGTTAAGATCATTTTCGTACAGATACTGTTCATACGTACGGGTACTATTCATACGGTCACTATTTATACGTACGGTACTATTCATACGGTCACTATTCATACGTACAGGTACTATTTATACCGGAAATACAGAATACAATCTGTAAAAGAGTACACCAGGTAAGTTCCCAGGAAAGAGTGGAGGGTCACACTGGACACACTTAAAAACCAGGTCTTTCCTTAGCCAGAACTTTCCTAGACATGTATTCTCTACAGATTATATTCTATTTCGGTAATCAGAGAATCAAAATAACAGCTAACGACAGTTTTTCTGATGTGGAAGATCAGCCAAGGCCGCAACCACAGAGCATACTTAAGAAATTAACTTCTAAAATTTGAAAGACATAGAAAGGGCATACTATCCTTACCTAAGCTGAAAAGGAAAGGCCCAAAATCTTAGAAGCCTAGCGTCGGAGCAAGAGAAACTTAAGGAGGGAAGAAGAGAAGTTGAAGGTGTGAGTTTAGAAGTGAAATGGAAGGGCCTATTTATAGCAAAAGTCAAGGGTACTATTTGATACTATGCACTAATAAAATATTCAATTTACTATTCATGAAAATGACATTTCTAATAATGCAGTTACTGTGCACCACTATTGAAAACTTAAAGGAAAAACTATCCTTTCACCTTAAACCTTTAAGTTTCTTTTCAAATCAGTCCTTTCACTTTAGTCCCTGAGGGTATTTTCACCCATAAAACGTCATTTTCTCCTACGAATTTCTTCCTAATTTTCTTTTATGACCAAACCACATCTAGTACTTGACATTTCAATTGTATAAATGAACAGTATCGTATAGTATTATACAGGTGAATAGTACCGTATACTGAAATAGTAACAGTAGTTTGTAAACAAATATTTATATTTTATTTTTCTTGGGTATTACAATTATATTTTTTCATAATAGTATTATTTTTACCACACACAAAAAAAGAGAACAAGAAAAAGAATAGAAAAGCAATTACACACACACATATAATAATAATAATAATAATAATAATAATAATAATAAGTTTACTAAGATTAAGTGTGAAAACGGAAAATGTTTATTATGTTATATATTTTTAGTACATAAAATAATATATACATATATATATATATATATATATATTTAATTATTACTAGTTTGACTATAATTAAACTAATGAACTGTGAATCAATATCTCTATCGATTCAATGATTTATCCAAATTTTAAAACAATAGAAACTATATATAAATTATATACTATACATTAATAAAAAGTAAAAGATACATATTATATAAATTATACATCTTAATATTACACATGTATATAGAATACTCTAAATACTTTGATATATAATTTATATAATATTTTATTATTTAAGCAAGTAATTTTTATTTTAAAAAGTATATAAAATAATTCGGCTGGGATTTAAAAAAAAAGCCCGAGATTGGCCCATATTTTTTTCCAAGCTTTTTTGAAAACAAATTTGTTTATTCGGGATCATTTTCACTTTTTTCCGAGCGCGTAGTGAGCTTTTCGAATTAATGATCAGGTTTAGTTAGAATTATCAGAGGCTCTATGTAGAGCAAGTACATTTTGGGACAAAAGGGGCGGGATAAGAATTGAATATCTAATAATTATCTGTAATTTTTATGTTTTATAAGAAAAATAAAATAGAAAATAAGACAAATGTAATAGAATAATTTCCGTATAAATTTAGCCTATTACAAATATGTTGACTAAATCGGTCAAAAGCAATTATTGTACACATCAATTAGTATTTGGAGGAACCCCATTTTGAGACACTTATTAACTTAGTCTACGTAAATTTAAGAAAAAACAAAACTTATTTAGTGTAATTATTATTATTATTATTCTTTTAATTTATAAAAAAATAATTAATCTCCTAATTTACTAATCCTATTACAATAATTACCTCAGAACTTTAAGTATAGTCATATAAAATTACAAAATACCCTTTTTATTTGTTTTCATTTAATAAAGATTTCAATTTAATTTGTTTATATTTTAAACTATTAAATGTGTTTATTTTCTGTTTTTATTAAGTTGTTAATAACTCTTAATACATCTAATTCAATCAGATTTTATGAATTCAATCAGATTTTATGAAAAGTTAAAAAAATTGTAAACATTACTTTTGATGCATATCTTGATGACATGTATTTAATGCGTATAAATATTAGAAAAATAAATAATTTTAATTATTTAATATTTAGATTTAAAAGTAATATTTTAATATTGACAAAAAAATACTATATGCCTATAATGTTTATTTTGATTTTTATTTATGTTCTTAAAATTTTTTTATTTGATTATGTCTCATATATTTTATTTTTTATCAGATATATTTTAAAATATTAAAAATATCATTCATATCTCTCTTTCTTTATTTGCCCTCTCTCTCTCTCTCTAAATGTGTTTGTTTTCTATTTATATATATATATATCTCTAAATGTGTTTGTTTTCTATTTTTATTAAGTGGTTAATAGCTTTTAATGCATCTGATTCAATATGATTTCATAAAACGTTAAAAAAAATTTAATATTATTTTTTATATATATTTTAATGACATATATTTAATGCGTATAATATTAAAAATAAATAATTTTAATTATTTAATATTTAAATTTAAAATAATATTTTAATATTTATATATGTATTAAGATTCATGACTCATAATCTTAAAATAAATAAATGCACCTTTAGTGTATCTTTTAAATTTGTTTTTTAATTACAATTTTATTTTATTCAAATGCAATTAAACAAAAGCATTTTGGAGCTCGGGCTTTCCGAAGCTCCTTTCCCTCCAAATTTCCCGCCAAAAAATGAGAATCGCCGAGATATCATCGCCGGAGCACCGGCCAGTTCACCGAGACACGGAAGCTCAACACCGCCATCTTGTCTCCCAAATTGAAGCCTCTGTCAAGCAACTCGAACGCCACACTGCTGACAAACTCTCGCAGGAGACTACTACTGCCGATCTCCGGCAATGCCTAACTCAGCTGAGCCAATCTTCTCCATTTTCCAACTCTTTGAAACTTCATATTTGGAAATTGAGCTATCGCCTTTGGAACGCCTGCGTCGACATCTCCAACGCTTCCGTTATACGCTCCTCCTGCGCCTCTCCTGCTATAAAACCGGAAGACCACGCCCAGCTCCGACATCTCGCCGCTGATCTCCTCTACCTGGCGTCTGATGTTACTGGAGTCCCCTCCCCGGCGATAAAATCGGCCTCATTTTACTACAGGACCGGGTCGATTTGGCACAATCTCGGAAAATTCGATCTCGCTTCGTTCTGCTTTGAGAGAGCCACTGATCTAATATCCAAGGTCGACCTGGATTCTATTTCTGACGTAGGAGAGAAAAAACTGTTGTTAGACCTGAATCTCGCCAGGTCAAGGACCGCGTGGGAGGTTCTGGACCGGAATCTCGCGGTGGCGCTACTGAGCCGTTCGAAGTGTTTGCTTTTCGGGTTATGTGAGCACTACAAGGAGCTCGCTAATCAGTACTTGATGTTTGGAAAAAGCTTGCTGTCGAGGAACGAAGATGCTCATGCTCTGAGTGATGCTCTGAAGCTCATGAATGACGCTTTAGATATTTGTGAGAAGGGATTCAGTGCCGCAAAAACTCGAGAAGAGACAAAAGAATTCAAAGGATTGAGACGGAAGACACTTCGTTTCATCTCGGCCGTCCATTTGCAGAAGGAAGAGTTCGATAGTGCACTGAAGTGCGTTAAGGTCCTGAGAGAGGCTGATGGTGGGGACGATCATCCTAGTCTGTCTGTGTTGGCCATGAAGGCTTGGTTAGGATTGGGCAGGCATGGAGAAGCAGAGAAGGAATTGAGGGGAATGGTTATTAATAAAGGGATTCCAGAAAGTGTTTGGCTATCAGCCGTTGATGCATATTTTCAAGCAGCTGGGACGGCTGGGGCAGAGACTGCAAAAGGGTTGTTCCTGGGGCTGTTGGGGCGGTGCCATGTCAGTGCCGGTGCAGCTGTGAGGGTGGCCCACAGAGTTGTTGGAAATGGTGGCGGTGGCGGTACTGAAGGGTCGAGAGTGAAGGCCAAAGTGGTGGGTGATCTCGTGTCTGATGAAAGGGTGATAGCGCTCTTCGCAGGCCAGGCAGCTGCCAAGGATCGGACGGCAATGCATGCTATTTTGTGGAATTGGTAAATCCATACTATCTTAATATGTCCTTAATCTATTTGTCCTAGATACATAGTTTGAAATATGGTTTGTGCATGTGCTCTTTGCTTGTCTTCCCTGACCTTAGTACTAGTGATGAACTGAACACTAGGGCGTTGATAGGAACTAACAAATATAGAAGGGTAGAAAAGAGAAAGAATAGAAAAAGAATGGGTAGAAAGGAGAAAGAACAGAGAAAGAACAGGGATAAAGGAAGAAGGGAAGGGAGAAGAGAAGAAGAAAGTTCATTTCACCTAGTTTGATCATAAACTCAAGGCTCTGCCTTATAGAGTGCTAACCGCTTGCTTATTTTGAAACAGCTTTTTCTTTTTTTAAAAAATATAGGTAAATGGAGTTTCGTAAGAAGCGCTCTGAGAGCAAAGCAGTTTTTTTTTTAACAAAATCATTTTGTAAGCACTTATCAATATCTGCGAAGCAGTTTTGAGTTTAAAAATCTTTTTAGTTTAAAAATCTTTTTAGTGTTTTCTACTGTCAATTATTTAAGGGGGTATGTAATTAAGAGGGTAGATAATAAAAGCTAAAACTATGGTAAATGATGTAGGAGGAAACGATTGTTTTTCAAAAAACTAATTTCTTCTGCTTTTGCTGTCAAGGAGAAGCTCCAATTTTCGACGTCTTTCCTACAATAGAAAAATTGCTTCTGCTACCACTCAGGAAGAGGTCATTATTATTATTTCCAAAAACTTTCAAAATCTTAAAATACGTACTTCGAAAAAATGAGCATACTTAGAAAAAATGAGCAGCTTTTGGCCTCCCAATAACTTGGTTATTAACACATTTAGTGCGTATCGGTGCTTCTCCCTCTAGAGACCTCGACCATAAGTGTGGAAATGAGATTAAAATTCTAATTATAGTCAACCAGCATCTGATCAGATGCAACCATTTTAGTGCAATCCAGACATACTTTGTTTCCAATCCTTATTGACCGTGACCACAAACAAACTCCACCACAGTGACCGTGACCACAAACAAACTCCATCAATGGCCGTTCAAAAACCAAACTAGTTAATAGACTCTTATTAAGCACAATTTAATACTTCAATGTGATTCACAGTGCTGCTGATCATTTCCAATCAAAGGATTATGAGACCAGTGCAGAACTCTTTGAAAAATCAATGCTTTATATTCCATATGATACAGAGAACAGAATACTTCGAGCCAAGGGCTTCAGAGTCTTGTGCCTCTGCTACCTTGGTCTCTCACGTTTGGATCGTGCTCAAGAATACATTAATGAGGCAGAGAAGGTATGATTGATGACAATGAGAAGTTGGACCCTTTATATATAATGTTTAACCCAAACATCAATATTTACTTGATTATTGGTGAATTTTTTGTCTCCGCAGCTTGAGCCCAACATTGTCTGTGCTTTTCTTAAGGTATTTTTTTCTCTGTCTCTCTCCCTCCGTGTCTTTTTGCACGTGTCAGATGCATCTGTCTCATACAGAGATGCATATACACAGGTGAGCTTTAATGGCATACAAAGTTAGACTATACTGATAGAATTGATTCCTATTAAGGCATTTTAGGTTTTACAGCTGATTTTAGTGTTATGCGTTAAGCTGATTACAATTAAATCCACATCCTTCTAATTAAGATAACGTTCTCAGTTGGTATGAAATGGGAATTTACTTTGTCATTTTTAATGATGCAGTTCAAAATATGTCTGCAAAAGAATGACCACGATGGTGCTATTTCTCAAGTACAAGCAATGACTACATGCTTCGACTTTCAGCCAGATTTTCTCTCCCTTTCAGCCCATGAGGCTGTTGCTTGCCATGCTCTTCCTGTTGCGGTTGCTTCGCTGTCAAATATGCTTAAATTGTATGCTTCAGGAAAATCATTGCCAACAGCAGAAGTAACAGTCCTTCGAACCTTGGTCACAGTCCTAATCAAAGGGCCAGGTAATGAACAACAGTCTCTCAAATTCTTAAAGCATGCTCATACACGAGCATCTAAGCTTGGTTCCGATTGCTTCTTCGGAAAAGAGGAGGTTGGAAGACGGGAACGGCATTGGTTTGCTGTGACCTCATGGAACTTGGGTACGAAAGCAGGGCAAGATAAGGACTATGAATTATCTGCTGAGTTCTTCAGACTAGCATCAGATTTTTATGCTCTAGTTGAAGGGTCTGATCACGACAACAAAGCCACGGTTTGTAAATCCTTAGTACTTTCTGCATCAGCAATGATAGCTTCAGAATTTCAAAGAAATACAACAATGTCAGAAACCGAAGTCAAGCAAGCTGTAGACTTGCTAGATAGAGCAGGGAAGGTATAAAATTATTTTTTGCTTCATCATATGGTGCTTGATGCATTAATTTTTTCTAAAGAAATGATCTGGTGCAAACGATTAGATGTATCATACTATTATGCATTTTATTGTATGTTATATTTTAATATTAAATTTTGTTGAATATCTCCCTTACTATTTGGATGCAGATGCTGAAGTCAATTTCAGCTGGAGCCTGTATCAATGATGATCCAATTAACACCCTTGACCCTGACCTTTTCTTCATGTATACCTTCTGTGCTTATGATATACAAGGCAGACTAAATGACTTGGGATCGCAGCTCTTTCTTGTAAAGAGATTTGCCAGTTCAAAGTCTTGCAAACCCCAGTATCTCCTTCAGATAGGCCTCTGTGCCTCACAGGGTCCACGACCCAATCATGAAGTAGCTGCCTTTGCTCTAAATGAGTGCCTCTCATCTTTCCTTTCATCACCTTCTCCAGATTACCAAAAGGTTGCTCTTGTTGTCCGCAAGCTTGTAGCCATAGCCAGCTTGCACAAGGGTGATACAGATGATGATGTTGTATATGGCATGTATAAGCAAGCCTACCGAATAATGGTTGGTTTGAAGGAGGGTGAATATCCCACAGAAGAAGGAAAATGGCTTGCCATGACCGCGTGGAATCGAGCCGCCGTACCTGTGAGGTTGGGACAGATTGAAATAGGAAAGAAATGGATGACTGTTGGCTTAGAAATCGCAAAGCATGTTCCAGGAATGGAAACTTACAAGGCATGCATGGAAGATTTCCTTTGTGGTTCGGAGAAAAAGCTTTAATATGCGCCAATCTCATAAATCTGGCTTATACTAGTTGTATGTACAGGAAAAGTCATACAAGTCCAGCATATCTTCGGTGTTTAGACTTGATTTCGTCCTGCCCTATTAGGTTATCTAGATCAACTTTTGGCTACATCGTTACTGCTTTGGGGTTTCTGATCTATACTGTATAGAAGTATGAATGGTATAAACTCAGTTTTACTTATCCAAAAGATTCTTCCCTAAGAATCCCAGTTTTACTCATACTTAACTCTCTAATTAGAAGCATAAAAATACCCGCAAGATTTAGAACAAGTTTATCTTAATCCTGTTATAACATATAGATGGATTTTTTTTCCTGCTTTTTAACTGATTCAGTTCATATCAGTGTATAAATCAATTTTTGTTGATATTTATTTTATGTAACACGAGCTCCACTCATGATAAAATCTGTTAAGAGATATAATTCTTGAAACAGCTTTGCAATAAACATTTTCTTCTTAAATACAGTAGTTTTTGGAGAACAAATGTCAATGAGATTAGCCCACTCAATGAAATTAAGTGTGTTTGAATTAACATCCTTGTGATTCAAAAGTAGGCTGACATCCAGAAAACTACTTTTGATGTGGACTAATCATACATCATATTCTAAGGATTCATGAACAGTAAGGATTATTAACCCCTCGTTTGGTTAATGGGCGTTTCTAAACAAGAATTAACTGCCCCGCAAATGAGATCTTCCAAACAGGTAAAATCTCCTTTAAAGGTTCAATCTAAGTACAAGGTTTAAATTTTCTCATCTTAATTTAGTGATTTTAGGAAACTTTTTTGGGGGTTCTGATAAAGTGAACAAGGAATTCTGTATTACCCTCAGCACCTCTGAGAGGGGACTCAATCCACCCTTTGCTGCAGAAACCAAACTTCTCTACTCCCTTTATAATCTTCTCAAGAACCTGCATTACAAAATTCGTTCAGTTTCATGTCTTCCAGTATTTGCAAGTCAACGAGTATTATGGTAAGGTTTGGGTTATCTTGGACTTTAAACATTCAAAAGAATGCGGAAGTGCAAAAAGGCAATGAGGATAAAACACATAAAGGAGGACAAGATTTAGGTAAGGTTCTGTACATGTTTTCTATTAAGCATTTTAATTAAAAAAATAATGTGAAAAACATCCATTGAAAGACGCAATCATGTGGTGATTAGCTAAAAGAAAATCCATGTCATGTTTCATTGGAGAATATGATAGCAAACGCCTAAGAACTGTCCTTTTTAAGTTTTTGTGCATAGGTTTCACAACACTTGGTTTTAAATAGCTCTCCTTCACATTAATTAGAACAAAAGAAAGGAAGACCCTTCAAATCGACCAGGTAGCCAAAAATTACGTACCTCTTGATGGACAAGAGGATCTTTCACAATCCCCCCTCTTCCAACCTGCATAGATAGTGATGTTACAAATAACTTATTTTGTTTCCTCCCATGAAACACAAGTAAAATTGTCAGAACTTCAAAAATATAAAACATGAGAACATTACACACACACGTATACATGCATGTTAATGTACACACAAACAGAGTCTTCAATTTTTAATGTTTACTTTCCATTGGTGAAACAACGAATTTTTTAGAGAGCCATTGTGATTACTCTAATTTTATTCTTTGAAAATACATTTCTTGTTAATTTTGAAAAAGTATACAGATGCATATTTTGAATGAAAGTCTTTAATTTATTATTTAAAGATGAAGTACAGCAAAAATGTTGGTTTAGATGTGGTAAGTATTATTTTTAAAAATATATAGGAAGAAAATCTATCTGAAAGGATTTGCGATGGGGTCACAATGTAATTTTTTTAATAATATTGGGGTTGAAATGGAATTACAAAAAATTGATAAAACCAGAAAACATAGAGGATGTTCTTGCTGCGTCTCTCTGCCACTCCTCTCGTCCTTTCTCTTTCTTTCAACACTGAGATATCAAAGGTGAATATGATTTTGTTCAATCTTTGAATGATTTCTTGCATGCTTTACTTCCTTTATTAGTCTCTTTCACTATTTATAAAATTTTCCCGCTTTTAGGGTATGAAACGTTCACTCTAAATCTTCACCCACTCACGGTAAGGTATACCCAACCTGGGCCAACCATGACCCGGGCCTGTTTTAGCATTTATGGGTATGGATTTCCTTCCCATGGTCTTAGATTGTTATAAACTCCATGTTAATTTCTCTAATTTCTAGCTCTAGGGTAGAAATTGATATATGATGTTCTAAGGCTAGATTGATGACTTAAAAATTATGGAATGTTGAAAGAGATAAAAGCTAGAAATAAGTTTCAAGATAGATTTCCTTTTTATATTAAAGATTTTAGAATTTAGGGATTTTCAGGATAAGTAGGGATATTCCTACGACATAATATTAAATGTTTATTTTACTTGCTTAAGGAATATCAGAGACCCTGCCAAATGATTTTGTGTGAACTTTGGCACTCTTTTGGATCTCTCAACCTTTGTTGTGAGCGAATATTATACGTGAAAAAATTGTTGTTATTATTTTGTGAAATATTTATTGTCTTATCTGAATATTTGTTTATAAACTATGAATGGCTTAGAATTACATATATTTGTTTAGTCTCGATATTTGTCTTTCCATCCAATATCATATATATGATGAAAATAATTATATAAGTTTTTCAAATGCCTTTACTTAAACGAACATATGTGGAAGCACTCATGCTGTTAATTCCTTCATGAAGAAAAATGATTTGAGATTACAATTTGGAAGTTTATGTATTATGTTTGGTATAGAAAATATACAATTCAGGTTCAGAAAGTTTTAAAGTTTATTCAAAAAGTTACAGTATTTGTTCGATATACTATTAGGGGTAGTGTTAGATATATCTACTACTTATTCCAAGCATGTTCTATATTAACATAATATCTTTGGGATCATAAATGCTTTTCGGCTTTGAAAACTTTGGTGCACCATGGAAAAAAAGATAATAAATTTAATTAAACTCTTAATTAGAGAGTTACACAAATATGTTTATTAGTCAAGGTGGAGAAGTCCCCCAGCTTAGTTTAATTAGGATGAATTATTTTCTAACTTCAGTTAGTTTCTCTAACTTCAGTTCCATTAGGATGCATGGTTTCCTAACTTCAGTTTAGTCATGTGAGTGATCCCTAGGCCTCATCAGATAGATGCTAACTTAACGTTCTCCCCAAAAAAACATGTCATGATCCTCCATGTATATTTGAGTTATATTCTGAAATATTGAGAAATTTTTGTTAAGGCAAAAATTTGAGCCAAGGTAATATTTGAAGTAATGTTTGTAAGCTTATTGAATATATAAAAGTTCACCAAGTGTATTCAATTTTATAATCATTTGCACATGTATATTTAATATGGATTATCTCAGAAACTTAATAGCGAGTTATGTTTTACTCTAGTGTATCCACTCATTGAGTATGTTTAATTCCCTTTTTCGTCTCTTTCTATACTTATTGAGCTCCAAGACTACCTAGCCAACCTACAACGGACTCTTAGGGTCCGTTTGGTATCCAAAAAAAAGTAGAAATGGAAAGAAAATAAAAAAATGAAAAGGAAGAGAAAATGGAAAAAGGAGAAGGAAAAGGAAAAAAACTTGTTTGATATGTACACTGGAAAAGAAAGGAAAAAAATAAGATTATTATATTTTTTTAAAGATAATAAAAAATAAATATAAAAGTAATTTACTATTTTGTCCTTAACTAACCCAAGAGCCCTCAGCAGGGCCGGTCGACCGGCTGCCAGCGCTTAGCAAGGCCGGTCGACCGGCTCCCGGCAGCTGGTCGGCCTGGCATGGCCTGTCGACCGCTGCCGATAGTCGGTTGACCGGCTGCCAGCACCTGTCCCTCTGGTTCGTCTTACCTCTCTCATATGCTCTCTCTCCCTCTCTCATTCTCTACTGGCTCTCTCTCTTGATCTCCTCTCTCGCTAGTTCTCTCTCCCGATCTCTTCTCTGTGATTTTCTATCTCTCTCTTACCATCGGCGTCTCAGACTCCCCCCTCAGTCCATTAGCGTCTCTGAAGAGATGAGAATTACGCCAGCGTGAAGATCTGAATTTTTTAGCAGAAAGATTTCAAAAATGAAATTAAAGGAAATGCTTCAGTGCATTTGTTAATTTGGTTAATATTTCTCTGCATTTGGAAGCTTTCAGCTTCTTCCATACCTTCGCCAGCAAAGCAGAAGCAAAGCAAGGTCAGAAATAAGGTGCACAAATCAGAGGATAGAAAGGAAATTGCAGGTTCACAGAAAAGGACAATTTCGGAAGTCACGCGTTATTTCCATTCCCGGATGCGCTTTTCCATTGCTAAATCAATAGAAGCGTTCCGTACAAAAAAACAATGGAAGAGGGAATGCCAAGTTATGTCTTCCAGCAGCTACAGTAAGCATACGAAACGACGGAAAAACGCTACAGTATAGGAAAGGCGCTTTCCTTTCCCGCGTACAGCCGCATACCAAACGCCCCCTTAGGCTTGCTATCTAAAGTGAGGAAAGCAACTCTTTTGTAAGAGAGATTGAAAATGGGAGGACAAAGTTTTTTAATCACTTAAGACTCTTGTGTTCATTTTTATTTGATGTGACTGTGATTTTGTTTTTTGTCAAGGAGATGAGCTCCAATATTCTGTATATAGAAAGCATAGCTCTCTTGATTGGAATTTATCTGATTTTGGGGAGACTCTGTCAAAATTTTCTAAAAGTGGCTAGTTATTGTCTTAAAGAAGTTTATGATTTGCAGTTATAGTATGAGATTGTTAGCCAGAGGCTTACAAGGTAAAAGTACTATTTTGCCCCTGTGCTGGTCAAGTGCCCAATTTGGGTTGTGACATTCACGATGTAGTCATCTTTGAAAGACCAAAATGGGGTTTTACTTCTTTCCCCCTTTTCTTAACAATAGAATCAACTGGATCCATATCATAGAAGAGAATATTGTCTTGGCTATACTAGTGCTGAGAAGATCAAAAGAAATCAAAAGCATATAACAGGAACTTGGGATTTCTTACCTGTGATCTGTGAGCTTCAAATTGAGGCTTAACCAAGGTTACCAATGCTGCATCTTCCTTCATGACATTGACTACAGCAGGCATGACCTGTTAAATGAATAACTGAGCTAACCATTAGCAGAACAAGGAGCTTTAACACATAGATAACCATGGCAAAAAAGAAAAGGACAAAGCATCTCAATTGTGATCCCATTCTCTCCTTTTCAAATGTTTTGTCACAGGTTGCTAAAAAACGTGTTGACATGGGTACTTCCAAACCTGAAATTCTCTGTAGTCATATTGACAACCAATAAGGCTAACCTTGCAAATATGACCACTCACGAGTGGCCTCAACGTGCATTGTGGGCATATTCGACTGATCATCTTCCTCATTTGAATTTGAGAAACCGTACAACCACTTGCGATGTCATTTTGGTCGTATTCGCAAGGTGCTCTTATTGATTGTCGATGTGAGTGCAGAAAATTCAAGTTCGGAAGTACCCATGCTAGCATGTGAGCTGCTTGCACAAATTTGTAAACCTTAGTATATCTTTCCTTTATGTTTTTGTAAACTATTTTCTGTAAGGTTTAGAGTTTACGAAAGCAATGTACACATAATTATTCTTCAAAATTTATTTCGCTTTGTCATTTAAATATTTTTACATAATATAATATTTCATAATTTAATAAAATCAAATTCTCTGTTATATATAATATACTAAAAGTTGTTTTATATATATAAATATACATACATATATATATATATATATATATATTTAAAATAATACATATACTTCGAAAAACAATTGTAAAAACAAAGTTTGTTTCAACGAGAATCAGCCTGTAATAGGCCAAGTCCCAATTTTGAACCAAAAAAAAAAAAGGACTCAGCCCGATAAAAAAAATGTCAAATGTCATAGGCTGAGTCCCATTTTAATATATACATAATGGGGCTCAGCCAGTTAGAGGCCGAGTCAGATCAAAAAAATAAAAAATAGAAACTGCAACATTTGGCTAAATTGGAGATGTCGTATTAGGCTAAATACTATTTTGATCTGCAGTATGGAACCAAAAAAAGTCGGATATAGGAGAGGGGGAAGTCCAAAAAAAAAAAAATTATACATAGCAGTAGTAGAGCTACTAGTTTTACACTCATTTTTACAACTTACCAGGAGAATAGAGATGAATGAAAGATCTAAAGTCACCAAATCAACTTTTTGAGGGAGTCCTGATAGATATCTTAAATTTGTCCGTTCTATCACAGAAACATGCTCATCCAGACGAATTTTATCAGCTACCTATAAAAGGGAAAATAATCAGATAATCACCATTAATAGAAAAAGGTTGTCAAGATTGAGATTTTATACAAGATTTGATCGAGAAATGTAAGATCTTACCACTTATGACCAAAATAATATTCACAAAATTACAAGTAATATGAATTTTTTACACAACACAAAGCCATCAAAGTCTCATCATATTTGAATAAAACACTTAATAACCACTGACCAGTATGCAAAAATACACCTTTATCAGATTCAAAACCAATTATCAAACACTCAGACTCAACCCTTGTCATGTAATTTGTATCCAAACAAAAGCCAGATCACTGCCCCCAGCATTAAACACTAATCTTGTATTGTATCTAATATGCAAGATCAGACTAAGCCGCCACAGTCATAGTCACAAACAAATTACAGAGAGAACCAGAGAACCCAAGCCCAAAGCACTTGAAGATCAGAGAACGAAGTTGAGGATGCGCCACTGATGACCAAAGCACCACCCACAACCACGATGAGAACTGGTGAAGAATGCAGAGAAAACAGCAAGCGGTAGAGAACAGAGGAAGCACATCCAGACAAGAGGAGAGAAGCTTCTTCTGACTCTATTTCTTTCATTTGATTGAAGGGTATGAAACTATGAACTCAAATCAAACACACCATTTTGGGTCCCTAGAACAGTGTGTCTGGCGCCCAAAATGGTGTCATTTTGTTCTTTAATTAAAATTTAAAAAAAAAAAAAGAAAAAAAGAAAGGGCCGTTGGGATTGTGCAAGATCGCAGTCCTACTCTGATTCCACTCATTTTCTATCCCACTTGAGATTGGGATAAAAAATGGCTTGCAAGAACGTAGAATAAGCGATCGTGACAACACTGATAGAGAATCACAAAAATCAATTAAAACGCACCAAAGTAGAAAATTTAAGGAAATGGTCATAGGATCATCAGAAGTATACACAGCCTTCTAATGCTAATCCAAATCAAACAAGCGCAGAAGGCCATGTCTATTGCCCAAACTTTTTTTTATTGACACTAGAAATTGTATTACAAAGAGAAGAAAGTACAACTTGTTGAAGTTAAGAAATCCTCAAACCAGAAACTGCAAATAAAATCTAGAAATAGAGCAAATACAAAAGGCCCTATAAAACTAGTTACTGTAGAAGAGCTGTCCAATCTCTTCGCGAAAGGAACCAAAGAGAAGCCATATGCATAGTTCTACCCCATAACACATTGAAAAGCAAAGTCCTTGAAGAACCGGGCATTTCTCTCCAACCAGAAAAACTTAAAAATCCCATAAACTACACATCGCCACAAAGTTTTGTTACACCAAACCCTTTAAATAGAATATGGACAAATCAATCCAAAATACTAGGACACATACAATTCTCTCCAATAGTGCCAAAGAGCTTATTCAAAGGTAACTAACTCATAACAGCTTTGCCAAAATACTGAATTTGAAACACAACTTAATTCCTATTAAAGTCCCACATTGGAGAGGAGAATATGTTCCAAGATCCTTATATGGACTTGGACATCCCTCACCTATTGAGATAGCTTTTGAGTGAATTAGGCCCAAGTATCATTCTTAACATAGTATCAGAGATGGGTTGATCTCTCGATGGTGGGTTGCCTATATTGGACCACCCATTGTTACCCGTGCAATTCCACACTCTAGTTGTCGTCCTGGCATGCAAGAGGTGTGTTAAAGTCCCACATCAAAGAGGGAATGTGTTCCAACCAATGTTTTAAAAATCGGACCGGTCATTAAACCGGTGAAGTTAACAGTTCAAGGTTCACTGGTTCAATCATGATTGAACTAGTTTTAATTAAATATATATATTTTTAATTTTACATTTAATAAATAAGTACCACTCTTCTTTTTTTTTTTGAAATTTTTTTTTATACATATATATATATTTTTTTTTAAAATTAAAACAATAATTTTTTAATATAAAATATCAATTTTTCATACAAATTATTAATATTAAATAATTTTTTCAAACATTTCCACTTCCCAATGCATATTTCAAATTTCAATATTCATCATGTTACCCCTCACGCTCTCCAACACTGTTTCATGCTCTTCAGTCTTCATCATGATCATATATCAGTATCAGTATCACAATCAACATTCCCACTTAATCTCTCTCTTCTTCTTCTTCTTGGCGCCTTCTGCTTTCAAAGCTTTGATTTTTTTTTTTGGCATTTGATTTCTTTTGCATTTGTAGCAGTGAACTCAGGTAGCACACACAAATGAAACTCCACAAAATCCCTTATTTTTCCACTCCACTAAACGACGCCGTTTTAACATTACAGTACATTTAAAAAAATAAAAAAGGTGAAACTGGTGGAACCGATTGACCAGCAGATTTCACCGGTTTTTCCTTGTTTGAGACCGGTTGTACCAGTTCTTTGATTTTCCGGTTCTATAGCCGAACCAGACCAGTTCCAGTCGGTCCGGTCCGGTCTTTTAATCATTGGTTCCAACCTCCTTGTATGAACTTGGGCATCCCTCACCTCATGAGCTAACTTTTGAAGTGAGTTAGACCCAAGTACCATTATTAACAATTCCAAGATGTCAAGGGGATTAAAAGTCAAATTCTCGAAAACAAATAAAATGGTTCATTTAATTCAAGAGTAATATATATCTATAAATTACAGTTCAAATTTCAAAAACATAAAGAATCTCTTCCCATGTGACTTTTTCCCAAGACTGTATTGGTTCGGAGCAACTCTTCAGTAGAAGCTCCCCCTTCCCCACTTAATATACATTTGAAATTTCAAATGTGCCCACTTCTCACAAAATTGAGGTCTTTGGTTTTCCAATTTTCTAATTTCAATATGATGAAGAATTGCTTATAAATTTGAAGTTACCAATAATCAAGAGCTTATTATATATAACTAGCATTAGTTTGCCTTTCTGATTTATTTAGTTAGACTATAAAAGTCCAACATAGGTTGTATCTCAAGTTTTACAATCTTTTCTCTACTATAAATATGTAACACAAGCCTCCCTTAATATCAAGGCTTCCCAAAGCATTCTCTCTTTCTTTAGTTTTTACATGGTATGCAAGCTTCGGGATAGAGAAAAACAAGCATATAGATATTTTAGGTTAAAGCTTTGCCCACAACTCCAGCATCAATGTGGCCCCCCTTCTTCCTCCTGATCATCTCCAGCAATTCTCCAGCCACTTTTCCAGTAGAACTCTGACAAATTTTTCCAGTAATTCGTAGGCCACTTTGTTTTGCTGTTATTCTATGGCTTTGCATCATTTAGCCCACTTTTCTCCCACTTCTTGCCACTGGAGCCAATCTTCCCACAGTGCCTTATTCCAGCAGTGCTTTTCTCCAACTGTGTCACTCCAATAGCTCTCTTAGCTGTGCATTATAACAGTATGTGTACCCCCTTATAGCAGTGCTGTTTTACGACCTCCTTCGTGATGTTCCTTACCAGCACATGGTGACTTTTTGTGTGTTCCTGATAGAAATGTATATTCTGATGTTATTGGGTTTACTGATGTTAGTGGGGAGCAAGAGCAATTGTTGGGCCACGGCAATAGGCCCAAAGTTTGGAGAGCGTATAAGAGAAGGAACAGGGGAAGAAAGGGAATTACCTTTAGAAGTTAGTTAGTAGTGGAACAGTATATCTGTGGCGGGGGAAGAGAGAGAAAGGCATTCAGAACAGTAATCTTTTAGACAAAGGGGACAGAATACCTAAGTATGGGTATGTTGTAGGAACTTGACTCCAGGAAAGGGTTATTCACTATAATCCTTCGCTTTGTTAGTAAATACTGAACTTTTATCTTGGTTCCATCATTGGTCCAACCTGCCGAATCCAAAATGCCACCGAAACCGACGGGAGAGGTATTGGAAGTTCGTTTGTCTGCAATGGAGGTGATTGGTACATGGGTAGAAGGATTGGAATTGACCATTAGTGATTTTCGAGCTGCTTTAATGGAAATGCAGCACTCACACTTGGAGCAGCAGAAATCAATGTGGGAAAAGATGCAACAAGGTCAAGAAAATTTACCGCAAACCTTTCGGAAGGAAATAGAGAAGGTGACAGGGAAAAGAGTTGAAGGGGACCAAGGAAATTCCGCTCCAGTAGATGGTTCTTCTTCCTTTGAAAGACCAATAAGGAGTACGATGCAACAGCTAGGAACGAGGTCTCTTCAAGATGGGTGGGATGAATACAGAGTATTGGTGAAGAAGGTGGAGCTTCCTGGATTTCACGGTACTGACCCTATGGGATGGATTAGGAGATCAGAGGCTAATTTTGAGGTGCACAATACACCTGATTATTTGAAAGTTAAGCTTTCAAGGCTGTGCACGGAAGACAACACTATACACTGGTTTACCTTACTGAAAGAGACAGATGAAGATATTTCATGGCCGAAATTCAAACATTCACTGCTACTGAGGTATGGAGGAACAATCTATGACAATCCATATGAGGAACTATTTGTGTTGCATCAGTCTGGGACCGTGGAAGAATACATCGACACCTTCGAATTGACCTTTGCGCAGGTTCCCCGTCTGTCCGAGGGCCAATATCTTGGCTATTTCATGAGTGGGCTTCGACCGAACCTTCGACAGCGAGTAAGATCATTCCATCTGTACTCGAGGTGGAAGGCGATGCAAATCACAAGAGACATGGAACAGGAGATAGACGAAGTTCTTGTTAATGCAGAAGTGGTTGCCTATCGTGTGAGGTTGATGACAAGGGGCGTGGGTCATGCCTACGGGTCGGGTGTGACCTGAAAGGTCCAAGAAAGGCCCGTTTTAGCAAACCCGATCAAGCCCAGTCCAAATTTAAGCCATGCGACATCGTCTGGGCAAAGGGAGTCTTCATCGTTCTCGTCTGCGTCATCGAAGGCACCAATAGCATTGAATTCATCTGTGGGCATGGCAAGGAGATGGGATTTCGACAAAAGAAATTCGACAGAGAGGGCGAATGGTACTCGACACCTATCCTATTAAGAATTAATGGACAGAAGGAGCAAGGGACTTTGTTTTAAGTGTAGGGAAAAGTTTCATCCCTGACACCAGTGTTCTGAAAAATCCCTTCGGCTGGTAGTGGTGGAGGAAGACGAAGATAGGGGTAGAGAAATGTTGGCTCTCAAAGTGGAGCAGGGGAACGAAGGAGAAGGGCTTGAATGCAAATTAATGGGATTAATAGGTGCTGTGGGACCGGAAATGACTTCATTGAAGACAATGAAATTAGAAGGCAGATTAAAGGGAGATCCTATTTTGGTGTTAATTGACAGTGGGGCAAGTCATAATTTTATGGCTCCACAAGTAGCTTCTACCTTGAATATTAGTGCAGAATCATCCAAAAAATTTGGAGTGAGACTAGGTGAAGGTCATAGAATTTTTACTATAGAAAAATTTGTTGGATTACCTCTGCAAATAGGTGAACACAATTTCATGGTTGATGCTTATGTGCTGGAATTGGGAGGAGTGGATATGATTTTGGGAGTATGCTAGAGACCTTGGGAAAGGTGATGATAGATTGGAAGATAATGTCTATGTATTTTCAATCAGGAAAGGGAATGGTGAGGCTTCAAGGGGTCAAGAATTCAAATTTTTATTGTAATAATTTTGAATTCAATGCTGGGTCACTCTTAGGACTCATGGAATCATCTACAAGAATGGTAGAAGGGGTACTGTGGAAAATAGAAGATGAAGTGAATGAAACTAAGGTGGAAGAGGTAGCTAGAGAACTTCTTGATCGTGATGAGGCTCTAAGACAAGTGAAGGGTCATCTTACTAAGGCTAGGGATCAGATGAAGCTATATGCTGATAAGAAAAGGAGGCATGTGGAGTTTACTATTGGAGATTGGGTTTACTTGAAGTTGAGACCTCATAGGCTGCTGTCATTATCTCAACGCATTTATTCAAAGTTGTCTCCCCATTACTATGGTCCATTTCAGATCATTGACCGCACGGGTGAAGTGGCCTACAAACTTCGCCTTTCATCACAGTCTCGAGATTCAATGATTGAACTTGCAAAGGTCTTATCTGTTCGTGAGAAGCAAGAAGGGGATCATTACTACCGAGAATATTTAATCCAATGGACTGGCTTGACCCTTGAGGATGCAACTTGGGAAGAGGCATCTTACCTTTCTAAGCAATTTCCTAGTTTCAGCCTTGAGGACAAGGCTGCTGATCTAGCAGGGGGTATTGATAGAAATGTATATTCTGAGGGTTTACTGATGTTAGTGGGGAGCAACTGTTGGGCCACGGCAATAGGCCCAAAGTTTGGAGAGCGTATAAGAGAAGGAAGAGGGGAACAGGGGCAGAAAGGGAATTACCTTTAGAAGTTAGTTAGTAGTGGAACAGTATATCTGTGGAGGGGGAAGAGAGAGAAAGGCATTCAGAACAGTAATCTTTTAGACAGAGGGGACAGAATACCTGAGTATAGGTATGCTGTAGGAGCTTGACTCCAGGGAAGGGTTATTCACTGTAATCCTTTGCTTTCTTAGTAAATAATACTGAAACTTTATCTTGGTTCCATCAGTTCCAACCATTTGAGATATTTGAAACTTAGTCCAGATAATCTCCTGGCTACTTCTTGTCCAAGAAGTCAACATGATGCTCATAAAAGTTTGTCGTCTAGGAGTTTTATTAGTTCATTTCTGTTATTGAGTTGTTATTTTTATTGATCTTCTTTTTTTCCCTCTTAAGTTAGGTTTTTTCATACTTTCGTAACAAGCTTAGTGCATTTGAGGGGGGTGTTAGAATATAACATTAATTTGCCCTTCTTTGTTGTTTAACTAGACTACAGAAGTCCCAAATTGGTTGTCTCAAGCTATACAACTATTTCTCTACTATAAATAAATACAAGCCTCCCTTAATATCAAGGCTTTGCAAAGTGCGCACACACACTCTCTCTCTAGTTTTTACAAAAATAAAATTTTTTATATTCTAGAAAAGACAGCTTTGCAGCTAACCAAATCATCTTCTGAGTTCTGATTTCAATAATTAGAGATGTTATGTTTACTATTCCACATAAAGGCATGAAACTAGGAATTCACCACAAAGCTAAGAAACAAAAGGAAAACATACATGCAAACATTACCTGTCCATAACCTACGTCAACTCCATAAACAAAGGATGCACCATACTGAAGTAAGCAATCAGTAAATCCTCCCGTTGACAACCCAGAATCAAGAGCTATTTTACCAGCAACATCAACACCAAGCTGCTCAATGGCGGCTTCTAACTTATGTCCAGCTCTATGTTGACATACGAAAGCAAGACAATATTACAATTTTACCCAATGTTGCAGCAGGGATAAAATTTCATGTATAAGTAGAGCTTGATGGCTTCACCTACATACATATTTGGGAACTTCAGCCTTTATCTCCACAACAGCTTGGTCAGAAACAGGGGTACCCGCTTTATTTATCACCTTTCCATTCACATATACTTTTCCTATATAACATAAGTTCGTAGGGTTAATTATTAAGGTTATATTTGCTTGTATCACAATGAATGAGCATACAAAGTAGATGACAAACTAATGAGGACCATGATTGCTAATGCATATGTTCACATAAATATTTAATATCATGCAACAAGGATAGCATAGCATGAAGAAGGGAAGTGATGTAACCTGAGAAGGATGCAATCTTTATTGAAAGACTAAGCCCTATACCTCTGGATATAACTCAGAGATAAGGGTTGATACAGAGGAAAAATGACAGTAAAAGCTGCAGAAATACAGTATGAGCATTTGAGAGGCTAGTAACTCTCACAAATTCCCTATTCAGATTTTCCCTCCTCAAACCTCTCTCTCCCCACCTTCTATAATCCCTGACAACTCAGCACTCATTCTCTCTCCACTCCCCACTGACACCTGTACCAAGTTAGTTATGCCCAATCATAGTATTACTCTTCTGCCCCTCTATTCCTGATTTATTCCTTCTAATATATATTTCCATTTTTCCCCTTTTCATCAACCCATTACATCAATACCCCCGGCTACTAGTTTCACCTTGTCCTCAAGATTAAAGTTCAGAAATTGCTTGTTAATCACTTCGTAGTCTTCGCATGAGCTATCTTCCGTTGGCAAGTACTGCCACTTAATTAACACCTCCACTCTGTTATTGGTTAAAGTGCGTAACTTGAGAACCTATTCAGGAACCACTTGAAGCTCCATTTCCTCTGTCAAACAACTAGGTAGTGGCTGCACCGGAGTTGTGTGATATAATGATGGTTTCAGCTGTGAGACATGAAACACTGGGTGAATTCTTGCCTCTTGAGGAAGTTCCAACTTGTATGCTACTGCCCCTATCCTCTCCAACACCTTGTATGGGCCAAAAAACCTAGGACTTAATTTTTCATTGATCCTCTTAGCCAAGAACTTGTGCTTATATGGCTGTAACTTGAAATAAACTAAGTCTCCCACTGCAAATTCCACATCTCTTCTTTTCTTGTTGGCCTGGGCTTGCATCTGCATTTGAGATTTCTCCAAGTTTTCCTTTAGTTCCGCCAATATCCTGTCTCTAGTTTTCAACTGTTCATCCACTGCCTCAACTGTGGTCAGCCCTTCTTCTACTTTAAACAGTGAAGGTAGGTCCCTACCATATAATGCTTTAAAAGGAGTCATTCCAATAGATCTATTATAGGAGGTGTTGAATGAAAATTCTGCCCAGCTTAACCATTGCGCCCATTGCTTAGGGTTGTAACTAGCAAAACACCTCAAATAAGTTTCAAGGCTCTTGTTCACCACCTCGGTCAACCCATCTGTCTGTGGGTGATATCCAAAATTATAATTCAACGACGTACCAGAGAGTTTAAATAGTTCTTTCCAAAAGAAACTAAGGAACAATTTGTCTCTATCCGAAACAATGGATTTAGGAAATCCATGTGGTCGAACCACTTCTTTGATAACTTATCAGCCACATCTTTAGCAGTAAATGGATGAGGCAAGGGAATGATATGAGCGTATTTAGAAAAGTAGTCCACTACCACTAACATGACATCGTACCTTTGCGATTTAGGAAGTCCAGTGATAAAATCCATGCTAGTGTCTTCCCACACATGCTTTGGAATTGGTAATGGTTGTAGGAGGCCCATTGGACTTAAAGCTTGATATTTGTTTCTTTGGCACACATCACACTTGGCCACATACGCCTGTACATCCCTTTTCATGCCATCCCAATAAAATAGCCCAGACAACCTTTTGTAAGTTATGAGGTATCCCGCATGCCTCCAAATGGTGAATCATGAAATTCTCTAAGTAGTAGGGGAATCTTAGATAAACTTCGTGGTGACACAACACTACCTTTATACAATAAACAATGCCTCAACAGTGTATACCCTTGATGCTCTTGTTGTCTGGTAACAAGGGATTGGATAATGGAATTGAGTTGTGGATCACGTTTCAGTTCTTTCTCCCAATCCTCCCAATTACTCACCTGCCATAAAGTACAACTATAGAACTCCTTAGGAGCCTCCCTTCTAGACAGTGCATCGGCTGCACTATTTTCCGTTCCTAGTTTGTATTGTACTGTGAATTGCAAACACGAGTTTTGAAACCCATTTTTGTTGATCTTCATCAATAATGTGCTGCTCCAGCAAGTACTTTAGGGCCTTTTGACCTGTTCTTATGATAAAATGATGCCGCCTTAAATAATGCCGCCACTTCTTAACTGTGAAGACAATGGCCATCAATTCTCTCTCATACACCGACCCTCTGCTAGCCTTTTCAGACAAGGATTGACTATGGAATGCAATCGGTCTACCTTGCTGCATGAGTACTGTTCCCACCCCTTTTCCCGAAGCATCAGCCCCAATAATAAAAGGTTGAGAGAAGTCCGCTTGAGCCAAAATCGGCGTAGTAGTCATCATGGCTATCTTGAGAGCTTCAAAGGCATGTTAAGCCTTATCATTCCAGTGAAAAGACTCTTTCTTGACTAATTGCGTTAGAGGTTCAACAATTATTCCATACTCCTTCACAAACTTTCGCTAATACCCCATTAATCCCAGAAATCCCCTCAACGCCTTGATATTTTTTGGAATAGGCCATTTAACCATACAATCCACTTCGGCTAGATCCACTTGCACAACCTCACCCAAAATTATGTGCCCCAAATACTCCAACTTAGGCTGGCCAAAAACACACTTCTTAGAATTTATCACCAATTGATTCTCCTTTAGTATCTCAAATACCTCCCTTGGGTGACCTTAGTGTCTCTCTAAATCTGTACTGTATACTAGTATGTCATCAAAGAATACTAGCACAAATTTTCTAAGAAGCTCCTTGAATATATCATTCATTAAAAATCGAAACGTCAATGGGGCATTGGTAAGCCCGAAAGGCATTACCATAAACTCATAATGTCCCTCATGTGTGCGAAAAGCAGTCTTATGCTCGTCTCCCTCCTTTATTTGGATTTGATGAAACACGGACTTCAAATCCAACTTAGAAAAGATGTTGGATCCACTCAATTCATCTAGTCTATCACTGGAATAGGAAATTTGTCAAGGACGATAGTTTTGTTCAAAGCCCTATAATCGACACAAAATCTCCATGTACCATCTTTTTTCTTTACCAACAACACTGGACTTGAATATGGACTGATGCTCAGTCTTATAATCCCAGCCTCAAGCATCTCCTTCACCTATCGTTCTATCTCATTTTTTTGAGAATGTGGATAACGGTAAGGTCTTACATTTGGTGGTTGCTCTCCCGGCTTAATTTGTATGGCATGGTCTAGAAATCTTCTTGGGGGAAGCTCTGTTTTTGCTTCACATATCTCAGAAAATTCTCCCAATAACTTGTATTTCAGATGTAGCATCAGGGGCATCCTTCTGAATAAGAGTCATTTCTCCAAACTCAACTAGATATCCTTTGTCTTCCCCTTTCATAGTCTTAATCATACTTTTTAGAGAAACTTGAGAAGTTGACAAAGATGGGTCCCCTTGCAGACATAGCCATTTACCTTCAATGTTAAGCTTAAGAGTGGATTTCTTCCAATCAACTCTCACTTGTCCTAGTCATTCTAACCAGTCAACTCCCAAGACTACATCCGTTCCTCCCAAGTTGAAAGGATAAAAAGTCTGCTGCACCTTCACCCCTTGCATCTCCATTTTCACATCATAGCATATCCAAGCCCCCTTAACATATATCCGTCTCCTACCTGCACTTCAAATCCGCTACTCTTATCTATGGGAATTTTGAGAGCTTTAACCAAGTCAGTAGCTATGAAATTATGAGAGGCGCCACTGTCAATGAGAATTAACACCTCTTTCTCCTTAATCTTGACCTTGAGTTACATAGCTTTATTCCCACTAAATCCAACAATGGAACTCATAGATAAGGACATAGGAATTTTCTCTTCCTTAAGTTCAGTTAAGCCTTCTAACTCAGCATTACTCACTTCAACCTCCTCCCCTAATTCATCGAGTAGTGGAGATAAAACAAGGACCTGGAGTTCTTGCTTTTTTTTTTTTTTACAATTGTGATTGGGTCTAAATTTTTCATCACACCTATAACAAAGATCCTAGTTTTAGCAGCCTCTTCATTTGGTAGCCTTTTGTACTTGTAATTATTAGTTGACATGTTTGTGCTGGTTGACCCACTCTTTGACTCAGTTCCCCCTTTAGTCTCAGGATTTTGCAATACTATCATTGGTACTGAAGACTTAGTGGCATCGTTACTGTTGGCCAACTTAGTATAGGATTGGACCAGTTTTGACCCAGCCCATTGAGATAAAGTCCGAATTCCTCTGACCCATTTAGTTTCCCTGACCCGGTCACCTACCACTTTCCTTTCTTCCACCCTCTGCGCCATCTCCATCATGTCAAATACTGCAACCTCAACTTGGCTCGCACCTCTTCCTTCAAGCCATTCTTGAATGCTCCAATTAGAATGTTGTCCCCCGCCCATGTTATGGTTGCCGAAAGAGCTTCGAACTGCTCTCTATAATCTGCGACTAAGTTGTTCTGCTTCAACGCCATTAATCTTTCGTACTAGTCACTATTCTGGGACGGATGAAAGTGTGTAATCAACTCACACTTCAGGTCATTCTAGCTTCGCCACGGTCTCCTCGACTCCACCCACAGAAACCAACCAAGTGCCTTCCCTTCGAGAGCCATTGTCACTACATCTAGCTTTTCGTCCCCACTAATGTGCTTATGTGAAAGAATCTTTCCACTCAGAATACCTATCCCAATGGGTCCTTACCCGAAAACAGGGGGAGATCCAATCTTCTGTATTTCATCGGGTCATATTCCACGTCCCCGTTTGGCTCTTCCACATTGACAATCTTTCCTTGCGCCGATGACGCAGAAGACTCCACCACCATCTTGCCTCTCTTTTTACTTCGCTTACTATTCTTCATCTCGTTCAAGGCTTCCACCAGAGTTCTCTCATAGACATGAACTCTGCCTCTAAATGAGCAATTCCCCGTTCTACTCCTGCCATACGAGCTTCTAAGCTATCTACTCTTCCCTCCATTGGTGTATTGACCATGTCCTAGAATACACAACTCTGATACCAATTTGATGTAACCCAAGAAGGATGCAATGTTTATTGAAAGACTAAGCCCTATACCTCTGGATATAACTCAGAGATAAAGGTCGATACAAAGGAAAAACAATAGTAAAAGCTGCAAAAATACAGATAACCAGTACTAGCATTCAAGAGGCTAGCAACTCTCCCAAATTCCCTATTCAGATTTTCCCTCCTCAAACCTCTCTCCCCACCTCTTATAATCCCTGACAACTCAGCACTCATTCTCTCTCCACTCCCCACGAACACCTATACCAAGTTAGTTATGCCTAATCATGGTATTACTCTTTTGCCCTTCTACTCCTAATTTATTCCTTCTAACATATGTTTTCATTTTTCCCCTTTTCATCAATCCTGTTACATAGACAACGGTTCAAAACAGAATTAGATGATGCTGAAGTGCTCAGTCTTTTGAAGTTTTACCATACATAACCTAAAGTTTCAAAGAGACTCAAACTTATTGCTACTCTAGTGTGATATATTTGGTAAAGTAGTAATGAATTTGAAACTTACTAAGCTTGTGATAGGTACTGGGTAATTGGTTTTTGTTACAGGGGTAAGTAGGGTTATTTAAAGGGGTGAGTTGGTTATAAAAAGGGTAGTGGGAGTGTGAGAGGGGTGAACAAAACGTTTTTGCTATGTGGTAGGAGAGTGTGTGGTAGGAGCATTTGCTCTGGAGGAGCCTTCGCTCTAGGAGACCTAGTCTCTAGTGGCTTTTCTCTTTACAGATTAGTTCTTTCTTCTTGTTCTATTTTGTATGTCCCTATCCTACTAGTGGTCCAACCTCTCGAATTTATTCGAGGGGAGCCAATATCTCTTCCATGCCACCAAAAATGTCAAACAGGGTTGATGCCTTGGAAACACACTTTGAAAGGTTGGAAACACGCATTGAAAGGTTGGAAGGGGCATTGGAGGATTGGAAGTCGGAGATATTGAATGAGATTGAAAAGATGATGGGAAAGAGGGTTTAAGAAGAATCACTTTCTCAAAATGAGGAAAGGATTCTTCTCAGCCACGGGTGGTGGTTCCAAATGGTTGGTATGAATTCAGACTCTTAGCGAAGAAAGTTGAACTACCAGCATTTGACGGAACTGACTCGGTAGCTTGGATAGCACGTGCAAAGACCTATTTTGAGGTGCAATGGACCTGTGACCCATTCAAAGAGCTAAAAGACTTGCGGCAAAATGGCAGTAGGGAAGACTACATCACAACGTTCGAACTCTTCTCATCTCAGTGTGGCCGATTACCAGAAAATAAGTTCTTAGGATACTTTGTTGGTGGTCTTCAACTGGAAGTGAGGAGCTGGGTGAGGACGCATAAACCCAAGGACAAATACATGGCTATGCAGCTCGCAAGGGACATCAAAGCTAAGTTTATAGCGTTGAAGGAAAAAGACGAAGACGATGCGGGTAGAAATGATAAGGGATCAGGTTGGATCATAAGGAACATGCTAGGTTTGGGTCGAACCGTGGGTGAAAATAAGGAAGTTAATGGTCCGACCTAACCCCAATTAAATGAAGTTGGGTCTCATTCCGAGTCAGGTACACACGGCAACATATCTTCGAATGCTCAACACGAGAACAACAACACAAGTTCAGAAACGTCGTAGGGTAGCAACTCTAGTAGCTTTCCAATGGCGGCGACGGCACAAAGCAAGCAGGCAAAGGGTTCTGAGAGTGACCGGATAGGAAACAACGAGAAATGCAGAGGAACTTGATACCTCTCAAACGACGAGCTGATGGAACGAAGGGTGAAGGGCTTGTGCTTCAAATGTGGCCACAAATTCCACCTTTTGGACCAATGGATTGATAGGCAACTAAGGGTGATTGTTCTGGGAGACCATGAGACAGTGAACTAATATGGGGAGGTTGCTGCCTTGGAGATTAAAGACAACGGAGTAGGTTAATGGCTAATTGTTCTTTTCTTTTCTCTTTTCAGCCTTGAGGACAAAGCTGAGAAAGGGAGGGTAATGATAGGTACTGGGTAATTGGTTTTTGTTATAGCGGTAATTAAGGTATTTTAGAGGGGTGAGTTAGTTATAAAAAGGATAGTGGGAGTGTAAGAGGGGTGTGCAGAACATTTTGTTGTCAGAGTGTGTGGTAGGAGTATTTGCTATGGAGGAGCCTTGGCCTAGGAGACCTAGTCTCTGGTGGTTTTTCTCTTTGCAAATTAGTCCTTTCTTGTTGTTCTGTTCTATATGTCCTTATCCTTCACAATAAAAACTTGGTTATGTTCTGGATAAATTCTGGGATTCTATCAGCTTGTATAGACAATGCAACATTTATAAATCAGATTATGTTAGACCTTAGGACTTTAGATCACTCAGTTAACAAATGAAACTAAAGGCTAGGTCATTATTTCTGTGCTTCTCTAACCGCAAGAGAAAAGAAAAGAATAAATGTTGCTTTTCACCAATGCGTAAAGCATATGACACCACGATTGTAAAAATATTACATGTCCAAGAACAGCTAAAGTCCTTTTTCTTTTGTTCCACACTGTCTTTTTTCTCTTATTGTTCTATTTTTATGTGGCTAAAAGCCAATACCAGCTAGCGTTGCTAATTTCGAAATTATCCAAAGCTTGCAAGGTAGCAGAAAACTCTAGTACCAACTATCAAGTAAGTTTTGAATTCTCATAACAAATACCAGGATCTAGAGAGAGAGAACACAACAGACAGTTCATTCAAAAAAATAATTCTCCAAGAAAAATAAATTGGAACAAACATTTTTTTTGATAGAAAAAGAATTGTTATTACCGAGAAGAAAGAGAAACAAAAGGAAAAGGAAAAAAATAATGTAGGGGGAGGACAAGAGATCTCCTAAGATAGAATTAAAAATAGTGAAAGCTAAAGCCAAAAGACACCCCACAAGGCCCCTTAAAAAGATTAGTACAACAAAACCCTCCAATCCCTATAAACATTAGAAAGAGGCACACCCTTGAAGAACCAATTGGCTGAAACCCACAAAGAAACCACACAACGAATATGATCTCATAACAAGTGAGGGGATAGACACCAATCATTAAAGACTGTGGCGTTTCTTTCCATCTAAATACACTAAGCAGTTGCGAACATAGTTGTTTTCCAAAGAATTTTGTTCTCCTTCCTATAGCCAAAACCGATAAAGTTGGTCGCAGCGAGTGCTCCAATGTGTATTGGGCAAACCCAATTCTCATCAAAAAGACCAAATAACCTGTTCCAAATGCTCCAAGCCACGTCACAGTGCAGGAACATATGATTGTTTGTCTCTGAATGTCTCAAGCACATCACGCAAACATCAGAGGATAAAGCCTTAAAAAGTCGTTTGACTTGACACAGATCATTTGCATTAATTTTATTGAGCATTGCAATCCACAAAAAGACCTTAACCTTTAAAGGCGCCTTAACTTTCCAAGAAGACCTTTGAAAATGCGAAGAAACAATAGGGTTACGGATCAGAAAATTAAGAAAGAAAGCACTAGTGTACGAGCCTGAGGAATCCAACTTCCACATTCTCTTATCAAGAGAAGAAGAAAGGCGTATCGGATCCAGAATGTCCAGCATCAACGAAGGTCAGGCAAAAGTCTATCATTTACATTTCTGGCGAAATGGAAATTCCAACTAGGTTGATCCCCTTGCAAGCAAAAGAAATCAGCAATGGGAGCATCATGTAAAGAAGGCAAAGAAAAAAGGTATGAGAATCTTTCTTTAAAGGGGATAGAACCAATCCAACAGTCCTGCCAAAAACGAAAGCGGGAACCATCACCAATGATCAAAGACAATGAAGGAAAAAAAAGGCGATATACCTGGTAAATCGCTTTCCAAGGACTTGTATATGTAATGACACCTCCTAAGCCAGCATCCCATCCATTCCGATGAAGCCCATACTTTGCTTTTATCACCTTATGCCATAGGGAGTTATGCTAAAGGAATCTCCATAACCACTTAGCCAAAAAAGAGATGTTCTTAGACACCAGATTACCAAGACCCAAGCCCCCGTCTTCTTTAGATTTGCAACACACCTCCCAGCTAACCGAGTGGTCCCTCTTTTTCTCCCCTCCATTAGACCAAAGAAAATCCCTCATAATTCTCTCAATCCTTTTTTTTTTTTGATAGAAAAAGAAATGCTATTAATGGAAAGAGAGATACACATAAGGAAAAGGAAAAGAGTACAACAAAAAGAGAACAAGAGATCATCCTAAGATAGAACTAAAAAGAGTGAAAGCTAAAACCAAAAGACGCCCTACAAAGCCCCTAAAACAAAAAATTTTAGTACAACAAAACTTTCCAATCCTTATAAACATCAGAAAGAGGCATCCCTTTGAATAACCCATTGGCCAAAACCCACAAGGAAGTCACATAACGAATATGATCTCATAACAAGTGAGGACGTAGACACCGGTTGTTAAAGACTTTGACATTTCTTTCCATCCAAATGCACCACGCAGTTGTAAACATAGTTGTCTTCTAAAGAATTTTATTCTCTTTCCTATAACCGAAGCTGATAAATTTGGTCGCAAGGAGTGCGCCCAAGTCTAATGGGCAAACCCAATTCTCATCAAAGAAACCAAATAGCCTGTTCCATATGTTCCAAGCCACGTCACAGTGTAGGAACAGATGATTGTTTGTCTCTGAATGTCTCAAGCACATCACGTAAATATCAAGGGATAAAGCCTTAAGAAGCCATCTGACTTGACACAAATCGTTTGTATTAATTCTATTGAGCACTGTAATCCACAAGAAGACTTTAACCTTTAAAGGCGCCTTAACTTTCCAATAAGACATTTTAAAATGCGAAGACACAATAGAGTTACGAATGAGAAAATTGAGAAAGGAAGCACAGGTGTACGAGCCTGAGGAATCCAGTTTCCACATTCTCTTATCAAGAGAAGAAGAAAGGCATATCGGATCCAGAATATCCAGCAACAAGGAAAGGTCAGGCAGAAGTCTATCATTTATATTTCTGGTAAAGTGGAAATTCCAACCAGTTTGGTCCCCTTGCAAGCAAAAGAATTCAGCAATAAAGGCATCATGTAAAGAAGATAAAGAAAAAAGATGCAGGAATCTATCTATAAAGGGGATGGGACCAATCCAAAAGTGCTCCAAAATCGAAAACGAGAACCATCACCAACAATGAAAGACAACGAAGGAAAGAAATAATGGTATACCTGGGAAATCGCTTTCCAAGGACTTGCATGCGTAACGACACCTCCCGAGCCAGCGTCCCATCCATTCCGATGAAGCCCATACTTTGCTTTAATCACCTTATGCCACAGGGAATTAGGCTCTAAAGAGAATCTCCATAACTACTTTGCCAAAAGAGAGATGTTTTTAAACACCAAATTACCAAGACCCAAGCCCCCCCGTCTTCCTTAGATTTGCAGCACACCTTCCAACTAACCAAGTGGTCCTTCTTATTCTTCCCTCCATCAGACCAAAGAAAATCCCTCATAATTTTCTCAATCCTTCTAGCCACACCGGCCGAAATTTTGAACAAAGACAAAAAGTACAAGGGCATACTAGATAAAGAAGTCTAAATTAAGGTCAATCTTCCCCCTAAGGAAAAATAGGCGCCTTTCCAGCTATCGAGCTTGCGGGAAATTCTTTGAATGATAGGATCCAAAAAGAAGCTGCACACATGTTTCCTCCTAGAGGGACATTGAGATAGGTAAGAGGCCAATTGAGAACCTCGCATCCTGCTAACTTGGCCAACTGCCTAAGAGAATTGTCCTGAAGATTAATGCCAACTAAGCCACTCTTGCCCAAGTTAATGTGGAGACCCGACACCAGTTCAAAAATCTAGATCAGCGATAACACTAAGAAAATTTTCCTTCTCCTTAGGCAAGAAAAGGATTGTGTCATCAGCAAATTGTAGGTGGGTTACTTGACAACCATTTCTTTTTATCGATAAACCTCTAATAATCCCTTTATTAGAACCCCGCCTCAACATACAGCTAAGGATATTGGCCACCAAAGTAAAGAGAAAAGGGGATAAGGGGTCACCTTGTCTAATCCCACATTGCCCCTTGAACCAGGCTTTGGGCTACCCATTAATGATAACCGAAAAGGCAACTGAAGAAAGATAACCATTCATCTAAGACCTCCATCTTTCACTGAAACCCTTGCAGCGGAAAATCAAGTCCAAGAACTCCCAATTAACCGTGTCATAAGCCTTCTCAAAGTCTAGTTTGAACACTAGACCCTATTGCTTACTATGTCTAACATCATCAACTAACTCGTTAGCTATTAAACTAGCGTCGAGAATTTGTCGATCAGCAATGAAAGCACTTTGGTTCTCCGATATGGAATTCCCAATAACCGCACTTAATCTGTCAGAAAAAACCTTAGCAATGATCTTGTAGACACTAGTTACCAAGCACCTTAATGGACCTGTCTTTTTTAGGAATGAGAGTGATGAAGGTAGAATTCATACTGGTCGAAATACGGCCAGTGTGGAAGAATTCTCCAAAAACATTCATTAGATCTTCCTTTACTATCGACCAACAAGCTTGAGAAAAAGCCATATTGAATCTGTCAGGCTTAGGAGCTTCGTCCTTATCCATCTTCCAAATGGCGTTTCTAACTTCTACCTCCTCAAAAGGTCTTTCGATCCAAATCCCCTGGGCAACGTCAATGGGAAACTAATCCAAACCCTCAATCATCGGCCTCTCGTGCATCTCCTTAATGTATAACTTCTTGAAGAAATTGGTCACCTCATCAAAGATCCCCTCATTATCCTTAACAATGTTGCCATCATCCAACTCTAGCTCTTTAATGAAACTCCTTCTCCTCTTCCCATTAACCACCTTATGGAAAAATCTTGAGCTCATGTCACCCTCACGAACCATTTAATTCTGCTCTTTTGACACCAGCTTATGTCTTCTTTTTTGCTAATGTCGCCCAAAGCATTCCTGAAAGTCACTTTACGCATGACAAGATTCGCCTCCAGCCCACCCTGACTCTCTACTGTGTCAAGAACATTGAGCTCCTTAAGAATGTCTTTCTTTTGGATTTTAATGTCCCCGAAAACTTCTATGTTCCAGATCTTTAACTTTTCCTTCACAAATTTCAATTTCTTCATAAACTTAAAACCTTCCCAACCAAGATTTGTACATTCTGACCACCACTTCTCTACTTTACTGAGAAAGGAACAATGTTGAAGCCACATATTTTCAAATCTGAAAGGGGTAGGGCCCCACTTAACTCTGCTAGTCTCAAGGATAATAAGAAAATGGTCAGACACCAAGGGTGAACCCACTTCCTAAATTAGGTCAGGAAAAAAATCCTCCCATTCAGAGGTAAACAAAAATCTATCAAGTCGCAAAGAAACAACTAGGCCCTGTTGACTGACCAAGTGAATTGAGCATTGGATAAGGGAAGGTCCTTAAGTCCGCAATCCCTGATGAAGGTATCAAAGCCTTTCATGCTAGCATTGATCCTAGATCCTCCTAGCTTCTCGTCAGGGAACCGCACAACATTGAAATCACCACCAACGCACCAATGAGGATTACAAAAACCGTAAACATAAGACAACTCCTCCCAGAATTTGCCCCTCAGGCGGGGGTTCGTCGGTCCATAAACATTGATAAACCATCAACACCCTTTGTCCTTGAAATCAAGTAACACCGAGAGAGAAAAAGCACCCATTAGCACATCCCTTTTGGAGGCGACCCAAGTGTCCCAAATGACCAAGAGATTGCTTGACACACCGACGGAAGGCAAAAACTCCCAATCCGTGAATTTAATATCCCATATGCTTCAAACTAGAAATCTGTCCAATTCCCTTAATTTGGTTTCCTGGATCAACCCAATGTCTGGTTCAACCCTCCTAAGAACTTCTCTTACCTTGTTTCTTTTAAGCGAGTTACCGAGACCGTTCACATCCCAACTAAAGATCTTCATAGAGAACTTGACTTGCCCTTCCCTTTCTTGGGACTACCACAATTAATTGAGGAAGACAACCTTTTTAACTCACTTACAAGTTTGTTCTTCTTCCTTTGGCATGTCCTAGGCGATGTTATCACCATAACCTCCTTTCCAGATTTATCTCTCAATCCTTCTAGCCACTCCAACCAAGATCTTGAAGAAGAACAAAAAATACAAAGGCATACTAGATAAAGATGCCTGAATTAAGGTCAATCTTCCCCTTAAGGAAAAGTAGGAACCTTTCCAACTATCAAGCTTACGGGAAATTCTTTGGATGACAAGATCTCAAAATGAAACTGCTCGCGGGTTACCTCCTAGAGGAACCCCTAGATTAGTAAGAGGCCAACTGAGTACCTCGCCACCCGCTATCTTGGCCAACTGCCCAAGAGCATCTTCCTGAATATTAATGCCAGCTAAACCACTCTTGCCCAAGTTAACATGGAGACTCGACATCAGCTCAAAAATCTGAATCAACAATAGCACTCTAAGAAAATTATCCCTATCCTTAGGCAAGAAGAGAATAGTGTCATCAGCAAAATGTAGGTGAGTAACTTCACAACCATTTCCCTTTATCGATAAACCTCTAAGAATCCCTCTATCAGAATCCCGCCTCAAGATACAACTAAGGACATCGGCCGCCACAGTAAAGAGAAAAGGAGATAATGGGTCACCTTGTCTAATCACACGTTGTCCCTTGAACCAGGCTTTGCAACCGAAAAGGCCACTAAAAAAAGACAACCGTTCATCCAACGCCTCCATCTATCACCGAAACCCTTGCAACGGAAAATCAAGTCCAAGAAATTCCAATTGACCGTATCGTAGGCCTTCTCAACATCTAGTTTAAACACTAGTCCTTGTTGCTTTCTACGTCTAACATCATCAACTAACTCGTTAGCTATTAAACTAGCATCGAGAATCTTTCATTCAGCAATGAAAGCACTTTGGTTCTCCAATATGAAGTTCCCAACAACCGCACTCAATCTCTCAAAGAACACATTGACGATGATCTTGTAGACACTAGTTACCAAGTTAATATGCCTGAAATCCCTCACCTTAATGGACTTGTCTTCTTTGAGAATAAGAGCGATGAAGGTAGAGTTCATACTAGTCGATATACGGCCAATATGGAAGAATTCCCCAAAAACTTTTATCAGATCTTCCTTCATTATCGACCAACAAGCTTAGAAAAAAGCTATATTAAACCCGTCTAGCCCAGGAGCTTTGTCCTTATCCATCTTCCAAATGGCATTTCTAACTTCTACCTCCTCAAAAGGTCTTTCAATCCAATTCCCCTGAGCATTGTCAATGGGAGACCAATCCAAACCCTCAATCATCGGCCTCTTGTGCATCTCAGTATATAACTTCTTGAAGAAATTGGTCACCTCATCAGAGATCTCCTCGTTATCCTTAACAATATTGCCATCATCCACCTCTAGCTCTTTTATGAAACTCCTTCTCCTCTTCCCATTAACCACCTTGTGGAAAAAAACTTGAATTCACATCACCCTCACGAACCCATTTAATTCTGCTCTTTTGATGCCAACTTATGTCTTCTTTTTTGCTAATGTCGTCCAAAGCGTTCCTAAGAGTCACTTATCCACGACAAGACTCGCCTCAAGCCCACCCTGACTCTCTAATCTATCAAGAACGTCGAGCTCCTCAAGAATGTCTTTCTTTTGGGCTCTAATGTCCCCAAAAACTTATAGGCTCTAAATTGGAACAAACATTCAAACCTTTAATTTTTTTTTTTTTGACTCACCGCCCTCCTCTTTCATATTTTAAAAAGTAAAATCAGGGCCCCTTTTGACTATACCGACAAACTATGGTTAGTGAAAAGAATATTACAATCAGAATTTTTAGAGAAGCTCTATTAGGTCCTCCATATACTACGATACATTAGCAATACTAGGATGTTTATAGGTGGCTTAGTGAAATATCACCAAAATCCCAATTAAGTAATGCGGACAAATTTACTAATCTAGTCAAAGAAGTGGCAGATGCAATACATAGCAACACACATTAAAGAATCTCAACATGAGATACATAACATGTACAAAATAGCTTTGCCATGCAAAATCAACGAGACTAATTCTTTCAGCTGTAACTTGATATCTTTGTCCATCGTGTGGATAATGAATTAACTCAATGAGCTCTGCAACATTAAAATACCCTAAAATCCCCAAAAAGAAATCCCTTTACTATCTTGAAATCACAAAAAAACTAAAAGTAAAAAAGATGATAACTTATCTAATAGCTAACATGTTATGTCTGGTTTGAATTCAATTGATTGTTTGTAACTTAAATGAACTGCTTAACAAAGAATCTAAGCATCAAGTAAAAATGAAAATAGAAAAGTTACCTTGTAAAATCCACGATTGGATGAAAGTTCTACTGTATTGGTGAAATCTTTCAAGACATATTTCATCCAGCCTCTTTTTCCTAAAGGGTAAATAAAGTGTAATGTTGCAAAAGATTATGAAAAGATTAATACATGGCATTTCAAATGAAATTAAAAAAAAATTAATAGAAGAGAAAGGAAAGTAAAAAGAAGGTATAAAATATTTCTTAATACGGAAAAAGCACAAAAGTGAGTAATGGAATCATTAAAACAAAGACAATTCTAGTCACATTGATTTCCAATAATGCACCAAACCATTTAAACATTGCACATCTCTAAAAGTCACTCCTCCTCCAAAAACAATAAGCAGTAGAATGCCAGACAAAATAGTTCCTTTTCCTTAAATGCTGATAGACCATTGAACTACTAAAGTGAATGAAATACACATCCCAAACAATGCCTTATTAGCCTTTAGCACCAATACAAAATAATCAAATTGATTTTTTCAAGACATATTAGTCAATCTGACCTTATGAAGGACCATGATAGAATAGAAGCCCTTGGCTTTGCATGGAGCACTTACTTTTTTTATAAAAGACCACTAGAAAGGAAGGGAAATATAGGGTAAGAGGATCAGGAATCCTCCAAAATTATTTAAAAAAAAAATAATACTAATAAAAGAGGATTAAAAGGTGAAAAACTAAAGCTTAAAAGGGCTATCAAGTCCCTTGATATATTTAATAGAGGAACCTCATCTCTGGCCAGTTTTATAGAAGTTTCACTTTACTCCCTGTAGTTATGACTACAGCTGTTAATTTTGAAATTGGTGCAATTAAATCACTCCATTAACTTCCATTCAATTGCAAAGGAAAAACTTTGTGGCCATATTTTTATGACATGCATAACTTAATTCAGATATGGTCACTACTTGATGATGTGGCACACACAAAGAATGCCATACAGTATCATGTGGAGTACCACATGCCATTCTTTGGGAACCAAAATTATGAGGACAACATTATTGCAATAGAAACAAGGGATCAAAGTGAAGCCATTATATAAATAGATGGATTAGAAAGTGTATTTAAGCCAAGACAGAAGAAAATAACAAGGACCAAAGGAGCAGGAATAATCCTCCTAGACTAGAAACAAAGAAACACAACAGAGGAATCAAAGATTAGCCCAAAAGGATACTCCAATCCCCACATATCTAATAAGGATCCCAACTATGTAATTATGGGTGTGACATGAACTGTATTTGTGAAATGCAAGCAACAGCTATAATGAAGGTAGTTAATATTGTCTTGACATTTGTGCTACCAGTTGTAAATAGATGTACCATTTATTGCACAAGCTGGAAAGAATGGAGTGGTTTGGGCACCTATTGAGTAAAAAATGGTTGAAAACCGTTTAAGGTGGTTTGGGCATGTTCAAAGAAGACCGTTCGAAGTGCCAGTAAGGAGAGTTGAGCAGATGATTTGGAATCCTGTAAAAAAAAGTTGAGAAAGACCAAGAATGACACTTAGAGAAGTTATTGAACGGGATCTTCTAGTAAATGAGATATCTAAAGAGTTGGTCATTGATATAGCTCAATGGCGTCGTGCGATCTATGTAGTTGACCCCACCTAGTAGGATAAGACTTTGTTGTTGTTTTTGTATTTATTGCACAAGCTGGAAAGCACTCTATAAATCCATAGATGTGTAAGTCAGTTTCAGTGAGATACTTTCCTTCTTGAAGGATTTCTCTCTAACTTTTCCTCTAATAAAGTATTAGTCTCTATGATCAAGTCATCATGAGTTCAGTATTTTATGGCCCCATTTTTCATAGTTAATATTTAACACAAGGCATGGAAAGCTTATGCTATGCCCACACTTCAAGCCTAAAAAGCTTTTGCGTGAGAGGGCAGGTTAAATATATTAGAAACACCATTCTTGTTCTAACAAAACAAAACCCACCAATATTACCAAAAGAAAAACCCACCAAAAAAATATGGCTCTTCACCTAAAAATTTTATTTTGAGACAAGATGGTGTTGACAAGGTATCAGAGCAAATTCTATTTGTAGACTCTAACCAAATACACCACATGCCTATAAAAAGAACACAATTTGCACAAATCCACAATACCTTGGCATTCTTTCTTGTATAACTTTGATATTGTGTACAAACAAAAATTGGTTAATTCGAGCACTGCATATACTTAAAAGCTAAAAAAGACAGGGAAAACATATGAAAGATAGAACATCCTTTCCCTGAGGTACTCTCCCAAAAAACCGGAAGAATTATCACTATCATTATACTCCAACAAGGAGTCAAACTTAAAGAGATGCCTACAAGGAGAATTTCCTTTGACCTATACAAGCAAAATTTTTTCCTCATAGACTTGCTTTGCAGTTTAGAGGTCCTTAAGAACTAGTTTTAGATCGGGTTTTCAGCTAAACCAACTAATTTCTGTTCCAAGTTCTAACAAATTACAAATCAAACATAACCAAGGATAACTAAGTAATCAACCAAACAAATTCATCAACTCCCACTTTACTTCATATCCTTCAATTCCTTTTTGAAACTAGTATGTGGTTTATAATTCACTTAATATGGAAGAGGGGAAAAAAGCAAGAGAGGAAAAGAAAAAAAAGAAAAAAAAACATTATACTTTAGTCTTTAGATGGGTGTAGACTGTTGTAAACAGTGGGGAATAAAACAAGCAACAAGTACTAGACTATACTCCATTATGCAGATTTTCTATTATATTCGGAGATGAAGAAATCAGAGAATTTTCTCGGAAAAGACAATTCTGAAGAAGGCATTACATCTGACGTTAGAATAGAAATCAGGGCAACAATCATTGCTACAAAAACTCAGTATCTGCAGTGGACTAAAAAAGGTAGTCCTTAGTTGAAAGTACAGGGTGCGTTTTGATAATATCTAAGTCACCAAAATGTGACATTTGTTTCTAAATTTCTGTTTGAGCAGCTTTAGCTGCAACTACTGCTGAGCCCCTGATATGATTGTCTAAAAGACAAAAGATTTCTCATACGCTTATTTTGATCCTTTTGAGCCAATTCAATTCCAAAATCAGTTGGTTAATCTGATAAGTAAACAAAAACATATCATAAAAATGACACCATCTTCTCTTGTAGTCTGGAAATATTAGTTGTTGACATTCAGATTCAACATAAGACCGGACGGTTACAGATGAGTGAACGTATTGAACTGTGAAGAGTCAAGAGTTGAAATAGTGATTAAGGAAAGAAAAGCTTACTTCTTCACATGTTGAATTTTTTCTGATTTTGCAGCAGCATAGCTCCGGAAAGAACTTGATACACATCTCGCTGAAGTTTCCCAGAAAAACAGCAACAGCAAAGTATTAGTGCAGAAAACATATTTTAGCATACAAGTACACTTCAGAATTTTAGGTTTGAATTGTGTCCAACTTGTAGACATGAGCAATGAACTAAAAGAACTGTTGAAGAATACAAGCAGATATAACTTGCTTTCCATTCGGTGATGAATGATGATTCTGGGAAAAATCCGGAAAGGAAAGAGTGTCCTTTAGCATCATCAAACTTGCACATAACAATGTAGTGTCTGTCAATACTGTTTATTTTAATTCGACAGAAATTCAAAGAAAGCTTACCAGGAAGCTTCAAAGATTTAGTTCGAGAAAATAGAAATAAGGTTGTATCGCCACCCAACCCGCGTGAGACGGTGACGGGAAGCCTGAGAAGCTGTAAGGCCGTTTGTGCTTTCATTTTGCATCCACCATGACCGTACTAACAAGCTAACCGCTGAGTGCTGAGTGCTGAGTGCTGACTGCTGAGTGCTGAGGTTCCCACCCCACAGCCAGAGATGAGGGAAGCTGCAAGTCGTATAGAGGCTTTTTCTTTTTTTTTTGTAGAATTTATCGGTGGGCTAAGGCCCAATGGAGGCTGAATCCCATCGCACGAAGCCCAAAAGTAATACTTCAAACGCTTCACAGTTCTATGACGTATGGTGTGTTTGGGAGCCCGATAAATTAAATTTTGATTGAACGTAATTAGAGAAAATTAGGTTTAGATAAATGTAATTTATGTTTAGAAAATATTTAGACAAATGTAATTTGTGATGTTTGGATGTTGATTTACAAATATAGTTTTAAATGTATAATTATCAAAAAAGATATAAACTTTATTTTTTATTTTTTGATAAATTATGATATTTTGAAGGTATATTCTGAATTTCATACTTATAATGTTAATTATAAATAAATTATTGACAAATCTTTTTATTAATAATTAAATTTTAAACAAAATAAACTAAATATTCATTAAAATTAAGTTTTAACAAAATGAACTATCCATTATTTAAATTTGATAATTTAAGCTCATTATTTAACCATACAACAATACTCAAAATTTAGTAAACTCTTTTTAATCTTAATTAAAATCCCTATTGTAATAATTCTGTTTATTTTCAAATATTTTACTTCTAACTTACAACTTTTTATTTTATTCACTAAGGTCCTTGGCTAATATTTTTCCTTTGTCTTTTGCATGATCTCAAATCATATTTAGTTTCATGTAGGTTCCTAGTCCCAGAATATAATTTTTTCTGAAATTAAATCAACCACTATAAACTTTTCATTTCTTTCACTTTAGTCCCTATCATGAATATTATTAATTTTCACTTGGTATATTAGTTTTAAATTAAATTTCAGTTTAGTCCTTCTTTGTCCAGTCCATAAATTTCATTTAAACTAAATTTTGATTTAATTTCAACATTTTCCAAAAACCTTTCTGTTTATTCACTTAGGTCCTTAGTCAAAATTTTCCTTTTGTCTTTTGTATGATTTAAGATCATATTTAGCTTCATATAGATCCATAGATCTAGAATATATTTTTCTCAAAAATTAAATCAACCCCTGTAAACTTTTTATTTCTTTCATTTCAATCCCTGTCAATCCCACAAAGAGAGATGACTCTGTTTTCTGAACCAAAAACAGAGGACACTTTTCCAGTTAAAAGAGAGAAACCTAACAGCAATTTCAACCATGAAAGTTGAAAATTTCTGGGTTCTTAAATAGCAACCAAGACTTGCTCTATTTTCATGCACGAAAACAGACTTCCTTCATGATTTTTCTGCTTGTTTTGCATTTACTATAATATACACCAAACACACAAGAAGGAAGGCAATGGGTAGAATTTATATACTGATATACACTAACCACGTTAAGTTTTCCGGGAAGCAACAAATTTGTGCTGTTGAATTAACGAGGTTTGTATGCTTCAAACTAGATTACAACAGTAAACGCGAATTCCATTGAGTTGCTCTCAAAAATGTTGAAATTCCAAAACCACGTTGTCTAGCTACAGTAAACGCAAAAAAAAGACAATGGAACGTGCAACCAAACACACACATAATTAAGCTTAAAGGATACAAGTTATCTTTTTCGTCTCTAATGTCTATATAATATTTTAATTTTATTCTTAATATTTTTTGGCTCAGTTTTATTCTACATCTTTTATTTTTGTTATAATTTTATTCTTAAAATTAATGTCATTAACACAATAGTTAAAAAATGCTGACTACACTACTCCACAAGATATGTCATTACTAACATGTCACAACTACACAAGCACATCACATGCATAATAAAATGAGGCAACCAAAAGACGAAAGTCTGACATACGTAATCCCACACACTAGCACGTGAGACAATGTACAAAACTAAATCTGACACGTGACATTCACACGCACACAGTGACAATAAACTATTACCTTTAAGATAACCCAATAGTTGAAAACCCAACAAAGAAATACCAAGTACTCTGAAGAAAATAAGATTTTTGAAACAAATTTGACCCCTTAAGGCTCTAATACTAACTTGAGCCCAAACAAAACTTGGTGGTTTTATTTATAAGAGAAAACCCTATTTATATACATCACATGCCTCTAGAAACAGAAAGAAATTAAAATTAGGTTAATCCCTCTGATTACCATAATCCTTATGGTAATGCTAATTTAATTCATAGAGTCAAGCATAAATTTTTTTCTATTATATACAATAATATTTACATAATATTTATTTATCTGGAATAGTAAATATTTCCTTATATAAATAGAAACAAATAAAATCTTTTGAGATTAAATTGGTACATTTGACATTTTAATAATTATATTTTTATTTTTAATATATAAGGTTCAACATCGGGTGTGGGTAATGATTTAAATTCAAAATTAAACTTCGTCATGTATCATAAAAGATCTAGTTGTGTAATTATTGTTAGTAAATTTCCATAAGATGAACTTACATGTTAATTTTTTTGTACATGATGGGCTATCAAATAATTTATATAGCCTAAAGCAATAATCTAAATAAAGTATTAATTTTTGAGTTATATATATGATTATATTTTCATTTAAGTGGTTTGGCTAAACATATAAAAACCTTATCAGGCTATTACTATTGTAAAAACTCTATCAAACCATTGAAGGAATTTATGAACAATTTCTATATATAAGTATTATATTGCAGATAGTTCTATAGCATATATGAATAATAACAAAAATATGCGTACTTAGGAAAACAGTGGAACTCTTGATAGTAATTGATTATCAAGTATAAATAAAATTGAAGAATAGAAAACAAAATAATTAAGGAGAGTATAACTGCCATCTTGGCCTAATATGTTTTTAGAATGTGTTACTTTAATGAGACTATTACACCACATATATAAACAGATAGTAGAGACCTTTCATTGTAAAACCCTAATGGGCTGACATTCCCATCATTAGTCAGCCCACACAAGACCCAATTTTAATTCAATAAAGATTGTTTAATTTATAAAAGAATTTATAATTAACTTATTATTAAAACTGGACAATACATATAAATAAATAAATATATGTATAGATAAATATGATTTATGGTAGTTCATATGAAAAATCTAACAATCTCTCACTTGGACAACATAAATCATTAGTTTAAAGGATAAATAATTCTCAGATTTAATAATACAACAAAATGGATATGTCAATTATGAGTTGTCACTATAAATTAACAATCTTCAAGTTAAATCAAGAGGCAATAAGTATTTGACAATATAAAAACCATGTCCGATAAGGGCACTGGCATCTTACATGTCAATATCCTCAACAAAAGATTTGAATAATATGTGAAACTAGTATCAGAACATACATTACAAGGATGTGATTCTTGTACAATCCTGACCAATGGTCCAAGCATATGAAAATGCTCTAAGAGATATGATAGTATAAGTGACATCATCACAAATATATCTCATAAGAATGACACTAAGTAAATATTAAATTTTAGACTCTTACTAACCGAAAACATCAAAAGACTTAACTAAACCCAAATGAGCTACATGATTATGAAGAGCTCTAACAGTTAAGCCTTTAGTTAGTAGATCTGCTAACATGTTCTCTGTAGCAAGATACTTAATACGAGTCTGAAACTGTAGAGTTTTATCTCTAACAAACAGATATTTAATATCAAAGTGCTTTGATTGAGAAGAGCTTCTATTGTTTTGAGAGAAAAGCACAGTAACAGTATTGTCACAATATATCACAAGTGGCTTAGAAATACTTTCAACAATATGAAAGCCAGAGATTAAGATTTTCAGCCACATGACTTGACAAGTAGTCTCATAGCAAGCGACATAATCTGCCTACATAATAGAATAAGATGTAAGAGTCTATTTAACACTCTTCCAAGAGATAACTACTCATGTCATCATAAAAAAAATAGAGCCGGAAGTAGACTTTCAGTCGTCAGGGCAACCATGCTAAATAAGAATTAGAATAATCAATGACCTGAAGTTGATCAAACTTCCTATAGGTCAATACATGATCTTTGGTTCCCTGCAAATATCTCATGACCTTTTCACGGCTTTAAATGACTTAAATCTGGACTGCTCAAATATATCCCTAAAGCATTAATAGCAAAAATAATATCGGGATGAGTACAAAATTGAGCGTACATTAATCAGCAGAAGCATACGGGACCTTTTTGCTCCCTGGAATGATCTATCTAATTGACTTCTTCATAGTATATTTCAATACCGTGAGACACACCATATTTGAGTGTTCTCATTTTTCACAAGAAGCCTTTTCAACAGCAGTAGACGAGAAAGTAAGAGCACCAAGCTCTTCTTCTCTCAAAGCCAAGTCCATATTAGTGATAGTCAAATAGAGATCCTGAGATTATTTTATTTTCAGTCATCAAAATTGGTCATATTCAAAGTCTTGACAGAAGTCAAGTATAGACAAAGAAGGCTGACATTATAACAACAAAAGAATCATTTAACATACACGATGTGATCATGCAATAAGAGAATTAAATGGTTCTTTATACACAGCCAATCATGCCCTTTAGAAAAATTTTATTACTTATCATGGTCCCGCCTAAGGGTCCCCGAATTATAATAAATAAGAAATGTGATAATTATAATACACAAATCTTATATCACCAAAATTTCTAATACCGATAGGGTACTCGAAAGATAACTGACATAAGCATAAAATGAACAGTACATTATATAATAAATTACATTAATGATAATACATCGATAGGGTATAATTATTATTGATTAAAGAAAAAATTTAATCATTCAATTCACAAAATTTGTATAATTGTACCCACGATATGTGAGATTACAATTATACAAATAATCAGCAATTATATTTAAAAAATATAATAAATACATATCATGTCTAATGAAATTATTCAATTCATATAAAGACCAAAAAATTAATTCCTTGACTATGGCACATCAACAGGAAGAATATGATATATCAAGGTGCCACTAGCAGAATAAGGAATACTCATTGAATTTCAGGCTAAAAAAAAAAGTACAATATTTAAAATTACAAACTTACTCCCACTAGTTATCATGTAAAAACACTGATGAGACACGTATTCTCCTTGAAGCTGATCAAAGTGGCAACATGGTGAAATTTTAGGTAGCATTACCTCAAGGCCAATTTTAAAACGTATATGGATCTCTTTAATTTATATACTATATGCTTTTGACCATATTTCTAAAGAACAATTAGGTTCATCCATGTGCACATCATTTAAAAAATCATCGTTTAAGAATGTTGTATTAATATCTATTTGGTGAAGCTCTAGGCCAAAAGAGCCACCAAGAATTAGGATAAATATAAACTAAATTAGATTCAACTCAGTTACAATATTCATTGAATTAATTAAAATGCTATATTATAAAACATAATTAATATAGTTGATATATTAATAATTTAAAAAATATTTTAATAATTTAGTAATGCTAATCCACATACGATATATACATTAAAATTTAACAATTCTTCTACTTGGATAGCAATAGTCAATCATTAAAATATAATAATTATTAAGGCTAAAATAACAATTATAATTATAGCACATGTCAGGAAACATAAGTTTTAACGATGCAGAAATGGTATCCGATAGGGAAGTAGATCATACACGTTAAAAGCTTATATTTCACATAAAGAATAATGAATATAAAAAACATAATTAATTAAGAGAAATATGCAATCCAAGGTCAATAAATTTCATATCAATTATAGATACAAAATTAAAGCATATTATAGTACACATGATATAGAGTAACAGATCAGTAATGTGTAACTGAGGTGATTTCGCAATCCTTTTATATTACAAAAATATCAAAAGGAAACACCAAAAAAAAAGGAAAAAATTATTTACCACAAAAAACGTACATTAATGTTACTCCGATAGAGTGTGTATACTAATGATATTTCAAAACAAATTATTTATTGTCACCATAATTGTTATTTTTCACTTTTCAAGCCATAATTATTTTGAAAGAATAAAGATATATATATATATATATATATATATATAATTTGCTAAAATAACACTAAAGATTGGACTCGCGATTGGCGAGCTTACAACCTCACAAAATTATTCAAATTGCATATTTGGATATCCAAAATAAGTTGGCAGAATATTTAGAAATAATTTAAAATAAAATTTAAATAATTAAATAAATGTAAATTGTCTCTAAAATAGTTAAAATATACAAACGGTGCTCCATGACAGAGTATAAGTGATATTTAATAGATAATAATATTTAAAATTTATATAAAAAAAATTTCGGGCTGAATTTTTAGAGAATACAATATCTAAAATATGATTCTTGATAGATTCAGTCCCAAATTCACAAAAAAAAACTCAAAAATTTTGATCAATACACTCATGATCAAAATTACTTAGACATACATATATAATTGAGATAAACATAATATACAAATTTAATCTCAAATATATATACAATTGACTACAATCCCAAATTCTAAATCTCAAAATTTCAAATCAAAGTAATCGACGTTAATCATATGTTCATTGATATTTATATAATAATTTGAATCTCAATCACTGATATCCCATTCACGTGATTCTCGTTCAATCCACATACTATTCAATTGACAATTAATCATATATATAATTATGTAATGAAATAGGAGAATTACGTAACGTATATGATTGAATCTTTAACAATATAATCTGGAGGTATTTGGAATTTTCCTTAAATCCCTATGGGTCATATCAATCTATCATATATATATATATATATATATATATATATAATATTTAAATATCCTTATGTTTGTCTAGATTCATTTGCAATCATAAATATGAAAAAAAGGAAAAGTAATTTTTTTAACAGATTCAATAAGAAGATAATGCATGAGTCATTGATTATAGTTGAGAATAAGTGGGAGAATCACGTAGATATTCAAATAAAGTACTCACGTCACATATTATCATATAGAAACGAATTCATGGAACCAATTGAGACTGAATAAATTGAATCCCGTCAGTTTTCATGATTGAGATGAAAATTCTCCTATACAATATCCATATGATTTGTGTATATATATATATATATATATATATAATTCTCTTAATCGAGATTGTAAATTTAAGATTCTATAGAAATACTCCCTTATGAACCCTAATACAAATTAATTTAGATTTGACAAAAAAGGAGGTTGTTTAAATTAAAACAACATCAAATCTGAATTAAAATTGATATCTAGCAACCAAAAAGGTTGTTGTGGTTTTGAAAAGAAAATGGAGCAAACAATGAAAAAAAAGTTTATAATAAAAGAAATTTACCGATATCATGATAATTTTTCCCAATCAATATGAACGAATATATTAATCGTCATATGATTTTAACTTCATATAGTCATAGAATAATTTGCTAACCAGGTTCTGATACCAATTGAAGGAATTTATGCACAATTCCTATATATAAGTATTGTATTACAGATAGTTCTATAGCATATATGAATAATAACAAAAATATGCATACCTGGAAAAACAGTCAAACTCTTGATAGTAATTGATTATCGGGTATAAATAAAATTGAAGAATAGAAAACAAAATAATTAAGGAGAGTATAACTGCCCTCTTGGCCTAATATGCTTTCAGATGGTGTTACTTCAATGAGACTGCTACACCACATATATAAACAGAGAGTAGAGACCCTTCATTGTAAAACCCTAATGGGCTGACATTCTCATCATTAGTCAATCCACACAAGGTCCAATTTCAATTCAATAAGGATTGTTTAATTTATAAAAGAATTTATAATTAACTTATTATTAAAACTGGACAATACATATAAATAAATAAATATATGTATAGATAAATATGATTTATAGTAGTCCATATGAAAAATCTAACAACTATTTCTTTTTTTTTTTGACAAAATAAAAAAACATTTCTATTAAAATGACACAAGGCCAGAATTACATAGATTTTTCAGAACCTAATATGGGATAAAATGATGCATGATTTTGGGCAACACACCCTAAAAGCAATACCAAAACCTATACAACAATACTAGAAGACAAAATAGAGACAACACACCCCTAAATCATAAATCGGAGCATATCTATATAAAGGCAACACACTTCTAAACTTTATATCAGAGCTGGTCTGTTAACACCGCCTCTAGTGATACACCACATGCCTCAGCCACAGTCTACTATCTCCTGCCACTTGAATATCTTCAGTCGTCGATGTTTGTAAGGCTCCCAAGCTACTATAAATCTCAGATTAATGGTTTCTTTAGAGTCAAATACCGGTTGAACTCGATCAAACAATCCGAAACTATCAAAAAACTCCTCCAGGGAAGAGGGAAAAATACTCTCATGGAGGAGAGGATAAAAAGACGAGAAGAAGAAGGTGAAGTCAGACAGCCCTCACCCTAGTTGCAGCTGTTGCAAAGGAGAGATGAAGCAGCATAGGAACCTTAGCAGAGAGAGCGTAACAAGAGAGATGGCCATTATTATTATTAATTGGCCAATAGTGGTATGACCTAAAGGTTATGGGTTGTGGTTATCCAAAGAGAGTAGAGTAACTTACTAACTGTCACTTTTGCAATTCTTATTATTGTGAGTTATGAGAGAGACAATTTCTACCACCCTTTGAAATAACCTATTATAAAAATATTTCTTTTTTGGCTTTGGATTGATTGATTGTAATGAATCAAGGTACATCATTCTGTCTTTTTTAATAATTAATTTTGCCTTATAATTTTTGTATAGATCTTTGGGCAATTGCAGCTCTAGGGTTCAGTATTGATTTACAACTTTTGTGATTTCTAAAATTATTATTGAAATTCCTATTGTTTGAATTGTAATTTCCATCAATTATTTGTAATTATTGCCAAATTTGATTGACAGTAGTTATCGAATCAAAATGCATACAAAATATACCCGTCTTTTAGTAGAAAGAGAAAAGAAAAAAGAAAGCAAAAACTACTACAACATTTTGTTCCTTTTCTTCTTGTTTTTCAAATTTCAATTGTCTAAACTTAGTCTAAAAAGGACAAAAAAAAATCTTCTCAATATCTCATAAAATTAGCATTGTCAAACTGGCTGTATGTCTTCCCATGGCCTGCTGGCTTTTTTTTTTTTTTTTTTATATTTTAACACTGCTACATAAAATAGAGACTAACAAGGTAACTATTTGGATAATGACCAATGCAACCAAGTAAACAAAAGAAAACTATAATCCAAAAATTTACAAGGAAGTAAGAGAAAAAAAATAAAAAAATAAAAACACAGCACATGGTTTCCATGAAATGCAGATGTAATTAAAAATAAAAAAGATTCATTTGCTTAATTAGCCATTTAATTACCATACAAAGATCTTAATCCTATTTGAATAAAATCAAGCCATTTGTTTTAATTTTTACACTCACCAAAATCCCACACAGTATACTATTTATTATATGGAAACAAATTAATAAATGATTATATTAAATTTTGACTTAATAATTAATTATTGTGTGGGATTTAAATGAAATACAAAATCAAAATAAAGGACTTAATTTTATTAGCTATTTTATAAATAATGTGGTATCATATATGATATATAGCATCTAAGAATTTCTCTGGAAAAGGTCTAAAAACAAGCTTATTAATATTTATTTTTATTTTTGAATTTTTGGATTTGGAAGGCTATACCTAAAGATTCTAAAACGGAGATTTTAACTATCAGGCTTATTAAATTGAATTTTTATTTTCGATTTTTTTTATTTTTGAAATCTTAAGATGTTAATTCTAAATCTCAACGTTTATTCGAAAATGTGGAGGTCTATTCCTGAGTTTAATCCGAAATGCAAAAAAATAAAAGGAAAAGAATTTACATTTACCAAATGAAGTGTGTGTATGTGCAATTTATAAGACTCTTCACTATTTTTGTTTTTGTCCATTTTTATACATATTTTTCAGACCAAGAAACCAAACTAAAATTACAACAATTACACGCTAATAGTAAACTAAAAATACGAAAAGGAAAGGAAAATAGTAGAGTGGATAAATGAATGAAAAGGAAAAGGAAAATCTATGGGGATTCTCTTTTCTGAAAATATTTTTTTTTTTAAAAAAGAGAAACAAAAGAATTATTTTTTGTTATAAAACAAAAAATTATTTAAAAGAAGTGTTTTAATTTTTGTTTTTAAAAACAAAAAAAATATAATAGGCTTTTTAAAAGTAATAAAACAAAATAACTTAGAAACTATTTTTTATTTTCATTAATGATATTTTTTATTATTTTGTGATATGTTCTCTCTTTCCTCTCTCTCCCTTCCGTTCGGGACTGAGTTCTCTCCCATACAGGAGAGTCATTGGAGACCACCCGAACCGCTTCTATTCTCCCTCCTTTCTCTAATCCTTATGTATAATCTCTACTTTATGACTTTCTGTCTCTTCTCTCTCCCTCCTCCTTTCTCTCTTCTCCTATCTCCATTCTCAAGCCAACAATAAAATAAAATAACATAGAAATATTTTGAACTGTTATTTTTTATTTTCATTAACGACACTTTTGTTGTTTTGTAATGTGTCCACTTTCCTCTCTCTTCTATAGTGTTTTTGGTCGATTCGGAAATCAATGACCCAAAGTTTAACCTGGTCTGAGTTGACTTATTAGATCAAGATGTAATTAGTCCGGTTAAGACTTAATTAACCAGATTATGTTTCGACTTGATCGACGACTAGGTTCAACCCAGGTCTGAAGTTTCTTTTTTTAAGATTTCAACAAATATATATATGTATGTATATATAAAACGAAAATGACATAATCAGTATTGAACCCAATACCTCATTAAAAAAATTTTAAACATAAAAAAAGCAAGTTATAATTATCATAAGTGCATCAAAAAATATATATAGGAATAATAATGATATTTTAAATATAAAATGTTATTATTTTATGTATATTATATCATCATATTATCTAAAATGGTTTTAAATCATAAAAATTGAACAATATTAGTAACAAATTTTATAATATCATGTAAAGTTAAAAATAACTAAATAACTATAAGATATTCAAAAATAAAATGCTTTTAGTTTTACTCTTTACAATTTATTAAAATAATTATAAATATAATATTTATTTATTACATATGAAAAATTAAAGTTATTGATTATTTAAAAACATTAAAGAAATAATATTTTGCATGTATAAATTGTATTTTTAATAAAAAAATTATTAAATTTTTTTTACTAAAAAGTTTAAATATTATATTATTTAAATTTTTTCTTTAAAAAAAATAGCTTGCGAGCCATGACAGGTAGTGTTTGGGTATTGAAAAGTGGCTTGTTTAATAAATAGTCTGAGCTGGGCCCATTTATAGGTGACCCGTGATGAGCCGGCTCGACTCGTTTGATAGTACTAGGTGAATCTATTCTAACTAAATATATAACTTTTTAAAATTTTATATGTTAAAAATCTAATATAATAAATTAATAAATATTTTCAGGCTTAAGTTTCACAAACTTAAAAATGGTTTATATAAGCTATTAAGTATTTTTGTACATATTTAACAATAATATATATTTTAAATAATATACAAATGTGAAGCAAAATTTAAAATTAATCACAAAAAAAATCATTAATACTTACATGTAGAAAAAACATTAGCACTTATAAAATGCATGAAAAATAAAAAAAATGTATGAAAAATTAGAAGAAGAAAAAAACTAAAATGGGTTCAATCATTAAAGTGTCTAGTTTTATTGATTTTTATTGGTTTTTTTAGTAGCTAATTCATTGGGTTAAACTAAACTAATCATTTTATTAGTTCACTAACTTTTTTGTTTGATTGGTCGATTTAGTCCAAGTCTCTAAGCTAAGGATTTAGTAATAAGAAAGACTAATTTGAAATAAATATAATCTTTAACGACTAAATTGAGACATTAAATTATTTACCGGCAATCTTTTGCTATATGCATATGGTACAATACAATAAAGGCAAATATTTTTTTTTATCTCTAAAATTTGAATTTTGTCTCTAACATTTTTTATGCTGATTTCATCTCATATGTTTATTTTTTTTGGTTTCAAAATTGTCCTTAAGACTAATGCTATTAACATAGTTGATGAGAAATAATGACTGGACTTCTTGATGTGATAATTTTAGTTTTAATTTTATCTTAAATATTTGAATAAGTTTGAATTTTTTTCTAAATGATACTATTTTATTTCTCTATTTTGTCTCAAACTAACGTTTAAACATTTTATTTGTTACATAAAATAGTTTATATATCATTTGAATGAGTTTATGTGTTACTTGAAAGAATTTATGTTAGTATTTGGAAAAATCAATATTATTAACGAAGTTAGCCTTAAGATAAAATTAAAAAAAAATATATGTGGGATAAAATTAGTAAAAAAAAAAAAGTTAGAAACAGAGTTTTAAAGATAAAAGTTAAGGATGGAATATGTAGTTTTGCCATAATAAATAACACGGGAAAAAGTGTGGAAGTGGGGTGTATCAAGGCACAATCTACGATCAGCAAAATCAGTCAGGGGAGAGCCGTTCGATTCACTTGTTGGCTGGATGGTGGGAGAGGAAAACCCCCGGGTTTCCCTTCTCGCCTTCTCAAGTTGGGGCAAATCCAAAGCCCTAACCCTACTCTTCCCCCCTTCTCCGCGATCTATACTCTGATCTTCATGGACCCTCAGAATCTCTTGTTCTCCCGAGAGAACCCTAGACCCCTCCCGATTGTTTCCTCGAAACCCGGTGTTCCCAATGAGATATCGCAGAAGCCTTCCCCTTCGATTCTGGTTGGCCGGTTCAAGGCTTTGCTGAAGGAGCGCGAGGATGAATTCCGGGCTTCCTCCGGCGATGACTTGCCGGTGCCGCCACCCAGTACTGAGGAAATAGTGCAGATTTATCAGTTGTTGCTGTCGGAACTCACCTGCAATTTGAAGCCCATCATCACGGATCTTACCATCATTGCAGAGCAGCAGCTAGAGCATGCCAGGGGCATCGCTGATGCAATTTGCGCTCGGATTCTCGAGGTCTGTCTCGGTAGCCGCGAAAGATTTTGTATTTTTCCACCGCATGTAAATACTTTGAGATCAAAGCAATGGTGTTCCTTGTTTCAGCTTTTGCAACTTCGAATATTAGAATTTGGGTTCCATTTCTTCCAATTTAATTTTCAGCGTTCTCTTTCTTTCTCGGTGTTTCTTTCCTAACTTCGAAAGGGCAGTGGGGATTCTGGTTTTACGACCTTATATAGCGGTAATTGAGAAAAACATGACTCCCATTTAAGTAGGTTGCGCCCACTTTATCGTCTCTTTTCCCTCGGGGTTCTAATTTTATTTTGATGGAGTGATATGAGTGCAGGAAGTAGTAGTGTAGCACTACAAGTCTATATGACTTATTGGCACAGGGAAGTATCTTAAAGAATTGTGAGGTTGATATTCAAGAATGTAACACATTGGACTACCTAATTAAATTTGAGGAAATTCTAAGGGCACTCTTAAGTGAAAAAGTATTCATTGTGAGAAAGTTTTGTCCATCTGTGATGGCAGTTTCGCTGGAGATCAAGTCTTGCCAATTTGAGAATTTAAAATAGAATTCTATTCTTAATTTGCATTAATTATTAACCCAGCTGTTCATGTTCGTTAATTCTGTATCTTTTCTCAGAGTTTGACCTGTTTTTGAGTTTCCTCAGACGTGACATCCTTTTAAAAGTTAAAACCGTTTAAAGTCTGGGAACTATAGTTTTTGAAGTTGTGAGAAAGGGGATGGTGATTTTATACAAATGACAATTGGTAAAGCAGTCACTGAAGGAAAGATAAAGCCAACTCTTGAAAATGATTGGGTAATATTTGTGGGGTGTGCTTGGTAGGTATTAAAACTAGCTACATATCAAGATCCAAAACTTGGTCGATGCCTTACTATATTGGCAATTCAAACCTCCTCCAATAAAGCAGCCCTAAGTCATTTCATTTTAAAATCAAGTGTTTTAGTATTTACTTCTTGTGTAATTGATATATATATATTAGTTTTATCTTTGTCAAATTTGTTAATCCTGTTATTGTAATAAAATCAATATCAGCTTTACGGAAGCAGTATTTTTAAATGCCTTATTATGAAACCACTCAAACATATAGGCAGGCTTTGCCAAATGCCAATGCCAATTGGAAGTTTGATATTCTGCTGAAGTATTGTGTCTCAGCCCTGTGTTCATTGTTAGACAGTATATATCATACATCTCTCTTCTGATCTTTTCTTAGTAGTTCTATCAAATGGTGGCCTTGTAACAAATGGCTGTGAAAAATTGCTGAATAAAGAGGTATTAAATTAATTAGTCTGAGAAACACATTTAGAGTTGATGAAAAAATTACAAATCGTGACCTGTTGAATTTTATGTCTGGCTTTGCCATTGGTTGCATGGGATTTCAATTGTTTGAAGCTATCCTTTGCAGGTGCCTGCAGATCAAAAGCTTCCTTCACTTTATCTTTTGGACAGTATTGTGAAGAATGTTCGCCAGGAATATGTTGGATACTTCTCTTCATGTTTGCCTGAAGTAGGTCAATTAAAGTTCATTATCATTTTGATTTGCATATAATATTATTTTGTTGTTGAACACAGTCGTTCTATTGTCTCTCTAGGTTTTCTGTGAGGCCTACAGGCAGGTTCACCCTAAGTTGCATAATGCTATGCGCCATCTCTTTGGCACCTGGTCAACAGTCTTTCCACCCTCTGTCCTACGCAAAATTGAAGCTGAACTGCAGTTTTCACAAGCAACTAATAATCGATCATCTATCACTGATTCCCTCAGGGTGCCTGAATCTCCTCAAGCAACCCATGGAATACATATTAATCCGAAATATTTGCAGCAGTTGGAGCACTCAACCATGGATAGTGTAAGCTTTTTAATGATACCTGTGTCTTCTGTAAAAAAATGTGCTGGGTCTAGACTGCAGCTTTATCATTAGGTGATTCCACAAGTGTGTATTTGTCATCAATTTGATTTGTGTACATGTAATCAGAAGTAAATTCAGTGGCAAATGTTTATATTTTATCTCTCAGGATCTGTGTCCCTAATTTTCTTCCCCCCCCCCCCCCCCCCCCGAATCTCTTTTCCCAGCCATTTTCTTTATGGAAAAATTATTCATTCTCCCAATTCCAAATTTCCCATGTGGCTGAAACTTTAATACTGGAGTTAGCAATGGATGATAGAGGTGTTATTGCAGACATGGCATTTTTTTCCCTATAATTGGATAGGTTGTTTAGGCTGGTGTTGAAATTTTTTGACATTTGTCTTCCCTATCTGCTCCCCTTTCCCCTTATTTAGGATTTTTATGACCAAGTCGTCTTCTAAAGATGCTTGGTTTATGCTGAATTCCTTCTTCCTATTTTATCTGGGTTTTGACTACTGTAGCCTGGAATGTATTACACTGCTCATAGTGCCCTTAAAGTAGAGAGAAAATGACTTGGAGGTTATGTTAAATCTAGATATTTTGTTGTTGTTGTTGTTAGTATCCTTGACTAGACATCAATAAACTGTCAGTTACAACTTTGGCTATGTTCTATTAATCCCTCACGTGCACGTGTTGTCATATTGTTCCTTCTCTATATTATGTATGGGAGGGTGAAAGGACCTGTATCCTTTGATGGGACAACGTGATTGCTTCTGAATATTGATGCGAATAGGTGTGACTAGTGCATTCTGAAAGGTTTTTGTTTTTGTTCTCACAGGTTGGAGCTGAAAAATTAGAAACAACAGCTAGTGTGGGTCTTAAAAGTTTTGGCCTTGGAGCCAGTAAGATGCATCAGCCTTTAACTAGAAGGCTTGGAAGATCTTCACCTTCAAGAATTGGTCTTGACAGGCCTTTGTCAGCATCTATAGATGAATGTGCAGTTGACAACCCTGCTGGTAGGATAATTGAGAGAGAGCCTCTTTCTCATTCTGCATTTGATTATGGAGTTGGTAAAGCAATAGGCAGAGGTGAAGAGTTGAGTGGGTGGCAGCGAAAACAGCATTCTGATGATGGTCGGAATCAGTTCCAGATATCTATGTCATATAGCCTTAGTAATGGACATCAACGTCAGAGTCTAAGAGCTCTGATTGATGCATATGGCAGTGATAAAAGCAATGAAACTTCAAGGAACAAGCCTTTGTTGCTTGAACGGCAGGATACAAATGGTATAGGCAAGGTTGTGTCAACATCATGGCAGAATACTGAAGAGGAGGAGTTTGATTGGGAAGATATGAGTCCAACAGTAGTAGACCATAGTAGGAATAGTGATTTCTTGCCATCAACTGTTGGTTTCTCCAAGGAAGGGCCTGTTATTGGTGCAGCTACTTCAGAGCCAGATATTGGGCGCAGTTGGTCTAGCCGGTCTCAGCTTCCACCAATGGACGAATCTTCTGCTATGGCAGGGGATGCTTTTGTTTCTTCAAGTGTATGTTTTCTCAACTTCTTAGTGCCATTCTGTCAGCTGTCTAGCTGTTTCAGATAATCCCCTATCAAATTATGCCTTTGTGATGTATGACACTGATAAGATGATGTTGTTGCACTTAGATCTAATGTAAATTTCCAGTTATGAAGTTTGTTGGTTGTTTGAGCGAGGCCAATCAAATGCCCCCAGATTCATTCTCAATTGTGTGGCAACATGCCCCATGCTTCCTTAATTTAGCTTCCTTTTAGAATTAAGCTTATCTTGAGGCACAGTAAAGGGCTTGGTTCACACCTTTTTATCATGACCATACCACATGTCCTTAGGAGTTTTATACTTAGCTTTTTATTATCAACATGAAATTCAATTTCTTTTAGTAGAAATAATTTTAAAGGAAATAGGAATTGTTAATATTCTGTGGATGGAATTGAAAATTCATTTTTTTCTTCTGTAGTATGGACGTGGATCACCAGTTCAGGTATCTGGATTTCAAAATCAGACAAATCAGAGTTTGAGCTCCCGTGATCCTCATGATGCTCGGAAGATATCTCATCGTTCTTTTAATTCTTCGCAACAGCTTTTTAATATTAGAGGACGAGCAAGCAACATTCAGATTCCTCCTGTTGGTAACATTCCAAGTACTGAAGTAAACCAATATGGGACTCGGCTTGCTTTGTCCAGAATGGGTTCGGGTCTTGAGTCTAATTTGGAGACTCGTCCGCCAATTTTTCCGTCATCTTTTGGAATGAGGCCTCCAGTTAATCTGCATTCTACTCGTCCCCCCTCCTTGAATCCTATATTTCCATTGGAAAAACATGTTAGGAGTCAGTTTGAAGCAATAAATGCCAGTAGCACTGTTGTAAATCATGGTCAAAATAAATCTTCGCATATGCCTGAGCAACCATTGGACAGTGTTGAGAACAAGGTTATGGGTTTATCAAAACAGCATCAGCTGCCAAACCAGCTAGCTGGGCAGATTTCATTTAACCAGCCAAACCGTGGTCAAGCACCACAACTACAAATTTTTCCATCTCAGGATGTGCGAGAAAAATTCCTTAGTTCACAAGCTCCAGCAGCAGCTTTGCAATTTAGTCATGGGAACTCTTTGCAAGGACATACTAGTGCTGTAAGTACAGCCATGCCAAATTCGTTACCTGCTGTTCAATTACCCTTTCCACTCCAAAACATTTCAAATAACTCTTCTCAATTACCGGGGCGTGCCTTGCTGTCTTTACCTCCAGTTCCCCCTTCTGCTACATCACTAGCATTACCTCATGCAAATGCTGGTCCAATTGTATCAAACCAACAGCCTGGCGGTACATTTTCTGGTTTAATTAATTCGCTTATGGCCCAGGGTTTGATCTCCTTGACTAATCAATCCCCTGGACAGGTACCTATCTTATGTGCATATATTTTCCCATTTTCCCTCCATTTTTTTTATATTCCATTCTGCAACCTAAAAGATACCTGTGTCTTTAGGATTCTGTTGGAACTGAGTTTAATCCAGATGTTCTAAAGATTCGTCATGAGTCTGCAATCAGTGCCTTATACGGTGATCTCCCTAGACAATGTACGACTTGTGGCCTCCGATTCAAGTGCCAAGAGGAGCACAGTAGTCATATGGATTGGCATGTGACTAAGAACCGGATGTCAAGAAACCGTAAGCAGAATCCTTCTCGTAAGTGGTTTGTGAGTGAGAGAATGTGGCTTAGTGGTGCAGAGGCTTTAGGAACAGAATCAGTTCCTGGTTTTCTGCCAACCGAGACTATAGAGGAAAAGAAAGATGATGAAGAGTTGGCCGTGCCAGCTGATGAGGACCACAGTACGTGTGCGTTGTGTGGTGAGCCTTTTGATGAGTTTTACAGTGATGAAACTGAGGAATGGATGTACAGAGGAGCTGTATATCTCAATGCACCCAAGGGAACAACAGCTGGCATGGATAGATTGCAGTTAGGTCCCATTGTTCATGCAAAGTGCAGATCTGAGTCTAGCATGGCCCCCTCTGAAGATTATGGACAGGATGAAAAGGTATTTATTTTTCATTTTACTACTCTGCTATGGATTTGATTATCAATTTTAATATTTTGAGATCATTGTCCACTAATTTGAGTTTCCTTCTATGATTTGAAATTCCTTCACCAATGTATTGATTTTTAGAACTATATAAGCTGACCATGGCTTGTCCCTATTCTGCGTCTGTTGTATTTTTACTTTTACATTTGCAAAATATATGGTTACTGGCCTGATTAAGGATTAGATAGGAGGCCAACGTAAAGTTGTCAATAATGAGTTTTTAATATTATGGTAAGGGGTATATTGGGCTTTGCTTGAACTAAAACCCTTGTCGCACTCTTCTGTATTGGCGGCCTAGTGCATATAGGATTTCCCCAATTCACGGTGGACTATTGCAGTTACCAGTTTATGGACATGTTTGGTTGTTGAGAACACGGTACTATGAATTGGACAGGAGCATAGTACTATGAGCTTTGAGTATTCAAGGTTGAATTTTCTTTGTGAACCTGAAATAGCATTTACAGTTCTTAAATATCTTCCTCTTCAAAGAAGTGTTTGCATTTTCTCAGTTGTGTCAATTATAAGAAATTAGCTGGAGAATGACTACAATTTTGCTAAATATACGGATACATTTGATCTCAAATGTAATAAGCATGTTCTTTAGTTGGGACGTACTTAAAAGTTATTTTACAAAATGAGTATATCATGGTTTAGAAGCTTTTATATCATAAAATATTAGTAAGATGTATTGCAACTATTGGGGAAGCAATCATAAGCTTGAATGATGCTTTAATGTTAGAGACTGGAAATATTGTCTGTTAAGTTTTTGACTTGCTACACCTGATGTTCCATTTCAACTGGTGATAAATCGTGTTTCAAGCTGTCTCCAGCAAATTTATATCCTTATATATAACTTTTTATTTCTATGTAGGGCACTGAAGAGGATGGTAGTCAACGAAAACGAATGCGGAGTTAATCGAAGTTGACCAATTTTGTGCACTGTAACTTATAAATTTTCAAGTAGTGTATGCTCTTCCTTTCTTGCTCTCTTTCTTTTTTTCCTTTTTTCATAGAGTTGGATCTTTCAATACTTGGGGTCATGCCAAATCATATACATGTATAGTTGGAGTTGTGACGTGCAAGATTTCTTGTAGCCAAAGATTAAATTTTTAACCTGCAATTCTTTCATCCCTATACTTAGCAATGATCCACCAAATTTGCTGTTATTTAGCAGGGAATTCACTAAGCGCAGTACCCATATGCACCAAATTCACAGTATTCCATCAATCGAACTCTGCATCCATGGGATGAAAAATGCAGGGAACTAATATCTTTTTCTTACCTCACTTGGAATTTTAGTCATTGAATTTGTCTTTTATGTTTTTCAAGTCTGTTACTGTCCTTTACAATGAGATAATTTATCTACTTTTTCTATTGATGTTACGGAAAGGGTTGATTTCAAGCTTTGTTTGAGATTTTTTTTGAGCGATTTTAATACACTTTGTCAATTTTATGTTTGAAGAGGTACTGCTTGTGAAAAGCTTGAGATGGAAGGGTATGCATTCCAAGGAGCTTGATCGCCCACCACTCAAAGATGGTTATTGACTAAATTCGAAACGTCGTTCTAAGTTTGTTTATTTTAATGGGTAAATCATAGGTTACTATTTGATTTAAATTAGTTTGTCATTCTGTGGTTTGAACTGTATGGCTCAACCTCGTGTGATTTGTCTCATGATCACTAGTCTATCTCATTGTATCTCAGTCGTCTCTGTATGATTTAAATATCATCATTCAAATCCAATTCTACACATAATTGACCCTCATGGTCTAACTGTTAACATCTAACTGTTTTGTAGTTAAAAATTTCAAACCTCCAATTATTTATTAATTTAAAATTTAATATAAAAATAAAAAATGATGAATATATGTACGAAAATATTAATTAATATATAGAATATAACTAACAACGCATGTATAAATGATGACATAAGATAAAATTGAGAAGTATAAATAAAGACAAGTGAAATTAACTAACAATCAATCCATCTGTGATTCTTTATTGGTCTATATTTAGCTATTTACTGAGCGTTCGGCATTAACGACCAATATGCAAGGGAGTTCGAAAGACTGTTCGAATGATTACTTTTTGATTTGAAGGGGATAAACTGGTTTTAGCTGATTTTCAAATAACTCATTCTATTAAATTTTGGATAGAAAATAGCGTGAGATAGTTAAATAGTAACTGATCAAATTACAAAAAGTTTTGAGTTACACTGTAAGGGAATTGTAATTTATCCGGTTTTAATTTACGGATTAAAGACCATATTTAAAAGAACTCCTTTTAATTAAAGAAATTGTAGAACTTGCCCCTTGAATTTTAGAGCTTGACAATTTTGTACAGTATAGCCATTTCATCAATTTTTTTAAAATTCAAAATACTAAAATTCGAACTATATATTCTGCTCTGTTTTCTCACTAAGCCTCTCGGTTATCTTTCTTTCTCACTGTTCTTGCTCTTTTCATGTTTCTCTACTTTGTTCACTTACTCTCCACAACCCTCGAGACCTCATGGACGAAGCAGTGAAATATGTTTTTAAAGAATATTTTGTGACACGCGTTACAATTTTGAGAGCGAATAGGCCTTTTTGAGATAATACCTCAGGTATCAGAACAGTAAAAACAAAAAGAAGGCATAATTGAGGTGTTTTTACTTTTGGTAAAAATTGAATACTACATGTGTGGGGAGTGGATATTGATGTGAAATTTAAATTTATTTAAATTCAATAATTGAGCTAGTCAGATAAGATAAGGTACATCATTTTCAAATAAGCTCCAAAATAATATACAATATTTATAAAAAAATTATTTTTAGAAGGAGGAATCAACAAATTACACTGGGTGCCTTTGTGATTTGAGTGCATAAGCCAATTCCTTCAGCTAATTCTTTATGAGTTCATTATATATATATATATAAACACTCATTCTCATCTTTTAAGGAGTGTGTACTTTAAAGCCTTACATTTTTTAAAATAACCTAATATTCACAACACTCTCTAGTATGACCTGAGAATTGAATAGATACAATTATTTAAATTAATATACAATTATTTAAATTAATGTGTTTATTAAAAATTAGATAGGTACAAATATTTAACTAATGTGTCTTTTGAAAATTGAATAGAGATAACTATTGAGACATATATATTTTTTCAGATTTTACATTCAAATATGCTAGAGGGATAAAAAAATATCTAAAAAAAAAATCAAAAATAGATTCTAAAGCATTTTGTTGTATCTTGGAAGTGTTTGTATGTAATTTTTCAATATATAAACATAATCTCTTTCAAAAAAATAATTTGTCACGTGTTAATGTCGATTTAATCACACTATTTCTAACAACTAGTGTTACGGATATTCTTAATGATCTAGATCAGTTTAGTGCTATCCTTATTGAAATACCAATATATGAATATAATATAATCAAACACGAACTCTGTATAAATAGGTGAGTTATTTCTTGATATTTAAGAATGCATTGTTTCACAATAATACAGATCTTGTGCACTATTTAATTATGAAATAAAGTATTTGAGTCGCTATATAGTTTGATTATCTCCCATGGTTTAAAAAGTAATAAGTAATAGGTATCTTTATGCGTCTATGTGTGCCCATGTGTGCTCTCGTATATCATTCTCTCATTTGCTTGGTATCATAGGAATAAAAAAAAGTTAAATTATGTGTATGGAGGATAATTCACATTAATTTCGTACATATCTTGTTGATGTTATTATTTTATAAAAATTATTTGAAAATTAATTATTAAAAAAAAAAGAAAATCAAGTAGTGCCAAAAATCAAAGGAAATTCTTAATCTGGGTTCCTTTAGTTTGTGCTTTTATTGATGAACACCAAAGTCCATTTGACTGGGTTGACTGGGTTTCTCAGGGATAGTGTGTGTGTGTGTGTTTTCTTTTGCTCTATGACCTGCATAGTGAGTCAATGATATAGAGCGTGAATTTTGATCAAAATTAAAGCAACAGCTGCTGCTTGGTTCTGGTTCAATTTATTAGCAGGTTGCTTCAGCTTCTGTGAAATGCTGAAATGGCTTTCAGTTCATAGTGTTGTTTTGAATGTGTCACTGGGTATGATCTTAGGAGGATTATAGTATGGGTTATGGAGTTTATATTGTACTTGCATCGAATACCAAATCCGACTAAGGTGTCTGGATTGTTTCTTCTTGACTTGTTTAGATCTTAAAAGAGATGGTTCTCAGTCGACTTTTCGGACCTCATATTGTTATTATCATGTGGCTACTGCTTTGTTGTGGCATGAACAATGGGAATGAGTCTGACATCTTCTGCTTGAGAAGTATAAAAGAATCACTTGAAGACCCTCATGGTTATTTGCAGTCTTCCTGGAATTTCAAGCTGTCGAATATGGGACTCAAAGGTCAATTTCCTCGTGCCTTACAAAATTGCTCAAGCTTAACAGGATTGGATCTTTCACTCAACAAACTCTCTGGAACCATTCCTCCAGATATCTGTGTTCTTCTTATATTTATGACATCCCTTGACTTCTCTTCAAATGAATTTTCAGGGCAGATCCCTGTGGGCCTTGCAAATTGTACCTATCTCAATAACCTTAAACTTGGCCAAAATCGATTAACTGGTCAAATTCCTCAACAACTTGGCCAGCTCCGACGGCTTAGGAACTTTACTGTCACCAACAATCTTTTGACCGGGCAAGTTCCAGCTTTTCAAAGTTCTGGTATTACTGCAGATAGTTATGCAAATAATCCAGGACTTTGTGGTGCTCCCTTGGAGGTTTGCCAGGGGAAGTCTTCCAAGAGAAACATCGCAGTTATAGGTGGTGCAGCTGTGGGTGGGGTAACTGTTGCAGCATTAGGTTGGGGTATTGTGCGCCGAGTTTCTCTGAAGAAGAAGGAAGAGGACCCTGAAGGAAATAGATAGCCATGGAGTCTAAAGGGAACCAAAGGAATAAAGGCAAGCTATACTGATGCATCAACAGTGACATCTATAATTACATTCTATAATACACTCACACACACGCTCACACACACACATATACATAAGGTTAAAATGCATTTTATACCCTTAAACTTTATTCTATGTGTAAAATTTTTTTTCTAATCTTTCAAACTCAACAAAAAACCTCTTTCAACTTTCATTTTGTGCCAAAAACTTCCTACAGTTTGTTGACCGTTAATTAAATGCCACGTCGTATACTAGACACTTTAAATATCACGTTAGACATTTTTTATAGTTCACTTGCCATGTCAACGCTGCCAAATCGTCACATCAGCATTTGAGATGTAAAAAATGTTTGACGTGGCATTTGAGTTGTCTAATATACTGATGATGTGGCATTAGTTAACGGTCAACTGACAGTTAACTAACTATAGGGGGTTTTTGGCATAAAATGAAAGTTGATGTGGTTTTTTGTTGAGTTTGAAAGTTTAGGAAAGTTTTTTGCATATAGAGCAAAGTTTAGGAGAGTAAAGTGCATTTAAGCCTATACATAAACATATAATTACATTCATTTTGCTTCTTGTCTTCTTCTGTGTTCTATAAAATAAAATCAATGTGGAAAACATGTGATGGAAGTTAGTTTCTTCTTGCAGGAAAATCTCAACGAAAAAACTTTCTAAAAAAATTATCTATATTCTTGAATTTTTTTGTTTCCTTCAAGTCTATAATTTCAATTGTAAACTCTGCAATAAACATAGGTAAATAATGACTTAGGCAACCTGTGGAAGAAAATGATACATTTTTCACTCCAAATATTAGAAAAAGCAAAGAAAAAGAATATGTTTCAAAACAAGTTGTGTTCTGTAAAACAGAATGATATTATACTTGACAATAGTGAATTTGACATCAGGTTTCTATGTTTGAGAAGTCAGTTACAAAAATGAAATTGAGTGATAATATAGTCTTATGTGTGGAGGATAAATTCGCATGATTTTCGTACATCTCTTGTTCATGTTATTATTGTATAAAAATTATTTGAAAATTAATTGTAAAAGAGAAAATCAAGTAGTGTAGAAAAACGAAGGGCTACTTGAAGGGCAATTAGATAAAAGACTCTTAAGGATTGTCAGTGTAACAACTTGAAAATGATGAATATACACTAAAAGAAAGTGAAAGCTATTAATAAAAATAATGTGTCATGCTAGGTTAAAGTATGGAAATTTAGTCTTTTTTAAGGTAATTTATAATTTTTATAGGATCATCTATAAAAAAAAATTGACTTCTAAGACTTTAAAGTCTTAAAGTCACTACTAAATTGTGACTAATTAGCAAGTTATTAATAGTTCTTAGTAAAGACAAAAAGGTCGACAATTTAGTTTTCTTAATCATCATTGAAACAAGCTTTTAGTATTAGAAAAAGGGAACCCGCTTCCATTCAGGGTTTGGAGGAAATAGTTCCTTTCAAACTTTGATTTGAATTGTTGGATAAGATCAACGATTTAAATTAATTTTGTACTTATTTTTATTTTTTTAAAAAATTACATGATTAATTTTAATAAGTTCAATCTTACATTTTTTTATTTTAAAAAAATTAATCATGTAATTTAAAAAATATATAAAACTAATTTGAACCGTTAAATAATTTTATCCAATGATCTAGATCAAGATCTAAAAGAACTATTCATTCCAAACTTTGGAAGGAATCCCAGAAAAAGCCACCACTAAAAGTTATTTTCAATAATAAGCTTCTTTAGTTGTGACGTGTTTTTCACCTAGATTACACTAAAAAAAAAATCAATAAGCCATTACGTGTCAATCAATATATACTAAATTTAGAAGGAAACATTAAAAATACAATAAATTTAGATATACAACTCTAATAAATTGATCTAATAAAACTTGTGATTGGCCATTAAAGCATTGATTATAAATGAACAAATTAGAATTATTGTGTATTCAATGCATGATGCAACAATTCTTTTCCAAATAATTCTTGTAAGAAATAAATGGACTTCAAACAAAAATTCAATAGTTGCTGAAATCTAACAATGACTTAAAATTGTGTCATACCATATGACTGGCATGGATCACCTCCATTTGTTAGCTTGAAAATCATATTAACAACATATGTAGACAATATCATTTCTTTATAGATAAAAATATCTTTTTTCTTCCTAACGTTTATACGAGGTTTCAATTTTGTCCTAGAAAATTTTTTTTGGCTCGATTTTGTCCATGATGTTTCATTTTTGTTTTTTCAACTAACAACATAAATTATTTTGATCTAGCAAAACATGTGAAAAGCCATGCCAACATTTTTAATTCAACAATTTGATGTTGTTAGTTGAAAGGACGAAATTAAAACAAAAATAAAATATTAGGAATAAAATTGGGCTAAAAAAATTTTTGGGTCGAAATTAAAACTTTATATAAACGTTAGAGACGAAAAATGTATTTTTTCTTTCTTTGTAATATTCTTATACAAACTTTCATTTAATATAAGAGAATTCCAACTTATCAAAGTGTAGGAATTTTTAATTGTTTATAGGAATTTTAGCATCATCTCCTCCAGAAATAGAATAGTCAATTCACCAAAATACATCATAATAATCTCTACTGTAAATCTGCAATTACAATATTCTAAACAAAGGGAAGGGAATCCTACCTATAAAATTACAAAGCCATATAAACGAGTCAAATACAAGTTTGAAACAAAACAGAATCAAGACCTAATGGCACACATTGGGCCTGCAATTACAATATTCTTAACAAAGGAAAGGGAATCCTACCTATAAAATTTCAAAGCCAAATGAACGAGTCGAATACAGGTTTGAAACAAAACAGAATCAAGACCTAATGGCGCAAATTGGGCCTACCCACTACAATCTTTTTTTTTTTTTTTCACCTGTGGTCAAAATAACTTTTTGTGGCAAGTTAACCGTTACAAAATTGCAGATAAAGAAAAAACCGTTTCAAAATTAATTTTTGGCAATTTGGAAACCGTCAGTAATAAATCCGTCAAAATGTCTTATTAAAACAACTTTTATGAATGTAGTTGATTTTTTTCGACAATTATTCACCTAATTGATCGTTTTGATAATAGTTCACGTAAATGTTTCTTCTTTAGTGTGGTTCTGGTGGGATTATTTGAGAGTAGCTCCTATCTCTCTCCTTCTTCTTTATGATTCTCTTCTTTTTATTTTTTTGGTGGGAGTTTTCTTCTTTTTGTCATAGAAATTTTTATCTCTTCTAGATAAGAATTTTTGTTTTTAAATCTTGTTTTTTTGTAATTTTTTTTTGTTTTCTAGACTTTTGTTTTCAGATCTGTGTTTAAATCTTGTTTCTCTATAAGTTTTTTGTTTTGTATGTTGTTTTTTAGGTTGTTGTTGTTTGATTTTCAATCTTTTAAAAGAGCTTGAGATTTACTTGTGATTTTGGAGAAAATGAAACTCATTATCAATCAAAATGTGCTAACACTTGTTAATATGATACAAGAATGGATAGATAAAACGACTTCAAAAGTTTTAACAATATATCTTAGTTTTCCTTTTTTTGTTGGTAAATCGTTGTATACTTTTTTTAGATCCCTTATTAGGTTTTAGAGTTTTTTGAGGGATTTTTTCTTTTTTATTTTTTAATTTTATTTTTTTGAGCGTATCTGACCAATATAGTCTTTTAATTTTTTCTTAATATGATCTTATTTGATCCTTATTGACCATTATCAAAACAAAAAAAACTTTTATGAACCTTCAAAATTACCACCACTATTTTTTTTAAAATTTATTCACGGTTTTTAACAACGACTTAAATCTAAAATTTGTTTTAAATAATATAGCGACGATTAATAATTTCCAATAAAATGTAAAAATCTTTTAAAAAATATTGCGGCCGTTTTTGGCCATTGCTAAATGTATTTTTAAAAAATAAAATTGAAATGCTGAACTAGGATAAAATTTTTAATTAGATAGGAGACAATAAAAACACAATAAATTTTGTATCAATTTTAAGCATAATGATCCATTAAAAAATTCAACAAAATAATACTCGTAGAACATTCAAATATTGCTAAAGTGAATGAAGAAAAAAAAAACTAGAGACTCATCAAGGCAAAAATATGAATATCATCCTCCATTGGGGATTTTTATCTACACCCACCTAGTCTAAGAATCATAGTTTTTGGACTTAATCCGACCCGGCCGAGTTGACTCGGGAAGGATTAATGGGCTCAGGTCAAAGGCTTCAGCTATTACTCATAAAGTCACTATGTCCAATGCACCACGGTCCTCCACCTTTACACCTGCGACTATAATTGATGCTGAGATGCAAGCAAAAGTGGTTATAGCTTGGAGAAAGAGGTACAAGAAATAAGGACTAAGTTGCAAAAAATAGTGGGCACTTTTAAATGAAACCTCTTGACTCTCTTTTTTCTAAAATGGTTTTTAAATAGTCATTTTAAGAAATTTTATTTTCTACTTCTCATTATCTTTTTACACATCAATAACTTCTAATTCTTTAAATTTAACCTAATTTTTCACTTTAATCCCTTAATTTTATTTTAGTCCAATTTGGTTCCTAAACTTTACCTTTGCTTTTAATTTATTTATAAATTTTATCTTGTTCCAATTTGATCCTATAACACAAAAAAGAATTATTTAAAACCTTTCCTTCTTTGTAATATCGTAAAAATGCATAACATACAAAAGTACTAATCTTGATCTCTCTGGAAAGATGACTGCAAAAATTGAGAGAACATATAAGAGCAATATTGTCATGTCTGATATCACATTTCTTCTCTATCTCTCTCTCTCTCTCTCTTCACTATATATAATGTGAAATGCTAAGCTTAATAGTGATTGGACAAGTGATGTGGAAGAACTCTTAGACAAGGGTCTATTTTTCGCATAGCCATTTGTGGTCAGTGACCACATTAGCTATCATATTTAACTAATTATCCATTAGTGAGCTTAAATATACAAAAGTTGTCCACATTACAAGCAATTTCCAATCTGGAAATGTTTTAGATGGAAAAACATTACACTTATGAGTTTTTCTAATGAGATTTTCTTGTATGTCATATTTAGTGGTTTCTTCTCTTTATATGGGGAAGGCATTTCTCTATGAGGCTAGGTCCTTGCATAAAAAATGCATACGAAGAGATGACATAAACTATTGTAATTTGTTTAGACTCATATATAAGATGTATATGTCACTAGAGCTCGGATTGAAGTTTGAACTTGGCCTTTGATTAATAGGGGGTTGCAAATTTGTTGGTATAGTTTTAGATGTACAGATGTTCATATATATTTGATTGTTTATCTGCGATATCTTTATGTTTAATTGAAGATCTTTTTAATCTTTAGAACGATAATAGTGTTTTTTCTTTTGGAGTTGCAGTCGCTTAGCAAACTGAAGATATTCACAAACATATTATGATAGAAGACATAATCATTTACAACAACTTCAAAATCTAAAGGAGACCAATTTGGGGGTGATTAATAAATTCATATAAACGTTGTGTATTTGCTTGTGTTTATATATACACTTGTTTATGTGTGTGTTTTTATATAAATAACCCCTAAATTTTCCTTTAGAGTTTGAAGTTATTGTAAGTGATTTTGTCTTCTATTATGATATGCTTGTAAATATCTTCGATTAGCTAAGTGACTGCATCTCCAAAAACAAAAATAAAACTATTTTTGTTCTAAAGTTAGAAAGATCTTAAATTAGACATAGCATATAACACACAAACATCAAATATATATGCACCTTCATAAATCATAAACTACAAATAAATATTCAACCCCCCAATAATAGAGGCCAAGTCCAAACTCCAAACCCACCTCTATTGGCATATTTATCTTCAGAGTTTGAAGAAATTGTACTTGTTTATGTCTTCTCTTCTTATGCATTTTGATGTGGGGATTTTGTCTGGGAAAGAATTGCCTACCTCCTTATCAGGGGAATGAACCATTACTTATAACATACAAGTACATCCAATTATACAAACTATAAAGTGTAGAGCTTTAGTACTTTAACTATTTTCAAATTGGAAAGATATGGACTATTTTTGTATAAATAAGCTCACTAAATGGTACAATTAGTTAAATAAGAAAGCAAATGTGGTCACTAACCACAAATAGCTATGCAAAAAATAGGGACTCACTCCATTGTCTTAGAGTCCTTGCACTTCACTTTCTCATTGAATTTAATTTAGGGTTAGCAATATACATTATATGTTGAAAAAGAGGGTAGAGAGAGAGAAAAAGGAGAAAAGCTATATCAGACCTTCATAAAAAATTGTTACCATCAAAAGTTATGGTCAGCAAAACAAGAACTAAATTGATAATATATCAATTTATTAGGGATAAAAATGAGAATGAAAATAAGTGAGGGACTAAACTAATAATATATTAATTTATGATGGACCAAATTGAGAATAAAATTTTTTTGAGAGATTGAATTGATAATATATCAATCTGTAAGGAACCAAATTGAAAATAAAAATCTATGAAGGACCAGATTAAAAAAAGGACATATGTGAGAGACCAAAATAGAATTTTAATCAGTTAGTTAAATTATACTTAATTATTTTTTTTGTTTCTTCTAACAATAAAATTATTTAGATTCTTTTCTTATTACGGTAATAATAAAATTAAAATTTTATATGATTTTTAAAACACATTATATATTTGATATGCTTTTTAGATGAATTAAATTGAAACTGTTAAAATGTTATATTATTTCACCATAACAAATGAACTAACTTATTTGAATATAAGTGATAACAAATTTGTCATGTTTTATTAGTAATACAATCAAAGAGTTATAATAGTCATTTATTTTATTTTCCTTTCCTTCCCTTTACAAACCAAACAAAAGAAAGTTTATTTTTTTTTTCCTCCCATCTTCTCAAACTAAACCAAACAAAGAAATTTTATTTTTCCTCCCTTCCCCTCCCCTCCATTAAAATTCCTCCCCTCTCCTCCCCTCTCATCCGTTGAACTAAACAGTCTCGTAAGGTTAGACTAGTATGTTAAATTAAAAATTAGCTTAGTATGCATAAATAACTTATGGTTAGGAGATGTTCTATAATATTTTAATTTTCTGTGCATATTAGTGTAGAAAAATGTGCTTGCATTTTGAATATGTTATTTTATAGTTTGTTATTTCATACATTTATCTAGTTGTATAATCTTGAAGTATATTATGTGAATATTGATTCTTTTTTTTCCTTGTATAATGGGAGTTGAAATCAAAATATATTAAGATGTAAAAAAAATGTTCTTTGGAAAAATAAGGTTTATAAAATTAATTTTTGGATAGGTTGGAAACATGGTTTATCTACAGACAAAATAATATAATAAAAATAAAAATTTAAATTACATATTAAATATGAAAATAAAATTTTTCGAAATAAACTAATTAATAAAGAAATTTATAGATGAAATAATAATTTATGCATTAATAAACTTTCTATACAAAATGAATTAATAATTTTTCAGTTAATAAATTCTTAATGTTGTAATTAGTCTCCTTTTTTTTTTTTTCCAGATTTGGTTTCATATTTTGTCTTTTTATAAATTTTTTTTTATTTTCTAAGCTTTTGTTTTCAGATTTGTGTTCAGATCTTGTTTCTTTGTAAGATTTTTTGTTTTTGTTTTTTTCGAGTCGGTGTTGTTTGATTTTCATTCATTTAAAAGAATTTAGGATCTACCTGTGATTTTTGAGAAAATAGAACTCATTATCAGTCAAAATGTGTTAACACTTGTCGATATGATCTGAGGATAGATAGATGAAATGACTTCAAAAGTTCCAACGATATATCTTGATTTGCTTCCTGTCACACCCTCAAACCAGGTATGTGACCGGCATGGTAAAGAGATACTTTAATGCCGTAAGCCCGTACTAACTACCTAGGAATAATATGGCAACTTCAGATAAAGTAATCAATTCATGCATATATTCAATTAAGATTATAAATTAGATTAGAAACTAATTCACCACATCACAAAGAAATTCCAAAATGCTTTGGAGTGTCATCACATGACCAAATGATGGATCAATATGCAATTACCATTACATCAACCATCCTAGGTGATCACATGATCATAGAGTGACCCCTAGAGTAATTAACAAAATATTACAAAAAACATATTTCCAAGAGCGGAGAATCAACCTCGAGAACAAAAAGGGGTTGAGGAACTAGAGAATGCTTCTCTTCTAAGAGACCTTTCACCTTGGCTATCGACTCTGAAAAGAGGACAAGAAAATGGGTGAGTAATTTAATTACTCAGTGATGGTCTAACTAAAACAACATTAATAGCAACATAGATTTGTACATGTATGTACAAGCCATAAGTCATATTACATGAGATCTAAGGGTCTCATCATAAAATTCCATGTACAACATAATATATAAAGAAAAATTAACCAGTTAACGAGAGATATGTAATATATTAAACCCCATCCTTATGTCTTTGATAAGCCTCCACTCATGTCAATACCCGGCACAATATCAACCATCCAATAAGCCTCCTCACGTGCGAGTACTTGGCACCATACCAACCATCCAATAAGCCTCTTCACGTGCCAGTAGCCGGCAACATACCAACCATCCGATAAGCCTACTCACATGCTAGTCCTCGGCACCATATCAACCATCATAACTATATCATAATAGCCAAATCCAAATGAATGCACAATAAGCCAACAACAAGCATTCCAGGATGGAATAAGGGAATGAGAAAATACAATATTTAAATCTCTCACCAACCATAAGCCCAAACTAATTAATTTCATAATTTACATAAGATTAAAGTGGAAGGCCATACCTTACTTGCACCTTGTAATACCTCTAAAAAATTTTTTATGTGTAAATACATACATACATACATACATACATATATATATATATATATATATATATATCTATAGTAAGTGAGCCTTTAATAAAATAAAATGTGATATATACTATGTGGATAATTTGAATTTTGAGTGACTAGAGAAATTTGTTGAGTAAAATAACGTTTTATGAGAGAAAATACCTTTAGGGACTAAAATGAAAAGATTGAATTGAAAAGAAATTTAAATGTTTAAGGTGAAAGGATAGTTTTCCCTTTAAATTCTTAATAGTAATAATAATTCAGCTGCCTTCGTCTTTCCGTGATTTGCATAGTAAGCTAAATTATTAAAGCGCACAGTAAATTAAACTATTAGAAATACCATTTTTATGAATAGTAAATCGAATATTTTATTAGCGTATAGTGATAAATAGTACCATCGACTTTTCCTATAAATAGGCTCTTCCATTTCACTTTTAAACTCACCTTCAGCTTTAGCTTCTCTTTTCTCCTCTCCTTTAATTTCTTTGACTCTGATGCAAAGATTCTGAGTTATCATAAAAGCCCTCCTCTATAGCTTGGATTCGAGGTGGGGGAATATTCTACTATGCTCTTTTAAATTCTTGCAATAATTTGGAGGTTAAATTCTTAGTATGCTCTGTGGTTGCGGCCTTAACCGATCCTCCATATCAGAAAAGAATTAACCTCGTTTGCTTAAGAATTATTTATTAATTATTAAAACTATGAAAATACTATATTTTTACAAGTACCTGTAAGATAAAATCTTAGTATGCTCTGTGGTTGCGGCCTTAGCTGATCCTCCACATCATAAAAGAATTATCCTCAGTTACTTGAAAATTATTTCTGATTGTCGTACATATGAACAATACCGTATATATGAATAGTACCATATATATGAACAATACTGTATTTATGAACAGTACGTACCGTACATATGAATAATACCATATTTATGAACAGTACCATATATACATATGAGTAGTACTATATATAAATAGTGTTCGTACGTATAAATAATACTTGTATAAATAGTACTCATACATATAATTGTATGGTATATGTGAACAGTACTATATGAATAGTGCTAAACATATAAATAGTCCGTATATATTACTATATATATGAACAACGTCACATACATGTGTAGTGTTCATGTGTAAGGTTGAATTATTGTTATGTTTGTAATTGATAGAGAATGTTACGGGAATAGGTCCCTGTGTGGGAGTAAAAAGGGAGGAGCAAGAGATAATAAGGGCGGTAAATCATGTTAAATAAAAATTTGTTCCAATACATAAAGTATTGAAAATAGGGGTGAAATAAGGGAGGCATTTATGAAAGTAGCAATAAGGGAAGATGCGGCGGGGGCTGCGGGACAATGACCACCTTATGTGGACATGACTCGAAAAATGTCTGAGAATTTAATTTGGAACTATGTGATATGTTTTGTGATTTTATATGAATTATTTCTTATGTTAATGTAATAGAATAATATATTTCTTCACTGAGTAAAATATACTCGTGCCATTCATTCGCTCACAGATTTTCAAGAAGAAGTAGAGGCACATCCAGCTAATCGTTCGAGTCTTCAACCCCATTGATTGGGGTAAATATTTGTTATTATGTAAAATTTTATCCAAAATATTTTAGTAGTAGCTCTATAATTTGGGTAGGTAAATCTTGGACGAATAATGCTTGTTTGAGAATGTTATTTATTAGTGAATAAATTTGAAATATTTATTGTCTCTTTCTTTAAAAAGAAATAGGAGAAACTGTACTCTCTTACATGAGATAACATTTATATTTAAATATGTATCAAATTGGCATGAAATTAGACTTACGGTGGTGAGGTAAAAACTCATCTATCGTGCCGGTCACATGCATAAGTTTGGAGGCGTGACATACCTATTAACATTTTAGTGCTATTTAAGAAACTTATAAAGTCCCCTTTTTAGAGTGCAAAGAAAGTTCAAGAAAAAGAGAAGAAGTCTACTTCCACTCACCTCAAATGTAGCTTAAAGTTACCTTGAACTTCACATGTGATATAGGAGATGTTGCATGGAAGTTCCCTAAGCCAAAAGAAATCATAACCTATGAGACAAGATGCCAAATAAGGAGAAAGAAGGCCACCATTCGCTGTGGTGGGCATGTTTGCCCGCCTAGGCAAGGAGCAGTAGAAATGTTGCTATTTTCATGTCACACGCTGCAGCGGGCGTTTGGTGATGTAGCCCCGATGACAACGAATTTTCACCTCTTTTCCTTCCCTTTGTGTACCTTAAACATGCCCAATACAAATGCAAATTTTTCCCATGTAAAAACCCTCTAAAGAGCAACAAAAGCAAGTTAAAAGTTTAACAACAAGGGATTACAATCTCATAACCATTACATGATTCATATTTCTCCCTTATATCAAGAGCTAACCAAGCTTTCTACTGATTTACCATGATTCATTACTTACCAAGACTCTATCAACCATTTCCTACCATACCATCCTTCAACAATTCCATTATTATAAAGAATCATAGAGAAATTTCACCCCTAGTTTTCTCCACATCCAAAAATCTACTATACTCACACTTAGGGTTTTCTAATGTGCAGAAAATGAAAAAGGAAATGACTAAATTTACTTAAAGCTCAAGAAGTTCAACAAGGGAGAGCAAGAATCATGGTCAATAGCTATGGGGGAGAGATCATCTTGAAAAGTAGGAAGAAAATAGTGTATAGGTGTGAGGGGTGGGGGATGTCGAAGGTAAAGGGGAAAGAAGAGATGAGGGGGGTATGTTGTGTATTTCACCAAGTCTTAAGGAAAGGAAAAGAAAAGAGACCAAGTGAAAACAAATTTTAAAATCCCACCCATGTCCCCTATTCTTCATGTTCACAAAAAAATCCATTCTATCACACGATAATCTAGAATGTTTCATATTTCCACATTCCAGCCACCAACATCATACATTTGAACCACAATAAAAGATATAAAAGTCAAGTTTTCCAATATTACACTAAGCAATTTACACATTATGAAAATTCAAAGGTCCCTAAAACGCAGATATTACACCTCTTTTTCATTTTTTTGTTTCAATTTTCTTTTGGGGCCTCTATTGCATTTGGCTAATGAAGTCCTCTGTTTTTTCTTCATATGATATGGTTTGGGCATTATTGGCTATTATCAAAAAAAGAAAAGGGATATTCTGAAAAATATAGAAAATGAGATGATATTTTATTAATTTTTAAGAAATCAAACAATTGTGAAATTGGACAATTAATTTTAATTTTCATAGTAATTTATTTATTAATTAAAAATGTTTATAAAATTAAATGGAAAATTTTGAAATGATATATTTATTATTGTAAAATTAAGCAAAATATAGTTTATTTTGTGGGACTGCAATTTTTTTTTTGGTATAATGAAAGATGAAACATTATGTTAAAGATGGAAAGTTTATGAAAAAAATAATTTGAGAAATTTTAGAAATGAAATAATAAATATTTTATAATTAAAATAAATTTATTATAAAATAAAAAAAATGAATTAATAATTTTATTTTGACAAATCTGTTAGATTTATTTGGAGAATGATTATATAATTATTATATAAACAAATATCACAGAAATTCAAATTTTGAAAATAAATTGTATGTAGAAAAATAATTTTCTAAAATGAATATTATTTCAACAAATTATGTGCTTTATTATAAAATAATTTGAAGATTTAAAAATTATAAAAAAATAAATTAAGTGATGTGTAAAATTAAAAACTACAGAATTTGAGATTTGGAAAATATATTTTTTATTTTGTTTTATATTAATTGTGTGAGTAATTTTTGATTTCATATTTATTTTAAGATTAGTGATCTTTGGAAAAATGAGCTAATAATTTTTATATTGATAAATATTGTATACTATAATATAATTTGAAGATTCAAAAATTACAAAAAAATGATATTTTATTCTAATAAGGTGATGGAAAAAATATGTTATTTTTATTTTTATTTTATATTTATTTGTGGATAAAAGATTAGTGAAATCCAGAAAACAATTTTGATTTTAATATTTATTTTTTGTTATGAAAATAAGATTAGAGAAATGTGAAAAATTGATCAATAATTTTTATATTGATAATTATTCTATATTTATTACCGAAATGTATGTTTAATATTTTTTTTACATTTGCAAAAATAAGATCAGTGCAATGCATGTTTATTGTTGAAAAAGAAGATCAATGACATTGATGTACGAATATCACCTGTTCCAATTAAAACTCTGCGTCTTGATGTGATTTAAAATGTAGTATGGTCAAAAAGGACATTAGAAAGCAAGATTCAACCCAAGATTCATCTTCTTTGATGAAGACCAGTCATGAAGACACGCGACAAGATGAGGATGACCAGAAATAAGGAGTACAAAGAAAGTTAAAATGAATGGGACTGAGATAGAAGAGGGGAGACGAATATCAGATAACATGTGACTAGGAGGAGAAACCGGGGCAGACGTTTCCTCAAAGGTGGACAATAAATCTGCAAATCAAGAAAGGAAAAACGTTAATATTCCACCTACGTACAAAAGCATGCTAGTGAATTTCAATGGGATGGGCAATGGTTACAGCAGTGAAGAACTAGATACCTGGGTAGGGGAGGAAGAAACAGATGATGAGGTGCAAGAAATGGATGATGAACAAATGGATCCCCTATGTCCCTCCATTCCAGTTACTGCAGAAGAAAAAAAAAAGGTTATGTAAACCATGGAAGAAAGCCATATTCATTAAACTGTTGGGGAGGAGAATCGGCTATAGATTTCTTTTTGGGAGACTCCCCAAATTATGGAATTTATCTGAAAAATTTTGAACTCACTTCCAGAATGAATTTTTTCTAGTACGGTTCCAAGAATCATTGGATTATGAATGGGTGCTTTATGAGGGGGCATGGATGGATTTTGGACATTATTTGACTATTCAAAGATGAAAACCGGAATTTAGTCCTTTTAAGGAATCTATCAAAAGAATTGCAGCATGGATTCATATACCGGACCTCCCAATAGAATATTACGACAAATATTTCCTTTGGAAGCTAGGCAACGAAGTGGGCAAGACATTGAAAGTGGATATACACACTATCAAAGAGGATCAGAGGGGTGGGGATTTAAATACAACTGAAAGAGGAAGATTCGCTCGAATTAGTGTGGAATTTAATTTGGACAAGAAATTGATTCCTAGAATTGGGATCTGAAATAGGACCTACAAAATTGAATACGAAGGCCTAAACTTGATTTGTTCTATTTGCGGGAGATATGGACATCACAAAGTTTGCCAGGAGCAGATTTTGACAGAATCAAAGCAATCAACAAAAGGAGATACTGATAATATTAACTCAACCACCTCCTTAGTATCTACTGAAAATACTAAGGAACACCTAGAAAGTCAAGAGGATGCTTTTGGCAATTGGATGATCGTCAAAAGGAATGATAGGAACAAAAAGCCCACTAAAAACCAAACTAAGGGATGCCAGGGGAACAAAATGGATCAGAATAACAATATACAACATAGTACTGACTCGCAGCGGCAGTAAAATGGAAGTGGGTCACGTTTTGCAGTTTTTGCTAATGAGGAAGAAGCCATGGATGATGAGCAGATGAAGCAGATGGGAGATAATAGTATTGGCATCCTGTCCAAATTGGAGAAGTTAAGAGAAAATAGCATAACAGGGGATAAGGGGGAAAATCAGGAAACCAGCATCTTAAATATGGAAACACAGCAAGAGGGCAACCAAAAAATAGGACAAAGTATTGAGGATAGCATTATTGGAGGAAAAAATATAGTAGAAAAATTTATCAGACCTAAAGGAAAAGAGAAATTATCAACTATTGGAGTCTGAAAGCCAACCCAGGTGGTGGTTTCAAATCACAAAAGTCCAAAAACTTGTCAACCAGCGGGAAAAAGCTAAAGCTATCGTTAAACCTACGGACTACACTAGATATACACATGATTGGGACACGAGACAAGGAAGGATGGAAGATAGTAAGTTGAAGATTAAACCACCAGACACCAACATTAATTTACCCAATACAAAGAAGGATACAATAGAATTACAGTAAGGGGAAAGCTCTTGAAAGGACGTTGGGTCTTTGGGGAAGTAATTTGTTCTTAGTTGTTATTTTCTTCTTTGTGGATATATGTCTGTGTTTTACTGATTTCAGTATTCCTCTTTTTATTTTCTTTTATTCATGATTAATATTATTTCTTGGAATTATAAGGGAGCGGGGCTCAATCATTTCCTCGTCTGATTAAAGAATTAAAATTTAATTATAACGTTCAGGTGTTAATCATTATAGAACCTAGAACCAGTGGACAAAGAGCAGATAACATCATCGCGAAGATGGGCTTTGATAGAAGCTACAAAGTTGAGGCTGAGGGATTTTCTGGAGGGATTTAGTTACTTTGGGAGAAGACCCATGTGAAAATTGATGTAAGCAGTACCTCCAGTCAAATTATACATAACAAGCTTACATTTCAAAATGGAAATGAGAGTTCTTCCTAACATATATTTATGGCAGCCCTAATCCAAGTGTTAGACAGGGTCTTTGGTGTCAATTGAAGAATTTCCAAAATGTAGTTGGGTCTTCGAATTGGTTGTGTATGGGTCATTTCAATTCTTACATGTCTAAAGAGGATAAAAAAGGGGGTGCAAGTCTTAATCTTAAATCAATGAATGAGTTCAATAATTGTTATTTCAATTGTAATATGATGGATTTAAATTTTTGTGGCCCTAAGTACACTTGGAAGAATGGTAAATTCCAAGAGAGACTAAATTGGGTGTTGGCAAACTTTAACTGGTATACTCAACATTTCAACTGGTTCAAATCTGACCACAGACCCCTTCTTCTCAGGATGAACTCTCATCGGTTTTGTTTCATGGTTGCCTGGGTTACAGATAGCTCTTTTAAGGATCTGATAAAGAGAAATTGGAGAAATGAAGACAGCTGGACATCGGCTATCTCTCATCTTACAATCAAGATCAAGGATTGGAATAATGAAGTCTTTGGAAATATAAATAAGAGGAAAAGGGAGCTCACAAATAGACTATGTGGTATTGATAGAGAAAATCCGTGTGGTTCCAATGCCTTCTTAAATTAGTTATAGGAACGACTTTGGAAAGAATATGAGAAAACCCTTTTACAAGAGGAATTGTTATGGTGTCAAGAGCGCGCTACAAGAGGCTGTACTTTGGGGATAGGAATACTAAGTTTTTCCACGCTTCTACCCTAGTTAGGAGGAAAAGGAATAAGGTGGACGCTTTAAAGAATGAATCTGGTAACCTGATCATGGATGAAGAGGAGATCAAGACAATGGTTTCTAAGTTTTTTAAAAATTTATATTCAAAATATGTTCAGGCAGTTCCTGAAACTTTTCCCCTAAGGGGTATCTTTCCCAGATTGGAATCATATAAACTTAATAGTATTGATGCTGAGATTTCTTTTGAAGAAATTAAGGATGCCATGTTTAGTATGGGAGCCCTTAAGGCACCCCAGTCCAGATGAGTTTCATGCCATGTTTTATCAAAGTCAGTGGGACATCATAGAGGAGTTGGTTTATATATTCATAAAAGAGTGTTTTCAAGATCCATCTAAGATTGTTTCAATTAATGCTACTGATGTTATCCTTATTCCAAAAGTGGAAAACCCTGATTTAGTGAAGCAATTTAGACCTATCACCCTATGTAATGTTATTTACAAAGCCATTGCTAAGGTGATTACTAATAGACTTAAGCTAGTCTTGAATGACATTATCTCACCTACCCAATGTACCTATATACCATGACGACATAGTTCTGACAATGTGATCATAACTCAAGAGGCTATTCACTCAATGATGAATAAGAAGGGTAAAAAAAGGTTTCATGGCAATTAAAGTGGATATGGAAAAAGCTTTTGACTGCCTTGATTAGGACTTTTTGGCATATACACTTAAAGATATAGGGCTTTCAGATCGAATGATAGATGTTATTATGAAATATGTTTCTACATGTTGTATGAGGGTCCTTTGGAATAGGGACTCCACAGAGGATTTTCCTATTGCTAGAGGGATTCGTCAGGGGGATCCTCTCTCTCCTTACCTGTTTATTTTATGTATAGAAAGAATCACTCATATCATAGAATATGCTATTTCCATGAACAATTGGAAACCTATTAGACTAAATGGAAAAGGTCTTAATATCTCACATTTGTTTTTTGTAGATGACTTAATTCTTTTTGCAAAGGCTAAAATAGAGTAGTTAAGGACAATTCCAACATGCTTAGACTTGTTTTGTAAGGCATCAGGAGAAAAAGTCAATAAGGAAAAAACTCACCTCTTCTATTCACGTAACATTAACATTAATGTGGCTTTGGATTTGAGTCGAGTCTTAGGTTTTCCTTTAGTGCCAGATCTTGGCAAGTACTTGGGAATTCCCCTACATCATAGTAGGGGTGAACAAGAGAACTTTATAGGTTCTAGAAGATAAGCTTCGTAGCTGCCTAAGTAAGTGGAAGGCTAATTTCCTCTTTCTCATAGGACGAATCATACTCAAAAAATCAGTTCTTAACATAGTGCTTGTATATTATATGCAAACAAATTCTCTTCCTAATAATGTATGTGAAAATATAGATAAAATATCCAGAGATTTTATATGGGGATCTAGAGAAGAGAGTAAAGGTACTCATCTGATCACGTGAAATGACCTTTGCAAGTCAACGTCTTCTGGTGGTGTGGGCATCAGAAGAGCAAAGTATATGAACCAAGCTTTGTTGATGAAGGTGGGTTGGGGTCTCGTCAGCAAAAGAAACTCTTTAAAGGTACGCATTCTGCGAAATAAATATGGGTGTGGAGAGGATGTTATTCCTAAAGTTACCCGTAAAAACCAAAATTCCAATTTATGGTAAGAGATTTGTAAAATATGGAAAAGCATGGAAAAAAGCACCTCTTAGAGTTTAGGTAGCAGCAATAAAATAATTTCTGGAATGATCACTGGTGCAAGACAAATCTAAGACTCAGAGATATGGCAACAACACATCTCGATGATTCTGAGTTAAATAAGAATGTCAGAGATTTTGTGCTTCCTAATGGAGAATGGGATGTTAAGGTTTTAAAGCAAAAATTACTTGAAGAGATATGCAACTGGATTGCAAGTTCCTTTATGGTTAAAGAAGAATATGTGGAAGATAAGCTTCTATGGAATCATCCCAGGGAAGTAGAATTCTCGGTCAAGTCAGCACACAAGCTTATTTCTAAGGAGGAATTATAGCCTATGGATAATTTTTGGAAATTTATCTGGAAATGGCCTGGTAACCAGAGAACTAGAACTTTTATTTGGCTTTGTTATCATAATAAGCTCCTGACTAACGTTCAAAGATGGAAAAGAAAATTTACCTTGGACCCTTTATGTGGTAGATGCAGAAGCACTGAGGAGACCATAATCCATGCTCTTAGGGACTGCCTCGAAATCAAAGACCTATGGAAAATGTTGGTTAAACCCAAATTTTGGTTAAGTTTGGGAGATTTCTAGAGTGGCTTAAATTCAATAGTATAAAAGATACTGGCAAATTAGAGAATCCTAATTGGATGCTTACCTTTGAGGGAGCAATTTACAGATATAGCTCAAGTGTAATAATTGGATCTTCAGAAATGAGGTATGCGAGACTGCTAACCTCTATTGGAACATCATAGTTGCTGCCAAAGAATTTAAGGTAAGCTCAGAGGCATTGGCATTTTCGAAAACAATCAATAAGAAAGTTTACATCACTTGAAAGCCACCGATGGAGGGTTGGGCCAAATGCAATGTTGATGGGTCCAACAGAGATGGAGCTAACTCGGTGGGTTGTGGAGGCGTTATCCGAGATGATACGGGCAACTGGTTATTAGGGTTCACTGTGAAGTTCTCCAAAATGGATATCCTCTTAGCGGAGATCAGTAGCATCTCGAAGGGGTTGGATGTGGCATGGGAGAAGGGAATCCGAAAACTGATCTTAGAATCAAATTCAAGGAAGGCTATCAAGCTTATTAGAGGCATTTGTGTGCTGGACCACCCTTGTGCGATGGAGATACAAAGTATCAAGAAGAAGATGAGAATGGGGTGGGAGGTCAAACTGAACACTATTGCTGGGTCATCAAAGGAGATCGTTCCATTTGATATCCCATCCTTGTCCCCCAAGCTAAGCTTGTACAGTCAATTATTTCATTCGACTAATGATGATGAACAATGAGTGCATAGCTAACTAGTGGCGCAGCTAGACGACACCCTATCTTCTCCTCAACCATGCATGGATGATTTCATTGATGAGGAGGAGTACTTTCCCGACAATGGTGGTTAGGTTGATAATGAAGATGATGAGGGTGGTGATGGTGGTGATGAGGATGGTGATGACAGTGATGATAAAGGTGATGATGACATTGACAAGTAAGGTGAGGCAATTTTGGTTCCTCCTACCAGTATTTATCAGGACCCTATGCACTACTTTTTGACAAGCCTTTTAGAAATAGAGGTGATTGATGATGAAATACCTTAGATCCTAGCAATGAATGATACAGAGTTACATGGTGGGATGTGGTTCAAGAACAAAATGTTTTATACTGGCAGTGAAACTATATTATGTTCGACATCACCATACATTTAAAGTGCTCCACAATGACAAGGATGTTAAAATATACATGTGTCCTAGATTTAAAAAGACTTGCGGGTAGAGAGTCAAGGCCATTTGGAAAAAAAAAAACTAGATAAGTACTAGCAAATCACGAAGTATCTGGTTCCCACATATGTGTCCACGTATCACTAGCTCAAAATCACCCAAAATTGGATTTAGATATGATAGCTAATCATATTGTGTCTATGGTGATCGACAAGCTAGACACATTGATCAGTCAAGTTATTACTTGGATTCGTGAAACCTTTAGTTGTAATATTTCTTATGATGAGGCCTAGGCTAGAAAATGGAAGGTTGTTGCTACAAGCTTTAAAGACTGGGAGCAGTCATATGCCTTATTACTGCAATGGATGACATGTGCGGCCAATATTGGTTGACATTACCACATGTATTGTATAATATCTGCACTAACTTGCAATCAAAGTGCCTAGGGTCAAAGCATGAGCAGGCCTTTATGTGTTCCTTTCTATTTGAATATTATTCAAATAAATAAATGAACCTGGGTATCAATTTTTTTATGGGCACTTTTTTTGGATATTCATACGATTGACATGTGATGGATGCAGCCTTGCAAGAAATGATTACATCAAATGCTAGGGTTGTAGATTTTTTACCAAACCTTCCACTTGAGAAGTGGAAGCAAGCTTATGGTATTGACCGTCATCAATGGAGTCAGATGATGACAAATTTAGCTAAGTGTATGAACAGTGTCTTCAAGGGGGTTAGATACCTACATGTACATTAATGAAGGCAAGCTTATGGTACTGATTGTCGTTGATGAGGTCAGATGATAACTAACTTAGCTAAGTCTATGAATAGTTTCTTTAAGGGCGTTTAAATACAAACCTGTATTGAGATTAGTGAAGGTAGCCTTCAACAAGTTGTGTTTTTACTTTGACAAATATTTGACGATAACATAGGCTAAAAAACGAGCCATTGATATTGTTTCACAAGTTGTGCACAAGAAGATTGTATAAAATGATGTCAAAGTATCTTTATGCATTGTACATGTATTTGACTTGACCACTAGAACTTTTGAAGTGGAGGAGTAAAACAACCGATTGAGACTTCGGCATAGTTGTAATTATAGGTTTAGCTTTGTTGTGCGTTATGTAATTGTGGACATTTCCAGGTTTGGAAGTTGTCATGTTCGCACATGTTAACAACTTGCAATTATGCATGCCTTGATCTTGAATAGTGCATTAATTACGTATTCCACCTTGACACCATGGGATACGTTTTAGCTAGTTCTTGGCATAATACTTGACTTATACAATAAGAAAAAGGAAAAAAATAAACAATTAAGTTATAAAATATAATATAATTTAAGTAATTTAAATTATATATATTTTGAATGTCAAGTTAATTTGGCCATTTTTTAATGATATTTCCTTTTAACAAAAAAAAATGTCAAGATAATTTATAAATGGCCATATCCCCGAAGTTCAGCAAAAATTTATGATAAAAATTAAATTAAAATTTTATAAATTATAAAAATCTAATTAATTTTTTAAAATTATAAAGATTTACTTTTAAATTTTAAATTGTAAAGACCCATTAAAAATTAATTAAATTTCTGAAAGAATAATTTAACCTTTAAAATTTGTGAGCACCAGAAAATTCCTATCACTTTTCTTTTTCATAATTCTTTTTGTTTGCTGTTAGGTTTGCGCGAGTGAGGACCAGAAAATACCTATCGCTTCCCTTCCATATATTTATATTCGAATCACTACTATTATTAACGGTCTTAGTTACGCTCTGTTTCGCTCTTCACTTAACTCTCCAACTACTTCCACCACTGCTTCTAGCTTGATTCTCCATGGCCATTCAAGCAATTCAATCAAAACCAGCTTTTCACTGCTCTTCTAACTTCCATTCCCTCCGTCACTCTTTCTCTACAATTACACGGTTCCGTCTCCAATTAGTGGGTCCGAAACCTTCCAGAAAGCCTCTTAAACTGAATTGCAGATCGAATAGCGACAATGGCGAGCAAGTATGCTTAATCCTTGTTGTGTTTTCTCAGCTTTGCCTCTTAAGATCTTTTAAGCAACATTACTTTGGTTTCAGGATTATCTAATAGATGCTCCGGTCTCTGTCGGAGATGGCTTCTCTTTCAGTGGAGGTACTTTCAGTTTCTGTTTTAACTGAGTAAATGGATGTGACCGTGTGAGCAATATTTTACGTTACTGTTTGCATCCGCAATTGTTGCTGCAATAGCGTTGTTGCAGGCTTGAAGCCGCATCAAGTCGTAATGCGGTTGAGAAACTTGATCACGAGTTAGTAGCCTGTCTAACCCGATCATGCCTAGCCCCAAAAATTGGATTTAGGTTGGAGCCTGAGTTAAACTCGGACTTTGTTCTACCAGAGCCTGAATTAAATTCAAGTTGATCGAAGTCAGGATATGTTTCCAAACTGAGCATAAGTGGAGACTTTATTTATTTATTTTGAATAAATTAAATGATTACATAAATTTTTTTAAAATTTGATATTTTAAAATAAACTCCTTAATTTGATTCTTCAAAAATATCCTTCAATCTAACTGGTCCTTCCATTAGGCAAAAATAAAATTTTATGTGATTGTTAACTAATGATATGGACTTGTCCAAGTATTTTTCAAACCCGAAAATGGCATAATTTCTGTAACAAAAAGCTCAAGAATGCTTTCCAATATAAACTAGTTTGATTAAGGGAAAACGTTTGGGGGATTAAATTGATATATTTTATCTTTGAATCACCAAATTGAGAGGAGTAACTGTTTTTCTTTTTTTTCTTTTTCTGATTTTTTTTTGTTTTTATTTTTCTACAAAATGTGCAGCTCGAACTTACATGAGCCTCGCCCATGATCTTGCAATAAACACATTTGTTTGTGGTTATTGCAATAGTAAACAAAATACAGCTAGTACCATGAAAGTGAAAAACATGCTCACGGGCATGTGTTATAGTGCAATTCTGAATAATTTACCAGAATAGTTTGCTATCTTTGGACAGGAAAATATTCAGATGAACCAAGCCCAAGTGATGTATGGTTTAAGCAAGGGAGAATGGTAGGCATTGTAAATCACATCACTATAAATTAAGTTCTGTAGATTAAATGAAAAAAGTTTAATAATCATATATAATTGCATATTGTTGATCTATTTAGGAAAAGAATTATTAAAACTTAAACTTACGCCAGCTTCATTGTGCAGTTACAATAAGATGGCATCAAGAAAATGTTACCTTTCGTTATTTTCAATTCATTGCCTTGAGATTGCAAGAATATAATTTATTGGCATATAAATTGGCTTAAAATCTATAACATCTGTTACTTTCTAAGGTGAAAGCCCATTCAATTCTTGGCGCTGGTGAAAAGGCTAAAGATCCAATATTTGGGCTCACTATGGGTGTTGGTTCTCAAGCTACTGGCGATCTTTTCAGGTAAAGATATATATCTTTAATAGACCGATGATTTTCTTTCTTCATGCTGGAGAACATAAGGAAATGGAAAGAATGGAATTGGGAACTAGCAGTTGATTTGCTATTTGCAGTTGATTTGCTATTTGGAGTTAAAAATCATTATGAACATAAAAAATTTTAAATAAGGAAAGCTAATACAGATTTATTAAAAAATTTTACGACTTTGAGGCAAGAAGAAATAAGAATAGTATTTTCAATAATCCATGGTTACTAACTGAGTTGTATTATGTCCATATGACTTGTTATAATAGATGGTTTTGTGTTGAAAGCGGAAATGCAGATAACCCTCCTGTGGTATTAATCCACGGTTTACCTTCACAGGTGAGCTTTATACAATATCATGTTGTGCGGAATTTAAATAATTTCTCACATAATTTGTGTCCATAAAACCTTTTTAGATAATAAGTTTGCCTTTATGCTTGCGATATGCTTGTTTTCATGTAACCTGAATGACCCCATCTGAATTCCTATAAGAAACCTAATACATGCTTGTAACTCTAGCTGACCTAAGAATACTATAATATCAGAATCAGAAATAGATCCATTCTGAAGTTACTTCTAAGTTCTACTAAATATTCAGTGTGGATCATTCATATAAATACAACTAAGTAACTAGTTCTTAGTTTGTCTTTTTTCAAATTTAAGGATACTGCTCAAACTATGTTATTGGCATATCTATATATGTCATTGATATTTGATTTTGTACTTCAAACAACTGCCAGGTGCACAATAATTTTTACATTGGTAGTTGTGTATGATGATTCTGAACTTTCGTGGTTGTTTGTAGGTCTTCAAAATCTTCTTTCTTGCAAACTTTTTTTTTCTTTGTTCAATGTCAACGGTACAACTTCCATTTCTTTCTTTGTTTTTGTCATGCTGTAAAGCATTATATGATTTTACGGATCTATAAATATATACAAGTGTACATATAGTTGACAGCTTATTTGTGCTATGGTACTATGGTACCATACCTGCTCTTTCAAACGTATAAACATGCACCAAGCAAAAAAAAAACAGATTCCGTCTGTGCAGAGAGAGATGCTAGGATGCACTAACACAAATACATGTGAAAGTGAAACTTCAATTTTAAATATTCTAATTTAATCTATTGCTTTTTCAAATTGACTTATCTTTTTGTCTTCTTACATAAACAAATGATTGTGCTGGACTTGCCCTCAGCTTTCCCCTGATTAGAGCATCTACTGTATTTGAACCAATGTCAGATTCATTTAGTTTTGCTTGTGTTGCTGCACGTCCTCCTTATCATTTTTATTTGTGCAAGAATGCTTATAGTGGCAATATGGCTCTTATGACGTAAACATCTTTGTTCTTGAGATGATACAAGGACTTGAATTTTGAAATATACTTTCCAAGGTATTTGGTTGATGTGTTATCTTTGCATTTCCTGTTTTGCTAAAGCCATCAAGACAGAAGATGAGAAACATTGACATGTAATATCAAATCTGAATAACTCTAATTGAATTGATTTGTTTTCCTTCATTTTTTTTTTATTTGCAGTCTGTTATTCTATTCTATTTCTGTCATAACTAAAAGGTGGAAAAGGAAGAAAGAGGGAAGAGGAAGTTTTTCATTTCAATATTTCATATCAGAGCAGGCTTTCTTTTCCGGTTTTTTTTTTTCTTTGTGGAGTGCAGAAAATTGATAGCAGGGTAGATGTCATAATCTCATCATTTCATGGAAAAGGTGTAAAAGATACGAACATGCACATCCATGACTTCACTCATGAAAGTTTCAAATTGCTTAGTAGCTAAGAATTAGTGTTATTATAAGTTCCTAGACCCAATGAACATATACAAAATCAATAATATTGTGCTGATTTCTTGATAGTTTCCTGTAGATAATATTATTTTGAAGCTTTTGACGAGGAATAATTTTAACTGTTAGGATTTTCATCTAATAGCCCCCTCAGCTTGGAGCATGGACAAAACATACACCCACCCCAACTTTGTGCAAAAACCTAATTTGATACGAGAATGAGTTGATGAGCATTAAAGGCCAGACCAAATGATCATAAAGGCATTAAAATCTTGCAGAGAACCATCAACCTATTTTCTTAAGTTATTAGGTGAAGGGATCAAGAAATGACTTTATTTATTTTCAAAACTTTCATATATATATATATATATATGTATATATGAATGTGCATACATGGACTTGGTTTATCCCAGATTATTTAGATTGATAAACAGCAATTTTACTGGCAAAATTATGCTTCTGACAGGCGTATTCTTATCGCAAAGTTCTTCCCATACTCGCTAAGGACTATCATGCCATAGCTTTTGACTGGCTAGGTAAGATCACGCTTTTTGATTGGAATTGTTATTGAAATTACTTTATTCTCTTTTAGAGCTGGTAGTAACATTATGGCCTATGCTTTGTCTCCTTCCTTATCTATGGCATTTTTAGTTTAAAAATAAAAAATCAAACCAATAGATCTTAGAAGCATGATGATCATGAAAGGTGTTATGGGAGTTCCTGGATCATGAAGAATGAAGCGTTAATATGACAGAGAAAATAACCCCAGATGAGTATACTAGTGTCTCAAAGAGTGGTGGTTGAAAGGCACAGCACAGCAAGAAGATCCCTGCTTGTTTTAGAGAGCTAGAGTGTAGAGGTTTGCCTGCTGGAAATTATCATAATTGTGAGACCCTTTGCCCAGCATATCAACTGCAAATGTGTTCTTGAGGATGCGTTCCTCCCAAAATGGGATAGGCCGGTGTTCAAAGGTCGTGACAATACTTGCCAGGTGGGACATTTTCTTGGAATGGAAATAGAAGGTACAAGCTGGGGCAATAATGGCACAATGTGAATATGGATAAGGAGAAGGACATGGGTTTTACTATTGACACGGTTGAGGCACTAAGGGATTTCTAGAAAGAAATTTGTCTTATTCCAATGATTCTATTGCCAGTTGGCATCGTGGTCTGATGTACACTCAAAGAACTGTATTATTAGTAGGAAATCAACCCAATCCCTTCACCAAAAAAAACTCAAAAAGAATGGGAATAGGCCATTACAGTACAGTGAAGTGTGAACACCAAAAGAAAATGCGGAAAAGAAAGAAACCAATCAGATTTTCCACATCCTTTCCCCAAGCATTACTACCTTCTATACTCCCTCTAACTAACTCCAGCACACATTCTGTTTCTTCTAACAGAACACACACCTATCCCCAAAATAGTTACACTTTCCTTAGTTCCCTTTTTTCCCCTCCAGAAATAGACTTATTCCTCCTAGCATAATTCTTCAACCCACTAGTCTCTCTCATGGCTGAGGCAAACCTTATTTAAAACTTACCATTCCACTCATGTGGTTATTTATTATGAAGAAGATTGTGGTGACTAGTGAGGATGTCTAATCGACTCCTTTGAGACCATTAGTCTCTTCCTTTTTCTATTTGATCTTGTTGGCGGGCCAAACCCTGGTATAACCATTTAAGGTGCCTAGCAAAAGCTTGTAAGAGGTGCTACTGTTGTCTTGTTGAATTGTACCAAGAGGGTTCAAACCCAAAAAGGCCTTTGCATAAGGCAATAAGACTGATACTATGTCAGGAGATGCATTCTTAACGTTTGAGATGTATTTGGTATGTATTACCATATTGTCATATTCTCACAATTTACTTGCTGTTTTTTTTTTTGGAAGAAAAAAGAAAAAAGGAACAAGAGGGCCCATGAAGGAACAAATGTGACTTTAATACAGAATCCACTTTTTAGCTGTATCGTACCTGTAGAACTTTTTCTTCAGGACAACCATATGCAAACACTTTCATATTATTGACGGGTAAATCTAGTTAGGTTTTTTTTTTTTTGAATGGACTGTTATAGTTTTCATTCTGACTAACCTCTGGCTTATTCCTTAGTTAAAGGCCTCTGGCTTCATTTTTGTTCTTTTAAAGTTATCTTGGGGTAAAAATTTAGTTGAAATCAGCCATTCCAACTGTTGTGTTAAAAATATTTGTACATGAGATTGAAAAGTGATTTATTTTATTATATCTGTTACTATAAAATTTTCTACCACTGCATAAAAGCTTAACTTCCCACGATTTATTTTCCTCTTTCAGGATTTGGGTTTTCTGATAAGCCTCAACCCAAGTATGGGTTTGACTACACCCTGGATGGTAATTGCTTTGGTGGACGTAACAATATTCTTCTTGTTTTGATAATGCAATGGGGAAAATGCAGTTTTTTTCTTCTTCCTTGCAGAATATGTGTCATCTTTGGACTCCCTTATCAATGAACTTGCTGTTACTAAAGTATCCCTTGTTGTCCAGGCAAGTTTGCCTACATTGATAAGCATGGATCTATTAATTGAAATTATATGTTCTTTGAATGTAATAGGAAAACCTTTGATCTTATTTATTCTCAGGGCTATTTTTCACCAGTTGTAGTTAAGTATGCAAGCTGTAACCAGGAAAAGCTCAACAACTTAGTACTCCTTAATCCTCCTGTACGTATATTTCACACATCAAGTTCAATTCATTCTTTCAAAAACAGAATTTTTCCTGAGTGTTGTGCAACTTTGATTTTCTTTTATTGGTAAAACGTCACTAACTTCATTTCACAAAGAAGTTTTCCTCTTTGAACTTATCTTGCGATTATGAATTTTAGGATTATGATTATTCTTACATTGTCTTGTGATCCGTTAGGTTTATGGTGACTCTTGAAAAGTAGATGATAGGATTTATTTTATCTACCTTTTTAGTTTATATAGATGGATAAATTGACACTTATTTTTCTCTTGGGCCCTCTTCTTTTCAAGTTGTAGTGATGATTACTAGCTTGAATTCGTGTCTTATTTTATAAGTTAACAGCTCAACATGCCAAACTTCCGTCAGCATTATCTGCATTCAGCAACTTCTTGCTAGGTGAAATATTTTCTCAGGTATAAAATTTTTTATCTTATAATAATACATACACTTCTAATGCATAGAATATAAGCTGAAATTTATAGTTCTGCTGATTCCAAAGGTTTCTAAAAGATGTATTGCTCTATTGTTTGCCTAGGACCCTTTAAGGGCCAGTGACAAACCTCTGACTAGCTGTGGTCCTTATAAAATGAAAGAAGAAGATGCAATGGTCTATAGAAGACCTTATCTCACATCTGGTTCCTCAGGTTTTGCATTAAATGCAATTAGCAGGGCCATGAAGAAAGACCTGAAGGTGAGTAGTTTTTCTTAATATTAATTTCAAAAATATATTGAAACTGTTGTCCCTTCGGTACCATGAATACGGAGAATTTGGCTGTCATGTATTTGCCTGTCTTATTTGGAACTACTTTCTTGTTTCATTTTCTTGTTATGGCCAAAACTTCTGTCTAGTTGTTACTATTACATGAATGAAGTTGAATGTAGACCATTGACATCTAAGATAGATCTTTCACACTTGTTAGAAATATTAATGAAATCAATCATCGACCTTTCCTTAACAGCTTAAGCTTTTGAGATGAAGTGACCCATAATATAGTAGTAGAGCCTCAATTTCCAAACAGCCAAGAATTTAACTGTGGCCACTCTCATCCTTCATAATTGAAGTGAAATTTCATCATAATGTACGGAGGCTTGTGGTTTGTCCAAGCTTTAATTCCAAAGGGTTTTGCATAAGGAAATGTGTTTGAAAAATTAATGAATCAAACATGGGCCTTCAATTAATAAATTAAGGTTCTAGGATGAATTAGTCACCCAAAATAACAAAGGAATATTCATGTGTGCATCAACTTAATATATGCTCATTTTTTCTTATTGTTAGCTTATTCTTAAATTCTGCAACCTGGAAGTTTTAGATTTCATCAGTCAGAAAAACTGCTTGACCTGGAAGCTTAAGCTGTTAAGCAAGGTCAAGCTCTGCTACACAAGAGCCAAGATGTGCCTTTTCCTCTATATTTATCATTTTAGTTTTCCTTATTGTACGGATTGTAGAAACCCCTAAAATACACAATGACCTACTGCAAAAAACTGCTGCAGCGCTGGCTTTCAAATTATGTTCTATATACTCTCTCTTTAGAAAACAAAAATTGTAAGAAGTTTTCTGTAAGCAAATTAAAATCAAATTGTTTTATAACCAGCTCTTAAATAATCTACCATTTAAAAAATCCTATGAAGGGATCAATTCAATTTGAGATTTTTCTGATATTCTACGTTGGTTGTGCTGCTGTGAGATGGGGATAGTATAGATTTTGTGTTAGCCAAGTTGCTACTTTATTATTTCTTTCATTAGGGATGAAAAGATCACACTGTCCTGTACTTCCTATGATGTATTCTCAAGATAGCTTTCCTGTGCCTCCTGAAAGCTCCAGATTGACTGCTAGAATTCTTGTCACATGATTACAGAGAGAAAAGAACATTTTTTTTATGGGGGAGCCAGTAATGTTACTGATAGGCACTATATCTGTAGCAAGGGTATTTTAGTCATGTGCTTGATCAAAATTTGTTTGTTAGTTAGATCTGTTACCTTGTTGCTTAGTGGTTGATTCTGTATAAAATGCAAATTGTTGAGTGTATGTAGGGACTTGCAAAATGGATTGAACTTCCCTCTTGTCTTCTTCCTCTTCTCTGATCTTTCTCTATTATTTTTCGATCCTTCGCTATTCTTCATCTATTATCTTTCTGTTTTCTCTCTACTCATTCCCTATTTTACCCTTCTATCTTTTTTATTCCCATCAATTACTGTCTGCTTACTTCACTAAGTTCTGTAGACTTATGTGGACGATATGCGTACAATACTTAAGGACAAAAATTGGAAAGTGAAAACAACGATATGTTGGGGCCAGAGAGACCGCTGGTTGAGCTATGATGAGGTGGAAGATTTCTGCAAGGATTCCAACCACACACTTATCGAAGTTCCAGGGGTAAACACTGAACTATTCTCTTGTACATGATCGCTTTAGGCACCAATTTTTGTTCACTTGTTGCCTGTAGAAGGAACTACTGCCAGATGAATAGCTTCCCATTTCAGTGTTCTCTTCTCATTTTTATCATGAACACAATTTTATCACTATTGACATGCTTAATTGTAGCTAAAAGAAAACTGTGTTGCTCACTCCTAGCCATCTGTTATTTCACAAAAAAGTGAATTACATCATTTTTTTCATGGAAAATGATTCCTGTGTATTGTGTCTTCTCAATATGTTAGAAAAGATTAATCATCTGGTCTACCCATCAAACTATATATTATGTGATGATATTGGATTATATTTACTGAGAAATCTATTTTCATTTTTAGCTTGGATGGTATCTTTTATTGAACTTATTAGTCAGAGTCAAAAAAGTAGGAACTGATGCATTTCTTGTCGTATGAAAGGCAAAGAAGCTTTTCATAATCTTCATTCTCATTTAAGATAAATTAATTAGTAATATTGAGATTTGTTAACTTTCCCACTGAACAATGGGATTGAATGCATGATTAAAGTTGTATTTAAAAGAAAATTTTAATGTACCAATTTGTAGGCAAGCTATTAATAATGAAGAAATTAGAAAAAATGGAGATATCTTTTGTTTTGAAGTTAATGAAGGTACTTTGATCTTATTTTTACAAGCTACTAAACACAATTTTGACTTCTATTGGCTTCGTTACAAATTTAAAGTGCTAATTGGTTCTTTCAAGTTCTGTAACATGCCAATTAGTGCCTGAACTTTGCTTCTCTTCGCAGTTTGTCCTATTTATCTACTTGTCTGTTCCTATGTTTTCATGATGCAGTTTTTACTAAACAATGAATGTGTTTGAATAAGAACAAACCAAGGAGTTCGCATTATTTATCTTCCTCCTTTTACTGTTTGAACTCGTTCCGATAAGAAGGTACAGTTAATTTCTTGCTATTTGCAGGCAGGGCACCATGTGCAGGAAGATTGTGGTGAAGAACTTGGACAACTTATCTATGGGATAATGAGAAAAAGGAACTGAATTTGATGATATTTAAAGTTCCCCTTGATGTACTCAAAATTTTATATCTTTGAATTTTTCTCAACAAAAGTTAATATGTGGTTCGATGATCCTCCTCACTTTCATAACGTTGCATCAATTGTATATCTCCCTCTCTCTCTCTCTCTCTCTATTAGTGGATCACCTCCTCCAATGACTCTATTCTTTACTTCATTTGGCAAAGAGACTTGAAGAAAGAAGAAAATGCTGCTGCTTGTATGAGAATTTTAAACTGTTCATGTGTGAAATTATTGTAGAAATGAAATTACAGTCTCTATAGAATTGACTAAATTCTTTTCATTGTAAACTCGTATGCGCAAATGAAATTAGGAAGGTAATGATAATCTTGTTCTACTTTTAGATACATAGAATTATGTAAATCTCATGAAATCTATTAGTCGGACTTCTTCCTGCTTTTTCGAGAAAAAAAGGATATTGCATAGTGGTATGATAGTTATGATCATGTGTTAATTTATGATGATCTTGTCTGGGAATTAAGGTTTGTAATTAGGAAGCTATATGGGATATATTTTACTTAGTAGTATGGAATTTCGAAATTAGTTGTTTGGGACTTAGGATATCTTATTCTTATAAATATTAGGATTAATATATTATCGATCCAATTTTATCACATATTCCCCAAGGGAGAGTAGGATTAATATATTAGTGCCTATTTAAATTAGGATTTCGTGAAACACGAGTTTGAGTTTGTTAGTCGAAAAAAAAATCTAAATTTAATGATGCAGATTGAAAAAAAATAATCTAAAGGTTTGATCATAATAAGACTCGTTTTAACTCGTTGGTAAAATAATCTTCTTAAACAAAGAATAACACTAACTATAGTCTAGGACTTGGACAAAAACAATTAGGCATATTCTTATTGTTAAAAATATATTTCAAACATAAGTGATCAATTTTTAAAATATTCAGAGTAAAACTTGGATAAAATTAAAAGTCATATTCAAAACTAGAGATAACAAATAGGCAGATTTATTTTTTTCAAAAAAAAAATGATAGAACATATTTGGTTATGTGGAAGGATATGCTTTAAAACTAATTTTCTAACTAGTTGTTTAGAAAAGAGAAGGGAAAATTTTTTTTTTCCATCCCTAACATTTACCTTGAATTTATATTCCATCCATAACGTCTTTTTTTGTGCTAATTTTATCTCACATATTTTTTTTATTTCGATTTTGTCCCTGAAGCTAATATCGTTAACATAGTTGATAGAAAATATTGAAGCGAACTTTAATATGTGTGAAACATTCATTACCAACATATCATACTAAGTAATTTTAATTTTAATTTTATCTCAAATATTTGAATAAGTTTCAATTTCGTCCCAAATGTTTTTTTATTTCTCTCTTTTGCCCAGTTTAATGTTTAAATGTTTGATGTCTTATATGAAATAATCCATATGTTACTTTAAAGAGTTTAGGTCAGTAATTTCTATTAATTTTATTAATGATGTTAACCTTCAAGGCAAAATCGAAATAAAAAATAAACATGTAAAATGACATTGGCATAAAAAAAAAATATTAGGAACAAAATTAAAATTTAAGGTAAATGTTAGGATGAAAAAAATACTTTTATCAAAAGATAAAAACAAACTTTAGGCATATTTTTAAAATAATTATTTTGAGAACATTTGTTTTTAAGGTGACGATATATTAAGAGATAGATTAATTAATGAATGATATTTTAGTGCTTCATGCTTGATTTATTAGGGAAGCATACAACCGTGGCACCATACACACAAATGCAAACATAAAGTTAATGGATTTTTTGAGAATTTTATTGACAATGGTGATTGAATGATATTTTATGATACATGTGATTTATATTTGTTGCAGTTACTTAACATGTCACATCTATAATAGAATTATTCAATCATATTTGTCAATGAAAATTTAAAATATCCAACATCTTCGTAGCATTGCTTGTAATTCGATTGGGAAACAAAAAGGAAACGTCGTATACATTTTGTTGTAATTGAGTGAATATTTTGTTCTTTTCTTGTTCAAGCAAAGGTGGAAGACGAAGCACAAGAAGGGGACAATGAGCGAGAAAATGAGGACAATGGCGTGTGGGTCAAGAGTGAGGATTTGGTATTTGTCTTGTAAAGATAAGTATTATGTTTATGAACACAAGGATCATCAGATTTTAGATCTGATAGTCTAAATTTTAAATAATATTTTTGATATTAAAAAAATTAAAATCTAAATCGTTGGATCTGAAAACTATGTTTATTTTTTACAAGAACTATAAGATTTCAGATCAAACGATCTATATTTCAAATAATATTTTTTGATAATTTAAAAAAAAGATATTAAAATCTAAATTGTTAAATTTGAAATCTGATGGTTCCTATAAAGATAAGTATGATACTCGTCTTTACAAGACAAGCACTGGATCCTCATTGATGGGTCGGTAGGTTGTGAGTATGGATTTTTGACAATGTTGATATGACATTATTTTAGTTATATCAACTGTTTATTTATAAAATTTGTTCTGATGTAGCGGTGACGTAATCTTAATTAAGGTTAATTGTTAGTTTGATTAATGATCAATTAAATAAAAATTTTTTTTGCATAAAATAAAAAATTTATAAAAATTTTTTGTTAAATTTCATACTTCATAAAAAATTTTTATATATTGAAAACAATTCATAAGAGTTATTTGTATTTCTTTATTTTATTATATATGGGCCCACTAAAGTGACCCACCCGTCAAAATCAAATAGTATGTGGTCTGACTTGCTCGCTAGATCCATAAAATACATAAGCGTGGATCATGGATGAGAGTGAGACACATTAATTAAACATAACAAGAAAGGAGGCCACCTCCCTCTAGGTAGATTCACATCTTATGACAATGGCAAAAAAGTAATTGTATTTTTTACAAAAATATATTGTCCAAAAAATAACTTCATTAATAAAATGTAGATAGCAATGAGGGATTTTTTGAAGTTTATGTAACATGTTAGGGAGTGAAATGAAATATTAGAAACAAGAAAAATATCTAGCTAAACCTGAATAAAAACAATATACTCAACTCTTAAAAATTGACTAAAATGTACATAATTTTCTTTATTTAGGAGGTCTTGCATTTTCTCCCTCTCAACTTTTAAATTCAATGAAGAATTCCCTCAAACTTTTAAAAATTGTACAGATCATCTCCTTGTTAATCGATTCATAAGGTTGACCACTAATCAATGCATACATCAACATATTTAATCTATTTATGCAAAAAATAATTTAGTTGACTGCTGATTAAGATGGACCAAGTCATTTATTTCTAAAAAAAATATAAAAAAATAATGAAAATAATAAAAATATCAAAATAATGAAAAAACTTCTTTGTAATTAATCTGATAAAAAAATATTTATTTTACATATTTATTATTTTATTATTCTGAAATATCATTTTTATTAAAAAAAAGATGTGTTTAATGGTAGTTAGCATCTAACTATAATATTTTTTGCATAGGTAAATTAAATATACTAATGTATGCAATAATTAACGATAATCCACTACTGGAAAGAGTGATTTGCATATACTTTAAAGTATGAAAGAATTTTTTGGTTAAATTTAAAAATTAAGAGAAGTAAAATACACAATCCCCTAAATTGAAAAGATTTTGTGCATTTTTGACAAATAAGTTTTACGAAACCTTCGTAATGCATGCTTCATGAAAAGAATAAAATTTACGTACAATAATATGTTTGTTGCAAAGCTTTTTAATACAATCATTACAGCTTTATCTCTGCAATCTGTTATATATATATATATATATATATATATATGTATGTATGTATATATATGTGTGTGTGTTAAATATATTTTTTTAACAAGATATAATAAATGTAAAAATATTTTCATTAGGTAACACCATGTGATTAAATTTTTTAAATTATTTTTTTTACATGTTAGGGTGTTAATAAAATTTAATAATAATTATCTAACAAATTTTTTTCTTCAGTTAAAAATTAGAAATAGATCAACTATCCAACTTAAAAGAAAAAAATCTATATATTACAATTTTTTTTATTTATCTTTTGTATCTATTCTAAAGACAAATAACATATTTATCTCTTTATTAATTGTTAAATTTAAAATTTAATGACTCAAATTTTAAAAATTAATTCAAAAAAATATTAAAATTTAAATAATTAAATTTCAAATTTAATTATTCATAAAATCACAAACATACTAATTATTTTTAAAGAAAAATAGCAGATCCAATCAATTGGCACAGTCAGCGAATGCTTACCATGTGTCTCTGAATCTAAATCTGATTAGTGATTTCTTTTTCTCCCATAAATTATTTTTCCCATAGGGTTTTTTTTTTTTTTAATTATCTTTTTCCATAAACGACCTGCAGTGTCCAGAATCAAACTAAGGGAGGTTTTGCCAAAAGAAGGAAACTCAAGGGTCTCCCGATCACCTTCCTCTCTCTCCCCCTCTGTGCCTTGACCCAAAACTGTCACTATCTGAGGCTTTAGACGGATCTGCGTTCTGTCTTGCCGGAGTGGAACGCCGTCGTTCTTGTCCCCCCCCCCTCCCCTCCCCCTCCCAACCCAACTGGCAAGGTATGTGACTCCTATTCAGTTCACTCTTGCTTTCAATGTCTTGCATTTGTCCCCTCATTCTCTTTCTCTTTCCAATTTTTCTTCCTCTCTTACATTTTGTACCGAAGCGATGCCCTGAAAGTGTCTGGATGTGAGAACTTCTAAAAATTAGAAGAAAAATGAAAAATATGTAGTGGTTACTTTTACTTCATTTTGTTTCATGTATATGGAATTACTTCTTTTTTGGATCTATCGTAAATTATTTGCGTCGGAGCTTCCGTGTTTGGTAGGCCCTTTTAAGTGGTAGATGCTGCTTAGTTGCATTCCATTTATCATCCAATAATTTCTTAATTTATTTTATGGTGAGCATTTTGGTTAACGTCATGTCTACCGTAGTTGTTGAACCATTTCGTTTGTCTTACAGGATCCATTGGCAATTTGATGTTTTAATGGGCAGAGCTTGCTTAAATTTTGTGAATCACTCACTTATAACGGCAAGCCTTAAGCCTTTGAGGGATTTACATCTGAATGAGTCAACCAAGTAAATGCTTGGACATAGAAGAGTAGGTGAAGTAGGTGGATAATGAAATTCCCTAAGCGATACTTGATTGTTGTTTTGACCTTCATCTGTACATCTGTTTGTTATATAGAAAGGGTTGGTTTTTCAATTGCATATACTGTTGCTGCTGATGCTGTTGGAGTGAATCAATCTAGTAAGGGTGCAATACTGTCAACCTTCTACTATGGATATGCCTGCTCACAAGTGCCGGGGGGATGGGCAGCTCAGAAAATCGGTGGGAGGAGGGTCCTCCTTCTTTCATTTGTTCTATGGTCACTAACTTGTGCATTAGTTCCACTAGATCCCAATCGAGTTGTTGTGTTAATAATTGCCCGTTTGCTTGTTGGCGTAGCACAGGGGTTCATCTTTCCCTCCATCCACACTGTTCTAGCACAGTGGGTTCCTCCTCATGAAAGATCTAGATCTGTATCACTTACAACTTCTGGGATGTATCTAGGTGCAGCACTTGGAATGCTTTTCCTTCCCAGTTTAGTGAAGCTTAGAGGTCCCCAATCTGTATTTATTGCTGAGGCAGCAATGGGTGCCATGTGGTCTTTACTTTGGTTCAAATATGCATGTGATCCTCCTCGTATCGAGCACCCAAAGGCCACAGCTTCTGGTTTTGGGGAATCATTGTTGCCTATCAAAGGAAATCAGAGATCAAAAGTTGAGAATGGAAGAATTTCAACGAAAACTTCCAAAATCCCTTGGAAGAAAATCTTAACCAGCTTGCCAGTATGGACTATTGTTGTGAACAATTTCACTTTTCATTATGCTTTATATGTGTTGATGAATTGGCTGCCAACATACTTTGAACTGGGCCTTCAACTTAGCCTTCAAGATATGGGTTCTTCAAAAATGATACCCTATTTGAACATGTTCATATTCTCAAACATCGGTGGGGTAGTTGCTGATTATTTAATTACCAAGAGAATAATGTCTGTGACAAAAACCAGGAAATTCTTGAATACCATAGGATTTCTAGTATCGTCTTTTGCATTGATTGTAATTCCTGTTTTCCGAAGTGCTGGTGGTGCTGTGTTCTGTTCTTCTGTGGCCCTTGGTTTTCTGGCACTAGGTAGAGCTGGGTTTGCAGTGAACCATATGGATGTTGCTCCAAGATATGCTGGAATAGTGATGGGAGTTTCTAATACTGCAGGCACATTAGCCGGAATTGTTGGAGTGGACTTGACCGGCAAGCTTCTTGAAGCTGCTAAAACTGCTAACTCAGATCTTTCAAGCCCTGAAAGCTGGAGAGCAGTGTTTTTCATTCCAGGGTTGCTATGCTTTTTTAGTTCTTTGATATTCTTACTATTTTCAACTGGGGAGAAAATTTTTGACTGAGGTTGACTAGTCACTTCAAGATCTCAAAGCTCATTAGATCTCTTATTTGTGGAGATTAAAATTTTTTTAGGTTAAATTACTTGGTGGTCTTTAGGAGTTCTCTCAATTTTTAATTTGGTCCCTATTATTTAAAAACTTGTGATAGAATCCCTATAGTTTTAGAAAGTTTTAATTTGGTTATTGTCATTAAACTTCTGTTAATGTGTCATTAAAATTCTATTTGTGGCCAATAATGTGCCACTTTGACACTCTAAATATGCATGATTATCACCTACTCATTTCAGCCACTTGACATGCCATGATTATGTATAATTAGAGTGTCAACATGATATATGGTTGACCATTTTAGCTGAAATTTAACATCACATTTATAGAAGATTAATGACAGGTACAAATTAAAAATGATTAAAACTGCAGGAAGTCAATCGTACCAAATTAAAATTTTAGAGACACTTGGGGACTGAGTAATTTAACCATTATTTTTATCATTTCTCCCAAGTGTATTATTCTTGGATAGGAGAAATGACATGCCTAGTTCCACGACATTAAGCAGTGTTGATAATGTCCAGTCATGCCTGGTTGGGATTGAAGTTTAGATTGTTTCTCCCATTTGTATTGTATCATTATAGTATAGTACAGATCACAAATCACAGTCATAATGGAGGTTCACGAGCCTTATTGCAGACTCAGGAACTATCTAGATATTGTTGTTTCGTGTTTCTTAATGCACTGACTGAAACTCATGTTGTATGATTAAGAAGTTGTGCATTTTTCATTTACTGATTGATTTAGTTTAGTATTCATTTATTGGAAAGATGGTGTTTTAAGCATTTACACCTTCAGTTTTTTCTTGCACCAAAGTAGACCCTAGAATTAGCTGCTATTTATTTGTATCAACAAGATAAATAAATCATCTTAGTAAAACTAGAAAGAAATAGCGCCAAATGATTAATTTTTCTTGGGTAAAGTAAACATGACTCCTGAACTCGGTTTTTAAAATCAACACTAGAAGGGATACAAAACTCAGGGAGGAGAAGGGTGGGAAGACTCTTGTTTATCAATTTGGAATACCTTAGAATAGAATATTAGCCGAACAGTAAATAATTACTTTCATCCTTAAACTACTTGTGTAATTTACTCTTTCAAATTTAAAAGTTAATAATAATTTTTTTTAACTTTAATTTTTTACAGCATAATCTATTTATTCAAAATTTTTCATACAAGACTCTTATATTAATTACATATAAGGGTTGAAAAATATCAAATTAGGAAAAAGGAAAAATCAATGTCATTTAAAGGATTTTGTTTTTTGCTAAAATGTAAAGGAAAAAAAGGCAAAGAAAATTTATTATTTGCCACATTGGATGACATTTTATATAAACTTTTTTTTTTGGTTGATTTGACTTTTTTAATCTATATAGACAAATTGTGATTTGAAGAATTAAATTACACTACATTTAAGTTGAAAAGTTTCCTTTGCATGTTGACAATAAAATTTAAAACTTTTATTTTGAACTGCTACAGCTAGACTTTATATTAATACTTGCTAAAGTTTATATAATTATATTTTACAACCATTTTCAACCTTGAATATTTACTTGCTAAATTTTCAAAGATTTTATTGCATTGCATGGGTAGTCTCCCTGTTGCCCCTCGCACTCATTTTGGTTTTGATTGTTGGGTGAGGCCTTTTTACTCACAATTGTATTTGCAATACCCCAATATTATTTTTTTGATAGATTCATGTTATTTATACTAAATCAGTCATTTCTTTTTTGGTATGATTCCGCAAATTTAATTTCTGAAGCAGACTTGCAGTCACCTTCTCTCGAGCACCCATTTATTACACTAAAATGTGAAGCTTACTTCAAATATTTGGAATATAAATTTGAGAGGGATACAAAAGACAGAAATTACCATCTCACCCTGTTACTTCTAGTATAATTTTCCTCTTCAACACTCACAAATTTCGTATGTAACATTGTTTTCTTTCTTTTTGGCCTTTCAGATTTTCCAAACTAGGTAGCTATCGTTCTTTTCATATCCTTGACAGTAACATGATAGCCTTTAGAGTTTAGAGTTTACTTGCCAAAAGTCTTCAAATTGCAGTGACCAAAAACTTCGTAGATTACTTGCAAACCTTATATTTCTCGCCTTTTTTTATATTAAAATAATGTTATAGGATGCTCGAGCTCTTCTGTTATTGAATTTTTCAATATTTGTCTAAATTAATCTTCTGTTACTATTAATTCTTTCATTTTACTTAGGTAAGTTCTCTTTTATTAGTATGTTTTCCTTGACTAATTTTTTAGGATCCGTGCAGTTTATAAGAGCATATTTAATGATAATTCTTAAAGAATTTTTTTAAATAACAATTTGTTCTTAATAAATTTTATTATTAGAATATATCAATATGACTACGATATGTATAGTAAAAATAATGAAAAATTGTAAGACTCATTATAGGAATATAAAAATATAGAGTAATTTTTAAAATCTATTTATGAGTTTTTTAAAATTATATCATTAGAATATAAAATTACTTAAATAAAAAATTATGATATAACATTATAACACGCACAACTCATTATCATTGAAAATACTCTAAGGCAGTGACAATCAGCATCCAAACTGCAGAGTGCAAAAACCATTCAAATATAGGACGTGGTTAAAGTTTTGTTTGATTAGATGGAGAGAAGGGAAAAAATGAAAAGTAAATGATTAAAATAATAAAATGCAGGTTTGGTTGGTCGTTTTTGGAGTTTCTATGTCGTCAAATTAGAGAATCTAAATTCTCAACAGAATGACTACTCACCTTGGGATTTGGGAATGAGAAGTTTTTTCAAATCATATAATATATTTTAAAAAAAAAAGAAACAAGAAGAGTTCAAATGTTTTTAAATATAAATAAATAAAGAGGGACCTGCTTGGGAGTTGGGACATAGTTTTTTTGATATTTATTTTTTATGAAAAAGACAAAATAAGGGAATTACATATTATTTTTAATATCTTATAATTAATTTGAAAAGAGTGGAAATAAAGTGAAAATTTGTGAATAATTTAATATATTAGTAAGCACTACATTTTTCTTAAAAAACTATATTTTCATCATCAACTTAAGACCTAAAAAAGTTGTGAATTATGTTTACTTTATTTAATTTTTTTAATAGTGTTATCATATATAATATTTGTGTAAATCATTTTTATCTATAGATATTATGGTTATTGCTTATATTTTTTTTATTCCTACATTAATTATTCTAGCCAACCAATATATAAAATAGTTTTTTCATTCCTGTCCATGTCTTACTGAAGAGTTTTAAACCACAAAAATCTACGAGTAAACTTACTTTTCATTTCTGAAGGTGCATTTTGGTGACAATATGGTCCCCTGAAAGATTGTTATTGTCTACATTTGTTCTTAAATTTTGACATCGTTACACTAAATGACCTCGTTCTATGACATCCACTAATAAACAATAATTTGGATCATCAATTGTTGAGTTGTTCGTGACCTGCAAGAGGGAAGCTAAGATGACATTGAAGTGGCTCTCCATGCTAGCAATTTGAAAAAATGACATCATTGATGATGTTGTGCCCTCTCAATTCAACGCAAATAAAACCTAAATCCCCTGAATGGCCCTGCACATTGTTGATCAGTTTTGCACTCGCTCTGTTCTCCAATTTGAAGAAGCTCCATCCACATCGTTTGTTGTGTTGATTGGTGGTAGGGTGTTGACGGTGGTTAAAGGTAATCGTCGTCCCTCTTTTTTATTATTTGTCTTCATTTATGCATATTTTATTGTAATGGTCTGTGGTTTCTTGTAATTGCATGATTCAACCGATTCCTTAGTGTTGCATGACCCTTCTCATTTGAATGACTGAGAAATGTTACCTTGTTTTTGAAGATTTGACTTCTTACAACTAACTAATGTGCTCTGTTTTGATGTGGTTTAAATGGGTTAAAAATTATTGTATGAAAGTGTGGCTATGTAGGTTAAAGAGTTGTGGTTTAAAGTTGTCTAAGCCTTCCGCAACTGGATGATTGATATTTAACAAGAAATGAAATGCAAAAAAAGTAGAGGAAATGGATGTGTGTGTGTGTGTGTGTATGTGTGCGAGAACATGCGCATGAGCGTACCAAACACATATTACAGTTGAGTACTGCTTATATGGTGCCAGAACACATATTACAGTAGACTATATATGTGTATGTGTGCGTGTGTGACTTGGAAATTTTCATTTTTGAATGAAAACAAATCCATTGTTTCAAAAGCTGAAAGTGGAGGAGAGATCTTTTTTTTTTTGGCATGTGCAATGATGGAACGCAAGAGAACATTCTCAAGGCTTGCTTTGGCATGTGCAAGGACTTTATGCAACAAAAGAAGAAGGTCAGATTATGAGACCTATGAGCCTGAGACCAATGAGGAAGAAGACTATGAGACTACAAAGAAGATGCAAGAGTGTGAGGGTGTAGGTGAGGATGAGGAAAGAGGTGATGAAGAGGGTGATGGTGAGGATGAAGACATTGATGATAAAGACATTCATGATTTCACATTACTACCATGGGAAACAACCTTATCCACTTCATCTGAGGGCGACGGTAGCTACATATCTGATTAGATAGATCTGCATTTGCCTATGTTATTTATTGTTGGTGAAGTGACACAGATCTTTTAGTAGTGTTTCAAATCTTTTAAGGGCCATATTGTCTAGATCACATATTCAAGGACTGCATTGCTCAAAGTACCTTAAGTTCATAAGACCAAAATTAGGCAAGTGTTAGAGATCTTTCAGTAGTGCTTCAAATCTTTCAAGGACCATATTATTCAAATTTAATACCCATTCAGAGATTGCTTTGTTCATAGTGCCTTATGTTTGACAAGCGAAAACCATGCAAAATAAACACAACATATGCAATATTGGGTATGCATTACTTATCTTAGCAAACGGAATTGACACACTAAGATACATAGTAAGCCAAATACATAGATATTGTAAATTCATTCATTTGTTTTACCAAGTACATCTTGATCATGTACTTCTCAATACATGAATTTATTTAATCCAATAGAGACCCTACAACTAAGAATCCTTCAAATTATAGTAGTTTCTTTCGACACAGACACTACACTAAGAAAACTTCAAATTGCAACATACCATCAGTGCTAAGAGGACAATCAACACAAAGCATGTCAATTTAAGTCTTATGTTTTGATGCTCAAGCTTTAGTAGTTTCTTCCTCAAAATTGCATGATGTCTTATTTCCTGAGTTGAGGAGACTTAATCTTCTTCATGTGGATTTTCGTCACCAATCCAATGAAAAGAAAAATCCACAACTGAGGTGCTTGTCCTGCAAATTATAGCATCAACCACCTTTATTAACAAAGGTACAAAATTAACAGTGATTACACCAACACAAAGTTACAAAATTCTTAAACCAAAGGGAACAAATTTTACATAAAGCCAACTTCGCCTTGTACAGTGGACACCTCACAAACCTCTGGCCGTATAGTTTAAATCAGTTGAGCCAGTAAACACAATTAATCTCCTTCCACAATCGCACATGAATAGTCTATTTCACAAAGCAACATGTAACACCCTAAGGAAATCCTATTCTAAGGATAGATAAAACATAAAAGGAACCATATGAGTAAAGAAACATAAAAAGGATCATCGAGAAATAGAAAGATAAACTTGAAATAGATAAAATTGTGAAGAAGCAGTGACTAGCCAACTGCTTGGAGCTAGCAGTCAATTGCCAGAAGGCAAGCAGTCAAGCGCCAGCGTCAGCTAGTCGATTGGCAGACTCCAAAAAATCTAAAAAAAACTCCAGATATAGAGTAAGTAATCGATTGCATGGGTTAACCAGTCGACTGTTGACCTGAGTTGTGAAAGGCGGCAAGTAGTTAAAGTAATATGCAGTGAAATAACATTTTTACCCCCAAACAAGCTGAAACACGAAGAAGGATACTTCAGGGATAGGGTAAGTCATTTTCTAGGTGGCTAGAATGAGAGTATAAGTAAGGAGAAGAGAGAGAAGTAGGTACAGTAGAACAGAGAAAGAAAAATGAGAGATAAAGTGAAGAGAACATGTGTGTGTGTGTGTGTGTGTGTGTGTGTGTGAGAGAGAGAGAGAGAGAGAGAGAGAAAACGTGAAAACTAGCTGAATTTTATTAAGAGTATGAGGAACTGGCCCTTGAGAAACTTAAAGAAAACTTAAAAGAATAGAATCAAGGTTAAGGAGAGGGTGATCTAGTGAGCAAAGGAGAGAAAAACCAGAACAAAAAAAGTAACCTAACTAAAGATTGATTTCATCACAAAGGTAGCTAGCCCTTTCATAAAAGCATGTTGTATGATGTTTTTCTAATGTTTGAATGTTCCATGAATGATTAAGAGATGTAGCAAGATATTTAAAGTGAATTGGCACGGTAAGATGAGCTTGGAAGTGTTTTCTTCCATGCACTAAGATAAGCTTGGGATGTTTCCCATGGTTTAAGATGAACTTGGATTAGAGGGACTACAAGACCTCTTCTCCATGGTGTTGTGTGATGACCAACTTAAATGAATTATAATGTATTATCCCAAGAATTTATATAAATATTTAAAATCTATTTTAAAGTTTATTGAAAAATTTAATTATGAGGGATATATATATTTATATATGTATATATTTTTGGGAAAGATTAGGAATTTTTTTTATTAACTCGTTAGGTACTTAAGTGATCAATTTTTTTTTAGGATGAGATGTTTTTGTAGTTTAAGCAAAAAAAAAACTTGAACAAGTGGCACCATGCGATAGAGGACACACATACGCTTAAAATTACAAGCAGAGGTGGGAATTGAAGCTTCTTGAATACTTCAGTCATTGAAACTTGCTAAAAAAAAAGAGAGAGAAAAGGAGATCATGTAAGAAAGGGAAAGATTCACGGGAAAACAAAGAATTAAGGCGAGAGAAATGGATTGATTGGAAGGAGGGATCACCACCTCACCTTTGACCAAACCTTCCCTTCCTCTCCTCCACTTTCTTTATCATTTGGTCTGTGCAAAACAAAACCAATCAAGAGAGAGAAAGAACAAGAATGAGGTAGACGACAAAGGGGTACTATAGTCAACCATATGAGCTCTCTTTCTCTTCTATGGCGTTGTCTTCACATGGGTGGTTCTTCTCCGTTATTCAACCATAGGGAGGGAAGCTCACGGCGGTGCAACTGATAGTGGGTAGGAAACTCATAATTTGCAATTTTTTTTGCATATTTTTTTTTATCATCCATGGATGAAGTGTCGTATATGCATGTATTGTCCTTGGGTTGTTTATTCTTGAAATTTAAGAGTATGTCAAAACGGATTTAAGAGTGGAATTAAATTATCTTTGCAGATTGAGTGGAAAACTACAACAAAGAAATTTATTGTTAAAGAACCATAAATTAAAGTTTCTTGAACAATTTCTTTGGTTACGCATGGATATTTAGTGGCTAAGGAATAGAGAGAATGGAAGCAAGTGAGTTGATAATTTATATATAGTGATAGTATGAACATAATTTCTATTTTGAGATGCCTAGTGATGGCAGATGTAATATTCTTTTGGGTTGTTCTAGTTTATATTTATCTTTTTGAAAGTGATTATTACTTATTAGTATTTTATGCACACTATGATATCAGTACGCATGACTAGTACATGCTAACACCATTTATTTGATAAAATATTCTTAATACCTATGAAGCCCATTTCTTTTCTGTTATGAATTTTGGATTTTACGCAATTGCTAAACGATCTTATTTTGACTTGAAAATTTTATAACATCTAGATAAAACTTCATACTAATTGTCTACCAAATTTCATAGCATTTGGCTAAGGTTTGATAGACTTATTAAATAGAAAGTCATAACCTATATAGATTTGGACAGTTTTGAAATGTGCAAGTATGAGGCTATTGTGAACTTTTCCTTAAATGAAATGCATATGGTTGCCTATGTTTGTATAATGTGGTTGTGTTTGATCTTGAAAGAAAGGGAAATGGTGTTTATGGGATCTCATGGAATGAAATAAGGGTGAAATGAAATCACTATGGCCACATGGTATTGAATATGACATTAGTCCTTTTAAGGACTGAGTGAAATAAGGTTGAACTACAAATTTGTCCCTTTGAGAACGGGGGTGAAATAAGGGAGGATGCGACTGGGGCCCTGAGGCAACGGCCACTTATTGTGGACAGGACCCGAAAATGTTTGGGAACTTAAATTGAAATTGTATGAATTATTTGAAATATAATTTGGCTTGATCTTGAATGTGTTTGTTATTAATTGCGATGTAATTTCAATGTGTGTGTCTTGATAAATATCTTATACACCAAAACTTAGATGATTGTACTGTTAGGTCAATTATGTATATCTGTATGTATATACATATATACCTATATTGTGTGTGAATGTGGTAGGATTCTCTCAAGTAAAAGCTGTCTTCAGTTTTAGACATAGAGAACTTCTTAGTTCGATGACGTTCACACAAAGATTATCTTTCAATTGGTTCATGGTTAAGGTATAATGTTTAGGTTTTATTCTAAGTTGTGTAAATCTATAAAAGCTCTGTAATCGGGTAGGTTCATTCTGCGATATAATATATATGACTTTAACGTGTATGGGAAACTCGGTTTAGCCATAATTTTTTATCATTTTGTGAGAAGAAAAATAGTTCTTTTTTTATTTCTTAAATTGTGTAATTTAAATTAATTGCATTTAAAAGAATAACCAAAATAAGATTTAGTATTGTGCTTAAGAGAAAGATATGCTTACGGAGGTGAAGTGAAATTCACTTTCCGTTTCGGTCACGTGCTCATATTTTGGGATGTGACAAAGTTGGTATTAGAGGATTGGATTTAGGTCTCCTACTAATTACAAAGCAAGGTAACCTTAGTGGGACCTCCTCTATCGTTGTGAACCCAGGCACAACTATAGAGAGACGGCTCCACTGAAGGCCCTATAAGATGTTTTTATTTCCTTTCCCTTTGAGACTTGTCTTTTCTTAGGAATTATGTTTTCAATTTTAGTTTTGGATAGATGTGGCTATACTTTTAAACTTGGTAAAGGAAAGGTTGTTATTTCTTTTGATTCCGTTGCTGTCGAATCAAATTTTTATGTGAAGGGCTTTATAAGTTGAAATTCGTAATTGATTTTGTGTGGCTGATTTCCTTTATCTTTCTTTATTTTATTATTATTATTATTTCTTTTTAGAGTACTATCCAATAAAAGAAACCATTGGCATAAAAAAAATTGAAGGATTACATTTCAAAAAAAAAAAGTTTACTCATGCATGAGTAATCTATAGGCAAGGTGGTCTCGGATTAGGAGGGTTGTATTGTATCATCACCCCTCGGCCATTCCTTAGAGCGAGAGATAGAGCAATGTCGTGAAGGGTAGTGTAAATTTCATTCATACAATCAATACTTCTTTGTTGTTGATTGCAGAACTATTGAGTAGATCAATAGAAGAACATGTCTATTCTTGAAATCATGCCGCATTATTGCGTTTAGCTAACTTCTCCAGGTCCTCTATCATCTTCTTGAGATTCTTCACCTCCTGCTTTAGACAAGCGATTTTGTCTTCTGATGTATGGCCTGTGATAATCTCCTCAGCTTCCTCATTCTTCATCTTCTTCTCCTTTTGATTCTCTTGAGATCCCTCGAAAGGTCTTTTACCCTTATCCTTGCCTAAACTTAAGTTTAAGTCGAGCTCTTCCTCCTTGGCCTCTACTGTGAGATTAATGAATTTCCTTGTGGCCATGGTTTGGAAAATTTAGAAGTTTTGTAGGAGTATAAGGAGAAAGGAATGCTGGGAAGTTGTAGGCTCAGAGATGATTACTCTTTATGGTGTGATAACTGAGAACGCTGGGACATTTTTTTATATAGAAAAATTAGAACTTAGAGACAAAGAAGATATCTCTTTTCCGCACCTCTACACGCTCAACCTATGGATTTCTGCAAGCTAGAAGTCAGAAGTCTAGGGTAGGCATGCACACCAACAGCGCGTCGCATTAATGCCAAAACCAAGAAAGTCAATTTTGGTGGATTTGCGGCTGATTCAATTTATTTTAATTGAAAATTTTAAGGATTAATGAAATGGTGAAGAACTGAACTGTATTTGTCTATTTTATTGTGTTGTTCTTGAGAGCCTTTAGTTGAGTATAATATATAATATTGATTGAATCAAGCTGTGAATACATGTCTTTAAGAATACATGATGTGTATATTATTCATGCATAAAGAGAAGAGGTTACGGCCAAGAATATTATGTAATGATTCCACATGCACTCATAGAGAATGAGAAGACAAAAATATAAAATGACTTAAATAGAATGAAATGTGTAGAGGATGATGCATCTTCATGTTTACACATACATACATATAATGCTCTTGTGGGAAATGAAAGGCAATGATTTCCTTGCATCATGATAATACTTGATGCATGCGACCGTAAGCAGTTAACTTTGTTTTAAAATATATATTTATATATATATTATGTGTAAGTCTAGAGTAAAGACACCGATTAAAATCTAAGATAAGGCTAGTATGAGACTACCTAATCATAGAGTGACATCGTGATATGAGATTACAGGATAAGACAAGTTAAAAGGGAGAAAATCTCAGATTGAAGGGCGTAATTAGTCAAAATTTTGAGAAAGGTCAAGATTAGCTGAAATTTTTTTTGAAGAAATCTTTGACTTATGTTAATTGCATTAAATTTATTTACTATTTACTTGCATGTCCAACATTAATCGCTAGCGTTGTGACGTATAACATCTGTAAACCTTTTAAGGAGCGGCGTATAGGTTGTGGTAACTCTAGTTTGAGGGGCTTCAAGTTGCCTATAAATCTTGTATGCCCATTATCTCGTTCACCATACCAAGAAAATCTACTTATTTTATTACATACATATTCCTTAATCTTCATTTCTTTCTCGTTTGAACTTATTCCTGAGGTCCCTAGAGCAATGACCGATAATAAATTTTTCAACTTGAATTTTGAGACTGTCAATGTAGAGCTTGATTTAAATCTAAGTTTCGGAAACAATAAAGGGAAGAGACTTGTAAATAGGTCACAAGAAATTAAGAAGAGAAAGAGGGATGTAATAGAGTTGGAGGAGGACAGCACTGCAACATCCTTAGAAAATAAGCTTGCATTCTTAGAGCTAAGATAGAAAACTTGGAGCGTAAGATAGAGCCTGGAATACAAGATAGAGGACTAGAAGCGACTGATAAATCATCTCTTTGAAGACCAAGAGAAACTGATAAACTGTCGCTTTGGGGAACTAGCTAATCGAGTTGATAGACATTCGATGTTTGCAACTCAAAATTTTCATGACCAACAAGCGAGGTCTATTGACTGTATGAACGGAGTGACTTCTGCTCTTCGCCAAATTTCTCAGGTGCTTCCTCCAGAAACCCTTTCTAGGCTACAACAATTAGCTTCCTCCTTAAGGTCTGAAACACCTTCCTCTTCTAGACCTGCAGCAGCTTCTTCGTCCCAGAAGCCTAATTGACCTTAATGTATCCTTTCTTTTGTTTGTACCTAAAGCTGATATTTGATCTAAGCTTCACATATTAAAATTATCTGTTTAGTAAATCAAGTTAAGCTTGATGTCTGTAACTTATATACTAGAAATAAAATTTAAGTATTTGGTTGTTGAGATAATTTTTTTACTGAAAGAACTTAAGAAATAAAAATATGTTAGACTTGTTATATTTTGTACTTGATTATGAAAATTCTAAAACAGAGAATGAGATATAGACGAAATATCTGTATTTGTTTCAATCTTGAGGTGAGTTTTGAATTCGGAGGACCAAATTCTATTAAGGGAGAAAGAATGTAATTTCTCAAGAATTTATATGAATATTTAAAATCTATTTTGAAGTTTATTAAAAAATTTAATTATGAGGGATATATATATATATATATATATATATATATATATATATATATATATTTATATATGTATATATTTTTTGGAAAGATTAGGAATTTTTTTATTAACTCATTAGGGACTTAAGTGATCAATTTTTTTTAGGATGAGATGTTTTTGTAGTTTAAGAAAAAAAAACTTGAACAAGCGGCACCATGCGATAGAGGACACACGTACACTTGAAATTACAAGCAGAGGTGGGAATTGAAGCTTCTTGAATACTTCAATCATTGAAACTTGCTGGAAAAAAAAATAACAGAGAGAAAAGGAGATTAGGTGAGAAAGGGAAAGATTCACGGGAAGGCAAAGAATTAAGGTGAGAGAAATGGATTGATTGGAAGGAGAGACCACCACCTCACCTTTGACCAAACATTCCCTTCCTCTCCTCTACTTCCTTTATCATTTGGTCTGTGCAAAAAAAAAAAAACTAATCGAGAGAGAGAAAGAACAAGAATAAGGTAGACGATAAAGGGGTACTATGGTCAACCATCTGAGCTCTCTTTCTCTTCTATGGCGTTGTCATCACATAGGTGGTTCTTCTCCGTTATTCAACCATAGGGAGGAAAGCTCACGGCGGTGCAACTGATAGTGGGTAGGAAACTCAGAATTTCTAATTTTTTTTCTGCATATTTTTTTTAATCATCCATGGATGAAGTGCCGTATATGCATGTATTGTCCTTGGGTTGTTTATTCTTGAAATTTAAGAGTATGTCAAAACGGATTTAAGAGTGGAATTAAATTATCTTTGCAGATTGAGTGGAAAACTACAACAAAGAAATTTATTGTTAAAGAACCATGAATTAAAGTTTCTTGAACAGTTTCTTTGGTTATGTATGGATATTTAGTGGCTAAGGAACAGAGAGAATGGAAGCAAGTGAGTTGATAATTTATATATAGTGTAGTATGAATATAATTTCTGTTTTGAGATGCCTAGTGATGGCAGATGTAATATTCTTTTGGGTTCTTCTAGTTTATATTTATCTTTTTGAAAGTGATTATTACTTATTAGTATTTTATGCACACTATGATATCAGTTCGCCTAACTAGTACATGCTAGCACCATTTATTTGATAAAATCTTCTTAATACCTATGAAGCCCATTTCCTTTTTGTTATGAATTTTGGATTTTACGCAATCACTAAACGATCTTATTTTGACTTGAAAATTTTATAACATCTAGATAAAACTTCATACTAATTGTCTACTAAATTTCATAGCATTTGGCTAAGGTTTGATAGACTTATTAAATAGAAAGTCATAACCTATACAGATTTAGACAGTTTTGACCTTTGGTCAATAATAGGGTCTTTAAAGGGGCCAAAAGATAGAATTAAATTATGAAATTTTTATCGTATCATTTCAACATACTAATAAGGATTTCTACCAAATTTCAAAATTTTCGGAGCTACAGTTTATTTCCAGAAATTTCTTAAAGATTGGTTATAATTTTAGCCTCAAAATAGAACAAAGCAAGATGATTGAATAGCCTATGTTCTGATTTGGTGTTATGTCTTTGCTTGGCTTGTTCTTTAGGTCTTTGATGAGTTCATCCAGTGTAGAATTTTAGCTTGGAATTAAGGTAAGAGATCCTACCTTACCATGTTTGCTTATTTTATGTATATATTAAAAATGTACTATATATATATGTGTGACTTGAAATTGATGCATTTATGTTATGAATTGAAATGTGCAAGTGTGAGACTATTGTGAACTTTTCCTTAAATGAAATACATATGGTTGCCTATGTTTGTGTAATGTGGTTGTGTTTGATCTTGAAAGAAAGGGAAATGGTGTTTATGGGATCCTATGGAATGAAATAAGAGTGGAATGAAATCACTATGACCACGTGGTATTGAATATGATATTAGTCCTTTTAAAGATAGGGTGAAATAAGGTTGGACTACAGATTTGTCCCTTTGAGGACAGGGGTAAAATAAGAGAGGATGCAGCTGGGGCCGTTGGGTAACGACCACTTATTGTGGACTGGACCCAAAAAATATCTGGAAACTTAAATTGAAATTGTATGAATTGTTTGAAATGTAATTTGGCTTGATGTTGAATGTGTTTGTTATTAATTATGAGGTAATTTCAATGTGTGTGTCTTGATAAATATCTTGTACACCAAAACTTAGATGATTGTATTGTTAGATCAATTATGTATATCTGTATGTATATACATATATACCTATATTGTGTGTGAATGTGGTAGGATTCTCTCAAGTAGAAGCTGTCTTTAATTTCAGGTATGGAAAACTTCCTAGTTTGATGACGTTCACGCAAAGATTATCTTTCCATTGGTTCAGGGTTAAGGTATAATGTTTAGGTCTTATTCTAAGTTGTGTAAATCTAGAAAAGCTCTGTAATCGAGTAGGTTCATTCTGCGATGTAATGTGTATGACTGTAACGTGTATGAGAAACTCGGTTTAGCCATAATTTTTTTATCATTTTGTGAGAAGAGAAGCAGTTTTTTTTTAATTTCTTAAATTGTATAATTTAAATTAATTGCATTTAAAAGAATAACCAAAACAAGATTTAGTATTGTGCTTAAGAGAAAGATAAGCTTACGGAGGTGAGGTGAAATTCACTTTCCGTGCCGGTCACGTGCTCAGATTTTGAGACGTGACATATAAGATGAGCTTGTCAATTTTTCATTGTACTTCTTTGATGAGAGTATGAATGAAAGCTTATCCCATGTTATGTATGTTTATGGACAAGTTTACATGTTATAACTCATGCTTTTATGACTGAAAATGGTGTTTTTCTTTAATTAAATGATTGCTATCTACTGAGATATGCATCTCACTGTTTTTATGAATCAACCTAACCATTTTCAAGGGTTGAAACATCAGGAAAAGGTGCACAACATGATAAAGTTCTTTTAGATGTCTTTAGCATGTGTTACCTATAAGTACTCGTAAAATATGTATGTATGAATTGTAAGATCATAGTGAAATTATTCTATAATTTTGTGAGACATGTATGTATCAGATATTTGGGTAGCGATTTTGTTAGAAAATTGTGATCGAGGTTTTTCTAGGAAGATAGCATGACATGTATGACATTATAGTGTGAACTTGTTCCTAATATGTGAAAGTATCTATCATGAAAGATGTTACATTTTGGCTCAAATTATTCATAGTCACTTAATGAGTATTCCGGTATTTATAGTTTGTCTAGGAGGATAACATGACGTGCATGACATTATAGTGTGAACTTGTTGCTAATATGTGAAAGTATCTATCATAAAAGATGATACATTTTGGCTCAAATTATTCATAGTCACTTGATGAGTATTCTGGTATTTATAAGAGGCTAAGTATGGAAAACAAGAGGAATGAAATAGCAGAATTTTGCAAAAGGTAAAATGGTTGGCAGAGACCAACTAGTCAACCGGGACCTTGTGCCAATTGACTGGTCCAATCTCAGAATGCCTTCTAGATTGGAGACAAAGAACAACCAGTTGACCAGAGGAAACCTATCTGTCGACTGATTGGCCACTGTCTAGAATAAAGAAGTCTTCCCAAACTACTATTGTTTAATTTGTTTCCTTCACTCATAAGAAGTATTATTCAAGGTAATTCACTCAAAATATGAATCATCATCTACAAGAACGAATGATCATTGAAATTTTACTTTGTTATTCAAACAAATCAGGAAAGATTAATAAAACAATTTTAGGTTAGCATTGGATAATAAATGTAATTACTAATTACATGGAGCATAATCCAAGAGAAATATAGTATTAAGGAGGATGTTACACAACACCCCCAGCAATTGAAGCTGCGAAACAACCCAACTTCGTCATTTGATCATTCTCGGAGTGATTACAATGCAGGCAAAAACTTTGACTTCTGGAATTCATCCTATCCACTTCCCTTTCTATATGCTTCAATTGCATAATCAAAACCCTAATCCCTAAATTAAATCATCGACATATAGGAGGCAATGATGTCTTTTCCTCAACTACCAGCATGGGGAGCTAGCATGTCTCTAAACTTTTTTAAATTGCGTATCATCTCAGCTTGTCTCTCGCACATCATGGATCAAACAGCTCAACAATAACGATCCACGTACTTGTTCAAAGATGGACATCATAGAGCTAATAGATGGAGGGACCATTTAATGTAACGGTTTCAAGATCTAAGAATTAAGTTGGACAATAACAATCTTTGAGGGACCAAATCATTATCAAAGTGCACTTTCAGAGACCAAAAAGTAGATTTACTTGAAATCTCTATCAAAGTAAGATTTTTTTTTGTAGCATACATTGGGTAATTTTTTTTTCTTTTTGACAAGAACATAGCTTAATTTCTAATAATTAGATTTTAGCTGACCTTTTCCCCCCCTCCAAAGTCTTACCTAAAATTCCTATCTCTTTAAATACTATGATGTCAAAATAACTTTTTAAAACTTTTAGTTGGCATCCTCTTCCAACACGCCACTTAGAGAAAAATTGCCACACCCCATTCTTTGACATATATGTGTATTTGACTATTTGGATTGTGGTGATGAAAACTTGCGACTAATTTTAAGTATTATATAATTTAAAAATAATTTATTATCTCTTTTCTTAAAAGTAATTTAAATTACATATTATATATATATAGCTTCTTATTATTCTCCTCTAATGGTGTTTATTCATCGGGTAGGGTTAATTACCAAGCATAAAAACCAATCCAATTTGTATAATTGCGTTTGGTTGGATTGGCTTTGCAAATTTGTTTTGGTTTGTTTGTTTTTTTTTTCTTTGTCAATTTACCATTAACAGTTTGAGTTATAACTTATAACAACATGAAGTAATATGTTATTTAATATTTTTTTTCATATGATACAAGGTTATCAAAATCTAGATGTTGATCTTATGATTGTATAAGATTTAGATTTTATGGGTAAAAATAATACTGAATCTATTTTGATCAGAATCGTATCAAGATCTAGATCTTGATAGTAGGATAGCATAAGATTTAGATACCAAGTTTTGGTTATTTTAAGCAAAATAAAATATCCTAGACTCTAATCCACGTCCGATAAAAAAAAAAGATACGTTGCTTGTCACTATGCCATCATGCTAATTCAACAATATATGTCAAAATATTTTATATATAAAACCAATATGTTTATTTATATTATTATTTAGTATAAAATAATTTTAAATAATACAAAAATTGAAAAAGATTAGCAATAAATGGTACAATATCATATATAATTAGAAACAATTAGCAATTGTTTAAAAATAATTTTTTTTATATTTTTATCGTTGAAAATTTTTAATTTAATTATTAAAAAAGAATATGTTATAAACCAAATGTTGAAAAAGGATATGAAGGAGGAAGCGTATGGACAAATTGGTTGATTTTTTACATAAGTGTCATACATTTTAGTTGTTTTTAGATGTAATTTATGGGTGAACTCTTGTTATTTTTATAATATATGCAATATATGATATGTTTTTATGGGTAAACTACTGATATTTTTACAATGTTAACACATATATATATATATATATTTATTTATTTATAAAATTTTACAGGATTTTACAATGTTCAATTCGATCTTTCCTATAGTGCTTCTTATTTTATGCAAGATTTCGATCTTGATAACCGTAATATGATATAAGTTGGATATTTTGCTTTCAAAATTTTATTAAATTTTGAAAACATTTTTACATTTTAATATTTTTAATCTAGATCAAATTTTTAACAATTTTTTATTATTAAGAAAATATTAGCCTTGCTAATTTAACCCAAGCCAATGTATTCAAGTATAAGTTAAATTGGCTTGATTTAAGTAACAAGATTTTTAATATACAACTCAATCAAACTCCCTTATTTGGTTTAAGTGAAAAAATTTGTTTAACATGAACCAATCCAATCTCTGAATACTTAATCTCTTCCCTCTCACTCTCAAATTTAAGATTTTCTTATATGTTTGACGGTGATGCTAATTTTCTTACAAAATTTTAACGAAACTTTTTTTTTTGGGTATTACGAGAAGGCTTGAAGCCATAATTCTTAACTCTCAAATCCAAATCTTATACAGCTACAAGCTCAATTTCGTTCCCTTTATAAATAATTTATTTAAGTACTTATAAAAAAAAATTTTATGTAAAAATTTTTTATATTATAAACTCTTTTTAAATTAAGTTATTTAGTGTTTAGATATATATTTAAAGAAATATTGTTAAATTATTATTAGAAAAGGAAGGAAGTAAAGGATTTAATTTTCATAAAATTTTAAATTATAATTGAGGATATGCTCATTTTATAAAAGTGTAAAATAACTTTTTGATAATGTAAATTTGAACTTTTGCACAAACTTTTCAAGAAAGTTTAAAAAATTGGTTTTATAAAATAAGTTAAAAATAACTTTTTGAGAATTAACAAGTTATTTATTTAAAATTATTCATTTTTTTTACGTAAAAATATTTATATTAGTTAAAAAATTCTAATAAATTGTAAGCTATATTATCCACACGGAGCTTTAATATTTTAAGTTGTTAACAAATTATATTCGTGAAGAACAAGAAGAAAAGAATAATATAATAACTAAGTTTTTCTTGCACCTAAAGGAAGCATATATACTAAATGACATCTTAAGAGAAAAACAAAAAACAACGTTGGACAAGGCAAAGTTACTTGAAAGGTCAACTTAATGCCAACAAACGAAAGATGATTCTTATACATGCAAACGGCAAAGGGATGCCCAAAAAAAAAATTTTAAGACAATTAAGATATCAAATCTACAATTTATAAAATGTTTGTCATTTAAGCAAACAATTCTAAACTCGGTCTTTTATTTCGTGACATGACGAAGAAAAAAGAAAAAGACATGTCACAACCGTTTCCAATAACCAAATTTCTTATTATCTAAGTTCAATTTGTCTTAAGAATATTTAAAAATTAAAGTTTTGAAAAAAGTTCACTTTTAACCATAATAATAATAATAATAATAATAATAATAATAATAATAATAATAATAATAATAATAATAATAATTTAACAACGGATTTTTTTCTCTCTCTCTCGTTTAGTAGTTTGATTAGGTAGCATATAACTTAATTTACACCACTCAACTAATTTAACTTTAGAATAGACTACTCATATTGGACTTATGGAGATCAATAATTAAATTTTGTCAATTATCGTTTGAGTACTCAACTTTGTCTTCTTATATATATATATATATATATATATATATATATATATATATATATATATATATATATATATATATATATATATATATATAGAAACTTTTGATATATATATATAAAACACTTTGATTGGGATTTTGCTTATGCATTTTTGTTAATTGAAAGTATAGGATCTGGTAATATAACTAATACCCCTCAAACATATTAAAACCTTTGTGTTTTATTTATTTATTTATTTTTAGTTAGGGCGTGTGTTTTATTTTGTTATTTCATTAAAAATAAAAATGATTGAAATTAGGTATTATCACATGGTTTAAGAGAAATTATTTTTTGACATTACAAGAAAAATCAGAATCAGAATAAAAAATTAGAGACAAAATTTGTTTCCTTTTCAATTATATCCTAGAAGTGTTGGAAATTTGTCTTTGATATGCAATTACAATCGGAGATAGAAATCTGAGACAGAACATTTCTGTTTCTCAAAGTCTGTATCTGGATATATAATTAATCACATTTTTTTTATAATTTTACAAGAGAAACTAAATTATTAAAGAAGATTAAAATATATCTTTGAAATGTTGATAATCAAACTAAAAATTACCCTACACTATATATTTGAAACATAGGGAACTTTTACTATTTAATTGCATATTTATATATAGTTATCTAATTTGAAACGGAAAACCAACAAAATAATTTACTTGTAATTCAACAATTGAGAGTGAAATTTACATTTTTATAATAAAATATTCAAAGATTTAAGAATGTGAAATTTTATATTAATTTTAAGTGACTTTTCCTCATCTATGATATACAATTTTAACAATTAGTCCTTGTCTTCTTTAATATTAATCATATGAACTTCTACAAATTCTCTATATTCTGATTTATTTTTTATTATTAATTTATAATATATTCTAAATAGTTAGATTTACCTTATTAACAATACATCTGTCCACGTTTGACGCATATTTATTGCAGCATATAATCATTTTGATATAATAACAATATAATTTGCTATTAAAATTTTAATAAAAAGAAAATACCTAAAGAACAAACTTTTTGACGCTCACAAATTATTACTAATTATTTAAAAAAATATTCATTATGTTTTTTAAGTGTAAATTATTAATTTAGTCATTTGAAAATTGCAATGATCTAATTCAATCTTTAAAAAATTAGTATTTCAATTTACTCTTTAAAATATAACATTATTCTCAACTTAATACTTTTTGTTGCCAAATTATAAAACTTTGTTGTTATTAGATCTCAAATTTTTTATTATAAAAAATTATTTTAAAAATTAAAGAGATCAAATTAAACAAAAAAAATGTTAAATACAATACGTAATATCTTTATTGTTAGCTCTTCAACCAAGACATGAAAAAGTATGGTTACATAAAATGTATTGTATTTAAAAAATAATTGTATATTTTTTTATGACTTATATTAATTGTTTTTAATTTTTTTTACATATTTTATTTTTAATAAAAAATTGATAAAAAATATATAAATAATTTTTTGATAATAAATATATAAATAATTACACGTAATTTTGTGTTTAAAAGAAATATAATTTTTAAAGATTTAAATTGAGATAATTATAATTTTAAAAAAAAAAAAATAATTTACTGTCGTTTTTTTAAATGGAAACTTGCAAGTTGTGCCAAGGAATTCTTAATTTGTTCTGTCCTTTTTGTTTTCTTTTTTTTAGCTCCTTACTTTTTTCGCGCTTTAGCCATTGGAGTCAAGAGCAGAACCTACCTACCGATCATTCTTCAGCTCTGATTATCTTCACAGCCCACTCATTACTCGCCCATCACCATCGTCATCTTCATCATCATCATACCTCTCTTCCGGCATAATCTGCACAGGTATTGGGACGATGATCGACGCTTGTCTGATCCTATCATTCGATCATTGAACAGCTGCCTCTGTCTTCGATCATTCTATCTTTCATTTTTTGGTATTCTAAATTTTTATATTTCCACTTCATTTTTTTTCCTTGAGCTTGAATTTCTATCGCCAATATAATTTCTGTGTTAATCGAAACAAGTTCTTCGCCATTGGTAGTGAAAACCCAAAACCTTTTGAATTTCTGCGAGGCCACAAACAAATTTTAGCTTGATGATTTTTGTTGCCCAACCATTATAGCCATAGAAATGTCTCCCTGTTGCTCTGTTGGATTGTATAGTTTGTGCTATCATTTCTATTGGTTTTTGTTTGCTTTGTGAGAAATCCAGAGATCTTTTTTTTTTTTTTAAATTTATGTGTACCAAAAAAAAAAAAAAGGATAAGAAGCACTTACTTATTTTGTACTTGTACCACTCAGGTCTTCTTGTACTGCCTGTCGGGTATGTCTTACGCTAATTTCCTGCATTTGTTGTTCGCCATCGGAGTTTGGTGTACTGCTTACATTACTGTAGCGGTTGTTGCCTCCTTTCGAGCCATCAATTTTCTCCGCATTTTTTGAACGGACAGGAAACCTCTTGAAGTTTGGTAAAATTATCATGGGTTATGTACTACTCGTTATTGGTGCAGCTGGTAGTGGCAAGGTAATAAATTACCTTCATGATTCATCTCCTTTCTTCTGTTATATCCTTGCTTATTTTGCAATGGTTTTATTTTGTCCTTTTTTCATCCTGACTGGGGTCTGTAATTTACTTTGTCAATTAGTCTACTTGTTGCCTGAGTTTGTATCAACAGTGTGAAGCTGCACGGCGAACAGTACATATTGTGAACCATTTAATGTTCTAATTTTGTTTTTATAACTATGTTGCACCCTCATTTTCTTTTATACTTCCAATTATTGTTATTCATTATATCATTGTTGAATCTAATTTTGTTTTTCCTTAAAACTTGCGAGTTCTGACTCAAATTACCCCAATTTGTAAGTGGATGCATGGCTTGTCTTTCTGCTAAGGTTCAACTTGAATTACCTCATGTTAATACTATTTCAAAAGTTGATCTTGTGACTAACAAAATGGACGTTGAAGAGTGTGTTTTCTTACTAAAATTTCTTTGTCAAGTTTGTCTTCACCATCTCCTTCATTCAGTTAAATTCCAATATATTATGTTTCTCCATTGCTCTTAGATTTTTGAACCCAGAGTCCTGCTTGATGGCTCCTCAGTTTGCAAAGCTTAATATACCTTTAATTGAATCGGTTAGTAGTCTTGATACTTTAAATAATGTCTACTTTTCTTCTCCCTATGATAAGCTACATTGTATTAAATTGGATGTGATCAAGTTAAATATGTCTTGCATGCCAATTATTAGTCATGGTCAGTATGGTTTTGCCTGCCAATATCATGTGAAGTTCTTTTTGTTTGTTTGGTTGATATGTGTTGAAAGTTATTCGGACTTCGTTATTATAGGTATTTTTTAAGTTTACCCTGTAAGCGAGTTGCTTAGCTGACTCTGTATTTATGTAAACCACGCTGGAGAAATAGTCCAATCTGTATAATTTTAAAGGTGTTTAATCCCTTCAAGAGAGTCTATTCTGAACTAGCTGTCCTTTCTGATGGTGTTTTCCTTGTATACCATTTATTAGAGTTTGTGCTATATGACCTGTCATATGTTATTTGGATAGAACTTAGTACAGTTTAGATTTTTCTTTTTTTTGGTTATCAAGTTTTCCTATAAAATTATGAGAAGTTGATTTTGTTTTTTAATTCTTATTTTTTTTTTAGCTCAACATTATATGACTGATTCTTTTAAGAAAGTTTTTCACGTGTTATATTTTTATTGGAGAATCGAATAACAAAACATAAGGAACTTTACCTTTGTCTATTTTGTTTACATATTTCAATAGCAACTTAGGGTTTTATGAAAGAGATTATGGCATGTTGTAGAGTGTGTTACTACCAGAAAATTCATAGCAGTTTTGCCAATTTTGTTTTAGGCTAAAAGCTTCTTTAGTAGTTCACGATGCAATTATTGTTTTGAGTTGATTCCCATGTTTAAGGAGTCAAAGACTCTTTAGGTAATTTTTAGTATGCTGGAGTGGTGACTCTATTCCAGGCAAGATTCCTAGGAATGCTTCTTACTTTGGTAAGATGTCATGTCTGGAATGCTCTTTTTTTCATTAAAAAAAAAAAAAGAAAATTCCAATATACTTTCCTCCATGAGAGTGAGACAGATGTGCCAAAACAAACTCTCTCTCATCTGGCCTTATATCTGAATAGCTCCTCTACCTCTACAAACTATGTGCTCCTCTTCACCACCACCTCAAGCTATATTCAGTGCTTGCATTGCAACGCCTTTGGGCAGCTTTTTAGGATTAGTTATATCAGTTCAAATTTCACATTTTAGTGAACTTCTATTTTCGTGCGGCTAAACTTAGGTGCCAAATATAATTTCAGTTCATCGAATATGTCATTTGGGACATGAAATGTGTATAGAGATTATGAATATCTTTAGGGGTAAGTAATTGTTTTCATTTGGTTAGAACTCTAATGAGTCTAATCTGATTTGTGTGTGTCAAACTGCTAATTATGGGAATAGTTATCAAGGATCATTCCAATTCTTTTTCATTCCTTTTCCTGTTATGCAACAATTAAGTTCTGAAATGCCTTCAATTTTATTTTTTTAATTCTATTGTCTTGCTGATTTACTTGGTCTTCCTGCAACAGGCGAATGGCAGTAGCATTGGAAGTTTTATACCACTGGACTTGATAAAGGAAAGCAGGTATGCTCTCTCTGTCTCTCTCTCTCCTATCTGCTTCCGAATATTGCTGCTTGTCAGTTATTTGAATGATCTTATGCTGTTTGCGTATGAGGGATACAATATTGCTTGTGTCATTGTAAAATATATTAATATTGATTAATTAATGCCAATGTACATTATGACTACAAGAACCTGCATTTTAAGGACCAATTGATTGCTATTTGTGAATATTGAAAGTAAATGATGAGTTTTGGTGTAAATTATATTTTTGGTTCTTATAGCTTTTGCTATCCAGTGATCTCGGGAATTTGATAGGTACCTGTAGGCTGTAGTGGATTTCTGTTATTAGATTAAAGGGTAATTAAGTAATTTCTAAAGTGAGTTTGTTATAAATAAAGGATAGGTAGTGTGATTGGGTATGTAAGAATATTGTATCAGAAAGTTGTGGGTTAGAGCATTATGCTCTGGTATTGGGGCAGAAAACGTCTTAGGAGTTGTTTTGTAGGAGCTTAGCTCTGGGGGAGGGTTGCATCTGTAATTCTTCATTTGGTTTCTCTAATCTGTAGTTTTCCATTTGCTTGGTTATACATTTTTGTTCTGATCTTGGCTTAATCTCTATTTTCTTGGTTCTGTTCTGGTTCATTATTTTGGGTTTCTGTCAGAATTTGTGGCCATAAATTTCTTTTGGTTGCAGGATGTAGGATGTGGTTGAACCCTATTATATTTGACCTTACAAAAGGAACTACTTTGCAATGCAATGATACATTTCTGCAAAAAACAATGGGAAATCATAGTTTGAATACTGTGGGATGAATCGAAGTTCAACCGCCCAAGAAGATATAATTAATTTGTTTATCTTTGTTATACAGTCAATACATTGATATATCAAATGATGTACTCTGGAAGTAAAATGCCCTACTTCCTGTTGTAAAGTTTGACGGAATATAAGTTCAACCACCCATATTTTATTGTAGTTTAGCTGGCCTAGTGCAACTTGTCGCTCTTCTCTAGTGTTTTGGATGATTGGATGGATCTTGATCTCTTTGTTTAACCATAAATACAGCTTGTATGTATGCTTCCACATATTGAGGATGGGTCTCAATTTGACAAGGCTATAAAGTGGGTTTCTGTTGTATTATAAAGAACACTTGCCACTTTCAGGAATTTACTTAACTTCCATAGCTGACCACCATTAAGAAGTCGAGTCTGGGTCCTAAATTCACTAAGCATTATTCTGATAGACCATAGTATTTGCTTTCTAGATTACATTCTTACTCATAAGTTTTTTTGTTCGTCATAGTAGTTTCATGGTAATTGTTTTGTATATTCATACTCATTGTAACCCTTCCAAAGGGTAGTGTAAGTAACTGAACTCAATATTTTTTTCACCTTTGTTTCTCTCATTCATGCTTTCTCTTCTTCCTCCCCCTTCCCTTCCCTTCCGCTTTTGATTCTACTATGGCATGTCATACTCCAATAATGTTAAAATGGTTCCTGGCTTGCGGGTTGGTCTGTTTAGCTTACTCATTGAGTGTCAAAGTTGTCTCGGTTAAAAATGAGTTTAAATGGACTAATATGTTTAGCATTTGGGTCACAAAGGACAGGTTTAGACATGTTTACTTTGGCCCGTTTGATAAACAGTCTAGCTTGTTTGATGGCCGGCCCATGATAGGTCAGGCTAAGTGGCTTGTTTTGACAGTGCTTTATGCTATGGTAGACAATATGCACCGATCCAAATTGACAACTGGGTACAGGATTTTAATCCGGAGAATGACAAGGAATGGATAAAACTCTTCTACGGTTTTACTTTGATAATATCAAAATTTCAGTCAACACAATGATAAAGTGGTAATACGTAATTCCTCATTAGGATATTTTGTTGTTTATCTTTGATTTTCCGAAAGGCTATCAATTTTCTTCTCATTACCAACAATCCATTTGAACTTCTTTGAAATAAGATCCTCATTCTTCTCTTCCATACTCACGAAGCTTGGGAAGAATTTTTGAATTCCTAGTTTAACTTCCTTCTATAATACTTCCTGGTGACCCACTTATTATTAACCAAGGAATTCAGTTAGTGAACAAATCTCCATGTCTATTAACTTAACAAGACCTTATTCATAATAATGTGTATTTCTACTACCGAATCCTCCTTCATCCTCAGGAGATTAAATAATCACAGACGCATTCTTGTTTTGTCCCCTTTATGAACACAAAAGACTATGAAATAGTATCAATTTGAGAAACATCCCTCTTCGAGAGTCTGCTTGGGGCCGCAGATTTGCTTTCCATCCATCTAATTTGTTTTTTTAATTCTACCTACTATTTCGTATCAGTGTTTATCTTATTTTTGTTTGTCTCTCTGTGAATCGTTAGATTTGAAATTCAACAGCTTATATTTTAAGTGATATATTTTTTTTAAAATAAAATTTGGACCGTTAAATCTAAGATCCAACGGTTCATAGAAAGACAAGCATGTTATTTATCTTTGGAAACAAGCAACAGATCTTCTTTGGTTAATATAACTCTGAAATATTTGTCAATAGAAAATTAGATCCAATGGTTCACAAAAAGACAAATATATTACTTGTCTTTAGATAAAAGCAACAGATCTTCTTTAGTTAATATAACTCTGAAATATTTATTAATAAAGAACTCGTAGGCGTGGAACACATAATCTTCTAAAATCTTGTAGGAGTAGTTGAACAACTAAAATTTCATTTTAGTTCTTCAAAGATGTTTCTTTTTTTTTTTAATTTGATCATTCACAAATTTTTATTTTTAAATTAGTCCCTCAAAAATTCAAATGATCTCAATTTGGTCCCTTATAAATTTTCGATTTCAATTTAGTTCCTCATAGATGCTTCTTTTTTCAATTTGATCTTTCATTTCATTCTCAATTTGGTTCCACAAAAATCCATCTTTTCTCAATTATGTTCCTCATAGATGTCTTGTTTTTTTTTCTTTTAATTTTTGGTGAGGAGTCTAACAAAGGAAGAAATTGATTTAAAAACTATATATATATATATATATATATATATATATATATATATATATATATATATATATATATATATATATATATATATATATATATGAAACAACGATCAACATCAATGAGTTAACTGTCAAGTTGACACTTTTATTAAATTATTTAACAACTACTACTTGAAGGGATCATATTGAGAATGTTTGGATTTGTGAGGGATCAATTTGAGAATAAAAATTTGCGAGAGACCAAATTGAGAAAAGGAATATCTGTGAGGGACCAAAATAAAAATTTGTAAGAGACCAAATTGAGATAAGGAGCATATGTGAGGGACCAAATTGAGAATGAAAATGAGGGGCCAATTGAGAAAAATGACATTTATGAGAGACCAAATTGAGAATGAAAATGAAAATTTATGAGGGACTAAATTAAAAAAAAAATCTATGAAGGACCAAAATGAAATTTTATTCTTATTTGAACTAAACTGTAAACGCCATGATTGATATGGCTTTATTGGCTGGCCAAATTACTGAATTAGTATAACGCTGCTAAATATTTGCCATGGTCAAACATGCTTTAACCTATAACTATAAGGGTGGCTTTGAAATAAAGAATGATGTCATTCGTATAGTGAGAGATTGCTCGTTCTTTAAAAATCGAATATCTTGGGTTTTCTTCCCTAAAAAACATGCCATGATTAAAGATAAGGTGACCGTGGGTCAACTAGTACAACTCACATTTCCGAGAAAAATATATGCTTCATAATTGATGAAGTTCAGACTTCGAAAACATCGTTTCAAGGAATGTACACTCCTACATGTACTAGGTTAATGAGAGAAGTATATCCTAAAATTGCCAAACGAGGACCTAATGCATTTCAAGTTTGTTTGTTAATTTGGAGTAAATTATTGATTCAGTATGTGAGCTTGTGCAGAATTAAATCTTTTTTGAAATTGATTCATAATTGAAGAACCAATTAATTGATTCTCTGCATGAACTTTACTTAGTACAAAATTAAATTGATTCATAAGATTGGTTCTCTGCATTCATAATTTATTTAAAAAAATGTCGAACAAATTAATTATTATAAATTATTGATTCAGTACATTAAGGCTCTTTTCCGAAACCAAATTGTATAATTCAGTAATAATATGTGAAAGAAATTATTTTGAATTAAATTTTGGGTTATTAATATAATATACTATTTTATATAATTTAATTTTTCTGTGCGTGACAGAAGAAATAAGAAAATCAAGGTTTCACCGCTTATTTGACTGTTCTCTACACAACGGCTTACTCTGCGATGAACTGATCTCTGGTTTCGGACCCAATTCCGTTCTAATCTGTAAATTTAGCGCAGAAATATTATATGAAGCACGACTTCTACTCCTTTGAAAGTTGCTTTCCAATCCATCATCATAACTTCGAAAGAAAGCAACCTACGATCCGAAGCGCCTTCTTTCTCTGTATCCTTCAATGGAGGGTGTTCGATGAAGTCCCATAGCTAAGAAGTAAATTTGCCGAATTCTTGGATTCTTGGATTAATTCCTTACTTTTAAATCTCTGTACTGTTTTTTTTTCAATTCATATGGAGAAATAGTTCCGTAGGAAAATTCATGTGGGGAGAAAATTTGGTTTTGATGTTTGCCCTTTCTGTTGTTGGTGCCTACTCGAGCTCAATTAAGATTGGTTTTTCTAAATAAATTGATTCATAATTCAAACTAACTCGGCATTTTTGTCCACTTGAAATGTGGAATTAAATCTATCGGTATGTGGACTCGAAACTATGTCTAGTGGATGAATTCTTTATTTGGCGAACAAGATCTTTTGCTTTATGAAAATTGAAACAGTTCTGGTTTTGGTTGTATATTGGAAAATTTAAGGAATTGTCTTTTTTGTGTCCCAACAGATAATTTGGGTGTTTAATTGTTAGTTACAATTGAGAGTGCTCTATAGCCTAATTACAGTTTTAGTACTTGAACTTGAAAATGTAACACATAATCCAAAAAGTAAAAATATTACATATTAGTTAATATTAACATCTAAAAGGCCCATAACTTGTCATGTGATACCTTGTGCCTCCACTATCTTCAGTTTTTTCTTTCATAATCTCTGACTTGCATTTCTCCCAAAATCACATAGACTTTAGATGTTAATTGTAATTGATATGTATAGTTTTCACTTTTGTGATAGTTTAGGGAGGTAAAGTACTACATTTTAAAGTTAAAAATTAAAGTTGCAATTAGGCTAGGAAGGTATTATGTAGTTTCTCTTATGTTTATCAAATTTCAGTTTCTGTCATCAAAACTATTGTTTCTCTTCAATTATCAATTATTTTTATGTTCAAGCAAGGTTTCTATTGATCAGCTCACAGCTGACCATTTTCATTGAATAATGTAATTTTTGTTATGTGATTAGTGGATGTCGACGCTGGGATGGAAATTGTTCTAAGTTCAGCTGAGAAAATATCTGAAACAGGCGAAGAAAGATCAATTTTGGAACCATATGTGGGTATGGAGTTTGAGTCTGAAGAGGCTTTCAAGGATTTTTATGGTGAATATGCAAGACAGGAAGGGTTCATCATGCGTCTTGATCGGTGTCACCGTTCTGAGGTTGACAATAGAATCCTTTCACGTTGTCTTTCATGTAATAAGCAAGGGTTTTATGTAAGAGCAAGAAATGGAACAAGATCAGTTCGGAGACCACAAGTTAGCATAAGAGAAGGCTGTGAGGCAATGATGGTGGTTAAAGTAAACAAACATGGGAAATGGGTTGTTACTAAATTTGTGAAAGAACACTGTCATCCTCTACAAGTTTCTGGTTTTCCTTCTTCTTATAGAACTTTGGTGAGTTTTATCTTTTTCATCTGACATTGAATAGTCATATCTCTTATTCTCTATCATTTCATAATATTCACATCTATTTTTAAATTGAATACAGTTGAGTTTCATGCCCTTTTACTTTGATTTATGATAAGGCGAGTCTTTAAGTCGTGCCTGGTAGTCAATAATCTTAAACATCTATATATTCAGTTGATTGTTTCTGTTGAAATTTGATCTATTAGACAGCCATGTTGAGAAAATATCTGATTTTTGTAGTTTTTTAGCAGTATCTGTGATATAAATTGTTTGAATTTTTTATTTTTTTTCTATCCATAATTAGGTAAAAGTTCCAGCTTTTCTATCAAAAGGAGGATGATCAGTTTTAGATTTCTATATTTTGACAAGATATTTATACCTCATCCCTTTGTCATTTATGTCTGCTGTTTGCTCTGCTTATGCCATTTAAGTAGCACTAGTTTATTACTTGTTCTGGAAGGTAAAGATATATGAAACTTATTGTTCCTCTTTTCCAACTTTTAGGCAGCGCTAAAATATTCTATAGTACAAGAGATGAAAAATGTAATTTATATTTTTGCATCCATCACTTGGTTTCTTGTCCTATAATAGATTTTGGGTATTGAAGCATTGTCATAATTTGATTTTCTTGTTGTGTTTTATTTGTTTTAGACCAAAACCATTGATGTAGCTCATCTCCATAGTAATATATATCCTTTCTACTTGGTTGTGACCAGAGAGAGAAGGTTGGCTAGACGAAAGAAGAACGACTCTGAAAGTTCTCATCTTGGCATGGTCATTCTTTCATTTTCTTTTTTTTGACATCTCTGATACCTTACTCTGCACAGCACCAACTTTAGCTTGGCATAATTCCAAATTGCATTGGCCATCATCTTGCACCTGATACTGTCCATAAGTCAGGTTAAATTCATATGCATCAAGGGACTGTCGGGTGACCTACCTAATACTGTCCAGTTCTTTACAGCAACATGTCTATATTGCTGGACTCGCTTCTCTGTGCCCACTTTTTTGTTACATTTTGAGAATGGGTATTTCTTGGAATCTCAAACAGCAGGATCGAGTCAGTGAAAAAAGTTACCATTCACAAATCACAATATTACTCAAGATTACCATTCCACAACTTTTGCCGTGTTTTTGTGTTAGCCTACTCCTTCCCCGGACACCCATTAAACATGTATATTTAGTTTCGTCATGGCCACCATGCTGGAAGAATTCTACCTCACCACAAAAAATATGGAATGTCAGCAAGCCTGAAATTTCTGGTCTTTGCCATTTTGAAGATCAATGCATTTAAGATCAATGCATTTATGAATGCTTAACAAAAAATTGTTTTCTTCTGCTTCTAGGAATCAAAGGATAGGAAGATTCAAGAACTCACAAGGGAACTTCAGCATCAGGATCAACTATGTCAACTTTATCGCCAGCTGCTACTTTCCCTTCTTAAAAATGTCGAGGAGCAAACAGAATTGTTATCAGGAAAACTTGAACTTCTTGTTAGCACTGTTAATCAGCTTGAGAGTGAAGGTCAAAAACCTTTGGACACTCACTAGCAAATTCTTGTGCTCCATTGTTTAGGAGATGTACTTAGGTCAAAGACAAAGATTTAGGTGTTGAGAATTACAGGTGAGCTGGATGTGCCACGCCACATTCCTCCTATGCAAGCCAAATAAAATTGTGTGCTGCAGAGGTTCTGTAGCTAGATTTATCATGAAGTGAGAAAGCAGCGGTAAATAAATTAGTTATAAAGATGTCTTTTTGGTTGATATTACTCTCATTTGTGTTACTACAACATAACTCAATTGACTTAATGCTGAAGAAGCTTGCCAAGTATACGATGTTTTGGATGCATTGATTATAGATCCCTAAACAGTATCTTGCATTTTTTTTTTTGAAATATCAATTTGGAGGTGTTAGTATTTACTGGTGTTTGCTTCCTTTTCTCCTTGGGAATATGTAATTCTCTTGAAGCCTGATTGTCCATGTCTTCTAACCATTGAAACGGTCAAAAGGAGTTGCCTGTAATGGGCTAGCCTAAAACTAAAACATTAAGGCTCACTTACCTTTTCTAAAGCAGATTGACTATTTTAGGGTATGTTGCTCTAGATTTATGTACTTGTTATCCTATAAGTCCAGGTTTGAATTATAATTGTTTATCTTGAAATCCTGTCTTATTTCATGTATTTCAGGCTTAATGCCTTTAAAAAAAAAAGACTATAACTGGGTTTAGATTTAAAAAAAAAAAGACTAGAACTGGGTGGATTCTTCTATGTATCAAATAACCTTGTCATTTTAGTTGCATTTCATTGTCTAATTAGTAGTTGAAACTATATTACCTCAATCAATAAATAAAATCTTAAAAATTTGCTGTAAATATTTTCACATGAACTTAGCAAGGTGTTTGTCATTTAATATGACAATTTTCAGTTAATGAGATACAACTAAAATCACAGTGGGAACCACAGTTCATAAGTTATATAGATGTTGTCTCACAAGTTTTAAACTGTCGAGGAAGATCCAAAATTATTTTTTAATTACAGCTAATACGCATAAGCTCTTTATCTTTCGCCCATAGACAGATTCACACTAAGGGTGGTTGAAGCAGTTGCTTCTACAAAAATTTAGATATTACCTTTATATATTAAATTATCACCACTCATCTTATTAAAAAAAATGAGAAAATCATACATTTTCAAAACATGAAAATATGTAGAGAATAATTGTAAAAGCTTAGTATCTTATATATATTTTTTTTCAGAAGATTATTTATTTGTATGTGAAATATTAGATGTAATTGGGGATTTGGTGCTAGTAAAATTTACTTTTGTAATCTCTCATATTTTGTTTAATAAATTACTTTTTATTTTTCACTTGTGGATGTAGGTTTCATATTGAAACTAAATCACTTATATCTTTCGTATTTTATATCATTTTTTTATCGTTTATGCATATTTATAATATTTTTTAAATAAAAATATTTAAAGACTATTTTTTGTCCTTATTAACTAAAGTTTCTAGATCCATCCTTGCTTTTGACAATAACATTCTGAAAGGAAGACTCACATCTTGTTAATTTCTATGGTTTTTGAAGGTTGGGAAGCAAGGAGTTGCAGATGGTGTGGTTGGTAGGGTTGGGATCCACTATTGGGACAAACACGATACTTGTTCCTTTACAAGAATTGTTTTTTAAAATACTTTTAGCAACAGTTTGAATTGTTGCTGAAAGTTTTAGCACCGGTTCGTTGAAATCTTTAGCCACGGTTAAAATTATGACTAAAGGACAAGCACGGGATCCTCTTGGGTGGTTGGTAACGTAGTGAAAGTGTCTAGAGAATTTTTACATTCACATCGGAAGTCAAAAAAAGGTTGTTGCCAATTTACCTAGAGGGCTGAAGAGGTTTTCTGCAAGAGAGGGATTTTAAAACCTTTTTCTTCTGTGTGTTGCTAATTACAATTGCTGAAACGATTTATTTTCAAAACTCCTATAGATCTGGCTTTAAAGAAAATGTGCAGGTTTCAGTTAATGATATTTGATTTTGATGATAATAAAAAAAATATTTTTAAAACATTAACATTTTATTTATGGACAGTTGTTTTTAGGAATTTCTCAAGATTATAGAATCACTAATTGATTGACCAAAAGAAAATTAATTATGGTTTAAATATGCTTAAAAAGAAAGTTTCCTGGTATGAGTAAGTCTAATCATATCCTTCATACAAGGAAATTTTATCATATCTTGATTGATATTATTGCTACATGATTTGTGACTCATGTTTCTATGACAAGTTTTTGAATTAAATCTGATCAGAATTTGAAAATATCAAATCAAATAAAATGGAAATTGTAACTGACACATACATTGAATGGAGCCTTATGATATATAAAATTAAGACGCTATCTTGCCAAGTCAAAGAGCTAAACTTGGAAAGAATCCAAGTGCCGAGATAAAAGAGAAAGAAATTTGGAAAAGCAATTAGTATCTTGTGACTCAAGCAGTCAGATATAAAAGTGATCAACTCAAGCCAAGGAGGATTGGTCTCAATGGTCAACAAATCTTACAATTATAGAAAGAACTAGAATCAATCAATTGCAAACTTGAAGATATTGATTAACAATTGATTATAAGTAAGGACTAGTACATTTATACTTACAATGTCTATGAAGCTGAAACTGCAGATAAGAAGAGAAATATCTTGTGCTTTGTATGTGATATTATCATCTTGATCTAAGCAACAATACTGTGAGCTTAGTGTCTTAGATAACTTTTAAGAGCTACAAGATACACTAAATCTGTAACCAAATCTAGTTTTGGGTTACAACCTTTCTTCTCTCTATCTATCTTGGTTGTGGGTGAACTGTTTAAACCCTCCAATTGCTGGTGAGCTGAGAAAACCATTGTAGTTGTCGGCGAGCTGAGTAACCTTCTAATTGAAGGTGAACTAGGAAACCTTGTAAGAGTTTGGTGCTGATCTTGTGTAAAACTATCATTATAGTTGTCTGTTTCTATAGTGGGAGAAAATCTCTTGTTATGCAAGGGGACTAAACATAAATAGTGAGATCGAACTAAAATACATAGTTGTGTGATTCTTTCTCTCTCTAACTCTTTTATTTTTCTGCACATATTTATTTATTATGTGTTTTAATCAATTATATCATTTTCTAGTTAACTGAATTTAAAAAATTGAACTTACTAGATTGGGTAAATTTTCAATAAACACCTATTCATCCCCTTTAGGTGTATTCTACAATAATAAGAACAAACTCCTATATATATATATATGTGAGTGAATAACAACAGTTACATATGGATAAAACTAGAATAATACTCATAAACAACAACATGCTATGGCACAACACAAGAACAACGACTCAAATAAACACAAAGACACAACTAAAATATGATAGTCTCTGGCATTTGAGAGGCCAGAGTCTCTTGCCAAGCAAACTATGTGGGTTCATTAGGTCCAACCCTCTTCCCTCCCCTTCTAACATATGTCTTCTTAACTGTGGGTCCATCAATATTTGTCCCAACAAGCTTCACCTTGTCCTCAAGGTGGAATTGAGAAAATTGTGTATTTTCATATCCTTCCCAAATATTCTCAAACTCAGGTAGGTTAGCCCATTTAATGAGAACTTCTCACTTACCACTTGTTACTGTTTTGATTTTCCTAATTGCCTCTGGTTGCACATTGAGTTCCAAGTCCTTAGTGAGAGCCATGGCTAATTCTTGGGTAGGTACAATTGGCGGCAGTGACTTCTTAAGTTGTGAGACATGGAATATGAGGTGAATCTTGGCAGTTTCCAATAATTTTAAATGGTAAGCCACCTCTCCAACTTTAGCTTTCACTTTGTTTATGGTCCAAAAAATTTGGGGCTGAGCTTCTCATTTTCCTTTGCTCATAAGGTCTCAACATCAAGTACACCAAGTCCCCTGCCTCAAAATTGACCTCTCTCTTATGTTAGATCAACTTGAGTCTTCATCCACTCCTCAGCTTTCTCTATGTTTTCACATACTCACTTAGAATTAGGTTTCAACCTTTTGGTTTTTCTCATTATCATCTTCCATCAGGGAACAAATTGTCTTCCATTTTAAATAAAGTCAGGGGATCACTTCCATAGAAGCCCTAAAAGGAGTCACACTTGTTGAATCTAGAATCCAACATATGGCAGCCACCTTGTCCATTGTTAGGGTTTGGTTCCTACAAAGCTCGTAGATTGTTTTCAAGGCTCTGATAGACTACTTCTGTCTACCTGTCCGTTTCCAAATGGTATTTAAAACTATATTTCAAAATAGTACTTGCCATTATTTCAAAAATTTCCTCCAAAATTGAGTTATAAAGACCCTATCTCGATCCAATACTAATGATGTAGCTTGACCACCTCTTGGATGAAAAAGTTTAGGTACTCCCTTTGCTGAAAAAGGGTGTGAAAGGGGAATAAAATTTGCGTACTTGGTCAATTGGTCTACTACCACCATTATGGTGTCTTTGTGGTGTGATATGGGCAAGTTGATGATGAAATCCATGCCAAACGTCCTTTTGAACAATGGCTTGATTCAAACTGAGAATGGCCATGGCATTCAATTATTTTAGTCTATTTTCGAAATTCATCAAAGTTGCCAAAAGTTCCATCTAGGTTAGGCCCGCTTTGTCTACAAGTTGCACATCTATAGGATTGTATTGGCCATCTAAACCTGCAGGAACCTAGAAGGTGGCTATGTCATCGAGTTACAAGTTCGACTGTAAAGTTATCAGATTAATTAATAAGTTGAGAGAATATATATATATATATATATATATATATATATATATTACAAATAAATATTAAAGTAAATAAAATAAATAATTTATATGTTAATTTCACAACCAATATATTCTAAAAAATGTATCTTAAAATAATTTGGCACACAAATCTCATATTTGATAAATTAAATATATATAATTCTTTATAATTAAATTAATAAGTTATAAAAATAATTAAAAGTAATTTATTTTTAAATATTTGATTTTTACTTTTAATATTATATGAAAATTATAAAAAAATTTTGCTAACATTGTTCAACTTTCATGATTTAATATCATTTTATATAAAATAATAATATAATTTTCATATAATAATGATATTTTATGTTTTATAATTATAGTGTCATGAATTCTATTTCTCTCAATACTTATTTTGCTCTCATTCTTACATTATGAATTTGAGAAAAAAGAAAGTAAATTAGAAAAAAAAAAATCAATCACAAGTCAACTGGGTCACTTGAATTTTGATCGGTGGATCAGGTTTGACTGGATCGCTTACAACTTAATCTAATTGAGTGATTCAGACCAAATTAATCTCCTGGGTCAACCCCAACAAATAGTCTAGATTAAAAAAAATGATGTCGAATGAGCTTGATTAGTACTATTAATTTAGTAGTCAACATAAAAGTCTATTAGCTTTAGTTCCTAAGTCTATTAATAATATGCAAATTAGTTCTAAAAAAATTTCTTAACTCCTCACACAATAATTCTTCCATCGATTTTTTTTTAACTTGGACAATTCATAATTTCAAATTCAAGCAAGGAATGATGAGTACACCTAGTGTAAAAATGATCAATTTAACTTGTTTAGAATTTTACTTATAAATCTAGTCATGCCAAATAAATTAATTATTGACAGCAAGATTTAGATATTCGTGAGTCATAAAACATTTGACGAAGAAAAATAACTTAAGACGACCAAGGTATTTTTAGAGATTAAGAGTCTATTTGATTTGTAAAAATAATTTTTTATTTTTATTTTCAGTTTTTATTTTTTGAAATATTTAAAAATATTTTTTTAGTATTTTTATATTTGACCTTATTTTAAGAAATATTTTTTAAAAAATATTTTCATTAAATTCAACAAACACATTTTCAATTTATTTTCTATTTTCAATGAAAATAAAAACAAAAAATATCCTAATCAAACATACCCTCATTTTTCGTTCACTTCAGAAAATTCAGGGATTAAAACTGAATTTATAAATTTGAAAACTGTTGGTTTACTCAAAAGTTTAATCGTTTTACTTTATCTGACTTTGAGGAAACTATAGAATATAAATGGCATGATTTTATAGTTAAAAATAACGGATTTTGAAAAAACAATATCGAAACAATGAATAACAATGAATAATGTTAAAAGTACAAAGATAGTAAATAACCCCTGATTCTATTGTGTAACACTACTATACAAAATAAAGTGAAGGGTAATGAAGTTGGATGTGGAATTATGTACAGAATAACACTAATTTACAAATCAGGTTACATCAAGGTTTTCTAGTCCAGGAATTCTTTTGCACTTCCGATTCAACTTTCCTTAAATTTTCAACAATAACTTGAATTTTTTCTGACAGTTCCTGTGATTGCTCCTCCACATTATTCATGAAACTGAGCAATTTTTCTCTGTAAGCTGCACATAGTTTATCTTGGCGCTCTAACTCCAAAGTAAGTTCTTCAATTTTCTTATCTTTATCACCCTGCAATAAGAAGAAAAATTCTTGTTCATACACAGCTGCAATTATATAAAAGTTCAGCTGGAGTTGGATAAGAAAAATAATAAAGAAAAGGCATGAACAATGTAGAAGAAAGCTTTGAAGGTTCCCATTGACTAGAATTTATTCTAGAGAAACCAAGCCAATTGCATATTTACTTTCTTTTTTTCCCCTCAAATTAGGGATGGGTCCATATCTTACTGTTACAATTAATTTGTGTAATTTAGAATGCCGCAGAATTTAGAATACAAGAAATTGAAATAGCGGCAATTAAAATTCCTTGCATTTTGAATTCCTTGTTCGGATAACCATAGTACTTACAAAAGTATACACGTGTCTACAATCTATATAGTATAGGTGTGTAATAAAAATAATAAAAGAAACTAACCCACCAAAAATGAGAGAATGAAATTCTCAAATTTCACCTATTTAGGTGGAATTTCAGATTCTTCCAAATTTACTTAATTATATACCTTAGAAATTTGAAAATCTAATCTCTCTTGACCCAAAACAAGAAATTTTTTTATAAAGTAATTCAAATACCTCCAAGAAATTACTACCCCCTCCTAAGATTTCTCATCCCAACACAACCTACAGGTACTGAATTCTTTGCAAATAGAACATCTAAAGCCAATTGTAACCTCTTTAATCCCTAAATACTTGTTACATCCCCATTCTCCTGCCACAACCTTCATAATGTTTAATGAGATTTGAGTGTTTGCTCTCTGCCTTTAAACTTTTTTACAATAAGGAAAAATATAGACACTGGCTCCACAAAGAAAGAACAAGACCTTAGTAAGAGTTAATATTAATGTAAAAACGTCTAAACTCAACTATTTTGCTTCCATTTGAACTCAAACTGAGTATGACAAATAGACCAACCATTTCCTAACTCAGAACCAGCTTAAAAATACCGAAGTCCTATAGATCCATTTCAGCTCTTCATTATTTTTCTTTTCTAAGAAATTTAATAGATAATTGGTCATTATCGAACAAAAATGATTAGCCAACACACTACTCTTCAATATAGACAATCCTAGGCGACAAAAGCAACTCCATTATTCACCCAACACCAAATGTTTGAGTAATGACGAACTTCAAGACCATGAGAGTTGAAACTTCCACCTAGAAATGCCCCAAAACAAATCTCTGTAGTTAATGGGTCATAATCACTGATATATGTCTAAAGCATCTTTGACTGGGTAGAAAAAATCATCATGATTAAGCTTTACTTGGCCACCTAAATGAGTGAGGAAGAGAAACGACCAATATGAAATATGAAGACACTTGCTACCTCAACCGTATATAAGTACTAATAACATAAAAATAATGGAAATCAAACTTCAAAAGCAGGAGGATAACACAGCGTTTTATTCAGTGAATGACAACCACTTAATTCATGCAGTTCTCCCAGCAATCAATTGGTAATCATCAATCTTGAGATTATACAAGTGTACACCAATTTATCTTAAAAGGTTCCATAATTGACCAGCGGGAACCACAATACTACAGACAGAATATTTGCTGTGAAAACAATTTGTCAAGATTCAATTAGATCCATAGAGGGCCATTATCATTATTGCCCTAATTATAGCTTGGGCGAGTCTCTCTAATCCTTTCATAGTCTTCCAAAGCCTGAGTTATATTGCAAGCTTCACAACAAAAATTTTGCAGACTTGCAGCTGAAAACACTTCTTTTGCCATAAAAACATTATTATTTAAAAACAGCACTGACACTCCTTTGATGTTGCATAAACTAGGGTTCTGAAAGAGAAAGCTATTGCCATATTACAATTTCCTAAGTTTAACTGTTAATTACACCAACTTCACAAAAATTCTACACTTGTTATGCAGATGCCTAAAGCAGCATCATTTCTGACAAAAGAATCCCAAAATATAAAATAATCAGTTCTTCTTATGTCTACATTTGCTTTCTCTAAAATATCGATCAACTTGAGCGATTTTACAGTACATTTGTTGAGATTTTAGATATTAAAAAAAGAAAAGTGATCATACAAGTTATTATAATTATAGATGATCCCTCATAGAACACTAATACTTAAAAAGGTTATCTCCAGAAAATGAAACAAACAGCATTTTAATCTACAGCTCTTGCATCCTCACACAAACTAAATGACAGATTCTCTCAATCAGACACTGGAAAAAAGGGCATATATATTATCACTTTCAAATTATATGCCACAAACTAATACTTACTTCGCACATGTGTTGTTACAAAAACCAGTAAAAATATATAATAAAGAATGAAAATTTATTTAAACCAGAAAAAAGCTCACCGGTGTGCTGAACCCATTTGCTGTAACAATTAGAGGATGGTTATGATCCTTTACAAATCTTGTAACGACCCATTTTCCAGATTTTTCCATCTTTACTAAAATTGTTGCCTTGCAACCTTCTCGTGCACTTGGTCTTGGCTTCTTCTCTGGTCCAATTGTGCCCTTATTATTTGGAGAGAACCCTTGTTTGTTACATCCAAGTCGACGGGCAAGAGTCCTCCCATCAATCCCTGAACGGCGACGTTGCATGACACGTACTACAAATCCTACCCGTCTAGCATATTCGACATAAAATTTCCTGGCATCTTCTTCGGAATCAAATTCCATGCCCACATATGGTTCTTGAAATTCAACTCCATCTAACATGCTTGTACTCACTTCTATAGAGCTTTGATCTCCCTCGTTTACCTTGTCCAAATCCACTATACAAAATCCATAAGACAATTCCATTTAGCATCATCAAGATAAACAGTTCCAATAGTCATGCTATTCAATGTCTAAAGTTTCAGTTTTTCTTGATGCATCACCAAACAACCAAGTAAATCAAACTATATTGTCAGAATATATTATATACATAAAATTGATTAAGAAAAATAAGAAATTTGGTTTCACATTATTAAGAAAATTAGATTATAGAAAACTAAATGAAAATAAAGAATGATGATGGTAATAAAACAACCACCATATGCATATTCAACTGCAGTGCCAGCTTGTTTGATAATCCTTCCCTCCCCCCTTCCCCCCCCCCCCCCCCTTTCCCCCCAAAAGAAAGAAAAAATAGAAAGGGAAAGAAGGTGAAATCAGTAAGCCGCAAAAGATCTAAAAGGAATTGACGGAAATATATATATATATAATTATATATAGACATCGTGCCAGAAAAACTTTAAAAGGCTTCAACTACTTGGCCATAAAGCAGCACTCATTACACAAATTAACTAGAACAAGATATCCTAAAAAACTTACATATATTGCCAAAGCACAACAAGAAAACAAGTTTTGTAGTAGAAGCTAGGCCTGTTAATCCAAAGAACACAGAATCTAAAAGGCAGCAAGCCAAATTGTTATTAATAGTTCTTTTCACTATAAACAGAAAACAACATACTAGACATTTAAATCACGACTTCTATCAACACTAGTTTCAGTAACAGTTTACACATCTAAAAGAATGTTTTATGCTTCTCTTTTTGTTTCTACTCCAACAATTACCGGACAAACTATTTATTGTGAAATTAGTTTGCAAACAAACCTTAAAGTTGGTGTAAACTTGCTCAAATCTTTTTCAGATGCTTCTGCATCAGCTTTAAGAAATGAAAGAGGCTAAGATATGAATAGTCATTAGACAAGTTATCCCCAAACAAAAAACTAAAACCAGTAATTCTTTATTAAGTTTACCAGGAAACTCTAACTACGGAGAGGAAAAGGCAATCACAGAATTTCAACTACAGATAAGTATTGCATATTATTCCATATATATCTGTCAACTAAGCTTGACTAAGGGCTGGCCATCCCATCTGTCAAGGCGGAACGTATTTGTTAATGGATAGCCATGGGCTAACAGTAAGGTTAGCCAAAGATTCCAGGCTTTTCCATGTCTCTATAAGCTAAAGAATCTATAAATCAGAGCTGCAACATCACAGCAGCTTTATTTGATGCAGTTCACAATTTAAAACAATGCAAGAGATCAAGATAAAATTTCAGGACTATCATATGATTAAATTTTTAAGGAGGACTCCAATGCAACTCCAATACTGTATCTGCTTTAGGTGACAGTCAGCAACTTAAAGCCATGCCAGAGACTTAAAAGGTATATATAATTAAATTATCAGACTAGTGCACAAACTATTAATAAATTATTATAACACATTTCCGTAGAAATAGTATTCTAAATTAATTTATGTTAATGTATACCAATGCAATTCTACCAAACCAAATTACCAAGTTCTTAATCATGCAAATAGAATTTGACTCCCAACTCAAAATGTTGTCTTGGGTGTCCAAGACATTAAGTTTCTCAAAAGTATGCTTTAGCAAATATGGCTCAAAATCCTGTTAAAGGAGAAAAAAGCTGTGGTAAAAAAAATGGAAAGGGAAGAATCATGGTGCTATAAAAATTTAATGCTAAGAGCCTAGGTGTCTGATACACACATAAATTTAATTATTTTCTGATAAAAGATGTAATTAAGATAAGAAAAGAATAGTACTGTGAGGTCAGGAATCCTCCTAAGTAACATAAAAATAAAGACAGCAAAGGAAAAGAGGCAAAAAAGACAGTATATTAACTTAAAAGAGCAACCCAGTCCCTCTGCATTTAAGATAAAAACAGCAAAAATTCCATAAGCTGGGACCCATAAGAAGGCTGAAATACCAGACTATACCATAAAAAATAAGAAAAGAGTTTTCAAGGTAAAAGTACTAAAATACACTCCAGCAGAGAGAGCATAACTCCACAGAACTTTATGCTCCTTTTTATTCCCAAACCTCTGTAATAGATAGACAAAAGATCTCCAAGTTAGGCAGGCAATTCCATTGTCTACAAACAGCCCAAAAACTTGGTCCATATCTGCCAAGTGCCAAGCTACTCCACAATGAATAAAGCCAAAAAGAGATGGTTATTTCTTTCAGAACTTAGCGACAAAAAACTTCTACTTAAAGAGTTCAACTCCAAGCTGAAAAAGTGTCAACGACAAGTCCTTTATTTTAAAAAATATTCTTATTGGTAGGAAAAGGATAAGCTTAAAAATTTATCCTTTTTTTTTTTTAAAGTTTTTTATTAATAAAGAGCTAGAGTTGAGAACTGACATTGAGATCTAAATTAATTTTTAAGCAAATTTGTATATGACAAGTTCAAAACTAGGTTCCTTATTTCTATCCTCTTTTATTCTTGCCCTATCCATTACTGCTCAAACTGTTGATAATTCTCAATTTGTTTGGAGAAATATAACAGCACTGTACACTTTCTCTTGCTTTGTTATAACATAAATAATATTCAACCCTCAAGGCTCACAAATATGTATAATTGAATATTTCCACTTGCTTTTGCAACCATTAAAGCCAAACCTAACCATTCAAATTATTTGGATTAGCCCTGCCAAAAGATTTTAACAATAAGTTCATTAAAATCTACCACTGTTTCTCTGTCTAAACAATCACTCATTAGTGAATTTGTCAATTCCATAGTCAGTATTCTTCAAGTATGAACCTTAACATCTAATATTTTGGAACCCTAAGCCCAATCCATAGAAGGTAGGTTTCCCAAAACTTGGTCCAGTGTCATCAACTTCTGAGATGCACTCTGGCACTTGACTCTTCACATACTTCATTAACTTACCCACCAATAAATATGAAGATTCAATTTGCTAATATTAAGCAGGAGAAAATAGCAAAATTCAAATTCCAGTCCCAAAATATACAATAAAAGGAAACAGTTAGAGGTTATAAGTTTGAAATACTACACCAAGTTGCCCAAAATATCTCACACACTAGAATCCCGAATTTTACTCCTAAACTTCGGGTGCCCAACAACACAGCATATCATAAGTTTATACAACACTCTGAAACAAACCCAAAAGTTCAATAATTTCCACTGCCCACTAATATGCAAAAATATTTCTGTTCAGTATCCTGCTTGTTTTGACGTGAAACTTTCAAGGAAAATGATTTTCTCTTCTCCCCTTCAACAACAACAATACAACAACAACAACATAGCCTTCAACAACAACAATAAAAGAAAAAAAAATAATAATAAAGCAAGCAGTTCCCTTCGCATTATGCTGTTACAATCTAAGCCTTTTCCTTGAAAAGACTCCAAAGAAGTGAAAATTTTCCTACCAATTGGCCCTGGTTGGTAAGTACAGAAGGTGCAATAATAGGATGCGTGTAAGCTATCTTGTGTATTTGAAAATGAAAACAACACCGTAACTTACTGTGTATGGAAATGGCAGATCGTTCCACTCGGTGACGTTTGTCGATTGTTAACTCGGAAGCAAGAAAAGAATTCGAGTGAGTAAAGAAGAGAGAGAGGAGATTTACAGTGAAAACCGAAAGTAGAGGCAAAAGAAACGAGGACGAGAGGATTCCTGTTTTCACCGTCTCTCTTTTCCTTCCCTGCACTTTTGGACACAGGATTTGGCACTGCTAACTGCAAAGTGCAGACACTAATTAAATTGTGCGGATTAAAAATAAATCAAGTGTAATTTGAAAAAAAAAATAAAAAAAAAAGAATAAAGAAATTTTCTCTCTTGTTTGAATAATTTTTTTGTACTTTGATTTAAGTTTTTGTAAATACATCAAATCGAGAATAATATTTTAAGAAACTAATTTTCGAGCATGCAATTTTAAAATGGTTTTAAAAATTTTGAATAAAATGTGAAAATACATTGATTGTGATAAAAAATTAAAACAATAAAAAAGTGAGTATAATATTTTTTTAAAAAAAAAAAGCACACATTTAGTGAATAACGAATAAATCAATATTCCTTTTTATTTGGTACATAAATAAGTCAATATTCTACAGCACAGAATCGTACAAACTTTAGACATTGACCCATGAAATGTTCGCGGACTGCGGTTTTATTTTACATGAAATTCTAGGGTAAATTATTTTGAACTAGATTTATATTCAATTATTTATATTTTTTAAACAAGTTTTTTATTAAAAATAAAATAATATATAATAATTTTTTTAAAAATATACACTTGCTATATTTGAATTTGAGAACCTAATAACAAAAGTACTAACATGGTTTCATTAGTAGTCCGGGACCACATGAAACAATCTCACTATCCAATGTAATCATGAAGCTAGTAACAAAGGCAATTGCAAATGGATTGAAAAGATTCTTGACGTATCTGATTGATGAATCGCAGAGCGTATTTGTACTAGGAAGACTGATATCAAATAATGCCTTAATTGCCTACGAAGCATTCTACTGCATGAAAAAAAGAAGAGAGGCATAAAAGGCTTCATGGCATTGAAGTTAGATATGTCAAAGGTGTATGATTGAGTAGAATTGCGTTTCCTACACAAAGTACTAGTCTAGATGAATTTTCCCCTTAATCTCATAAGTCTAATACTAGGGTGTGTAACATCAGTCTCCTATGCAATCCTTGTGGGAGGTAAGCGTGGCCCTTATTTTCTAAGTCTAGTAGAGGATCAAGTCAAGGAGATCAATCCGTTTTCAGTTACATTACAAGATTGAAGGTTTGGCATAAGCAATGATTGTTACATTCTATGAAGCAACCGTTCTGTAGAAGTATGTGTTGGACACCCATGTTGATATGGTGTGACACTTCAAATAGTCATATGTTATTTTGTTGACTTGGTGTATTTATGTCCAAGGAGTGAGTGCTTTATGTTGGAATTTGTATATTGTAGTTAGTTTTCTATTACATTGTATGTCTATAAATACTAGTACTTGTATTATATTCAGTTGAATAATAAGAGAATATTTCTCCATATCCTCTAATCTTTCCTATTTCCTGCTTGGGAATTTTACCATTTTGTTTATTTTCTCATAATTTTATCACTCTATACTTCAAGATATTGTTATCCATGCTGGTATCTCATGAAACAAGATGAAAAATCTGATAGTGGGTCATGGATAACAATATCTTGAAGTATAAAGCACTCACTCCTTGGCGCATTGATCAGGTTCAATTTCATTAGCCACTGATGTAACACTAGAATGGATATAGGACATGACATGGACATAAATACACCAAGTCAACAAAATAATATATGACTATTTGAAGTGATCATTTGTTTGTGCCCACTCGTTTCTGTGCGATTCCTCTTCCTTTTTACAGCTGATAACTACAAGTGATCATTTATTTGAGTCCATCTGTTTCTCTCTTTTGGGATGTTGAAATTTGAAATCCTACTTTTTCTTATATTTTTCCCCACTTTGTCTTCAGTAGTACACATGTTGTGTTTGATCCAATGTATTGATTTCATACTGCAGCTTTTGCCAAATTTTGGCAAGTTTAAAGTGTTACACTACAACATAACATATGCATGTCTAGCAAACAAATGGTCTGTCACTTAATCTACATAAACTCTGATTTCACGTCAATTACCAGGCACTGAAATTTTCTCCTCAAATTGAGAAGATGGAGTACAAATTGATTCAGATACTTCAAAATAAGGGGCCTTTTTTGTCTTCACTTTTGAGGTACGAGATGGACATGTTGGCTTTCTCAGGTTGCACACATAGTTGCATTGAAGATGAAGTTGAGGAGCTCAAGCGAATAAGTTCTATTGGTCTATTAGTTTTGCATCTACACAGATAGACAATATGGAACTTAGGCAAATTGTATCTACTGGTTTGAAAATGATTGTTGTAGCAAATTTTATTATCAAGATGTATATTTAGTCATGTTATTTGTTGTCCAAGACCAAGTGTACTTTTTTGCCTTTTAAAATATTATGTGGAATCAATATATGGATAATATTGGTATTAATTTCTTGACTTTAATCTCTTTTTTGTTATAATATAGTAGTCTCTTAGATTGTTTTATGTAAAATTTAGTTTGATGCTTATTTTTTAGTTGATTACATTTTGTTTAACCTGGCATTTATAATAAGTTCTATAAATTCACTAATCAATTGCTAAACAATTTTGAGAAATATCAAAATAATTTATAAAATATCTATAAAATTATGTAAGTGTCTATTTTGGGCTTATTATTAAAATTCAATCAAGTATCTACAAAATTCTATAAAATTCAATTTTGATCTAATAAAATTCCAAAAAATTCTAAACATTCTATAAGACTACTGATCAGCATCTGTAAAATTCTAAAAACGTATACTTAAAAAAAGTCATCAACTAATATAAACTAATAATAAGAGTATACAAAAAAAAAAAGGTCACCAACTAATACAAACTTGCAACCACTATGAATGTATACCAAAAAAAGGTCTCTAATTACTATAAACTAATTAACAGTAAGAATAAAAAACTCCCGCTTATGCAATGTCGCTCTCCTTCTATTGATGCTTGAGTGCTTTGAGTAGTTGGAGGTTGGCTCATTTGTAGATACATGTGTACAAGGTAATCAACATAGAAGCAAAATATGTTATACACACACTTACGCACATACATATATATTGTTGTAAAAATTTGGGATAGCCAATGCAGTTTGAATCGTCTTATGAGGGACACTGTCCTTAAAGAAATTGTTTCGCAACTGTAAAACTTTCTTTCAGGATAAAACAGACATTTCCTTCCAAAACAACAAAAAATAGAATACAATAACCTAGAGAGAAGAATATGAGAGTGAGGAGAGGAGATCAGATTGATATATCAAATATGAGGGGGATGTGTACCTTTTATAGATGCAAAATCATAACTAAAAGACAAGGTTTTAAATGGGTGTTATTTCAAATAAAGTAAAACTAAGCCCAATCAACATATTTTGTGCTCGGGGGAGGGGGAGGGAGGGGGAATCGTTGATTTGTATTGTACTAGCCCGAGATTGTGAGCGTTGAAGTTCACCTCTTCTCTTAGCTCTTCATGAGCCCACTATAATATGTTAATATATAAAGCATCATCTCCTTATTGTTTTAGTCGATGTAGGACTAATTTCACTCTTTTGAAATACAAAAGGTTTTCATAACACAATTTTCACAACATATATAATTTAAGGTGAATTGAGATTAACTATGTTATTACTCACCAAAGCGAAGTTCTTACACCAAGCGCTCTTTTTTGTATCTAATGTCTTATTTTGATGTAACTACCTAATTATTATAAAACTCCTAGTATGCTCAGTAATCAATTAGGTGAGATCCTAGAGGGAAATTTATTTGTGATTGATGTGTATATTGGATATAACTTTATAAGTTATTGCTATCCTTTTTGAGAACTCTATTTGTGCATGTTCTAGTATTACTCCACATGTTTGTTTCTTGAGATGCCTACATTGTGGATTGATGTAGTGAACATTATATTTTGATTAATGGAAATTTCTCCTTTCTTTTAAAGTAATGCTATGATATGTTTCATGGATGTTTTTGTTGTATAGATGGTTATCATAGGTGTCACATCCCAAAAACCGGACATGTGAGTTATACTCATAATACCTAAGGTGTACCTATGTGGCATCATATAACTTCCATGAACAGTCCTCAACTAAGCAAAACATAAATTTTTTAAGAAAAGAATTTTTGCATACATATATGAAAGTTTAGCATTCAATTATTTTTCTCCAAATTTTAAAACAACAGAGTTATAGCCAACAGAATATAACAGTAAAATACAAGCCGAGTATTATATGGTACGATAAAACTTTATAAGTCTAGGTGACCTATAAAGATTACAATGTATTTCCTAAGCTATTTGCAAAGTTTTGATCCATAAGCCCACCAGACAAACGTAGAGTATAACTCCAAGGACTACAAATTCTCCTATGGATTTCCTTCTTCTTCACCCATTGTATTTGAAAAAGATAATTATAGAAAGTGTGAGTTCATCAAAATACAGTGAGTAAATGATTGTGCAATAAAATAATATCTCACAAGTACAAATATCATGATCACTATCACAATAAGAATAATTGTATTCAGCACATTCGGGCATATATAAAATACTCATACGCAAAGAATATTAAGTAACAATAGCATGATGTCCATCCTTGAGTTTATATTCTCATAATTGCCTCATTGAGTCATAATTCAATCGAAAAGTGTTCAGTGTTTATAGTTTTCCCAGTCTTTAAATTTCCCCAGAGTTCATCCATAAAGACTTTTAACCACCTTAGGATTTAATACCGGTCCATATCCAGCGATTAAATTCCCACTATATTTCCTCTTTTGCATGCAATTCATAAACAAAATACAATGCATCACACGTTTCCACAATCCATAATTTTCAATATCATAATTTTCCTCAATTCCACAAGATTTATCTAGTTAATATTACTGACCAAAAAATTAATTAGAAATTCTAATTACGATGTGAGTGAGATTTATATTGTACTTGAAATAAAAATAAATAAACTTAGTTAGCAAAGTCATCCACTAACCTATATTTCCTATAAGAATCACTTTTGAATTGTTATAGAGAAGAGTATGTAACTAGATTTCAAGTTTCGCTATGGGAAGTTTCATGAAAGGTCAGAGAGATAATGTTAGGGTTATCTTTATCATGGATACTATTTATACGTATGAGTACTATTTATACGTACGGATACTGTTCATACTGAGAATAATAAATATAAGCTGTAAAAGAGTACACCAGGAAAGAGAAGTGAGTCACAATGGACACTCTTAAGTATCATGTCTTTCCTTAGCTAGAACATTTTCTAGACATATATTTTTTTTTATGGTTTTATACTCTATTTCGGTAACTGGTAAACAAAATAATTCTCAAGCAATCGAGGTTAATTCTTTTTTGATATGGAAGATCAACTAAAACTGCAACTCTAGAGCATACTAAGAATTTAACTATTAAATAATTGTAAAAATTTAAAAGAGCATAATATCTTCACCTTAGACCTAGATTGAGGAGAAAATGTCTAGAATTTCAGAGCCCTAACGTCGGAGCAAGAGAAATTTGAAAAGAAGAAGGAAGACAAAACTGAATGTGTGAGTTTATAAGTGAAACAGAAAGGGCCTATTTATAAGAAAAGTCAAAGATATTATTTGACACTATACACTAATAAAATAATAATATTTTACTATGCACTCACGGATTACACAAAAAATGACAGCTAATTTTACTATTTGATAACTTAAAGGGAAAATTATTCTTTCCACTTAACGTTTTAAGTTTCCTTTCAAAATAATCCTTTCATTTTAGTCCTTAAGGGGATTTTCTCACATAAAACATTATTTTTCTCCCAGTTTCTTTATATATTTTCTCTTATGCCCAATCAATATTTTATCCATGGGATAAATTTTATATCATAACATCCATTATACCCCACAATTTATGTAATCTATAAGTGAAAATCCATATTTTCAACAATATGCACAAACAAAGTGACAAGATTCACATAAGCATACAAAATAAAACAGACAGGGGAATTATTTTCTCTAAAATAAAATTATCGTAGTTTGTGAACACGCATTTTAATTTTATTCTATTTTATTTTACGATTTATTTATTTATTTATTTTTCCATAGGTATTACATCACCGAAATACTTTCAAACGCATAATTTTAAAATATAATAGGTATTACAATAGGGCTTAATCTTACAACAATGAAATTAATCTCACAAACTATGTCAGTCACGTGTTCATTTTGGGACTTCACACTTTATTTCATCCTTTTACAACAAGCAAATACAATTACATCATCTCTTATTGGCTTCAAAATCTTTCTTACATATTCGCTTCACTTTGTCTGGAATATCTATGTAGATTCCGTTTTTTTTTTGTACAATATACTAGAAAGGCCATGGGCTACCAAGAGGACATGATCCCAGACCTGTCTTGAACGAGTTAATGTTACAACAATATTTTTCTTAAGTTCCTCTCTTCTCCCTCATGGAGTAAGAGCTCCCCTCTTTACCAATTAGAGATACTCCTCTCAGTTTTAATCTCAGATTGGAACTTCATTGAAAGCTAGTTAGCATGGATGAAGCAATAATTTCAAAGGACATCACCCTAACAGAATTGGAAGAGAACAAGTTTGCAACAATTGCGGCAAAAAATGCTTTACTGGGAAGAATAATCACTGAGAAGTCACTCAACAGGAAAATAATAAAAGGCATGATAAAAAAAGGGATGCAGAGAACCAGCTGGCCTCTCTATAATCGATCTCTCACCCAATACTTTTCTATTCAACTTTGTTGATCCAGAAACCCTAAGCAGAATAATAGAAGAATCTCCATGGAACATCCTGGGTCATGTTCTTGTCCTCAAACCGTGGAATCCTCAGATACCTAATCAGGAGGTGGATTACACGCATACGCCATACTAGATTCAAATCCATGGAATGCCATTAGAATATTTCTCAAAGCAAAACGCTATTAGGACCAAAAGAAGGATCAGAGAAGTCATAGAAGCCGAGGACCCATTCCTGGGCACTTCAATCAGTAGAAGTTTTTTAAGAGTAAAGGCCTCCATAAACATAAAGAACCCTCTCATCACTGATTTCTGAGTCTCCAGAAATGCTCTTTCAAAAACATGGAACCAGATAAGGTATGAAAAGCTAATGGATTTCTGTTATAATTGTGGATGTCTAGGTCACGATCAGAAAATTTGCAAGCATAGGGGGGTCATAAGCATCACAGATCCTAGCAAACTAATGTATGGACCTTGGCTAAGGGTATCGGCACTAAAGACTTTGGAAAAACTAGGGGTACAAACGACGGCCAACGGCGAGGAGAGAGAAAAAGAAGATTGGTCAGTACAGAAAAGCTACACAACCCGACAAGCAAAAATCACAACTAAAAAAGGTAATATACCTAGTACCCCAGAGAATGAAGATGAAACCACAAAAGCCATTCAGGAGTTTAGTAACCTCTGCCATGGAACAGCTCCCAAGCAAGGAAATAAACTAAGACAAAAGGAGATTACAGCTACTGGAGAAGATCACGGAAAAGCCAAAAGAACTCTAAAGGCAACTCTCGAGCTCTGTGAAGACTTGCACACTGATAGCTATGTAATCAGTGAATATACAAGGTAGGTAGATAATTTGTGTTGGGTTTAACTTGAATTTTGTGGGTGACCCGGTTTGTAACCCGACCCACGACCCACGACCCATAACCCATTATTTCCTCAATATATATGTGTATAAGGGAATTCATTAGAAGTAGTTGATGTAATTTTTCTCTGTATAGCCTCCGTCAGAAAATAATACAGATATTCTCTCTATCCGTGGACGTAGGTTACATTGACCGAACCACGTAACTTCTTTGTGTGTTCTTCTCAATCTTTCTCCTTGATTTATTGCCTTTCAGTAACCTAACAAGTGGTATCAGAGCCTTGGTTCATTTTTTGTTCGTCGGTTACTGTAGCACGTCCGGAAATTTTCAGATCCGGCTCCAAAATTTCAGATCTTGGCCTATTTGGTTGATTTGGAGCATAAGAGACCATTCTCTGCATCTTTGGTGTGTTGAAGAACGTCGGAGACCAATTTTTGGTGGTGAGAAAATTTTCAAATCTAGTTTTAAATTTCAAATCTAGCTTGATTTGCTTGTTTTTAGGCAAAAAGAGACCGTTTATTGCATTCCTAGTGCATTGGAGATCGTTTTTCAGTTGTTTTGGTGAGTTTTTACGGTTGCGAGTACTGTTCATCGCCGTAATCTTCATCGAAAGCACTGTTCATCGTCTTCTACGGCGAGGCACTGTAGCAGTCAACGGTCAACGGTACTGTAGCGACTCAGCACTGTAGCACGGTCAACGGTCAATGGTACTATTTGGTCAAAGTTACTGTTTAGTCAAAGTTGCTGTTTGGTCAAAGCTGTTGTTTGGTCAAAGTTGTTGTTTGGTTAAAGTTGCTGTTTGGTCAAAAACTGCTGTTTGGTCAAAGCTGCTATTTGGTCATAGTTGTTGTTTGGACCAAGTTTTCTGTTGCGATCGTTATTGTTTCGTCGACACGGTTCCGGTGAGTTTATGTTTAATTCAGAAAAGAATTCTGAATTTCTGTGTGAATTTACTGGATTGTGTTAGATTGTGCTGGATTGGATTTCTGGTTTACTGCTGTGAATTTTGTTGGACTGCTGTGTTGAATTTCTGTTAGTGAAGTTCTGGTCAGTTTGCAAGGTTCTGAACAGTTTTGTGAAATTCAATTTCTGGTTGTGAAATTTGCTAGTAATTTATCTGCTGTTATTTGAGAAGATGTCGACTCATAAATTCGATATTAAGAAATTCAATGGATCGAATGATTTCACTTTGTGGAAGGTAAAAATGATGGCACTTCTGGTTCAGCAGGGATGTGCAGTGGCATTAGAAGGAGAAAGTAGTCTACCTAACACGTTGAAAGAAGAGGAGAAGAAGGAAATTTTGACAAAGGCTCATAGTGCAATACTATTGAGTCTGACTAATGAGGTATTGAGAGAAGTAGTTGATGAGTCAACTGCTGCAGGTTTGTGGAAGAAATTGGATGATAAATACCAGAAAAAGTCTCTCACAAACCGGTTATATCAGAAGCAGTATTTGTATACCCTGCGGATGACAGAAAATATGCAGGTAAAAGATCATCTTGATAATTTTAACCGGATTATCCTGGATTTACAGGGTGTTGGGGTTAAGATAGATGATGAAGATCAGGCTATCATTCTTTTGTGTTCTCTACCAAATTCATATGAGAACTTTGTTGACACTATGTTGTATGGTAGAGATAGTATCTCTGTTAATGATGTCAAAGATGCTTTGCAGTCTAAAGAGCTGAAGAGAAGAGTCTCTAGTTCTAATGAGGATGGTGCAGAAGCAGGTTTGTATGTTGGCAGAGGCAGAGACATTAAAAGGGATGATGGAAAAAGAAGCAAGTCACGGTCTAAGTCGAGGAACAAAGGAGGACCTCGATGTTATCACTGTAAACAAAAGGGGCACATCAGGAAGAATTGTCCACAGAGGAAGAATGGAAATGATGAGAAGGAACCGAATACCAGTGGTAGTGCTGCGGTGGTGCAAGATAGTTCTGACGAAGAAGAAGACATTGATGTTCTCACAGTCAGCACCTGTGGTTCTGCAAATACTTGGGTCTTGGACACAGGTACATCTTATCATATGACTTTTTCACGTGAGCTGTTTACTTCTTTTAAGGAGTGGAATGGTGTTGTGAGATTGGGTGATGATGAGCAGCTTAGTGTTAAGGGCAGTGGTTCTGTGCAGATTCAGATGTATGATGGAATAGTCAGGACGCTTGATGCTTGGTATGTTCCTGGTCTACGAAAGAACTTAATTTCTCTTGGTACTCTAGACAAACAAGGGTACAAGTACTCTGGAGAGAATGGACAGTTGAGAATTTCCAAAGGTGCTCTGGTTATAATGAAGGGTAAATTGCAGCATGGCATTTACTTTCTGATTGGTAGTTCAGTGATGGGGACAGTGGCTGTATCTAAATCTTTAGGGAAGAATGATGATTGTACAGAGTTGTGGCATTGCCGATTAGGACACATGAGTGAGAAAGGGCTGTCAATTCTAAGTAAACAAGGATTGTTAGAAGGGGCAGAAACTGAGAAGCTAAAATTCTGTGAAGTTTGTGTTATGGGTAAACAACGCAGAGTTAAGTTCATTTCTGGGAAGCATACTTCTACGGATGTTCTGCAATATGTTCACTCAGACTTGTGGGGTCCTTCTCCAGTTGAATCTCAGGACAAATGCAAGTACTTTGTTACTTTCATTGATGACTACTCTAGAAGGGTTTGGGTATATTTTCTGAAATCCAAAGATGAAGTGTTTGGGAAGTTCAAGGAGTGGAAGACCATGGTTGAGAAACGGACTGGAAAACAGGTCAAAACACTTAGAACTGATAATGGGTTGGAGTTCTGTAACGCTCCATTTGATGAATTTTGCAAGAAAGAAGGTATAGTGAGGCATCGCACTGTACGTCATACACCACAGCAAAATGGAGTTGCAGAACGTATGAATCAAACACTGTTGCAGCTTGCGAGATGCATGCGATTAAACGCTGACTTGCCAAAACTATTCTGGGCTGAAGCAGTTAACACTGCTTGTTATCTGGTGAATAGATCGCCATCTACTGCAATTGATTTTAAGACTCCTCAAGAGGTATGGTCCGGTAAACCTTCTGATTATTCTGGCCTACGTATATTTGGTTGTCCTGCTTATGCTCATGTGAATGATGGTAAACTAGAGCCTAGGGCAATGAAATACATATTTCTAGGGTATGCACCTGGAGTTAAAGGGTACAGACTGTGGTGTACTGAAAAGGATAGAACTCAAAAATTTATTACTAGCAGAGATGTAACTTTTGATGAGTCTGCTATGTTTGGTCAAAAGGAGGAGCTTGGTAGTCATGCAGGTAATAATGATCAAGGTGCCAACCAGAAGGTGGAAATTGAAGTTCAAACTTCAAAAAGGGTTATAACAGACCCTGTACAGCAGCCCAGGGAAGAAGAAGAATCACAACCTATAGCAACAAGGAGGGAAAGGAGGGAAATCAGAAAACCTATAAGGTATGCAGATTGTGTTGATATAGTTGATATTAATTCAGTTGCTTATGCCTTGGCAGTAGGTGAAAGCATTGATTCTGATGACCCGAGATCATATAAAGAAGCAGTTGAGAGTAGAGAAGCATCAGAATGGCTGGTTGCAATGAATGAAGAGATGTAATCTCTTGAAAAGAACGAAACATGGGATCTTGTACCGTTACCAAAGGGAGTGAAACTGGTAGGATGCAAATGGGTCTTCAAGAAGAAAGAAGGTATTCCTGGAGTTGAACCAGCAAGGTTCAAAGCACGACTTGTGGCAAAGGGTTTTTCACAAAAAGAGGGAATTGATTATCATGAAGTTTTCTCCCCGGTTGTGAAGCATAAAACCATTCGTGTCCTTTTGTCCATGGTAAGTGTTTTTAACTTGGAGTTGGAACAACTGGATGTGAAAATTGCTTTCTTACATGGAAATTTAGAGGAGCAGATCTATATGTCACAGCCAAAAGGATTTCTTGATTATGGGAAGAAAGATCATGTATGTTTGCTGAAAAAGTCCTTGTATGGTTTGAAGCAGTCTCCTAGACAGTGGTACAAGAAATTTGATGCATTCATGACTTCCCATGATTTTCTGCGTAATCAGTTTGATAACTGTGTCTACTCTAAGAAACTTGCAAATGATTCTTATATTTATTTGTTGCTATATGTTGATGATATGTTAATTGCTGCAAAGAACAAGGTTGAAATTGATAGTTTGAAAGCCTTGTTGAGCAGTGAGTTTGAGATGAAGGATTTGGGTGCAGCCAAGAAGATATTGGGCATGGAGATTTGGAGAGATAGAAGTGCAGGTTTACTGTATGTATCTCAGTAGAAATACATAGAAAAATTGTTGCAGACTTTCTAAATGAATAATTCTAAGCCGGTTAGTACTCCGTTGGCGGCACATTTTAAACTTGATGCTAGTACAATACCTACTACAGCTGAGGAAAAAGGGTACATGAGTTCAGTGCCCTACTGTAATGCTGTTGGAAGCTTGATGTATGCAATGGTGTGTACTAGGCCTGATCTGGCTCATGCAGTCAGTGTGGTAAGCAGGTTTATGAGCAATCCTGGGAGAGCTCACTGGAGTGCAGTTAAATGGATTATGCGGTATCTGAAAGGTACGAGTAACATTTGCTTGGTTTATGGTGCTGATAAATCTGATAGTGGCTTGGTTGGCTATACAGATTCAGATTATGCTGGAGATCTTTTGAGGAGGAGATCCTTAACATGCTATGTCTTGACTCTGAATGGATGTTCGGTCAGTTGGAAGGCAACACTTCAATCTACAGTTGCCTTGTCTACCACTGAAGCAGAATACATGTCATTGGCAGAAGGAGTTAAGGAAGGTATGTGGTTACATGGTTTGATTGATAGTTTGGGGTTAAATATTCAGAGACTTATCATTTATTGTGATAGTCAGAGTGCATTAAGTTTGGCCAAGAATCCAGTCTACCATGAGAGGTCGAAGCATATTGATATCAGATTGAATTTTATTCGAGATGTGATAGAAGACAAGAAATTATCCATCGAGAAGATAGCCACAGCAAATAATCCAGCAGATATGTTGACAAAGGCTCTACCTTCAGAGAAGTTCAAGCATAGCTTGGACTTGGTGAATGTTCGCATTCCATGAAGCCCTACAGGGCTTGACTGACAGAGATGAATTTGTACTTAGTTATGGTGATTTGAGAGAATTCAAGTCAAGGAGGGAAATTGTTGGGTTTAACTTGAATTTTGTGGACCCACGACCCATAACCCATTATTTCCTCTATATATATGTGTGTAAGGGAATTCATTAGAAGTAGTTGATGTAATTTTTCTCTGTATAGCCTCCGTCAGAAAATAATACATATATTCTCTCTGTCCGTGGACGTAGGTCGAATTGACCGAACCACGTAACTTCTTTGTGTGTTCTTCTCAATCTTTCTCCTTGATTTATTGCCTTTCAGTAACCTAACAATTTGATACCTCACCTCTCCCTAGACCACATATCAAATCATGAAAGGCAAATATTTCCGAGATGAAGATTTATGGAACACAAAGAAGCAAAAGGGCTGCTCTTGGGCATAGGAAAGTCTATTGGAAGGAAGGGATCTTCTCCTAAACCATGGTCTTTGGCAAGTAGGTGATGGAAGAAATATCAGAGTTTTCAAAGACAAATGGATTGATAAGAAGACTATTTTACACAACCAGACATCCCTTGATCAAGACACAATAGTAAACAGCCTCTTGAGCCAACATCACAGATCATGGGATGTAAGAAAAATCTTGAACAAATTCCCCAGAAATGTTGCTGCGAGAATTATAGCAACCCCTATTTTACATGAAGGTAAACAAGATAAACTCATATGGCCTTTTTCCACAAATGGTTCCTATAAGGCTAAATCTGGGTACAAGCAGAGAAAAACAGAAGCCTAGAAGGAGAAATCAAGAATCTAACACTTGCTCTACATTAACGACTCTAAATGACAATTTCTGGTCACTTATATGGCATGCTAAAATCCTCCCAAAAATAAAAACTTTCATTTGGAAGGCTTGTAAGAATGCAATCCCAACTGCCCTTAATCTCTACAACAAAAAGCTTGATGTTTGCAATTTATGCCCAATATGCGAACAAGCCAATGAAGATGTAGAGCATCTCTTGCTCAACTGTCCATGGACTAGACCAGTTTGGTTCGGATCACCCTTACAATGGAACCCAACGGATTAAAATATAGCTAGATTTGATATGTGGCTACAAGAAAAAATTAATCTACTCTCTGGCGATAAAGAAAGATATGATTACAATCTGGCAATGGTTCTTACCTTATGTTGGTTCATTTGGAAAGGTACAAATCTAAAGGTTTTTGAAGGATGCAACCCCCAACCGAAACAGACCCTTCAATCTGCATCCAGCTCAACATCCGAAGCGTTGACCGAATTGATGGATAAAAATAGACAAGATTCACAGGAGACCAACATAGCAGCTTCTGCGAAGAATTCTTCATGGTCTCCTTGTTGGAAAATTTGAAGAAATTATTAGAAAAAATATAGCCTGACTCGTACTCTGGTTGACACTGTCCTTAAGGAAAGATTCGTGGCTTTCCTCCCACGATAAAATAAGCCTTTCTGGGATACAACCCAAGTCACAGAACAACAGAGAAAAAGAAAAAATTGTGTAACCCCAAACTCTCTAAAACCTAGAAAAGGCATGGAGAATAAATATCACCATGAAAATAAATTAATTTTCATAATTAAGTTTAAGAGCATAATTATAAACTAACATGATAAGATCATGGGTGTAGTCAGTTACAAATAATATTAATAAATTAATTTAAACAAATAACTACTTTGAAATAGTTAAAGATTCTAGAAACAAATTATATCAATATTCAATTAACATAATCCCATTATATTCATATAAAGATAAAAATAATTAAATTATTTTTTTAAAATTATTTTCACAACAATTTAAAATATTCTTTTTAAAATATTCCATTTTTCACAACACTCCTCCCCCCTGAAAGTTTTCTAAAATGCAATTCTGATGCCAGCTATGATGACACTAGATTGCTCGGCTCAATAGGAGTTATCCTTCGAGATGAGTATGGCTCTGTTCTCTCTGGAGCTGCTAAAATACTCCGTGCTATGTCTACTCTTCATGCTGAAGCACTGGCTATGCGAGAGGCCTACCTCCTAGCTTCAAATTTGGGCATCAAATGTATCCAATTTGAATATGACAATATGGAGCTAATTTCAACCTGCAAGAACAAGGAAAAAATTTGGCAGATTTCCCAAACTCAATGGATATAGAGCAGCTGAAGAAGAATTTCGATATAGCTCTTTACACCTGGTGCAAACGAGAAGCTAATTCAATGGCAGATCAGATAGCAAATCTCTATAAATCCTTCAAGCTCCCTGGTTCCTGGACTGCTCTCCCCCCACCGACCCTCCTTCAGAAGTTGATTAAGGACAAAGAAGCAATTCCTTGACACCCCTGAAGCTTCGTAGTTTAGCCTGGGATAGGTGTGTTGTCTATCCCACATCCTTCGATTTCGTTCGTTCTCTTCCCTGTGCCTCAGACCAGGCTTTTTTGTTGCTCTAATCCTGTGTTTGTTTTCCTACTGGGTGTATTTTTGGGCTCCTGTGGCTCATTTATGTTTTTAGCTAGTAAATAACTAGCAGTTCAAAAAAAATGTTACAACAATACATTTTGTGGAAGCACAAGACTTCTTTTATAAATTTATAATCTAGTGACAATTTAAATATGTAAAACAATAGATTTATTAGTACTTAATATGTCACATCAAATATTCCGTGCATAAATGAAATGATTAATGAATTAATGTTCAAAACCTTTGACGAATTAAGTAGTTGACCTATATATTTTTCGGTAACTAAAGCACTTTTCTTCAAATTATAATCAGGTAAACATCCAAATAAGCTACATAATGAATTACACTAACACTTAATGAAGCATACAAGTGATTTCGTTGACAAATAACAAAGTTTTAGAAACTAATAACATCTATGGTTTCATTTCATTACATGTAAAGATGTAACACATAAAGTAATAGAAAAGATAATGATAATTTATTCCAATTACCTTCTTCAAAAATGCTAAGAGTGTATTTAGTTTATGTATTTTTTATTTTTATTATTATTTTTATTAAAAATAGAAAACAAGCTTAAAATTGTATTTAGTTTAATTTAATAAAAATATTTTTTTGAAAATATTTTTTGAAATAGAATCAAATCTGTAAACATCAAAAAGATATTTTAAATATTTTAAAAAATATATTTTAAGAAATAAAATTTAAAATAAAAATTTAAAATATTTTTACAAACTAAACAAATTCTAAACTTTCTTTTTTTAAATTAAAATATTTTAATAAAATACTTCATTTTTATTCTTTTTCATTTTTCCATTCTTTATACCAAACATAAGCTAAATAGTTATATACTTTTCCTCTAATAATAATAATAATAATAATGGCTAATCCAAATAAAGGAAAGCGATCACTCAACCGTTTCTCCGATAGCCACGTCAATTTTGGAGGGTCGAACGAGCGGTGCTTTGTTTGAAGTCTTCGATAGACTCTGGCCAGGAAAGATTAGTCCAGGCCTGACCCTGAGGCCCATATGCAATCCCGTTTTTATCCGCAATCTTTTGCCTTCGGTTCTGAACTCGAATCTGTGATTTGAACCCAAGTTTCTCTGTTTCTGCAATTGCGCTGTTGCGCTTAGTGAAGTTGATTTCACATCTGGCTTTTGCATTTTATCATCGAGTAAGTCATTAATCATTAATATTGTTACTCTGAAATTGTCAAAAGCACTTGCTACGTTTGTGGTTCATTCGGTTTGGAACGCAAACGTGGGAATCAAGCTGCTCTCTGATTTGTATATAATTTGTTGAATTTGGTTAACTTCTGACCTTATTGGCTCCTAAGAAACTGTTAGTGTTATAGTTGCAATCGGTACGTCAATACTGGTTGTGAGTGAGTCATTTATCTTAGTTTGTCTTAGTTTGCTTTTTTGGGATTTATATGGATATTTAAGTGGTCTAAGTTCTGCCAAATGATAGTGACATCATTTCTCAGCCCTTTAAGGGGTTAGCTTCAATGATAGACAATTCTGTTACCATAGGGTTTGTTGCCAATAAATTAAAACACTGGTCTTCTAGTCCTCAACTTGAAAGACATTAATATGTCGCGGTTAGTTGGTTTTGCTGCATCTAAGTATCTTTTAATTTTGTTGTATGCATTGTGTGCGCCCCTTCTGATTAAACAGTAGGGACATTAGTGTAATTCACATTCTAATGAATTTGAGGGGTTTTTATTCGTGTTGATTGAAAAGAACATTATTCTGATATTCTTCTCTTGCATCTATGATATTTTCTGAAAGTTATACCTTCTCACCAAATCTTGGGTGTGCCGTACTTCTAGATAGTCATAATTTTTTGCACTTGACTTACTTATTATCTTGTGAATATATGAAACCTTAGTTTATTTTATCTTCTTATACTTCTGTATTCTTATTTAGGCTGCATGGTGTTGTGTGACAGTGGATAATCCCATTTCTCTTCAACTGGATGGGAATGTGATAGAGAGCTCAAATGGAAAAGTGTCAGTTACAACTGATGAAGGTAGTGCCTTGGAACCCTATTTAGGTATGGAATTTGAATCAGAAGAGGCTGCCAAAGTTTTTTATGATGCATATGCCACACGCGTAGGCTTTATTATGCGTGTTGATGCATTTCGAAGGTCAATGCGTGATGGAAAGGTTGTTTGGCGTCGACTTGTGTGCAACAAAGAAGGTTTTCGTAAAATGAGGCCTAAACGAAGTGAAAATAGAAAACCTCGAGCTGTCACCAGAGAAGGTTGTAAAGCAATGATAGTGGTTAAGAAAGAGAAAACTGGGAAGTGGATTGTTACAAGATTTATTAAAGAGCATAATCATCCACTGGTAGTTACCCCAGCCAACAACCGTCGAAGTGTGCTTCATTCCCAGACACCGGTAAGTCAAAATGAGGAATAAATTACCTTTGGTGCAAGTCTGCTTGTCATTTTACCTTTATATTTGGAATTAGGACTCTAGTATTTTTTCTGTCACGTTTAAACTTTTAGGGCATCTGTATTGCTGTCAAAATATTTTATCAAAAGAAAAACAGATTGTTGTGAAAATAGCCTTTGTGGTTCCATCAAAATATTTTATCAGTACTACAGATAATCAGGTAGGGTATTTCTGATGTTGGTTCCTATATCGATTCTCACAAATAATTTTCTTCTTCCTACCCCTACTCCCTTCTCCCTTACTTATTGATTGGTTCATTATGTGAGAGATATAGTAAAGGAGTATGGTCACCATTTTCTCAGAGATGTAGTTCATATGTTCACCTGCGAGTAATGGTCTGATGCCATTTCATCTTTCTCAGAAAATTGAACTGTATGATCCTAGTTCCTTTTATTTCTTCATTTTCTTATAAGCTAATTTTCAAGTTGCTGAAGAAAGGTGCTGTTATAAGAATTAGGTTGGCGGAGTTGCTCGTGGTAGCCAAGTACTGATTTGGACATATGCAGGAAGATAGGACTAAAATACAAGTAGGATTTGTACATCCACTCAAGCCAGACTTTATCACTGGTATTGAGTTTATTATAGCACAATGGCTTGAATATCTGACATGAGAAAGTTCTTTTGGCCAGAGATTTAGTCTGTTTTCAACCAGTGTAAGTATGCTTTTGATAATTTTGGAAGTGTAAGGATTTAGCAAGTTTAATTTAAAATTGGAGTGACCCGTTACAGGATTGTGACAGTAGCAGTATTAGAGTTTGTCTCTAGGTTGGAGTATAGAAGATTAAAAAGATTGTCAAGTTATATACTTCAAGGATATATATATATATATGACCAGGAGAAAAGGCATAATTATGGTAAGATAAAGCAGGATTTAACTGTCAAGGATTCTGTTACAAAGCAGCTTATAGGAACTGTACTTATTCCTTCATGTAAAAGGTGATAATAGCAGAGTTTGATAGTTTTTTGTATTACATTTGTTAGGTTAGGATGAGCTTTGAACTAAATTGGTGTTATAGAGAAAAAGAGGGGTCTTCAAGTACAATTTCATTGCATCATAAAGATGACCGCCCTGCCCAATAGGCTAGGCTCAAGTGACACCTGCTTTGAATATAAGTGCTAAAAGGTCTTGATGTACATGGCGTTGATCTCCGAGGCATTGTGCCCTCACCCAAAGAAAACCCTAAAACCAGTATTTCTTCAATATGATATTTTGTCTTTCTGCCTTTATTTTCCTTTCCTCTTTTTTTTCATGCTTTATTTATCTTTTTTAGTGAAAAAGAGATTACTCTAATCCAATATGCACCATTTCTTTAATAGTATATTTCATCTATATTTTTCCTTTGACTTTTTACTTCTGAAAAAACTGATAATCTATCGTATGTGATAACTAAATATAATTTGTAAGTATTAAATGTTAAATATTGGTTATATTGAGTTTGCAATTAGTTTGGATTTAATGACAATTGTTAATTCTAAATTGATATTGATCATGTTATAGATAGAAAAAAGCTAGTTAACACAACTAGTTTTATATAAATTTAACTTTCTTGATTGACTTTTTGTGGTTCTGCATGTTCATTTATTTGTTATCTTTTAATAATAAATTTGGCCAATTAGTTTTTATTATTCTGATTTTAAACAAATTTGCAAAACATTTTGAATTAGTATGTGCATTTTTAAATTTTTTTTGTTATTTAACTTGCTTCTAACAACTATTGAAAATAATTCTTACACACACACACACACACACACACACACATATATATATATATATATATTATTTTGTCTTTCTAATATAGTTACTATAATGAATTCATTTTAGAAAACTAATTTCTGCATATGTAATGTGCTGGATTTGATGAATGATGACAGACAATCCATCCCCATGTGCCACACTCCATTACTTCTGAACGCTACAACACCTAAGTGCACCAGGACACTATAGATAACTCATAACATGGCCTGAAATTTGGATTCTTGGCATTTGTCTATGAATAGCTGAGCTATATCAGAAGAAGTATTCTGATAAAAGACCCTCCTTTAACAAATCTATGTTGCTTACTGATTGGAATTTGTTGTCATTCCTACTCTTCACTGCACTCAGTAATTATTCCTGTTATAAAATTATGGACATCAGGTTGACAGAACGAGATAATATGCATGTAAGGGTAATTATCTTGATACTTTAGATTGTTCTGGCTGATATTGACGTCTGCCTACTTTGAAGAGCATCCTATGTGTTAGGGCCCCTTGATACAGATCTGGTTATGGGCCTAAAAGAACTAGAGAGTGACTAATCTGATTGGGAAAGGAGGGAGGAATCTGATTTCTTTTTCTACCAATGTTGATGGTTTAGATTATAGAGAGAACCAAAATCTCTAGTGCTCACACACAAGGCAAATTGATGATAACTGATCTGATAATTCCCATTCCACATAACAGAATATATAATATAACAAATGACAAATGGTAACTGTCAAGTAACCACTCACTACATAAAATAAAACGACTGACTGCATAAAATAAAAGATAACAACACTGCAGTTTAAAATAAATAACTGCTGCACATCCCACTACTCCCCCTTTGCATGTCCCACTACTGCCTGTGGTTCCCATGTTGGTGAACCAGAAGTTTACTATCATCTACTTCCCCCCTTGAATTGATTCTTGTCCTCAAGTGTAAAGCTCTGGTTATTCCTCCTTAGTTGCTATCTTTATTGATTCTGACTCATCTTCATCCAGTAACTCTGCCCATAATGCCAATTGCTCAAATCTTTCTTGGTAATCTTCCACAGTTTCTTGTTGCCTTAACTTCAATAACTCCCGCAACTTGGGGCTGTCTATGGGAAGGCCAAACCTCAAGTTACAATGCTGCTTGAATTCGGACCAAGTTAGATGTGGGAAATCAGCTTCTAACTGCAAAAACCAGATCTGGGCATGGCCTTCGAGGTAATATGACTCAAGCCCCACCTCCTCCGCTTCGCACATCTGTTGATGTCTGAAAAAGTGTTCACATCTGTTCAACCAACCTAAGGGATCTTCTTGTCCCATTGATGGGTACCTTAGTGGTCAGGGGGATGAGGTTATGTTGTTAAGGGTGCACTCTTCCGATTCGGTAACAACATAACCATCCATGCATTTTGGAAAATCAAGCTTGGCTATTTTGGTAACCGTCGAACTGCATCCTGCTCCTGAGACCTCTGTTCTGGACATACTGGAAAGATTCTGGCCTCCACGATTCTGACTTCCTTGTTTGGTTCTATCCCTTTCGGTCTCTGCAACCAACTCGTGTGACAAGGCACCGAGTCTTGCTTTCATTTTCTTCCTTTCTGCAGCATTAGTCTCACATTCGTCCTGCACAATGCGAAGCAAAGTGTTGTTCCCTTGCTGTAGTTGCTCCATAACCGCCTGCTCTAATACCAAATTGTTAGGCCCCCTTGATACAAATCTGGTTATGGGTCTAGAAGAACTAGAGAGTGACTGATCTGATTGGGAAAGGAGGGAGGAATCTGATTTCTGTGTTCTACCTACGTTGATGGTTCTAATTATAGAGAGAACCAAAATCTCTAGTGCTGACACACAAGGCAAATTGATGATAACTGATCTGATAATTCTCATTCCACATCATAGAGTATATAATATAACAAATGACAAATGGTAACTGTCGAGTAACCACCCACTACATACAAAGAAATAATGAAATAATTACTGCTGTAAAGAAAATAAAATAAAACAACTGACTGCATAAAATAAAAGATAATTGCACTGCAATTTAAAATAAATAACTGCTGTACATCCCACTACTCTCCCTTTGCACGTCCCACTACTGCCTGTACTTCCCATGTTGGTAAACCGGCAAATTTACTAACATTGTGATGAACAGGAAAAGAATATTGCAGTTATATTGTCAATGATATGGGCGATTAATTCTGTGCATAATAAATGTCCAGAGAAATAGAAGACCATGGAAATATTAGAATAATATGTTTATCTTGGAATTACTATCCTAATTAATGTACCTAGGAATTATTAGCTTATTTATTTTACCTAGGAACTATTAGCTTGCTAATTTCAGTTTGGAACTTGTCATATGTATTTATTTCAAGGGATCCTCTCTGAGCCACCAAAAAAAGAAAGTATATGCAATAAGCAGCCAGCATTAGTGATTAATAAGTATAAAATAGAGTTTGCTTTCTCCCTCCCTCCCTTCTTTTCGCTCTATCTCTCCCTCCCTCCTTTCCTTTCTTTTCTCTCTATTTCTTCCTCCTTTTCTTTCTGGTCTCTTTTTTTCCCTCCTCTGTCCTGCATCACTCTCTCACAGATTTGTCTTACCGAAGTATCTCTTACTTTTGGAAGCTCAAAATTTTTTTTTTTAATTGATGATTCCTGTATCAGTTGTGCCAATCGTCTGTCTCTTTCTCACTGAATCATGAAGTTAACTAATCGTTCTTTTAAACAGAAAGCTGAGCTAGTTCCATTCGACCTCCAAAACTAGAGAAAAAGGCTACTAATTGGAAAGAATTTATGTAGCTATCTGAGATAGATTTATGAATTTCTCTTTGTGGAGAATGTTTCTCTTATTGATCAAATGCATGTAGTGTAAGTTTTTATTATAAGCTCCAATGCATCTAAATCCCCGATCCAAAGTCAGCCAGAGACTCATTTAATTGAAGTTCAGCAAGTGACTTGGGGAGGCGTTATATGCCCCATTTTTCTAGTAGTAAAAGATATGTTCTTTACAAATGCTAAGCATGACCCTGTTTACCAGAGATTTTTTTGATCCCTTAAATAATCTGGGTCCCTGTTGTCATTTAGTTCATGAATTGTTGTCACGCTGAGGATAAATTCTTAATTGCCCAATTCATGAATTGTTGTCACGCTGAGGATAAATTCTTAATTGCCCAAGCATGGTCTGCATATTAGAACTGTTGGCTGTTAGGGTGCAGAACTAGAAACTACTAATGATTGATCGCGATGCTTCATTCTAGTTGGATGAATTCAGTGACAGTGAGGTTAATGAACTTTAGGACATGTCATCTAGAACTTTTTAGAATTCATTATGCAAGCACAAGGATAGAGGGCGAGATCTGAGATTTTGCATAATATCCTTTTTTTTTTGTTAGAATCAATAGTATTCAGAAACTCACTCAAGCTAATCCAGTTTGAGTCTGGTGAGATCATATAAAGTTCTCACTATGTTGATTTTAATCAACGTCGGTTTTCGCATAATATTCTATGAATAAGAGAAAGATAAGTTGGCATAGATTTCCTTTTTTTTTTTAATTTTTAATTCCTAATAAAGGTGAAGCTAGAGTTTCCTTAGAGGGTCTGAATTCTCATTTCTGGATTCTGAATAAAATGTATGCACGTTCATATACAATTCCTTGCGATTTGTGTTTGATTACAGTTTTTTCCAAGCGCAAAACATGAAATAAATACTTGCCATGTGTTCTCTTCTCTATTTGTTTCTTTGAATGAATGAATGAATGTTTGTTAAGGTGTTAATAATTGCAAGTCATTTTATTTTTACTTTCTTTTTTCTAGTTTTTTCGGTTAGTTTTGTCCACGGTATAGGGATTTTGATGTCTATTTGTACTTACAATGCATGTTTATTTTGCAACCATTTGGTATTTCCAGGATGAGAAAGATATAAAGATTCGAGAATTGACCGCTGAGTTACAACGCGAGCGGAAGCGAAGTGCAGCCCTTCAAGAACAGCTTGAGATAGTTTTGAGAGATATGGAGGAATATTCCAATTACCTATCAAGAAACATTGATGGTATTGTTCAGAGTGTCAGAGAAATTGAAGAGAATAGCACCACATCCTCCTGAAAGCTAGTTGCTGCATAAATAATGCAACTTCATTCGTGTTTATACAAAATGGGGTATATTGCCATGAAATGTAAGATTACACTAATCTTTCTTGCTCTACAGATGTCAGCTAGTATGGTAGAACAAAAAAATATTGCCATAGTGAATAATTCTAACTTAAATTAATGGGTCAGAGGAGATCCTGATTGGGAGAATCAAACATTTGTAGAAGCTCTGGAGATGTACAGTAATTCTAACATAATTTTTAGAAGGTTGAATTTAGCAGGTGTTGGGAAGAGAGGGGAACTTTTTTTAGCAAGAAGCTCTGAAGATAAATGGAGGGTATACTGGAATGAATATACCTCTGCCATCAAACAATTTTTTCTTCTCTGCCTTCTAATTAATCGAGTTTGTCTCTTTATTTGCTGGACTATGGGATCAAGTTTAAGCGGCATGTTTTATGTTTTGTGGTAACAGTCCATATTAGGATAAAGAAGGCTTCTGGCGTCAGTAAATTATAAAGAAATATTCTGTCCTAGAGAGATGACTTATTACAGTTAAAATCATTTTGATCAAAATATCTTAATGAATAAGACTGATTTTACTTGAAGCTTATTTCTTTAAACTTTTCTTTCAATATATCTTATTGTGTTGGAAACACAGAATTTTTTTTAATGATTATAATGTTGTTTAAGAACAATTTGAAAAGGGGAACTATTTTCAAAATCCTATGAGTTTTGGGATTTAAAATCAAATTTGAAGGAAAAGGACTATCTTGAAAATGTCAAAAGTTTTGGGGTTCAATTTTGAATTTGAAGAAGAATGAGCATTCTGAAAATCCAGTTTTGGGGTTTAAAATCAAATTTGAAGGAAAATGTCTATCTTAAAATTCTTGAGTTTAAAATCAAATTTGAAGAAAAAGGACCATTTTGAAAATCTTAAAGGTTGATTTTTAAAACTGAACTAAAAAGAAGGACCATTTTAAAATTTCCTAAAACTTTTGGGCTCGTATTGAAAATTTAATTTTTTGAGGGAATAATTTAAAAAAATTCTCAAATATAGCCTAAAAAGAACATAAAACAAAACCAACAAAAGTAGTAAAAAAAGATGAAAATGAAAATGAAGATAAACGGTGCATTTAGTTCTGAGGCAAATCGAGTGCGGCGCCTCTGCTTTTCTGTACTAAAATTACAAAATCGTTGCTAAAAGTAAAGTGTTGCGAAACATAAAATACGTTGCTAAAATTAGCAACATTTATATTTTAGCAACGATTTTTTTACTTTAGCAACGGTTAAAACCGTTGCTAAACTCAAATCGCACTGTTTCATTAGAGAAGTATGAAGAAAGAGAGGAAAGGGGAAAACACGACACACACACAAATCAACTCAAAGGAATCCCTCCTACTCGAGAACACACCCCACTTTTGTTTTCATTTGATTTGCTGGTCTTTGGGACATGTCATGTGAGGCGTGATTTGAGTCTCTCTCCTCACTTTTATGTGTTATTAGTGGTCTGGGTTGAGATATAGTAATGTTGGATAAAAAGTAATAAGAAAGAGAGAGGAGTGTCTTTTGTATGCAAGTGTAAAGGGATGAAATGAGTCCTTGTGTGCATGTGGTAAAGGTTTTTAGAATGTTCTTTTGTGTGCTTTATCTTAGCCTTTACTGGAGAGAGCGCACGGTGGGTTGCTTAAGTGTTGGAACATAGATATTTTAGAAAATGCTAGGAGGAAAGAATGGTGGGCATGTGCTTATTAAGAAGATTGGATGTGCATGAAGGAATTTACAAATAATTCCTATATATTAATATTGTAGATAGCTCTATATCATCTATGAATAACAAACAAATTATATGCGTACTTGAGGACAATAACAGAATTCATTGATAACAATTGATGATCGGATATAAGTAGTTAAAAGAGAAGAAGAAAAGAAAAATAACTATAGAGAGTAAACTGTTTTCTTGACTTAATATGAATTTAAATAGTGTCATTTCAATGATGCTATTACACCACAATATAGACAAAGAGTAAGGATCTATCATTATGAAATCTTAATAGGCTAACATTCTCATCATTATCTAACTTACATAAAATTCAGTTTCAGTCCAATAAAAATTACGTAATTTGAGTTAAAAAATGACCCATATTTAATTTATTATTAAATCTTAATTTATATATATATATATATATATATAGATAATTATAATTTATGATAGTCGAAAAATTCAACAGTACTTACTTTTGATAACATCTTGTCTTTGCTTCTACAAGGTATATGTTATGGGTGGTCTGTGGAAAGAGAGCCAACAAGATAGAAGCAAAAGAGAACAAGGGTTGGCATTTTGATATAGGGGTCCCACCCCTGTATGGGATTTTGATATATGTATGGGAATGTGTGCTAGTAAAAAAGGAATTTTTCTTAGGGGTCCCACTTCTGAAAATATGTGGAGAGTCGACTTTCCATAGCATTACCCTTTGATATAATTGCAAATTTGATATGTTTTTTTTCAATGGCTATGTAGGCAAGCACCTTTCGAGAATCTGGATCAAAGTGAAACAAAACCAAGTGACTTGTGAGATCCAGTGTCTCATTAGAGCATCTTCAATGGTGATTTTCACTTGAGTTTTTATTGTGAATCTGACAATACTACATCAGCTTAATCAACTTTCTATTTTTTCATGTAATTCTCTACTCCAATGGTGAACTTATTAAAAAATACAAATGAGTTTCACAATAAACTCTTCACTACCTTAGTATTTATTGCTCTCAACTAATATTTATTATGAGTTGATTATTTTATTATTACTTTTTATATAAGAACTGATTTTTATATAAAAATTGTTCTTACGCATAGCAGCCAACGTAACAAACTCTAGTAGTGAACTAAAATAAAAATTGGTTCTTAAATTTAAAAACTCTTTATAAACTACCACTAGAGATGCTTTTAGGCTCACAAATATCAATTTTGAGTCAATAATGAGTTTTCTTGAAATAGAAATTTTTAAAATAAGTACATATCCTCAAGCTAATATGGTACCAAATGGAAAGTCACATGGGATTTAATGTTTCCTTAGATGTCTTGGTATTGATCCACCCCTTGCTTTTTGTGTTCTTGAAAACAATTAATAGAGTTTCAATGACCATTTGAATTTTTGCAAATCAAAAGATAATAATAATAAAATAAATAAATTAGATGAGGTGAAGCAAAAATTTTGTTTAAAATAGCCCCTAGTCAAACATGGTATAAATCGGTGGTTCAAGGTGTAGCCTAGTGCCTTCTTCGACTAAATCATAACAGCTCTTGACCTTTATTTTTTATTTATTTTGAAATCACATTAAATAACTAGGGTTTCACCAGCCTTACATATAATTCCAAATAATCATAAAATTTGTAATCTAATTTCAATTTACCTCCAATGTCAATTTATTTAGTACTTATCACTCACAATTTTGTAGAAGCTATGATTTTCTAGTCTCTTTTATTTATTTGATTACCCTTTAATTTTTAAACAATAAAAGAGAAGGGAAAGAAAATAATTAAAAAGACTTTTATTATAAAAGAAAAGGATAAGATTTTACAAAATTAATTCAAGGTTCTAGTTCAATTTATCCACAATAAATAAAAATCTCCAATTCTAAATAATTATATCTTAGGAATATTATGTCCTAAATACATATTGAATATTGGTTCATTGGGTCCTACCGTCTCCTATATTGCCAATTGTAGCCAGAATCTGAAAGTTATTAAACACAGTAATGAGATATTTAATTTTAATGGATAATAGGGTTTATTAAATGTATCTTACAGTAGTATGAGCACTTCCAAGATATTTAAAATAGAAAAAATCAAAGACATGATGTATTTATTTCAAAACTTATAAAAATCAAGTGTAATTTGTACTAGCTAGGAAGGACCAACTTTTAGAAGCTAACAATACCATGTCTCTAGAGGAACTCTTCCACACATGATGTCACGCCCACATGACCGGCACAAAGGATGAGAAATTTTGGAAGCGGATTCTTTCATATGCTTGAAAAGTATATGAGGTTTCTATTCTAATATGGACTATTAAATACGCCACATCTAATGATCTTTTTTTTTGCATTTTTTTAAAATTTCACTAATTATTTGATTTTGGTCCGTGATTATCAAATTGATCAACATTCAATACATTTTTAAAAATTAAAAAAAAAAAGAAAACAGAAAGAAAACATGAATCGTTAGATGCATATCTAACTATCCACGTTAGAGTAGAAAAGCATAGGATATAATCTGTTTCCAGGAATTTTTCTCATCTTGGTTAGCCTAACCTAAAACCTATGAAATGCACTTCAAGCAATTTTTTTTATAGGGTATGAGCATCAATCGGGCCTAAATAGTTGAGGAATTACATCTTCTTCCTCTAAATTCCATATCCTTCTGCATAGGGAATCGGATTAGCTACAACGCCCAGGAGAATTTAGGGCTTTTTAGCTATGATTTTATGACTTTTAGCCACGGTTATAAAAAGTGTTGGATTCTCCTGAACGCTGGAGCTGATCTAGATCCTTTGTATAGTAGCCTTCAAGCAATCCGACCATTCTTCAACCTCTCGCAGACTCCATTCGACATCCAACACAGGGCTGTGTCTTGGATAAGGCAACTAAGGCAATTAGTTACCTTAGGCCCCCTTACTGCCCTACGCCCCCATTAGCTTATACTTTAATTTAATGTCCAACGATGTATTTAAAAATTTAAAAATAAACTCCATATCCTTCTGTACAGGGAATTGGATTAGCTACAACGCCCAGGAGAATTCATGGCTTTTTAGCCATGATTTTTTGACTTTTAGCCACGGTTATAAAAAGTGTTGGTGTAACACCCCGACTTTTTATTTCCTTTAAAAATAATAATTTTTCTCTAAATCGGTTCACTGGATAATTTTCTGAATAATTTCCTTTCAAATAATTACAGATTTCACTATTCACAAATTTTACTATTCATGTAAATAGTAACTTTGCAGAAAACTTACAAGATTCTCATTAATTATATCTGAGCTTGAATATATACAAAAATAATTTACATAATATTTATTATTATCTTTACATCTTTGCATCATAAACTACTATAAAATATATTTCTACACTTCAATCTCATCATTAATATCATCAAGCCTTCCATTTTGCCTTTTTTCCTGAAATGATCAATTTTCTAAAAGTGAGATATAAAATATCTCAGTAGCTAGTCACTTTCTTAAAAACATGTAAACACATGAGGAGATCATTTCAGCCATAAAAGCATAACATCACAAATATCACACTGATAACAATTAAATTTCTCTTGTTCACTAAGTAGAACAAGATTTATAAATACAATTCTGTAAAAAAAACTGATTATGCACAAAGATATCATAAATCATAACTAATCATACTTTTATGGAAGACTAACTACCTGATTCTCAACCTCTTAAACCTCCTTGCTCATATTTACTCTGCGTTTCCCATGTCCTTCCTTCTTCTTCTTTCCTTTCTTCATCTCTTTCTCTCCTCTATTTCTCTCCCTCGTCTTTTTCTCTCTCTCCTCTTTCTTTCTTTTTTTTTTTCTTTCGTTCTTCCTTTCCCAACTCACATAACACACACATATATACATATATTTTTAATATTTTTTTTTCACTATTCCAGCCTCAAATCAAACATCACTTTCTCCCTTTTTTATTTTATTTTTTTTTCTCTTTATCTTCCTCTCCATCATCTTCTCCTCTCTTTCTTCCTATAACACCCCACCGTGACTCACCACATTCATATATATATATATATATATATATATATATATATATATATATATATTATTTAATTAATCAAACTTCACATCTCCTTTTTTTTTTCTTTTTTTTCTTTCTTTTCTTTCTTTTCTTCCTTTTCATTCTCACCGCACACATCACTTTCATACTTTTTCTTTTGGTTGAAACTGATAAGAACCCTCAAATCTTTTTATTCTATACAAATAGGTCCCTACTCAATGGATAAAATTCTATTTATATCACTCAAAAATTTCTTAATAACTATTTTATCCTAATTTTCTTGCTCATTTATTTATTTAGCCTCATTTTCTAAGGTAATTAAATTTGGGATATCACATTCTTCCCCCTTTAAATGAATTTTGTCCCCAAAATTCAAACTAATGCATATATACACATATAAAAATTGCAACCACAACGTGCATGAAAATTTTCCAAATACAAACATCACACTTATTAACACAGTCAATCTATCATTCATTTTACACAACTGTAGTATTATATTTGCTTGATTTGCTTATGATTTCTTGAGTGATCAAACCCTCAATCACTTTGCATTTGTACCGTAGATTTGCGTATGATTTCTTGGGTGATCAAACCCTCAATCACTTTGCATTTGTACCATAGATTTGCGTATGATTTATTGGGTGATCAATCCCTCAATCACTTTGTATTATGTGCCGTAGATACTTGCACTGAGTGACTTGAAAATTTAACCCTCAAACTCTTTGTGCATAGGTTTTCATAGTTATACACTGAGTAGTATGAGACTCTAACCCTTTCAAACTCATGTATTAGATCCCGTAGATCTTTTTAGGTTTTTCATAGTTATTCACTGAGTAGTATGAGACTCTAACCCTTTCAAACTCATGTATTAGATCTCGTAGATCTTTGCTCATCAATAAACAAGTGAAAATGTATCACAGTACAATTACCATGAAATAAATTAATTTCTACATACTTTTATTCCTTTGAATTTCTAAAAATATACCAATCATCATATACTGTCATCTGAAAGATTAATTGCTTAATATCCAAATAATATTGTAAATGTGACTTATATTGTACTTTGACTAATAACATCAAACTAGCTTAGCAAGGTTATTCACTTACCTTGACTTTTGCTCAATTTTACCTTGAATCATCCTTGAAAATGTGTAAGATAATGGAAAATACATCACAAAAGCATCCAAGGCAATTTTCTTTTTTTTTCTTCTAATTTCATTTTCTTATAGAATTTAATTTCTATTATGAAACATATCTTCACTTGTTTCATAATACATCATAATCATACATACTTTCTTCTAACTCAAATTCTTTCTACAGAATTAAGAGTTATTACATAAACATAGATATGTTTATACTAATAACATTTCTAATCATAAATATGGCATGGAATAAGAATTCCAGATCATTTTTGTAGAATTCCATCTTCAAGAATACTTTTAGAGAGAAAACAAACACATGGATAATTCATATGATCATAGGAAATATAAGCTTTATCTATAATTCAATGTACACTTCACTAGGTACTTAATTTTATAGAGACAATTATCTCTAATATTTTTTTATCTAAATTATCACACTCAAAGTAAATTCTAATTCAACTTCGGCATACCTTTTTCTTTTTATGAATTTAGGCTATAATGATTTCTTACATGTAAAATATATTGGCCAGGCATACGTTACAAATAAGACTCCATTATTTTCTTCATTCATCAAAAGATACCTGGTATGCCTTTATTCATATTTAATCAATTCTCTATATGACTTGCTTTTTTTTTTCTCAAATTCTCTTCTAAATCTCACTTAATCATAACAAACATTCATAGCAACTCAAACACAAACATCATAAAAATAATACTTTTAACAAATCAAACAATTACATGTAAATATTTTCCTTTCCATAAGATGACAAGATCTTTTCCTCTGATACCATTTTGTAACACCCCGACTTTTTATTTCCTTTAAAAATAATAATTTTTCTCTAAATCGGTTCACTGGATAATTTTCTGAATAATTTTTTTTCAAATAATTACAGATTTCACTATTCACGAATTTTACTATTCATGTAAATAGTAACTTTGCAGAAAATTTACAAGATTCTCATTAATTATATCTGAGCTTGAATATATACAAAAATAATTTACATAATATTTATTATTATCTTTACATCTTTGCATCATAAACTACTATAAAATATATTTCTACACTTCAATCTCATCATTAATATCATCAAGCCTTCCATTTTGCCCTTTTTCCTGAAATGATCAATTTTCTAAAAGTGAGATATAAAATATCTCAGTAGCTAGTCACTTTCTTAAAAATATGTAAACACATGACGAGATCATTTCAGCCATAAAAGCATAACATCACAAATATCACACTGATAACAATTAAATTTCTCTTGTTCACTAAGTAGAACAAGATTTATAAATACAATTCTGTAAAAAAAAACTGATTATGCACAAAGATATCATAAATCATAACTAATCATACTTTTATGGAAGACTAACTACCTGATTCTCAACCTCTTAAACCTCCTTGCTCATATTTACTCTGCGTTTCCCATGTCCTTCCTTCTTCTTCTTTCCTTTCTTCATCTCTTTCTCTCCTTTATTTCTCTCCCTCGTCTCTTTCTCTCTCTCCTCTTTCTTTCTTTTTTTTTTCTTTCGTTCTTCCTTTCCCAACTCACATAACACACACATATATACATATATTTTTTAATATTTTTTTTCACTATTCCAGCATCAAATCAAACATCACTTTCTCCCTTTTTTATTTTTTTTTTCTCTTTATCTTCCTCTCCATCATCTTCTCCTCTCTTTCTTCCTGTAACACCCCACCGTGACTCACCACATTCATATATATATATATATATATATTATTTAATTAATCAAACTTCACATCTCCTTTTTTTTTCTTTTTTTTTTCTTTCTTTTCTTCCTTTTCTTCCTTTTCATTCTCACTGCACACCTCACACACATCACTTTCATATTTTTTCTTTTGGTTGAAACTGATAAGAATCCTCAAATCTTTTTATTCTATACAAATAGGTCCCTACTCAATGGATAAAATTCTATTTATATCACTCAAAAATTTCTTAATAACTATTTTATCCTAATTTTCTTACTCATTTATTTATTTAGCCTCATTTTCTAAGGTAATTAAATTTGGTATATCACAGTTGGGTTCTCCTGAGCGTTGGAGCTGATTTAGGTCCTCTGTATAGTAGCCTTCAAGCAATCCGACCATTCTTCAACCTTTCACAGACTCCATTCGGCATCCAGCACAGGGCTGTATCTTGGGTAAGGCAACTAAGATAGTTGCCTTAAGCCCTCCCTTACTGCCCTATGCCCCCATTAGCTTATGCTTTAATTTAATGTCCAACGATGTACTTAAAAATTTAAAAATAAAAAAAAAGTGAATGGAATTAACAACTAACATGTGACTTTGAAAGTTGTGATACCAACTAATAAGAATCATCACGATTTGAAAAAAGTGCATAAGTGATAGGTATTAACAAGCTTTGTCAAAAGAATTAAAAAACAGAAATATAAAAATAGTTTTTCCACTCGCACAATCACATATATCAAATCAGAAATATCACATATCGTCTCTATCTCTCGTCTTATCATTGTATTTCCAGCTTTTCTTCGTCTTCTTCTTCTTTTTGCCTTCTCAAATTTTTTTCTCCGTCAACTACACCTTTTCCTCTTCTTCCTTTTTTTCTTCATTTTTTGACTGAATTCTCAAGGGAGATAGACATATGGCTGACCTAAAATTGTTGCAGTACAATACATAATATCAGCATTCAATTCTCTATCTCTATGTTTCATCATTCCATCACTTTTTTTATTTATGTTGCACAATCTATTTTATTTATAGTTTTATTGTTTCTTTTTTATTTTATTTTTTTTATAATTTGTAGTAATAGAAAATGTCAAATAGAAAGTACGAGTTTGGTTTTGAAAAATTGAAAAAAAAAAAAGAAAAATTAAAAATTTAATTCAATCTGAATGTTGTGCTCTTAATAAATTTGTGACTATTCAAAAAAAAGATGCTACAAGTTCAATTGATGAAAATGTAATTGAACAATCACCTAAAGAAATAGATAATGTCGAAAACACTAATAATCTTAATTCCATGAACAAGAAAGTGATAAAAATTAATGAAGATCATTTATTAGAAATAGATGTTGAGCTTAATAATACATCAAATGAACTTTTTGAAAATATTTATGATCCAAGAAAATAGAAAAATATTGAGAGAAGTGTTAACAAAGGAAATTAATACTCCAATAAAAATATTAAGTTATATCAAAAGATTAGATTATTTTCCAAATATATGCATTGCATATAGAATATTATTAACAATACTTGTAACAGTTGCTACTGCTGAAAGAAGTTTTTCAAAATTAAAACTGTTTAAATCATATCTTAGATCAACAATATTACAAGATAGATTGAATGAATTAGCCATATTATTTATTGAGAATACTAAAATTAATTGATTATAAAACTTTGATAAATGATTTCACAGCTAAAAATGTTAAAACAATAATATAAAAATTAATTATTTATATTATATTAAATTTTTTTAATAACTTTGCCAAAGGCCTCGAATTCTCTAAACACGGCTCTGATCCAACGTTGCCATCGCAAGCCAATGCGCCACCATGTTCCCCTCCCTGAAACAGTGCTCCAGCGTCACTTCCCTTTCTCTGCTCATCATCTCTCAGATTTTCCGAACCGGTGGCTCAAGAGGATTTTCCTTCGCACACCATTTGCAGACGAGTTCGTCCGCTTCCCTTGAATTCGATTCGAAATTGACTTGGAGTAAACCTTTCTCCCAAGCAAGTTCAAGCCCCTTCAAGATGCTCCAAACTTCCGCTGAAAGACTATCCAAATAGTCGAGATTCATGGTGAAGCCATAGACCCACCTACCCATCGAGTCTCGGATCACACCCCCGCAACCTACAGAATGGCCGCTACCTCTGCTTGACTCATCCACATTGTATTTCATCCATCCAGCGGCGACGAATCAACGCAACACTGACCTCCTTCCTGACCATATCAGAAAACTCAAGCACCTCAGAACTTTCTTCAAACTCCTTCGCTGCCACAATAATGCTCCAATAGAGATTCGCAATGTCACAAGCTTCATTCCTGAATACCCAGGCGTTTCGTCTAAGCCATATTCTGCGGACCGCTTCTCTAAAAGTAAGCTTCCAGTTTAATCTCTCCATCATCCCCTTTTCCCTTCTGCTATTGTACATGAACCATTCAATAGTATCACCTTCATGCAGGCTGTTCCCATTAAGCAGCAAATAATTGTCACACAAATTAATATATTCATCTTCCCAAAAAAACCAAAAAAATTTCAGAGGACTCAGCCCTCTCTATTCATGGATCCGGATCCACTCCAACTAGATAAAGAGTTCAGTTCTTTTTTGTCACAATTTTGTAATTTTTAACTACAGTATAAAAATTAGAATTATAACCGTGACTAAAAGTCACAAAATTGTGGCTAAGAAGAGTTGGAGAGTTAGAGCAGATCCGTGTCCCTCGAGTCAATGTGCATACACATATGTCATAACTCATGAACTCTCCTACTAGTATATTACAGAGCTACTTCTAAGAGTACAAATCACTTTAGAACAGTATTCTCAAGGAATGTTTTTCCAAATCAAGAAGGGGACTATCGATGACCACGAGACTGCTACCTACATTACAGAAGACCTTCAAGCTCAACAACCATCTGAAAAGATTAAAAGAAAAGCGTGAGTGAAACTCAATGAATAAGAGAATCCTTACCACAAATAAAACTCAATATACTTAACGTTCAAATAAGATAAAGTGATGAAATATCTATGAAAAGGGGGATCATGGGATATGGTATCAGAACATGAAATATTCTATTCGTTTTCGTTAGAGTACTCATCGCAAGACATGAAACCGCAACAAAAGATATTAAACGAGAAATGTGAGTAGCATAGCATCATTGTCAAGCAAAATTCTTAGTCAAAGGAGATGCACCACAAGAAACAAGGTTAAGTACACAACCACATTTCACAATGAGAGATAATTATTCGCATAATACACATCATAACAATTATACTAAATTACATGACATAATACTTTGATATGACTATTGAAAATCTATAGTTTTAGTGTAATAGTATAAATACTTTGAAGTTTAAGTTTTAATTATTTATGACTAATAAGTATGGTTTAAGATTTTAAAGTGTGAAACTTGTATATTAATTATTTATTTTTCTTACTTTGATATTTATTTGTGAACACACACACACACATATATATATATATAAGAAAATGATAAGGGAGGTTGATCTCCTTAGAGGTCGACCTCCACCCCTCACAATGAATTTGGTAGGTCCCTTTTGAAAATTTTTTTTTTGACAAACACGCATTTCAATGTGTGCTATTGAGGAGGAAGAGTCAACCTCTCCGTATCACTGCCCACATATATATATATATATATGCATGTAATGACCTAGGTATATATTGACCCAAGTTTTTTGCTGAGTTAATGACTAGACCGATTTTTAAAACTATAATTAAAAATGAGTACTGTAAAGTGCATAATACCTTCCTCATTCACAATAGACTTTCAAATCCATTTCCTTTTTTGGTAAATCAAACATTATCTTTTAGAAAGTGAATTTTCCTCCAAAATTTTTACCTTTCCAAAGTAAAATTTCATAGGAATCTCATCAAAATCAATTCATTTTCAAAAACTAGATTTTATTTTAAAAATTCGAGCGCATCACTTTTTTCAAGGTGTGACACTTTGATTGACCCAACCTATATAACTCTTCTTTTGTTTTTTCATGAATTTTTAGACACTACGAAGAATTGAAGCTATGTACTGTGATTATAAAACTTCACAAATTAAAGAAAAAAAAAGACTAGACCTCTAAAAAAAATAAATTATAAATAAAAAAAAGTTCACAAAGACTAGCTCATCCCAACTCCAAAAGTTTTTTTTGGATAAAAGAAAATAATTTCCATTAAAAGGCATTAAACCTGAAATATATGAGATAATACAAGATTTCCAAATAAAACAATTACAATTCAAATTTGAACTCGTAAACAGGTACATAAAATTAAAACAACAAACTCTAAAAAAAATATTTAGGTCTCAACAAATGTAACACACCCTTAGACCAATAAGATTAAAGGTAAAAAAAACCAAACAAAAAAGTTAACATTGACAAAAAAAAAAGGCTACAACGCTTTGAACCATCAAAACGTTAAGTGTGGGCTAGCCCAATGGACTAGGCCCATGTTCATTTGCCAAACATATTTCAGCCAATAACACTTTACAATGTTTGCATATTATAGGCGACATTCCTTCCAATGCTAGCACGTGATCTCTCAGTTTAGCGGTCCCAAGTCCCAACTGTAAGGAACATTCAGTTGCACAAATTAGAGTAGATAAGGATTTTCATCTCCAATTAAATGATCAATCTTGCCACCTGGATCTTCAAAAAAATCAAAAACAAGTTTCATTTGTGACCCATCAAAAATAGTAGTTAGCCCAAGGCTTCATATTATAAATTTTGATAATGACAAATGTGTGAGAATTGTGCCTAAAGTATATCTATCATGTGATATAAGTTAAGCATAATATAATATTTAAAATGTAATACTTCACCTTTAGCAAAGTAGTTTCAAAATGATGAAATGAGTTTTTTAATATAGTTTTGTGAAATTAGTCGTTGTAAGTAAAGGTTCTTTCATAAAATATTTTGAATGCTTGAGTCAAATTAATGAATATTCTAAATCTTGTCTCTAGATTAGGTACCTCAAATAAGAAATTTTGTTACTTCAAATAAAAAAAATAAATTACTATTTATTGATACACATTTATTTCACATAGAACTTCAAATGTGTTTGTATCTTGAAATATTCTTCCTTTCACTGCAACATCCAAATTTAATTATATATAAAACGTATTCGTTCCTTATTTAGGGACCATGGCACTAATTAAGCAATCTATCCTATTCCGAGAGTACTGGCTTCTTTCCTTTTTTGTTTTGCATTTATTCTTTTTGCATTCACCACAAGTAATTGCCTTAGTTGTCTGCCTTCTTTGATTCTGACTAAGATTCTTTTCATTTAAGGGGTAATGTTGTTTCTGATCTTAATACATTTAATGCTAAAAGCTTCAAGATTTTGATAGTTGCATTAATTAAAAACTTCATGTTAGAATCTTGTCTTAAGAATGAGAGAAGATCATATCAATTGAATGGAAAGAGGACCACGACTCACCCACACAATCTCAAATATGAATTGTTAATTCGTTTATTGGTGATGTGAGATGAAAAATTAATTAAAATCATATATATATATATATATATATATAAAACTAAAACACTTTCAATCAAGGGGATTAATTAATTATAACAAATTCTTAAATACATTCCTTCACAAGGTTTCTATTGTGTATTTAATATATTTCCTCCATTAACGCACTTTACTTTTTTCATTTTCGATATTTGACTTTTTTTTTTTCAACAAGCTTCTTTAATTATAGCACCTGTAAAATTACTAACCTAAATAACCAAATTTTTAAACTTTGGCCACTTTTAGAAATTTTCTTTTCAATGTAATTCCTCCAAAATTTTGAGATTTTCCAAAGATTTCTTCTCTTTCAAACTAATTTTCACTTAAACCCCCTAAACCTTTGAAAATTGCAAAATTGCCCCATTTCGAATATTCTTTATATAATTTTTATAATCAAAGCCCCCCAAATTTTGAAATTTTCAAAATGGCCCATTCTCCCATAACTTTTGGATTTTCTCAATTTAGTCCCTTTTCTCAAATTTCACTTTTCACCCCAAAACTTTTAGGAATTTCAAAATGATCCCGATTTTCCAAATTTGATCTTTAAAACCCCCCAAAAATCTTAAATTTCAAAATAATCTCAATTTTTCAAATTTGATTTTGAACCCAGAAGTTTTAGATTTTTTAAAATGATCCCAACTTCTCAAATTAGATTTTTTTAACCACAAAGCTTTTGGAATTTCTTGAATTTGATTTTTACCCTTGAAATATTTGGAATTATTAAAAATAAGCCCATTTTCTTAAATTTGAATTTTGACCCAAAAGTTTTTGAATATTCAAGATAAGCCCATTTTTAAAATTTAACTATCAACCCCAATACTTTTGAGACTTTTGAATTAATCCTTTTTTTCGTGTTCACCTGAAAACTTTTGAGACTTTCAAATTGGTTCTTTTTCCAAACAATCCCACAAATTTAAAGATTTTCCAATTAAGTCCTTTTTCAAGAATCACCCTAGAACTTTTAGGATGTTTCAATTCAGTCATCTTTTTGCAAAATTACTTCTAGTTTGGACCCCAAGCCTTTTATAAATTCTTAAAATAGCCTCTCTCTTTTTTGTTCTCATTTTGTATTTCATTTTGGACTCTGGATTTTTCTAAAATTTTAAAAAATGGCCAGAAAAAACACGGTGTCAACATCTACTAAAATAAATTGCTATATTTTTAGGTTTCCTCCAATTTTGTAACTTTACGAATAAAAAAAAAGATTAAAGAGAGACAAAGGTAAATAAACCTATCCCAAACTTGGGGTGGATTTTCTTGGATTAATCAATTTGTGTGCCTTAATGATATTAAAATGTTGTCAGAACTGGTTTCAATTACTTTAATAATTTGTTGAGTGGCTCTTGGATCATAGTTGAGAATACCATAGATCATATTGTTTGAGAGTAAGACACGTATATTGTAAATTATCAAAGTATTTATTGTATGGGAGGAATCAACGTGTAGGTAATTTGGTACTTCAAACTTTGAAATCTTTAAAAAAACAATTTAAAATTTTGAAAAACAGCTTAAAACAATAAACACTTCTAATTAAAACCATGAGGAAACTTTTTCAATCAAATAAGCAAATCAAGGAATACATGTTAAGGAAAAGAAAAGGAGTTAAAGTCAAGAGAAGAGGCAAACAAATTATAGAGGTTCGGTCTCAAAAAATGAGCCTACGTTCTTGTCCAAGATTTACCCATACGCAACACTCCCAGTGCTAAGTAAGGATATGTCCCGGTCAAGTTGCGCTTCCTTTCATACTTGGCTGGTCATGTAGCTAGGGTACAAGACACCACCATTGGACCCTAGGTTGTCCTACGAACATTCGAGGGAATTTGGCTAAGGATTTCACAAAAACTACCCACGGATTACCTTGGTTGAGGCAAGCACCTGTGGACAAGGCACTCAACCCTCAGATGGACCACAAGATGTGAAAAAAGCCCCACAGAAATCCTCAGACAAGACACTCGACCCTTGGAGGGACCTCAAGAAGTTGCAAGTAAATTCCCGAAAAGGTGTGGAAAAAGTCCTACGACCATTTTTATGCCCTAAGCCTTAATTTCTATGCCCTAATAAGTCTTGAGCCCTAAATATTAAGGCTTAATTAGCTGCTAAGTCATCTAAATAATCTAAGTCTCAAGCCCTATGCCTTAAGTACAGTCCTTATTCTTAGATCCTAAATCCTAAGTCCTAAGTCATAAAGATTAAGTCCCAAGTCTTAATTACTAAATCTTTGTCCCTAAATTTTAAGGTCAAAGTACTAAATGAGCCTAATTCCTAACTCCTATAAACCCTAAGCTCAAAGTCCAAAGTCTTATTTCTAGAGTCTACCCTAAATCCAAATTCTTAAATATTATCTCCTAAGTCCTAAGGCAATTTAAGCCATCTATAAACTCTATGGCTTAATATCTAGGCCCTAAAGTCTTACCTTGCCTAATGCCTAAAGCCTAAGGCCTAAATCCTAGCCTTAATTAAGCCCTAGACTAATATACTAAGATTGAGACATATGCTCAAAGCTTTAAAACTGATATTCTGATCGATTTAATAATTAATCTAATTTTTTAAACTTTGATTTATATGCATCCACTTTTAATTTATTTTCCCATTATAATATCTCCCTTGGTTTTTTCACCCATTGTTGCCGACAAGTAAAAGCCATTTTTTTAGCAATTACTCTATTTCTACGTACTTACTTGAAACAAAAAAGGAAATTTTATAATCTTAATAAAATATCATCTCTAATTATAATAACTATGAATTATTAGTTTCTTAAATAAATTATTAAAATATTTTTTGGTTTCAAGAGAGACCCTAAACCAAAGTCATATGGGACATTGTTTGTTTGTATTTGTTGAAAGTCAAACCTGACAGTCAATAAATATTTATAAGCTGTGGTTGAAATACGATTAAGTAAAAGTATTAAAATGCGTTGATTTTTATTAGTAAACCGCCTATTTCATACTTTTGTGTTTCCATTCACAACTCAGTATATATATATGTACACCTGGTTATATTTAATTAAATCACATAACTAATTTTATTATATATTAAGTTCAACTTAGGAATTTCTTTTTAAAAAATAGAATATACGTTAAAATTTGATATTAAAATGTCAAGATTTATATAACTAAATTGAAAAAACAGATGTATTTTTCATAGACCGAATAATTTATGCCAAACAATTTGAATCTATTTTATTACTTCCGTTATTTTTGAATGTAAGGTGGCGATCATTATTTATTCAAAAGAATCATAGCTTTTATCCCCAAAAAAAAAAGTCAAAAGTGTTCCCGCGATATGATGATGCATATGTGTACAGTACACCAACGTCATGGCGGATGTGTAAACCAAAATAAGTATTCAGGAAGCTCTTCATTTTTGTTAGAATAAATTTTTAATTTGGTTATTAAATTGTTATATATATAAATATGTATCTTAATTTAATTTTTAGCAAATAAAACATCTCAATTTAATCTTTGATTATCTTAAATATGCACCATCATATCTCAAGCATGAACTCCGTTGACCGTTGTTCTCTCTTGCACATAAGTCTTTTGAATATAATGATCGTTACCTAAGATTTAAAACAATGGATGAAATAAAAAAGATTCAAGTTGCTTGCCTTAAAATTGTTTGGCCTATGATAAATACTGTGAAGAGTTTCTCTCTGACGCGGTAGAAAAGTTAAGAGTTTGTTTAGTTTATAAAAATATTTTTTATTTTTATTTTTAATCTTATTTTTTAAAATATATTTTTTGAAACATTAAAAATAATTTTTTAGTGTTTTTAGATTTGGACATATTTAAAAAACATTTTCAACAAAATATTTTTATTAAATTCAATCAAACATATTTTTAAACTCATTTTTTATTTTTAGTAAAAGTAAAAATAAGGAATGTCCGAACTAGATCCTAATAATGTTGCACATATATCGCTTTACAAAGAATCTTAATTCTTTAGCCCCATGGGATGGTTAACTTTCCACTACCTATTTTAGATTGGAAAAATACCTTTTATCACCCCTAAACTTTAACCTATGTTGCAATCCTAACTTAAAATTTTATTTTATGTTAATTATAATTTATGTTTCTAATTTGTTTTAATTATACTTTTGAGAACGTCGTCCAATATTGAACAACAAATGTTAACGTGGTATTCCGTTTGTATATGTTAGTGCATCAAAATTAACTTAAAATAACTAAAATATAGTGTAATTTAATTTTCAAAGACATATTTTGAATTTGAAAAAAATATATTATAAATTTGGTCTTTTAAAGTTAATATTTGACATGGTACATTCAAAGTTTTTGGTGCTGATGTATACAAAAATGAATACTATGTTAGTATTAATTCATTGTTAAATATTTAGATGGCGTTAAATTTAAGAACATAATTTAAACTAATTAAAAATATATAAAGTATATTTAACATAAAAAAATTTAAATTATAATTAAAATATGAATCAAAGTTGAAGATGATGTGGTTTTCATTTTAGATTTGGGGCAAAAAGATGTATCACTTTTTAAATCAATGAATTGATAGGAAACTGCCTCCTTTGCAAAATAAATAAATAAATAAAAATACGAAAGCGTAAAAATGGTTGGTTTCTAATAAAATAAACACGTTTTAATAAATACAATATTTGATCATATTTCAACCACAGCGGATATGTACATTAATTAGTTTTTCTTTAATAACTTTGACAACTTTATTAAAAGATGAAGACTAAAATAAGAATGTCTAGAAACCCAATTAATAATTAAATGTGTGTATATATATATATATATATATATATATATATATATATTATGATAAGAAAATTAATTTATATTAAGTAATTCACTTATCTGTCGATATAATAATAGTTGAGTACTTGAGTTGATAGCTTGAATTACATGAAGCAAAATTTCTTTGAACATGTTACTGTAGAAATATTTCATTTAAGTTAAAATAAATTAGTAATTATTTGCGTGTGATGTACAGAGTGAAAATTGAATCATCGTCTTATTTTGGTTAAAAAATAATATGAAATCCAAACATTAAAGTAGTATTTCTTAATTATTGAAACAAACATTGGAAGAGACTTAAAAGTCTTTTTCACATCTTGAAAAATTATAAACATATTTACAAAAATAAACATATCCATTATATATGAGATCTTTTCCAATTGCGCTGGTGGTGTTAGATTGTAGACTTTGTCATATATGAGAATCTTGAGTCATATTTTATTGACTATTTTAAAACTGTTATATAAAATTGACTACGACTAAATGTTAGTTTTGACAAAGACAAACAACCCACATGATTTTGGCTCAGGGTCTCTTTCGATACCCAAAAAAAAATATTTTAATAATTTTCTTAAAAAGCTAATAATCCGTACTTATTATAATTTTTTTTATTACACCGTACTTATTATAATTAGAGTGATATTTTATTATGATTATGAAATTTCTTTTTCTTTTTTGTTTCTGAAGCATATAAGTACGTAGAAATAGATTAGACCGATCGCTAACAAATGGCTTTTACTTGTTGACAAAAATGGGTGAAAAAAAAAATAAGAGAAGGAAATTATAATGGGAAAAGACTTTAAAATGTGAAGTACTTTTTTATATTTTTATTATGAAGTTCTCCAATTAGACTATATATTTAATATATTATCTTTAATAATAATTATATTTTTTTTACAACTTCTTGTTATATAAATGGTTCTTTAAATAATTTTTTATTTGTGTTCTATATTTAATAAAAAAACTTAATAACAAAAATGTAAAAATTGTATTTATGAATCTAATCCATTATAATAATAATAATTGGAAGAGAACAGACAAAGAAGGTCAAAGAGCGATGCTTTTTTTTAAAAAAAAATTATTATGATTTATGAATCTTCTTTTTCTTTTTTCTCAAATAGTAGAAATCGAGTAATTTTATGGGGTGACAAAACTAAGGGGAATTATAATAGTTAATTAGAAGAGAATGGATAGAAAATTAAGGTCAAAGAGTAGAAAGAAGAGTTTAATTAAAAAAAGGTGACAGAAGAACTAGTATATACATCAAGGTTCCACAATTAGACTGGTCATTAAACTAGTTGAGGTACCGGTTCAATGATCAATAGTCGGACTATGGTTGAACCGGTGGTATTTAAAATAAATTAAAATATATAATTAGTATATATATGTTACAAATATTAAAATATATGATATATAATATATAATATTAAAATATTTTAGACATGTTACAGATATATATTCATACTAATCCTAAATCTTCTCTGAATAATTTAAATTTTTGGAGATTTCTTAAAATACATAATAAAATTCAGTAAAAATTTAAAAAAAAAACAGTTGAACCAACGAATTTTACAAATTCAAATACTCACTAGTTTTACCTAGTCTAATTCAGCATCTAATTTGCCCAGATGGAATTAAAGTTTTGTTTCAATGCCCTAATGACCTTATTTTGCCCCAAAAATTTTATGTCACCAAGAAAAGACATTGAAACTCTTTACCAAATTTCAAAGCATTTGGAGTTGTTTTGGTGGGCCTATGAAGTGAATAGCAGAACCTTTAGGAATTTGAGACTGCACTAACCGATGGTTACTATATGGCTTCTTCTTGGGTCAAATGGTGGAATTAACCCTTGTAATGTTTAATGTAGCTATTTAACATGTTGATAAGGAACCCTACCAAATTTGGTGATTTTGAGAGATGTCTATCATTCCCAGAATTTTTGGGAAGTCTGGAACCCAAATCTGTACAGCAAACAAAAATGTGTTGACAAATTTGAGATTATGGATCCAAATGCAGGTAGTTTGATCTCCAAAGTTGATGATTAATCCTAGAAGATATTTATACAAGATAATCATGTAAAATGATGGTTTGGTTAGAATTCTGGGCTGCTCTATCTGTCTGGACAGCAGCAATTTTGTCTAGTCTTTTCATGAGCAATTTAGTGCAATTCTGATTTTTCTTTCCTTCTCTCTTCTCATCTATATTTAGGTGATTTAGTATCTTTTGTGCGGGCTGTTATCCCTGAAAATGAAAGAACAAATCAACTTGAATCCGGATTAGTTGATATCTGTGGTTTGGTGTTCGGACGCCAAATAATTGTTTATTAAAAAAAAAAAAAAGAGCAAACAAGTGTATAGCGTAAAGTTTTGGGTCAGCCTCCAGATAAGTAGCTAAACTTGAACTAACATGAAATCATTTTGAGATTAAACCAGCACAGTCTTGTTTCCAAAGTTTTAAATATTTTCAAGTGATTTTTTTTGCATGAAAAATTCCTCGTCAATCATTTGAGTTGTAATCTCTTTCTCCTATACTAATCTTCTTCAAAGTCAGAGATAATTTGGGATGTTTGAATCCTACTATACAGTTCCCATATATGATTGCAGATTAGATTGCAATTATTTTGAAATGAGTTATACAATTTGTTTTCCAGAACTTATTGATCTACAGTGACCTTCTTCTGAAAACTTCTTGCTAAACATTTATTTTATGTGATATCTTCTTATGCTTTCCGTTCTTGAAGCTGATGAGAAATTGGAATGATTTGAGAAACTTGTGATATGTGGCACGACATTTCTCAAGTGAATGACAAACTGATTATGTGAATTATCATTGATGTTTCATGAAAGCCTATTTGCATCAGGAAGCTACAAGGGGAATATCTATGGAGAGATAAGGGTCATATATGGAGGGACCTATGGAGGGAACTGAATTTGAGAATAACTGTTTTCTTTCTACCACTTTCAGAATTAATGTCATATGCTTTTCGAAGCAAGTGAATGATTTCCATATTACTCCATCTATATTATGATTTACTGATTTTTATTTACCTCTTTGTTGTTTTGGTTTAGCTACTCACTGACCTCATAAGCCCACACCTTTCTTTATATTTTTCAGATAGTCATCTTATCTTAGGAGATTCCTCTTATTGATCTTTTTTGGTTCTTGTGTCTCTGTAAATTCTAGAATAAAAGCTTTGTAAACTATAGGCACAATTCTGTAAACTGTTCAAACGGGCTTTGGCCCGCAAGTCTAACCTGGCCTACAATTGAGCAGGCTTGGACATTCAAGTTTAGACCTGTTTTTTATTTTATTTATTTTTTACATACTTATATTATATATTTAGTATATTTTAATTTTGAAAAAAAAAAAAAACTTGGCCTGCGAGTCAAACACAAACGGCTTAGGACATGAAAATTTAAACCCATCTAAAAATGTGCCGGGCCAGACCTTTTTCAGTCGACGCGTTTTGATAGTGTTTTATAAGATTTTAAGTTGAATTGGAGAATGATGTAGTAACTCTTGCATGAGTTGTAAGAACACTTATGTTGATTACATTTATAAAAGCAGGTTTTCTTCTCTTTGTGTTGAGATATGGAAAATCATCAACCAACACATTACTCTTCAACATAGACAACTTAAACAATTCACTAACAGAGTAACAGGCAGTCCAACATAGCTTAAAAACACAGCAAGCAAGACTTTATAGCAACAAATTTGAAATTAATTACGGCACAGCAATAATCAATCCAACACCTAAGTGACGAAATCAACCATTAACATATATATTGAGTCAGAGTTCTTGACCCAGGGAGGAAGAGCAGCAGCGAATGCAAACCAAAGAATAACACTGACAGATATGTAGCGAAGTGCACCAGCAAATGCGAACCAAAGCATAGAAGTATGAACTAGCACCAATGAATGCAAATCAGAGCAGAAAAGCACAAACCATAATCGACAAGAACGATGGGGAATAAACCAGCACGTCAAAATGGTAGCACAACATTGGAAAAGCTTAAGAGTCGAAGGAAGAGACTGAAAACCAAATTTGGGGGCTAGGGTTATCCTAAACAATGCATTTTGCTCTTCAAAATAGATAAAAAAAAAATAGTATGGTTAGGATTGAATGGGACTCGTACGATCTTATAATTCTACGATCAAGATTACGATCTTACTTGATCTTGATACAAAAGCAATTTTGTTTGTGATCTTGCAAGTAAGAGGAGAATAAAATGGTGATCTTGACTGATTTTACAATCAAGATTGCAATCTTTATTTATGATTACCATTGAAGGAAAATCATTGCTTTTGCACGATCTCGTTAAGATGCTTGATTTTCTTCTTTTATAGTGTCTCCAATATTAACAGCACTCAAATGGATTTTAGTGTTGATAAGAACCTAGATAAGTAATATTTTTCCTAAAATATCAAGAGGTTTGAACTCAAGTATTGTAAATTTTGACATCTATATAATAGACTAAAATAATTCCACTTTAAAGCATTAATTGCATGGATGTCATTAAATAACATATAATAAAATTAATAAATAAAAATAAAAATTAAATAAATAAATTCATTCTTATTAATAATACTACATTAAATTCATTATAAGCAACTTTTTTGAGGTATACTGTAGGGCTTTCTTTTAAATTCTGTGAATATTACAATATATTAAATGTAAATTGGTGTGATTGATTCGATAATGCATTCAAATAAATTTGAAAAATTTGTATTCAAACGAATTCAAATTATCCCTTTTAAAACTATAAAATGTCATAAATTTAATTAATAATTAAATAATTACAATATATTAAATGAAAATTAGTGTGATTGATTCTATAATTGCATTCAAATGAATTTGAAAAATTTGCATTTAAATAAATTCAAATCATCCCTTTTAAAATTGTAAATCATTATAAAATTTGAGTGTTTTGAGCTCGATCTAAAGCTGGACGAATTTTGTGTTTGGAGAGTTTATATCAGTTGCCTCTGTGCCGATCTGAAGCTCGATCTCAAGCTAATACAATGCGTTTCAAACTTCAATAATGACTAAATGTTGAATGTCATGCGATGAACTGAGAAGCAGCATTGAAGAAATAATCAGATGGCTCCCGTATCAACTTCAGAGTGGATTTTTCGTCACCGACTACAGAGATCTAAAGCTGGTAAGTATTAAGTATACATCTCCAACAAGCATTCTCAGAGATTGTTAAATTAGCATTTGTAAAACTACTTATCAAAATCATTTCAATACATAGAATCAAGAGCAATCACGCAATATATCGCCCACGAATATGATGAGAAAAGGGACCCAACTGATAAGCAAGAGTCCCAAAAGATGGCGATTACAGGGGAAAGGTAAACTCCTCGGATCCAATTTTTTTTCCCCTTTTTCATTTGTTTGTTCTTTGATTTAATATAGTTATTTTGTTTGAATTCACTTCACATCTTGGAGTCAATCAATTTTATGGTATTCTTTATTTTTTATTTTGTCTCTAATGTTGTATGGCCCGAAGATTCGAACTAGATTTCTGAATGATGGTAATCCTATTAAATTGAAACAAGGTCAGGAAATAACCATATCAACTTACTATAGCATAAAGGAAGATGAGAATACCTACAAAAAGTTGGCTGAGGATGTGAAGCTGGTAGTGTAATATTGTGCTCAGATAGAATTATCTCATTTACGGTCTTATCATATGACAAAAAATTAGATTTGGTTTGATGTCGCTATGAGAACTTTACAGTTCTTGACGAGAGAAAAAATATCAATCTTCTTGGAGTGATAGTGAATCTCCCTACATTTGTCACATCCCAAAACTTACATGTGATATAAACATAAAATACCTAGGGTGTACCTCCGTGGTACCCCATAATCTCTGTGAACATTCTTAATATCCATAATTATGTGAATCATAAATATTCCAAGAAAGATATTTTGTATACATATTCAGAAAATGTTCAACCTTCAAACACTATACAACCTCCCAAGCCTAGGTGACCTACTAGATTACAGAGCGTTTCCTAATCCTTACCAATTGTTTACCAGACAAAAGAAGAGTATATCCTTAAAGGCTATAAATTCTTCTCCTCAACCACTGTATCTGAAAAGATAATCATAGAGAGTGTGAGTTTATCATAACTCAGTGAGTAAACAACTGTACATGAAAATATCATAAGCACAAACACCACATTTACTAATACAATCAATCTATTATTTATTGTAAATAATTATAGTAATACACTTGTCTAAATTTTGCGTATGATTTCTTGGGTGATCAATCCCTCAATCACTTTGCATTATATGTCATAGATACTTGCACTGAGTGACTTGGGAATTTAACCCTCAAACTCTTGGTGCATAAGTTTTCACAGTTATACACTGAGTGGTATGGGACTTTAACCCTTTCAAACTCATGCATAGGTCTTCACATTTATACACTGAGTAGTATGGGACTCTAACCCTTTCAAACTCGTGCATAGATTTTCACATTTATACACCGAGTAGTATGGGACTCTAACCCTTTCAAACTCGTGTATTAGATCTCGTAGATCTTTTGCTCGTCAATAAAATAGTGACAATTTATCACAATATAATTACTATGAAATAAATGAATTTACACATACTTTTATTCCCTTGAATGTCTATCATCAACCATAACAATCATCATATATTATCAACAGCGAGATTGATTATTTCTCACTTCAATAATGTTATAAACAAGACTTGTGTTGTACTTTATCTAATAAGATCACATTAGTTTAGTAAAGTTATTTACTTACAAAATGTTCCAATTTATTCAAGGAACAATCACATCTAGTTCTTTAGTCAACTAGAGAAATCAATTCTCAAAGGTAATAAAATACCTTCCAATGATATTGTACTTTTTCTCAACCTGAACACACACTGATAATCTTCTCAATTTCACAAATAACGCAAATGGGATTTATATTGTGCTTTGACTAATTTATTAAATTAATTTTGCAAGGTTGCCTACTCACCTGGATTCCACGCTCTTAGCGCTCCCACCTTGCGCCCCCAAAAATCCCTATTGTAACCAGGTAAAAACCATTAGGGTTACAAAATAGAGAAATTTCCTATCACTACTCTCGACCTTTACTCACATCTTAAGTCATAACTCCTAACCGGTAATAAATTTCTAAATGACATTTATACCATTGGAAACTAGACCCAAAGAGCTTTCCAACGATATAAAGTTTTCCCAAAACGGAGTCCGGATGAAGAAGTTATGACTGATTGAAAAATAAGCTAAGGCTTTTCAGCATACCTGGCGCCTGGGCGCCACACATGGCGCCTGAGCGCCAACACAAGCCTGGGGCCTGGGCGCCACACCTGGCGCCTGGGCGCCAAGTCCCTTTCTTCCCAAAATTTTCTGAACCTTGGCGCCTGGGCGCCAGGATCGCGACCTTTCACTATTCCTCTCGGTTTTGGCTCAGATCCGGCCAAATCTTCACCGTTTTCCATGATTTCTTCCATAGGATCTCACCCTTAATGTCTAAGGAGCATTTAGACACCAAAAACACCAATTTTAATCGAGAAACGAAGCCGGAATCTCGATTTTTACCCCAAACTTTCTGAAAACTATAAAATAGGAAAAAACTTGAGAAATAGAAATTTCTACCTCAATTCCTTGCTTTCCCTACGTTGCTTGGCTCCTAGAGGCTCGCCCCGTAGCCCGAGATCCACCCTCTAAGCTCGGTTGTGGAGTTGGAGTGTAGAGAGAAAGAGAGGAGAGAAAGTGAAGAGAGAGAGAGGAAAGGAGAAAATGAAGAAAATTTAGGTGAGGCCGCCTATTTACTCGCCCGGGGTGAAATTATCACTTGCTCTTTAGTTGACCCTCAGTCAAGATTAGTAAAAACAAATTCATAAAATCTCACCTCGGGTGATTTTAAATCCTAATTGCCCCACAGTTTTCTTCTTTCACTTTAGTCCCTCTCAAAGTCTCAAACTCCACTTTAACCTCGAATCCGTCATCCTTTTGGTACCGGACTCATAATTCATTCCCATAAGCTCTATTCTTCTTCTCAGGTTCCTACTTGGTCATTTCTCAAAAGTACTCCATACTTTCTTTTCTTTTCGTTTTAGTCCTTGAGAATTTGTAAAATGTCCTAAATTAAAATTTTTGAAATTTCTATTTCCAAATTTCCTTCACTAATTCAAAAAGAACATTTCTCATGTAATTAAATTTTTCAATAAACTTCAAATAGACTTTAAATATTCATGAAAATTCTTGGGATATTACAACATTGATAGAGAAAGACAAAGATGATATCTTGAAATGGGGAGTTGTCAAAAAAATTGACATGATTGTTCTTTTTTTTTTTTTGCTTAAAAAGGTTTAGACTAGTGGAAGTTCAGAAAGTGTTGGGATAGTATGCAAAAAATATTCATCTCATGTTAAAGGTATGGTCTTTCTTCATAATATAACGTGACCGTTTATTATCATAAATTTTTATTTGCATAAATAATCAAAATTTATATTAGAATATTTACGTTTTAAAAAATATATGTCATGACTCATAAGTCTCATAAGTTTTATAAGTTTCACAAATTTATAAATTATAGTATTACTATCATAATATATTATATGGATTCCAATGTATTTAATATATTATGTGAGTTATTGTTAAAGTAAATAGCAAAATATATTTTTATCAGAATATATTATCATAATTATTAATTAGTGTAATTAGTGAAATTAATAATTAGTGAATTTCATTATTTTATTTGATTTGAATTGATTTGAATGAATAAATTAGGTAAATTAATAAATTTGATAAATTTGGTAAATTAATGACATCACATAAGATTAATTATTTGATTTGAATTGATTGAAAAGATTTGAATTAAAATTCAAAAACAATTACCTTTATTATTTGATCATTGTAGGATAATTAACATCACATTAAATGAATTATTTGATTTTAATTGATTTGAATTGAAATTAAAAAACAATCACTTCTATTATTCGATTTGAATTGATTTGAATTGAAATATATAGATAATAAATTGTTAAAATATACATATACGAGGATCAAGACATATTGGAATTAATTATTAATCATATGTATAAAATTTCTTTACAGTTGATTATCCTACATTCCATATGAACATTTTTAATTTAATTATTTTTTTTGTAAAAAATTTTAAATTAAAAACTTTTTATTGATTACACATACATCGTATTATTTCATTCCATTTGATGACTTATTCTACATCATAATATAATGTGGTCGTTTATTATCATAAATTTTTATTAAAATTTATAATTTATATTTTTATAAATAATTAAAATTTATATTAAATATTTACATTTGAAAAATATATTTCATAACTCATAAGTCTCATAAGTTTCATAAGTTTCACAAATTTATAAATTATAATATTATTATTAGAATATATTATGTGGATCCCAATATATTTAATATATTATGTAGGTTATTATTAAAGTGAATAGCAGAATATATTTTTATTAGAATATATTATCATAATTATTAATAAGTGAAATTAATAATTAGTAAATGTTGTTATTTTATTTAATTTGAATTGATTTGAATAAATAAATAAATTAGGTAAATTAATAAATTTGATAAATTAATGACATCGCATAATATTAATTATTTGATTTGAATTTATTTAAATTATTTGAATTGAAATTAAAAAAATTACTTTTATTATTTGACATTGTAGTATCTTAGAGGATTTTTTAGTAGGTAAAATAAATTTGATTATGGAATTGATATGTGAATTAAAAATTTTGCTTTATTTGACTTTATTTTGACTTCTTTCCAAAATAGTTATTAATTTAATAGAAATCAAAGTTTGAGATATGAATCTTAAATTATTATCCCTTAACTGAAGAAAGAGATAAAAATCAAATTATTGAAAGACAAAATCTAAGGCTTAGAAATTCAGTACAAATGCATGAAACAACAACTTTCAATTTTTTTCTTCTATGGATCTGATTGAAACCAAAAAAGACATATTTAAAAGTAAAGATGAAATCAATATTCAATCAATCACTACTATATGCAAAAAATAATTTATAACAAATAACAAATAATCCACAAATTAATTAATTTACCTGTTTTATTCATTTAAATTTATTCTATTAAATAAATAAATTAATTCAAATTAAAATTAGAATAAGTAAAATAAATTTGATTATAGAACGGATAAATCAATTAAAAAGATTTAGTTATTTATGTTTAAAAAGTATATGTCATAACTTATAAGTTTCATATAGATCAATTGTAATTATTATTATTTTTATAAATTACAAAAATTTTTAAAATTATAATTTAACCGTGCATCGCATGGGACACTAGTTGTATAGAATACATTAGAAGAAGAAAAATAATGACAATAGAATAATAACTAAAAATTCATGCATATTTGCATCATATTTGGTAAAATAAAACACAGATGATATGATTTTTTTTTCTATATTCTAAAACCAATAAGAACATAATAATTCTTTTTAATAATAACATGAAGTAGAAAAACGAATTTTCTTACCTTGAGAAGATGAAAAAAAAAAACGAAGAAATTTTCCACACCACGATTAGAGCTTCGTACTAAAAATGCGTTGTGAAATAAAGAAAAGAGATTAGCAAGAACAAAAGAAAAGAAACTCAAGAGAATAGTGCTTTAGGAACTATTCTACACTTGTATGTGTTTTTTGTATCATTCTTTGTACAAATATCACCTTTATATAGGACTCTAGCCATGGAAAAGAAATGTGACTTTATGATAAATTAAGGACACCATAAAAGGGATGTATTGCACTTTTAAACACATTAAGAGAGAGTTACACAATTAATTAAGGGTGACTAGGGATGTTATAATTTCAAGAAATTTAAGAAGGAATCCAAAGTTCATCATATGCCTTTGATTTGGTCATCCACTCATATGCATCTATATGCATATAAATATCATTATTCAGAGAATTGGATCGAATTGGTCGATTTAATTAAAAAATTAGTAAACTGGTAAGGAGACTAGTTCGGTTTCGATTAGTGAATTGGTAAGTATTTGAACTAAAGAAAAATCAGTCGATTCAATTAGTTCAACTGGTACTTTTTTATTTTTGAATGTTTTATTTTTTTATTTTTTAAAATTTTTACTAAATATTATAATGTATTTTTAAGAATTTTCAAAAATTTAAACTATTAAAAAAAGATTTAAGATTGGTATAAATATATATATATATATATATAACATGTTTAAAATATTTTAATATTATAAATTATAAATTTTAATATTTTAATATATTTTAAGTATTACTAGTTCTACCATAGTTTGATCGTTAATTTTTAAATTAATAATTCAACCAGTTTAAAGGTCATTTTGGTTATATGCAGTAACTTTTAATTCTTTTTCCCATTATAATTTCCCCCTCGGTTTTTTCACCCATTGTTGTCCACAAGTAAAAGCCAATTTTTAGCAATTACTCTATCTCTACGTACTTACTTGAAACCAAAATTTTTTTTATAATGTTAATAAAATATCATCTCTAATTATAATAACTATGAATTATTGGTTTCAAGAGAGACGCTGAGCCAAAGCCATGTGGTACGTTGTTGTTTTTGTTGTCAAAAGTCAAACCTGACAATCAATAAATATTTACAAGCTGTGGTTGAAATACGATCAAGTAAAAGTATTAAAGCGTGTTGATTTTTATTAGTAAGCCACCTATTTCATACCCCTGCGTTTCCATTCACGACTCAGTATATATGTACCTGGTTATATTTAATTAAATCACATAACTAATTTCATTATTAAGTTCAGCGTAGGAATTTCTTTTTTTTCAAAAATAGAATATACGTTAAAATTTGAAATTAAAATGTCAAGATTTATATTGACTAAATTTAAAAAAAAACAGATGTATTTTTCATAGACCGAATAATTTATGCCAAACAATTTGAATTTTTTTTATTACTTCCGTTATTTTTGAGTGTAAGGTAGCGATTACTATATATTCGAAAGACTCATAGCTTTTATGCACACAAAAAAACAAAAAAGTCAAAACTGTTCCCGCCAGACGATGATGCGTATTTGTACAGTACACCAACGTCATGGCGTATGTGTACACCAAAATAAATAAGTATTCTTGAAGCTCTTCATTTTTGTTAGAATAAATTTTTTATTTGGTTATTAAATTATTATATATATATATATATATATGTATCTTAATTTAATTTTTAGTAAATAAAACATCTCAATTTAATCTTAATTATGCATCATCATATCTCACGCATGAACTCTGTTGACTGTTATTCTTTCTTGCACATAAATAAAAAAGTCTTTTGAATATAATGATCGTTGCTAAGATTTAAAATTACAGGTTTGGACCGGGTCAGCTCAAACTTACATAGACTTCCAATATAATGGTCTGGGCTTGGCTAGAATAAAATATATTCTAGTTGCTTGCCATAAAATTGTTTGGCTATAAAGGTCTATTTAATTTGTGAAAATATTTTTTATTTTTATTTTTAATTTTTATTTCTTGAAATAATGAAAATAACTTTTTGGTATTTTTATATTTAAACATATTTCATTAAACTCAACTAAATAAATTTTCAAATTTATTTTTTATTTTTAGTAAAAATAAAAACAATCAATGTCCAAACTACACATGCTCTAATAATGTTGCACATATATAGCTGGATAATTAACTGTCCACTATCTATTTTAGGTCCAAAAAATACCTTTAATCACCCCTAAACTTTAACCTATGTTGCAATTGTAACTTAAAATTTTATTTTATGTCAATTATAACTCATATTTTTAATTAATTTTAATTATATATTTGAATTAACGTCATTCAAATATTAAACAACAAATATTAACGTGATATCTTGTTTGCATATGTCAGTACATCAAAATCAACTCAAAATAACCAAAATACAATGTAATTTTCAAAATCATATTTTGAATTTGAAAAAAATTATATTATAAATTTGATCATCTTAAAATTAATATTTGATGTGACACATCTAAAGTGAAATATTTAATGATGATGTGTACAAAATAAATTATTATGTTAGCATTAATTTGTTGTTAAATATTTAGATGATGTTAAATTTAAAAATATAATTAAAACTAATTTAAAATATATAAATTATAATTGATACAAAATAAATTTTAAATTAAAATTAAAATATAAATAAAGTTAATAGTTGTTTTGTGACTTTAGATTTGGCGTAAAAGATGTATCACTTTTTAAGTCAATGAATTGATAGGCAACTGCCTCCTTTGCAAAACAAGTAAATAAATAAATAAATAAAAATACAAAACCGTAAAAGTGGTTGGTTTTTAATAAAATAAACACGTTTTAATAGCGGACATGTACATTAATTAGTTTGTCTTTGACGAGTTCAATGTGACGACTTTATCAAAAAATGGAAACTAAAACAAGAATGTCTAGAAACCCAATTAATAATTAAATGTATACATATATATATATATATATATTATATGATAGGAAAATTAATTTATATTAAGTAATTCACTTGTCTGTCGATATAATAATAGTTCAGTTGTTAGCTTGAATTACATGAAACAAAATATCTTTGAACTATGTTACACTATAACTATTGCATTGAAGTTAAAATAAATTAGTAATTATTTCCGTGTGATGCACAGAGTGAAAATTGAATCATCCTCTTATTTTGGTTAAAAAATAATATGAAGTCCAAACATTAAAGTAGTATTTCTTAATTATTGAAACAAACATTGGAATAGAATTTCAATTTTAAAAGTCTTTTTCACATTTTGAAAAATTATAAATATATTTACAAAAATAAACATATCCATTATATATGAGATCTTTTACAATTGCATTGGTGCTGTTAGATTTTAGTCTTTGTCATATATGAGAATCTTGAGTCATATTTTATTAACTATTCTAAAAACTGTTATATAAAATTGACTACGACTAAATATCAGTAGTTTTGACAAATACAAACAACTCACATGATTTTGGCTCAGGGTCTCTTTTGATACCCAAAAAAATATTTTAATAATTTTCTTAAAAAGCTAATAATCCGTACTTATTATGATTTTTTAATCACACCGGACTTATTATAATTACAGATGATACTTTATCATGATTATGAAATTTCTTTTTCTTTTTTGTTTCTCAAGTATATAAGTACGTAGAAATAGATTAGAGTACTTCCTAGCAAATGGCTTTTACTTGTGGACAACAATGGGTGAAAAAAAAAAAAGAGAAGGAAATTATATGGAAAAAGTTTTTAAATGTGAAGTACTTTTTTATATTTATATTATGAAGTTTTCAATTAAAATATAATAAATATATGATCTTTAGTAATAATTATATTATTTTATAATTATATTATTTTTACAACTTCTTGTTATATGAATGGTTCGTTCAATAAGTTTGTATTTGTGTTTTATATTTAGTAAAAAAACTAATAATAAAAATATATGGAATTGTATATATGAATTAATTCATTATAATAATAATTGGAAGAGAATCATTAGCGATGAAAAAATTCATTGTTAATTTATAAAAATTCCGTCACAAACAGGTTGTGATGGAAAAAAAATTTGTTGCTAAAATGTCCATCGCAAATTATTTGTGACGGATTACTATCCATTCCGTAGCAAAAAAAAATTCGTTACCAAATGTCCATCGCAAATTATCTGTGATGGATTACTATCCGTTCCATTGCAAATTTGAAATTTCGTCATAAATAAAATTTAGGAATTTGCGAAGGAAAAACTTCCATCTCAAGTTTGCGACTAGTGATGGAAATTGTTCTGTCGCAAATTTGTGACGGAATTTGAGATGAAAAATTCTGTCACAAAACAGTGATGAATATTTCTGTCGCTCATTCTGTCACTGATTTGCTATGAATTTAGAAATAAAAAATTTTGTCACAAATCATATTTTTTGGAAAAAATTATTTAATTTTTTAAAATATTATATAATTATTTATGTAAATTATTATAATCATAAGTAAATAGAAGAAATATTATATTTATTATAATTACTGAAAGAGTCATACATATTCAAAGTGCTAAAATTTAACTAAAAATTCAAAGATTAAAATTAATCTCATCAAGAACAAAAAGACAACAAAATATCTGCGAAATTGAAAGACCTACTACCAAATTTGTAAATTAATATAAACTTTAATCTCGACTTATGTCAAGAAAACTACAAATAATCAAACAGGCTGAAACTCTTGTCATTATCGTACTCTTCAACTGGCTCTTCCTTCTTTTCCTCCTCCTTGGTAGTAGCAGTTGCACCAGCACCGGAATCAGCAACAAGAGAGCAGCAACTGCTGCAACAGCAAACTTGCTGGGGTCCTGTAGCTAGAAACATGAGAACATCAGTAAGTTTAGCTTGGAAAAGTTGATAGAATATATAATTATTTGAGAGTGCAGATTAAAATTTTGAAGACACTCTTTAACCTTCTTTGCCTAAAAGAAATTATTTTTTATAAGGATAATTTAGATAATTTTTTATTATCTTTGTTTTTAGTTACCTAATTACATCACTCCAAACATACTATAGTGTATCAAAATGGTCACTTTGATATATTTTCTATATTGACTGGTATTTTTTTCTCAAACTATAAATATATAGATGCGCATTTTAATTTTTCAATAGAACATATAATATTAAAAATTATTAATTTATTTCTTCTCCAATTCAAATTATTTCAGAGAGAAGTATGTGGCCATTGACTGGACATCTTCAGATGTTATTTTCCCTCAAATTGCCATGTTCAACCCTATTATTTCACACAATCAAAGAACCACTAAAATACATTTTCAATAAATTAAATTCAAAAAGTTATTTAAAATGAAACTAAATTATTAATATAGCTATTATCTTAAATTGCATAAATTGATTAGTCCACAAACAATAATTTTTTTCCCATGGGGAGAAAGTAACAACATTCAAGATGTAGGAAATGCACACAAGGCTACTAAAACTAATTGAGGAAAATGAACTCATACCTTCTCTAATGATGGTTTAATGCTTTGTTTTCCCTTCCTAATATCTAAAGTATTACCTTATATTCTTAAATCATATAGAATAGGATAGTATCATACAACAACTTAGTCGTGATAACCAAGGATAGTTGCCTTTTCTATCTAATTTAATTTTAACAAAATAATAGCGTTTAAACCAACATGTCAGTCATCACAGATCACAACCTTCAAAATTTAATTTGTAGGAGACAATAAATTAGCCCTGAAAGAATCAAACAGTAAATTAATATGGTGGACTTAACATTTTCTTGACCAATAATAATTCCAATAGCCCACAATAATTGCAATCTTCAAAATTTAATTTGTAGGAGACAATAAAGTAACCCTGAAAGAATCAAACAGTAAATTAATATGGTGGACTTAACATTTTCTTGACCAATAATAATTCCAATAGCCCACAATAATTGCAAATTCAAAATTTAATTTGTAGGAGACAATAAATTAGCCCTGAAAGAATCAAACAGTAAATTAATATGGTGGACTTAACATTTTCTTGACCAATAATATTTCCAATAGCCCACAATAATTGCAATCTTCAAAATTTAATTTGTAGGAGACAATAAATTAACCCTGAAAGAATCAAACAGTAAATTAATATGGTGGACTTAACATTTTCTTGACCAATAATAATTCCAATAGCCCACAATAATTGCAACTTCAAAATTTAATTTGTAGGAGACAATAAATTAACCCTGAAAGAATCAAACAGTAAATTAATATGGTGGACTTAACATTTTCTTGACCAATAATAATTCCATTAGCCCACAATAATTGCCTCAAAGAATCACGTAATTGGACTTAACATTTCTTGACCAAGCCACAACAAGAATAAATGAAATAAATTCAACAAAGAGGACCACCCAACAAAACTGCAAGAAATCATGACTCAGATTATGCAATATGCCCATTTCCAAAGTCACATGACAATTAATTATGGTTAAATCCAAATGAGAGCCAAGAAATCTTTCACTGTTTTGCTGGAGTCCATTTCTCCTGAATTTGCGCCACATGGTTAGCCAATCCCAAAGTACATCCAATTCTTAAATTAGCATAATGTGGGCTCTATTGTGTTGTTTATCAAATTAACAACTCATCACCCCCTTTAGTATTTGGTAGCTAGGAAAACGAGGGAAAGGATGTGTTTGATAAAATTAGTTTATAAGTTAACTGAAAATTTAAAAGCTAATTGAAAGTTTAAAAGTTAATTTTTAACTTATAGCTGATAGTTGAAAACTTATAAGTTAACTTATTGAATTAGAAGTGTTTAGTAAAAATAGTTGTTGAAGCAGATGAAACATGTAAAATGATATAAAAGGACATATATATTTTATAATCTTAAAATAATACAAATAAATATTTTTTATTTTTTAATTAAAATAATTTAAATTATTACATTATATTACAATTTTAAATCAACGACAGAATTTGCGATAAATTTGCATTACTAATTGAGATTTTTCTAGTAGTGATAGACAAAGAAGGTCAAAGAGAGATGCTTTTTTTTAAAAAAATTTTATTATAATTTATGAATTTTCTTTTTCTTTTTTCTCAAATAGTTGGAATCGAGTAATTTTATGAGGTGAACAAAACTAAGGGGAATTTTAATAGTTAATTAGAATAGAATGGATATAAAATGAAGATCAAAGAGGAGAAAAAAAAAGTATAATTAAAAAAGGTGAAAGAAGAACTCGTATATATACAGATATTAAAAAAAGGAAAAAATAAAAATAATTTTCACGACAACGTACAAAATTTTTTTATCAACTCTAAAAATGAACAAAAAATTCCCATAATTTTTTTATTTTTATGCAAACAATTTTTTCGATCTAATTAGTTGTTAATCAAATTAACGGTCAAACCTGACTAGACTTTATTAACTATCATATCAGCTAAAAATTCACACGTCAACAAATGACATGATAAAAATAATGTCATGTCATCCTTGGATCAGACTTAGTGAACACAGTGAAAAAATTACAAAAGTAAGAGAACCCATAACCACCACCATCGCCGGCATGATCCTACCCTTTACCATCAGAGTTGCCTTTTCCTACCTCCTTCACAATCACAACGGAGCCTCCATTAACCAAGGCACCTACGTCTTGTTCCTTGGCATTAACCTCTTAGTCACTGCCTTTCTTGTTCTTGTCTACATTCTTGCAGAGCTCAAGTTCATCAACACGGAATGGCAAGAGGATCTTGAAAAGAAGCCACTTGTTGTAGTAGTTCTTAATTATTGAAACAAACAAATTGGAAGGGAATTTCAATTTTAAAAGTCTTGTTTACATGCATCTTAAAAAATTATGAACATATTTACCAAAAATAAAAAAGGCGCAAGCCTACATATCAATTAATTATGCTGGAAAAACAAATTCCAAAAATTGAACCATTAAATTGCATAATTCAAATAAAATAAAAACAATGACCAAAACAATACACTATATATATATATATGTTAATTAGAAATAATGAAAAATGTAATGTTACATAGATATTATTCATAAGTTTTGGAAGATCTTTTATAATTGCATTGGTGGTGATAGATTGTAGTCTTTGTCATATATATGAGAATCTCGAATCATATTTTATTTACTATTTTAAAAACTGTTATATAAAATTGATGACGACTAAATATCAGTTTTGACAAATACTAACAGTCTAACAACCCACATGATTTTGGCTTAGGGTCTCTTTTGATACCCAAAATTTTTTAATAATTTTCTTAAAAAGCTAGTATCGGTACTTATTATAATTTTTATCAAACCGTACTTATTATAATTAGAGATGATATTTTCTGGTAATTATGAAATTTATTTTTCTTGTTTTTTTTCTCTCAATTAAGTACATAGAAATAGATTAGAGTAATTGCTAACAAATGGCTTTTACTCGTGCACAACAATGGGTGAAAAAAAAAGAGAAGCAAATTATAATGAATTTTTTTAAATGTGAAGTACTTTTTTATATTTTTATTATGAAGTTCTCTAATTAAAATATAATAAACATATGATCTTTAGTAATAATTATATTATGTTTACAACTTCTTGCTATATGAATGATTCCTTCAATAAATTTTTAGTTGTGTTCTATATTTAGTACTATCAATTTGGCTTGTGACTTGCGGGCCAGTTCGAATTCATTTGTAAATAAGTTGTTTTAGGTTTAGAAAAAATTGGTCCGTTTAGCCCATAAATAATCTCACTTTATCACTTTTTTTATTTTATAACCTTATATTTAATAAATATAATAAATTTGGATATGAAAACTTTTTTAATTTTTTAAAAATCAATATAGAATTTTCAAATTTAAATATAACACGATTAATTTTAAAAGAAAATATGAAAAATTAAAATTATTAGTTATTTAAAAATATTAAAGAAGTAGTGATTTACTTGTATAAATTGTATTTTAATAAAAAATATTATATTTTTTCACTAAAAAAATTTTAAAATCATATTATTTAAATATTAAAAGAAGTGGTCTGTTTAACTTTTAGTCCGTGACAAACTAGTCCAACCCGACCTATTTGACAATACTATTTATATTTAGTAAAAACCTTAATCACAAAAATGTAAGAAATTATACATATGAATCTAATCCATTATAATAATAATTGGAAGAGAATAGACAAAGAAGGGCAAAGAGCGATGCTTTTTTTTTTTAATTATGATTAATGAATTTTTTTTCTTTTTATCAAATAGTAGAAATCGAGTCATGTTATGGGGTGAACGAAAACTAAGGGAATTATAATAGTTAATTAGAAGAGAATGGATAGAAAATGAAGATCAAAGTCTCAAAGAGGAGAAAAAAATGTGTAATTAAAAAATGTGACAGAAGAACTCGTGTATATATATATATACAACAACAATAAATCATTAGATGGGGATCAGCTATATGGATAGCACTACATCATATAACTTTATCAATGACCAACTCTTTAGATATCTCATTTACTAGAAGATCTTATTTAATAACTTCTCTAATTATCTTTTTTAATTTTTCTCGACTTTTTTTCACATGACTCCAAACCATCTGTTCAACTCTCCTTACTGACGCTTCCAGCAATTTTCTTTGAATATGTCCAAACCAATTTAAACGATTTTTAATTATGTTTTTTTCAATAGGTGCCACTCAAACTTTACTTCGTATACGATCATTACGGATCATATCTCTTTTTGTATGACCACATATCCATTGCAACATCTTTATCTCCACTACTCCAATTTTTTGTTCTTTTATTAAAAATAATCCTTCACGAAACACTAATAAACATTAAACGTAAACATATTTTTGAGGGAAATTCGAATAGTGATTTGTATGTAATGAAAATTCAGTCCCTTTCACTAATCTAATTTCGTTGGTTTAAAAAAATTGTTACTTGCCTTTCGCGTGCCATACATACTTTCTTTCACTAAACACAATTTAACTTTCAATTCACACTTCGACAAGGAATTTCAAAACGTCAATGGCGCAATGATGAATGTGAACCAAATTCAAAAAATTATCATTTTCTACTTTAATTTAATACACCATCAATTCAAGTCAACATCTTAATTACGTTACTGCAAATTTAGAATCCATCTTGCTTACAGTAATAAAAGACAAAGGCATCAAATCAATCCAAACAAAAAAAGAGGAATAAAGAAAAGAAAAAATTAAAAAGTTTTTAAAATTATTTACCAAAAACCTCAATTTTTTTAATTTTCAATTAATTCTTTAATTTTGAGAAGTACAAAAATAGTTCATTATCTTTTATTTTGTTTTACAAATGCTCTAAATTGTTAAATTTTGCAGCCCAATCATTGCTCAATGACACCCCATAAATTGGATCTATTAATTATTGCCACGTAATCTCTTCTAAAATTAATTTAAGATTCAATTTTTAATTTTTAAAAATTAATTAATTGCCCCGTAATAAACTCTTCTTCCTAACTTTTTTTCTCAAAATTAAGTTTCAATCTAGAATTCATTTTTGAAAATTAGACAATTGACAAATTAATCACATGACACACCATCTAAATAGCAACTAAATTGATACAATTGGGTGAAGTTTAGAACGTTCAACTTTACATTCTTGGGAATACAATGTTTGATTTATTACAAATATTTTTGAATTTTTTTATATTTTTGAGAATTTGGTATTTTAAAATTTGGTTCATGTTAATATTACTCTAAATATTTAGTAATTTTTCAAAATTATTCATATAAATTTTTTATATATAAGAGTAATGTTAACAAAATAAGCCAGCTCTTACTGTCATAACGAGCCACTAAGAGATGGATTTATTTTTTTTATTACCACACAAAATTTTAAGATGATCTAAAGATAAAATCGACCAATTTTTTCAGCCTGTAAGTTGTACAAACAAGCCTATTTAGACTCTATTTTTAAACCGACCAATTTTTCTAGCCAACATTGTTTCATTTAGTGGGTTCAACAGTTCAACTTGTGATCTTTAACTCATTTTGATGCACTATTATAAAAGAGTATGAGGATAAAGTGATGAACAATGAAGTATGAAGGAAGAAGGATGAGATGAACAATGAAGAATGAAGATTTGATAATTAGAAGTAACGTATGAAGGAAAACTAGTTATTTTATTTTGAAAAAAATATTCCTGTACGTCACCTTTCCACCCTTCTCGATCGTGAGAATAAAAAATGAAAATTTTATGTGAATGTACGTAATGGATTCTAGAGATCATTTGACATTTTCTAATTACTGGCGGAAAAAATGACTCTTTAATGATGTAAAACTTTAATCAAACGAAATTAAATGCTACATTTGAATTTGTTCTGAATTCAACGGGCCATTTTAAAACTTCTACCGAAAGGCCAACATACATCATCAATTTAAAACCTAAATTTCTTTTCTTGTGACGTTCGCATTAATCTCCTTCAACACGTACGAAGTAGCTGGGTCCAATCCACGTGACCAAGTCTAACAAATCCCAACACCTATATATACACAATTACATATGAGAATGAGAACCACAATATATAATCCCCTTAACCTCATCACTCAATCCCTTTAATTATCTTCCAACAGTGAGCCATCAACATGACGCTATCATTCGATGCCTTCTTCTTTTCAAAAGAACTTTGCATATCCCTTCTCATCTTCTTCTCCATTCGCTTCCTCCTTCACCTCCTTTTCTCTCAGAAGAAACTGTCTCCAAAGAAGCTCCCTCCTGGTCCCAAAGGATGGCCGCTCGTAGGAGCCCTCCCTCTTCTGGGGGACATGCCCCACGTGGCACTCGAGAAACTGGCCAGACAACATGGTCCAATCATGTACCTCAAAATGGGCACTTGTGACACAGTGGTGGCCTCCACGCCAGACGCCGCCAAGGCCTTCCTGAAAACCCTAGACCTCAACTTCTCGAACCGTCCCACGATCGCAGGGGCCACACACTTAGGCTACAACTCGCAGGACATGGTGTTCGCAGAGTATGGTCCCAAGTGGAAGCTTCTCAGGAGGCTCACGAACTTCCACATGCTCGGGAATAAGGCTCTCGAGGAATGGAGTGGCGTGAGGGAATTCGAGGTGAAGCATATGGTGAGAGAGATATGTGGGAGGAGTGAGAAAGGAGAAGAAGTTGTAGTGGCGGAACTTTTAAGCGTTGCTATAACGAATATGGTGAGTCAGGTGATTTTGAGCCGTAGGATCTTCGAGAGTGAAGGTCTGGATTCGAAGGAGTTCAAGGACATGGTGGTGGAGTTCATGGTGGTGTCCGGGGTGAATATCGGAGACTTCATTCCGAGTTTGAGCTGGATGGACTTGCAGGGTGTGGTGGGGAAGATGAAGAAGTTGCATAAGAGGTTTGATGCGTTGCTGGAGAAGATGGTGGAGGAGCACGTGAGATCTGCACGTGAGAGGAAGGATAAGCCAGATTTGCTGGATGTTCTGATGGCAAATCACAGTGAAGAAGAAGGCTCCGGAGAGAAGCTCAGCTTCACTAACATTAAGGCTCTTCTCTTGGTATGTTAATCCGTCTCTTTCTCTTAATTATCTCACCAATTATTATGTTACGTGTCTTTTTCTGTGTGAATCTTTCACATTTTTTTATATGTTGTTTGACCTTATCTAATTTGATATATTTGACCTTCTCTCTCTATCCTTTGTTGACCTTTTCTTCTCAAGTAAGCAATCAAATCAATTGAGCCAATCATGAATCCCAAAATGCAAAATGTTATTTGAATTCGGGTTACTTAAAAATAAATTCTTGAATTTTTAATTTTTGAAATTATTTCATTAGAATTTTATTTTTTTAAAAAAAATCATTTTCTACAGATTCTCTATAGTCACAACACGTATAATCTTAAAATTCTTTTTATGTCTAATAAAATTATCTCAGACTCTTCAATCATTAAGTTTGATTTATGAAGGTTTAATGTGACAAGAATCTAACGCTTTAAACTAGAAACAAAATCAACGGAAGTATTTGGGTCTATTTAATTTGTAAAAATATATTTTATTTTTATTTTCAGTCTTTATTTTTTAAAATATATTTTTTGAAATACTGAAAATTACATCTTTTTTTTATGTTTTCAAATTTGGGTCTATTTTGATAAATAATTTTAAGAAAACATTTTCATTAAACTCAACCAAATGTATTTTCAAGCCTATTTTTTAATTTTAATAAAAATAAAAACAGAAAATTCCTAACACTAAATAGGGCCTTTATTTGTTAAAAGTTCAAAGTTCAAATATTTTAAAATTGAAAATATAAGATTTTTTTTTTAATTTCATGTAACCTAAGATTTAAGAGGTTTTGTCGCAATTATATATCTTTAAATTATACTAAACAATTTAAAGCCTAGCCCAGTGTTTTACACTTAAAAAGTATGCTTGTCATGTTTTGTTATTTCTAAAAATTTGTTTATGATATTTGATAATAAAATCATGCATCATTCTGTTGGTCTTTTGACTTAATCATTTGAACTATTATTTTTTAATAATTTACTTATAATGATAAAAAAATTTCTATATGGGACACAGATTTGTAAGAAAATTCATTGGCTCCCTTGTTGACATTTATTATATTGGAATGGTCTAGCTAGTGGGTCACTGTGTCACGTCTCTCTCAGCAAGATAGATGTTGTCGTCTAACATTATAGTGTACTTGCTTATCTATCAGTCCCAAGCTAGACAATTATTAATAATAACAATAATAATAATAATAACATTTGAACGTCCATTTTTTCTTAGTTAATTATCATTTCTCATTTGTCTGTTTATTGGAAAATGTCTCTAGTTGGAAACTGAATGTTGTTTTTCAAGCTTACAATATATAAAACTGGTCGTACAGCTCTTTTTTTTTTTGTTTTCAATACATATATTATTTTCTAAGTTGCGTATTAACACTTCAGACTTTATTTAATTTTAAATTTCATTTTGATAGTTCAAAATTTTTAGTTAAATATTCATTTGTTTGATTTTTTCATTCGATATCTACTGTCAAATTACTTTGAAATATGTTAAATTTCATTGATGTGTCTGGCTATGCGTCACATAAACATTTTGAATATATATATATATATATGACTGAATTCCAATTTTATCATCTGTTCTTATCTTTTCTATTTTTTTTTTGGTTACACGATTGACCATATTGTTAATATTAAGTGGTACAAGATAAATTAAAAAATTTGAATTATAGAGATTTGACTACAGATTTTAACAAGGTTAAGAAGATTAGACTGGTCATTGAACCGGTTTAAAAGTCAACGGTCAGAGCGTGATTGAATCGGTGGTATTTAAAAAATATTAAAATATATAATTAATGTATATATTATAAATATTAAAATATATAATATATAATATTAAAATATTCTAAGCATATTACATATATATTTATGCAAATCATAGATCTTCTTCTAATAACTTAAATTTTTAGATATTTCTTAAAAATGAATAATAATATTTAGTACAAATTCAAAAAAATAAAAAATTCAAACAATTCAAAAATAAAAATTGAATCGGTTGAACCAATTAAATTGGTCAATTTTATCAGTTCGACTGGTTTTTCATCGGTTCAAACATTCGCTAGTTTAAACCGAACTAATTTTTTGACCGACTCACTAGTTTTCTGGTTAAACCAATCAGTTCGATCCGATTCTCTAAATACTGAATTTTAAACAATAGAGACCAAATTAAATTTTGAATAAAATTATCGAAAGCAAAAGAATAATTTAAGCTTTCAATATCCCTCTATGCCATGCATATGATTAATAGTTTAATACTATTCTAAGTTCTAACCTAAAGCATGTAAATATATATTTGCATTTGCAGAACTTGTTCACCGCAGGAACAGACACATCAGGAAGCATTATAGAATGGGCGGTAACAGAAATGGTGAGAAACCCTAGAATCCTCCAAAAGGCACAGCAAGAGATAGACCAAGTGGTAGGCAAAGACAGACTCTTGCTCGAATCTGACATTCCAAAGCTCCCATACCTGCAAGCCATCTGCAAGGAGACCTACAGGCTTCACCCATCCACACCACTCAGCGTGCCCCGAGTGGCCAGCGAGGCATGCCACGTGGACGGATATTACATCCCCAAGGACACGAGGCTCAACGTGAATGTGTGGGCCATAGGGCGAGACCCTAACGTGTGGGACAACCCCTTGGAGTTCAAGCCCGAGAGGTTCGTGAGTGGGAATGAGAGTGCGAATGTGAGTGTGAACGGTTTGGAGTTTGAGCTTATTCCCTTTGGAGGAGGAAGGAGGGTGTGTGTGGGGTACAAGATGGCTATGGTGGTGATAGAGCACACTCTGGGCACTCTGGTTCACGCTTTTGATTGGAAATTACCCAATGGAGTTGAACTCGACATGGACGAGCAGTTTGGTATTACGTTGCAGAAGAAAGTGCCTCTCGCTGCTATTGTTACCCCTCGCTTGCTCCCACGAGCTTATGCATGACGTACCTGCATGCATGGAGCCTTAGTTTAAGGCTAGCTTTGTATTATTATTCAAACTTGTATATCAATTATACACACAATGCCTCATAACAATTGTACTAAATCGCATGACATAATACTTTGATATGACTATTGAAAATCTATAGTTTTAGTGTAATAGGATAAATACTTTGATGTTTAAATTTTAATTATTTACGATTAATGAACATGGCATATCAATTATTTGTTTTTCTTGCTTTGGTATTTATTTGTCAATATATATATATATATATATATAATGATCCAAGTTCCTCTCTGAGTTAATGATGATTTTTAAAATTATGGGAATGAGTACTGTGAGGTGTTTAATACCTTCCACATTTACAATAGACTTTCAAATCCATTTTATTTTTTTGGTAAAACAAACCTTATCTTTTAGAAAGAGAATTTTCCTCCAAAATTTTTACTTTTGCAAAGTAAAATGTCAGAGGAATCTCATAAAAATCAGTTCATTTTTAAAAACTAGATTTTATTTTAAAAAGTCGAAAGCATCATATTTTCAAGGTATGACACTTTCATTGACTCAACCTATATAACTCTTTTGTTTTTCATGAATTTTTAGGCGCTGAAGAATTGAAGCTATGTATTGTGATTATAAAACTTTACAAATTTAAAATAAAAAAGGACTAGACTTCTAAAAAATTAAATTAGACGTAGAAAAGGATTCACAAAGACTAACTCATCCCAAAAGCTTTAAACCACCAAAATGTTAATACAAGTTGCTGAAATCTTAGCCCAGCGCATACTATCTATTAATTCAAAAGTTTCATTAGTGGATGGCTGGTGTGGGCTTGCCCAATGGACTAGGCCCATATTCATTAGCCAATAATACTTTACAATATTGTTTGCACATTAAAGGCCACATTCATTCCAATGCTAGCACATGGTCTCTTAATTTAGCATTCCCAAGTCTCAACTGTAAGGAACATAAGATATATAATTCAATTGCATAAATTAGACTAGCTAAGGATTTTCATCTCCAATTACATGACCAATCTTGCCACATGGATCTTAAAAAAAATCAAAATAAAGTTTCATTTGTGACCCACCAGAAATAGTTGATAGCCCTAACACTACCAAAAAAAAAAAAAACACGATATTTCCCAGCGGTTTTTAATCGCGGCTAAATGCTTGTGCAGTTGCCGTTGCGTACGTCAAGAAGCATTTGGTGACTTTTTTTTGTTGCCATCAGAATAATCATTGCCAAATGTTTCGCGACGATTTTGGGGTCATTTGGCAACAGTTTTATGGGTGCGTCGTGGAAGCATTTGGTGATGGTTTTGTAGCCATCGCAGTAACTGCTACCAATATTTAGTGGCAATTTTGGGGTCAAGTGGTGACAGTTATATTGTTAACAAAATTTTACATTTGGCGGCAGTTCACTTGTCTTTGGCAACAGTTGCTAATTGCCACTAATGGTCATTTAGCGACGGCATCACCGCTGCCAAATGTTAACGTGTATTGTTTTATTTTACAGAAATTAATATTTAGCAGCAATTCATCACTGTTAATGTAGATTTTTCTTTTGCATTTTTTAATTTGTACCATTTCTAAATATTATTTACATACTTAATTAAATTATGACAATCATAAGTAAAATGTGCAAATATCATATATATAGTATAATTACTAAATTAATTGTCAAATATTGTAATATCCTGAAATTTAAAATGGTGCAGTGGACTTTAAAAAAATAAAAATATAAATCAATAAAATATAATAACAAAAAAAGGAGAAAGAAGATAATTTTTATTTTTTGGAATTAAAAATGTTTAAGTATGAATATGTTGAGGATTAATTTGCAATAGGAAATAAAATAGTAGAGAATTTATGAGGACTTATTTGAAGATTTCTTAAATTAGGGAGGAGAACTAAATTAATGGAAAAAGGTGAGACAAGAAAAGGATTATATATATATATATATATATAATTTTGAATTTTTGGGTGAAATTTGAAATTTTATCAAAATTTTAAGGACCCAAATTAAAGCTTATTTTAAGGAAGGCTGTCTTGTATAAATTCAATAAGGAGGAGGGCAAGATGGCACTTGAGATGATGCCAAGTGTACCAAACTTTCATGGAGATGATGCCATGTGTCTTGATTACTCATCAGATCTCTTGAAACTTCTAAATAATATACACACACACTTCGGTCATGGCATTGGGAGGAAGAGAGAGGCACCGAGAATGAGGGAGAGAGTGAGAGATTGGGAGCATAAATTTGTTGGGGTAAAGAATTGAATTGATGTCGTGAGTGGCTAACATAATTTCTCTTCTATTTCATCCTCTGAATTTTTAATTGCTTATTTGTGTTGGCTGTTGGGGAAAGAGGGAAAGCTTTGGTATTGTGAAATCAAGAATGTGAGTGAAGAATTGAAGAAGGTATTCTGCAAAATTCTAGTTTTGAACCTATGCTGTCAGTAATGGGAAAGGATTAATGAAATGAAGTAATTTTTATGAATTTGGGGCTGTTTTGGTTGATAAATCAGTGCTGGCTTAGAGTTAAAATAAATAAATAAATAAACATATATATATATATATATATAATGAAGATGTAGAAATGTGTTCAAATTGTAATAGGATTAAGGTTATTTAAATCAAATCTTTTTCTGCAAAGTTTCTTTTATAAACTGTGTAGGGCTGTATGTGGGTGTGTGGTCCATGGGTTGTTTTGTCCTCAAGAATTGAAAGAGACTGCATAATTATATTTAGAATTTAAGGAAGAAGGGGTCACATATACAGAAAGAGATTTCTGTTTAAGTGCAGCAAGTGATATACCCTTGATTTGTATATATTTGGGTGACCAAATGATATATGTAATCTTAAAAAAAAAAAATTTGGGATGTTTGATTGTGGTAATGGAAGAATTGGCAGAGTTATAATAGAAAATGCGAACCAAATCAGAGCAGAGAAGCACAAACCAGAATCGGCAAGTATGACGACAAATAAATCAACACGTCAAAATGGTAGCACAACATTGAAAAGGTTTAAGAGTCGAAGATGTGAATATTAGAATAATAGAATAATAACTAAAAAATTCATGCATATCAATATTTGTTTCATATTTGGTAAAATAAAACAAAGAAGATGTGAATTTCTTTTTCCTAAATTCTAAAATCAATAAGAACATAAAAATTCTTTTTAATAATAACATGAAGTAGAAAAACGTATTTTCTTACCTTGAGAAGATGAAAACAAATTTGAAGAAATTTCCCACGCCACGATTAGAGCTTCGTACTAATAATGTGTTGTGAAATAAAGAAAAGAGATTAGCAAGAACAAAAGAAAAGAAACTCAAGAGAATAGTTCCTTAGAACTATCCTACAGTTGTATGTGTTTTCTATATCCATCTTTGTACAAATATCACTTTTATATAGGACTTCAGGCGTGGGAAAGAAATCTAACTTTATGACAAATTAAGGACACCATGAAAGGGATGTAGTGCACTTTCAAGCACACTAAAGACTAAAGAGAGAGTTACACAATTAATTAAGGGTGACTAGAAATGTTATAATTTCAAGAAATTTAAGAAGAAATCCAAAGTCTATCGCATGCCATTGATTTGGTCATCCACTCATATGCATGCATTTGCACATAAATATTAATGTTCAAAAAATTGGATTGAACCAGTCGATTTAATTAAAAAATTAGTGAATTAATCAAAAAATCAGTTCAGTTTAGATTAGTGAACTAGTAAGTGTTTGAATTGATAAAAAAACCAATCAATTCAACCATTTTTTTTTGAATTTTTACTGAATATTATTATATATTTTAAAAAAAATTTCAAAAATTTAAGTTATTAAAAAAATATTTAAGATCTGTATAAATATATATATATATATATATATATATATATAATATTTTAATATTATAAATTATAAATTATATATTTTAATATTTAAATATCTGTAACATATACTTTATTATAATAACTATGAATTATTAGTTTTTTAAATAAATTATTAAATATTTTTTTTGTTTTAAGACAGACTTTGAGCCAAAGTCATGTGGGACATTGTTTGTTTGTATTTGTTCAAACCTGACAATCAATAAATATTTATAAGCTGTGGTTGAAATACGATCAAGTAAAAGTATTAAAACGTGTTGATTTTTATTAGTAAATCCCCTATTTCATACTTCTGCGTTTCCATTCACAAGTCAGTATGTATGTACCTGGTTATATTTAATTAAATCACATAACTAATTTCATTATTAAGTTCAACGTAGGAATTTCTTTTTTTAAAAATAGAATATACTTTAAAATTTGATATCAAAATGTCAAGATTTATATGACTAAATTAAAGAAACAGATGTATTTTTCATAGACCGAATAATTTATGCCAAGCAATTTGAATTTTTTTATTACTTCCGTTATTTTTGAATGTAAGGTAGCGATTATTATATATTCAAAAGACTCATAGCTTTTATGTGTACAGTACTCCAACGGCATGGCTTATGTGTACACCAAAATAAGGGAAACGAATTCTCCGCTCTTTGCTCACCGAAGAGCCGAGTCATAGTTTTAAAGGGTTAGTTGTGGCTAAAAAATTATTGCATAAAAAAGTCACTGTCAAAATTTTTAGTAATATTTTATTGTTGCTGAAAGTTAAATGGTGGTTAAAAGGAAGGGTACCCTTGTCTTTCTCTCCCGAAGAGCAAGGGCTCTATATCTCCAAAATAAGTATTTATGAAGCTCTTCATTTTTGTTAGAATAAACTTTTAATTTGGTTATTAAATTATTATATATATGTATCTTAATTTAATTTTTAGTAAATAAAACATCTCAATTTAATACAATGGATGGAATAAAAAAGATTCAAGTTGCTTGCCATAAAATTGTTTGGCCTATGATAAATACTGTGAAGAGTTTCTCTCTGAAGCTGTGGAAAAATTAAGTGTATTATGAAAACTTTTTTAATTTTTATTTTTAGTTTTTAAAATTTATTTTTTAAAATACTGAAAATATCTTTTTGGTGTTTTCGTATTTGAGTCTATAATAAAAAGATATTTTTAAAAAAATATTTTTATTAAACTCAACCAAACACAATTTTAAATATATTTTTTATTTTTAATAAAAATAAAATAAAAAATATCTAAACAAAAAATGTTGCACATATATGGCCTGCAAAGAATCTTAATTCTTTAGGGCCCTGTACCTGGGATAATTAACTTTCCACTATTTATCTATTTTAGATCGGAAAAATACCTTTTATCACCCCTAAACTTTAACCTTTGTTACAATTCTAATTTAAAATTTTATTTTATGTCAATTATCATATTTTTTATTAATTTTAATTATACTTTTGAGTTTAACATCGTTCAAATATTAAATAACAAATATTAACATGATATCTGTTTGAAAATGTTAGTGTATCAAAATAAACATAAAATAACGGTTGGTTTGTAATAAAATAAACACGTTTTAATAAATATAATATTTGATCATATTTTAATCACAGCGGATAATGTAGACGTTTACATTAGTTAGTTTTTCTAAGATGAGTTCCACGTGACGACTTTTTTAAATGATGGAGACTAAAATAAGAATGTCAAAACTTAGAAACCCAATTAATAAACTGTGTCTATATATATATATATATATATATTCTATGATAAGAAAATTAATTTATATTAAGTAATTCACTTATCTGTCGATATAATAATAGTTGAGTTGATAGCTTGAATTACATGAAGCAAAACATCTTTGAACTATGTTACTGTATAAACATTGCATTGAAGTTGCAATAAATTAGTAATTATTTTCGTGTGATGGGAGTGAAAATTGAATCATCCTCTTATTTTGGTTAAAAAATAATATGAAATCCACTCATTAAAGTAGTATTTCTTAATTATTGAAACAAACATTGGAAGAGAATTTCAATTTTAGAAGTCTTTTTCACATTTTGAAAAATTATAAACATATTTACAAAAATGAACATATTCATTATATATGAGATCTTTTCCAATTGCGTTGGTGGTGTTAGATTGTAGTCTTTGTCATATATGAGAATCTTGAGTCATATTTTATTGACTATTTTAAAAACTGTTATACAAAATTGACTACGACTAAATATCGGTAGTTCTGAGTTTGACAAATACAAACAACCGACATGATTTTGGCTCAGGGTCTCTTTTGATACCCCAAAAAGAAATATTTTAATAATTTTCTTAAAAAGCTAAGAATCCGTACTTATTATAAGTTTTTAATCACACCGTACTTATTATAATTAGAGATGATATTTTATTTTGATTGTGAAATTTCTTTTTTCTTTTTGTTTCTCAAGTATATAAGTATGTAGAAATAGATTATATAGTACTTCCTAACAAATGGCTTTTACTTGCGGACAACAATGGGTGGAAAAAAAAAGAGAAGGAGATTATAATGGAAAAAAATTTTAAAATGTGAAGTACTTTGTTATATTTTTATTGTGAAGTTCTCCAATTAAAATATAATAAATATATGATTTTTTGTAATAATTATATTATTTTTACAACTTCTTGTTATATATATTGTTCCTTCAATAAATTTTTATTTGTGTTCTATATTTAGCAAAAAAATTAATAACAAAAATGTAAGGAATTGTATATATGAATTAATTTATTCTAATAATAATTGGAAGAGAATAGACAAAGAAGATCAAAGAGAGAAGCTTTTTATTTTTATTTTTATTATGATTTATGAATTTTCTTTTTCTTTTTTCCCAAATAGTAGGAATCGAGTAATTTTATGGGGTGAACAAAAACTGAGGGGAATTTTAATAATTAATTAGAAGAGAATGGATATAAAATGAAGGTCAAAGAGAAGAAAAAAAAGTGTAATTAAAAAAAGTGACAGAAGAACTCGTGTATATATATATACATATTAAACAAAAGAGAAAAATATAGATAATTCCTACGAATTTTCACAATGTACAAAAAATTTTCAACAATTCTAAAAATGAACAAAGAATTTCCTATAAATTTTTTATTTTTGTGCAAAAAAGCCCTTCCATCCAGTTGATGTTTAATCAAGCTAACGATCAACGCTGATTATGTTTTATTAATTATCACATCAGCTAAAAATTCACGTATCAATAAATGATATAACAAAAATAATATCATGTCATTCTTAAATCAGACTTAGTGAGTATAGTGAAGGAATTGCAGAGAGATCCCATAACCACCGCTATTGTCCGCATGATCCTATCCTTCACCATCGGAGCTGCCTTCTGCTACCTCCTTCACAGTCACAGCAGAGCCTCCATAAACCAAGGCACGTACATCTTGTTCCTCCACGCCTACCTCTCCGTCGTCGCCTTTTCTGTTCGTGCCTGCATTCTTGCAGAGCTCAAGTTCATCAACACGGAATGGCGATAAGATCTTGAAAAGAAGCCACTTGTTGTAGTATTTCTTAATTATTGAAACAAACATATTGGTAGAGAATTTCAAATTTTAGAAGTCTTTTTTCCATGCATCTTGAAAAATTATAAACATATTTACAACCAAAAAAAAGTGCAACCCTACATATCAATTATGCAGGAAAAATAAAATTCCAAAAATTGAAGCATTAAATTGCATAATTCATATAAAATAAAAACAATGATCAAAACAATACACTATATATATGTGTGTGTGTGTGTGTGTGTGTGTGTGTGTTTTAATTAGAAATAATGAAAAATGTAATATTACATAGATATTATTCATAAGTTTTGGAAGATCTTTTATAATTGCATTGGTGGTGTTAGATTGTAGTCTTTGTCATAAATATGAGAATCTCGAATCATATTTTATTTACTATTTTAAAAACTGTTATATTAAATTGACTACGACTAAATATCAGTTTTGGTCTTTTGACAAATACTAACAGTCTAACAACCCACATGATCGATTTTGGCTCAAGGTCTCTTTTGATACCCAAAATTTTTTTTAATAATTTTCTTAAAAAGATAATAATTCGGACTTATTATAATTTTTTTTATCACACCGTACCTATTATAATTAGAGATGATATTTTATTATGATTATTATTATTTTTTTTTCCTTCTCTCAAGTAAGTACGTAGAAATAGATTAGAGTAATTGCTAACAAATGTCTTTAACTTGTGGACAACAATGGGTGCCAAAAAAAATAGAGAAGTAAATTATAATGGAATTTTTTTTAAAATGTTAAGTACTTTTTTATATTTTTATTATAAAGGTCTTCAATTAAAATATAATAAATATATTATCTTTAATAATAATTATATTATTTTTACAGCTTCTTGTTGTATGAATGATTCCTTCAATAAATTTTTACTTGTGTTCTATAATCAGTACTGTCAATTTAGTCTGTGGTTTGCAAGCTAGCTCAAGATCATCCATAAATATGTAGTTTTGAGTTTAAAAAATTGGCCTGTTTAGCCCCTTAAATAATATCATTTTATCATATTTTTATATTTTAAATCTTATATTTAAAAAGTATAGCAAACTTGGATATAATTTTTTTTTAATTTTTTAAAAATCAATATAGAATTTTCAAATTCAAATATAATATAATTAATTTTAAAAAAAATATGAAAAATTAAAATTATTAGTTATTTAAAAATATTAAAAAATTAATGATTTACATGTATAAATTTTATTTTAATAAAAAATATTATTTTTTTTACTAAAAAAGTTTTAAAATTATATTATTTAATTTTTTTTTTAAAAATGTATTTAATCTTTAGCCTATCACGGAGTAGTCTAACCCAGCTTATTTGACAATACTATTTATATTTAGTAAAAAACTTATAACAAAAATGTAAGAAATTGTATCTATGAATCTAATCCATTATAATAATAACTGGAAGAGAATTAACAGACAAAAAAGTCAAAGAGCTATGCTTTTTTTTTTCAAATTTTGTTAAGATTTATGAATTTTTTCTCAAATAGTAGAAATCGAGTAATTTTATGGGGTGAACGAAAACTAAGGGGAATTATAATAGTTAATTAGAAGAGAATGGATAGAAAATGAAAGTCAAAGTCTCAAAGAGTAGAAAAAAAGTGCAATTAAAAAATGTGACAGAAGAACTTGTATATATATATATATTATCAAAAATAATCCTTCACGAAACAATAATAAACATTAAATGTAAACATGTTTTTGAGCGAAATTCGAATACTGTTTTGTATGTTATGAAAATTCAGTCCCTTTCACTAACCTAATTTCGTTGGTTTAAAAAATTGTTACTTGCCTTTCGCGTGTCATACATACTTTCTTTCACCAAACACAATTTAACTTTCAATTCACATTTCCACTAGGAAATTCAAACGTCGATGATGCAATGATGAATGTGAACCAAATTCAAAATATTATCATTTTCTACTTTAATTTAATACACCATCTATTCAAGTCAACATCTTAATTACGTTACTTCAAATTTAGAATCCTTCTTGCTTACAATAATAAAAGACAAAGACATCAAACAATCCAAAATAAAAAAGAGGAATAAAAAAAATTAGAAAGTTTTTTAAATTATTTACCAAAAACCTTAATTTTTAATTTTCAATTAATTCTTTAATTTTGAGATGTACAAAAGTAGTTCATTGCTCATTGACACCCAGAAAAATTGGAAAGCAGTCTCTCTCTTATATTTAAAAAACATAGAAGGTTCTTCTTTTAATATAGATTGTTAGATATACATTTAACGTTTCATGTTTTCTTTTTATTGTTTTAGTTTTTAATTTTTAAAATTATATTGGAAGTTAATCAATTTGATAATCGTTAACAAAAATTAGATGATTAATGAAATTTTTTAAAAAATAAAAAATACAAAAAAAATATAGAACATTAGATGTAACGCATTTAATGGTACATGTTGGATGAGGGAATCCCGCTTCCCACAAATTGGATCTATTAATTATTGCCTCGTAATCTCTTCTTCAGTTAATTTAAGTTTCAATTTTTAATTTTTGAAAATTAATTAATTGCCCCGTAATAAACTCTTCTTCATAACTTTTTTCTCAAAATTAAGTTTCAATCTAGAATTCATTTTTGAAAATTAGATAATTGACAAATTAATCACATGACACACCATCTCAATAGCAACTAAATTGATACCCTTTGGTGAAGTTTAGTACGTTCAACTTTACATTCTTGGGAATATTATGTTTGATTTATTACAAATATTTTTGAATTTTTTTTATATTTTTGAGAATTTGGTATTTTTAAATTTGGTTCATGTTCATATTACTTTAAATATTTAGTAATTTTTCAAAATTATTCTTATTAATTTTTAATATATAAAAGTAAACAAAATAAGCGAGTTCGTGCTCTCATAATGAGCCACCAATAGATGGGCTCATTTTTTTTTTTAAAGTTGTATCTACTTCTAAATTTGTTCAAGGGTAAGTTTATAGAAAATTTAAACTTTTAAAAATGTTAAATATTTTTATTATTAGATCATCTTGATATCTGTATAAATTATTTTTTTATTACCATACACAATCTCAAGGTAATTCAAAAGTAAAACCGACCAATTTAGATTTTTTTTAAACCAACCAATTTTTTTTAGTCTGTGAGCTGTACAAGCAAGCCTATTTTGACTTGTATCCAACCTTGTTTTGTTTAGTCAACAGTTCAACTTGTGATCTTTAACTCATTTTAATGCACTATTATAAAAGAGTATGAGGATAAAGTGATGAACAATGAAGTATGAAGGATGAAGGATGAGATGAACAATGAATAATATAATGAAGATTTGATAATTAGAACTAACGTATGAAGGAAAACTAGTAATTTTATTTTGAAAAAATATTCCTGTACGTCACCTTTCCACCCTTCTCGATCGTGAGAATAAAAAATGAAAATATTTTGTGAATGTACGTAATGGATTCTAGAGATCATTTGACATTTTCATATTGGAGGAAAAAATGACTCTTTAATGATATAAAACTTTGATCAAACGAAATTAAATGCAACATTTGAATTTGTTCTGAATTCAACGGGCCATTTTAAAACTTTTACCAAAAGTAAATGGCCAACATATATACATCATCAATTTAGAACCTAAATTTCTTTTTCTTGTGAAGTTCATATTAAACTCCTTCAACACGAAGTAGCTGGGTCCAATCCACGTGGCCAAGCCTAACAAATCCCAACTCCTATATATATACAATTACATATGAGATTGAGAACCACAACATAATCCCCTAACCTCATCACTCAATTCCTTTAATTATCTTCCAACAGTGAGCCATCAACATGACTCTATCATTCGATGCCTTCTTCATTTTCAAAGAACTTTGCATATCCCTTCTCATCTTCTTCTCCATTCGCTTCCTCCTTCACCTCCTTCTCTCTCAGAAGAAACTGTCACCAAGGAAGCTCCCTCCTGGTCCCAAAGGATGGCCGCTCGTAGGAGCCCTCCCTCTTCTGGGGGACATGCCCCACGTGGCACTCGAGAAACTGGCCAGACAACATGGTCCAATCATGTACCTCAAAATGGGCACTTGTGACACAGTGGTGGCCTCCACGCCAGACGCCGCCAAGGCCTTCCTCAAAACCCTAGACCTCAACTTCTCGAACCGTCCCACGATCGCAGGGGCCACACACTTGGGGTACAACTCGCAGGACATGGTGTTCGCAGAGTATGGTCCCAAGTGGAAGCTTCTCAGGAGGCTCACGAACTTCCACATGCTCGGGAATAAGGCTCTCGAGGAATGGAGTGGCGTGAGGGAATTCGAGGTGAAGCATATGGTGAGAGAGATATGTGGGAGGAGTGAGAAAGGAGAAGAAGTTGTAGTGGCGGAACTTTTGAGCGTTGCTATAACGAATATGGTGAGTCAGGTGATTTTGAGCCGTAGGATCTTCGAGAGTGAAGGGTTGGATTCGAAGGAGTTCAAGGACATGGTGGTGGAGTTCATGGTGGTGTCCGGGGTGAATATCGGAGACTTCATTCCGAGTGTGAGTTGGATGGACTTGCAGGGTGTGGTGGGGAAGATGAAGAAGTTGCATAAGAGGTTTGATGCGTTGCTGGAGAAGATGGTGGAGGAGCACGTGAGATCTGCACATGACAGGAAGGATAAGCCAGATTTGCTGGATGTTCTTATGGCAAATCACAGTGAAGAAGAAGGCTCCGGAGAGAAGCTCAGCTTCACTAACATTAAGGCTCTTCTCTTGGTATGTTAATCCGTCTCTTTCTCTTAATTTTTTTATATATTGTGTTGACCTTATCTAATTTGATAATCAATTGAGCTAATCATGAATCCAAAAATGCAAAAGGTTATTTGAATTCGGGTTACTTAAAAATAAGTTCTTGAATTTTTAATTTTTGAAATTATTTCATTAGAATTTTTTTTTTAAAAAAATCATTTTCTACAGATTCTCTTTAATCACAACACGTATAATCTTAAAATTCTTTTTATTTCTAATTAAATTATCTCAGACTCTTCAATCATTAAGTTTCATTTATAAAGGTTTAATGTGACAAAAATCTAACGCTTTAAACTAGAAACAAAATCAGTGGAAGTATTTGGGTTTATTTAGTTTGTAAAAATATTTTTTATTTTTATATTCAATCTTTATTTTTTAAAATATATTTTTTGAAACACTGAAAATTACATCTTTTTTTTTTATGTTTTCAAATTTGGGTATATTTTGACAAATATTTTTAAGAAAAAATTTTCATTAAACTCAACTAAATGTATTTTCAAACCTATTTTTTAATTTCAATAAAAATAAAAACAAAAAATGCCTAACACTAAATAGGCCCTTTATTTGTTAAAAGTTCAAATCAAATATTTTAAAATTGAAAATATAAGATTTTTTTTAATTTCATGTAACCTAAGATTTAAGAGGTTTTGTCGCAATTATATATCTTTAAATTATACTAAACAATTTAAAGCCTAGCCCAGTGTTTTACACTTAAAAAGTATGCTTGTCATGTTTTGTTATTTCTAAAAATTTGTTTATGATATTTGATATTAAAATCATGGATCATTCTGTTGGTCTTTTGACTCAATCATTTCAACTATTATTTTTTAATAATTTAATTATAATAATAAAAAAATTTCTATATGGGACACACATTTAAATTTAAAATGCTCCTAAAAATTATTCAATTTTTAATAAACTTTTCATAATCAATTTCAAATAATCAAGTCTATTCTATTTAATTAACTACGATCGAGTTGGTCACACCGACATCAACGTGTTCTACAATTTAGTTTTTCTATTTAATTAACTACGATCGAGTTGGTCACACAGACATCAACGTGTTCTAGAATTTAATTTTTTACAAAGTCGTTTGTAGCTAAAGTCAATTATACATATCTGGATATTAATTACATCAGGCACAGATTTGTAAGAAAATTCATTGGCTCCCTTGTTGACATTTATTATATTGGAATGGTCTAGCTAGTGGGTCACTGTGTCACGTCTCTCTCAGCAAGATAGATGTTGTCGTCTAACATTATAGTATGCTTGCTTATCTATCAGTCCCAAGCGAGACAATTAATAATAATAATAATAATAATAATAACATTTGAACGTCCATTTTTTCTTAGTTAATTATCATTTCTTATTTGTCCGTTTATTGGAAAATGTCTCAAGATTGGAAACTGAATGTTGTTTTTCAAGCTTACAATATATAAAACTGGTTGTACAGCTCTTTTTTTTTTAATACATATATTATTTTCTAAGTTGCGTATTAATACTTCAGACTTTAGTTAATTTTAAATTTCATTTTGATAGTTCAAAATTTAATTAAATATACATTTGTTTGATTTTCATTCGATATGTACTGTCAATTACTTTTGAAATATGTTAAATTTCATTGATGTGTCTGACTATGACTATGCGTCACATAAACATTTTGAATATATACATATATATATATATATATATATATATATATATACATATATGAGTGAATTCCAATCTTATCATCTGTCATTATCTTTTTTTGGTTGATTGACCATATTGTTAATATTCAATGGTACAAGATAACTTAAAAAAAAAAAATTAAATTATAGAGATTTGACTATAGATTTTAACTAGGTTTAGATAATCGAACCCGTCATTGAATTAGTCCAAGTACCGGTCTAAGGGTTAATGGTCGAATCGTGATCGAATTGTAATTGAATCGATGGTATTTAAAATATATTAAAATATTAAAATATATAATTAATGTATATATTATAGATATTAGAATGTATATAATATTTAATATTAAAATATTCTATGCATGTTACAAATATATATTTATACCAATTATAGATCTTCTCCTAATAGGTTACTTTTTTGGAGATTTTTTAAAAATACATAATAATATTCAGTAAAAATTCAAAAAAATAAAATATTCAAACAATTCAAAAATAAAAATTGAATCAGTTGAACCAATTGAACTGGTCAATTTTATCGGTTCGACTGATTTTTCACCGATTCAAACATTTACTAGTCCAAATTAAACTAATTTTTTGACTAATTCAATAGTTTTCTGATTAAACTAATCGGTTTGATCTGATTCTCTAAACACTAGATTTTAAACAATAGAGACCAAATTAAATTTTGAATAAAATTATCAGAAGCAAAAGAATAATTTAAGCTTTCAATATCCCTCTATGCCATGCATATGATTAATAGTTTAATACTATTCTAAGTTCTAACCTAAAGCATGTAAATATATATTTGCATTTGCAGAACTTGTTCACCGCAGGAACAGACACATCAGGAAGCATTATAGAATGGGCGGTAACAGAAATGGTGAGAAACCCTAGAATCCTCCAAAAGGCACAGCAAGAGATAGACCAAGTGGTAGGCAAAGACAGACTCTTGCTCGAATCTGACATTCCAAAGCTCCCATACCTGCAAGCCATCTGCAAGGAGACCTACAGGCTTCACCCATCCACACCACTCAGCGTGCCCCGAGTGGCCAGCGAGGCATGCCACGTGGACGGATATTACATCCCCAAGGACACGAGGCTCAACGTGAATGTGTGGGCCATAGGGCGAGACCCTAACGTGTGGGACAACCCCTTGGAGTTCAAGCCCGAGAGGTTCGTGAGTGGGAATAAGAGTGCGAATGTGAGTGTAAACGGTTTGGAGTTTGAGCTTATTCCCTTTGGAGGAGGAAGGAGGGTGTGTGTGGGGTACAAGATGGCTATGGTGGTGATAGAGCACACTCTGGGCACTCTGGTTCACGCTTTTGATTGGAAGTTACCCAATGGAGTTGAACTCGACATGGACGAGCAGTTTGGTATTACGTTGCAGAAGAAAGTGCCTCTCGCTGCTATTGTTACCCCTCGCTTACTCCCACAAGCTTACGCATGATGACGTACGTGCATGCAGCCTAATTTAAGGCTAGCTTTATGTTATTATTCAAACTTTTATATAGGTTCTAATAAGATATTTGTCTTTAATTTCTGTGTATGCCAATGTTTGATAGCCTTTTCTTTTTACAATTAGATTTTTGAGTTTGTGATAAATGATCACCACTAGTACTTGCAAGAGGTGCTAATAATAAGATTTAGATCAGTACATTTGATTGCATTTAATGAAGTTTGATTCTAATTTACTCATATTTCAATCCATTAACTATGTTTGTTTAATTTTTCTTTTATTTATCTAATTACTTATTTGTTCTGGACACATTTTATTTGGTCACATCTCATGAAAAGTCTTACTTTCAAAGATCAATTGCTCTAAATATGTTTTTATACTACATATTTAATGCATACAAATGTTGAAAAATACATTAACAATCTTAATTATTTAGAACTAAGATTTCGAAACAATGTCTTGATAATCAAATATGTAATCAGATACATATATACCTCTTAATCTTAAAAAAAAAAACAAATGATTTTATATACAATCATGTTTCGTTTTCTTGTAATTATTTATTTTAGAATAATGATTTATATATATATATATAATTAATTAATGTTTATGGTATGTGGTAACCGCAGACCACTTCCTTGAGCCGCATGAATTAGGGAATATAAGAATGAAGGTGGACAAGTGCTGGTTCATGTAGTTTCTTGCTTCTTTTATAAATTAAATTAGAATCCCAGATCATTGACTTAAAAGGAGTTTTATAATATGTTTTTGTTATTAATTTTTTTAATAGAAAAATATTCAAGATGAATATCTTTGTTAACGGAGGATTCAGGATACATTGACTCTTTCAAAAAAATTATTGTTTGTGGTATTATAATTTTATATCAAAATAATATAATATGGGAAAGTCAATCCTTGTTGCAAATCAATGAATTATACGCTTGCAGCCTGAGAAATTCTGTCATATCGACCAATTAACTACCCTCCTACCATAAAATATTGTTGTCTTTGCTGAATTATTGATGAATCATATGTCATCTAAAAAATTCATCAAAATTATACATCCGTAGAACAAAAGTAATATAATATTTTAGTTGACAAAATTCCATTTATAGTGCAATCAATTTTTCTTAAGAAAGTCGTTAAACTATGCAAATATTTTGAAGATAAAACCATTCCAATCTAATAAAATTATAAAGAATATATTCTTCTTAATCATAGACACTATTTTGCACGTCTTTTATTTTTTTACTCTGTTCTTCTCTGCATTATTTAGAAAAGGTAGATTAACAGTGTTAAATACGTTTTTAATTGGTTAACAAGAGTTGCTAACTTAATTAATCAAGATTGTTTTCATCTCTGTGCATACTGTTATATTCAAAGCATTTTGGCCTCTGTTAAAAATAAATCAATCAAAAAAAATCATATTATGAAAAATATCATATCACCTATTCACGGCTTCACGCATTGTAGGTGATTTATCATTATCAATTTCGTTATGTTTCTAAACTTATTTGTTATCATTATGCGTTTCATCATTGTTCTTATGTTGTTTGTTATAACTTAATTATGGACATTTATTCTAGTTGAATGATCTATTGCCACGTGTTTCTCAGTCTAATAATAATATAATATAATATATCCCTCCAACTAGGCCGGAAAAAATAATAATAAAAAATATTTGAACATCCATTTTTTTTCTTAAGTTTAATTGTTTATCTTTGTTCTGTTAGAAAAACATCTCAAGACTAGAAGATGGATGTTGTTTTTCAAGCTTACAATAAGACATGGTAGTACAGCTTTTTTTTTTCTAAATACATATATTATTTTTTAAGTTGCGTATTAATACTTCAGAGTTCAGACTTTTAGTCAATTCTAAGTACAACTTTTATAGTTTAAAAATTTATACTTAAATCTCTATATTCGCGCAATTTTTTATTTGATATCTACCATATATTGAATTTCCTTAAATATATGTTTAATTTTTTTAAACATACACAATTTATATAAACTCATATCATATCTCTATCAGAAAAAAATTGTTAATTAATAGCCATAGTATGTACTACAAACTTGCCTCTAATACCATTGAAGAAATTAAAAGGATTAAATTTCTAATTCTTGATCGGTGTAGATACAAACTAAAGCATATTAATTAACAGAACATAAAAGGGATGAACAGAACATGTACCTAGCATTATTGCGCTATCCATCTCGAACAGTAGAACAGAGGGAATTTTATGGTTGTGTGAGAGTGGTACTACTCTCTGTCTGATAAGTTATGTCTAGGGTTAGACTGATTAATGAGATGTCAGCCTATTTAATATCAGACGAGAGCAGGGACTTCTCAACAAGCTATGTGATTGGCCCAACCCATCACGGGCCATTCACAATATACAAGCCCAATTATAATATTCATATATTAAATGCTATATATTAGAATAATATAGTTAATATGATAATGATATTAATAATTGATTAATGCTAATCCAAAATAGGATATATATATTATATTAAAATTCAACAATTTAATAATGCCAGGTACATGTTCTGTTCATCCCTTTTATGTTCTGTTAATTAATATGCTTTAGTTTGTATCTACACCGATCAAGGATTAGAAATTTAATCCTTTTAATTCCTTCAATGGTATCAGAGGCAAGTTTGTAGTACATACTATGGCTATTAATTAACAATTTTTTTCTGATTTTCGAAATTCCCTAAACCCTAATTTTAAAACAAATTTCGTTTGTCCTAATTTAGTGGGTTAATCTCGAAATTGTTTTAGGGCTTTGATTCAAAACATGTTTGCAAATCATATAAGTGAAAATCAGACTGTATGAACAACCTTTTAGGGACTTTAAATGATTTTTTCTTATTTTCGTTTTCCCTAAAGATTTCGATTTTGATTTCTCCCAAAAACAAACCAATGTTTTTCGAAATTGATTTAGGGTTTCTACATGGCGCTGCTATACGAATAACATATCCAAAAACGAGGGTTTTTCATTGGCGTTTTTGAGAGATCGAAAACTTTGTTTTAAAAGTTTTTTCCCAAGTTTTTCGATCATGGCCACTCCAAATCCTGACCTTTTTTTTCTACAAATTGATTGAGGGCTTCCATTCTCCATAACATTTCGTACAAAAGCCCTAAAATATTAGTGTTTTTCATGACCATTTGAGAGAGATTGAACCGGGTCGCGATCCGGGTTGCGCGACCCGGTTACAGTAAATCCGGGCGAAGGGGATGACTTCCCCTGTCGACGCCCACGCGCGGACCTGGTGCGTGTGGGCGCGTGCAGCATGTTCCAGGCCCCAAAATTTTTTAATTTTTTTATTAAAAATTAAATAATTATATAATATTATTTTTGGTAATTTTTTGAAAATTTTTCGAGACCCCTAAGTATTTTATTGCATTTAATCCGAGACTATTTTGTTGTTTTAACTATCTTACTCTCGGATTTTTGGACTGAAATTTTTTGTGGACGTTCCTCACTCTGTTAACAACATCTAGGTATGTTGTACTCTCCCCAGTAAGCTATCCTAGTGATGGAATTAATTTCAGTCCATATGAAAATTATTCCCTCTTATTTTTTTTAATTTTTCTGTTATTTATTTATTTATTCTCTTTCCTTTTTTTCCCCCTCATTAATAATTAATTATTCTGTTGAATATAATTGTCTTTTATTTTGTATGATTGTAAACTCACCTATCGTGGGCACAGTTGTGCAAAATATTCGATTTAAATGATTAAAATTTTATTTATTTTATCCTTTTTTTAATCATTATTTTTAGTCTAATTTATTGCATTAATAATAATTATATCCTATCGGTATATTATTATTAATGTAATTTTCTTATACAATAACATGTTATTCATACCTCTATCAATTATTTTGAATACCCTATCGGCATTCAAAATTTAGATAATGATATGAGGTCTAAAGTATTGTATTATTATATTTCTTGTTTATTTTGGTCCGTGACCCTTAGGCAGGACCAGGTAGATAAGAAATTCTCTCTAACAGGCTTGATTGGCTGTGCACATAGAAACATTTAATTCTCTTATAGTATAATGACATTATGCATATTAAATGTTTTCTTTTGTTGTTTTAATGCCAGCCTCCCTGCCTATGCAATTAACTTCTGTCAAAACACTAAATGGGACCAATTTTGAGGACTGGAAAGAATCTCTGGATTTGTATTTGGCCATCACTAATATGGACTTGGCCTTGAGAGAGGAAGAGCCCCTAGCACTTACTGCTGAGTCCACTGTGGCTGAAAGGGCTTCTCGTGAAAAATGGGAGCACTCCAACAGGGTGTGTCTCATGGTGATGAAATATACCATGGAGAAGTCTATTAGACAGAGCATTCCAGAGAGTAAGAATGCTAAGGATTTTCTGAAGTCCGTTGGTGAGAAATTCACCACTTTTGACAAAGCTCAAAAGGGCCAGTATCTCTCTCTGATTGAGAAGACTAAATATGAGGGTGTTAGTGGCGTTCGTGAGCACATTATGAAGTTAGTCCACTATTTTAATAAATTGAAGTCTCTCAAGGTTGATCTTGGTGAGAGCTATCTAATCTGGCAAGTACTGGAGTCACTCTCTTCTCAGTTTGACGTTCTGAAAACCTCCTATAATACTCAGAAGACTGAATGGACGATTGATGAAATGATTGCCATTGTCTCTTAAGAAGAGGATTCCATAAAGAAAGGGAAAGCACACAGTGTTCAGTTTGCTGCTGCTTCTTCTTCTGGTGCTAAGTCTGAGAAAAGGAGAGGTCACAAAGGAAAGTTTCAACGTGACAAGAAGAAAGGGGGAAAAGTTTCTCAACACTTAGAGCCAAAGAAGAATTTTTTCAAAGGAAACTGCAAGTATTGCAAGAAGTGTGGCCATAAGGTGGATGATTGTTATACTCTCAAGAGGAAACTTGACAAGCAAGGTACACTCCTAGCTTTGGCTTGTTATAAATCAAATATGATTGATGTTGCTCCCAATACTTGGTGGTTTGACTCAGGTGCAACCATTCATGTTGTGAATTCTTTACAGGGGTTCACAAGCCTGAGGAAGCCAAGTGATGCTGAATCCAATATCATTGTGGGAGATGGAGCTAGAGTATCAGTGGAAGAAATAGGAGTAGTTACATTGCTTTTACCTTCTGGACATACTTTATTGTTAAAAGACGCTGTTTATGTACCTTCTATGAGAAGGAATTTGATTTCAATTTCAGCTTTGGATAAATATGGCTACACTTTTGAATTCAGTAATGGAAAAGTTTTTATTCGTTTTAATTCTGTTACTGTCGGTTCAGGAGTATTATGTGATGGGCTTTACATGCTGAATTTGAATAATATGTCTGTTAACTCTGTTGTTGGAAATAAGCGTAATAGGACTGATGAAAGTTCTTCTATGCTGTGGCATAGACGCTTAGGGCACATTTCTAGGCCCCGGATTGAAAGACTGATTAAGGAAGGTATTCTTCATGATCTCAATTTCTCTGATTTTGACGCTTGCATCAATTGCATTAAAGGCAAGCTCACTGCCAAGACTAGGAAGAAAGGAGCAAATATGTGTGATGATGTGTTGCAGTTGATTCACACAGACATTTGTGGACCTATTACACCCACTGCTATGGGTGGATATAGGTATTTCACTACCTTCATAGATGACTTCTCGAGATTTGGTTGGATAGATCTCCTCCAAGAAAAATCCAGTTCCTTGGATGCCTTCAGATCCTTCAAGGCTGCTATTGAATTAAAGACTGGAAAGAAGATTAAATGCGTGAGGTCCGACAGAGGAGGTGAGTATTATGGCAGATACAGTGAGATTGGGAGAAATCCAGGACCATTCGCCAAATTTCTCGATGAATGTGGGATTGAAGCTCAATACACTATGCCTGGTACTCTTGAGCAGAATGGAGTTGCAGAGAGACGTAATCGAACACTCATGGATATGGTAAGATGCATGATGAGTCATACATCATTACCAGTTTTTCTTTGGGAAGATGCCTTAAAGACAGCTGTGTACATCCTTAATCAGGTACCTAGCAAATCTGTGCCGAAAACTCCCTACGAACTGATGAGTGGAAGGAAGCCGAGTTTGAAACACTTTCACGTATGGGGTTGTAAAGCAGAGGTTAGACCCTATAATCCTCAATTGAAGAAGCTTGATCTTAAAACTATTAGTGGTTTCTTCATCGGCTACTGCGTGGGCTCTAGAGGTTGTAGATTCTATTGCCCTTCTCATTCTACGCGAATCATTGAGTCTGACAGAGCGATATTCTTTGAGGATGATTTGGATAGTGGGAGTCATACACCACGACCAATCACTCTCAAGGAAGATCGGACCACAGCTCCAGCGTCGCCTGTTTTACTTCCCATTAATATTGTGGTTCCAGTCGCTCATAATGATGATCAGACACTTCAAGGAGGACATGATGTAGTGATACCACCTGTTATTGAACAGGAAACTGATGATACTACTGAAACAGGTGTAATTGCACCGCAAGATGTAGTGGCACCGCCAAATGATATTGCAGAAGCACCTCTATTGAGAAGATCTCAGAGAGTTCGCAAGCCTTCTATACCAGTTGATTATGTGGTGTATCTTCAGGAGCATGAGTTTGATCTCCATAATGATGACGATCCTATCACTTTTCAGGAGGCTATCTCTAGTTCTCATGCTTCTGATTGGCTGAATGCCATGCATGATGAATTAGCTTCCATGTCTCATAATGGTGTTTGGGATCTTGTAGAATTGCCAGATGGTTGCAAACCGATTGGGTGCAAATGGGTCTTTAAGACCAAGCGTAGTCCAGATGGAAAAGTTGAGAGGTATAAAGCTAGACTAGTAGCAAAAGGCTATAGTCAAAAGGAAGGCATCGATTATAAGGAGACATTCTCACCAGTTTCTACGAAAGATGCTTTTCGGGTTGTTATGGCTTTAGTAGCTCACTTTGATTTAGAACTTCACCAGATGGACGTAAAGACAGCCTTTCTGAATGGAGATCTAGCCGAGGATGTCTACATGGTTCAGGCTGATGGTTTCATTGAACCAGGTAAAGAGCATTTGGTTTGCAAACTTAAAAAGTCCATTTATGGACTAAAGCAGGCATCCAGACAATGGTACTTGAAATTTGATCGTGTTGTCACTTCTTTTGGCTTCAAGGAAAATGCTTCAGATCAGTGCATTTATTTGAAGACTAGTGGGAGCAATTTTATAATTCTTGTTTTATATGTCGACTATATTCTGCTTGCAAGCAATTGTGTTAACCTTTTGACTGAGACAAAATTGATGTTAAATAGCCACTTTGATATGAAGGACCTTGGTGATGCTTCAATTGTTCTAGGCATCCAAATTTATCGTGATATGTCACGTGGCATTCTTGGATTGTCTCAGAGAGGATATATTGAAAAGATCCTCAAGCAGTTTAACATGCATTCTTGCTCTCCATGTGCTGCACCTGTTCAGAAAGGTGACAAACTATCTAAATCTCAATGTCTTCAAAATGATTCAGAGATATCTGAAATGAGAAAGGTCTCATATGCTTCCGCTGTTGGCAGCTTAATGTATGCTCAAGTTTGTACTCGTCCCGATATCGCTTTTGCTGTTAATGCTTTAGGGAGATACTTGAGCAACCCAGGTTTGGGTCATTGGAAAGCCGTGAAGAAGGTCATGAGATATTTGCAGGGAACCAAGGATTACATGTTGACCTACAAGAAGTCTGATCAACTTCAGGTCATCGGTTATTCTGATTCTGATTTTGCAGGTTGCCCTGACGACCGTAAGTCTACTTCCGGCTCTATTTTTATGATGGCAGAAGGAGCTATCTCTTGGAAGAGTGTTAAACAGACTCTTACAGCTACTTCTACCATTGAGGCAGAGTATGTCGCTTGCTATGAGGCTACTTCTCAAGTCGTGTGGCTGAAAAACTTAATCTCTGGTTTTCACATTGTAGAAAGCATTTCTAGGCCACTCGTGATATACTGCGACAACACTGCTGCTGTTCATTTCTCTCAAAACAACAGAAGCTCTTCTCGATCAAAGCACTTTGATATCAAATATCTGTTTGTTAGAGAGAAAATTCTAGAGTTTCAGACTCGTATTGAACATCTCGCTACAGAAAACATGTTGGCGGATCCACTAACTAAAGGCTTAACTGTTAAAGCTTTTCAGCATCATGTAACCCATATGAGATTAGTTAAGTCTTTTGATATTTTAGGTTAGTGGGAGTCTGGAATTTTACATTTACTTGATTGTTATTCTTATGAGGTATGTATGAGATGACGTCACTTTTGTTATCATATCTCTTTTAGCATTTTCAGATGCTTGGACTATTCTTGGATTGCATATTCCTTTTAATTAATTATGCTCATCCATATTCATTATTCTTTATATGAAATATGGGCTTTTACTTTGTATGATTTACTTCCCTATCGGATACTATTTCTGCATCGTTAAAGCTTATGTTTCTTGACTTGTGCTATAAACATAGTTGGTATTTTAGCTTTAATGATTGTTGCATTTTAATAATTGACTATTGCTATCCAAGTGGGAGAATTGTTGAATTTTAATATAATATATATATCCTATTTTGGATTAGCATTAATCAATTATTAATATCATTATCATATTAACTATATTATTCTAATATATAGCATTTAATATATGAATATTATAATTGGGCTTCTATATTGTGAATGGCCCGTGATGGGTTGGGCCAATCACATAGCCTGTTGAGAAGTCCCTGCTTTCGTCTGATATTAAATAGGCTGACATCCCATTAATCAGTCTAACCCTAGACAGAACTTATCAGACAGAGAGTAGTACCACTCTCACACAACCCTAAAAGTTTCCTCTGTTCTACTGTTCGAGATGGATAGCGCAATAATGCCAGGTACATGTTCTGTTCATCCCTTTTATGTTCTGTTAATTAATATGCTTTAGTTTGTATCTACACCGATCAAGGATTAGAAATTTAATCCTTTTAATTCCTTCAGACCAAACTAGAATTTCAGTAAAATTATTAAAACGAAAAGAATAATTTGATCTTTTAATATCCCTCTCCCCTACATCATTAAAAATATATGATCCAACCAAAAACTGAACACAAAAAAATAGGTGCTTGTGATTGTGGAAAGTGGAGCTGGGCAGGGTGATGCATCCCATGGGCTAGAGCAATAAGGGTGAATATAATTATATAAATATATAATACAATCGGTGGAACAATAAGGGTGAATATGAGTAATTAAGTAATAAGAGATAATGGAGTTGGGGTCGCGAGGCAACAAACAAGGTAAGTAACGTAGATATGTGACTCAAAATATTTGTGTATTACTCCTATTTATGTCCGTTGCTTTAGTACATTCCTTGTGTGTTGACTCTCTCTATGTTCCCTTTTATTTATGACTGTAGAGTAGTTTTATTTTCTCATTAAATTTGGTACTCATTCCTTTTTTTTAACTTATCACATCATCTACTTGAGGAAGAAATTTCAAACACAGGATAGCGGAGTTAGATCGAGTCGAGTGCTTCTATTTGTATCTAGTGTCTTATTTTGATACAATCACCTGATTATTTTGGAACTCTTATAGTATGCTCTATAATCAAATAGATAAAAATCTTGGACAAATTTTGCTTGTGCTTGATTTGTGTATTGGTTATGACTTTACAAGCTACTACTATTCTTTTTGGAAACTCTGTTTGTGCGCATTCTCGTACTACTTCATATGCTTGTTTCTTGAGAATACTTACATACATTATGGACTAATGTATGAAACGTTAATAAATGTTATCATTTGCTTTATGGATTTTTGTTTTGTATGGATGGCTATTTTGTTGTAAAGTTGAGGCTTATGACAGTGAGATTAATCTCAGTCACCTTGCCAATCACGAACATGCTTTGGGGTGTGACAAAAGGAGACTTTTGAAAAGTTAACGGTGAAAAAATTTAAGATGTCAAAAAGAGCCTGTGTGTCAACACTATGAGGAATAATCAATTTTGAGTCACTCTCGACTTCAATTTTGTTCATCCCTAAATTGCTCGTTAGTTTGAGTCCTTCAACAATTCCCCAAAGCTCTGCCTTAAAGATAGAACACCTACCAATATACTTTGAGAAACCATGGACCCAATCTCTCATATCATTCCTGATTATCCCTCCACCGGAGCTTTCCCCTGTAGAAGGATTTTTGGCACCATTTGTGTTCAACTTCAAATTTCCTCCAACATCTTTTTGGGTTTGGGTGATTTGGGTTTTCTTTTATAGGCCCATTCAATTAACACCTTCTGTCCTTAGCTCTTGCTTCTTATATCTCAATTTCATTTCTTCTTGAGACTTTTATATTTGAGCAGCCAATCATCTATTTATTATACCATCTCCACTCTTGTGTAAATCTTGAAGTTTGTTTTTGGTACTTATGTAAAATTGAATAATTCAATACTATTTTCATTCATATTTTATCACGTATTTATTATAATTTTTTTAATAAATTTTATTACATAATCTAATTTAAAATTATGGTTGATTTGAACCTTGGATTTTAGATGAAATTCACTCTTATCAAAATGCAAATGAAGTTAGTATATATTGAAAATTTCAGTTATAAGAGTAAAGTAAATATTTTCTTAAATGTACAAACATAATAGTAAATGTCATATTCTCATTGCAATCTCTCTTGTACGTAGCTTTTAAGGAGTTATCGGTTTGAGATGCTTTTAAATAAATTGTCTCTGTAAAAGATTTTTTTAAATTAAAGTAAATAGATAAATATATCAAATATAAATTTAATTTTCAAATACATTATTAAAAATTTATATTTTTTATATTTATTTTGATTGATTTATTTTTACGGGAATGAATAAACTTAAAAAATTAAATAATGTCTAATAATATATTCGCAACGAGGTCATCATAATGTTTCTTCCCCTCAACTTCTGGCCCAATAACTAACACGCCACTTGCTCTCCACATATATTTAATAAATTGGCAAAATTTGGCTTTGATAAATCAATAGTAGACATAATTTCATAGACGATATATTAATACCTAATTTGTATTCAAAAAATTTATCCAAGAAACTGCATATTTAATCCTTTGGGTACATCCTTTTTTACAAAAGCAGATCTTGCAAATGGGCAAGGGAAGTGGGCTAGTCGGTAATATTGGGTCTAACCCATTAGTTTTGTTGGTAATAGTGTTTCAATACCCATCGTATGCGTTAAAATAGGATTAGTATCTTCAGTTTCTTCTTTCCCTAAGATCCATAACAATATTTGTGAAGACTATACATTTATTTTCACTTGGCTTTTTAGTTTACAAATTTTACCTTTTTATTTTCCCTCTAACTCTCAAGGTCAATAAAGTTCGTTTTGTCTGCAGATAGAACAAACCAACATTTTACCTTTTTACCTTTTTATTTGTTTCATCATATTTCAAAGTTAAGGGATGTTCGATATTTTCTTCTTCCAATTTATGAATTTAAATTAAAAAAAGTATAAACAAAGAGACTTAAATCCGAAATAAATGACGTAATATAAAAGTCATGAAATATAATTCCAAATATTTATTAAACATGTATACAAGCGGATTTGATTTCTCTACATGGCTTATAAAGCCAAGCATAGTATTGGGCTTATCCCAGACGTCAGATTCAGGCATTGGATGGATGAGATCTTAGATTGCAAGGAATCATGTGGGCTGCTGGATTAACTCGATCCAACGGCCTAGGTCCTGCCACTTTTTTAATGAAACGCAGTGATTCATTAATTTTTTTTAATGCCCAGTTAAGCGACATGTGTCACTAAACTCCACTGGCCCACTTTATCTCAGGTTACGGATCCCATGCCTGAAACAGTTTTGTTATTTGACTTTTTTTTTGTTGAAAATAAAAAGCCGACACATTTCATCTTCTTTTGTGCTGCCATTGGAGGAGCAGAGGAGAAGCCAAGGAAGCCACAAAGTACAAGGTCATTCTTTTGCATGTCTGAAGTTCATCTATATAGTTGTTAGTTTCTGATTAACGGTTACTATTGCAGATTACAGAGGTTTGATTCTATGTATTTTTGTGGTCTTCTTGGTATACGAGTTGTTATATATTCTATATCATTGTAGTTGGAGAAAAATGGGTGGCAATGAAGAAGCCAATACCTAGATGATACAGTTACCATCATCAGATGAGAAGCTTCCCAAGCTCCTCTATCAACGCTGACCCACTGCCATTGGAACCTCCTTGTGAAACTTCCCAAGCTCATCTCTTAACGCTGAGACACTAGAAAATAGAGGAGAACATAGGAGAAGTAATGGCTGCTGAGTGAAGGTAGTGATAGAAAAACACTAGTTTACATGCATATTTGTAATTGTCAAATTGAATGAAACATTCAAATACCTTTTATTGAATTATCATTATCTCCTTGTTATGTCACTAATGCCCATTGGCAAATTATTCTAATAGATGTGGAAAATTATGTAAGGAGATATGAAACAACAAATTTGTGGTTATAGTTGAGATAAAGTTACTGAGTTTCAATGTGAAGAAGCTATCTTTGACCTTTTCTTCAAATGTATATCCTGGCTTTCTATAATGCGGCATATCCATTGTGTATGAGATAAAAAATTGATCTGGACATTTAAAGTCCTTCATCCTATATGACATAAAAGGATATCAAATGCAAAAGCCTCTTTCTGCCCCAAAAAATGTAGAAGTCTCTGGAAACAAGTGATAAAAAGTAACTAAATGACAATAGACTCAGAGATCAGAAAATAAGAAAATATGCTATACACATAAGAATTTTCTCTTGTCTCCAATAATTTAGCCATTATCTTAGTTGCCCATTTGTTTTGTATAATTATAAAGTGCATTATCTAGTACAACATTTTCAATTGGCACAAAACGATCAAAGTTGTGCTTAATGTAGATCTTTAGATGAACCAGCCTCTTGTCAAGGTTTACATAGCTTAGGGCTATGATTTGCTTCTTGCCAAGAACTACAGACAAGCTTTAACTTTGAATAAAGGTAGAAAGGGACTTATGCAAGGCACCTAATTGCGACTTCGTGGCTTCCATGGCTTTTCCAACGGTGGCACAGTAGACGACGAGACACGTAAGCTTTTTTTCTTTTTTCAAAAAAAAGTCAAATAACGGAACCAGGTTGGGTATGGGATCCGTAATTTGAGAGAAAGTGATTGGCCAAAATCCAGGGACACGTGTCACTCAATAGGGCATTCAAAAAAAAAATTTAATGAAATATTACATTTTATTAAAAGGGGTTACACAATTTGGGTCGTTGGATCGATTCGATCCAATGGCCCATATGATTCACCACAAGTTGAGATCTCATCCTTCCAATGCCTACATCTGACGACTGGTATAAGCCCAACAAGCCAAGCAGAGAAAACAAATTTGTATACAAGCCACTATTTATTAAAGTGATCATTATAAAAATAGCTTATATTTTCCTCTTTATATATTTATGTTATCAATTCACAATATGCCAAAGACATTATGAGTTGCTATCTTGTTATTACTCCCTCAGTTCTTTGATCAAAGCTATCATTCAATTCTATTCAGTTTCACGTTCTCAAAATTTCCATGGTTGTGGCTAAATTTTTCCTTGCTACATTTCTTGATGTTCTCTTTGATCAGTTGGCCTCGCCATACTTTCTTGAGTTCATCTCACGTAAGGGGCTTGATGAAAAAGCACTCAAAAGATTGAAGACATCCCTTTTCGCGACTGTTGTCGTACTTAATGGTATTGAACATAAGCAAATATTGAATAAAAGCAAATCAAAGACCAAGCTGTGAGGAACTAGTTGGTCAACCTGATAGTTGCTATTTATGGTGCGGATGACTTACTAGATAAAATTTCCACTACAGCAGTAATCAACAAGCAGGTACAAAATTTATTGCTTCGTGCTCCTAATTTAGATGAGAGAAAGAAGAAAAAAAAGATAGAAGAAATTATTAGCAAGCTAGAATTTATCATAAAGGATAACAATATTCTTAGTTTACTAAAGAGCACTATGTTGACAGAAAATTGGTCAACTAGGCCTCAATCTACATTTCTAGTTGAAGATGATGTACATGATCGAGGTATTGATAGAGAGGCCATCCTTAAGTTGTTGCTTGAAGATGCTAAATATGATCATGGCAAAATATATGTTATTCCAATTGTGGATTTGGGTGGGATAGGAAAAACCACTTTAGCCCAACTAGCATACAATGATGATAGAGTGAAAAATAATTTCAATTTTAGAGCTTGAGTTTGTGTCTCTGAGAATTTTGATGTTTCAAATATCAATAGGGGCGTAATTGATCACCTTCGTATTTTTAAGGATTATGGTGATAAGAATTTAGAAATACTCTAATAAGATCTAATGGTGATGTTGTCTTGGAAGAAATTCTTAACTGTTTTAGATGAGTTTTAGCATGAGATTTATATTCATTGGGATCTTTTACAGAAACCTTTTCAATACGAGGTTAAAGGGAGTAAAATACTTGTAACAACTTGTAGTGAAAATGTTGCTTCAATGGTACAAGCCCTATGAACTTATCATCTAAGTCTATTATCAAAAGAGGATTATTGATCGACTTTTGGAAAACATGTTTGTCTTTTTACAAGTTCTGTTGTGAATTCAAATTTGAAGAAACTTCACAGTGATATTGTTAAAAAGTGTTTGAGGTTGCCTTTAGCTGCCAAAACATTAGGTGGCCATTTTCATTTCAAGCATGATATCAAGGATTGGGATAATATACTAAAAAGTGAAATTGGAACTTGTCAAAGGAGTGAAAGAAATTTTACAAGCTTTAAGAATTAGTTATCATTATCTTTCTACAAAATTAAAGCAATGCTTTCTTTATTGTTCCATATTTCCAAAAGGTCATACTATAAATAAGAATGACTTAATCTTGTTGTGGATGGTTGAGGGTTTTATAGAGTAACCAATGGAAGCAAAGACTTCAGAAGAAGTTAAGGAGAAGTATTTTCGAAAGTTTCATTTTTTTTTATCCTTTAATACCATATCCATATAATGATTATTCATATAATGAATATTTTTTTCATGTATGACCTTATACATGATCTACCAATATTTAAAGCAAGAAAATTTTGTACCAACAGCACTAGTAATGGGAATGAAATTATGAACGTGACTCATCATCTGTATTCTCTGGATGGAAACTTTAGTGCTGTACTAAGCAAAGTGAAATCTATGCAGACAATAGTCAACATTGTATGTTATCAGTTAAAGCAATCCAACGATCTATTTTCAAGGCATAAGTGCTTGTGAGTATTAAGGCTTTATTGATCTTTCTCTAATATGTTGTCAGATTCAATAAACATGTTGATTTATTTATGCTATTTAAATCTCAAAGGCTCATCACTTAAAGAGTTGCCTAAGATGTTGTATGACTTGTACAATTTACAAACCTTGATACTTATTGATTGTTTTATGCTCATCAAGTTGCCCAGTGACATGCAAAAGCTAGTGAACTTGTGATATCTTGATATTCATGGTTGTAAACAACTTGTGCTGTCTCAAGGAATAGGTGAACTAAAAACTATAAAATTTTATGTTGATGGCCTTATCATTAACAGAGATGATGAATGTGGTATACTTCAAAGGTTGATGTACCACAATGTCACTAATCTGACTCTTAAAATTTACTACAATACCATCACTTAGACGCTACCCTCTCTTAAGAAACTTGAGATTGAAGGATCTAATGTGAGTTCTACAAATGTATATTTGAAAATTCACAACATGCAGGGCTGGTAGGAATGGTGTCGCTCAAATGACACAAATACTTTTTCTCAACTGAGGCATCTTAAATTAGAGAATTGTTCTATATTATACATCAATTTGCTTATTTGCCTTCTTAATTTAAAAAAACTCATGATCCATGCATGTGGGGAGCTAGCTTATCCTATTCTAATCACTCAAGAAATAAATATCTATGGTTGCAAGAAAATGGAATTTCCAAAGTAACATAGGTACAAATTTATGGAGATATTGGCAATAAAAGCAAGTTGTGACTCATTTACACAATTATTGTTAAGTAACTTCCCTCATCTCCAACAACTCCTCACCCTCGGTAGTTGTGAGAATCTTGAATTTGTTGTTTTAAGTCCGAATATTACTCTTTAAGATCTTGGATCTATTGAAATACAAGATTGTCCCAATTTTGAATCTTTGCCAAAAGAAGGGTTGTCTTTGCCATGTTTTAAAAAATTTGACCGGACCAGCTAGTTTGACCAGGTGAATTGGGAACCTGTCCTAGGTCTGGTTTGATTAGCTTATTAGACTAACAGGGGAGAAAACTAGTAGGAATTGGTTAAACTAGTCTCAAATCGTGGCCAATTATTAGCAATGGTTTAAGCAGTAATGTATATCTATGCACTTAAATGGTTTATTCCAACTAAATGATTATGCATTTGAATCTTCTATACCCTTCATATCGAGTAAGTCTTTGGAAACTTTACTTATTACATAAAGTTTTGATTTATCAAAAGGCTCTTGCATATAAAAACATTGATGAACTTGACTTGCCAAGACAAAAGGATCATCTTGGTATTATAATTTCTCGAAGTTAACATGAATGAGGCCATAATCATCTACTTCAAAGTCATACCACTCACACTTGAAAACCACAACTTTGAATTGACTATAGTAATCCAACTCAATGATTTCCTTTATAACTTCATAGTACGTCATTGAGGAAGTTTTTGGATTTTCATCTTTTGAGCTTGCAAAACTTGTGTCAATGAATTCAATATAACACCATTGTTTTCTGTTTTGCGTCTAGCATAACCTTGTTTAGTGTGAAACCTATGTCCATTGATTGGATATCTCGAGAATTTCTGTTCCACTATATTAGGCACTGTACCCAAATATTTCACGAAATTTGGAGCATTCACATCCCTAACACAGGCTTCAAACCACTCAATGAAGTCTTGACTATGATTACGGGCTTTATGCCATTTTGTTCCTTTGTTGTGATTAGCAATAGTTTCTTAATGTTCCTTGTTTGAAATTTCATATAGCATCATTATACAAAACATTTATTTAATTGTTCATAAGAAAAAAATTTACATGAAAATATTGTATGTACTTATTTACTTGTTCACAATTGAATAATATGTATCGGTAAGCTTGACTCTATGAAGACTAATTTAAAGAGATTGCCTTTCCTTTTCCCTTCCTTCCAATAGGATAACAAGTGCATGGGAATAGACTATCTACTACTTTATATGCATCAAAATTATAACAATTTCATGTTGCCCTATTTAATGTTGTTTCAACACCATCATGTATATCTTGAGAAAAATGTCAAGCACTCTTCCAATAGATAAACCTATGCTATTAAGCCCTCAGGATGACTTTTATTATTATCATAGGACTTTAGCTTACACAAACATCTCCTAGTTGGGTACATCTAACAAAATTGCACAAGCCCATATACTCTTACTTTATTTACAAGATGAATAGGAAAATGAACCATTATCTCAAAAAAAAAAAAGCTATGTGGGAAAATCTTTTCCAATTGGCAAAGGGTTCCTATGATATCTATTTCCAAATTATCAAGATTAGTCACTTTGACAACCCTTTGAAGTGAGCATAAAGTGAGCGCGCGAATAACAACACACTTTTGCAATGTGCTTTTAAATATTACATTCAACAAGTAGTGCAACATGAAGTGAGCATCATGACTCTTATACTTAGATATTTTCTTTTCTAAAACTTGCACACATTAGTAAAATATTTAACACAATACCATCAAGTAACTTTACATCCTTTAAAATACCACAAAATATGCATTTTTCGGCTGGATTCAATGAAAAGAATGCCTTGGCAAACATTATCTTTTGATGATCATTTGATTCCTTTGGGTGAAGGTTTTTCCTTATGCCCATTTCATGCAAATGAAAATGAGCATTAACGTGATCTTTTGTCTTTCTAGAAATTTCAAGTAGTGTTCCAATGATATTATCACATAAATTCTTCTCTATATGCATCACATCAAGGTTATGGCGATGTGTATTATACTGCCAATAAGGGAGGTAAAATTATTGTAATTAGGATTAACTATAATGAATTTATATGTGTTGCATAAAATTGTTACCTCTATCTCTAATTTGCAATACTACAAAATAGTTGCATATTTTATTAAGTGTAATGTTTTTAACTTTTATAATTCAAAATGTTGCAATACTACAAAATACTACAAAATATTGTAGTGTCCATTCCTGTCAAATCTTTGGGAGTGTTACACTTAGACACACAACTATATTTCCTCATTCTCTTTATTAATTTATTAAATAACAATAACAATAACAATTCCATAACATCATTCTCTCTCCCCACTCTCTTCAATAATAATAACAATAACAATAACAAGTATTAATCATTTGTGCTTGATTTACTTATTATTTTCCTAAAAAATAAAAATCAAACAAATTATTTATAATACAAGATATATATATTTATATATATACATATATGAGAAACAATATTTTAAACAAATATTATTTAAAAAAATCAAACAATTTTAGTAAAAAAATTATAATACATGATTAAATTCAATACATTTCTTGGTCATACTTCAATATCCTCTTGTTCTTTCTTGCCAAGTGCTTCATCACCATCTTAGCTATATACGATACTTTCCTACAAGATAAAAATTAGACAAATATTAGTAATTAAATATACTAGAAAAGAATAATAAAAATAAAACCATATTAACTTACTACATCATCGTCATTATCCATTTCTTAAAAAATTATAGTTTGGATTTTAACCCTTTCTTTGTATGAACCTATCAAGAAACAATTAAAGAATAAAATAAATTTTGAAGAAAAAAAAACAAAATATAAATAAATATTTGAATATATTACCTTTTATTTCATGGCGTAACTAATTTTGAGTACACATCAATGCTTCTAATGTTTTCTAATTTAATCTACTACGATGTGGACTCAATACATGACCATCAGTACTAAATATAAACTTTGAAGCAACTGTAGAGATCGGAATAGCCAAAAAAATCTCTTGCAATTTGTTGTAAAGTGGGATACTTCAAAGTCTTCAGTAGTTGATGTATCAAGCAACACAAGTTTTTCTAAGTAGTAATCTAATTCAGATTTGCATATATTACTTGAAATATTTTTTTTGACATAGTGATAATAATTACATTTTCAACTTTCTTTCCTCACAAGAGAATTGGGGTCCATCAAAGTTGAAGGAAAATTATCACCACTAAAAGAACCATGATTCTTATTCTTAATTGATTTCATTAACAAAACTCTGACACATTATTTTCACCTTTTGCAATTCACTAGAAGCACCATCTCCACATATTAAGGAGATTTTAGTAAAATTACTAAAATGTGAAAGTAATGGTTGGAACCCAAGAGGGGGGGTGAATTGGGTTTTATAAATTTTTTACAAGAATTAATTGGAAGTTAAAATGATTTTCTGTAAAAGTACAATGCTTAGGATAATAAATACAATACAGAAAATCAATGTGCTGTCAAGATAAATAATTATAAAGATCAAGGAATTAAAGAATAGATATCAATATGCACAAATTAAAGAGTAAGGGATAGAGAAAGCAAACTCGGAGATTTATACTGGTTCGGCTAATCCAAGCCTAAATCCAGTCCTCAAGAGACCACTTGAGTATTTCCACTATAATTGCAAGTTTAATCCGGGTACTTACAAACCACTACAACCACGCAAATTCGATCCGGGTATTTGCGAAACCACAATGGAGAATTTATGAATCCGGGCTCCTCCTCAACCCAAAGCAAGTTCTTCCAACACTGGTACTTGCGAACCTCAACTCAGAATAATATATGTGTTGATCAAAATCAACAATACAAAGAAACTCTCTCTAAAGAGTAGATGAAAACAAATGAAGCTCTAATAACTCTAATGATAGAGAATATGCAAGATTTGGCTCAAGAATGCTTTCCTTTCTCTCAAAGATGATAGAAGAAGTTAATATCACATTGTAGGACTTTGTTCTTGCTCAAAATCGTGTATCTAAGGTCATATATATAAGATTTTACAAAACTAGCCGTTATAGTGCAGTCCAGATTTTGAGCTTTCTTTAAAAATTCATAACTCCCTCATTTGAACTCTGTTTTAAACAAATAATATACCGTTGGAAAGCTCTTGGAGTCTAGTTTCAAATGAGCCAAGTTTTACTCAAAAATTATTTTTATTTTAAAAGATATAATCAAAATACTGACTATAGGTTAGAACAGAATAATTTTTTATTACAGTAAAATCAACTTTCAGTTTTTCAAACTATATTTTGAATAGTCATATATTTCTCATTTGGACTCCGTTTTGAATAAATAATATACCGTTGAAAAGATCTTTGAGTCTACTATCAAATGAGATTAAGATAATTGAAAAACAGATTTTTCATTTATGAGATATGATATAAGGAGTGACCAAAGGTCAAAAAATAACTTTTGTAAAACTTCATATCTCACTATCTTTTTGTTCAAAAATGCTTGAGCCAATGTATGCAAATTTAAATCATTGAGTTGCACAAATATACTAGCCTATATAAAATATACCTAATTTAAACACATAGGCTATCTTGATGCATCCAAGCTTCCAAGACTTCAAATCTTCTAATTCTTCATTTCTTGGAGCTTCATCCTTGCATGTTGTTTTCCTTAAGTGAAGCATAATATTGCTTTTCCTTGTTCTTCAATACAATGCTCACTCTTCTTGTTTTGAACCAACCTATAAAATATATCTTACTTGCAAACCCAATGGTTAGTTTAATAGCATGATTCAATATATGCAACATACATATTAAATAACATAATTATGCTTAAGTACTTGTAGCATATATATGATAATTAATCTTTATATATATCAATGCTACTATTCAAATACATTTGTCATCATCAAAACTTATGGCATATAGCCTTAGGGTCAACAATCTCCCCCTTTTTGATGATGACAAATCACCACAGAAAAATATGTATCACAAGATAATGAATGCAATGTTATAAGCACGTATACATATTTTTCTATTGTTTCTTCTCCCCCTATTTGACATCAACAAAAAGGTGTAAGGAACACAATATATAGAAGTTAAAGCACATACCTTCTTTAAGTCAGGATGTCAGAAGATGTCAATATAGTATGGGGTAAGGATACATCAAAACTTATCATTGATTTCATTGACATGTAAAAAGAAAATTTTAGAAAAATTTTTCTCATGTCAAATGAAATGAGCCAAAAGATAAAACTTGAAAGAGTTTTAGGCTCCCCCTTAAACCTTGCATAATTTGAAAAAGAATAATGAATAATGAATATCCAATTTTTCAAGATATATTCTTTTTCAAAAAAAATACATTCAAGTGAGACAAAGCTCCCCCTGAATTTCATAACATTTTTCCTTTGAAAAAGATTGTCCAAATCATTATAAAGGAAATTCAGTTTTTGATTGCAGAATTTTGAAGTAAGATTTTTGAAGAAATTTCTGCAATATTTTCATTGAAAATGATTTCTGCTTGTTTATGAAGAGGCATTTTTAGTAAATAGCAGAAAAATTAAACTCTTTGAAAAAAAAACATCATTTGCTGTCATATGATAGAAATATTTACAGCACACAGTAGAAGTATGATATATGGATTAGCAAAGCATGATATAAATAAGAATATTAATCATAATCCATAAATCGAATAATAATATTTTTCAAGATTTCTGAAAAACAATTTCTGCATATATGCATAAAATTATTTCAACATATAGCAAAAGTGATTTAAAATAAGGATACTCAAATCCTTTTCTTTTCAAAACAGATAATGCTTCAATATGGCAAAGCAATTTCAGCATTGTGGAAGCAATTCAAGAGATTCACGATATTTTTCTAAAACATTTTGCTTCGAAGGAATTTAGAAACGTTTCATCTAAGGAAGCAATATATATGGATTAGTGTAATAAGATATATTCAAGCATATAGTTCATAATCCATATATGAAACATCAATATTTTTCATCCCTTTTGTTATCTACAACAAAAGAGATCTTTAAAATCTTTTCTTTTTCAAAAAGAATGTTGCTTCATATGATAAAACATATTAACATAACAGAAGCATTTTTAAAGTCCTTTTTCAAAACAAATTTGCTTCATAAAGGATAAGATAAATTTCAGCACAAAGGAAGCAATTTATATACCCATTCAAAATGAATTTATATATGTATCTTGAGGATGAGTACATGTAAAAATTTTGACAGCTCATTTTGTATGAGTGCATGTGGAATCATGAAATATTATTCTTAGCCATAGCCTTCGCTCATGATGCATGAATACCATACACAACATATGTTCTTAGATACATATAATCACAGCATGATGTAATCATGTATGCTCTCAAGAACAACACAACAAAGTAGAGTGATACGGTTCTGAATATCACCATTTTATTAATCCTTAAAATTTCTAATCAAAACAAATTAAATCAGCTGCAAATCCACCAAAAATTGACTTTCGTGGTTTTGCCATTAATGTGACGCGTTATCGGTGTGCATGCGTACTCTAGACTTCTGGCTTCCAGCTTGCAGAAATCCATAGGATGAGCGTGTAGGGGTGAGGCGAAGAGATATCTTCTTTGGCTCTTAGTCATAATTTTCTCTCTATAAAGACTGCCCCAGAGTTCTCAATTACTACACCACAAAGAGTATTCATCTCTGAGCCTATAACTTTCTGACATTCCTCTCTCTTCATACTCCTACAAAAATTTTTGAATTTTCCAAACCATGGCAGCAAGAAAGTTCATTGATCTCACAGTAGAGGCAAGGGAGGAAGAGCTCGACTTAAACTTGAGTCTAGGCAAGGACAAAGGCAAACGACCTTTGGAGGAATTTCAAGAGAACCAAAAGAAGAAGATGAAGATCGAAGAAGCTGAGGAGATTAGTACAGGCCATACGTCAGAAGACAAAATTGCTTGTCTGGAGCAGGAGGTGAAGAAACTCAAGAAGATGATAGAGGACCAGGAGAAGTTAGCTAAACGCAACAATGCGGCACTGACTTCAAGAATAGATAGGTTCTTCTATTGGTCTACCCAATGCTTCTGCAATCAACAACAAAGAAGTGTTGATTGTATGAATGGGATTTACACTACCCTCCGTGACATTGCTCAGTCTCTTGCTCCAAGGAATGGCCGAGGGGTGATGATTCAATACAACCCACCTAATCCGAGACCACCTCGCCTGTAGATTGCTCATCTATGAGCAAACCTTCCCTTTTTTTTTAATGCAATGTAATCCTTCGGTTTGTTTTTTTTATTATTTTAATGCAAGTGGTTTCTTTCAGATGACGGTACTTAAAAAAAATTATAATAATAAAGAAAGATAAAGAAAATCAGCCGCACAAATTTTGTACAATAGAAGGATATATATATTTTGAAAAATATATATCCATTTTAAAGATAGAAAGAATTTTCTGACATGGATATATATATCATCATTTCAAAGCAAAAGCAAGTTACATACTTACTCAAGATAAAACATATTATAATCAGAGTATGTAGTAACATAATTGAGGTAATATGGATTAATAAGATATAATCAGATATAAACTATAATCCATAAACAATGGTTCATAAGTTACAGCTTATGTAAAAGAGATGATATGTATAATGCTCAAACCATGATGTATTAAAAAAAATAATTTAAGTATTTAACATATTTTTATATGTCATGTTGTGATCAAGTATGTAAGATGTCAGAAAACAATATGTCATTGCAATGAAAGTATGACAAAAAAAAAATTTGCCAAAATGTACAATTGAGATCAAAGAGTATCATTCAATTAAATAATGAAGAAGTAAAGGATAGAGATACTCATCAATTTTGGCAAACTTTTGTTGCTTCTTGAAGTTCCTCTTCAAGATTTTGATATCCTTATTTTGCTCATTGCTCTTCTTTTGATCGATCCTGTCTTCTTACAATTTTAATGATATTAATTGATTGATTATTTGCAAGATCTATCAAGCATTGGTTCAATGTAGGCTTCGTTGGTTGACTACTGATAGGAGCGTTGGTCGACCAACCAACTTCAAAACTATAAATCTTACTGATTTCGGAGAGCAGAGGAAAGAATGTGCTTTAAAGGATAATTTTGAGGATTAACTCCTGCAAAACACTTTTGGTGGAGCACTTTGATGTTCAAATAAATCTCGAGCACTAGGAGCAACATTATGTTCAAGATATGTCATATTAATAAAAGTGCTATGCTTCCATGAAATGCAATTTTGCAATAAATTTGATTTCATTGAAAATATTTAAATAAGATTACAGCAAGGATAAATACTATGGGTAGGAGTAATCTTATTGTTGTGAAGACAAGAAAAATGTGCGTGTAATGGAAGCAAGTTTTCATGATGCGGTAAAAAGGATAGTTTGAGCAAAATTTGGAAGAAAGATTTTAGCTCAAAACAAAATTCGAATCTATAAGCTGCATACCTAACAATTGTTTTCAGATATAGCATGCATGAGTATCAATGATAGATGTAATGCATATTAGAGAACAGGCAAAAGCATTAGAGAGCAGTAAATATATCAGTCAAATTTCTTACAATGCATTCCAGCTTATATGTTTACTTATCCATTGCCTCCTTTTGATGCAAGAGAGTGGAGTTTGAATGATGTAGCCATTGAAAAGTTATTTCCGCTCCTTGCTTCGAGGCAAATCTACAAATTAATCCTTTGTCTTTAATACCCAATTTTTTTTGGGTTTGCCTGGGTCATGAGGTCCTTTTTGAACCCATTTCATTTTTACTCCATGAACAAGATTTTTCTTATAAAAACAGGAGTAAGACTTGTGTCCTTTCAGTCCACAATAAAAACAAGTGCAAGGTGGACTTTTGGACATTTTTGTAGGAACAAAGTAGTTTTCGAAATATTTCTGATTTGACTTGTTAAGAACAAAACCAATTTTGTTAAAGCTACTACTTTGTTTCTCAACAGAAGAGTTTTGAATTTCTCTACCTTGAGAAAGTTTTTTAAGTGTGTTTTTAAGATCCTCATTCTCCTTTTTCAAGGAATCACACTTGGTACAAAAGCAATTTTTGTTGGTAGAGATATTTGCCTTTAAAATCAAATTCTCTTCTTGCAAAGTTCTGTTTTGATTTTCAAAAACAAAATTCTCTTCCTTGGAAATAGAAAATTCGTTTTTCAATGTTTCCAACTCATTTTCAAGAGAAGAGTTTTTCTGTTTTGAAATATTTAGTTTCTTTGCAAGTATAAGAGATTCTTCATGTAAATCATCAAAGGCATCTTGTAATTCTTCAAAAGAGTAGTCAAATGAATTTACCTCATCTTTATCTCTGGCCACAAAACAAGTGTTGGCTTCTTCATTTGTGTTCTCCTCATCAGAATTGCTATTTCCCCAAATGGAAGATAGGTAAGCTTTCTTTGATGATTCAGTTTTTGGTTGTGGTTTCTCTTTTTCTCCTTTTTCTTTTTCTTCTATCTCCTTGGTGATTTGAGATTTTCCTGTAAGTTCAACACCAAGAGCTTGTAATTGATTAAGCACAAGTCGTATCTCATTAATGGTTTCACAATTTTTCATTTGAGCGATATCAAGTTCATTAATGAGATTTCTAGACTTTAATTCCATTGCAACAAGATCTTCCTCATATGCAACTTCTAAAGTTTCCCACATTTCCTTAGCAGTTGCACAATTGGAAATTCTGAAAAATTCATCTTGACTCAATGCACAAGAAATAATCAATTTTGCCTTAGCATTGAGTTGCACTAAACTTCTTTCAGTATCATTCCATTCACTCTTAGGTTTTGGAATGTATTTTCCTTGTTCTTCCTTGACAGGCATATAAAAACCATTTTCTATAATTTCCCAGAGTTTATGGTCTACTGAAATTAAAAAAATTTTCATTTCATACTTCCAATATTGAAAATGATTAGCATAAAAAATTGGAGGTTCTGTGAAAGAACAATTTTCAGACATAAACCACTCACTAGATCCAACCATATTTACTCTTAGATGGTTAAGTCTTAAATCAAGAGCCCAAGCTCTGATACCAATTGAAAGTAATGGTTGGAACCCAAGAGGGGGGGGTGAATTGGGTTTTATAAATTTTTTACAAGAATTAATTGGAAGTTAAAATGATTTTCTGTAAAAGTACAATGCTTAGGATAATAAATACAATACAGAAAATCAATGTGCTGTCAAGATAAATAATTATAAAGATCAAGGAATTAAAGAATAGATATCAATATGCACAAATTAAAGAGTAAGGGATAGAGAAAGCAAACTCGGAGATTTATACTGGTTCGGCTAATCCAAGCCTACATCCAGTCCTCAAGAGACCACTTGAGTATTTCTACTATAATTGCAAGTTTAATCCGGGTACTTGCAAACCACTACAACCACGCAAATTCGATCCGGGTATTTGCGAAACCACAATGGAGAATTTATGAATCCGGGCTCCTCCTCAACCCAAAGCAAGTTCTTCCAACACTGGTACTTGCGAACCTCAACTCAGAATAATATATGTGTTGATCAAAATCAACAATACAAAGAAACTCTCTCTAAAGAGTAGATGAAAACAAATGAAGCTCTAATAACTCTAATGATAGAGAATATGCAAGATTTGGCTCAAGAATGCTTTCCTTTCTCTCAAAGATGATAGAAGAAGTTAATATCACATTGTAGGACTTTGTTCTTGCTCAAAATCGTGTATCTAAGGTCATATATATAAGATTTTACAAAACTAGCCGTTATATAGCCGTTATAGTGCAGTCCAGATTTTGAGCTTTCTTTAAAAATTCATAACTCCCTCATTTGAACTCCGTTTTAAACAAATAATATACCGTTGGAAAGCTCTTGGAGTCTAGTTACAAATGAGCCAAGTTTTACTCAAAAATTATTTTTCTTTTAAAAGATATAATCAAAATACTGACTATAGGTTAGAACAGAATAATTTTTTATTACAGTAAAATCAACTTTCAGTTTTTCAAACTATATTTTGAATAGTCATATATTTCTCATTTGGACTCCGTTTTGAATAAATAATATACCGTTGAAAAGATCTTTGAGTCTACTATCAAATGAGATTAAGATAATTGAAAAACCGATTTTTCATTTATGAGATATGATATAAGGAGTGACCAAAGGTCAAAAAATAACTTTTGTAAAACTTCATATCTCACTATCTTTTTGTTCAAAAATGCTTGAGCCAATGTATGCAAATCTAAATTATTGAGTTGCACAAATATACTAGCCTATATAAAATATACCTAATTTAAACACATAGGCTATCTTGATGCATCCAAGCTTCCAAGACTTCAAATCTTCTAATTCTTCATTTCTTGGAGCTTCATCCTTGCATGTTGTTTTCCTTAAGTGAAGCATGATATTGCTTTTCCTTGTTCTTCAATACAATGCTCACTCTTCTTGTTTTGAACCAACCTATAAAATATATCTTACTTGCAAACCCAATGGTTAGTTTAATAGCATGATTCAATATATGCAACATACATATTAAATAACATAATTATGCTTAAGTACTTGTAGCATATATATGATAATTAATCTTTATATATATCAATGCTACTATTCAAATACATTTGTCATCATCAAAACTTATGGCATATAGCCTTAGGGTCAACAAAATGCCTTTGAGGGATGAAGATCCCACAGGGTAGGGAGTGTGATCCATGTCCTTATCCCTACAAGGGTCCCCGAACCCTCCTCCCCATTTCCATCCCTACTCAATAATATGAACAAGCTTATTTTGTAGAATATGCTAGTAAGAAGAGAAAGAGAGTTGGTTGGTGTGTTGTTTGCAAAATAAAATCTAATAGTGTAATAAATGCACAATACATAGCCTATCAAGAGGATTAGGTAGTTGTGTAATGTGAAGTAACAAATGATGAGATTGGTGATCTTTGTGACCAGATAGGTGATGCAATTGAATTATAAGTTCAAGATGACGTTATGTAAGAGATTCCTGAACTTAATGAGCAACGAGATCTTATTGAATACTAAGAGTCTAGCTTTAACTCAAAAATTGGTGGTGAAGATGAAGATGAAGTAGAACTTAATGAAAATCCTATTATTAAGAGTGAGAATGATCATGAAAATAGTGATGGTGAAGACAATCTTTAATTTGAGAATTTATATTTTCTCTAGGTATGGCAAGAAAATGAAACCGACGCTAAATGCAACACTTAAAAAAGTATAGTGTAAGTTCTCGAAACCAATGTTGGATGCCATTATAACTGATGTTATCTTGATTTTTCTTTTAAAAAAAAAAAGCTCCAAAGTGTTTTTCGTAAAACCCATTTCCCTCCTTTTCAAAACCATAGCAAAACCTTTAGAGTTTCAAAACCTCCCACCAGTGCACCACATTCTCACCACTGTAGCACTGTCGTCGAATTATCGATGTACTATTGTCGCACACCACCATCAGCTATCTTCAAATTTCGATATTGTAAGTCTCCTTCAATTAATTCTCTAAGTTTCTTTTTTCTGCTTATGAGGTTTGTAGTTCAGAAGAAATGCTTCCTATTCTTCATTCTCTTTATTTTGTGTCTTGTTATGGCAAATACTGAATGGATTGATGAGATTTTTGTTCGTTGAGGTTTTTTGTTATGTCTAGCTTGTATAGGAATTTAGTGTAATTATTGATTGAAAAGGAAAAAAAGATGATGGTGTATGTAAACTGAATATTTGAAACCCAAGATCTCTTGAAATGGGATATAGGTGTGCACAACTTCAATTGGTTGGGTTTTGCTTCTTGTATCCTTATTTTGGTTTCTGGTATGGTTTCATGTTTGGTTTATGGAGTGAGTTTTCTTCAACGAATGCAAGGATTGTGTGGATAACAATATGTCTAAGAACCTAGGAAAGGATGTATTTAATAATTGGAGTTTAATTTTTTTTTCTTTGTGACACGTGGCATTTGGATTAGAAGGAATATCTTTGTGTTCAGGGAGGGAAGGGACTAGACCCATGACCCTTTTAATGTTATCACTAACCAATATTAGATAAAGACTTTATTTCTATGAGTGTTTTTGGATAGCTATTTCTGGATGGAGAGAGAAACATTGAATTTAAAGGGCCCTTTTCCTTTCTTGGATTTGTAATGAAAAAGGATTTATGTGGGCTGCCTTAGGCATTCAGCTCAAGGTTGCTTCTAAGGTTGGGTGCATGTCCTTCTAAAGTATTTAGGTTGCCCACAAGTAGTGGTAACTCAACAAATAAAGTGAAAACTTTAAGAATGGAGTTGGATTCCATGAAAGATAAATTAGAAACCATGGAGTGAAAATGTACACGTGAACTTGGTCAATTGAACAACATGGTCAATTATTTTGTAGAACTTGGACTACAACTACCTTTAGAGGTTGCCTATGTCCCAGAACTGAGTGGTCCGCAGGTAATATTATTTTGGACTTATTAATTGGTTATTTTCATTCACTATGAACTTTGATAGTAAATATTATGTTTACAAGTCAGTATTACAATGTCGTAAGAGAATGAAAGTTAGACGTATAGAAAATTTTTCATGAATAAACAAGTACTCAAGGGGAAATTCGAGAAATTCTTGAAAGAATTATAAGCCAAATTTGTTTATTTAAATGATTTCGTTGCTTGCCTTAAAGGTGCGTGAAGTGCTTTGATGTGCATATCCTGTGATGTATTTTAAGGACTAAAATGAAAGAGAAAATGTGTTGCGGTTAGTTAGTCAATGGCACCTAGCATGATCATATGATGCATGTGATATTTGGATGAGAATAAGCTAAATGACAAATAAATTAAATAATGATGATATTGCATAACCTAAGCGTGTAATTGTTTAAGCAATTGGAGGTTAATGGTGAATTAAATTAACTATAAGTAAGTAAATAAAATAATAGCACAATGAGGTAATGTGGCATGTAAAATAAATAATGTAAGATTATTAAATTAAATACATAAATATGGCATGAGATAGTAGAAGAGAGTTAAGAAATAAAATTAATATGGGGTTGACTAGATAGAGTGAAGGTGGCATAAAGGAGGTAGGAAAAGAAGGCGCAAAAAGGAAAGTTGGCAAAATAGGAAAGTATCATAATGATAATGGAAAGGAAAAAAAGGGAAATTAATAAAATAAAGAAATAGAAACTAATGGAATAAGGAAAAAAAGAAAGTTAATAAAATAGGAAAGTATTAGTGTAGTATTAGGAAAAAATGAAACAAAATAAATTACTATGGTAAGTTTAGGAAAGGAAATTGATTAAATAGAATCATACTACTTAACCTAGTTCCTAAATAAAGTGACCAAACCTAATCTCAACTCATACTACATGGCCAAGCATCTAGGAAACCCTAGCCACACAAGAAAAACTATAACCCTTGGTAACATACACACTTAACTAAAAGACTCCTAGCCGTCACTCTCTTCTCTCTCTCAAAGACACAAGAACCCAAGATGCCATATCGCCACTTATAGATATCAAGGAACACATCTCTAGTGGTCTTTCTCTATGTCGGAAAATTTCAAGAAACAAAGGTAAGAACTAGAAAACCTTATTTATCGTACTTTTGCTTTCATGAAACTTAAATTAGTCATAACTCCCTCAATAGAACATTTCTTTTAACTAATTATATATCATTGAAAAGACATTTGAGTCTATCTTCTAATGCAATAAATTTCATTCGAAAATTCTTTATCATTTGAAAGATATAACTAAAAAAGTTACCAAATGTTAGAAGGGATAACAAGTAGTTTTCTTGTTTTATGATTTTGAGTCTTTTGCAATCTTTTTGTGTTGTAGTTGTTGGGATTAATCCCAAATCATTTTATAATATCTTCTTACTCCATGTAACACACAAAACATGGTAGAGTAGCATTGGAATCCAAGTGAGAGATCTTAGACTTACCTTGTTTGTTTTCTTTCTATGACATTTCTTAGAAAATTTATGATATGGTGACAATATAATGAATGTGTATAATATCTCACATGCTTATGATTGGAATAAGCATACCCGTGTGTGAATGATGTATGTGAATAGTGTAGGGGAGTGTATGTTGAATGTTATGTATGTGTGAAAAGTGTACATGAATATGGATAGATATACATGAAGGTAGATAATGGAATATGAATGTGAATAATTGTATATGAATGTGAATGATGAAAGCATATTGTGATATTATGCTAGAATGATGAATGTGGATGATTGTGCGTGAATATGAATAATAAATGTTGTGTATGTGTGAATGAATGTGATACATATGGATTTTCGTGTGTGAAATATGACTATGAACATAAGAGCGATGCTGAATGATGCCTTCAGGCAGTTGGGACTCAGGCAGGCTAATTTAGAAATCTCTAATTCTTACTTCTGATTGCTATCCCTTTAAATAAATGTGCATGGAGAGATGCACGAGATCTATGTATTAAAACACATGCTAGAGTAGGGATCCTATGAAACAAATGATGATGAAGTGTCCATACTCAAGCATGTGTAGAAATTTAAATTACGGCAATGAGGCTATGGTCAAGGGAGGAAGCTATCATAAGGAAGAATATGGAGGATAAGAAACGTGTCATTATAAGGACATGTGTTGATGAACACATTTTTGGGGTTGGCACAGGGTATGAAATTTGTGGTAGAACCACGTGAAACGAAATAAGGGAAGATGCTAAGATGGCAAGTTAGATCATGTGATATAAATTCGCACCTCACATGTAGACGTACATCATGAGACAAAATAAGGGTGCACAATGAGATAATGCGATATGGATGGGGTGATGTAGTGAGAATAAAGGCTCTGAGGGTGCTTGATGTTGTGATTGCTTAGCTTGATATGTGTTGTGCTCGTGTGGCCATATAATGATTTTTGTTTGGACTTGTGTCATGGATGTATAAACATAAGTGTGATATCCATATATATTGTGTTATCTATTTCATTTTAATAATACCATGTGATTGATCATGCATTATATCTATCTGTTACTCTTTTTGCATGCATAGTTGTGTGTATGTGATAAGTAAAGCTAATACGGTAGGTTAGTGGATCAGACTCATCCCCTCACAATTTTATGTACCAAAGACTGATTAGCTGATGTTACACGTGTCAAGGATACTTCTCCTTTGTTTAGGGTACGATAATTTTTCTATTTTGTTTATAAGTGAAAATATTAAAAAACCTCTGTAATCGGGTAGGTCATGTAATGTTACGTAAGGGGGTTTAGGTCTATTTTATGTTGAATGTTGATTGGTACGAATGATTAATTGCAACCATTTAATTATAATGTATTACTCATACATTTAGGTTTTTCCGAAAAGAAAAATGTTATTTTACATTTTCTCATGCATTTGAAATCAAATTAATTAGATATATATAATTTGTGGAATAAAGAAAACGTTGAATAACTGTGTTAGGATTAAGGGAATCTTAGGCTTATGGAAGTGTGAGTTTATATGACATTTGCCTCGGTCACGGGCCCAGAAGTGTGTCGTGACACTTTACTTGTAGGATGTCGATATTCTTTTGTAGCTAGTCACAACCCATAATTATGACTAGTTGTAAAATTTATTTTGTTAGAACATGTAAAACTCGTACTTTTAGAATGTGTTAACTTTTTTTTTGGGACTTTGTATTTGATGTAAACCTTATATGTTTAACTAATAATGCATGTGTTTTTTATTTAAATATATTTCCTTTTATAATTAATAATTTTAAGTTCAAATTTATATAAAGATTTAGTTTGGCTTCTAGCATCGGTTAAAATTGACATTAGATTATAGATATAGTGTAGGTTGAAAGAAATGCTACATTTTGGCTAGATAACGTTGATTTTGACCAATATTAAAACATAAAATTAAATTAGTGGCAGCCAAAGCCATTTAACATCGATCAAAACCGACATTAGATCATAAAATTAATATAGGCCAAAGTCATCTAATGTTGGTTATGACCGACATTAGATTAAACCGACGCTAAAAGATAGCCATCTAATGTTAGTAGAAATTGATGTTAGATTACAAAATTCATATCGGCCAAATTCATCTAATGTCAGTTTTGATAAGGATAATCATTTAACGTCAATCAAAATCAACATTAGATTACAAAATTATCATCGGCCAAATCCATCTAACATTAGTTTTGACCAACGTTAGATTACAAAATTAGCGTCGGTTTTGACCAACACTAAAAGACAGCAACATAACTTCAGCTATTCTCACAGTTCTTAAAACCGACATTAGATGACATCACCACAGAGCACTTAACTCGGTTTTGGAAACTGACATTAAGTAGTTTAACGTTGGTCAAAACTAATGCTTAATAGTATTTTTGACCGACGCTAAATGTTATTTTTTTTTTGTAGTGACTTTTATATCCTTTTTTTTTTTGACAAGTATTAAAAGAGGGAAGGGAAGAGCAAGAAATGGAATTGTTGAAGTCGGTAAAGGGTCAAGTATAGAAGCTGGTCAACAACTTTTAACAAGTTGCATCATTGAACCACTCCCAAGGTAGAGTAGGGGTATGCGTTATCCATTAGAGGAAGTGTCCATGAACAGCAACATTCAATCAGTCAGTGGCCTTGAGGTAGCAACTGTGAGAGTTGAGGTTGATCAACACAAAGGGTCTAACATTTTGCCATTTGACATTCCCACATCTAGTTCTCACGGTCAGAAAAGCAAGGTCGTGCATCGTAAAGTTGCAGATGGGCAATCTTAGAATCATATTTACAATCATACAAGTCTAACATTCCATGCATATGTCATTTAATTGTCTTTTTGGTATACTCTTGCCTTAGAACATTTTAATTTACCATTTTAGGTATCATCCACATCAAGTTGTACGTGATATGTGCAAAATTATTTTTTTAAAAAAAAATTCTTTGGAGAGTGAGCTAAAAATATCTATAGTGATAGTTTTTAAGTAGTTCTTAAATTTAAGAATCGATTTTTATTTTGGTTTATCACTGTAATTCGTCACACTGACTGCCACATATAAGAACGATTTTTATATAAGAACTGGTTGTTATACAAAAAGTAATAATAAAATAATAATTTACAATAAATATTAGTGGAGAGTTGTTAAAATAGTAGAAAGTTAATTGTGTGACCATTTGTAGGTTATTAAAAGGTTTATCGCTATAGTGGAGAGTTGTTTAAAGTAGAAAAAAATTACTTAAATTGATGTGACACTGTATGAACCATAATAAAAATTTAAATAAAGTTCAATACTATAAATGTTCTAAGTGAAAATCTGTACCATTTGAGGCTAAGGACTGTCTGAGCTTAAGGTGCGCATATTCTTGGTTTTCAATTTCTTATATGTAATTATGTTTCCGTTAATTAAGAATGCTATCTTCTAGAACTTTTTTGATTTAGATAATCATTCTTTTGTAATATAGGAAACATATATTTAGGAGGACACATTTGATTCTAAGGTAAGGAGACTATATGAGAAAAAAAAATAGAAAGACAGTTTGGAAGACGTCCTTTTCGTTGCACAAGGGAATTCAAGGACAAGGGGATTAAGCCCAAGTGGATAAGAAACAACAATTGGGAGGCACTCAAATAGATTTGGATGCCCAAATTGTTAAAATGGACTAAAATTTTTTATGTCCGGCTGGCCTAATCTTGTAAATAGAATGAAATGAGATAAAAATTTAATGACCCATATTTAATAAAAGTTTTTAACCTAATGTCCATAGGGCTTATGTGGATTGGGCTGGGCCGACCCAGCCTACGAAATTTTTTAAATAAAAAATATTAATACTTTGGGTTTATAATTTTTTTTTGGATTACTGAGGATTATGAGTTGTCAAAGTCGTTCTAGTATAAAAAATTCATTCATAAAATATTGTATATGACCCAATTTAATGTCTTAATCTAAAAAAGATGATTCTAAAATTAAAAAAAAAATGCCATAAAAGTGTTGAGAAATTTTTGCCGACAAACAATGTAGCCTGAGTCGTGCTTTGGTTGACACTGTCCTTAAGAAAAGATTCGTAGCTTTTCTCCCAGGATAAAACAGGCCCTTCTGAAAAAATTCAAGTAACAGAACAGCAGAAGAAAAATACAAAAAATATAATAACCCAGTATTTCTCTTCTTCAAAAACTCATCAATTCAAAAATTGTAGTAGTTTTCTTTGGTATGTTTACTTTTAAATATATTTTTGAATTGAGGTGGATGAAACAGATTTGAAACTGGTAGGTTTTGTTTTGCTAAAAAGGAGGAGAGAAAAAAGTAATATATTGAAAAAGTCTTCATGGAGAGTGGGAGGTTTCAACGGAAAAGTGGGTTAGTGATTTTGTACTTTATTTTAAATTAGTTTTATATAAGTATATTATATAAAACTAATTTAATTTAAAATCACAATAACACATTTTGCAACAACTAGGATTAGTTTCTGATAAGAATAATACTATATAAAATTATTAATTCAACAGAATTAACAAGTAGATAAAATTACAGCTAATTCTGACTTGTTCAAATAAGCACAAAAATAATTAAAATTATTTAATTATTTTATTTTATTTCAAAAAATATATCAAGTCCACAATATTTATGAGTCCATTATCACACTTAAATATATATATATATATATATATATATATATATATATATATGGCCTCATCTCCCTTTAATTTGATTAATGTGATACTTGAAAATATTCTTTTGAAATACACATTTTAAACTCAATTTTTACAACAAAAAGCTCTAAAAACATTTTTTGTTTTGAATCTTTGATACTAATATATGTTTCTTTTTAATTGAGTTTCATTAGATAAAGATATCATGTATAATATATTTTTTATTTTATCATGTATTATATTTAAATTTATCATATATATTTAAATTATAAATAAAAAAATTATTATGAGATAGATCTTGAAGTACTGAGCTAGAACATGATTTTCAGTTCAATTATCAATTTAAACCTAACCCATAACAACCCACGTTCATTATATTGGAAGCAGCTCAGCCCACCTTATCAAAGACTAACAAACAGAATCGAGGGAGCAATAAGGATGGCCTTAGATAATCATGCCACTCTGGCGGATCAACCCCTTTTTCAGAGTATAAGAAGAAATATATATGAAATACCAAGCATTAAAACTGTTTAATTCTATTTTTATTTAATGTAAAGTAATTGGTAACTTTCTAGATCTGAGAAAGATATTCAGAATAATTACTGAATAGTTAATTACTAGTAGACAAAATTTGTGTTTCTTTTTTTCTCCATGCATGTATCATTAATTAGTAAATTTAAAGAAGTTTTCTTCACAAGTAGAATGCTTGAATTCAAAATACATTATTATTTTTATTGAAACATGAATTATTTAGGCGCAATGCTATCATGAACCTGTGAGTATTTATCTAGGGCCGTTGAGTTAGTTGGGCCATTATTCTTTTTGCGTATTTATTCTTCTAGGGCCCATGTGCCAGTGAAAGCTAGATTTGATTGTAAACCTCTTACCTTTTATGCAGTGTGATACTAATTGGGGAATGCTGGAATGTTTTTAGGCATCCTTTGACGTTTACTTATTTGGACCCATTTGTATAAGATTTCTTTGAATTTTAATATAATAGTAATACTTTTTTTAATAATGTGCTTGTGATTTTTTAGCTCCTCGTTAGTTCATGTGAAAATAAAAGAAAGAAAAAAAATATTATTGTTCCAAGTGTATTTGTGATGACACATTCATCACAAAAATATAAAACATTTTAAAAGATGGATTTGTGAAGGATTTTTATCACAAATTCGTTATTAATTAGTGATAAATTTGTGACAAAAATTTTTCTCACAAATTACTAACAAATTTGTGTTGAATTTTTTGTTGACTTTTCGGTGATGTTCTTTCTTTGCGTAACTCTCATTCTTTTCCAACATGGATAGAGGAGGGAGCATGCCAATGACAGAGATAAAGACAAAAACAAAAACAAAGACTTGAAAAGCATCAAACCAGTTATTATTCACGTTGAGGGCAAATTGGTCAATATTCACGTTTTCCATCAATTGAAATACGGATTTCATCATCCATATGAAGGAAATGGTCGTACCAAAAAAAAAATAAAAGATCGAAATCCTTCCTTTCCATCAATAGAATGCAGTCTTCCATCGAATTTGGCCAACCAAACACGAGAAAGGACTTTAGAGGATGGAATTTTGTTGCACATTGAGAAAAAGAATGTGAACTAAACACGCTTTAAGAGGGTTGGAATTTTTATTATTAAATTATTTTAAAATTTTTGTAAAATATTTTTAAATTATTACACATATAAATTTCAAAATAATTTAATAATGTGAACACTTTACTTCTAGTATGACCTGTCGTAAACTTTTTCTTCCTTATTCAGTTATAATTCTTCTAGAAACTTGCGTAAGAAAACCATACTTGCGGACTAAAGTTAATTTGGCAGCGTAGTCTAATATGATTTTTTTTTTCAAAAAAAAATCATATTATTTTGCCACCTTAACCTAACACGAGTAATTAATCTAAATATATCGATTAGCCAAACTACATCAAATTGGACTAACTTCACCAATATAAAGTGGCCAAACCAAATAGCAAATCGCGCAAGCAATTGACTATTGCCCAAAAAGTCAATTAACCCAATTGAAAGATGAATTAAAATTACGAAACATGAACACTATTACAAATATAAATAATTAAAAAAAGGAAAATACATGTGTAAGATAATTTTAACTAACTTAATAATTTAGTTTTCAAAAATAAACCTAAGCCATCAGTATTTTTATTTTTGTCAGTTTAATTTTATATGATTTAGTCTTTAAAAGATAAATAAATATATAATTTACTCTTACAAATTCAAATGACTACTTTGTATTATGTCTGTGATTTATGAAAACTATCTCGATCTACACTTAAATTTTTAGAAAGTAACAGTAAAAAATTGTTTTAAAATACCATGAATCAACTCATAACGCTTGAAATTCTAGATGGGCCGGTGATTCAAAGATGGGTTAGGTTGTGGTTATTTACTAATTTTAAGAATAAATTATGGATTTAGTCAATGAAAAATTACAATTGTTTCAATTGTATCATTAAAAGATCAAAATCTTAAATTAGGTTTTAAAAAATTACATTTATCTTAAATTATTTATTACTAAATCTTAAAACCAACTGATGTTAAATTTTAAATTTTTGTTGTTAAAAGTCATTTTGATTAAAAAAAATAAAGTTAAGATAAATACAATATTTTAAAAACAAAATTGAGACACTCAATTTTTTAAAAACTATATTGAAACAACTATAAATTTTTGCAAAGACCAACTTAGTTTTATATTTACTCTCACTTCAACATAATTAATATTTTCACTCACAAAACATAAAACATTAATTTTAAAATGTGAATATTAAAATTATAAATAAACTATATGTGAGCCTCGAAGCCAAAACATGGCATGAAATAAGTACTAGAATTGATAATTACAAATAGAAAAAACAAATCAGAAGATTAAAAAAAAAGAGAAAAAAGATTTATAGCTCTTCTTGTTTGAAGAGAAATATGCCACACCACCTCTCTTAAAATCAAAATTATATATATATATATATATATATATATATACTCTTCTATAAATTATAACTTTATTACAATTCTTGTATCTAAATCTTTGAAATATTACACTTTACTTCCTTAATTTATTAAAAATAAAAAATAAAAATGTTGCATATTAATTAATTAAAATTAGAGTAAACTTCTAATCAGACCACCAAGTGCTTATGTCAACTAGTAAAGAGTTATCCTAACTTAACTAGAAATCTTGAGTTTAAGTATTTAGAAATGCAATTGTATTAAAACTTTACAAGAAGAGTTTTATCACCTATTATGGTCTTATCATATTTGAATCTAAATTAGTCAACACTCGTAATTTAGTACTCAGATAACGAATGATCGTTTCCCCAAACAAAAAAGAGTAAATTTCTAATTTTGTTTTGAAAAGATTATAGTTATGTTTGTAAAAAATTAAATGTCTTAATTTAATTTTTTTTTTTAAAAAAAAACATTTTTCTCTTCACAGTTACAATAACTTTTGATAACAAAAAAAAATATTTCACAACAATAAATTTAGTAATTTAATAAAAAAAAATGGAGAAAATATAGTATTGGCGAGTGATTTGATTGGATTCAGTGGGTAAAAGCATACACGGCAGTGGAAATGTAAGCCACGAGAGCAGAAGAAACCAAGGCAACCAAGACAGTAACCGAGTGAGCCGCCGATTGACTCCCACAGGACAGCAAGCCGAGGCGGATCTGGATGACGTTGACCATAGAGAGCACGAGGAAGATGCAGCCCATGACGCAGCCGACGGCGGAGGCGAGCATGCCGAGGCGGAGGAGCCGGAGGTTGATGTGGGCCCGGAAGGCGTCGTCCACGTCCTTGCTGTTGAGCAGATTGAGGGCCAGCTTCAGTCCCTGCGCCACCAGCGACGAGAACAGGAAGAAGCTGAACGACACCACCTCGAACACCAGCAAGTTCTTCGCGATGTCGCTCCCGGCGTCGCACGACCGACGGTTCTCCAGGCTTCGCTGACCTGTCCCCCCAATTGTCCTTTTTATCTCAATATCTCACATATTATTCTAGAATTACTGTTATAAACTCACTCAAATCTCATGTTAGTCCCTACTATTCAAGCGCACGATTTCTCTATTCGCCAAACATTGTGATCATACGAGAGCTATTGATCGATATGGACTCTATACGAGTTTGTAAAGCCCACACCAATCAAATGGTTTTCTTGCAATAAAACACTAATAATTAGGAAAAACATTTTTTATCATTGAAAATATCTATTTTTTATTATTAAGATTGAAAAATAAAAAAAATTAATGTTCAATTTTGAAATTTTCTAATGACATTCTAATCTATTTCAAACCATTTGTGACTCTAGATATTTGAATTGGTTTAGATTTATATAAAATAATTAAACTGATTTATAGATATTTTTAAAATATTATTCACTTATCGAACTTTGATTTGAAAACTTAACAGTAAATATACAAAAATTGTAACTAATTTTTCTTTTAAAATTAACCCTTAATCTACATATTATATAATGGTAACTAAATAATAACCTATTAAAAAATCTGTTAAATGTCATTATATTTATTCATTTCATTATTAATAAATTGGGGCATGAATTGTTGATAAAATATTTATTTTTGAAGGATGAAATTAAAAATACTTCACACGTAAAGGACTAAAGTAATAAAATAATTTTTTAAGAGACTGAGAAATACCTTGTTTAATTGGGGTTAGTGACCAGAATACAGTGTTATAAACTTAAAGCATTCGTTTTTATCTTTTATTATTGACAAAATTAATAGATAAAAAGTTTAAAGCTGTTTGAAAATAACTTTGTATGGACAAGATTTGAACACCAAATAATTGAGATATATAATATTTAGAATCAGAATTTACTTTCCTTGGTAAAATTTTAACTAAAATCTCAGAATATTATAGTTAAAAACTGATTCTATTGATATTTGATGTATATTATAAAAATATCCTCTTTAATGGACAGTAGTTGTAACTGATTTCTTAATGAATGGTATATTTTCTTACCAATATATATATATATATATATATCAAAACCAATTCTAAATTTTATTTTCCTTTTTTCTCCTATTTGAATTAACACCATTTAGATGATTAAAAAAACAAAAACGTTATTTTAGCTCTCTATAAAACTAAAAGTTGCACCCAAATATCTTATTTAATATTTACATATTAAAGAGTTTAATTTTCATGTTTATAAATTATAACTTTTGTTTATATATCTACGTATTATTTTATTGTGTTATGTTTACATGTTTATTATATAGAGTAAATTATTGATTTAGCCCATAATTTTTTTAATTTAGTTCTTCAAAAATTAAGTGTTTTAATTTAATTATTTTAGTTGTTATATCACAAATTTTATTGATGCTAAACTCAAAATTTTCATTATTATATGCTATTTTGAGTGAAAGATTTCAACCAAATTAAAATAAATACTTAAACTTTTAGGGCTAAATTAAAAAACTATAATATTTTAGGAATGAAATTATTAATTTACTATATATATATATATATATATATATATATATGTGTGTGTATATATTTCGTTGGTCCAAAGTGGCCCAATAATCTTTATGGGTTCGATAAAAGTTTTGAAATAATATCTTAAAAGTATGTTCGATATGGACAAAAAAAAAAAGGAAATGAGAATAGGAACAACTTTTAAAAAAAGTTTGGTGTTTAAAAAAAAAATACTTTAGATAAATTTTTACTGTCATTCCTGTTGCTTCAAAAAGAAAATCTAGACCACCAAATTCATTAATAAATTAGTAAGAAATTATCTTAATTTAATAAAAGTTCTCAAATTCTTAAAAATACAGTTAAATTAAAGTTTAATAAGAAAAATTTTACTACCTATTTTAATCTTATCCCACTCAAATATATATTAGTCTATACTCGTAATTTGTTAATCGGACGATTCCAGAATAAAACAAAATCTAGTTTGAAAAGCGAAGTGTAAGAAATGACCTGGGGTAGTGAGAGAGAGACCGACGAAGACGGCAATGGTGAAGAGAGAGTTGACATTGACGAGGCCGTCGAGTGCAGTGACCTGAATGCTGGTTGTGGAAGAAGACGACGAAGAAGCCACCCTCCTCGCGCTCTCTCGGTCGCTCTCATGCTCCTTTGAGTCTTCATCAGATCTGATATACACACCAAAGTGTAAGTCCAAGATCAAGCATCAACTTCAAAGTTCAAATGATTCTGAAATATACAGATTACAAGAGAGAGAAAGAGAGATCATATACGTACTCTTCCATGGAGGAGGAGGCCCTGTTATCTGTTACTCTGCGTCTGCGATGGGCTTTGGGTTTTTGGTTGAGGATTGAGTTTTCTTATCTTCCAATTGAAATTGCTTAGAGGGTCTCGTGGTGCTTTCTTAGGAATCAGCTGGTTTCTTTCCATATTTTATTGCTTCAAAGTTAGAAAAGTTTGCAAGGAAATTAAAGAGGAAGATGACGCACCACAATGGGACACGGAAAACAGATGTACTAAAATGTCTTTTTTCTCAACTTGTGGAGCTATGACTTTTTTATGGAAAAAATAAATTGTATTCCATTATACCTACCATGTTCGGGTCTCCAGTTGTTCCTTTACTCATTGGACAAATATTATCATGAATAAGTAGAATTATATAAGTGAACTTTATCGATTCCATCTGAATGTCGATCTTGTTGAAACAACAGTTTTTTTATATTTTATAGTAAAAAATATAAAATAAAATTAAAATTTCAACTGTTGAATTATCAAATGATCTGTCAAAATTAAATAAATAAAATTTAAAATTATTTTTCATTCATTTAATCATTACTGTCTATTTAATGATCAAACAAATAAAATTTTAACTTTATTTTACATTTCTTACCACTAAAATCAAAGAGTTATTCTCCTTGAACCATGCTCAATCCATATTTAATAACAACAAACTCAGTTTAAGAATTAGCAGTAAATCAGAAAAAACAAAATCCATCTATATCTTTCTCCACTAGCACCCAAATCTAGCAACTCCCATCAATATTAACTTCAAAAAATCCTTTATCAAATCTATGCCACTTACCTGTCTAGGTCTAATTCGCCCTTCACTCAAGCTAGGAGGCCATTTTTTACTTTCAAGAAATTCCGCGAATTAAATAAATTATAAATATAAAAATGAAAGCCACCTTTTGGAGAATTTCAAAATTAAAATTACCCTTGAAGTCTTCACTATCATGAGGTCCCAGTTTTAAAATTAGAAGCTTTTAGAAAAAGGATGCACTTATAAGTTCCAAAAAATTTTGAGTTCATTTCGAAAAAGGTAAACAAGAAATCCCAAAACTGTTTTGAGGTTAGTTTGCAAAAAAGACATATTTATAAATCTCAAAACTTTTGGGGTTATTTTTAAAAAAGAGATTGACTATCTTTGAGGTGATCTACAAGAATGTTACGAAATTGCGTCTGACCTTCCAGAAAGAAATGATGGAAATTCAGTCACAAATATTAATTTGTTATTGAATTCCTACTGAAAAAAGTCAGTTGAAAAATGTGCAATTGCAAATTTATTATTGACTAATTAAATACTACAATTTATCTACAAAAAATTAGTCAAAAATCATGTTCTCTCTCCATTCACACTGTTATTTTGTTATTGAGTAAATGTGAGGTTAATAGGAATTGAGCATACCTTTCGTCAAGTCGAGCCCCATTATTTAATAATGGGGCTTCATCAAAGCTACGCTTGAGCCCTTTTATTTATTTATTTTAATTATTATTTTGTTTTGTTTTTAATATTTTGATTATAAAGAAAAATTTTATTAATTTGTACCTGCACACAAATAATTTTTGTCTTCATGATAGTTAATGCATACTTTTTTTATGGCAAAAAAATTACACAAATAAATCAGAATTTTTTTTACATCATTGCTTTTTTAAATTACATAATCATTTTCAAATCATCAACACATAAAATACTTATAAATAATATGCTTCAATCTCATAAATAAACAATATAGAACACTTAATATAACATTTTTCACATTCTCCCCTTTTTTCAATTACATAATCATCTTTTTTTTTTTTTTGGGTAAAAGGACCTTGTTGAGTAGAGAAGGTGGTAATCAAAACAAACATTGCAAGATAAAGCGGTGATGGCAGAAATATTAACTAGCAAAAAAGTCCACCACATAGTGGGATAGCGCCCGTCTGCTCTTCAAAGAGTGAAGAGCACTCTACTCTTCAATTTAGCAATAGTTTTAACCGTTGTCAAAAACCGTGTAAAAAAATGTCGCAGATAAACTATCAATAACAATTTTTACTGTCGTTAAATATATTAACTGGAACACTTTTGTATAACGGTTTTTAAGCAACAATTTTTAATTGAAGAGCAAAGTGCTCTTCAAGAAGCGAAGAGCGGACGTACGCGATCCCACATAGTGATGGCACGTTATATGTCTTTGCTGAGTTTTCTGCTTCTCTAGCTGCTTTGGCCAATTTATCAGCACACTGATTTTTATCTCTCTTAATTTCATGAGCTTGACTCCTTCAAATCTGGATAAAAAGTGCCTGCATTTTAAAATTATAATGGAGAGAGGATGGCAATTAGTGTTTACATCAGTCATTAAATGGAAAAGCTCCTTGAAGTCAGTTTCAATTTCTAACTTCTTTAATCCAATATTGATTGCAGTTTCAAAGCCTATGTAGAGGGCCCATGCTTAGTGGAGATCCTGTTCCTAAGAATTTGTTAAAACCAATTATCCATAATCCCTTATCTGACCTTATCAGACCTCCTGCAGCAATGCAATTCTCTTTGGTTGATTTGTCTATGTTGTGTTTGCAGTTTGCACCAATCCTTTTCTGGTTTTAACCAAGCCGATGAAGAGGAAGTTTGAAAATTTTGCAATAAACTGAGCACCAATACTCAGCTGCTCTAGAAATGATGAGAGTTTTTTACTGTTGGAAAGTTCACTGAATAGTTTTGAAAAATTCTCTTGTTTCGTAAAAGCTAGATGCTTCTTAAGGCATACACAAATAGGGTTTGCCAAGGTATTCCTTGAGGTTTATAAGATATGATTTTTACATTTAGATCAAGCCATTCATCATGAGATATTCCATAAGGTTTATAAGATATGCTTCTTAAGGCACCTGCTCTAGCTTACTTGCCTGCTGGCTAATTTCCTTATTTGGATTTCTTTCCTATTTCTTTCTCCCATACCATATTATGTTATGCCTTCTTCCAATCCAATCAAACTAGGCAGAGTATGGCAAGCACCTCTCTCTCTCTCTCTCTCTCTCTCTCTCTCTCTCTCTCTCTCTCTCTATTTTCTTCTTCTTTTTCTTCTTCCTTCCATTCTTTCTTCTTCTTCGTTACTGGTTTCGTTCCTTGCTTTTTTATTTTTTTTTAAGAAGAAACCACTGAAAATGATTAGGTTCAGTTTGATTTTTTAAACTATGATCAAAAGATTTGAGCGTGCCAAAGGCCATTAAACCTATGACTGGAATAATTGCAATAGATTGCTAAATGAAAACGGCTACCTACCTTCACTTAGAGAGAAGGAGGAGAAATTTTCTTTCTCATCAAGAGGAATTTTTGAGCTGAGTTTTGCAAGGGAAAATAATTCTTTTGCTTTTCAAGTAGAAGTCATGACCATGGGGAAAAATATTTTCTCTTTGCCCCAAATTTGAAGAAAATCTAATTGTGGTTGCTCCGAGAGAAGGAACTAGAATTGTTCCCTTTATATCTACTCTTTTTTCCATATATTTCAAACCTCATAAGGAAGTTTCTTTTTTGAAAAAATATTTCTTCATTTGTCGATATCAAAACATATAAAGATCATATAATCAGAATATGTGACATTTCAATTCTAATTTAAAGTCTAAATCAATTAATAATTTATTTTGTGATTATTTGATTTCTTATATATAAAATTTTTGATAAGTTTTAATATAAAAATATTGAAAATAATAATTAATTTTATGAAAAGCTCCACCTTATTTTGGTTGAAACCATTAGTATTTGAAAACTCACCAAATTTTAGTAAATTTGATTTAAGTTGGGTTGAACTACAAAGTGTAAATATTTTTAATATTGATTTTTTCTGTTCTCAATACTCAAATTCGAAATTTATGTGTAGAAAACACATGACAAACTACTTGAACCAACTAACATTAGTAAAGCTCCACATTATTGAATTAAGTTTTTTTTATCAAATTTAATTCCAACAGATTTTATTATATTAAGATTTAACACAGTAGAATTTCTTTTATAAGTTCAATGTAATTTCTTTTGACCCAAATGATGAAAAGTTGTAATAATTAGGTTAGATGGTAGAAGAAAACAAATTTAGTTCATCTTGGTTTTCTTGCAAAACATTCAATATCATATGAGCAAGATACATATCACTAATTCTCTCAAGCAGGACAAGCTAAAAACTGAAGGAAAATAACTTTGCTTAAGAAATCCATAACCTTATATGAAACTTCCAAATATAGTTTTGCAATATTAAATGTTTGAGTCTAAAATAAAAAACAGACAAGCATCAATATCACTTAATTTCAGACATATCATAATAAAGTTGTTCTGGCCTTTATTACTGAGTTTTCACCAAGTAAATATTTAATTAGTGATGCTCTTTGAAATAAATGGCCAGTATATTATAATAATCATGAGCTAGATTGCAGTTTGCCTATGGATTTAATGTTCTAATTCTTATCAGTCATAGCATTGTTGACAGTGATCATTTCTTCATCCTAGGCTTTCTTCTTGTCCACCCAATTGCATCCTCAGGTTAGTAATCTCTTGTTCCATCTCATCCTTCAATTCTGCAATTAAAAAAAGTTGACTATCTTATAACTAAAGCATTCACACAATCAAACAAACAAGGAGGAAAACAGAATAGATGCAACCAATTAAACACTCCAAACTTGTTACTCTAATTTTCTTTTTTTTAATTTTCAAAGAATGCAATTTTTTTGTTGTAGGATCCTATGGATCGGAAAATATTATTCTTGTGGTTGTTTGGTAAGAAAAGAAGACTTTTCACCATTCCAAATTTTAAGTTTAAAATGTTTTCAAAAACTAAAATACTAATTAGGAAACAATTTTGACAAAAACATCATTTTGGTCTCTCACAGATGCCTTTTTTCTCAAGTTAGTCCCTCACAAATTTTCATTCTCAATTTGGTCCCTTATAGATTGATACATATCAATTCAATTCCTCACATATTTTCATTCTCAATATGTTCCCTCACAAATTGATATGTTATTAATTTAGTCCCTCACATATTTATATTTTCAATTTGGTCCCTCATAAATTATATGTTACAATTTAATCCTTTCATCAAAAAAGTTGTAATCATCAAAAGTTATAACTAGCAAAAAATGACTAATTTGATAATATATCAAATTGTAAGGAATCATATTGAGAATGAAAATAGATAAAAAACTAAATTGATAACATATCAATTTATGAAGAACTAAATTGAAAATGAAAATTTTTAAGAAACTGAATTAATAACATATTAATCTGTAAGCGACTAAATTGAGAATAAAAATCTATGAAGGATTAAATTTGAACAAAAAAAAGACATCCGTGAAGAATCAAAATAAAATTTTAATCGTATTCTATCTTACCAAATGAGAGGATATAAATTATTAAAACAAACATATTATATATCATCACTATGGGGAAGATTCCATGCCTATATCAGGACTTTGAGAACAAGATGTGCCTCCCCGAAAACTTGATCCAAATATTTTATTGGGGCAAATATATATATATTTATCGAACAAGAATTGATTTTGTGCAGAAATATTTAATTTAATAACGAGTGAAGCCTAGATCTTGCTTCAAATCCAAACGTGAAGTTTGAAAATGATCTCGGTCGGGGCTTGGGTTGGGAATGAAGACATCTCTATTTGAGTGAAACTCATATTTGAGTAGAAATTTCAAAAACTGGGTGGACTTGGACTTAGGTGCATGGAAGCCCAAACCCAAATATGAAATTTGAAAAAGAGATATGAATGGAGGCCCAAACTTGTTCAAGTCGTGGTGGGATGTTCAAAAGAACAAACTCACCTGTAGAAAGGATGGGAGATAGCTGCGCATGGGTACAGAGGTGTTTAAGTTCGAACCAGATTGATTAAATTAACTTAAACCAAATCAAATTAACAAAAAACTAACCAAAATTGAGAAAATGAGATTCAAATCGATTTTTTCAAGTATGACAATTGAATAATTCAATCAGAGTGTCAAGTTTGAACAATTTGAATTGAACCAAAGTGTATGTGAGTATATATATAATATGATATAATATAATATAATATAATATAATAAAAATTAAGGATTCAAATTAATATAGTAAGTTTCAATGAGATTGTAGAATAAAATATTTAAGATTTAAAGCTCAAAAATTTGCTAATTATGTGATAATTTCTTTTCTCCAAAATTGTCCAAATTAAAACCAAATCACTTGTATAAGAAAATCAAATAGACCCTATTTTTTTTTTAAACCATTAGGTTTAGACCGATTAAGGTTTGAGTCAATATTGAATCGAACCTATGAAATCTCTTAACGACGAGATCCAGGCTTTGGCTGAGAAAACGGGATTTTCGTTGCGTCTGTGATATGGCTGAGAAACAAATGGGTATTTGAGCATATAAGCAACAAGGATGAGAGGAAGAGGATTTTGGATAGATGAAATGTCATATAAGACAGTTACACTATATATATATATATATATATATATATATATATATATATATATATATATATATATATAATATAATGACGTGGTGCGAAATGACTAATATCTTTAAATGCAAACTCGTAAAATAAAAAGTTGGAAAGTATATAAGGGGCTACATTGATGGTCATAAAAGGGATAGGAAAGCATTTGATGATATTTTCAAGAGTTGGAAAAGAGGTTACAAATCTAGAAGGCTAAATATGTCTTCTAGGTGGAGAGAATGATCTTAATTTAATTGGTCCTCTCATCCTTCCCCATCTACCACTTCTAATACTAAGTTATCAAGTAAGGAATTGGCCAAATGTCCTGCCCTTATTGCATGTTTCTTCTAGGGGAATGATCAGTCCACTAAGAAATAACTTTTCATGGTTAGATGAGACAGAATCTGCAAACTAGTCAAATATGAGAGAGTTTGGGATTTAGGAAATTCTCCAATATAAACCACACCCTCCTAGATAAGAAGGTTTTTTTTTTTTTTAACTATCTACAAGTATCTTTTACTAGAGACAATCCAACTTGAAATATTATTGTATACTAAATGTAGATACAACTCTTGTTATCTTATAAAGAATTAGTTCCTTATATTAGACTCAACTTTCATTATTTCTAAGTAATCAAGTTAAAGAGCATTTTACAACAAAGATTTAGACCGGTAAAATTACAAATATGGTTCAGGGCAATTGAAAGAAGATTTAAAATGGCCACATGATGCCTCACCTTTTTGGAAAGGATATCTTTGTAAGCAGCAAGTTTTGGTTTTTGAGGAGGAGTATTAGCCAAGAGTTTAGCAGGTTAGAGATCTTATTACCTAAGATTGACATCAAGACTTGTTCAAATTGTACCAAATATATGACAAAGACACTTCCTTTATAGTTCTAGGATTCTAATCTCAAAACATAGAGGGAAGGATCAAATCAAATGGGAATGAAATTGAGAAGGTTTCTACAAAGTAAAAGATGGCTGCCAAGCAATATTGAAAGCAGGAAGATGAGAAAAAAAGCATGAGATCAGGAATTAATGTAAGCAATACCATGGAAGCTAGGGACAACTATGGAAATTGAAACTCCCATAAAAACTTTCTTTCAAATGCCAAAAACATAATCAAAAACATCACGAAACAAATAAAAATAAAACAAAAAGTAAATTGAGTACCTTTGTAACAGTCGATTCCCTGCTTTGTTGCTTGCACAAGACATACAAGGTGATAGTTTTGAGATACAATTCGATTCATATTTTCCTGCCATGTAAAATTGATGTCAAATAAAGTTAATGTTGATTATTCTTCTATGATTAGTTGAAAAATATGTAATTAATTATGATATGTTTGCAAGAAAACAAAAAATAAAAGGATAAAGAAAGACGGAGGTGAATAACATTGAGCATAGCCAATGTTCGTTGTAATAGAATGACTTGGTCTTCAAGCATCCTTATCTTTCTTCTAAGCTCATAAATGTAACGCGCACTAGCAACAGTTGTCATCACCAAAGACGTTAATTCCTGTATAAAAGGATTGAGAGTTAGACTAATACAAATTAAAAATATATTAATATCTCTATTGATAGTAGCTACTGTAAATCATATATATATATATATATATATATATATATATCAATCATGAAATCCTAAACCCTAAAATTGTATAAAGCCAATTGTATTAATTGTAAGTCCTTTTGGTTTAGTTTTGCATTCTTTTTAAAATTAACATAGCAACTGAGAAAATCTTCTCTCGATCAACAATAATTTGATAATTAATGCAAATGTATGAAATTGATCAATTTTTTTTCAACTAAAAGTGGATTAAGCCTTAAGTGAGCTTTATTTGCAAAATTAAGCTGCTTTGGAAAAAATTTCACCTTATCAGTCTCGGCTTGATATTGCGAGAGCAATTTCTCTCACAATTTTATTTACCTAAAATTCTCTTTCCATTATTTAGGATTGGTATTTCATATTTTTGAATTAGGAATCTTTGTAGTTGGTGCGACAAATGCAAAGTTCCATATGCAATCATAGCCATTTATTTTAAATCAGATGACTACAATAAGAAAAAGTTATTAACTAATATAGTCTGACTGTTAAACATTTCTTTAATCATACGTAGTCATCCGATCCAAAACAAATAGTTATAATTAAACAATAAGACTTTGCAATTGGCGCAAAAAATTCAGAGGATTGAGTTTAAACATTTTAAATGGCTTGTAATGTTTTCTTTTTTTCTTTTTGGAATGCACGACAACTATAAATAAGAAACAACACACGAATATTCATGAGATAAAATATTAAGTTTAACCTACCAAAGTAACTGGATTTCATGTCAAAATAACAATTTGTGAGTGTCAAATAGATAAGAAAAATTAAAGAATCGAGAGTTTATATATGAAAAATGATATTTACTACAAATTTTCATTTGGGAAATTATTTTTTTTACAACATTCAAACAATACATAACAACAACAACAACAACAAAGCTTTATCCCACTAGGCGGGGAGACTATCAATATTTGAAAATAAGTTGGACTCCAACTCAATTTATTTTGAGTCAAATAACATTGATTTTTCAAATTTATAAAATTAGAACTCGAAATTTTGTTTATGAAAAACAAGTGTCAAAATATTTGAAACGAAAGTTGGCAAATAGTACAATAGATTTAAGAAATAAAAGATTCTGAAAGTTAAAATTGTGAGAAAGGAACTGACCTTCTCCTTGCTGCAAGCGTAAAATGGCACAACTCTAAAGCATACATAACACAACCCACAATACATGCCCCTTCTATGGTTTTTATAGTACTTTGATAATTATATATGGAAAAATGTAAAACTTTTGAATCCTTTTATAGCAAGACTTTCATTTTCTCTTAAAATGGAATTAAATTTGAAAAAATACAAAAGAAAAGGTATGTATTTTATTTTTTCATTTACGCAAAAGTAGTATTTTTCGTTCGTAAACTTTGACTATATTTTAAATTCGTCTTATAATTTTTTGTGTGTCAATTTTGTTTCACATTTTTTCATTTAGTTTTAATTTTGATCTTAAGCAAAATTAATATCGTCTAAATTATTTACGATAACTGTTAATGTGATTACATCTATTACATGCGTCAACATCAACTCATATAATTATGATTGTCAAACTCACGAGTTGACTCATAAACTCACCCAAGTTAGCATCTCTACCTCTAAAATCCTAGTCTAATCAACACGAATTCAAACTCACCACAAACTCAATCAAACTCAGTTGAACTCGCTCAAACTCTCGAGTTTGTAGTGAGTCAAGGGAGTTTAAAATTTTTGACTTTTTTTTTAACATATAATTCGTCCATTATGAAAGCCCAACAACCGAAACCAACAAAAACTCTACCTCTAAAATCTTAGTCTAATCAACACGAATTCAAACTCACAACAAACTCAATCAAACTCAGTTGAACTCGCTCAAACTCGAGTTTATAGTAAGTCAAGGGAGTTTAAAATTTCTGACTTTTTTTTAACATATAATTCGTCCATTATGAAAGCCCAACAGCCCAAACCAATAAGAATGGATTATGGACCATTCATCGTATCTCAATAGCCTTATCTCCAATAATGACACATGCCTCCTTTTCACCTCCCCTTATCACCAATCGGGCAATTACTAATATTTTTAATAATATTATATTAATCCACAGTTTTAAAATTCGAATCCAATCCTACAATTGCTTAAAAATTATAGTTACCATTTTATTCTTAATTTAATAATATCATATTACTAATGTTCTAACATTTTAAATTCAGCCAAAACTAAAAATTATATTTACATATAAAAATTAACTTTTCATAAATAATTGTTTCAATTTTTTTAAGAATAGTTTGAAACATTTTCTCAACTTTTTATTTTAAAAAATTTTCTAAAATTTTAATCTTTATAAGATTTTGGGTGTATTTGGAAGAGTTTATTTTAAGTTTATTTAACTTATCTTATGCTATAAGCTAAAGCACATATTTGAGAGAATCTATATAAATAGCTTATGGCATGTATATAAACTGTTTTCACCTTATTTTTATAATCTCTCCAAGATAATTTATATAAACTAAAAATAACTTATGTGAAGTTTGCCCTCATCAACTCTTCAATTATAAAAATAACTTATATATAAGTGATTAAATAAGTTGTTTACCTAAACAAAATCTTTGTTAAACACGTAAATCAAATGATAAGGTCTTAGACTAGATGATTTTGAAGAAGAAAATGATGATATTGGTGGTGTCCATAATGAGAATGTTGGTTTTGTATTTTTATGATTTTTTATGAATTTTTTTATTGTCTATGGTGTTCATTTTAATTTATTTATGTAGTTTTGATTTTTGAAATATGAATAATTATATTGTGTTTGAATTTCTACAACCAAAATTTATTATTATTATTTATGAACTTATAATATATTTTAAATTGTTAATTTTTATTGGTTGTAAACTCATATGATTCTACATTATGAATTTTTGCTTTGAGGTTATCGTCCTTTCACAGGTTTAATTATAATTGTGAGTCTGACAACCTTTGTGTGCATCTAAAATACCAAAACATCATATATATATATATATATATATATATATATATATATATATATATATATATATATATATATATATATCTTTTGAAATGACAAAATTTCTTTTCATTATTCATTTTCCCCTTCCAAGTGTATATACAGCGTGGATGTACCTAGTTGAACCAATTGGTGCTAACATATGAAATAAAAGTAGTCACACTACCATTTGTCATCAACAATTTAGACAATGTTAGAATTGATGGAAAATTGAAATTAATTGAAAAAATATGAGACAAATTTGACCAAAAATAAATTTAGGACGAAATTAAAACTTGAGTCAAAATTTAGAGACGGAAATTATATTTTTGCATGTTTAAACTATTTCATATATTTAAATTATTTTTAGATGTACATTTTGTATTATAAATTACTTATGGAAGTGTCGAGGATAAAATAGTAACAGTCATCACTTTTCTTAAAATGGCATTAAATTTAAAAGAATTACCAAAAAAATTGTATATAGTTTAATGTTTTTATTTATATTTAAAGTATTCCATCTTTGAATTATTTTTGAAAGTACGGCTTGTACTATAAATCACTTATGAAAATGTTGAGAATAAAATAAAAGAAGCAACATAAAATGGTGGAAGTGCTTTAATATATTTACTAATTTTGTAATTATTAAAAGATATCAATAAATATAAAGCATTGAAATGTTGCCTTACAAGCAAATACAATATGTTGTTTATTTGAATATTTGAAAATTTTACATTTTTCTTATTTAAATACTTCATCATTACTAGATGTGTATTTGCGCCTCATATTCTTAAATGATGCCTTCATAAGGATATAAAATTAATGAAATTAGTTTTGGAAAGAAATTGAACACCCTTCCTGTTTAGGACTAGATTTATATACAATTTTTATATTTAATTATATTTTGATATTTTTAATTTGAAACATTACATGTGTAAAAAAAATTTTGGTTAAGATTGTAATACCCGAGCCAGTAGGGGCTCGTGTAAGAAGTTCTTTTTTGGCGTGTTCAAAAATTTCGAAGAGCAAACGAGTGTGTGAACTTTGGAGGCAATTTAAATTTGGAGTGTACGCTTGTAATGTGCATGGGAGTAAGCATAGGCACCTTCATCGATTGTGTTGTTGGGAAATCCCCGATGAGGGATTTATCTGAAACAATGGAGGAAATTGGTAGTCATGAGAAAAATTGGTGAAATGTGGGGTTGGAGTGGGATGTAGATAGCGGTAGTGGTGTGGTTTAGTGTGGAATACGTTAGGAGGATGGATTGTTCAATTCGAGGAGACCTTATCACCTGTAGCGTGGGTTGTGAAAGGGACTAAAGTGAAGAGAAAAGTTTTCTATGTGTTATTATAGAAATTAGAGTTTAAATAAATGGTGGGAGTGCTGGGGCAGAGTGAGTTTGGTGTGTCAAGTCAAGGTGTGTATAGTGAATATTTTGATTGGAAGTTTGATTTTTCCCTTGGTCTCTAACTTTTGTAAAGGAATGGAAAATTCGTAATTTGAATTAAATGGATATAAGTATACATACACACACACACACACACACTCAACAAACAAACACTCACGCACATTGTCTCATCTCTCACGCTTAACTCCCATTTTCCCTCACTTCTCCTCACTTCCACCCATGGTAGCTTCCACCACCCACGACCACTATATTCTGCGGTGGGAATTCATTCTCCGGGGACCTCCCCTACCACCGGAAAGTGCTTGGGCTGAGGTCAGGGAAAACTTTTTCCCTTTTCTTGCTCATTTTCATTCATAAAAACCCTAGACTACTAAATGGGAGAAATCTTAATGTTTGTTGGTTTTTAATGCTTCTAAATCATCCTTTCTTTGATTCTTGTTGTTTGGAAAGTTGGATTTAAGAAGAGGGATTGGTTTAAGAAGGGAATTCATGTGGGAGAATAAAGGATTAAACTAGAAAAATTTTTAAAATAAGGAACTTGGTTGTGCAATTCTATTTTGGCCTTATTTAGTGCTTGGTCAGAGTGTGATTGGAGAGTTTTAGAGTGCCTAACTGTGCGATTGATGATCTATAATGATTAGGAGGTGCTTTGGGGCGAGATAGGGGCCTGAATAAGGTTTTGGGTGGAGATTTCGCTACTGCCTGTGTGCACTAGTTGTGGGTACCCCAGGCGCCACACATTCTCCTTGAACCCGAGAGGTTCAGGCCATAGGCTGGACCATGGGAGAAGGATTAAGAGGCTTGGGCACCCAAGGCGCCACCAACTAGCCCCTATGTTTGTTTTGTGTGATGAATTTCGTCATGGCTTATGTCTATAGTTGGGTTCCAAGTGATTGGAGATTTTAAAGTGTTTCTTGGGAGAGTAATGGAAGCGAATTCCAGGTAAGTAGAAATTTTCTTAGCAATGGTATAAGAACTATTATTTGCATTATAATATATACTTATGTGATGAATAAATGAATAAGTTAAATTCTTATAAGCATGATTGGAGTTCCATAGGAGTGAAAACAATTTTATAATATGGAGACTGAGTTTTATCTATGGGGGAAATTCTTGATGGACAATGTTTGGCAAAATGATTATTTATTTGGTTCATGTTGGTGCCTAGCTATATTTAATTAGCTATCATTTATATTTATTTCATACTAGGGAGATTGTTTAGCCATCTGCCAAGGAGATTTTGTGGTTTTGAGCCACAGGAATCATAATACTTTATGCCTAGGGGATCTTGTGGCCTTGTGTCATAAAGAGACTAAGAAATTAGCCATCGGGTTGGAGAGACCATGGTATGTTACATATCTTGCACTTTTGCCTTGTTTTATTTTGATTAAACTGTAGTGCATGTTGACATATGATGTGTGAAGGGTAAATGACCTCTTGTAGTGGCTATGTAATAATGGAAATTTCTCGTTGGAGTTGAGTCGTTAAGTAATTAAATTACACTAATGATTGCTTTGAGTAATTAAGTTTGTGGAAGTTGTATGCCCATTGAGATGTCATATTACCTTTTTCAGTGATAGGAGTTGACCTAGCCTTCGTGTGGAAGATATTTAGCCTTTGAGCTTGGAGATTTATTTGGCCTTTGGGTCATAGAGATTGTTTATCTTCAAGCTTGGAGATTTATTTGGCCTTCGGGTCATGGAGATTGCTTATCCTTCGGGTAAGGGAGACATGAGCCTTTAAGCGGGAGATATTATGCCTACAAGTAAGGAGAGATATATGCGTATACCCTTTGGGAATATAAGATATTGTGTTCATGTTTTGAGTAGTACGGTGTGTAAGTAATGAATGGGTTGTGTTAAGTTATAGGCTAGCCTTTAAGCTAAGAGGTAAACCAATTTGCGAATCAGGAGACAATGTGGCTTGTGGGCCAAGTGATATCATGGCCTACATGCCAATGGACTAGCTTTTGAGCTTAGAGTATCGAGTACTTGCGTTTATCTTGTACAGTGTTTCAAGTCGAATACCTTGGATTTGGGACTTAATTGTTATTGTACCACGTCGGAGTGCACGCTTGACGTGTGTGGCATAGTGTTGGGAGATGCACTAGTGTGTGCTAAATTAGAGGGGTGACGGTGATTGAAACCGATTTTAGAGTATGTAGCCTATGAGCTTATAGGTAATATTGACCTTTTGGCTTGGAGATATCGACTTTAGTGTCGATGTGTAAGGACGGTTATAGAAGATTCGTCCATATTAGAGGTTGAGATTGCCTTAAGCAATTTGAAGTACTTTGTATGTTTGTATTAAGTCGTAATATGGTTATATCATATAAATGACAAGTGTATACCTTGGAGTAAAGGTATAAGACCACCTAAATGATGGAGGTACTAAAATTTGACCATGTTGGTGGAAAGGTTTTTATGAAATGGTAATGAAGGGAATATCTACTCACTAATATTGTTATCTCATTGAGTTGTTTCGCGTTTTGCAGGTCTTGCATGTGATGTGAGATAGCCCCTCGAGGAGTAGTGGAAGTAAAAGATTTCTGACCCTTCTTGCCTAAAGTGTTAGAGTTTATCAATCGTCGTTCGATATATCTATTGATAAGCTCTATAGTTAGATAGGACACCCAGGAGGGAGGAGTTGCATATAGGGAGTTGTGGTATGTCATGAATTTATTATTTTCCGCAAGCATAGATTTAATCCTTTATATAGTTATGACATCCAATCTTTTGCCCATTGGATTTAATTTAATTGTTTATATATGCATGTCATACATCGCATCAGGATCAGGAGTTAGGAGTTTTAGGCTTACGGTTTAAGGAGACAACCTTATGTCGTACCGGTCACATGCCTGAATTTTGACAAAAATATACTTTTAGATCTTATAGTTTCACTTAATTTTTTACTTAGTCCTTACAGTTTATTTTTGTTTAAGTTGGTCTCTATAGTTTCCAAACATTAATAAAAATGTAATATCTGTAGGGTTTATGTCTAAATTTACGTCATGATCCTAATTTACATGTGCATATATATATATGTGTGTGTGTGTGTGTGTGTGTGTGGAATTATTGAGAAGTTATGAATAAATCATTTTTATGATGTTTGTATACTGTGCATATTTGTGTATTTGTGTTGAGCTGATGTGTGATGCCTTGTAGGAGTGAATTTGTGTGAATAAGTCCTTATGAGGGACTAAACTGAAATAGGTATGGAATATGATTATTCTTGTGAAAATGTGGTAAGTTTTTGGCTTGATGAGTTGTCGAGTTTGTTGTGGCATAATGGTTTAAGTGTGATGTATGTTGGATATGCAAATCTTTTGTTTTTAAAGACTGTTCCATTTTTGCCTTTGGACCAATGTTTTTTCCCATCTATAGGTTGAGGGGCAAAATGGTCAAAAGGCACCCACACCCACCCACACTTAACCATTTCCAACCCACTATTCAGCACACACACATACACATACACACACACATCTTCATGTTCTCTTTCGCCTTGTGCTATCATTTTCCTTCCCCCACATCAAATCCTCTTCAACATTGCATCCTTCTTGACCTCCAGCATATTGCCCTCCTTCGGTGATCTTCTTCCCCACTAGAAAGTCTTTAGATTCAAGGTTAGATCATTTTTTCTCATTCTCCTTTCAATTTTTGTAAGTATAAAACCCTAGGCTTGTATTTGGCAAAATCTTTGTAATACCTATCTCCCATATAGCTTGTGATAGTGGCTTACCAGTTCGTGTATGTGATGCATGAGGAATATGTGTATATGAGCATGTCGGTTGTGTTCATGGGTGATTGTAATCTTGTGTTAAGTTGTGTGTTAAATGTTTCTTGTGTATTAGGTCTGAGTAGAGAACCAAAGTGAATTATTGTAAATGTTGAATCGTAATTAGAAATGTATGAGTGAAATTTTCCATGATAATCCATTCGTGTTTAGGCATGTGTATATATGTGTTTGATGCCTTGAAATGCTTGTGGAAAGATGTTGGTGTGGGAAACACTAGAGAAGGACCAAATGGATGGAAATTAAGTTTTCTAGGTTCAATTAGAAATGTGTGATGATGTGGAGAGTATGATATGGGTTTGTGTTGGGAACATGCTATGATGTAGTATTATCAGTGTGAAGTATTTAAGTGCCCATGTAAAAATGTTTAGAAACATTTTTTTCCAAAAATGCCCTTAGTCCTTAAAGATCTATTGTGTTATAAATGAGGGCAATTTGGTAAAAAAAAGGACACTACACTCACAATAAAATACTACATCAGAAATTCTCTAAGTCTCACACTAAAATATTATATTAGCACCTCTCACGCCCTGATTGTCCCTTTCACGCCACACTCATTTTTTCTCTCCCAAAATCCTCACAAGCATTTATTCTGCAAGTTTTCAGTGGGAATTTCATTGAAGGAAAATCACTCCTTATCCCTCTAATCGCAGATTCAAGGTATGTATTACACACCATTTCTTCTATTTTCAAACATGGTAAACCCTAGATGTGATTTTGAGGAAAAGTTGAGTTTGGAGGCTGATTTCTTGTTTACCTCCACTCCTTTATGTTTGGTTAATAAATTAGAACTAGATTAGGTTAGGATTTGATGGATTTAAATACTTTTGAAGCTCTATGAGAGTTAGAAAAGTTTTTGGTGAATGTGTCTTAGAATCTTGCAAATCCAAACCTCAATCTTGCTCTAGTTTTTTAGTAGTTTTAGGTCCTTAAAGGTATATTTAAATGACCCAAATTGTTGAGAATGGAAATTAGTGATTTGGGAAGAGGGGGAATAAGATTTCATATTGAAAGACTGCTAGTCATAAAGCGACTAGTCGATTGTCGTAAATGACCAGTCGACTGGTAACTTCTGGGTAAACACCCTACCCTAGGAAGAAAAGAACTGATAGACTGTCAAGGGGTGAGCGGTCAACGGTAGCTCACTGGTTTAGGATATTGAAAATCTACGAGTAACCAGTCGACTGGTAGAAGCCAAACAATCGACCAATCACTCTCTAGAATTCTAGCAAAATGGAATTGGTCGATCGCTTGGGGGCAAACGATCGACCGATCAGCCATGGTGTTTTAAAATGGGATTTTTGACTCTTTTTCATACTTTTCCATGATGGGATTGGTAAGACTTGGTTGCAAACACCTTGAATCATCTTTGCACCCAACTTCAAGTAAGAAAAAGGTTTGGTTGATTAGCTTAGAGTTGAGGTGAGTGAGTGAGCTTGCTTGAAACTTATTTTTTTTCAAATTACATCATATATGCATGCTCATGGGAAACTCTTGAACTTGTACTCTAATTTTGTGAGAGTAAACTTAGTAGGACTTTATGAATGTGAATATGCATGATTAAGGCTGTGTTTGGATATGCGGTAGGGCTTCATTAACTCACTTTTAGTCTCTGATAATTATAGAAGCACCCAAATAAAGTTGTTTGGTTCAACGTTGAAAAAATTCTGAAAATCGATTTTGAAAGGCAAACGTGGGTTAGACTCAAAGCGGTTTAAGATAGCTTCTACGATGGTAAAATCGATTATGTGCAACTTTTTCCCTCTATTACCCTCACTTTCATCATCTCTCATCATTCTCATTTTTCTATCTGAAACTGTTAACAGATAGTTTCTTGAGAGAAAGAGCAGCCAAGAGAAAGAGGGAAAGAGAGCTAAAGGGAGGTGGTAGATATATGTAGAAAAATTGCAAAAAGAAGAGATTTGATGATGATGTAAATAGATCTGTAGAGATTATGTATAGAATAAAGGAGGATTTAAAGGATGTTGTACCAGTCATGGAGGTGATTGATCTGATTCTTGCATGCAAGGAGCATGTCGATGACGGTGAGGAGGAACTTAGAGGCATCAAATGTGGGATCAGACTCGTGTGCTCGAACAGCGAAGGACCTAACCTCATGCAAATCATGTGCGCTCAGGAGCTTATTCGCACTAGAGGAAAAATGAGGAGCTTGAGTTTGATGAGGATGTGAAGAGATATGAAGCTGATGATGATGTGAAGTAATATCAAGCTTCTTTGATTAGGATGTGAAGTGGGATACACATGGAACTTTTTTATGTTGCCACTAAGTCTTATTTTGACAAAAATAATAATTATGCATCCTTTGAAAATTTATATTTCATCTAGGTTCATAGTAATTTTGTAAACAATTCTTCAAATAAAAAATAAAAACTTTATATAAAAGTCTATGCTTTATTTAGGTATATATGACATATATATGTTTTTCATAATTATTTTTATTAGGTGATAGATAATCAACTAATTAGTGATAATTTAAATTAAATAATTTTTATTTAGGTGATGATAACTAAATAATTAGTGATACTTTAAAAATTATCATTAAAATATTAATGTTTTTTATTACATTTTTATATGATAGAAATTAAATAAGGATAAATGAAATAAAACAATTTAATATACATACCCTTTCTGGTAATTACACATTCAAAAATGTTTCTGCTAACAAATATCTAAACGAAATTCATTTTTCAAAATCACTTTTCTGATAACAGTTTTCAAACATAAATTACGTTCATGCAAATCAATTATGCTCAAAATCAATTCTGGTCAAACATAAGTCTACCCAATAAATTTCCAAACATACACTAATTGTGATTCATGGTAGGAGTAAAACCATTATAGTTATTAGGAATATGTACCATGATGCAAGTAGTTACATGGGATGTGATTATGTGTGCTTGTTGATAACCTACATATGATGCATAACTCGGATATCCTGTTTACTTCTTTGTTATGGTTTTATTTATATGAAAATCAAAATGTACTAATGTAACAACTACACCTTAGGGGATAGACCAAGGGTAGGGATCGGTAGATGTTTGTGAAGAGGCATGAGTCGAATTAAATAGTCGAAGTGGTGGGTCTATATTCCCAAGGACTTTCATAAAATGTCAAAGGCCTTGTAAAAGATGAGATGCCGGTCTATGGCAGGAAAACATATTAATAATGTTACCATGGTGGTAGTAGTTACATGGGATGTGATTATGTGTGCTTGTTGACTAGCCTACATATGATGCATAACTCAGATATCTTGTTCACTTCTTTGTTATGAAAATCAAAATGTACTAATGTAATGACTACACCTTAGGGGATAGACCAAGGGTAGAGATAGGTAGATGTTGGTGAAGAGGCATGAGTCGAATTAAATAGTCGAAGTGGCGGGCCTATATTCCCAGGCACTTTTATAAAATGTCAAAGGCCTTGTAAAAGATAAGATGCCAGTCTATGGTAGGAAAACATATTAATAAATGCCGGAAAGTAGCAGGAATTTATATAGTGAGATAGCCGGTTCACTTGTTTGGATATAGCATGATTAAATAAATTAATATGTATGATGAACTGTTGTTGCTTGATTTGACTTGCTTATTGAGGTTTTGCAAGTTAGTGACCTACTTCATTGCTTGTGGCCTGAAAGGCATGTGAATATGATGTTAGTAAATTTGAATTATTTTATTTCCACAGTCATTTGCTCAATGAGTTGTGGATAAACTCACACCTTCTGTGGTTTAACATTTTCAAATCCTTCTGTTGAAAAGGAGTATCTGCCCGAGGAGTAGTAGATCTTCATTGTTGACCACCCTTTTGCTTGGGTGGGTCTTTTGGCTTTATTTTGGTAAAAGTATACTTAGAAGGCTCTATAGTCATGTAGGTCACCTAGGGATCATTGAGTATATGTTTTTTAAAGATTATGAATGACAATTTCATTATTATTTTGATAACTCATGTTCCTAGTATTCCATCCCCTTTTGTTGTTAAAGGAATAGATGGAACATGGTGTCTTTTATACTGAATGTATGGATAGTTACATTTCTCTGGAATACAATTGTTGGTTTGAAGCATGCTTTTTTTTTTTAATAATGGCTAACAAGGCCCAAACCAGATCATACTAAGAAAAAACCACAAGACTGCATTGGCCAAATGTAACAGAGGCTTCAAAAGGAACTGAAACAGAAAAACAAAAAAGAGAAAAATCCCTCAAAAAAACTCTAAAATCTAACAAGAGATCTAGAAAAAAAAGCATACAACAACTTACCAACTAAGGGAGACAAACCAAGATATACTGTTGGAACTTTTGAAGTCATTGCATCTATCCATCCTCGGATCATATCGACAAGTGTTAGCACATTTTGACTAATAATGAGTTCCATTTTCTCTAGAATCATAGGTAAATTCCAAGCTCTCTTAAAGAAATGAAAATCAAATAATAACAATATAAAAAACAACAAACAAAACAAAAAACTTTTAGAGAAACAAGATCTGAACACAGATCTGAAAACAAAAGCCTAGAAAACAAAGAAAAAACTTATAAAAAGACAATATCTGAAAACAAATCTGAAAACAAAAATTCTTACTAAGAAGAGATGAAAAATTCTAAAAAGAGAAGACAAAAACTCCCACATAAGGGAGACTAAGAAAAGAGTCAGGAAGGAGGAGGCAAGGGGGTGGAGGTTGCTCTCAAACAACCCCACCAGAGAAAAAGTAGTTGGAGAAGAAGCAGTTGGAAAAGAGAGAGGAAAAAAGTAACTACCTTAGAGCACTTTTTTTCACTTTCCCCTCAATTGAAAAATCTTTTTGGTTTAATAAGAATTCTTGTATTGTGGGTTGTTGTTATATTGCATGGTTGGATTATAGTTTCCATGTGGAGTGCTTGTGTGTTGATTTATTTAGGCTCAGAGTGTCAAGGAGTATGTTCCTTGTATTGTTATACCGGTCACATTGCGGGGAGTAGGGGTGGGGCGTGACAATCTTGATGGTTTGTCTATGGGTCAAGATTCCAAACCTTTTTCTATGAAATTGGATGCTTTGGGACTCGAATCTTGAAATATTTGGTTAGAAAATATTGTTTGGTCTTATGTTAACTTGAAATATGAGAATTGGGAGTTTTTGGAGTTCTCATGTTGGAAAAACCGAATGAAGTTGTTTCCTATGGTCTTAGAATGATTTCTTGGATGTTTGGAAGGCATTTTGTTGGTCCAAATGCTTAAGGATAAGTTTTAGGAAGTTTGGCTTTGCTTTAAAACGTTTGGGAATGCTACAACGTGGTATAGGGGACAAGTTCTTTGTCACTTGCATGCTTAAGCATGCACTTGATAGAGAAGTACCTCTGTGTACACGCTTAAGTGTGCTAGCCCCCTTCCCAAATTGCTTTGTAACCCCTTTTTCTAACATTTTGCATTGTTTTTTTTTTTTGTAGGAAACATTCCTTCTTCACATCATTCACATCAATTGAGCTAAAAAAGGTAAATAAGTGTAGCTTGGACATGAGGTGAATAGATAACCCTACTCAAGTTTGACTTAAAGGATTTTCTTTTCAATGCATCATATACATATTTGCCTATATGAGTTAATTAAAGAATATATGTGATGCTTTAGAAATGTGGGAACTCATATGTATAACTTGTGATTGGTAATTGGTTTTGGTGCTTGACTGTATTTGAATAATGTGAAAACATGAATGATGAGTTTCATGGTGGCCTTGTTCATGTGTTCAGATAATGATTGATGAGAAATAGATATGATTGACAACATAAAAATTGAGTAAGTACGTGAGATTCTTAATTGCAACTTGTGTTGTTTGGATTGGACATGAGACTTATGTTGATGTGTTATTGAGATGAAAATGTGATTCTGCGAGGCATGTTGGAGTGTGTTGAACATTATGAATATGTGGTATACATATGTTGTGCGCTTGTGCTTGTGTATATGGAAAGTTGGACATGACGGTGCACCCTATGGGACATAAATCAAGAAAGATATAAAATAGATTGAATCGTAAGATCGAATAAAAAATCGTAAGATCCTATTAATTTTCATAAATATATATAAAAGAATTATATAGGTTACTAAATTTCTTAATCAAGTACAAACTTATCCAAATTTCAACATACTTCCATAAAACATGTCATATATTGTAGAAGTGACAACATCTCATACATAGATAGATATAAAAATCATAAAAGTTTCATACATAAACCATTGCAAAGATTGAACATAAAATTATATAATAAATTTAACAAGTACATATATTCTATTCTACTTCTTTTTAACAAAATTATGCGGTAGGTAAATTCTACTTCAAAATTCAAACATTTATACATATTAATATTTTTTTAAAATAACTTAGCAATCCTAATAACATCCAAGCAAATGTGACATTACTAATAAAAATTATTAGCACTACCTTACAAAAATAAAATTCAACTAAATCTGGAAAAGCCCAAATCTAACATTCACAATTCCACAAACAATGATATTGTACACAAAGCACAACAACAATCATACCCACTTGCTCGAACCCAGTAGTAGCCCATACAATTGGTGAAAACACAGTAGTAACTAAAATAAAAGAGTGAAGAGATGACACAACATTACAACATGAACTCAAGCAAACTAGAGCACTTATTGTCATAGAAAAATTATCAAAAAAGTACAGCGGAATGCGAAAAATGATATTTAAAGTCAAAGAACATAGTGAAAATGAGATAGGGTCAAGGATTTCATACTTCAATGCATCCACTTTATTTTAAAAAAACTTTTAATGTAGTCTAGATCGCTAGGATCTTATGATTAAGATCGTGATCCTATACGATCTTGATTACATTGTGATTTTCCTTGCAATCTTATGATCAAGATCTCGATCTTGATTATCATGATCCAAAGAACAATCTAAGTCAATTTATACAAATCCACATCAGAATATAATTTTGAAAAGGTTAAAATATACTTGAGATTCTTATAGTTTTACTAAAAAATGATTTTAGTCCTTATAGTTTGAAAATATTGAACTTAGTCTCTATAGTTTTGAAAACCATGAAATTGGTCCTTAGATTTAGTTTTTAATTAGTCAATCGTTAGTCAACAGTGACTGAGATGCTGATGTCAGTACTGACTATATACCACTTATGGTGACTTGGACTAGCCACATCAATAATAAATTCTTTCTTCTCCCTCACAGCACAACACCGTAAATCTGAATCACTTTCCCCATTTTTTTTCTCTTCCTGTTCTCACAGCAGCATCCTGTTCTCTGATGACTCCCCCGATCTGTTCTACTCCTGCATCTTCTCCTCCTGGTTTGTCTCACCCGGCTTCGTCTCCGCCATTATGGTCTCATCCACTGTCCTCTCTACCATTGTGGTTTGCTTCTCTGTTTGAAAGGTACCTTAGCTCTTGATTTCATCTTCTTCCTCTTCTATTCAATTGGTTTGCTGTGATAAACAGATTTTGTTTGCTGTGATAAATATATCTTATTGCAGCGACAATAACAATGCCAATTCTTATTTGCATGCCAACACCTCTGATCCAACTGAGGATCATGTTAAGCCTAATATATTATGCTATAAGTTCTGATGATGACAAAAATGTGAGAATTATAGTATGATTTAATCTTCTTGGCCCAAATGAATGATTTAATCTTCTTGGCCCAAATGTATGATTTAATCTTTCTTAACCCAAATATATGATTTAGTTTTCTTGGTCCAAATGCATAATTTAATCTTTCCTGGCCCAAATATATTTAATGCTTTATATATTTAAATACAGTAGTATAAATTGATTTTTGATAAATTTTATTGATTGATTGTTGAAAAAGGATGACTTTTTCTGTAGCAAATTTGAAAAAGAAAAATGGTTATTGAAAAAGAATAATCTTTTACTGTAGTATTTTTGATAAAGTAATTTGATTGTTGAAAAAGTATGATAAAAAATATTAATTATTGAAAAATGTTGATAAAGTTTATTGGTTATTGTAATAAAATTTGAAAAAGAATACTTTGTACTATAGCACTTTTGATAAAGAAATTTGATTGTTGAAAAAGTATGATAAAGAATATCGATTGTTGAAAATTGTTGATAAAGTTTATTGGTTGTTGTAATAAAATTTGAAAAAGAATACTTTTTACTATAGTACTTTTGAAAAAGGAATTTGATTGTTAAAAAAGTATGATAAAGTTTATTGGTTGTTGTAATAAAATTTGAAAAAGAATACTTTTTACTGTAGCAAATTTGAAAAAAGATATTGATTGTTGAAAAAGGTTGATAAAGTTTTTTTTGTTGTTGTTGAAAAGTTGAAAAATGATGATGAAGCTTACTGTAGCAATTCTGACTAAAGCAATCACTGTAGCAGCAAAGTTTCGCTATATAAAGGGGACTTTACAACACCATTTGCATCAAGCTTCAATTGTTCATTTCTCATATTGTCTTAAGTTTCATTCTCTCTAAATTGCTAGAGAAAAAGTCTGAGCTTAATTTCTGGGTTATCTACACTTTGAGAGTGTCCACCACTATTTTCCTTAAGCCTTCAAATTTAGTTGCTTAAGGATTAGTTCTTTGAGTTAGTGTTTGAGAGAAAATATATTGTAAGGGGGAGAGACACCTTTGAGGAAGAAAAAATCTATATTGTAGTGGCTTGCAAGTGCCCAATTGCATAAACTTGTGGTTTATAGTGAAATACTCAAGAAGTTATCTTGAGGACTGGATGTAGGCTTAGTTTAAGCCGAATCAATATAAATCTCGTTATTTGATTTTCTCTTTCCTTGCTCTTTAATTATTTATATGCTCTTTACTTCCTTGCACTATATATTCATTCATCTCTTTAATTGTTTAAAACTCTATGTTTGATTAATTGTACTTCATATTTATTCATCTTGATCATACTTATTTACTTTTGTAAAAAGCTTGACATTGTTTTTAAAACTTCTTAAACTTTCATCAAATCTTAACAATTTTTTTTATAAACCCAATTCACCCCCCTCTTGGGTGCTAGCCATTTCTATCAGATCAAATACAAAACAGAGCCTCCATCGCCACCTTAACGCTTACTGTTGATTCTTCCCTAATGTTGTCGATTCCTTCCCTAAGCTACGTTTATTTATTTACTTATTGATCTCTGACTTGATCATGCTGATTATTACAATAAGGTAGAGAAAGAATTGAACTCAGTTAACTTAAAGTTAGAGGAGTATAATAAGCGTATTAACATAGCTCACTTTTTATACTCATTACCTTGTTTTGGTCAAATAAGAGATGAACATAGCTCGCTTTTAGAATATTTTAACATTGTTTACTACAAGGTATTGAACATAGCGCATGATAAATCAATACCTTCCATTGTCGACAGCATGCCAAGACAGAGGACGAGACCACCGTGGTAGAGATGACGCCGGAGGAGACTAAGCCAGAGGAGAGGACGCCAGCTCACATGAGAATGGAGAAGACAACAAAACACAAAGAAGATGGAACACCAAGAGAAAAAAAAAAGATGGGGAAAGTGATTTAGATTTAGGGTGCTGTACTGTGAAGGAGAAAAAGGAAAAAAAAATTACTTTGCTGATGTGGCTAGTCCAAATCAGTATAAGTGAAAAACTAACCTCGGGATCAATTTCATGGTTTTCAAAATTACAGGGACTAAATTCATTATTTTCAAACTATAGAGATTAAAATCATTCTTCAATGAAACTATAAAGACTTCGAGTATAATTTAACCTTTAGAAAAATATCATTTTATTTGTGTGTACAATGCACATAGTACTGTGAATTTGGCCATGGCCCGTGAAACCGCACGTAAATGGGCAGGCTTGAGTTTAAGAAATTAGACCCATTTTTAAAATAGGCCTAAACAGGCCTGTCCGTTTTGCCTATGGGCTAAACAGTCTAAGCCTGGGGACTTGCCTGTTTATTTTTTTATTTTTTTAAAAAAATTGTAGTATTTAGTATAAATAACTCTACTTTATCACATTTTTATATTTTATAACATTATATTCAATAAATATAGTAAATTTATATATGAAAAATTAAAGTTATTGGTTATTTAAAAACATTAAAGAAGATATGTTTTACATGTATAAATATTATTTTAATAAAAAATTATTGAATTTTTTTACTAATTTTTTTAAAATTATATTATTTAAATATCATTAAAAAAAAGAGTGACCCGCTGGCTATCATAGGCAATCTTAGACATTCAATTTGAGACACATTTATAAACAGATTGGCCCATTTATCTTCGACCCTTGACGTGCGGCCCGTTTGACAGTGTTGTGTGTACGCCTCATATCCATCATGGCTAAATTGTAAAACCCTTTATTTTTCATTCCTCCTCTTCATTGCTTGTCTATGATTGAAGAGAAATTGTAGAGCTCCTTACTGCTCATCTTCCCGTGTCATCACTCTTCGTTATCTCACGACAAGAGCATTGTTCAAGAAATAGGCTCAGTTGTGCGACAGAAATTATTGGCACGACATTGTGATCAAATGCAATGGTAGAAGATTTTGTTGGTTTGCATCAACGAGATGACTGTGATTTGAGGGAAGAGGCTGCAACAGAATTTCTGGGGGAGCCATATGATCTTCATTGATTGGGTTGCCTGTTAATTTTCTTTGGGATGTTCATGAAAGGAGCTTTAATTCTACTTCTTTTGAGTATGCATTGTTCGCAAAACTAGGAGTGGGTTGATACTAAATTGCAGATTAAAGAAGATGGCACAAAAATAGAAAGATGGAGTTAAATCCTCCTTGTTGATCTTTCGATTTGTTAACCTTATTATTCATTATTTTATTATTTATGATTTCTCTAACTCCCATATAATCTTTTGTCCCTTTCTAAGAAATACACCATACATGCTCAAATTTTTTTTTCTTCAAATGGACAAATATATAGTGTAATTTAGAGTTGTCTTGTGTTTCTCTACATTTTCTGTAGAGTTCTATGTCGTGTACGAGGGATGATGAAGAACACTATTTATTGTGGGATCTTACAATCATTCATTGTGCCTATGCTATGATTATTCATTTCATAACCTCATGTACTTTGTTCTAAAATTAATTGAGTGACTTATTGCCACTAAACAAAGTAAACTCTAAGAAGGAGGAGGAGGTAGAGGTTTTAATGAATGCTTTCTTGAAAATTGCTTTTTAAATAGTAAAGAATGATGAAAAAGGACTAGCATGAGGGAGCCCGGTAATACTCGTTGACAAATAACTTACCATCATGATTCTTGCATTTGGTTTTCTTACTAGAATATCAATAACCATGAATAAAGTTACTTGGACCAAGTTGGAGAATGTAATGGTTGTAACGATCTATGTCAATTCCCTTAATGGTCTGAATTCATTGCAATAGTTACATGATATTTATTCGTAGTCATTTACTATTAAACTAATATCCTTGTGGTGGCTATATACATAGGGTTCATGACCTTCCTCTACACACACTTCCACACCATCAAAACATGATCCAAAGTCCAAGTTTGAGACGGTGAGTTTGAAAGCATTATATTAAGAAGTTGTCCTATCAACTACAGATTTAGTGGAAATGGCCAGAGGTTAGATATTTATACTTATTGCATTTATTATTCTCTTACAGTTGGCATTAGAGCATGTTTTACCTCTTCCTTGTTGTCATACTTGAAATGCAACGCTCCCTGGGCCTTCAAACAGATTAAAATTGGGTTTCAAAACAAAAACCAAAGTTGTCATCAAAATTTTATTTTTGACGAAAAACTAGAGCAAAACTTTTTTGAAAGATTAGGCATGGTTTACAAAAAGTCTAATTATATATGGGAAAAGTATTAAACACCCCACAACACTCATTTCTAAAAATGGTTACCCTAAACAATTGTGTAAAATATCAATGATTTAAAAATCAAATTAGACCAAATCATTCGGTTTGACCAAGAACCGACCTAGGATGTAGTCCGGTTGAGCTACAAAATCAGTTTTGGTCTGAACCGATACAAAACCGATTAAATCGATTTCAAATTTGAAAAATCAATGAAACGGCCAATTGATTGTTTCATCGGTTAAAAAAAAATTTGTGGGTGGCTGTTGTTGATGATGATGAAGGAGAAGAAGTTGGAGGAGGTGCCAAAGACTCCTAGATTCGATGGTGAGTGACGAAGAATGACAATAAGGCAAATTGCAGATCGAAGAGACGACCAAACCACTGGAGGGATTGAGACGGTGAGAGTGAGATACTGTGAAGTGAGATGAGATGGAAGCAAACAAAAGAGAGAAAGGAAGAAGAGAGAAGAGGAAGAGACCAATGATGGAGAAACGAGAAAGAGAAAAGAAATCATTCCAAGTTCTGATTGATGTTAACGTTAGCGTGTACTAATAATTCAGTATATGTGTATGTTGGCATACTAACTCAGTGTACCATTTTCATTTGATACTCGAATGTTTGAATTAAATAAAATGATATTTTTTAATTTTTATATTTAATATATATATATATTAAAAAAATAAAGATTAATTTTAAATTTATTAATATAAAATTAATATATATATATATTTAATCATTATTAATTCGACTACAATTAAACTAAAAAATTTTAAATTAATGTCTTTTTCAATTTAATGATTGATTTAATTTTTAAAACATTACAAAATATTGACATTGCCTATGATTTAATAAAACCACCCTCCTTTAGAAGCATGATAAAGAGATGAAAAGCGAGGGAAAAAAGATTATTTACAAAGGCAACTCGAACTAGGATCTATGCCAAAAGGACCAATACGTATGGGTGACTCCAATCATAATCCACAGAGTTCGAAATCAAGTGAGGATTACAGGATTTAAAAACTTTTGGTGGGAAGAGTTAAAAAGTTCAAAAATAATTTGCTTCCGTAAATCAAACAATATTAAAAAAGTGTTTGTGTTTAAATTTACCAGAAAAATTACTTTGCTTTTTCATTCTTCCCCCTTTTTAAAGCTTTTTGTGGAATTATTTTGGACAAAAAAATTGCAAGAGAATGTTCTGAAATTTTTTGAATTAATTTTGGGTATCAAATTGTAATAAGAAAATAATTTTGATATTTGAAATTAAGTAGAATTGCAATTTAAAAAACATCAAATTCCGGACATATTGCTGACTTATTGTGACCATTTCGATTTGAACTAACAATATCAAATAAATCATCAATGTCCAGGCGAACAACTTAAATTTGGTATTATTTTTAAAATTAAATTACATTGTAAGGGCAAATTAATTTAAGGATTAAAAGATTCATTTAAAAGGAAAAAAGAGTTTTCCTCAATTAATGAATTTTTCTTGATGTAATTGATAAAATCCTTTAAATAATAGAAGTTATAAAAAACCAGTACAGAAAGAATGTGGCTTTCGGTTTGTATAAGTATAACCCAAAAAGGGAAAAAGAAAACAAATTGATATTCACTAATAAAACTTGAATACAACGGCCCCATTACTAATGAGCCTGATCAGGTCCTTTGGGATCTCCAGAAATTGGGGCCGAATTCCGGACTCCCAAATTACACCAGTCTTGAGAAAAATATAGTATAAGCTTGATATGCATACAACCTTTTAGTACCTTATATATCTAAGAATTTAAGACCAAGCCTACAAAATGTACATCAGATATATCTCTACAGATGTTTTCAAATGATTATAAAATACATAAACTTCTCTATATTTTATCCAGCAGATAAGATTTCAACATAAAGCGAAAACCATCTCAATTGCTCATCCACTATGGCCACATTTTAGCATAGACAACAGAAGTAGCTAAAATAATATGTTATAAATTTTCGATCAAGATCTTAATGTAAAAAATTAACATGACTGTGTCATATTATGAAGAGAGGAATAAACGTGAAGTGTGTGAGACCTCTACACTCAGTAAAATCCACTATATTCCGGTAGGACCTACCACTCAAGTGAGTTTGTATCTCTCTCTCTTCACATGACCGTGCTATGTTAATTTTCCCCATGAGAGGATCTAAATTCATACCTTTTGGCATATCATTTCAAGCACTTGGGCTCAAGTCTTTCCTTTACTATATGTAGCTAGTTTAAAGGCAAATGTGATAGTAGCCCCATTATGCACGTACGTTTATTGTGGGGTAACAAAAGATTCAACAACATTAGAAATAGACAAAAAGGCCAAAATTTATTGTGATGTTAGACCTAAATTGAACCGGACAAGTACGCTAATTGATGCTTAGATATGGCAAGACAAGGCATTAGGTTAATAACAGAAACCTCAAGTCTGAAATCTGATACATGCCTTTATCTATAATATTCCCCACACCATAGAGTGATCTAGGAGAGATTACAGTAGTAACAGAAAGCAAAACACAGTAGCAATAGCAGAATGAGAGAAAATGAAAGACTGAAATATGGAATGCAGCATAACAAAAAGGTAAGAGCTAAAGGTAGCTAGCGTTTGAGAGGGTTGCACTCTCCCCACAATTTCCTTAGATTTTCCACACCTTGCTCTGGTACAGAAATCCCCTTAAATTCTCTCCGCCCCACCATCCAGCTCACAACACACCCTTCGTGTGTCAGAAGTTAGTTCAAGACCCTTCTCTCTCTTCCACTCCCCTCTGTCACCTCACTCCTTTCCTTTCCATAGCAGACTTTTAGCCCAGGCTCAATCTCCTCCACTGCCCCATTCTTCTTATAACCATAATGTTTATTGACAGCAGGCTCATCAGCTAATGGCTAAGGATATCATTAGCATGCCCAAGAAAATTGCAAGGCAAGCCATAGGGATAATGACTCTAAGGATATCATACCGAACCACAAAAAATGCCCATGAAGGAGGATGACTTCATCAACAATGACAACAACATCCGTAGGCCTTCTTAATGGTCCAAAAATCCCACACAATCTTATAAGCCTGGTTACAGGTTTACAATCAAGGCAATTATATGAGTTTAATTAGTTATAAGAAGTAGAGCCTATTTGCATTGGGCCCAATCCTTCCTATAAGCTTTTGAAGACAATCAAGAAGTAGAGCCTATTTGCATTGGGCCTAGTAGACCCCGTTGAGTCTCAAATTTTCGCTTTTTTGTGTCTACCACACTCTAACTTGTGGTAAAGTTTTTGAGGAAAAATCCATTACTGAGGCACTTACTGAATAACTCAATTTCCTCTATAAATATCCTCTTGCATCAGAGATATCATTTTATCAACCAAATCACTCAATTGTTAAAATTAATGACCACAACAGAAACAACAACAACAGAACTTCAAAAAAAAAAAAATAACAAATAACAAATAACTTCCATCATCCATTTCCCATTATATAATCATATATCAATATCAGAAAGTTGCCTCTAGCTTCTTTACTAGGAAGAAAAGTTATCATCCTAAAAGCTAAAAATAGCAAACAAAAAATTTGCAGAAATCTTTTTTACTTCCTATAAGCTTTTGAATACAATTTAACTCAATTTAATTATAGCCAAATGCCAATAGCCAGTATTCCTAACAGCAACACAATCTCAAACTCCAAGAATGCAACATAGAAAAAGACAATCAAAAGTTTCTAAACCCAGGCATTGCTGTCAGAGTAAGATAACCAAAAGAAAGTTAATCCAACTAAATTTTGTAAGCAAAATGATTGTAAACGAACAATTGCTACGAGCCTCTGGTTACCTTTCTCTATAAACAAAACTGTGGGGGTTAACTCTTGTATAAGGAGCCAATAAACGGACCATCTAAATTCACAAACAATGAAACACTTCCACTGCGCTATGTCTTTTGCAAAGTTCTCCAACGGAAAAAGATTATACTCATCAGAAAATCGAATCTAGCGCAAATGCAATAGTTATTCATATCAGGCCTGTTGCCCGAATTGAAGTCAATTATATTAAACACAAATTCCAACATGGCCAGATAATAAATTTAGAGGGTTATATCCAGCAAAACAACTATTACACTCAACAGGTTTTCTGTCTTTCTAATTTTCACCAGATTGGACAGACATTATTGAATTCGAAGAAACTCAACAAGCCCTATTCCACGAAAAAAGAACTTAGCAGTAGTCCCAGGGTTTTGGCTCAGGAATTGCAACGACCATACCTTGAAGATGCGGAGTCAGCACAACCTGGCAGCCAAGGCGGGAATGCTTGTTCAAAACCCTAGCCCGAGAGTTCCTTTTAAGCACATACTCCTCGTCGTAGGATCGGGGAGGGAGCTTCTCCAACCACTCTTGAGCGATGTTCACCTCACACTCAGCGGAACAAGCATCGATCTCTTCGAGGCGGTGAGACTCGGGATCAATGAGACCTGTGTTGGCCAAGGCCTTGAGGAGGGTCTGGCCGGAGAGGCCCACAACCTCGCGCTTCTGGCCGTCGAGATCGACGGCGAAGAGCTTGACGATGCGATCGGAGACCCTCTTCGAGGAAGAAGGTGAAGGAGACGCAGATGAAGCAGAAGCTCGGGAAATAAGGGATTTGGAGAAGAAAGAGAGAGAAGGAAGACGGTGGATTTGTGAGGAGAGTCTCTGGAGATGCGAGACGGCCATTGTTGCGAAACTATGGGAAGCGCTGTGGGCTCTGTGGAGAAAATGAAAGGGGCAGCAAAGGAATAGGCACGAGACGCACGTGCCAACGCCCTCACACATGCCGTTTTCCGAGTTAGGATAAATTATAATTTTGATTCTTATATTTTCACCAAAATTATAAATTGGTCTCTATACCTTATATTCATATAAAATAGTTCTTTTAGTTTTTTATCCATGTAAATTAGTCAATGTCATTAGTATGATTAATTTTACTATTAAAATGGTCATGGCTAATGATGTGTATATTTATGAATATGTTAACATACTGAGTCATTAATTTTTGCTCAACTCAACTGTTATATTAATAAAATTATCATTTTATCCTTTCAATGTAGACGCTAGATCAGAAAAAATGAAAATTAAGGGCAAAATAAAAATTTTGTTGACGTGACAGTTAAGTTAGACAAAAACTAATGATTAGGCATGTTAACATATTCATAAATGTACACATCAATTATCATGTATAACTATTTCAATAACAAAATTAATCATTTGACAAAACTATTTTTCATGTATGTCATTCATACATTCTTTTAAAAAAGAAAAACTTTTGTAACTCGATTAATTAACTCAACATTTTGTGGTACTCAAACGGTAACAAAAACATTTTTCATGTATTGTCTCCAGCAAAAATGATTCTAGTAGAAGATATTTGTGAAAAATTAAAAAACAATTATTTTAACTAAAATTATGTCTACTAAATTTTGCAATTATTTTTCACATCAAATATATATCATTTTAAATTTATTGTTTAAATTGATTCTAATATTCTTTCCATATCTAAATTTTTTTAAATTCCAATAAAAATTCTAAAATAATATAATTTAAGTAATATATATTATCATTAGATATAATTAATTAACATAATATATTTTTAATATTGGTTAATATTATATGATTATTTCTAATAAAATAATTAAAAATTAAAAAAAATACATTTGGATCAATATGCCAAAAACATTAAAATTTTACAATTCTATTTATTGTATTAATTGTTGGTTAAAATATACATTTTGTCCTTATAATTTCACTTAATTTTTAATTTAACTAGTATTGTGACCCGTGCGACACACGGATAATTTATAAATTTAAAAACTTTCGTAACTTATAAAATAATAATAATTGAATGACCTAAATTATTGATAAAATGTTGATTCAACTCGTATACGAATTGTTCTTACAATGTTCACAAAATTCTCTTATATCTAAAAAAATAAAAGAACACACACACACACACACACACACACACACATATATATATATATATATATATATATATACATGTTAAAAATAAGAAGAAAAAAAAAGAACACTAATAGAAAGATATAATAAATATACAATAAAATAAAGTAATAAATACAAAAAAAAATAAAATAATCAAAATACAAAAAGAAAATAAAAAAATGACAACAATAATACTATGTATCTTCAATTTCAATTTCTATACGCCTGCTCTTGATATCGTTCTTTGAACTCTCTATGATATGATCAAATTTATTGACCATCCTAATAACATCTGAAACGAAATAATATTATTCGTATAAAGTTTGAATCAATAACAAATAAAACATAATATATAAAACATAAGATAAAGACTAATCTATTAAATAGTTCTCGTCTGCAATATGAATCAAAATATCATTGAATGTACAAAATGTGAAAATAGATTTTAGAATACTCAAATCATCTTCAGCTAGTTGGACATTAGTTGAAAATCGAAACTCAAACATGAATGAATGATTCATCTTTCGATAATCGTTGTTAGACTTAACTACACCAAACATGAACATCACATAAACATTTCTCTCGATTATTTAACATTTGAACTTATTTACATATAATCTGTTCACATCGCCGTATATGTGATCACTCTTAAAAGTTAAAAAATAAACACGAGACTAAAAAAAAAATTAAATTTACCTAAGAATCTTGTAAAATCGTCTCAAGACTAAAAATCTTCTCAAGTATATTGAACGATGGAACTGTCTACAACCTCACTACCCAAACCTTAATCCTCCAATTATCCTTTGATACATTAACATCAGCAATGTCGCCAAATTTAGTCATATGCGTAGCACTAACGAAATGAAAACTAATTCTATAAGAAAAATATTCAATACAAATACGAGAGGAATACAAGACAGTTAGAATGACCTTTTATTTATATAACGTGAATTTTGAAATAGTAACTTGAATATATTAAATGCTAATGATTTAATTATTAATTATTAAATTATTAATAAAATTTACGATAAAATTTACGAAAATTCACAATTTTAAAAGGGATGTTTTGAATTCATTTGCATTCAAAATTTTCAAATTCATTTGAATGCAATCTATATAATTAATCACGCCAATTTACATTTAATATTTTGTAATTATTAAATTTATTAATTATTAATAAAATTTATGATCATTCACAGTTTTAAAAGGGATGATTTGAATTGATTTGAATACAAATTTTTAAAATTCATTTGAATGCAATTATAGAATCAATCAAACCAATTTGTATTTAATATTTTTCAATTATTAAATTATTAATGAAATTTATGATGATTCACATTTTTAAAAGAGATTATTTGAATTCATTTGAATGTAAATTTTTTAAATTTATTTGAATGTAATTATAGAATCAATCACACCAATATGCATTTAATATATTGCAATTATTTAATTATTTAATTATTAATTAAATTTATGACAATTCATAGTTTTAAAAAGGGATGATTTGAATTCATTTGAATACAAATTTTTCAAATTCATTTGAATGCATTATAAATTCAATTACACCAATTTGCACTTAATATATTGTAATCTTTATAAAATTTAAAGTAGAGCCCTACAATACATCTCAAAAAGGTTATTTAGAATGAATTTAATGTGGTGTCATTTATAGGAATGAATTTATTCATTTACATAATTTATTCATTTAATTTTTATTTTTATTTATTAATTTTATTATATGTTATTAAATGACATCCATGTAATTAATGCCTTAGAGTAGAATTGTTTTAGTCTATTATATAAATATTATATAAATTTTTATAATTTATTTTTATGCTACAATTTTCAAATATTTGTAAAGAAATTCCTATCGATAAGGTTCATTAACCTTTTAGCTATTTTGTGCTTATGTGGCATATAAAGAGAGTGCATGTCACATAACATGAGAACTAAAGTAATTCAAATGAGATATGGATTGTGTGACATAGAGGGGGCTACGTTATGAAAACGTGGAATTGTGACCGTTTAATCAGTGTTAATCTAACACTCCCATACGTGTCCACGTCGTCTCGACATCTTCTCATTTTGACTGAAAATGGTGTCTCATTTGTTCCATGCTGTCTGCTAACATAGAGTTAAGCAAGGGACTCGCCAACCCATACAGTTGGTTTGGGTTGCGTTTGAGGGTTGGGTTGAAGATTTTCAACACAACCTAACCAAACTCGTGAACCTGATAGATAATTAAATTTTTTTATGTATTTTTTATACTTCAGTAATTGACTCTTCCAAACTTCCCACTTTTCCAATACCTCATCCTCGGTCTGAGTCTTTCAGACAAGACGAGCTTTAACTTCTGGTTCTGACCTCTTCTTCAATCCTCGTGTAATATCCCAAGAATTTATATGAATATTTAAAGTCTAATTTGAAGTTTAGTGAAAAATTTAATTACGTGAAAAATTTACTTTTTGAATTAGTGAAGAAAATGTGGGAATAGAAATTTTATTTTTTAATTTAGGAAATTTTTACAAATTCTCAAGGACTAAAGTGAAAAGAAAAGAAAGTATAGAGGACTTTTGAGAAATGACCAAGTAGGAATCCGAGAAAGAGAATAGAGCTTATGGGAATGAATTATGAGTCCGGTACCGAAAAGATGATGGATTTGAGATTAAAGTGGAGTTTGAGATATTGAGAGGGACTAAAGTGAAATAAGGAAATCTATGGGGCACCTAGGATTTAGAAACACCTGAGGTGAGATTTTATGAATTTGCTTTTGCTAGTCTTGACTGAGGGTCAATTGCAGAGCAAGTGATAATTTCACCCCGGGCGAGTAAATAGGTGGCCTCACCTTTTTTTTCTTCATTTTTCTCCTTTCCTCTCTCTCTCTCTTCACCTTCTCTCCTCTCTTTCTCTCTCTACACTCCAACTCCACAACCGAGCTTTGGAGGGTGGATCTCGGGCTACGGGGCGAGCCTCTAGGAGCCAAGCAACGTAGGGAAAGCAAGGAATCGAGGTATAACTTTCTATTTCTCAAGCTTTTCCCTATTTTCTAGTTTTAAGAAAGTTTGGGGTAAAAATCGAGATTCCGGCTTTGTCTCTCGATTAAAATTGGTGTTTTTGGTGTCTAAATGCTCCTTAGACATTAAGGGTGAGATCCTATAGAAGAAATCATGGAAAACGGTGGAGATTTGGCCGGATCTGAGCCAAATCCGAGAGGAATCGCGAAAGGCCGCGATCGTGGCGCCTAGGCGCCAGCTCTGGCGCCCAGGCGCCAAGGTTGGAAGGAAGAAGGTGTGGCGCCCAGGCGCCAGGTGTGGCGCCCAGGCGCCATGTGTGGCGCCCAGGCACCAAATGTACTGAAAAACTTGGCTTATTTTGATCAGTCATAACTTCTTCATCCGAACTCCGTTTTGGGCAAACTTTATATCGTTGGAAAGCTCTTTAAGTCTAGTTTCCAATGGTATAAATTTCATTTAGATATTCATTACCGGTTAGGAGTTATGACTTAAGATGTGAGTAAAGGTCGAGAGTAGTGGTAGGAAATTTCTCTATTTCGTAACCCTGATGGTTTTTGTCTGGTTACAATAGGAATGGTCAAAGTGCAAAGTGGGAGTACTGAGAGAGTGAAATCCAGGTGAGTGGGTTAATACTTGCTATGATTAAATATCTGTTATTGACTTTTTGTATCATAGTGGAAATATGTTGTATATCCAAGTTTGAAGAGGATGATGTGGAACGATGAGGCATAAACAATTGTGGAACGTGTCTGGTAATGTATATAATTATATTTTCTTATTTTCCCATGAATGGAAGTTATATGATGGATTGTGAATGACATGTGAACTGAGTTGAATAATTGTTCTATATTATGGGTTATGTTGTATACATGCTATGTTGCTGGAACCACATTGATTATGTTGTGGTTTGAATTGTAAATGACTGAGTTGTGTATGTGGCTCAAGATTATGATTGATGATGTTTTTATATGTGATTGTGATTGTGTTTGACCGGAAAGGAAAGGCATGGTGGTGCACCCCATGGAGAAATTTATGTGAAGTTATAAGGGTGGAGATTATAAACGGAGCGATAAGGGTGGATGCGGCGGGGGCCGTGGGCAACGATCCAAAGGTATTCTGGACGACCCGGTTGGTACGGAAAATGTGTGTGAAATTGATTTCACCGATTGCTGTTGTGAATTTTGAATTATGTTGAAATGTATTTGATTTACTTGGATATTGTTGTGAAGTATTATGAATAATATTATATCATATGATGATCGATTTACGTATGATTGCTGCATGTTATTATTATGATGCATGATATTTTTTTGTCATAGTGTTGTGTTATCTACTCACTGGGCACGTGGTTTGCTCATACCCCTTTTATTGATATTTTTTTCAGAGTTGACAGCTGAAGGTAAATATCGGAACAAGGAATTATGGATCCTTAGTCCATGATTACCTTTTCATTTGTTCAGGATAAAGGTATAATAGTTAAGTCTTATTTTAAGTTGTATAAATCTAGAAATCTCTGTAATCGGGTAGGTTCATTCAGTGATGTAATGTGAATACTTGTAGTATATATAGAGAACTCGGTTTGGTTGCATGAAAAAGAATTGTATGATTTTTAAGAGAAAGATAGGCTTACGGAGGTGAAATGAAATTCACTTTCCGTGCCGGTCACGTGCTCAGATTTTGGGACGTGACACCTCGCCTCCTTGGTCTTCCTTAGTCCTCGACTTGGCTTCCTTAGTCCTCTCTTAGTCTCTTGATCCTCTTCACTCGACCACTCCATCTTGGCTTAATAGCATCAGCTCCCCCTCGGACCTTATCTCTGAACAAGTAAATCCCTCATTGTTATTAACTCTCCCCAGAATCTCCCAAAATGGTTCATATGAACCAGAGCTGTCGATCTATTGTTACCAATCAAGAGACGAAAAATTCTGCCATATTCCTAATTGGTTCGGGGACTGCTGCCTCCTTTTAAAATGAAATGCAGAGGATGAGTTAGATTATTGTTTGAAATGCATTGATGTTTTTCTATGCTGACTGTAATAAGTTATCATGTTGCTATCCTTGAATGAAGAACGAAAAAAATACCAAGTTCTTACTCAATGATTAATGGGAATGGTTTAGAGAGTTAGAGTGGATTGGTTCAGTTTGGATTCAAACGTCAAAAAAAAAAAAAACAAACAAACAAACTTAACTCGACCTCGCTAACCTATGGTTGGTTCTGGTTAATTTTTTCACTCAACCCTGAATCCCTTGCTCAATCTTATGTGCATGCAAGCTCTCTTTGTCTAGCCTCAAGCCACCATCCACCACCACAACACCATCGTGGAGCATATACCCCCTCCGACCACCCAAGCCACCTCTTGGCTTCTTCTTGATGGCTTCTTTACCTTCCACGGCTCTACCGCTAGGGTTGTTGCCGCCACTGGGGGCCTCTAGTCCCAACAACACAGTGTCTATTCATGGAGGCAACTTAGCCCTTGTGGCGTTGTGGCGTCTGTTCATGAATGCATGGTCATCATTGATTTTTGTCAAATTCGTTCATCCAAAATTTCAATTAGTGCCGATGAAGAGGGATGCTCTGTTCGACTCTTGTCCTTTTCTATTTAGAGGGTTGAGAGTAGTTATTTTAATTCCTTTGTCAAATTAAGAAATTGATCTTCACCTTATCGACTGATATTCATAAACAGTGAATCCAGACTCTGGAATGAACTACTGCTTCTAAGGTGCAAACCACAGCTTTAGGTCAGCAGCAAGAGCCCTTCTTTTCTCTTACAATCAAAGCACTGATCTTCAAAATTTCTTGGAGATTACCTCAACTATACAGGTTTTCTTTTTTTTTTTTGTTTGGGTGCCAATATCTCTTACAATCAAAGTACAGTTGTTATTGCTGCTTTTCAAGAGTTGAGAACTTTTGAATAGAATTGAGTGATGAAGAATTCAAAGGTACTATTTGAAGCATCCCTATTGGGAGTGTGCATTGTTTGGAAATTTACTCTGGTGTAGTGTGGCAATAAAAGTTCTCACTTCAAGTTGCGGTTTTCCTTTTTACTTTTAGCCCTTTTTAAAATTTCATCAGAGTACAAATAAATAATGATATGGAGGGTGATCAAATATGAGTGAAAAAAATAAGAAGTGAAAATTACAAAGACCTATCTGGATGGAAAATTCTCTTGGGGATTCAAGTTTCAATTCAAAGCATTCAACAGAGACTTTAGTAAAATAAATCTTTCAAAGGAAGCCCCAAATAAAATAAAAGCCAAGGAAGGATACACATCTTATTTCCAAGAGTAATCAAGTTTTCAATCCCATATAGCCTCTTCCCCACAACATAGCTTGTTTCGTGTAACTAGGATCATGATTTCTTCCCATCTTGCGCTGGTGGATGGCAGAGTCTAGATCCATCACTCATCTTTAGGGGTAGCAACGATTTTTACCACAGCTAAAACTTTTAATAACAGTAAAAATTATTGTCAAAATTTTTAATAACAATAAAACAGTTGCTAAAAGTGGGATGAGCAACAACGGATCCGCACAGCTTGAGGCTCGGTGAAGCAAGCGTGGACGACTGACTATCAATCAAAATGAAGAGATGACGTGGATGCATGTGTGAGCGTTGGATTGACACTGATCAAATGGTCACAATTTCACGTTACCAGAATGTAGTCCCCATTAAGTCAGGCAATCCATATTTATCCACATCATAGTATTAATTATGAAAATACCATTTTGCCCCTCACACATAACCTATCATGGCCAAATTGTAAATTCCCTGATATTCTCCCTTCGATTCAAGCAAAGAAGAAGAAGGCATAAAATCCCATAATTGTCTCTGAGCGACTTGAGTTACGTTGACTTATGTTTTCGAACTAATTTTTAATCAGACTTTGAAATGGTATAATGGAGAGGAAGCAATGGCAATGTGTATAAAGGGTGTTTCTCAGATTGAACTGAAGTTGCATTGAAAAGGTTTTATGAATTGCTCGGGGCTTTTTTTTTTGTTCTTCTTTCCTATTCTTCTTTTACTGCTCTTCCTTTGGATGTATGAGGATTGAGTTGAGTTAAAAGATTTTTGGTGATCCAACTGAATAAAGGAATACGGGTTAAGTTCGTTTAGATTAAGATATTTTTACTCGCTCAATCCCAATCAGAGTAACTTTTTACCAAAATGATTTAGTTAACTTCTGGTTAATTTTTTTTTAAAAGTCATAGACTTGATTTAAAATGTTAAAATTAAAAAAAATAATAATAAAATTAAGTCTCACATAGTTATATGTTTTTTTCTTATCTATACTATGTTTGGTACACATGAGAATGGAATTACAAAAGGGAATGGGGATTATAAAAAATATGTTAGGGAATTAGCTTTGCATTCCGTTGCTTCGTATCAAATAATAAGGGAGTAAGGCTTCTTTTTTTTTTTTTTTTCTCTATCTGTCCTTCTCACCTTATTTTTCGGTGCCAAACATACCGCAGAAAAAATTAAAAGGGCGTTATGGAATGGAAAGTGACATAAATAATGAATTCATAGTGTCAAATATGAATAGAAAATTTTACCCTTAAACATTTATGTACAGGAAATATGTGTGTTAAAAAATGAAACTCGCATATACCAGAGTTCAGCTATAGAGTAAATCAGACTGATATTTCTTTATTATATATATATATATATATATATGTGTGTGTGTGTGTGTGTGTTACAGAAGTGTTTGGTCTCTAAATAATATAAAATCGAAATTTCTAATATGATAGTAAATAAATTTATATTGATATTATGTTTTAACATGAAATTTTATTCTTAATAAGATGTTAATTATTTTTATTTCAGTAATAAATTCAAAACAAAAATATTACATATAATTTAATTAAATTTTAGATTAAATTACTGATTTGGTCTTTAAATTACCATTGTCTCAATCAAGTGTCACATTCTCAAAAGATTGTATTTATATCAATTATGTTTTCTATATTTGTCAAAATAACTTTTAACAATAAAAATTTTGAAATTTGACAACAATAAATTTTGTAATTTAATAATAAAAAAATTAAATCAAAACATTCAATGACTAAATTCGCCATTTAATGTTTTAAAGACTAAATTAAACTAATTTATTAATTCACTCTAAATTATAAAAACTAAGATTAATAAATCAAGATCTTTATGTTTGTGACGAGAACATAACTCTCATGTTGCTGATCACAACTAGTCATTTTAGATCAGACGATTTAAATTAAAGGAAAAAATATCTGATGCAGTCTAATTTTTTCCTTTTTAATTTTGTTTATCTAAACCGTTTAATTTAAAATGAACGACTGTGATTAGCAATATAAAAGTATATTCCCATCACAGAAAACAGAGGATCCATAGTAACCATAGGATTTGGGTGCCCTTCTTGCCAAGAAGACTCCTTAGCAAGGAAGCACCATTTGATGTTGTGGGTCCCAGTTGTTAGATTGGGGCCGATAGTCATTTAATGACTGTAAGAGCTTTTCTTTGTCCTTACCAAAGAAGAGAGCCATAGATGCTTATTGAAATTGAGTTTGGAATAACTTACGGTTTAATATATAGACACTGCAGAATTAAAAGCTCAAGGCAAGCAAGGTATCAGATGCAAGCTAACGAAAGAAGGTAAGCTCTCAATATGTTGCAGCAAAACATGAGAGAGGAAGAAGAGAGAGAGATAGGAAAGAATTAAATTAACCCAGAATGGAAAACCCTAGTAAAGCCATGAAAAGCAAAATTCGAAGTCGTATTTTTGGGCATAATTCTGCTCAACAACCACTGATTCTAAAGGGATTGTACGTCGTCGTCCAGAATCAACGCCAATCACCACCTGGGAAATTAGTTTCTGTTCAGATTTATAGTGGGACTCAGGTAGATCCAAGTAAGTTATTTTTTAGTTTCTTTTCTTCTTAAATTTTAATTCAGTTTCTACCCTTAACTTTAATTTTGTAACTTTTTTATTTCAATTATTTTTTATGTAGACATTTTAAATATATATATATATATATATATATATATATATATATATATATATATGATTCAAACTAAGTCTTTTATGCTATTTTAAATTAGTTATATTATACACATCTCGTACATGCAAGTTAATTTTTCTTGACTATATGTTTTGAAAGGTACGTACATGGAACAACTATTTAATTTCTATTTTTTTTTTCGATTCACTTCTTGATTGTATAAATTTATCATACATTGTTATTGAGTTATTCTCTAAATGTGCATTAGGTTTATAATTTTTAGAGGCTAGCTCCATTGTTTTTATAGTTTTAAAATCTAAACAAGAGAGTACATCTTTTACCTTAAATTATAAATTTATTCCCCAAAAAATTACAATAATTGTAATTTGGTCTTTGAAAGATTATAAGTATTTCAATTTAATCCCTAAAAGATTATTTTCTTGAATAATCTAGTTATTTTCATTGCTAAATTTCAAATTTTTCGTTATTAAAAGTTATTTTAACAAACAGAGAAGTGAAATTGATACAAAAGCAATTGTTCAAAAAATAAATTAAGATACTTGATCATTGAGAATCAAATTAAAAACTGTAATCTTTCAAAAACCAAATTAATGTTTACTCCCAATTTTATTAGCATAAATACCAAATTCATTAAGGTGTTATTTGTCAGGTCTGGGTTCTCTGATGGCCAACATGAACCATCCAATTGAGGTGGTACCCAATCAGACGTTCCATGCTATGTTGGGCTAGCAAAGGATCCCAGTGCCTGTTTGTCTGTTAATCAGGGTAAGTTTATAGAAAGCTCAACTTCTTAAGATGTTTTAATATTTTTACAATTGGATCATCTTGAAATCTACGTAAATTATTTTTTTATTACCATACACACAAATCTCAAGATGATCCAATAATAAAAACACTTAACTTCTTGAAAAGTTAAACTTTCTATAAACTTACTCGGTTAATTATTCATGAGGTGAAATCTCCTATTAATGGTTTTTTTGTTTTGTTTTCACTTTGTATTGAATTGAACAGATACAGGGAAAGGGAAGTTGAGTGAAGGGGCACATTTCAAACAAGGAAAGAGGAAGAAACATGAAAAAGGCACACAGTTACAAACCATCACATACAAAACCAGAATACATGTTGACTCACATTTTGGAAGTCCAAGAGCTTTTGTGATAAGAAATCAACACAGAAAAAGATTCTATCTTCAGTGTGCTTCAATTGAAACTCCAGACAATCAGATCATTCACTTTGATTGCAATTCTTGGATATACCCATTCCACAACACCAAATGTGATCGCCTTTTCTTCTCAAACACTGTGAGTTTTACAAACACATATTTGAAGCTAATATTTAGGTCTAGTTTTTTATATTTTTGTTGTTATAAAGTTTTTTAATAAAAATATGACAAGAGTACATAACTTTTTTTTTTAATAACTTAGCTTCTTATAATTGGTTCTTTTTATTAAGTAGCTTTTTATACACATTATACACATTATATTTTTAACTGAGAATTTAATATGAAAAATATAAGGAACTATATGCAAGTCTAGTTTTATATTTAATTGCTAATATATAGAGGAGAGGGAGAATTAACTAATTATCAATAGATTATATATTAATCATCAAAATTGATATTAAAAATTTAAAATATTTTAGTTTAATAGAGAATAAGATTTCTTGTTTGGCTGCAAAGCCAAATAGGATACTTGGCTCAATCTAAACCATTAGATTTCATAACTAATAGCCTAAATTTTTAAGATGTTATTTTTAAAAAAATAATAAAAAAAAATACAGCATCCTGAAAACTAAGGGTCTGTTTGGTTTATGAAAACATTTCCTGTTTTCATTTTCAGTCTTCATTTCCTGAAATGCATTTCCTGAAACACTGAAAACATCTTTTTGGTGTTTTCAGATTTAGGCATATTTTAAGAAATGTTTTCAAAAAAACGTTTTCAGTTAACTCAACCAAACGCATTTTTAAGTCTATTTTATATTTTCAATGAAAATGAAAACAGAAAATGCCTAAACCAAACAGGCCCTAAGTTATTCGTTCTAAAATCCAATGACTTAAATTAGACTAAGTACTTTGGTTGACTTTGGGGCTCAATAGGGGATCATCAAAGAACAAGAACAAGGTTTCTTACAGCCTTTTATTTATTATGGTCTGGTGAAACGACTTAAATAACCTTCATTAATACATGATGTCTTCATGAGAGAACAATTTCAGATGCTTTTGCACTTATTGCCTTTTAATATAAGAAAAATGTAAAGTTTATAATTGACAAGAAGTCCAAATGTAAAAAATTGCTAATCTCTACATAACTAGTGTAAAGATTAAGATTTCCGCATATAATTATAACAAATGCAATGATATTTAAATAAATTTGTCAAAGGTGATGAGAAAATGACATAAATACCCCTACATGTACTTTATTTGTGAAGTAAATTACACTGGCATCTTTTAAAATTTGATTATTTTACATTTGATATCTTCTTATTTTAAATAATACACCCAATTTCTCATATTTTGACACATATTACAAAAACCTTTCCCAATTTGTATTTTACCAAAATTTTTTTTATTTGGCATACTATGAGACTATAATCTTATATTCTTAATAAAATAGTAAAAACAGTTAAATTAATGTTATGCTCTAACATATAGACTTGGATTTTTTTTTAATATTAAATTAAAAACTATCCAGTGATTTTATTTTTGGAAGGAATATATATATTATGCTAAAAGTTAAAATTCAATAACAAAAAATAAATTTAAAAGAGACCTAAGTGTAATTTTCGAAAGAGTAAGTATTGATTTAGCCCCTAAAAGAATACATGTATTTTAATTTTGTCTTTAAAAGATTAGGTGTCTTAATTCAATCATCAAAATATTGCATTATTTTATTCAATTTAGTTATTTTCGTTTTCAAATCTCCAAATATATTATTGTCAAATCTCTTTTTTTTTCATTGTTAAAAATCACTTCCATAAACATGAAAACAAAATTGAGACAAATACAATCTCTTACAGACTAAATTGCAATACTAATTTTTTTAAGGACTAAATTGAAGCAATTGTAATATTTTAAAGACCAAATCAATAATTTGGTCTTATAAAATAAGAAAATAGCGTGTACAATTTAGCTATAACAATCGAAATAAACATTTAACTATAATTTAATCTTATTTGTTTAATTAAAAAGTAAGAAAATGATGTACATAATATGAATGAGTCATTTATTCCTCATGCATGCTATATATTGATGAACATGATGATGATGAACACATACATACACAGTGCTATGTTCCAAGGGAAACTCCTAGGGCTGTGATGGAGCTGAGGAAGGAGGAACTTGAAAGCTTGAGAGGGAATAATGGAAGAGGAGAGAGGAAGGAGTGGGAGAGAATTTATGAGTATGAGTTATATAATGATCTTGGTGATCCTGATAATGGCCTACAGCTTGTGATACCAGTGTTGGGTGGTTCCAGGTTACATCCATATCCTCGTAGGACCAGAACAGGTCGCCAACCTTGTACAACAGGTATGTCTCACTAACAACGTGTTGAAATTAAGGTTAAAAAAATTAGACCGATTGAGAAATTAGTTCAAGGATTTATAATCGAACCGTGATCGAATTATTGATATTTAAAATATATAATTAATATATATATTACAGATATTAAAATATTAAAATATATAATATTAAGATATTATAGTTATATTACAGATATATATTTATATCAATACTAGATCTAAAAATCTCAATATCATATATGTATTAAGGTAAAATTACATTTCTCACCTTTAATATTTATCTTGAGTTTCAATTTTGTCCCTAATAACTTTTTGTACTAATTTTGTCTTACGTGTTCTTTTTTTGTTTCAATTTTGTCCCTACTGTTAACGCCAATAACAAAATTCATAAAAAATACTGACGTGAACTCTTCCAAAGTAACAAGTAGACTCCTTCAAATAATATGTAGATTCTTTTATATGACATCGAACATTTAAACATTAATATGAGGCAAAAGAAAGGAATAAAAAAGTATCATTTGAAACAAAATTTAAATTTAGTCAAATGTTTAGGACAAAATTAAAACTAAAACCAATTAATATGACACATTGGTAAGTGGTAACAAATGCGTCATATAGAGAAGTTCACATTAACATTTTTCGTCAACTACATTAACGTCGTTAACCATTGGGACAAAATCAAAACAACACAGAAACATGTGAAATGAAACTTGTACAAAAAAAAAAAGCTAAGGACTAAATCAAAACTTAAAGCAAACATTAGAGACAAAAAATGTACTTCTGCCATGTTTTAATTAATATAAATACATGAATTTATCTTTATCTAATCATCTTATAAATTTTGGTATGCAAGCTATGAATGAATGTACCTTTATATGGTCACTCCCATTCAATATCTATGTTTCCAGTTTGTTGTAAACATTAATCTAACATGTATGGTATGTACAGACCCATCAAGAGAGAGCAGGCCAGAATCAATAATCTGGAGCATATATGTTCCTCCAGATGAGAGATGCAGCCCCACAACACTAAAGCAGCTTCAATCAAACTTAGCTCAAGCCATTGCACATTTTCTAGTTCCAGAGGCAAAATCACTATTTGAAGACAACCATTCTCATAGCTTTGAGTCCTTTGAAGAGATACTGAAGATGTTCTCTGCAGACAGAGACCAAAAAATTGAGGGAAGGTTCAGAGACAGAATGAAGAGTATATTTGTGGCTGAGCTTTACAAGGCAATCTCTCATGCATGCCAGAAAAGGCCTGTGCAGTATCCTCTTCCTCAAATTATTTCAGGTAAATTAAATTAATATATAACTTTTATGTGAAGTCATGCACATGATTTATTTGTTTAATAGATAAATTATATATAACTCTTGAACCATGCTTTAATTTTGATTTTGGTATTTGATTCATTTTGATAAACGACCTCCAATAGGGAAACATTATATGTCATTTAAAATTGATGTTTGAAAGTTATGTGATTATATAGTCAAATAATACTACTATAAGAGAAGAGAGAATTTCAAAAGATGGTGAAAATATAAGATACCATGTGATGTAGACATATTTAGTGAGATGAGTGATTTAATGTGACCGATGAGAGGAGAAAATAATTATCGCTAGATCACAAAGTAATTGTTTAAATCGATGCAGAATTTTTTACATCAATTAAAACAATTGATTTGTGATCTAACGATAGTTATTTTCTCCTCTTATTTCTCACATTAAACACTCCTCTCCCTAGATACACTCTCATTATGTGATAATTAATTGCGTAAATTACTTCCCTCCAAAGTTGGATCTTAGCCATTAAATGATCTTATCCAATAGCCATCATTCAATCTTGTATTTTTTTTTCTTTTTTTAATAAAAAAATTGCATGATTAATTTTTTAAAAAATGAAAAAACAAAATATTAAATGATAGCCGTTAGATGAGATCATTCAATAACCAAGATGCAGCATTGGAGGAAAGTCATTTCCATTAATTGCATGAGCTTTAGATGTTAATTTTAATTGATATATAATGCTTTTATTTGAGTAAATTATACTAACTTTTATGAGGTTTGACTAAATTATATTTAGTATTCTTTTTATTGTCTTTACTTTTTAGTAAACATTCCTTTCTTTTAATTGACTATTTTTCATATTAGTTAATAATGATGTATTTTTAATTTGAGTTAATTACTATAGTAATTTGATTCTCTAAATATTATAATTTTTTAATTTAATTTATAAAATATTACATTTGTTTTCATATCACTAAATTTACTATTCTTAAATATCAAATCTTTCAGTGTTAAAAGTCACTTTAATAGATGGAGAGATAAAATTAAGACAAATATAAATTTTTAAGAACTAAATTGATATGCTTATTTTTTAAGACTAAATCAATAATTTACATAATATGACACTGTAATTTAATTTTTAATATGAAATTGTGGTTTTATTCTTTTTAATATGACACTAAAAACTGTCAATTAATTTATTACTTAAAAAACACATATTGTTTAAAAGTTAACTTCAATAACAAATTATTAATCTTAAAAAAGGTGGAATGTAACATTTGAAATAAAATAAGCATCAACTGAAATTTGATCAAACCTGGTGAGAGGATCAGTCTAAAAATATGCCATTTTTCTCTTATGATAATTTGGAAGAGTTGAGTATTATTAGGTTTCAAAGTTTGTGCGCCAAATTCATAATTGTAATTTAACTGTATTATAGAGTTAACAGAGGCATTATATGTAATTTCTTCCTTGCATATAACCAGTGATTTAAAATTTGAATCGGTTATTGAACCGGTGAAGATATTAGTTCACGATTCATTGGTCGAACGAGGTCAAACTGGTAATAATAAATATATATTTTTAATTTTATATATTAAAAATATATAATATAATAAATTAATAAAAAATTCATATTTAATCTTAGTAAAATTATATATATATATATATATATGTGTGTGTGTAATTATTTTTCTATTTTTTTTCTTGTTCTCTTATTTGTTTTGTGGCAAAAATAATATTATTATAAAAAAATAATTAATACGAACAAAATAGATATAACATAATAGAAAAGACTTAAAAAAATAAAAAATAAAAAGCTTGATAAATCTCAGTGAAAAATAATTATATTTTATAAATAGTGAAATTTTTTTTCTCCTTCTTAGTTTTCTTTTTCAAAAACTGGTTTGATTGGTTTTACTAATTTGCACCAATTTTTTATTGACTCTTCTTGACCTAATTTTCCCTAGCTGATTTTTTGTATTAACCATATTAGACCAATGACCAATTACTAGTCAAACAAATTGATTCGGTCCAATCCCGTTTTATAATCTATGTATATAACTTTGTGTTCCTATAATTTTTTTTCCCAGAAAATGAATGGGCTTGGATGGATGATACAGAATTTGCACGACAAATGCTTGCGGGAATTCACCCTCTCAGAATCCAACGCTTGACGGTCTTTCCTCCCCCCTTTTATTTTTACATTACAAAACAAAAAAGAAAAACAAAAATACTTCACTGAATTTGGCATAAATTATTAATTTGGTCTTTAAAAGATTATAATTATTTCAATTTAATCTCTAAAGAATTAAATGTCTCAATTTAGTTCTTAAAAAATTATTTTTATTTCAATTTGGTAGCTTTATTTGTTAAATTGATTTTTGATAAAGAAAAAAAATTGAGATTTTGTATCGAAAAGAATCAAATTGAGATAATATAATTTTTCATGAATTACATTAAGACATTTAATCTTTCAAGAACTAAATTAAAAAAATTATATTATTTCAAGGGTTGAATTAACAATTTACACGTCTTAATTATTGATGGTTCCACACTTGTATGTTTGAGGGGGAAATGTGTCTGATTTATACTTTAATTACAAAATTATTGTACAAATTTTATAATGCAAAAAAAAACACTTTCCCAAAATTTTGTTAAACCAAAATGAAAATTATAAAATTTTAGTTAATTTTTTAAATTAAAAAAAAACTTTTTGTTTACAAGTATAAATGTTGAGTATAAGCTTAGTATTAATATTATAATCAAAATGTACTGTTAATTTTAATTGAAATTTAATATTTTTATTTAGTCTAAAATTTAAAGAGATATATTATTATCATTTAAAATTTATGTACTAATTTTATAATTAAACTTTTCTTTCAATTTACCCTTCATTCAGAGATTTCCACCTCAAAGCAAAAATGGAGTGAGAAGTTTAATAACATCCTCAGACATAGAACACAACCTTGAGGGATGGACAGTTCTGCAGGTAAGTTTTAGGACTCTCTCACCTCCATTTTGATTAGAGTAAATTATTAATTTTGTTTTTAAAAGATTATAATTATTTTAACTTAATTCCAAAAAAATAATATTTATTTTAGTTTAGTTTCTTTACTTGTTAAAGTGACTTTTAACAATACAAATTTTGAGACTTAGCAATAAAAGATTTTGTGATTTAAAAATAAAAAGATTAAATTGAGATAAATACAAATATTTTAGAGACTAAATAAAAATTTTTGATTTTACAATAATCAAATTAAAAACATAAGTTTTTTAAAAATTAAATCAGTAATTTGCTGTTGTGATAATATATATATATATATATATATATATATATATATATATATATATATATATATATATATAATCTCTCAAACAAGGAGGTTTTGTGAACATAACATGCATATTGAAATTTACATCAAAAAAGTTTTGGCTCGTTAGGTTGGCATAAGTTTGTTTGATTATCAGCGGGTTTGAGTTTAATGATTTAGACTTATTTAAAAATAAGTTTAAAAAAGGTCAGTTTTTTTTTTAATTTTGTTTTATAATTTATCAGTAGATATGTTTATATATTTATCTATTTTTAATTTAAATAATTTATCATATATAAGTATAAATGTTTATATATCTATTTATTTGTAATTAAATTTACTCTTTTATATTTTATTAACAAATTTAGATAAAGAATATACAAAATATACATAATTCGTTTTTATTTTAATAAACTAAGTAAATAAATATATCCCCAATTAAGTAAAATATAATTTAGGTACATTAAAAGTAATATTTATTTGTATTTAAATAAAATTTAAAAAATTAGAACAAAATTAAAATGAAAATATTATACTTTACTCATTAATCAAGTATAGGCATACTTAAGTATCATACTCCAAATCTGTTTATAAACGGATTGGTTCAAACTGACTTGTTTGATAGTGTTTACACTCTCAATAATTTATTAATTGAATTTTAATATATATATATATATATATACAATAAATCAATAAAAATTTATTAAAGTGAATCTGTCAGCATGTCTCATCACTTGTAATGCTCATATTGATTTGCCTTTATTGACTTGCCATAGTATCACGTCATACATTATATATACTTGGCATTGTATTATTAAGGCATAATTCAATATTCAAAATATACAAGTACCTTATCTAGTTAAAGTTTAAGTTATTGATTTGAACCTTAAAATATTATATTTTTTTAATTTAATTTTTAAAAAATCAAATCGCCTAAGTTAGCCTTCAAAAGACTATGTGTATTTTAATTTTGCCTTTTTTACTGTCAAAGTGATTATGACATCAAAAAATTTAACATTTCACAACAATAGCTTTGACAATTTAGAAACAAAAAAGGAATAAATGAAGAAAAATATAATCTTTTAGAATTTAAATTGAGACTCTTCATTTTTCAAAGGTCAAATTAAAATAATTACAATATACCAGTGACTAAATAAGTAATTGAGTAAATTATAGATTTAGTACCTAAAATATTATAATTTTCTCACTTTAATCTTTGAAAAATCAAATATTTTAATTTAATCCCTAAAAGATTGCTTTTATTTTATTTCAATCCTTGAAAGATCAAATATCTTAATATAGTTCCTATCCCAGGAGCTTCCTGATGAATCCTACATACATTTTCCCATTTGTTGACATAACTGTGTCAGGCACTTGAAGGAGGAAGAATCTTCATCCTGGACCACCATGACTATCTCATTCCATTCCTAAACAGAATAAATACAGAAGAGGTGTGTGCCTATGCATCAAGGACACTGCTATTCTTGAGGAGTGATGACACACTGAAGCCAATAGCAATAGAACTGAGCTTGCCTGCATCACCCATTGAAATTGAAAGGCAGAGGGTATTTTTTCCAGCAAAAGAGGGAGTGGAAGCAGCACTTTGGCAGCTTGCTAAGTCACATGTTGCAGCTAATGACACTCTTTACCATCAACTAATTAGCCATTGGTGAGTTCTACATCTTTTTGCAATTATATTTTAAACATTATAGCTTTTTTTTTTAAAAGTCTAAAATGCACAAAATTCTCTTAAACTTAAGTCAATACATTTTACCTTTATCAACTTTGAAACTGAACAAAAAAAGAACCCTTTAAATTTATAATTTATGGCAAAACACCCGTTTATTTGTTTGACTATCATGTCAACTGATAGTCAAATGCCCAATCATCTTATAAATGTCATGTCATGCTACATCATACTATTTTATGTTCACGTGGTTGTTGATGTAGCGAGCTATCCTGTAACCCTTTTTCTCGTCTCTACAACAAGGTTCAAATACCAGAAAACACAGCCATAGTATTCGGAAGTTTAAGCAAACAAATACATTTGATTGTTAGTGGACTTAACCAATAAATGGATAGAATAGGTGTTTTGCCACAAATTGTAAGTTCACCAAGTCTTTTGTTCAATTTTAAAGTTGAAGAGGATAAAATACATTAACTACTTAGTTTAAGAGAGTTATAAACATTTTGATCTTTTTTCTAAAGGTTATCAAAACAAGAGTGAGGATCTAGTGTTTGTCCTGTAAAGATAAGTAACGTACTTATTTTTATAAGAATTGTTAAATTTCAAATCCAACGGTCTATATTTTAATTTTTTTAAAAAAAATTATCAAAAAAATTATTTAAAATTTAGACCGTTAAATTTAAAATTTGATAGTTCCTATAAAGACAAGTACGATACTTATCTTTACAGGATAAGTACCGAGTCTTCACGCTCAAAACGGCACACCATTAAAACTCACTTATGTTCCTCATATTTTGTTTAGAGTTAGTTGACAATTGGGTGATTGAAAGATACACCTTGTCTCATTTTGATTTTTCAGAAATTGAATGTTTTATTTCTATTTTTCAAAGGACATTTTGTCTTCAATATCATCTTTATATTAAGGCCATTAATAAACAATTAACAAAGTGAGTGTCAAAATCTAACGTGATTTTTTGTTAAATGTTCAACTACCATTGAAACATGTCATGACAAAGTACCAAAAATGATGTTTTATTATTATTATTATTATTATTATTATTATTATTATTATTATTTTATTACAAAGGGGTTCAACTTCTGGCTCCCTGAATTCATAATACCCAATCTTATACCACTTGAATTACCAATTTGGTGATTAAAATGATGTTTTATTAAGATTAATTTCGAGTTTATGGTGTTTTTCTCAGTATGTTTAAGTGATAGATGGATACTTCACAATCATATTAGCTTTATATTAAGCTACCTCAACCATCTCTATTAACTACCTATTAATAGACTTAATATGAGATAAATTTAATAATTACATATGACAGTTTCTTCAAAAACCAAAATATAATTCGCTCTTCTGCTCAAATATAGGTGGGAATTGAAGTAAGGGATAATGATCTCAACAAAACTTTGTTATTTATTGCATAACACATAAGAAAAAATTGTTAGTGGCCACTAATTATTCATAGATCATAAATTACTTCTGCAGATGAAAAGGTGAAGCCTTAAGAGACTATAGAGATTATACTCGTATAGTAAAAATGCAAGAAAAAAAACCCCAATTTGAAGATTGTCTATTTTACTCTCAATTTTAAAAGTTGACAATAAACTCCCTGTAAATTTTCAATTTTGTGCAACATAATCCCTTCAGTAACTCTTTCATCCAAAGTCCATTAGTCCATATAAATTTCAAGAGGTCAAATCAGCTGAAGTTCCATCTAATTTATAATCTCAAATAACAAAACAATCATTACCAAAAAAAAAACATTTGGAATGATAAGTAGATATAATTTTTGCAAGTTTGACTATTTTGTAGCCCATAAGAACAAAAAGTCATCAATGGGATTATATTGCACAAAATTAAAAGTTTAAAGGGGATTATTGTCATTGCACAACCTCTTAATTTGAAAGATCTTTTTACGTTTTAGCCTAATAGTATGTGTAGGTAAAAATTCAGTAATTCAGAAGCAAAACTGCGAAGACAAGGAAAGACAGGACAGCTAGTTAAAGCAGAGCAATGAGCAATTCTTTAGCAGCAATCAGCCACTCTAACCCCAAAAATTTGAAATTTTCTCATAATTTTCTAATCATATATCAAAACATAAGAAGAGTGATTAATTTTTGTGCAATGATGTTTTTTCTCAGGTTGCATACTCACGCAGTTGTTGAACCATTCATCATTGCCACCAGAAGACAGCTCAGTGTTATGCATCCAATTCATCGGATCTTGAATCCTCATTTCAGAGACACCATTCACATAAATGCTTTAGCCAGATGTGTCATTGTTAATTCATATGGAATTCTCGAGAAAACTTTATTTTCTGGGGAAATCTCCATGGAGATATCTTCCGAGCTCTACAGAGAGTGGAGATTCGATGAGCAAGGACTTCCTGCTGATCTACTTAAGAGGTAAATTGCTCTTTAGCTTACAAGAAAGATTATCATTTCAACTCCAATTGGATTTTTAATTTAGACTTTATAATTTAAAAGTTTATTGTTGGACTCCCATAATTTTAAAATATTTTAATTTGGTCCTTGTCATTAAACCTCTGTCAAAATATCATTAAATTCTGCTTATGTAATCAACCATGTACCATCTATATGTATGTATGATTCTATCAACAAAGATAAAAGTAGATCAAGTAAAATGCACTCATGCATGTTGCATGTAATGCCACATACATATTCTAATGGCCAAGGCCGGATCTATGGTAAGGTAACTAAAACAGCTGGTTTAAACCCTACAGCTTCCATAGGCCCCACTTCACTGTACATATGCCCTAGTTCAAAAAAATATATATTTATATGCCCAATGGTAATAAATTGCCAATAGTAGCTTCGGAAATACCAACAGGACCTCAGTTTTCATTCATCCATTGCAAGGCCCCACTTTCACTGTGCATATACCCCAGTTAATATATATATATATATATATATATATATATATTCATGTGCCCAATGGTAATAAATTGCCAACGGGAGCTCAGCTTCTATTCATCCATTGCAATGCTTTTTAAATTTCATTGTAGCAATAAGAACACAGTTCCACTGTTTCCAACTCTCATTTTTTTTCTTCAATTTTTTGACTGAATTCTCAAGGAAAATAGACAAATAATTGACCTGAAATTGTTACGGTACAATACATAATATCAATGTGCAATTCTCTTTATCTCTAAGTTCTATCATTCCATCACTTTTTCTATTTACGTTGCAAAATCTATTTTATTTATATTTTTTTATTGTTTTTTATTTTATTTTTTTTATAATTTGTAGCAATAGAAAATGTCAAATAGAAAGTATGAGTTTGATTTTGAAAATTTGAAAAAAATTGAAATTTAATTCAAAAGGCCACAAGTACTTGATTATAAAACTTTGATAAATAATTTTGCAGCTCAAAAAGCCAAAAGAATAACATAAGGATTATTTATTTATATTATATACGGCCCTACTAATGGCCGAGATGGTACATGGCTCACTACCTTGTTAGAATTTAATGATACGTTAACGGAGGTTTAATGATAATAACAAAATAAAAAATAATTGTAAAACTACATAGATCCAATTACAAGCTTTTAAATTATAAAGAGCAAACAAAAAATTAAGTGAAAAACCATTATAATAAGTAAATAGCTGATTTAATCCCTAAAAAATTACAATTTTCTTAATTTGATCTTTGAGATATTGTTTGGTTAGAGGGGAATGGATGAGAGGGGAGGGAAGGGAATTGATTTTTTAAAATCAATCTTGTTTGTTTCAATTAATTGGACAGGAGAGGAGAAAAAATGGAAGTGAAAAATCTCTCCCTTCCTCTTATTTTCTTCCCAAGTAGAGAGTTTTGAAAGAAAGAAAAATTGTAACAATGTAAAAAGATATATATGTTCTCAACAATTTTTTTTTCTTCTTCTCCTCGTGCACTTTAACTCTCGTCTTCCAGTATTTAAATTTCTCTATAAGAATTAAAACATATATTTGAAATTTAAAAACAAATAACAAAAAATTAAACAAATTTACAAAGATCAATTTCTTTTATTTTTAAAGGAATCCGAAGTTTATTATTATTATTATTATTATTATTATTATTATTATTATTGTAACATGTAAATTGTGAATGTTCTTGAATTGAAATAACTAGTAGAATTGATCATCAAAGTTCCAATTGTATAGCCAACATGGATATTCTAAAATTTTTAAATATTCCAATTAACATACACTTTATAAATTCTATTAGCTATTTATTTTTAAATATTTTTTTAATATATCCTGAAAATTTTTAACTATTTATCAAAGTTCTAATTGACAACACTTATTTTTAAATATTCTTTTACGTGTATGTTCTAAAATTTTTTTTTGTACTATGTTTTATAGACAATGTTAAATCTATTTATATTATCTCTTTTTGTTATTAGAATATAAATAATAACAAATTTATCATATTCTATTGATCATACAATCAAATGGTTATAATAGTCATTTTGTTTTATTTTTCCTTTCCACTCCTTGTAAATCAAGCAAAAAAAAAATTTATTTTTCCTTCCCTCCCCTCCATTAAATCATACATTTGTCTTGATTTGATCATTTTTATTTTTAAACCTCATATTTCGTTGCTAAAAGTCATTATGACAAACAAAAAATTCAAGTTAAAATAAACACATTTTTTTATAAACTAAATTTAAACATTTGATCTTTAAGAGATAAAATTGAGAAAACTTGAATGTTTTGAGGATGAAAGCAATAATTCACTCTAATTTAATCATAAAAGTTCATGGGACATCTTTCATTCTGATTATGGCTTTTTCAGGGGTGTGGCCGTAGAAGACTCAGATGCAAATAACCCCGCTGGGATTCAGCTTCTCCTGGTGGATTATCCCTATGCCACCGATGGACTTGAAATATGGGTTGCCATCAAGGAATGGGTCGAGGACTTCTGCTCATTCTTCTATGAAGACGACAATGATGTCCAGTCTGACATCGAGCTCCAAGCATGGTGGTCAGAAATTCGAAACGTTGGCCATGGCGATAAGAGCAATGAGAGATGGTGGAATCAGATGACTACTCTCACAGACCTTGTAGAAGCAGTGACAACTCTCATATGGATTGCCTCTGCTCTTCATGCATCACTCAACTATGGCCAATATGCATTCTGTGGTTTCCCGCCAACTCGTCCCACACTATGTCGAACATTTATTCCAGAAGAAGGAACTTGGGAATTTGGTGAGTTCCTGAAGGACCCAGATAAATTTTTCCTGCAGATGTTACCTGGAAGATATGAGATGAGTCTTGCTGTGGCGTTAGTGGATGTGCTCTCAAGACATACTTCCGATGAAGTGTTCTTGGGATGCCAGCCATCTTCTGAGTGGATAGACAATGAAGAGATTCGGAGGAGATTTGCAGAGTTCAGTGAAGAACTGAAGAAGATTCAGACAAGGATCTTAGCTAGAAACAGTGACCCCAAGCTTAAGAACAGACGTGGCCCTGCAAAAATGGAATACAATCTTTTGTACCCTGGTACAACTAGTTCTGGATCAAAAGGAGTCATGGGAACGGGGATACCTAACAGCATATCAATTTAACTAGTTATTCATAAATTTCTGTACCTCAAAAATTGTGGCAGATTAACTCAATGCTATTAAAAGCAATAAAAGGAGATGAACATAAGTGTCCCAAGGACAGTTTGACTGATTTTGCCTTTTGTTTGGCAGTTTTGTATTATTATTTTTTTTGGGTCATTCCCTCGTCTCATATTCTGATGGAACCCACATCCCTCAGTAGGCACAAGAAACAGCACATTATTACTCAAAAACAAAAATGGATTACTGGGCAATTAAGAAATGTTACAATAGATACAAAGAATCACCACAGAACAGAACAACGAACAGCTTATAGCCCAAAAGTCTCAGTTCTAAGTGACACCTCCCCGGGACAAAGTTCCAGGGGGTTTTAGTAGTTGAGTTTGATCCCTCCCTTGCTCCCAAGGACTTATGCCTCCTTTGTAACTAGAAAAAAGAAAGGGAACAACTCACAGCAACACCACCCAAACATAGTATCTCTCTCCAAGATCATACTAATGTTTCTGCCCGGGACACTAGCAATTGGCCCTATTTAAACAGCCCCAAAACCTACATCAGTTATAACAACCTAAACCTTCTCCTTTTGTAAACCCTGAATCCCTCAAATGGCTGTTCTTTGTTTTTATTTCTCCTCTATAGTACTTTATATTTACATCAGTCTCATCATATTCATACCCAGTAAACACCATTGGTGACAGATACTTTAAATCATATAACCCTATTGGCACTATAAGCTTCATTTGATCTCTAACATCATCCAAAGGTAAGAGTTGAAAGAAAAGTGAATATACCCGGGAAAGCATCTGACAACAGAGAAGTAGCTGTAGTTGGTAGTGATAGCAGAAGCAAAAATAGCTAAGATGTGAAAATAAAGGAAAAAAAATAATAATCAGATAAGGAGATTAATTACTGCCTATCACAGCAGAAAATAAATTATTTATATATCGAGTAATCTGCTTTTTGGCAATTCTTCATAAGATATTACAAAAAATAATAACAAAAGTAAATAAAAGAAAGGGAGTATGATAAATATTAAACAAAATTAATGGAAAAAGGGGTCACTAACAAAGCAACCTCCCTCACCAATAATGCAAGTCTTACTCTGAACAAACAGTTATGTATGAGAGTTACAAGATGGCCTCAAATCTTAAAAAGTCCTGGACCATTACCAATAATCATAACGAAGGTTTTGTTAAATGAGCCAAAATCACTTCTCGTGCATAGCATGCATTCAATCAACAGCATCGATGCACAGCAAAAGGTGCACTATTAACTTTTCCAGGATGGCCCAACACCATGTCAGTGACCAATTCAGCAGTCCCTAAAGCCTGGCAATTGCTCCAAAATTAGAAAAAAATTTTCAAAATCCTTCTGACCAAACAGAAAAAAACATTTGCATTTGCCAGATACATTGTAAATTGTAAATGCATACATCAGGCAATACTGTTCTTTAAAGTCATGTATTTATCTAACATTAAGAAAGTCTTGGCAAACTCACCATAGAAAGCCCTCCTCCTTCATGTCCAGCTGCAAGGTACACATTTGACAAGCCAGGAACAGGCCCAATCATTGGCTTCCCATCAGGCACTGATATGGTAAAATTTGTTTAGTCAAATGCTCCAAAGGCAGTAAGATAATATATGCACATAAATTCTCGAAGCTAACATAATAACAGCTCGACTGCAGAAGAATTGAAAGAGATATCAGAACTCACTGTAAGGTCGTAATCCTATTCTCACATTTCTATTTGCGTCAAGATCTGAAACGGAAAGTCTTTTTAATGTGGGAAAGAAATCTCCAGCTCGCTTCCATATGTAATTGACAATGGATTCATCCAAATCAGTGTTGAACCCAACAAATTCACGGCTACTCCCTTGAGTTTTGTATTTTGGTTTTACCCCCAAAAAAAGATATATGTGTTAGAGTGAAAAACTAAAAAAAAATCATATGTATTCACTACCAATGTTAAACTAGAAAGCTATTGACAAAGGAAACAATGAATAGAGTAAAATTTGAATGAAAGATAGCTCAATAATGCTTCTTTTAAAGCTTATAAAAATTTCATATACCGCACTACTACAAAATATTGTTAAAATCACATCAACTAAAGTTTTCTTCCTCCCTCCCATCCCCTCATTTCATCTCATGTTTAGTCAAAATAGGAACTCAACATGTACTCAAGTCACATGCTCAGTATTTTTTCTCAAAAAGGGGTGAGATCACCCCGAAGTGTTAACATACAAATGGGGATAGCAAAAAATTTCCAGTAAACAAAATAAATTACAAGTTGACATAGAGATCCACTTGATACAGCACAGGGTAATATTAGTTACAAAATATCTATGCAATGATAAGACAAAATGAGTCATTGAATAAGCCCACAATAGTCATCTGTTCTGTAGAAAATCCTTTTCAAAGGTAACATGCAATCATCATATATATATATATATATATATATATATATGCCTGTGCGCACCCATATGTTAGCCATATAAAGTAAAAATATATAATTCCCCATTGGAGACAATTTCGATAGGCCATATAAAAGAAATTTACCTATGAGAAGATTCCCCATTGCATCTACAGTTGCTGTCATTGAAACAGATAAGGTTCGCCCATGATCAGAAGATGGTTCCAAACCTGAACTCGTAGGAGGGGAAGAAGCACTTTCATGATCAACGTAACCCGCTTCCATCAGACCATGATTCAATTGCAGAGAATTGAAATTCTTAAGCACAAGTAGGTGACCCTTCACACAAGACACAACCAAGAATTTAAGGAATGTAGTTATCAGTCAATAACAAAAATAAAATTATCAATTCGAACCAACTCATGCCTTTTAAAGGCAATTTCTTCAAGAAATGGCAGCACTATGTTTGTGCACAGCCAATGAACAAATTCTGTTCCCAAAAGATTTACTTGTTTCCCATGGGACAGACTAGAGTGGACTTCCTACTTCTCAGGATTCCTAGGTGTCAAACTCTATATCACCCAAGATCCAGAAAATGCAATAACGAATTATACTAGAAACAGGATTTTCTTTAAGGATAACACTGCAGCTGTATTTTATTAGAAGACATCATTCAGCAGTCCTCAATATAAAGGAACTATCTTCTCATAAAGTAGCTACTAGGATAAATTTTTCTGGACCAAGAAGTCAGATTTTCTCTCAAATATAAAGGAACTATCTTCTCATAAAGTAGCTACTAGGATAAATTTTTCTGGACCAAGAAGTCAGATTTTCTCTCAAGTCAAATAAAATAAATACATCTATTCAATGAAAAATCTAGGAGTTTTAAGTGATCATAAATTCCAGAGAATTTTACGAGATAATTAGAAGTTGAGGATTTTTTTCCTTATTTAAGCATTATTTTTACGATAGGAATATGTCATTCTCTATTTGTGTATGCATCCTTGTCTAAAAATTTCTTTTTTTCATCTAACAAAATCTATTTACAAGATAAAGATAGAATTTTCATCTTATTACAAAGTTACTAGAATCATATAATTTTCTCTATAAAATATTTATTTTCAAGGACAAAGATATTTCTTTTTTTTTCTTATCACAAAGTTCTGAGAATTTTACCAAATTTTCTCCATAAATACAGACTGTTAGTTATCTCAAAAAGCAAGGAACATTGTGGGAAGATCAGTCCAAAAGAGGTCATAAGAGATATGAAAGCAAAATTCTAGAGAAAAAAGTGAGGTAAGCTTGGTGGAAATTTCAAGAAGGGATAGAATTAGGGAAGAAAAAATAATTGGAGGTTTGCAGTAGGAATTTGGGACCTGCTGCCAAGTAGAAGAGACTGAACTGTTCCAGGAATTCAATAACCAAAATCTAATTCAAGGTTCGCAAGATGGTCTTGTGTTAGAAAAAGCTAGAATGGAATCCTAGGACTCCAAACTCTCCATCCTTTATTTAAAGACAAATTTCGTCCACAAGTTTTCTTCAGACCTAAAATTTTGTGAGTCCCTCTTTTCTTATGGAAGCAGAGGTTAACTGCAAAGTCGTAATTAAAGAATAAGAATGCTGTAAATATTCAAATTATGTTAACCTGAATTTTCCAAGCAAAATTTGCATTCATCCCTCAGCTTCACTAGTTAGCTGATGGATAGTTCATCTTATTTATATCATTCATGTTTATCTATATACACTTTCAATGATATAGGACAGGTTTCTTACCTGTTCAATTAATTAATCAATTAACTAAAATAATGGATTTTATAACACCTTGTCCCCAAATTTTCATCCCTAACTTCTCTAGCTTTGATGTCTTGCGTCTACTCCACATGTTAACCATAGCCTTGTATCATAATTCATTCATTCAGAGATTCTATTCTAGTCAGGACTAAGGTATTTATTCATTCAAATAATTTCTTATTGCACTCCTTGTAGAGAGATCTTGAGGATTTAGGAAGGTCTGGTAGGTTTAGACATGAGTTACTAATTCTACATCCACAATAAAGGATTTAATGTCTTTTTGACTTTTTTTAGACATAGGATTAACATAAATACATGTTCAGCAACGTTCATGCACACACTGGCATTGAGTTTCAATAATGTTTGTTGTCTCTTTTTTTTTTTCTTGCTTTCTATATCCAGAGACTTGCTATTCACTTTCTTTGATCATATATTTCACAAAGCCTACCATTCTTTTCTAGGATTTGAATATGTAAAGGTATTCTTTTCCATTATAGAGTTATTGAGGTTGAGTGCTACAACGGTAATGAGGGCAGTTTAGCATGTGCAAGTAAATTTATAGCGCTAGTTTGATGGTTTTGCCAAGAAAGATGCAATGGAAGGTCCTGGTGCAACCAGGGGAATGGTATGTAGTGGAGAGTAGCTGGGACAAGGTTCAGGGATACTCATGGGATGTAGGTTAAGACTCTCAGATGTTATGCCATTGTGTTCAACGATGTGGCCAAATTAGAGTAGCTGGGAGAATATTCAAGGGATTGTTCATGACAAATCAGTCGAGAATGCAAGCATTGTATGTCTGTCAAGGATGTTGTCATGAGGAGTTCTAGTTGCTTATGTTCTTCTGTTGATGAATGGGTCTCTTTTTTTTTTTTTCTCTCCTTATTTTGGGGTTGGCGGTTGTTCTTTGTTTGTCTTCAAAAGATTTCATTTATTTAAGGTTCAGCTTAATCGGGGTGTTAAGAGATATTAAAGATATAGGAAAGTCCTGTAGGTTAAGAAAGAGCTACTAGTAGTACACATATTACAAGGAATATATAATTAAGGAGCTGATAGGAACCGTGACATTAGGGATATTATTCATAATAGTGATAATGTCCTCCTATTTGGAGGGTGTATGTTAGGATGGGTAAAACAGGGAACAATGATGAGTTAGTTAGTGGTAAGAGAATTAGTGGCTGAGCTGGCAATGTGAGAGGTTAAAGTGTGGGGGAGAGGGACTCAGTGGGTACAGAAGAACTATTTTCATGTTTTGGGTTGTTAGAAGGGATTGAGTCCTCTGGAGGAGGCCTTGAGTCCTTGGACAGTGTTTGGCTTTTCTATTACTGTTCTTCTTTTGAATTCAAAAATACAGTGCATTATCCATAAATCTCTGTTGATATTCTATAATTGTCTGTTGATATTCTATCAGAAGCATTAATGATTTAGCTAAATCTTGTTGGTTAAAAAGAGTTACTTGTAGTGTGATAAAGATGAGGCCTTAGATGGTAATGAGGGCCTCATATTGGACCAAGGGAATGGGCTCAATGTCTGGAGAGTGTATGAAAGGAAAAAGAGAGGGGCAAGGGCAAAAATGTAATTGTGTGCATGATACTGTTAGCGGGAGGCATTATGTAGCAAAGGGGTGTGTGTGTGCTAGGTAGGGAAAAGCTTGTCAGTAGTAGTGGGGTGGAATACCTTGAGTACCAAGGGTTCTGTAGGAGCAACAGCTCTGGAAGGGTGGTTTACTACTTGTAATTCCATCTTTTATCTTAATCTGAATATCTTATCTCTTTGGTTTCTAACAAACTGGTCTGACCTGCCGGATCGATGCCGCCGAAACCAACCGATAAGGGTGATGCCATGGAAGCACGAATGGCCATCTTGGAGACAATGGTCCATGGGTGGAGGGTCTAGAAAGGTCAATGAATGAATTTTGAGTAGTTACGGTGGAAATGCAACAATCTCAATCGATGCAGAGAGCAATGATGGAAAAACTTAAACAAACTCAAAGGATTGTAACAGTCATTCTTGAAAGAGTTTAGCAAGTTGGTAGGGAAGAGAGTGGAAGAGGAAGGCACTATACCTGTGGATGGCTCTTCAACTTCATCTGAAAGGCAATTCAGAGGAGCTACAAGACCTCCAGCAACAGGAATCTTGCAAGATGGGTTGAATGAGTATCAGATGGCAGTCAAGAAAGTTGAGCTTCTTTGGTTTCAGGGAACAGATCATATGGGCTGGATTCAAAGAGATAAAGCATATTTTGAAGTCCAAAACACTCCCAATGAGCTGAAGGTTAAGCTATCTCGTCTATGTATGGAGGCTGCTTCAATCCATTGGTTCACACTTCTCAGGGACAATGAGGAACACTTGACATGCGAGAAGTTCAAACAAGCTCTGTTGTTGAGATATGGTGGAACTATTTATGATAACCCATTTGAGCAATTATCAGTCCTTCATTAATTAGGGTTTGTGGAAGATTATATTGAAGCATTCGAACTGATGTCTGCTCAAGTCCCTCGTCTTACTGAACTTCAATACGTGGGATACTTCATGGGTGGGCTAAGGCCGAATATTCGCCAACAGGTGCGGTCGTTCCATCCAAAGAACCGAGCTCGTGCAATGCTTGCTGCTTGCGACATGGAACACAAACTAGAAGGGATGTCTCCGTCGGCCGAAGTCTCTACGTTTCGGGCAAGGGTGAATCAACTAGGATTGGGCCGGTCTCTCAGGTCTGGCCTGACCCACAAACCAACTGAGCCCAGTTCGAATCTATCTGGACTACACAAGCCCAATTCTAAAGCCCCTAATGCAACCACGTCGCAAGCTTCGAACAAGGCAGCGTCTTCATCCCTGTCGTTCGCGAAGAGCTTTCAACCCTTCGATTGGGTCTAGTTCGAATTGCAGATGGGAGGGTGAACGCAGGCAGCCAACGGAGAAAGCTCGAGGAACAAGGCATTTAACTTATCAGGAGCTACAGGACTGAAGAAATAGGGGATTGTGTTTTTGCATCGTTGTACAGAGAGATCATTTAATCTGGTCATTTTGGGATAGGATGATGATGATAGTCAAGCTGAAATTGTGGTTCTGGAGATTGAGCAACGTATTGACAGTGAAGGTTTAGAATGTAAAATAGTGGGACTACTGGGAGCTACTAGTCTAGAGATGCCTCTGGTGAATACGTTGAAATTGGAAGATAATCTTCGAGGAGTGCCCATACTTGTCTTGGTGGATAGTGGAGCAACCCATAACTTTGTTGCTCCCCAGGTGGCCACAGCATTAAATATTCCCATGGATCCCAGCAAGTGTTTTGGGGTGAGGCTAGGAGATGGACACCGAATTTTTACCAAGGGAAGGTGTAATGGATTACTTCTGAAGATTGGTGATAATGAGGTTATAGTGGATGCATATGTTCTAGAGTTAGGTGGGGTTGACATGATTTTAGGAGTAGCTTGGTTAGCAACTTTGGGCAAGGTTGAAATGGATTTGGGTGCCATGACAATTTCTTTCAAATCACAGGGAAATGCAGTAAAGTTACAGGGGATTAAAGGTCAAAGTAATGGACATGCTACTAATAGTGAGTCCCTAATGGAAATTATGGACAAACCCACCAAGTTGGTGGATTGGGTATTATGAAGTATGGAAGAAGATTTGATGCTTAACCATCAGGATCAATTGTCTGCACAACAGAGATATGAATTAGACATGGTGTTAATGACATTTCCAAGAGTCTTCATGGAAATTTCTGGTTTACCTCCTTCTAAAGGTATGGACCATCCTATTAATTTGAAGAAAGGCACAGAACCTGTTAATGTAAGACCATACAGGTATTCCTACCAACAGAAAAATGAGATTGAGCGCCAAATTTAGGAGATGTTAGATTTGGGAATTATCTGGAATAGCTCGAGTCCGTTTTCTAGCCCGGTAATTTTGGTAAAGAAAAAAGACGGGTCATGGAGGATGTGTGTGGATTATAGGGCACTAAATAGAGTGACTATACAAGATAAATTTCGCATTCCAGTAATGGATGAGCTCATAGATGAATTGCAAGGAGCTTGTTTCTTTTCGAAGTTGGACTTAAAATCCGGATATCATCAGATTCAGATACGGGATGAGGATATGGCAAAAACGGCTTTTTGAACTCACGAAGGACATTAGCTACTGTTCTAACAATGCTCAAGGAGAACCAATTTGTGGTAAATAAAAAGAAGTGCAATTTTGGTCAGAATGAGGTGGAATACTTGGGACATGTTTTATCAGCAGAGGGAGTTGCAATGGATCCCAAAAAGGTTGTTAGTGTGTTGGAGTGGCCGATTCCATGAAATGTTAGGGGAGTGAGAGGATTTTTAGGATTGAGAGGCTATTACCGTTAAGTTCATCAAGGATTACGATAAAATAGCTAAACCCCTTACGGAGTTGACCAAGAGAAAGGTGTTTAAAGGGGGAGTTGAGGCACAACAGTCTTTTGAGACTTTAAAAAGGGTAATTACTACAGCACCTGTACTTTCTCTTCCTGACTTTTCCAAACCATTTACCATTGAATGTGATGCCTCGGGAGCGGGATTAGGGGCTGTTTTGATGCAAGATGGCAGACCTATTGCCTATTATAGTAAGGCAATTTCTGCAAATCACCTTTCCAAATCAATTTATGAAAAAGAACTAATGGCAGTGGTCCTTGCTATTCAACACTGGAGATACTATTTAATGGGGAGAGTTTTTATAGTTTATACTTATCAAAGAAGCCTCAAGGACCTTCTCACACAGTGAATAACCACCTATGATCAGCAAAATTGGATGGAAAAGTTAATGGGATTTAAATTTGAGGTCGTTTATAAGCCGGGACTGGAAAATAAGGCAGCTGATGCCTTATCAAGACGTCCTATTGAAGGGGAATTAACTTCTATTTGCTCATATCCAGTATAGCCTCAAGGTCATGAGCTGTGGGAGGAGATAGAGCATGATTCGGAGCTTCAAGCTATTGTGGCTGACCTTCAAGCTGACCCAAACAGTAGACTTGGTTTTAAACTGCAGAAAGGAGTTTTACTCTTCAATGGGAGGTTAATTATTTCTACCAAGTCAGCTTTAATTCCCATCTTACTTCAAGAATTTCATTCTTCTCCTATGGGTGGACATTCAGGTATCTAAGAACATATAGGAGGCTTGCTGCTAATTTATATTGGATAGGGATGAAGAAAACTATTATGGATTTTGTGAAATCATGTGTTGTTTGCCAAAGGATGAAAAGTGCGGCAACATCCCCTAGTGGTCTTTTGCAACCTATTCCGATTCCAGAGCGTATTTGGGAGGAAATTTCAATGGATTTCATTACGGGCCTTCCAAAATCTAAAGGCTTTGATGCAGTGTTAGTGGTGGTAGACAGTTGTCAAAATATGCCCCTTTTTTACTGTTAAAGCATCCTTATTCTGCCAAGAATGTTGCTGTTCTGTTTGCTAAAGAAATCATACGATTACATGGGATTCCCTCATCTATCATTAGTGATAGAGACCCTATTTTTATCAACTCTTTTTGGAAGGAGCTTTTCCAATTGCAACGAACAGCTTTAAGGATGAGTTCTCAGCTTATCATTCGGAGACAGATGGTCAAACGGAAGTGGTGAATAGGTGTTTAGAATCATACTTGCATTGTTTCGCCTCGGAACAACCAAAGACTTGGTCCTTGTCGCTGTCATAGGCAGAATTATGGTACAACACAACTTTTCACATTAGTAGAGGGTCTACTCCATTTGAAATAGTTTATGGACATGCACCTCCAACTATAGTCAGGTTTTTGGCTGGCGAAACTAAGGTGGAGGCGGTGGCAAGAGAATTACAAGACCGAGATGAAGCTTTAAGGCAATTAAAGTTCAATCTTAACAAAGCACAAGAGAGGATGAAATATTATGCTAATAAAAAGAGAAAGCATGTGGAATTTCAGATTGGGTCTTCTGGAAGTTGCGACCTCACAGACAAACGTCCGTTTCTCAAAGAATCTATTCTAAGCATGGAGAAGTTGCTTATAAACTCCAGCTACCTTCTAACTCACAGATACATCCAGTGTTTCATGTTTCACTCCTAAAAAGAGCCATTGGAGATTACACAGCTAGCCCTTCATTACCTAGGGATATGGAGGAAGAGGAGATCATAGAACCAGATAAAGCTCTTGCTGTTAGGAAAAATTCTGAAGCAGGCCAAGGTGTTCGTGAGTATCTCATTCAATGGGTACGCATTGCTCCAGAGGATTCAACATGGGAGAATGAACTTTTCCTCAAGAGCCAATTTCCTGAGGACAAGGCTTCGGTTGCAGCAGGGGGTAATGATAGAGATGAGGCCTTAGATGGTAATGAGGGCCTCATATTGGACCAAGGGAATGGGCCCAAGGTCTGGAGAGTGTATGAAAGGAAAAAGAGAGGGGCAAGGGCAGAAATGTAATTGTGTGCATGATACTGTTAATGGGAGGCGTTATGTAGCAGAGGGGTGTGTGTGTGCTAGGTAGGAAAAAGCTTGTCAGTAGTAGTGGGGTGGAATACCTTGAGTATCAAGGGTTCTGCAGGAGCAGCAGCTCTGGAAGGGTGGTTTACTGCTTGTAATTCCATCTTTATCTTAATCTGAATATCTTATCTCTTTGGTTTCTAACATAGTGCACCCAAAATAAAGGGTATAATATTAGTATAAATAAGGGTTGAGAGATGACAACTATGCACAAACCATCTTTTTACGGATGATATAGTCCTCATGGCGGAGTCAAGAGCAGAGATTAACTCTAAACTCGAGTTATGGAGGAGTACTCTGGAATCGAAGGGTTTTGATCTGAGCAGGAGTAAGACAGAATATATGCATTGCAAATTTAACAAGCGACAAGATAGAAATGAGTTGGAGATTAAAATTGGAGACCAAGTTATACCACAAGTGTCAAAGTTAAGGTATCTGGGATCAGTTATACAAGATGACGGTGAAATTAATGGGAATGTTACACATAGGATACAAGCTAGGTGAGTGAAATGGACAAAAGCATTAAGAGTTATTTGTGATCAGAAAGTACCTAATAAGCTCAAAGGAAAGCTTTATCGTACGGCTATAAGACCGCAATATTATATGGGAGTGAATGGTAGGCAATGAAAGGACAGCAAGAACACAAAATTGGGGTAGCAGAGATGAGGATGTTAAGGTGAATGTGTGGTTATACAAGACGAGATATGATCCGTAATAATTGTATACAGAATAAAGTCGGAGTGGCACTTATTGAGGCGAAAATGGTAAAAAGTCATTTAAGGTGGTATGGTCATATTCAAAGAAGACAGTTAGAAGCGCCAGTAAGAGGGTTAAGCAGATGGTATTAAGTCCTGTAAAAAAAGGCCGAGAAAGACCAAGGACACTTGAAAAAGTCATTGAACGAGATCTATTGATAAATGAAATACCTAAAGAGTGGGTCATTGATAGAGATCAATGACGTAGTGCAATTCATATAACCGACCTCACCTAGTGGGATAAGGCTTTATTGTTGTTATTATTGTCTCTTCTTCCCCCCTCCCCCCAAAAAAAAAAAACAAAAAACTTTCACTCTTCCTATTTTAGCGACAAAAGAATTATAAAACTTCACTATCATGAATATTCCCAAGGAACCAGAAACAATCTGGACCTCAAACAGGTCTTCTTGCAAAACCTTTTTTTTTTAATTCATATTTGCATTCCTCATCGTTAATTCTTTCCTTTGTCAAAATGTGAATACAACAACAACAAAGCCTTATCCCACTTAGTAGGGTCGGCTATATGGATCACACGACGCCATTAAGCTCTATCACCAACTCTTTAGGTATCTCATTTACCAAAAGATCCCATTCAATAATTTCTCTAAGTGTCCTTCTTGGTCTTCCTCGACTTTTTTTCACAGAACCCCAAACCATGTATTCAACTCTTCTTACTGACGCTTCCAACAGTCTTCTTTGAACATACCCAAGCCACCTTAAACGGTTTTCAACCATTTTTTCCTCAATAGATGCCACTCCAACTCTACTTCGTATATAATCATTACGAATCATATCTCTTCTTATATAACCACACATCCATCGCAACATCCTCAACTCTGTCAAAATGTGAATCAAATATAAAAATAACATTCTTGTGGCTTACGAACCATAAATTTTGCTTGTTGTATAATGCTCTGATGGGATTTAAATAATAAAAAAAAAACAATTTCTTGTAGATAGGGCAACCAAATAATGCTTCATCACCAGATAGCAAGTCAGAATTTAAGGAGCAATCATTTAATTGGTAGCTGTTTTGTTGCTTTGGCTTTGCAAGATAGAATTTCTAGTATATTTGATGGGCAACATCTTTTTTGTCCAAAAATCTACAAAATTTTTTTGTCAATTGTACTTAAGATTTTGGCAGGAAGAAAGAAAGGAATTATTTTTGGAGGTGTTCCATATTTTGGAAACACATTTGGTCTTTAGGAATCAAATCCTTAAATGTTTAAGGATCAATACATGTGAATGTAGCCAATAGGAACAGAATTGCTTTTATAGCCCCTCTTTGGAAACTAAATTCTGGAATCTTCCATGATCCTTTTTCTTGATGTATTAAAGACAAACAAAATGATTTTTTTTCAATTTAGCTTTCTTTAGATAACTTCTAAGACAAAATTATATTATGTTCTGTTGTAATAAGCTGTCTTCTCTTTCAATTAAGCATTCTTTTCTCAAAATCAACATACAGTTAACATAAAGCAGAAATTTTATTTACATATATATAACATGCACAGCAGCATAGCACAAATATATATATAGCTGTAAGTCAAACTTGCCTCAAGGATTAGAATATCACAGTGAAATGTCTTCTGGCACTATTAGTGCATGAGATGAGGAAACGGCAGATCATGTGATACAAGACCTCCTATACATCATCAATATTCTAGAAGGAAGAAATCAGCACGTGAGGCAATCCCAGACCAAGTCAAACCTCTGCAACTACTGGATAAGGAAGTGGAAGACTAACATGAAGGAAGTGGAAGTCTGAGCTGCTAATTTTAGGAGTAGTTGTTCCTGATTGTATTTATCTGAATTTTAATTATAATTTCTGAATATTAGGATAGTTAATATCTTTCTGTTATGGCTGAATTATAGAAGTAGTGGTTGCTAATTTTTAGGCATTCTGGTTTGTAATCATTTGGGTTTAAATACCCCTAGGAGTAGTCTATAGCTCAGACTTGAATTTGGAGAAATTATCATTTTCATATTAATGCCATTATTGTGTTAGATTCTGACACATAATCTACTTCATTCTCTATTTCTCTGTACCTATCACCATGTGCTTGAGAATTTCTATCATACTTGGGCAGATAATTATTGATTTCCATGTGCTAGAAAATTACTACTTCCAAAAATGATGATTAGGATCCACCAGGGCAGTGGGAAGAACAACACATCTTTAGCTGTCATTTCTCCATTAGGAAAGCCTTTTAACAACTAAAGCCCATACCATCCCAAATTCCTGCCAATAATTTGGCTCTACATGTGGTGCATTTAAACCTTGAGTCTTTGAGTACATCGGCAACACCTGTCATGGCTTCTAATATTTTCACTATTTACTGAAACATATCATGGTTTTTTCTTCTCTGGTTGTTACCTTAAGGTTTCAAGAGGAAAATATATCAGCTTAGTGACATATAAAATACAGCCATGTTCCTGCATCCTTTATAAAAATAAAAATAGAGCAAAAATTTTGAACAATCTTAATTTGATGTGGGAGAGAGAACCAGGTTGGGTCAAGACATTCTAGATCAGCAGCAAATATACCGTTATCCTCCAAAACTTGCACAACCACTCATTGGAAAGGAAAAAAAATTAAACCTCCACATTGATCCTTGTATTTTAACAAATTTCATCTCAGTCCTTGTATTCTTGCTTGTGTTGATTTAATTTAAACAGAAATCCCCATAGAACATATATTAAACAAGGTTCAACTTAATCCCTAGTACCTACCCAAATTATTGTTTGTATACCAGAGTAGTAACGTGATCTTTTTGCTGACATGATTTTAAAATAGGATAATGCACTATGCAGATACTTTGTGTGTGACTTCTTTTATCCTAATCTGTACATTTTAACATATGTTTTGATGTTCAAAATTGAGGCTTTAAAATTCCAAAATCATCAACCTGTTGTCATACATAACAAAACATGGTTAATGCATACAGCTTTGTCCAGCAGTTGATAGAAAGTGTTAGGAAAACTTTGGCATCAATATCTGCTAATTACTTATAAATGTCAACTTGAAGACAGACTGCAATAGAATTTAAGTTAAAATTGGGAATATATGAAGGCCCCTGAAATTAGTTTAGTTAGGGGAATGGGGGTGTCAAGGATCAAATTTTTGACCACTTGGTTATAGAGCCTCTAATCTGATACCATATTAAGGATCATCCCATCCAAAAAGATTAACTTGTCAGGTGAACATTAATGTAAACCAAACATGTAATAACTTTTTATTTTTTAATCAACAAATTCAGATGCAATAGTATGGAAATTTTGAGTCATTATTATTGTTAAGATATAAAGGCTTAATTATAGGGATTTATTATATTGTCAGTAATTATGCTTTATTATAGGGATTGATTAGTTTGATTGTATAGCTTGATTGTAGGGATTGTATAGCTTGATTTTAGGAATTATTTTTATGATTCCCATGTATATATATCCGTAGCCTATGAATGAAATACATAAGAGAAATATTCAAAATATTCAAATCATCTTCTCTGTAATTACATGGTATCAGAGGCACTGTGCGTTACTGCTTGTGTGTGCGTGAGAAGAGCCCAGCCCTCTACGGTGGTTGTTGGTTCTCACCACCCCCCCAAAAACGTTCAGACTTCACCGGCCGGCGGACCCCGAGAGTCTGGAAGCCATCGGCAGCGCGTGTGACCTCCACGCGCCACTCGTTCTTTCTGCCAGCGGATCCACGCGCCGACGCGTGAGGGCGCGTCCGACGTCGTCTTCCTCTCCGTTTTGCCTCGTCGGCTTTTTCGCTCATTTTCCGGCGACTTCCTGTCCTTTTCGGCGTTTTCCTTGCTGTTTGACCTTCTGGTTTGGTTTGGTTCTCTTTGGATTACTGTTCTAGGCTGAATCCATTTATTTTTGTTTGTGTGCTGTGTATTTTTCCCATCTATGGCAGACAGTAAAACTACAGTTATGGCTGAGGTAGTTCCTGTGATGACGAAGATTACCGAGCACAAACTCAATGGCTCCAACTATTTAGATTGGAGTAAAATCGTTCGCGTATATTTGCGAAGTATTGAGAAGGATGATCATCTCATCTCTGATCCCCCTAGTGACGACACCCGAAAAGCGTGGTTGCGTGATGATGCAAGACTATTCTTGCAAATTCGGAACTCTATTGACATAGAGGTACTTGGTTTGATTAACCATTGTGAATTTGTGAAAGAATTAATGGAATATTTGGATTTTTTGTATTCTGGACGAGGAAACATATCCCGCATCTACGAGATATGTAAGTCATTTTATCGAGGAGAATAGCAAGACAAGTCTCTTACTGCTTATTTCATGGAATTTAAGAAAACCTATGAAGAACTAAATACGCTTCTCCCTTTTAGTTCTGATATTAAGGTTCAGCAAGCCCAGAGAGAGAAAATGGCAGTTATGAGTTTCCTGACAGGTTTGCGGTCAGATTTCGAAACAGTCAAATCTCAAATTCTCTCAGCATCTGAAATTTCTCCTTTGCAAGAAGTTTTTGCTAGAGTTCTTCGTACAGAAAACTCACAACCTTCTCAAATCACTACTAATAATAGCAATGCTCTTGTTAGTCGTGGTGGATCTTGAGGTGGTTCACGGGGAGGATCACACAATCGTAACAAGAATATAGAACACCGAGGTCAGGAGTCTATTGAAGTTGAGTGCTATTACTGTCATGAGATGGGGCATACAAAACGCACTTGCAAGAAACTTCTCAACAAGAATCAGACAGGACGATCTGCCCATGTTGCCTCATCTGCTGATAAGACTATTATGGTTTCTGCTGATGACTTTGCCAAGTTCACTCAATATCAAGAATCACTTAAAACTTCTACTCCTACTGCTGCCTTTGCTGATACAGGTAAATCCCCCACGTCTCATCTCTTCGTCATCCAGATGGGTTATTGATTCTGGTGCTTCAGACCACATGACAGGTAATCCTAGTCTTTTCTCTAGTTTTGATACTCATGCCCATTCGTCTCATGTGACTATAGCTGATGGCTCTACACCCCGTGTCCTTGGGTCTGGCACCATTAACCTGACCCCATCTTTATCTCTACCTTCAGTGCTGAGTTTACCTAATTTTTCATTTAATCTGATTTCTGTTAGCAAACTCACTCTTGCCCTAAATTGTAGTGTCTCATTCTTTCCTACTCATTGTATTTTTCAGGGATATTACACCAAAGCAAATTATTGGTAGCGGGCATGAGTCTGGCGGCCTCTACACTCTTGATACTCAGACACCAAAATCTTTGGCATGTTCTAATTCGCTTTCTCCTTTCGATTTGCACTGTTGGATGGGTCATCCGTCTCTCCCAGTTCTCAAGCAGCTTTATCTCCAATTTCGACATTTATCATCTTTACCTTGTGAGTCTTGTCAGTTTGCCAAACACCATCGTGTTCCCTTAGGGTCTCGAGTTAATAAACGGGCTACGTCCCCTTTTGAATTAGTTCATTCTGATGTTTGGGGTCCTTGTCCTATTGTGGCCAAGGCAGGTTTTAAGTATTTTGTTACCTTTGTGGATGATCACTCTCGTGTTACCTGGTTATATTTAATGAAAAGTCGCTCTGAAGTTTTTTCACATTTTTGTGCTTTCTATGCTGAAATCAAAACACGATTTAATATTTCTGTTCAAACCTTGAGGAGTGACAATGCTAAAGAGTATCTCTCTGAGACTTTCCAGTCTTACATGATTCAACGTGGCATCTTGCATCAATCCTCGTGTGTTGACACACCTGCCTAAAATAGAGTTGCTGAACGTAAAAATAGACATTTACTTGAAGTTGCTCGAGCTCTTTTGTTTCAAATGCATGTTCCTAAACCTTTTTGGGCATATGCTGTCTCCACAGCTTGTTTTTTGATTAACCGCATGCCATCTTCTATTCTTGGGGGAAAGATTCCGTATTCTGTTTTGTTCCCATCCACAGTTGTGTTTCCTATTGAGCCCCGTATCTTTGGCAACACTTGTTTTGTTCGGGACACTAGACCCCAGGTCACAAAGTTAGACCCTAAGTCTCTTAAATGTGTCTTCCTTGGTTATTCTCGTCTCCAAAAGGGATACAGATGTTTCTCTCCTACTCTTCAGCGTTATCTTGTTTCTGTTGATGTTACCTTCCAAGAAGACATTCCATTCTTTTGTACCTCTTCCTCTTCTCATGTTCTGAGGGAAGATGATGATCTGCTCGTCTACACTGTTCCTTATTCTCAGCCATCCACAGATACTCCTATACCTTCTTTGGCACCCACTCGGCCACCAATTGTTCATGTCTACACTCGATGACAATCGCCTGCAAGCTCAGATTTATGCCCTCCACCATCTGTTTCGTCGCCGGATCCTGATTTAGCTTCTCCGGACCTCCCTATTGCCCTTCGCAAAGGTAAACGTCTTTGTACTTATCCTATTGCCTCAGTTGTTTCTTATGATCATTTATCCTCTACCTCTTGCTCTTTTTTGGCCAACCTTGATTCTGTGTCCATTCCTAAGACTGTCCATGAAGCTTTGGCCCATCCTGGATGGCGTGATGCTATGATAGAAGAGATAAATGCACTGGACTATAACAACACTTGGACATTAATGGATTTACCTGTTGGGAAGAAAGCTATTGGGTGCAAATGGGTGTTTACAATTAAAGTCAACCCTGATGGTTCTGTGGCTCGGTTGAAGGCCCGTCTTGTTGCGAAAGGATATGCTCAGACTTATGGTGCTGATTATTCAGATACTTTTTCTCCAGTTGCCAAACTTACCTCAGTTGGTTTGTTGATCTCATTGGCTGCCACTCATAATTGGCAACTACACCAGTTGGATATTAAAAATGCTTTTCTTCATGGTACTCTTCAAGAAGAGGTCCATATGGAGCAACCACCTGGGTTTATTGCTCAGGGGGAGTATGGGAAAGTATGTCGACTTCAGAAATCGTTATATGGTCTGAAGCAGAGCCCTCGTGCATGGTTTGGCAAGTTTAGCCAAGTTGTTTTGGAATATGGAATGAAGAAAAGCAAGTCTGATCACACGGTATTTTATAGGCAGTCTAAGGATGGTATCATTCTTCTTGTATACGTTGATGATATTGTGATAACCGGGAGTGACAGTTCTGGTATCTCTGGCCTTAAAACTTTCTTGCAGTCACAGTTTCAGACAAAGAATTTGGGACCTTTGAAATATTTCTTAGGGGTTGAAGTTTTGAGAAATAAGAAGGGGGTCTTCTTGTCCCAAAAAAAGTATGTTCTGGACTTGTTGACAGAAACAGGAAAGTGGGGGCTAAGCCATCAAGTACCCCTATGACTCCTAACATACAGCTTGCAAAGGATGACAGTGAGCCATTTCATGATCCTGAGAGGTATAGGAGACTTGTGGGAAAATTGAATTATCTGACCGTGACTCGCCCTGATATTACATATTCAGTTAGCGTAGTCAGTCGCTTTATGTCCTCTCCGACTGTCAACCATTGGGCACTCCTAGAACAAATTCTTTGCTATTTAAAAGGAGCCCCAGGACGTGGATTATTTTATGGGTATCATGGACACACTAAGATTGAAGTTTATTCTGATGCAGACTATGCAGGGTGCAAAGATGATAGGAGGTCTACTACTAGTTGTTGTGTCTTTGTAGGAGGGAATCTAGTTTCATGGAAGAGCAAGAAGCAAAATATTGTTTCTCGATCAACTGCAGAATCAGAATACAGAGCTATGGCAAACTCAGTATATGAAACTGTATGGATATACTAACTACTGAAAGAAGTTGGCTTCGAGACCCCATTACCAGCAACATTATGGTGTGACAACCAAATTGCTTCTAATCCCGTGTTTCATGAACGAATTAAACATATTGAGATCGACTGTCACTTCATTCGTGAAAAAATTGAAGATCATTTCATTACTCCAGAATATGTTAGAACTGAAGACCAGTTGGAAGATATTTTCACTAAGGCCCTAAATGGAGCTCGCATTAATTACATTTGTAACAAGCTGGGCATGATTAACATATATGATCCAGCTTGTGGGGGAGTGTTAAGATATAAAGGCTTAATTATAGGGATTTATTATATTGTCAGTAATTATGCTTTATTATAGGGATTGATTAGTTTGATTGTATAGCTTAATTGTAGGGATTGTATAGCTTGATTTTAGGAATTATTTTTATGATTCCCATGTATATATATCCGTAGCCTATGAATGAAATACATAAGAGAAATATTCAAAATATTCAAATCATCTTCTCTGTAATTACAATTATAATGTCAGTACAATGCGCTCAAGCACATGTCTATGTGGTTTTCAAAACTCTCACTTGTTAGAAGTTGCCTTAAAGGAATTGTACAAGCCAGAAAGTTTCACTATCTACAACGTACCCTCATTAGTCATCTGCCATAAACCAAAATATTTCAGCTAAGAGAAGCCAAGAAAATGTCATGAATTCACTTCCCTTTATTTTGTACCCAAAACAAGGTACCAAATTGCAAGGTAATCACCAGGAAAAAAAAGGGGGGGGGGGAGGAGGAGAGAGAAGAAATCCTAAGATGCGCAAGAACAGCCAAGTTCATGATGCATATATACACACCTTTCTGGGCTTTACGGGAACATTTAACTGCATTCCCCACTTTCTAACCAAATCATGCATCAAAGACCCAGTCCAACAGCCAGCTGCAATTATAATTGCCTTCTTGCCATGTAATGTGTTCTTGATAGTTTCAACAGCTTCAACCTCTCCATTGCTGCCTGAACTGAGCACATAATGAAACATAGAGTTATCCCGCAAAACACATTCTTGCAACATCTTCCATTTATTGCTAAAATTAGTGAAACAGAACATAATCAAAATTCAACCTGACAAAACATTTCACAGGCTCATTGTAGAACTCTGCATATCTTCCTTTTGATGCAAAATGCCTGTTAGCCTTCATATCAACCATAAATTTGTGATTACAAGTCTATTTCCATGTAGTTACATGTAACAGGTTATAAGAATGATGGTAGGAACATAATAAAGATAATTACATGAAAGGAAAAGAAACAACCAAAAAAATAATAACAATAATAACCATCTCAATATATTCAACAGTATGATGAGCATCCAATTGGCAGTCATTAGGTAGAAATGCTGCTCCACTGTCTTCGTCCACCAATAAAGCAGGTTCCTCATTGAACAAATCACTGCCACACAGGTACTCCGCTCTCAAGCCTGCCTCACTAAGCTGTTTAACCCTCTTTTTTAGCATATCTGACTCCACATGAGTTCTACCAACTAATAGGCTTCCTGCAGATCGGAAGCCATTTCATATTAGACTAATGCTACAGAGAAAAAGAATTTAATTTTCGACATTAAAAATATCAATGACTCCTGTATTTCTACTCTGTCTGCACTTCATGGAAGCTCAGAGAATAAAATGAGAGCAGATATAATTGTGGTCTGCCACAGATGATGGCTTGCGATTAAACAAATAATATGCAGTAGAACAGCATCATCACAAAAAATGAAGGGCAACATTATGATGAAGTAACAGAATTTGAGTTGTCTCAATGAGCACATGATGACTGGTGAAGTATTATTCATGAAGTAACGAAAAAAAAAAAATTTTGATTGAAAAAGAAATATTATTAAAGGGGAGAGAAGGATACAAAGAGAAAAAGAAAAGGAAAACAAAAAAACATAGAAAAGGAGGATAAGACATCCACCAAAAAACAAGAGAAAACCAAAAGACCAACCCAACAGCCGAACAAGCCCTCCAATCCCTAAAAGCATCATCGAAAGGCACCCTCTTAAAAAACCCATTAGCCGACACCCAAAGAGTAGCAACGTAGCGGATTCTGTCCCACTACAAAAGAGGAGGCAGATGCCGCTGCTTAAAGATTTTGGTATTTCTTTCCATCTAAAGGCACCACACAGTTGCAAACAAAGCCACCTTTTACAAAACCTTATTATCCTTTGTAAAACCGAAAACCCGTAAAATTAATGGCAAAAAAAGCACCAAGTTCAAACGGACAAGCCCAACACTCCTCAAAGAGGACAAATAACCTATTCTACATCTCTCTAGCCACTTCACAATGTAAGAACAAGTGACTATTTGTCTCAGAGTTCTTCAAACACATCACACAAATATCGGGAGATAAAGCTATAGAAGGCCGCCCGATTTGACACATATTGTTAGTATTAATTCTGTTGAGAACTGCAGTCCAGACAAAAGCCTTAACCTTAGAGGGCACCTTCACTTTCCAAAATGATTTTTTAAAATGCAACGAACCAGGGAGATTACCAATCAAGAATTTAAAAAAAGAAGCACAAGAATAAGAACCCAAGGATTCCAAAGACCATAACCTCCTATCAGGGAGAGAAGAGCTATTGAACATATCCAAAATATCCAGCAATAAAGTAAGCTCCTCCACAAGTCTATCATTGATATTTTTGGAAAAATGAAAATTCCAAAAAAATTGATCCCCTTGAGGACATAAAAAATCAACAATAGGAGCTTCATGCAAAGAAAACAAGGAAAAAAGGCGAGGAAACCTTTCCATGAAAGGGGATTGACCAATCCAAGAATCCTCCCAAAATGAAAACGAGACCCATCACCAACACGTAAAGACAGCAAAGGGGAAAAAGAATGATATACTTGAGAGATTGCCTACCAAGGACTAGCATGTGTAGCGACACCTCCTGAATTTGCGTCCCAAACATTCCGATGTAATCCAAACTTGGCTTTAATCACCTTATGCCAAAGGGAATTAAGCTCTAAAGGAAAATGCCACAACCACTTAGCCAAAAGGGAAATGTTTTTAGACACCAAGTTACCAAGACCCAAGCCCCCATCTTCTTTCGATCTACAACAATTCTTCCAACTAACAAGATGGTCTCTTTTACTCTCTCCTCCATTTGACCATAAAAAATCCCTCATAATCTTCTCAATCCTATTGCCACCCCAACCGGAATCTTGAACAAAGACAGAACATACAAAGGCACACTAAATAAGGAAGCTTGGACTAACGTAATTCTTCCTCCCAAAGAAAAATAGGCCCCTTTCCAGTTATAAAGCTTCTTTGAAATTCTTTGAATCACAAGATCCCAAAAGGACTCCACACGAGGGTTATCACCTAAAGGAACACCAAGATAAGTAAGAGGCAAACTCAAAACCTCACAACCTACTAATGCAGCTAACTCACGCAGGAAGCCCTCCTGAATGTTAATTCCCGCTAGACCACATTTACCTAAATTGATACGGAGCCCAGACACCAACTCAAAAACCTAAACGATAGTCAACACATGCAGGAAGTTCTGCTTATCATCAAGCAGGCAAAGGATATTATCATCCACAAATTACAAACGGGACACATGGCAACCATCCATCCCAACCAACATACCACGAACTACCCCTCTATCAGAACCCCTACTTAACATACAACTAAGCACATCAACCACAAGCTTAAAGAGAAAGGGGGACAAAGGGTCACCCTGTCTTAACCCGCGTTATACCTTAAACCATTGCTTAGGATGACCATTAATAATAACCGAAAAGACCACCAAGGAGAGGCAGCCCCTAATCCAACACCTCCACCTATCACCAAACCCCTTACAACATAAAACCCTATTCAGAAAACCCCAATTAACCCTATCATAATCCTTTTCAAAGTCCGCTTTAAACACTAAACCCTTAAGTTTTCTATGGGTAAGGTCCTCGATTAATTCATTAGTGACCAAACTAGCATCAAGAATTTGGCGATCAACAATGAAAGCGCTTTGATTCTCAGAGATAGTAACCCCCAACACCTCACTTAATCTCAAAGAGAGTACTTTGGCTACAATTTTATAGACGCTAGTAACCAAACTAATAGGCCTAAAGTTCCTCACCTTAATCGACCTATCTTAGGGACGAGAACAATGAAAAAAAAAAAAAAATTTATAACCGTGGTTTCTGGACCGCATTCCCCTTATTTACGAGGCCCAATCGACTAGTCCACGGGGCCTGGAGGCATGACCAGGAAAAACCCCCGTACCCCCTTGGCACTAGGAGGGATCGAACCCAAGGTGTGTGCTTTGCATCACAACCCCTTTACCACTAGGCCAACCCCTTGGGATTAAGAACAATGAAAGTAAAATTCATGCTAGTCGAGATATGACCATTATTATAAAATTCAGCAAACAACTTCAACAAATCCTCCTTCACAATAGACCAAGAAACCCGGAAAAAAGCCATAGTAAACCCATCAGGCCCAGGAGCCTTTGCTTTCTCCATCATCCAAATGGCGTCCCTAACTTCTTCCTCAAGGGGTCTCTCAAGCCACCTACCCTTAGAGCTGTCAATAGACGACCAATCCAAACCCTCAATAAACGGCCTCTCAAGCACCTCTTTCTCATAAAGCTCCTTGTAAAATCTAGACACCTCCCTTGAAATCGCATCATTGCCCTTAACAACCCGACCTCCGTCCACCTCTAACTCTTTGATGAAACTCCTACGCCTCTTCACGCTTGCAACCTTATGGAAGAAGCTAGAATTCACATCTCCCTCCCTAGTCCATTTAATCCTGCTCTTTTGACGCCAACTAAGCTCTTCTTTCTGGCTAATATCATTCAAAGCATTTCTAAGAGACACCTTACAAGCTACAAGGCTATCCTCTAAAACGCCTTGACTTTCAAGCTTCTCAAGGGCGTCCAACTCCTTCAGAAAGTCTTTTTTCGAATTCTAAGACCCCCAAGCTTTGCAAATTTTGTAACATAATTGAGATATATCTTGCTAAGACTTGGGGATGACTTTCAAGGTTTTAATTTGGGCATGACAAGCTTTGCAAATTTTCAATATTTGTACAAATATTGAGCAACAGAATTGAGATATATATGTGAGACACAAGAAGATTAAAACTGCACAAATTTTGTAACCAAAATAAATAAAGACCACAAACTTTCTTGTCATGCCCATATTAGTTCAAAACCTACTATCTTCATCATATATCCAACTTGCTAAATATCTTGCTTCATGATAGGTATTGAGTAAGGGTCCTTTCTGTTAGGGGGTAAAATGGGGGTTTCATAAGAGCAGAATTAGTAATAAAGGGAGTGGAGGAAGAGAGAGGGTAGACATGAAGAATCTTTCGTTTTTCATAGCTAGGAGAAATTTATTTTCTCTGGAGGAGAACTCAGCTCTGGTAGGAGGCACTAGTGTCTCTAGTCGTTGTTCTACTTTTTTTGGTTTTTGTTCTTCTTTTCTTGTTAGAGCTCTGTTTTTCTATCTTTTTTGGAATAAAACTTGGGTTCCTATCATTGGTCCCATGAATATACAGACTAAAATAATAAGAAATTTTTACTAATAAATAAGAAAGCACCATATCCCTCATTCGTGAATCATAATATAATTCCATTAGTGTATTTAATTAGCATAGCATCTATGTATGATTTAAGAACATATTAATAGATGGACAGGAAGAAGCAAAGATCTCACATACTTGAAAATGCAAACTTTATATGTAGCTTCAAATATTACCCATTTGATTGACTCCCTGCCAAACTGCGATATAAACAAAGATATTTGTAGAATAGGAAGACAAAGTTATCGTACCTGTCTTTTTCCAACCTAACTCCTCCAAAGGATTCAAGCCTTGTTCATGTAGGCTTTCAGCAAACATATTCCACAGTTCATGGCTTCTCTTTGTAAGATCCCACGTGTCACTTCCTGGTGTTTTGTGTACCATCCACAAATATCCCTGCCCTAGAAACAGTTCAAGTTCCATAAGAAAGGGGAAGAGATCCTACAGTCAATTGAAGTTCAGAAATAGTGTCTCCCATGATAGGAAAATTAAGGGTTTAAGAATTAAATCATACTACACAGAAAGACTAAATAGAAAAAAATCACGTGGCTTTCTTCTTTTACTCACTAATGTCAACAATGTGATTGCAAATACCTTTAATTACCTTCGGATTGACAAAAAGAATCAGTTGTGAATACAAATAAATTTATTAAGCTGCTGTTTTAACGACTCACACTTAGTCACCCTTGAATTACCCAAAAAAAAAAAAAAAGAAATCACATTCGTACTATTGAGGTCAGTCAAGCCTTCAATGTAATTTGCCAACTCAATATTGTATCAAACAATCTGCCAACGTTCAGAGTAAATTCTGAAAACACCATTACTTGAACCAAAAAAAAATAAAAAAAATAAAAGCGAAGCTTACTTTCTTTCAAAGCAGGTAGATTCGCCCAGAAACTCATTTTACATATGCATCTAGAGCAATTTCATTCTTACCCTGTGCCATGCCCCTTTGGGCTCACTATCTACGGAAAAACTGCATTTGATATCAAGTTTTCAATAAAATTTTCACATGTGGAGGAACATTTTTTTCTGAGCTGTAAAGAATGCTCCATGCTATATTTTTTAATTTTTATTGAAATACCTCATAGTAAACACCTAGAGAACTAGAAAACTTTAGCCTTGTCCCATTTTCTATTAATTTTGATTAAGAAGGTATAAGAATTATAACAGGCAAGTCACCCCATTAAAGCATACCCATTAATTCAACTAATCCAAAAATCTTCCAACTGCAACCGATCGAAGCTCTATTGTAGAAAATGGAACTTACAGAATAGATACAGAGGAGGCGTATTATTACCTGCCCCAGTGGCACCAGAACAGGGAACGCCCTTATCGACTATGGCAACTGATAGGTCCGACCCGATCAGGAACTGGCGAGCGATGGTCAACCCGATTATTCCAGCTCCGATTATCACAACATCAAAAGCTTGGTGAGACGCAGAGATGGGTTTGATTTCGGAGAACCGACCCACGTCGTGCCGATTGGTGTGTTGTTTTATTAACGATTTCCTGGGATGTTTGAAGCCAAACAAGCTCGAATTTGAGGCGAAACTGGAACACTGAGTGGTGCGCAATGAAAGGGTGTTATTATGCGTATGAAGAGTAGTGTTCGGGTAAAATGTTGAAGCAATGGCCATCGTCTCCGTCTGCTCCTGTCCTGTCCACTCTACTGTGAAATGTATGAATCCCGAATCTCAAGTTTTGAAGTTGGCGCTAGGAGAGATCAGAAGATTTTTTTTTCCTTTTTATATTTTCTTTTTTGTTTTGCTTTATTTGCTCAAAAATAATCTGGGATCTAGAAATTTGGTCTTTAAAATCAACAACTCAATTTGATCCAGCACTCAGCTGTAGGGGTGTATAAAACCGAACCAAACCGCCCGAAACCGACCGAACCAAATCGAACCGAGGAAAATCGAGCCAAAACCAATCAAAGAAGGTCTAAATCGATTTTAAAAATCATGAAAATTTCGGTTTGGTTCGGTCGGTCGGTTCCGGTCATGTATTATAAAAAAATTTTATATATATTTCTATCCAAAAAAAATTTATATATATTATATTATATTTATATAATTATATATATATATATAGTTTTAAAAAAATAATATACCTTCCGGTTATGTTAAAATAGATAAAAGTGAGCTTTTTTTCTTTTAAAAAAAATTCTTTAGAATATCAAACCGCCCAAAACCGAACCGAACCGCCCAAAGGAAACCGAACCGAACCGTCTAAAAACCGAACCAAACCGCCCAAAATTAAAACCGATTAGATTTGAAATTTAGAAAACCGATTAGGTTCGGTTCGGTCCGGTTCAAGCCCAAAACCGAACCGAACTGAACCGTTGTACACCCCTACTCAGCTGGATGATAGGCCATCAATGGAGAATCTAAATTATAATTGAAGTCCGTAAAAGATGTGGAGAGGGATTCAAGTAAGATTGAAATATTTATAATGATTTTTTAATGAAAAAAAAGGACAAGATGGAGTGAAAAAATGTGAGAAGAATGGAATTTACAACAGTACAATCATAATGACTTCTTGAAATTTATGTCAAAAAAAATATCATTTGAGTTAAAATTCTTAAGCGAAATATATATACTTTAGGAAAAAAGAATATAATAATATTTTAATTTATATATTAATAAATAATTATTGCATAAAATTTAAAATATAATTCAATTATAATTTAAAATTCTATTATATAAATCTCAACAAAAATATCATAAATTATATGACAAAATATAAATATAAATAATACTCCCCTATTGATCGTCATTTTTTGTAACATGTCGTCTAGACTAAGATAGAGATTAATATATCTGATAAGACCCTCCACCATAATTAATAATAATGTATCTCTAAATCTGATTTCTCTGCTTGACATAGGACTCCAAGTGGGAGATCTGCTTGTGTCAGTCAATCTTGAAAAAGAATATTACTATTATGTTGAAAATAAAATCACAATCTTTTATTAGAGCTAAACATCAATTTAGTTAGTTTTACTGTCACAAACAAAAGTTAAATTACAATTTCATATTCTATAAAATATTAACTTTTTTTAATTACAAAGGGTTTTGAACTTTAACCCCCAAATTACACACCCAAATTTCATACTACTTGAGCTACAAATTTAGAGGCCTGTAAAGTATAAACTTTATTTATGGAAAATAAATAATAAGGAAGGTCTTTGTAACATATGTCAAAAGTCAAAAAATAAAATAAGTGATAATTTTGAAATAAGAGAAGCAGTAAATCTTCATATAAAGTTACTATAGTTCACTCAAAAATAAATGATAAGTAATTTTATCAACTATATTGATTCAATTTTTTCTCTTCAAATAAACATGCACATCAGCTTGCGCAAACAACAATTTTGATACCGTAATTTTCAATTTAAAAATATTTGAACTTTTTATATAACAAATGTTATCAATAATTCACCATTTTTAATAATATATTACTAAAAAATCTTTTTAAAAAAAATTTACCAAACAATGTAATATTGATGAAATGTCTTGCTTTGTGTGCTTTTATGAAACTCATTCAACAAAAAATTAATTTTAAAAGAAAAAATTCACAACAACTCTAAAACTACCCGAGTCCAGTGGATTAATTAGTATATAAACAATGTTGGGAGTACGGGAGTCGTTTATAAAAGGGAAACCCTTAAGTCTCACGTCAATTAAAAATGAGAGGTTTTAACTTTTAATCCTCATATATTAACTTATTGATTTGAATTCATAAAGAGCTAAAAAAAAAATAATTGGGTTTACACACTCTAGATGTCATACTAATGCAGTACAAATTGTTGCCTCTATCTATATGAGGAATTGTTGCATTATTATCTTCTCTTAAGAACAAAGTTAGAATGTGGTTTAGTGTGTGTTTAGAGAACAGTTGAAAAAAATTAGGTTTAAACAAATCATAGTTTATAAAAACAGTAATTTAGAGTTTTCACTAAAACTATAGTTTAGAGACAAAATCATGTTAATGTAAAGACTTCTAAATATGTTGTTTTATACAAAAATTACATTAATGCAGTTCAAACCATATTTGCAATAGCGTATCCAGGATCCCTCGGTTAAGGGAGCAAAATTTTCATTCGTTTTTTTAGATATAATGACAATTCTTCTAAATTAATTTCAATTTGTTGTTCATTTTGATGGTAATTTTCTCTTAAATATTTTTATTACAAAAAATGTTCTTATTCTAAATACTAATTGTATAATCAATCAACAAATTTGATAGAATTAGACTTACGTACAAAAACCATAAATTTTAAACTTTTACAAAAAGGTATCTAATAATAGAATAATAAATTAACCATCATCAAGAAAAAAAATTTCATGAAACTAACTTCACAAATATGTTACTCGTGATCATAATTTTATAATCAATCAACCAATTTGATAGAATTAGACCTATGTACAAAAACTCCAAATTTTAAACTTTTACAAAGAGGTCCCTAATAATAGAATGATAAATTAACCATCATCAAGAAAAAAAATTTATGAAATTGACTTCACAAGTATGTTACTCATGATCCTCATTGTATAATCAATTAACCAATTTGATAGAATTAGACTTATATACAAAAACTTCAAATTTCAAATTTTTACAAAGAGGTCCCTACCAATAAAATGAGAAATTAACCATCATAAAAAAAAATTTCATGAAATTGACTTTACAAATATGTTACTCATAATCCTAATTACATAATCAATTTAATAGAATTAGACTTATATACAAAAACTCTAAAGTTCAAACTTTTACAAAGAGGTCCCTAACAATAGATGAGAAATTAACTATTATCAAAAAGAAAATTTGTGACTTTGGGAAGTGGGGGTCTTGTGACTGTGAGTAATAGAGAGGAACTGAGTCACTAGGGTTCAAAAAAATATTAAGGAGGCTCAAAAAAAATAAGGAGGGGGGCAAAATGCAAAAAAAAGATTTACATAAAAATTTATAAATTAGCTGCACCCCCTGAAATAGATGTGGCTCCACCACTGCATATTTGTAGAAACACAATGTAAACCAAACTCACTTTTAGACTATTTTTGTACAAATAGCTAATAGAAAAGTGAGTTTATTTGATTTTGGCATTTTTTATTTTTATTTTTACTAAAAATAAAAAATAGACTTGAAAATATGTTTGGTTAAGTTTAATGAAAATGTTTTCTTAAAAATATTTCTTAAAATAGACTTGTCACGACCCGTTTTCTGGGCACATGACCGGCACAATGATGAATATCCCATCACTGTAAGCCTTTCGATAAATTCTACCCATGAGTTTAGTCATTATCAAAATAACCATTCCTGAAGAAAATATATCAAATTTTCTTATTTGAAATTCATAGAGATGATTTGCACATAATAATAGATTCTAAAATATATTATTATGCTGACATACAAACCAAATGCCAAACCCCTGATCTAGATGTCCTAGATGATTACAGAGCAACATAATCTACAACAATAGAGGGGCCTACCCGATAGCGGGAGGGTCCAAAGTGATTTACTCTTCTAGCGGATATTCTTCACTGGCAACCTGATCTGAACAAAAAGGTTGTACAAACAATGTGAGCTTTTAAACTCAGTGAGCAAATCGACCTTGCAATTATTAACAACATATTTAAGATCAAACCAAATCACATTTCAAACAATTCAAACAATTCATAAAATTCTAAATCAAGTTCCCAGACATTTTTCGGGTCCCGTCCACAATAAGTGGCCGTTGCCCCACGGCCCCTGCCGTATCCTCCCTTATTTCACCCCTGTCCTCAAAGGGACAAATCTGTAGTCTAACCTTATTTCACCCCGTCCTTAAAAGGACTAATATCATATTCAATATCACGTGGCTATAGTGATTTCATTCCACCCTTATTTCATCCTATGGGATCCCATAAACTTTATTTCCGTTTCTATCAAGATCAAACACAACCACATTACACAATCATAGGCAACCATATGCATCTCATTTCAGGAAAAGTTCATAACAGAATCATATTTACACATTTCAATGTATAACATGAATGCATGAATTTCATGTCACATATATATATAGAGTATACTTTTAATATGTACATTAAATAAGCAAACAAGGTAAGGTAGGATCTCTCACCTCGATTCCATACGAGTATCACTTCTCTAAGTCGTTACGGACAAGAGTACACAAATAAATTTCAGTATACCGCTACAGAGATTTTCATGAAAGATTAGAGAAAACAAGTTAGGATTGTTTTCATACAGATACTGTTCATACATACATTACTATTCATATATACGGTCACTATTCATACGTACGGATACTATTTATACATACGGATAATATTCGTACATACGGTCACTATTCATACGTATGAACACTGTTTTTACGTATAATTACTATTCATATATACGGTCACTATTTATACATACGGATACTATTTATACATACGGATAATATTCGTACATACGGTCACTATTCATACGTATGAATACTATTTTTACGTACAATTACTATTCATATATACGGTTACTATTCATACGTATAGGTACTATTCATACCAGAAATACAGAATACAATCTGTAAAAGAGTACACCAGGTAAGTTCCCAGGAAAGAGTAGAGGGTCACACTGAACACACTTAAAAACCAGGTCTTTCCTTAGCCAGAACTTTCCTAGACATGTATTCTTCACAGTTTACATTCTATTTCGGTAATCAGAGAATCAAAATAACATATAAACAGCTAAGGACAGTTTTTCTGATGTGGAAGATCAGCCAAAGCCGCAATCACAGAGCATACTTAAGAAAATAACTTCTAAATTTGAAAGACATAGAAAGGGCATAGTATCATTACCTAAGCTGAAAAGAAAAGGCCCAAAATCTCAGAGGCCTAGCATTTGAGTAAGAGAAACTTAAGGAGAGAAGAAGAGAAGTTGAAGGTGTGAGTTTAGAAGTGAAATGGAAGAGCCTATTTATAAGAAAAGTCAACGGTACTATTTATCACTATGCACTAATAAAATATTCAATTTACTATTCATGAAAATGACATTTCTAATAAAATAATCCACATTAATCATTTACGGTTACTGTGCAAATTGTCAGTGGCTTACTATTGAAAAACTTAAGGGGAAAACTATCATTTCACCTTAAACCTTTAAGTTTCTTTTCAATTCAATCCTTTCACTTTAGTCCCTGAGGGTATTTTTACACATAAAACGTCATTTTCTCCCACGAACTTCTTTCTAGTTTTTTTTCTTATGACCAAACCACATCTAGTACTTGACATTTCGATTGTATAAATAAACAGTACCATATACATAAATAGTATTATATGGGTGAATAGTACCGTATACTGAAATAGTAACAGTAGTTTGTAAACAAATATTTATATTTTATTTTTCATGGGTATTACATTATCACCCCCTTAAGAGAATTCGGTCCCCCGAATTCAAAACTCATCTCAAGACTGAAATAAGTGTGATTACTTCGTCTATATCTCATCCTTTGTATCTCTTTCTTTCCAAATCTCTTCACATCCTTGGTAAGATTTACAAGAACACTATAGCATCGACTGTGAACTCTAGACCGTATTATTAATAATTTTCATAGGAATTTTTGCCTTTTCTAAATAGCAAACAATCTCTTCCTCATCAGTTTGATCTTCTCCACAACTTTTTGTACCATAAAATGTCTCATCCTCATAACCTTTACCAAACTTAAACCATCTGATCAGAGACGAACTCTGTCTCTATGTAAAACCTCAAATAGGTGTCTTCTCAAAAGTGACACGTGGTCTTTCTAGTTTATACTGAATATCAGGACACAAGTTATCACACACATAACTTATAACTTTTACGAATACAAGCACCTCACCTGAAGACATCATTTTGGCCATAGGCAATATTCTTGCCCGAAGGTGATCCTTCTACCTTAAGGCGATACTCTCAGCTGAATGCGTCATATAAAAAGAAAAATCACGTAAAATTATTACATAAATCTCTAGGAAGAACAATCCCAGAAAATGTGTTAAGTAAATAACATACTCCTCATGCATAATTATAAAATAAATATATATAGAAATTCCTCTCACCTCAATGACTCATATAGAGTCGTATCCCTTCAATGCTTAGGGCAAACCCATAGTTCTCTATATATATGTTCATAAAATACTTATTCAGCATTCCTCCATAGCTCAGAAGTGCAGTGAAATATCATTTTAGTAACTCTGCTCAGTCAAAAAGATATTACTATACTATGCTTTAGAATCAAGTATGAAATATAACAAGTCCAATATCTTCTCATTCCTCAAGTTCTTTCAGTAAAATGAATCACTTCAACAAAGAAGATCTAGATACTAACTTAAATTTTATTTCTAGTACATAGATAATTTTAATACGTGAAGCTTACACCAAATATAGCTTTAGGTACAAACAAAAGAAAAATAAATTAAGGACGAGGAGGCTTTTGAAATGTAAAAGGTGCTCCAGGTCTAGAAGAGGAAGGTGCTTCAGACCTTAAGGAGGAAGCTAATCGTTGTAGCCTAGAAAGGGTTTCTGGAGGAAGCGCCTGAGAAATTTGGCGAAGAGCAGAAGTTACTCCGTTCATACAGTCAATACACCTTGCTTGTTGGTCACGAAAATTTTGAGTTGCAAACATTGAATGTCTATCAACTCGATTAGCTAGTTCCCCGAAACGACGGTTTATCAGTTTCTCTTGGTTTTCAAAGAGACGATTTATTAGTCGCTTCTGGTCCTCTGTCTTATATTCCAGTCTCTCTATCTTATGCTCCAGGTTTTCGATCTTACGCTCTAGGAACGCAAGCTTATTTTCTGAGGATGTTGCAGTGCTGTCCTCCTCCAACTCTATTACATCCTTCTTTCTCTTCTTTAGTTCTGGTGACCTGTCTACAGGTCTCTTCCCTTTGTTGTCTCCAAGACTTAGATTTAAATCAAGCTCTACGTTGCCAGTCTCAAAATTCAAGTTGAAAGACTTATTATCGGCCATTGCTCTAGGGATCTCAGAAATAACTTCGAATGAGAAAGGAATGGAGATTGAGAAATAGGTATGTAATGAAAGAAGTTCGCTTGGTGTGATGAGTGGGGTAACGGGCGTACAAGATTTATAGACAACTTGAAGCCCCTGGAGCTAAAGCCACCACAACCTATACGCCGCTCGCTATAGGGTTTACAGATCACATACGTCGCAATGCCAGCAATTAATGTCGGACATGCAAGTAAATAGTAAATATAATTTAATGCAATTAACATAAGTCAAAGATTTCCTCAAAAATTTTCGGCTAATCTTGACCTTTCTCAAAATTTTCGACTAACTACGCTCTTCAGTCTGAGATTTTCTCCCTCTAACTTGTTTTATCCTGTAATCCCATATCACGATGTTCCTCTATGATCGGGTAGTCTCATATTAGCCTTATCTTATATTCTAATCGGTGTCTTTACTCTAGACTTACACATAATATATATGTAAATATATATATTTTAAAACAAAGTTAACTGCTTACGGTCGCATGCCTTAAGCATTATCATGATGTAAGGAAATCACTGCCTTTCATTTGCCCATGAGAGCATTATATGTAAGTATGTGTAACCATGAAGATATATCATCATCTACACATTTCATTCTATCCAAGTCATTTTGATTTCACATCTCTATGAGTATATGTAGGATCATCACATATTCTCCTTAATTGTAGCCTTCACTCATTATGCATGAATAACATACATACATGTAATTACAACATGATTCAATCAATTATGTATATTATACTCAACTGAAGGCTCTCAAGAACAACACAATAAAATAGAGAAATGCATTTCAGTTCATCATAAAAGCATCCAAGGCAATCTTTGATGGCCATGTTATCAACTTCTTTGAATTTCGGAAAATGCCAACGGGAGAAATGGGAAAACCGAGTAAAATCGGCCGCAAATCCACCGAATACTGACTTTCGTGGTTTTGGCATTAATGCGACGCATTGTTGGTGTGCACGCCTATCCTAGACTTCTGGCTTCCAGCTTGCAGAAATCCATAGGTTGATCGTATAGGGGTGCGGTGAAAAGATATCTTCTTTGTCTCTTAGTCCAAATTTTTTTCTATAAAAACCATCCCAGCGTTCTCAGTTACCACACCACAAAGAGTAATAATCTCCGAGCCTACAATCCCCCAGTATTCCTCTCGCCTCATACTCTTACGAAAATTTCTAAATTTTTCCAAATCATGGCCTCAAGGAAGTACATTGATCTCACAGTAGAGGCTAAGGAAGAAGAGCTCGACTTAAACTTAAGTCTGGGCAAAGACAAGGGCAAAAGACCTTTTGAGGGGTCTCCAGAGAAGCAGAAAGAGAAGAAAATGAAGAAGATTGAGGAAGCTGAGGAGACTAGCACGGGCCATACCTCGGAGGACAAAATCGCCTGTCTAGAGCAGGAGGTGAAAAATCTGAAAAAGATGATAGGAGACCTGGAGAAGTTAACTAAACGCAATCATGCAGAAATGACTTCAAGAATAGACAGGTTCTTCTATTGGTCTACCCAGTGCTTCTGCAATCAACAACAAAGAAGTGTTGATTGTATGAATGGGATTTACACTACCCTCCGCGACATTGCTATGTCCCTTGCTCCAAGGAATGGTCGAGGGGTGATGATACAATACAACCCTCCTAATCCAAGACCACCTCGCTTTTAGATTACTCATACATGAGTAAACTTCTTCTTTTTTTTGCAATGTAATCCTTCAGTTTTTTTTTTAATGCAAGTGGTTTCTTTTATTGGCTGGTACCCTAAAATAATATAGCTACACAAAATCAATCATGAATTCAGCTTATAAAATCCACCATATAAAAATTTGATCCGACAGCAACGGAATCAAAACAAATAACAACTTTTCCTTGACTAAGTTCAAAAGTGTAGCCACATTTGTCTAAAACTAAAATTGAGAACATAATTCCTAAGAAGAGATAAGTCTCGGAGGGAAAGGAAATGGAAACATCCTACAGGACCTTCAGTAGAGCCGTCTCTCTATAATTGTGCCCGGGTTCACAACGATAGAGGAGGTCCCACTAAGGTTACCTTGCTCTGTAATTACTAGGAGACCTAACAACCATTGCTCTGATACCAACTTTGTCACGACCCGTTTTCTGGGCACATGACCGGCACAATGATGAATATCCCATCACTGTAAGCCTTTCGATAAATTCTACCCATGAGTTTAGTCATTATCAAAATAACCATTCCTGAAGAAAATATATCAAATTTTCTTATTTGAAATTCATAGAGATGATTTGCACATAATAATAGATTCTAAAATATATTATTATGCTGACATACAAACCAAATGCCAAACCCCTGATCTAGATGTCCTAGATGATTACAGAGCAACATAATCTACAACAATAGAGGGGCCTACCCGATAGCGGGAGGGTCCAAAGTGATTTACTCTTCTAGCGGATATTCTTCACTGGCAACCTGATCTGAACAAAAAGGTTGTACAAACAATGTGAGCTTTTAAACTCAGTGAGCAAATCGACCTTGCAATTATTAACAACATATTTAAGATCAAACCAAATCACATTTCAAACAATTCAAACAATTCATAAAATTCTAAATCAAGTTCCCAGACATTTTTCGGGTCCCGTCCACAATAAGTGGCCGTTGCCCCACGGCCCCTGCCGTATCCTCCCTTATTTCACCCCTGTCCTCAAAGGGACAAATCTGTAGTCTAACCTTATTTCACCCCGTCCTTAAAAGGACTAATATCATATTCAATATCACGTGGCTATAGTGATTTCATTCCACCCTTATTTCATCCTATGGGATCCCATAAACTTTATTTCCGTTTCTATCAAGATCAAACACAACCACATTACACAATCATAGGCAACCATATGCATCTCATTTCAGGAAAAGTTCATAACAGAATCATATTTACACATTTCAATGTATAACATGAATGCATGAATTTCATGTCACATATATATATAGAGTATACTTTTAATATGTACATTAAATAAGCAAACAAGGTAAGGTAGGATCTCTCACCTCGATTCCATACGAGTATCACTTCTCTAAGTCGTTACGGACAAGAGTACACAAATAAATTTCAGTATACCGCTACAGAGATTTTCATGAAAGATTAGAGAAAACAAGTTAGGATTGTTTTCATACAGATACTGTTCATACATACATTACTATTCATATATACGGTCACTATTCATACGTACGGATACTATTTATACATACGGATAATATTCGTACATACGGTCACTATTCATGCGTATGAACACTATTTTTACGTATAATTACTATTCATATATACGGTCACTATTTATACATACGGATACTATTTATACATACGGATAATATTCGTACATACGGTCACTATTCATACGTATGAATACTATTTTTACGTACGATTACTATTCATATATACGGTTACTATTCATACGTATAGGTACTATTCATACCAGAAATACAGAATACAATCTGTAAAAGAGTACACCAGGTAAGTTCCCAGGAAAGAGTGGAGGGTCACACTGGACACACTTAAAAACCAGGTCTTTCCTTAGCCAGAACTTTCCTAGACATGTATTCTTCACAGTTTACATTCTATTTCGGTAATCAGAGAATCAAAATAACATATAAACAGCTAAGGACAGTTTTTCTGATGTGGAAGATCAGCCAAAGCCGCAACCACAGAGCATACTTAAGAAAATAACTTCTAAATTTGAAAGACATAGAAAGGGCATAGTATCCTTACCTAAGCTGAAAAGAAAAGGCCCAAAATCTCAGAGGCCTAGCATTTGAGTAAGAGAAACTTAAGGAGAGAAGAAGAGAAGTTGAAGGTGTGAGTTTAGAAGTGAAATGGAAGAGCCTATTTATAAGAAAAGTCAACGGTACTATTTATCACTATGCACTAATAAAATATTCAATTTACTATTCATGAAAATGACATTTCTAATAAAATAATTCACGTTAATCATTTACGGTTACTGTGCAAATTGTCAGGTGGCTTACTATTGAAAAACTTAAGGGGAAAACTATCATTTCACCTTAAACCTTTAAGTTTCTTTTCAATTCAGTCCTTTCACTTTAGTCCCTGAGGGTATTTTTACACATAAAACGTCATTTTCTCCCACGAACTTCTTTCTAGTTTTTTTTCTTATGACCAAACCACATCTAGTACTTGACATTTCGATTGTATAAATAAACAGTACCATATACATAAATAGTATTATATGGGTGAATAGTACCGTATACTGAAATAGTAACAGTAGTTTGTAAACAAATATTTATATTTTATTTTTCATGGGTATTACAAGACTCAAGTCTAAAAAAACTAGAAAGATGTTTTAAGTGTCTCAAAAAATACATTTCAAAAAATAAAGACTGAAAATAAAAATAAGAAATATTTTTACAAATCAAATAGATCATTTTTAAACTTTTCTCAATTCTCCCTTGATTATCTTCTTGCTTATAAAGTTTCAAAATAAATCCCAAGCATGGTAAAGATAAAATTTGGTCAATCTCAACTAGTCAACTTCACTAAAGTTTAGGATTTAAGATTTATGGTAATAATTTTTGTCTCCCTGCAGCTCTACTGGTACTTGGAACCCACGCTATGCTTTATATTTATATTTATTCACTTTTTATTGTGAGGGGAAAAAGAAGTACACATACACAAGTTACAAACCTGGCTCTCTCTTTTTTTTTTTTCTATCTAGAATAATTAAACAGACAAGACAATGGATAAAAGTCTGGTAAAAGCATCTATGAATGAAAGATGAAATACTTATTTGCAATGTATTACATTAGTGAGGCAACTGTAAAATAAAAATGTAGCAAATCTTATTCATACACTTTGAACTCCTTAAATATATAACTACAAAGAAAATCCAATGCAGTATGACCCCACTCTGTTTCAAAAAGGCACTCCGTTCAAAAAGCGTTTGTAGAAATCCAAGGACTCTTGTGGTTTATATTCTGGAACAGTGTGTCCAGCTCCCTGCATCAATACAATCAAAAACAGTATTAAGAGGAAGCCACTCTAAGTTAATTTCCCAAAGCACTATTAATGTTAAATTCGCATTACACAAACCTTTATGGTTAGAAAAGTGAGATTTTTGTCATATCCTTGAGTGTACCTGCAATCCAACAAACAAAATTGACTCAAAAACTCCGGTCAATATGGGTCCTTTCTGCTTTGTGAAAGCAATTCTTTTGGGGATTCATTTATGATAGTGAGATGCATTTTTTTATAGATTTTATTACGGAGAGGTCGGTCTTTGGAGATTAACTTCCCCAACCTTTGATCTTTATTGAAATTAGTGACTTGTTAAATAAAAAAAACACACAATGACATGGATTTCAAGATAATGGAGAAATAAGAAAACTCGACCTTCAAGAAGGTCAGATTTTCTATAGCAAAACCCTTTTTTCTAATGTGGTGTTGGGAATTGAAATGGGAGTGGAAGAGTCTGACATCAAAGGTGGATGCACTAACATATAAACTGGATTAATAGCCTCGTAATGCAATGGTCTAAGGATTTTTGGTCAAAATGTGTTGATTATTGAGTTAATCTTAAAAAGATTATAATTTTTTTAATTTAATCCTTGAAAGATTTAGTATTTCAATTTAGTTCTTGAAAGATTTAGAGTTTGTTTGATTTGTGAAAACATTTCCTAAAATGTTGAATACATCATTTTGGTATTTTCATATTTGAGCTTATTTTAAGAAATGTTTTCAAGAAAATATTTTCAGTCAACTCAACCAAATGCATTTTCAAGCGTATTTTTTATTTTTAATAAAAATAAAAATAAAAAATATCCAAACCAAATAGGCCCTTATATTTTTCTCAATTTGATCACTCTAGTGTTAAATAATAAAATCTACCACTAATCTTAAATTTATGGTTGCCAAAAGTCATTTTGAAAAACAAATAGACTAAATTAAGACTAACACAATTTTTTGAAGACCAATTTGAGATACTTAAATTTTTAAGGACTAAACTGAGATAGTTATAATTTTTTATGATCAAATTACTAATTTACTCTCAAGTATATGAGTATAGTTCTGAAATTTAAGTATTCAGCGAGTGACGCTACCATATTTACTTATGTTTTAGCTCAACAATACTATAAGATCGATACGAAATATTTAGGGACTAAATTGTTATGACAAAATAAAGAGAAAATGGCAGGAGGCGTACCCAGCAACTTGGCCGTTGGAAATCCAAGCCCTCCATTCATCCACAATCTTGTACCCCATTGCTCTCGTCCATGCTTGGCTTCCAGTGAAGGGGACACACATATCATGATCGCCACTACCAAATCCATACAAACATTAGGCCTTCTTATACAAAGAACAAGCATGTGAGTAATTTGACAGTGTGTGCAACAACAAACATGTGCACAAATAACTTCAGATGTAAATATATAATGTGAAAATGGACTAGTTTGAAAACTTAGGGTCTGTTTGGTTTGTGAAAACATTTCCTGTTTTCATTTTCAATTTTCATTTCCTGAAATGCATTTCCTGAAACACTGAAAACATCTTTTTGGTGTTTTCAAATTTAGGCTTATTTTAAGAAATGTTTTCAAGAAAACGTTTTCAGTTAACTCAACCAAACGCATTTTCAAGTCTATTTTCTATTTTCAGTGAAAATAAAAATAGGAAATGTCCAAACCAAACAGGCCCTTACCTGTATATAAGTGCTCGATATCCTTTGGAAGTTAGGTTCCTGTGGTACTTGATCATGCTCCCAGTATCGTGATTGTACTCAATTTTTCCGGTACACAACTCCCATTTTTCGACCACACTTTCCTATTTAGTCAAAATAATCACGTCATAAATCTTAAATTCAAATTCTTGTCCCGTCATATACCAACTTAAAATAACGATTGATTAGTGCTTTTGTCGAGAACCTCACCTCTACAGTATGAAGTGCCTCCCTAACCATTTCATTGTTCAACCATGTGGTTGCAACCTCATCATCCTATAGGATAATATTAGAAAGCAGATAATGAATGAATATATGATACAAGTATGAGTGAAACAAAGAGATTGAAGCAAAATTAGAACTCATCACCCCCTCATGAGCAATGAAGTTTTTAAAACCACTAACCAAGATAGAAGATAGTTTCAGTATGTAATCAAAATTCAGCAGTCAAGTCTCTCTCACTATATTGATCACTATGTCAGGGCTATGCTTTTCTCATAATTTAATAATTTACATTAGTGGTGAATGACTTAGTAGTCTAAAATTGTATACATGTAGGCAACAAATAGTCAAACTATCAAAATAGGTTAAATCTCGCAAGTTGGTTCGTGCTCACCCATATTTAGACAGACTTAAATAAGAATTTTTTAGCTCGTTCGACCTGCGAGCTAAATAAGGTTTACAAGTTGACTCGCAATTTTTTTAGAGCTACTTCTTTTTTTTTTTAGCGTTGAACAATTCAGGCCTATGCTTTCTAGCCGAACCCATTTCAATTTTGAATTGGATTCATCTGCAGAACCCTACCCAACTACTCGATAGACAAATAGATATCCATAGAATCATACACTATGAAAAATCAAAGTGAAGCAAGGAAATCATTACGAAGGACAAAACTTAATAAGGTTCTCCTATAAAAACATATCATGTGAAGAATTCTTTTGAAAGAATAAATCACGTTGTATCAGAGCTGTACAAAAAACAAAAGCAAAAACAAAAACAAAAGCCCACTGTCATGTTTTATTGAAGAATTTAATAACAAAGATCGAAAAAATAGTGCAATAAGATATCAACAAAGCAACCTACCGTGCATGGAACATTGTTCGTATTGCTAAGTTGTGGCCAAGTTGGTACAATTCCATCTCTCACGGGAGCTCTGAGAGGCCAAGCACGACCAAACATCCTCTTTCTGACAGGCAAAGGCTTATCAGTCTTACCTAATTGCAAGAAGCTTGTTGGCAACTTAATATCTGATGTTGTAATTTTCTCTTCACCATTGCCATGAAAACATGGCTCTAGAATATCATATATATTTAACTCTGCAACGTCCTAGAATAGCAAGAACCATCAGTGACTACCTAATTCATCATTCTTGCAAGAATTATTACGTAGTTTAACATTTAATTTAGGTTGGCTCTCGGAGTTTAACTCAATTTTCATACATGATTTATCAAGGCCACTTAAGCGAAACTGGGGGCATGACATGCCACATACATGGCGGTTGTCAAGATCAAGATATCATGTAGGATCGGAAAGGGCATATGATAAATCGAATCGAGAATCGTAAAATTCTATTAAAAATATAAAATAATATATATAATGATATAAATTTTGCAAATAATACAAAATTATAAAAGTCTCATTATATTTCAATAAAATAAGCTCAAATGTTATACAATTAGTTAAAAAAGTAAAGAGTAACCTTCACTTTTTATTGTATTTAGAAACCTTTTTTTTCTCACTTAATAGATATTTTCTTCTTCAAAACTTATAATATTATATCTTATTGTCAACATTCACTAAACTAAATTAAAAATTAAACAAATTGTGAGTGGTAAGACTGTAATTGTATAGTATTAGTAAAGATTTAAGTTAGTTTAATGACTTTTTTTATCCCAATTAACCTAATAAATTAGAAACATATTAACAAATAAAAAAATGAGAAAACTCAAAATATTATAGGATTGATAAAATAGTAAAATCACAAAATTTTAAGATTAAAATTGAGATCATAGTAGATTTAGATCTTACACAGGATCGAAATTATTCGAATTATTTAGAATCGTAAGATCTTAAGATTTAAATCAAGATCTTCACAACTTGAATGAATTTGACATTGTATACTCTTACTAGTTTTACTGTTACAAATTATGCATATTTAAAGTGTTACAATGTCACCTAGTTGGCCATTTTAGCATAATTTAATGACAAGATCAACTTACAATATTTTGAAATTATAGAACTGCAATTATAAAATTTTGAATCATATATGGGGACTAAATTTAAAATCGATTGAAATTTCAAAAAAAAAAAAACATAGTAACTTAACATAGTTAATATACCTCGTCAACTTTTGCAAGCTTTTGTGAACATGCTTGACCGAGCGGCTTATAGAAGTTTCCGTTGCACTCTGCTACAACGTCCTACAACATTAACCATGGAATATGAATTATATGGAAAATGTAAGAAACAATAAGAATAAGAAAAGGTAGCAATTTTGTAAACAAAATGGTAATGTTATAAAAAAAACATAGCAAGTATGAACTCATATTAATGTTCACAAAAAAAAAAGGTTCAAATTGTCTAAATATCAAGTATTAATTGTTTTTGTATTCCAATAAAACAATTATGACAATTGATCACTAAGTAAATTGACATTTTGTTGTCAAAAGATAACATTGTTCCGATTTGGTCCCTAAAGTTAGAATAGGAAGGTCTTGTTCTATCAAGATCAATGGTCCAGAATAAAACTTTACTTAAAAAGGACAATTTTTATAAAAAGGAAAAAAAATTTTAGGTCATTGATCTTGATGTGAAAACAATAATGAATGGAAAATACTCTTTGGAGGATTGAAATAAAACGAATAAAATTTGGAGGACCAATTGATTTAGAGGATTAAAACGTCAGGTCACTCTTGATTAATTTGGGTTCTATTTTTTGAGGAAAAAAAATATGATAATAATTCAACATGTGACTTTGCTATACAATTCAGGGTTTTGTTTGTTTTTGTTACCTCATACAGATTATCTGAGATAAGACCCATCCCATGTGTAAATGGTACAAGAGCATTGCCATCAAATTCTTCATCTGTGACACCATTTCCTACCATATAACCCTACACACAACAACTTCAGCTTTCACCCACAACTCTGAAAACATAATCATATCACTCACTTAAAGGTCTAAATTAAAGACCTTGAAATTCAGATTGGGCTTTGCACCAGCATCAATTCCTGTCAAACATTCACAAACTTCACCTTAGATCTAATTCTAATACATTGACATTCATACTGGGCTTTGCACCTCAGACTGGGCCAGCCCATTCTTTTAGTTTCTCATAAGTATTCTCTACACGGTCCCAGCAAAAATTCAAATCTTAATTCACTATTTTGTAGAAGACTAACTCATTCTGTTAATTGACTATTCTAAATCTAATACATATAATTCGACACTTAAGAGACAAGTTATATTACCTTTGGCTATTTCATAAGCAAGAGTAGGCACATAAATTCCGGCATAAGACTCTCCAGCAATAAAGAGCGGGTTGGGAAGGAACTCAGGGTAAAGTTGAAACCACTGTTTTTTTTTTTTTCAAAAGATTAATGTAGAAAGGTAAGCAAACTCAGGAAATGCAGAATTATATTGATTCAAATATTTTATATTTTTCAGTTGTTTCCATAACTACCTTGAGGAGAAAAGCATGTGCATCAATGGCAGTCTTTGTGTCTCCAGTATTGTAATCAGAGTCAGTCTTTGAGTAAGAAAACCCCACACCAGCAGGAGAATCTAAATATATAATGTTGGAGACCTACAATACAATAACAGTTAAATGTATACATTGATAATAAGACTTTCTAGAATATAACACACAATTGTATATTGATGAATCTTACTCAGCTGACTAAGAAAATTAAAAAAAAAAAAGACTAAAACTCTATTCTAATCTCTCACAGACGGGATACTTTTTAATTTAGTCCTTTGCAAAATTGTAAGAGGCCAAATTGAGAAGTATTCCATATATAAGGGACTAAAATGTAATACTAGTAAAAAAAGGTAATTTAGTATTTTCATCTCCAAAACATCAATAACTCTTCAATTTGGTTCGCCAAAGAATAACCCTCGCAATTTAGTTCTTTGATATTTTTTCACTAATCATTTTTGTCCCGTTGGAAGACCACGTGGCGTCGTTATAGTGCCTAGTCCCCATTGCTTTCATAAATTGAAGGACTAAAATGACTGAAAATAAAAGTTATTGAGAGATAAATTGAGAATAATACACTTTGAAGGACCAAATTAAGAAATTAGCCAAGTATTTTACTTCCAAAAAAAATCCTTTTCAGAGTAAAGCACAGTTTAAAAAGTTGAGACTTGAAACCTTGGACCAACTGTAAGGATTGAGGTGCAATTTGGGAAGACTTCCCCTGGTCTCTGCTGCTTCAAAATTAAAAGGACCTGAAAAACATCATGAATTGGCCAAACATTAAATTACAAATTAATGAACCTAAAACAACAAATTTATCCTAGGAGAATTAAGGAAAGGATTAAAAATAATTCACAAAAGCAGCAAAACAATTTTCTGTCAATCTTCTTAAGGAAATTGTGCATTAAGAATATAAAACATTGTTGAGGACAAATGTAAGATATATCCATGTGTTGAGATGATGTGTTAAAGTCCTGTTTAGATAAATAGTTTATTTAAGTGCTTAACAATAAGCGCTTATATATAAGTTATTTTTATAATTGAAGAGTTTATAAGAGTAAACTTCACATAAACTATTTTCAGCTTATTTTTATAAGTTATTTTGGAGAGTTTATGAAAATAAATTAAAAACAGCTTATTAGTATGTCATAAGTTATTTTTATAAACTCTCTCAAACGTGTATATAAGCGTTTATGCCATAAAATAAGTCATAAACTCAAAATAAACTCTTCCAAACATATCCTAAAAGTGAGATAATAGCATTTCAGTGATTAAACAACTCAATAAATATGCTTTATTCAGAGGTTAATAAAAGAGAAGGCCAAAAAAATACAAGGGCACAATATTTCCCATTAAACTAAGATTTACTTGTAACTTCAAATTTTCTTCTTTAAAATAAATTAAAACGCTCCTTGTTCACCGGAAAAAAGACAATGAAACGTAAATTTTCAGTTTCATGGTTAACCCTAAACTTAAACTTTCTATTTAAAAGAACCACACTAATCTCGTGATGAGGCTCATCTCCCGCAACATAACTCCTTTAAATATGATTAAAAAAAACTCTATTTATTTGGAAAAAAAAAAGAAATAAAAAGTGTAAACTTTCTACTTCTTATAACGTTAAAAGACTACGTTAGAAAACCGTGTCACCAACTTTAAGCCCCCTCCCAACAAAAATTTGCTGATTTTTCTCCTCTTTTCCCCTTTACAACTGTCCATCTAAAGAAGATTGAAACTGGTGATAATTGAAGATTTAGAAAACTAGGATTAAATTTTAACACTTGGTCTTACATGAATTAATTTGAGACAATTATAATTTTTAAGAGATCAAATCAGTAATTTAATTAAAAAAAAATAAAACAAAAAAAATTCAATGCCATGTGAGAATCACAGTTGTGATAGATCGTTTTTGAACATAATAGTGTCACAGTGTTGAACCAACACAAACTATCTAGTCAAATGTCACATTACGTCGATCGAATTGTTCATGTTGATTCAACACCATGCTGATCAGTAGAGAACTCGATCCCTTTGAATGTGATATAAAAAGGAAAAGGACAGTTAATGTAGGAATAGAATGATGACCGTGCTCATAGACGAAGCCATCGAAGCTAGAGCAGCCTGGTCCGCCGTTGAGCCATAGAACCACTGGATCCTTTGAGGGATTGCTTTCTGATGCCACGAAATAGTAATACAAGTTCCTTCCATGACCTTCATCTACTGTCACGTACCTTCATCATCCCAAAACAAATAAGCCACGTCTTTCTTGTTAAAGAAATCACAAAATTATTTGTTTAACCCTTAAAAGACTATAATTATTTTAATTTAGTCTTTAAAAGATATATATTTTTTTTTAATTTATTTTTTTTAACAGTTAAATAACAAAATCTATTGCTGTTATATTTTAAATTTTTCACTTTGACAAATAAAAAAATTAAATTAAAGTCAACTTAATTTTTTAAGAATTAAATTAAAATAGTTAATTTATTAAATACTAAATAAAAATAATTATAACCTTTTAAAGATCAAATCAATAGTTTCCTTTTAAAAAAAATTCATTTGTCCAAGAAACAACCAAAAAAGAAAAGATGTGACGAGACATTGCTGAATAAGGAATAAAAGCAATATATATATATATATATATACCCAAAAAAGGGCCAGGAATCAGACACAAAGAAAATCTTCCTTTTCGAGGAAACCCAACATCCAAATCTTTTCATTAGAGTTCTTTTGCCAAAAAAAAAACCCAGAATTTGTTAACAGGCAATCTGAAGTCTGAACCAATTGCAGAAACAGGAAATATAAAAGCCAAAAAGGATATATATATATATGCAGTAAAGAGCTAAACTATCAGACATAAGAAAAATCTTTCTCAACAAACAAATCCAAAATCTAAAATTAAACAAAAAAAAAAGCCACCACACAATGTTCTTTTTGGATTTTTTCAAGAGTATCTCCCTCTCATAGAATGAAGGAATCAATCCCTTGCCCTAGAGTGCTAGTCGCAACCCAACACTATCCGATACTGGTCATCTAAAGTGAGACTCACATGGATCCCATCTATTCATATCTATTAGACGACACAAGACCGCCCAACACTCTTGCTATACAGCAGAAGATCTGGTCGCTAGAATGAAATATTACTCTCTTTTAGCTTATTAAATATAAAAACTCTCCGAATTAGCACCTTCAGGAATTGAATGATTACTAATCCTAGAGTTCTTACAGCCATTACCACTGTGACTAGCTAACCAATATAAGGTGAATAATATTCTTAAAAAGACACAGAAAAAGAAAAAGAAAAATAAATTGTTAAGAGAGAATAATAGGAACAAAAAGGGATATAGTGTACCCAGCGTAGTGCTTGGAAGGGAAAGTCCCATTGAAGCCAGGAAGGTGTGTGACAAGAGCACTTTCTGGTGCTGAATGGGTCACTAACACAGAGCTCAAGAGAATGTGAAGTGAGATAAAGAAGTAGACCAAACAATTAGTGTTAGGCTTAGCCATTTTGGTTGAAATCTCAATCTCTTTATGAAAAAACACACAGAGCACAGAGGCCAATTTATACAGGAAAGATGTGAAGAAACTGATGAATGATGTAATGATGAATAATGTGGCCTCTTGCAACTTGATAAATGTGACTTGTTTTACTTGCAAGGTAAGAGTTGCTAGAAGTTATGTGAGAAACAAGAAATGGGACCCATTTGCACTAAAAATACTTAAACTGATTGGGAAAAATTAAAGAGAGAGATGTAGAAAGTGGCGTTTCAGTTTAGAAGTAGTATTTTTTAAGTTCCACTTCTCAAGCATGGTGGAGACATGCTTGGGTCACAGTGCTGTCACAGTGACAGTCCTGTGAAAGCCAAATATTTTGCTTATCAAGAACCCTCTATGGAAAGTCATAGTTATTTTAATTTCTGGATTATTGAAATATCAAATGTCTAACTCAATTTACTTTTGAGAGATTATACTTGTCTTAGATTAGTCTTTTTTTGTTACTAAATTAAAAAATTAACATTGTTAAATATTAAGAGAGGTGCTCACATTTAATACTCGATAGTGCTATCAAGATCTTGTGCAAGATCGGAATGAGCACATAATAGATCAAATCGAGAATCGTAAGATCTTATGAAAAATATAAAATAATATATATAAAATATATATAATGATATAAATTTTGTAAATAATATAAAACCATCAAAGTCTCATTATATTTCTATAAAACAAGCTCAAATATCATACAATTGATAAAGAAAAAAAATAGAGAGCAACCTCCACTTTCTATTGTATTTAGAAACCTCTTTTTCTTACCAAATAGAAATTGTTTTTTTTTTCAAAACTTATAACACTATATCTCATTATTAATCTTCACTAAACTAAGTTAAAAATTGAACAAATTATGAATGGTAAGATTGTAATTGTATAATATTAGTAAAGACTTAAATTAGTTTAATAACTTTTTTTATCTCAATTAACCTAATAGATTAGAAACATATTAACAAATAAAAAATGACAAAAATTCAAAATAATATAGGATTGATAAAATCATAAAATCATAAAATTTTAAGATTTAAATTGAGATCTCAACAGATTTAGATCTTACATAGGACAATGATCGTTTGAGTTGTTTGGAATCGTAAAATCATAAAATCTTAAGATTTAAATTAAGATCTTGACAACCATGATGCTTTGGATATGATTGCCTCTAGTGGAAGATAAATGTGGGAAATCGAAAATTTTCTAAATTAAAACGTTTGATTTTTTTTAAAGATAAAATTGAAGCAATTACAATCTTTTAGAGATCAAATTAGTAATTTACTCTTTTCTTTAACATGTGAAAAGCCTTTGAAAAGGAAGGGAAATTATTGACAAAAATTTTATGTCCTAATTTAGTCCCTAAATGATTACATTTGTCTCAACTTGTTCATTTTCATTGTTAAATTTTAAAAATTTCGTTGGCAAAAGTTATTTTAACAAATAAAAGGACCAAATTAAAATAAACACAATATTTTGGGATTAAGTTAAGACTATTCATCTTTTAAAGACTAAATTGAAACAATTACAATTTTTTAAAGACGAAACCAGTAATTACTCTTTTCTTTATCTTGTGAGAAGCCTTAAAAAGGAAGATAATTTTTTTATGAAGATATTAATAGTAGGTATTTATTGTTAACTAAATATGCAATCCTGCTAATTACCAAAAAGAAACAGATTTAATCCTGCTAAAGTTTAATCACATCAAAATAAAATTATAGTCACAGATTCTATTTATAAATTCTTCTTTCATATATGGTATTGAATTTTTTTTTAAAAAAAAAACATCACTTTGGCTTCCTTTTTTATTGCTTTTTGTCAATAAAATTTATGCTTGTTTAGATTTTTATATGTGTGTGTGTGTATTTAAAAATTACTGCAATTCTTTTTTAAAGCACTACAAGAGATACCTTTCAAAAAAGCATCTATGATTATTTTAAGTTAAAATATTTAAAAATAATTTTTATATTAACAAAATTTAAACGTATCCTTATTTTAAACATATTAATTAACTTTTTACTAGTTTAAATATAAGGTTTTAGGGACAGTAAAAACTTGGGGGTTTTGGCTTATTCTCGTTTTACATATTTATGTAATTTTTATTATTATTATTATTATCATCATCATCATCAAACACTATATTAATTGATTTTTTTAAAATACTTTTATAAGATTTTTATCAAATCGAATAATAACTTTTATATAACACGCATCCAACGATTATTGAAAAAGTAATATTTATTAACGGACACTTAATTAATCCATTGGGCGTTTCATTTACAGTTTCTTTATGTTACCATTAAATTAATATAAAAATAATAAAAACAATTTTGACGGTCAAAGACCAAAATATGGGTGAAAATTGTTTTTTTAAGGAAAAAGGAAAAAGAATAAACAAAGAGTTTAGTCTATTATGTCAAGAATTTTCTACCAAAAAATGTCAACCAATAATTGTAGTGATGCAATATTATATGTTAGTTGTTTTACTGATGGTTGAGTTTTTTTTTTTTAAATGAATTTTAGATATTCAATTAATTTTGACTATATTAACAATTTAGTCTTTAAAAAATTGATTGTTTAGTCTTTGAGAGTTTAACTCTACATGATTTAGTCCTTGAATATTATGAATTTAATAATTATTATTATTGAGTTAATCTCTCAAAAATAAATAAATATACAATTTAGTCTTATAAAAAGATCAATTTATATTAAATTTATAAGTTATACTAACTTATTCACGAGTTAAATTTTAAAGATTAAGCAATAAAAAATATGTCTTTTAAATACCGATTTGTATGTTTAGACGTTACACGTTCAGTAAATAACTAATAAAATAGAACGTTACTTCTATGTAACAACTACGCCATGAAACTTAGTACGGCAAATAATTTGGTCTTCTACATTTTCATTATAATGTATATCCTTAATATTATAATTATATAAGGTAAAAGCTCTTATTAAGAGACGCTTTATTATAAATTTCCTAATATTTTTTTATCAATATTGTATATTATTCCACCGATGACATGTTGTCATAGAAAACAAATTCCATATCAATCATAGTGTATTTTGTGTGTATAACTTGTTATATAGATTGTAATGTGTTAAAATAGAATTTAAGTTTTACATCCAACAGGAAAAAAATATATGTGTAAAGATATTTAAATGATACCCTATAGAACGCAGGCTCAAAGATTTGAAATATTTTTGGCAATAAAATTATTAATATTTTGAATTCATATATTTTTAAGAAATTGGATATTATTAAGCAAGTGGACTGCCAAAGAAAGATATTATAGATATTATAGTATGGCATGAAACTTAGTATGGCAAATAATTTGGATATTACTAATAGGTGGGGTCCACAGCTTTCTGAGAGCTATGAGCTGCTAGGGACTCTCCCAAACTTTTTCTTTTCCTAATATCTACAATCTTTAGATGGTTGTAGGTTTAAACTCTCCCATAAGGTTGTGACCACATCTATTAGTGTAGCGCCCACAGCCAACCAAGGATTGTGAGTGCCAAAGAGAGAAAAAGTATGAAAACTATCCCTTATGGAAGAGTCTCTGGCAGTCTATAACCCTTGGATGGTTGTCGGTGCTAGAGAGAGAAAAAGTATAGGAGAGTCCCTGGTTTGTGAGCCCCACTTATTATTGTGAGGCTTACAACCATCCAAGGGCTGTGGGTGCCAAAGAAAAAAAAAGTATGGGGGAGTGGCTTCTCTCCCATAGTTTCTCTATCCCTAGCATCCACAGTCATCAAAGGGCATTAGGGTGAAGACCATATGTATCCAAGGGCTTCCTTGAGTGCCTGTGGGTCCTACCTATTAGTGTGGGGCCTTCTCTCCCTTATGGGAGAGTTTACGGCATGTTTAGTTCGCAATATAGAATAAGAATAGAAATGAAAAGAGAAATGGAAAAGGAGAGAGAATATAAAAGGGAAAAGGAAAAGAGAAAAACATTGTTTGGTTCGCAATGAAAAAATGAATAGCAAAGAGAAAATAAATATTTTGGTATGTATTTTTAACATGGTAGTTTTACTAAATTACCCCATTTATATTTTTATTTAAAAAAAAGAAAAGAAAAAAACACGCCTCAAATCCAGATGCTTCTTCTCTTCTCTGTGCCTCTTTCTCTCTCTCTCTCTCTTGGTGACCCATTCTTAAAACCCGAAGCAACATTCAATCTCAGCATCTCTTGTTGCATCATATTTTGATGCTCTCTAGTCGCCATGGCAGCAACAACCAACAGGTGAGGCTGAGGCTCCAAGATCTTGCTTAGTCTTGCGAATGGCGAATTGGGCCCTGTTCACCAAAATCCCCATCATCGCCAGTGGTATCATCATGTTGGGAGGCTATAGGGGCGGAAGCACAAGCTGAGGGCTGAGATAGGAAGCGAGCTCTACGAGAGGCCGGTGATGGAGCAAGGCAGCATTAGACCACATTTACCCAGAATAGCATTTATGGCTTCAAAATTGCAAAGCAAAGTGGAGAAGCACGACAACGTTTGAGGGAACGAAGGGAATTTCAAGTGTTTTCTATAGTGAGAAGCTATTTTCCATAGTTACTCGGAAGGGAAAACAGGAAGGAAAAAATGGCTGCCACATCAACATTTTTTCCACACTGGAATAGAGCCTCTCCTAAGCGTCTTGCAAACCAAACAAGGAGAGATCTACTGTACACAAGAATTTCGCCTTCCATTCCTCTCCTTATCCTGAACCAAACATGTCGTTAGTGTAGGGCCTTCTCTCCCTTATGGGAAAGTCCTTGGCAGCTAGGACTCTCCTATACTTTTTCTCTCCCTGGCACCCACAACCCTTGATGGCTATGGTCCCACACTAATAGGTGGATCCCACAAGCATCCAAGGGTTGTGGGTTACCAGGGACTCTCCCATAAGGGAGAGAACCCACCTACTTGAGAGGGAGTGGGTTCTCTCCCTAGCGCCCACAACCCTTGGATGGTTATAGGCCCTAAATCCAAGGATTGTAAGTTGCCAGAGAATCTCCTACTTGGGACGGAGTGGGTTCTCTCCCTGGCACCCACAGTTATTGGATAGTTGTGGAATCTAAATCCAAGGGATGTGGGCTGTCAAGGACTCTCCCATACTTTTTCTCTCCTTAGTACCCACAGCCCTTAGATAATTGTAGGCTGCCAATGACTCTCCAATAAGGGACAGAATGCCCCACACTTAAAGGTGAGGCTCACAGGCATCCAAGGACTGTGGGTTATCAAGGACTCTCCTATACTTTTTCTCTCACAGGCATCCAAGGGTTGTGGCTGCCGAAAAAACTCACTTTCACTTGGGAAGGAGTGGGTTTTCTCTCATACTTTTTCTCTCCCCGTCACCCATATCTCTTGAATGGCTTTAGGCCCCACACTAATAGGTGGGGCTCACAGGCATATAAGAGTTGTGGACTGCCAGAAACTCTCCCACAAGGAGTGAAGAACTGTACTGGCTGGTCTGACCGAGAACTGGCTAAGGGTCCGGTCCAGTTCATAGGAAAAATTGGTCATTGGCTAAATTGATACGAAATCGATTGAACTGGTTCCCAATTTTTTTTTTATTTTGACCTCAAACCCTAAAACGACGTCTTTTTGAGGGTGCTTAACAAAAATGGTATATTCATTTATGCCATGCCTGTGAAGTCAAGAAGCAAAAGGGGAAAAGGAGAAACCCCTAAATCAGTCAAATCTCCCATTGTCGTCATTACTAGTGGTGTTTCTCGGGTCTAGGTCGCCGACAACCCTCCTCCGGTATGATTGCTTCGAAGATCGACATTGAACGGGTTTGGGTTGCCTCTTCTTGTTGGGTTTGGGTCTTCGACTCTTCGCTGCTAGTGCCACCGACTTCGCCACCGATGCTGAGCTTTCCTCCACGTAGCCTCCCTCCGTTTAAGACTCTGAAAGCTGTAGTCGTCTTCTCAAGGTAAGCTTCTTGTCTTCTTCCCCGATGACAAGCCTCCCTGTGCTAGTGTTTCCATTTCCTTTCTTCTACTTTTTATTTTTGATTTTTGTTGAAATATGGAGAGATTTCTTATTTGTGGTTTATGATTCCTTATTTTTGTTTATGATTCCTACTGTTAGTTGTTTATGATTCCTGCTGCTGATGGTTAATATACGATTGCTTCAAATTTGTTTTATTAGTTTTTGATTCCTTATTAGACATGAATTAGTTTCAGTTTGATTAAGGGAAAAAAGATGGATGAATTAGTTTCAATTTATGTTACAGAAATAGAATGGATGAATTTGATGAATTAGTAAATTAATCAATTCAATTTGATTAAGGGAAAAAAATGAAAAAGACATTGTTCCTGACTATTAACAAGTTTAATTTATTGAGAAATTGCAATCTTTAATTCGTCATTGATTGATTCTTAGTCATGGATAATAATCAATCATAAAAAAGAGGAGAAAATCAATCTACAACAGCCTCTTTTGCTTCATCATTTCCTGGAAAATCTAATCCGGGGTGGGAATATGTTGCTTTTAAAAAAGAAGGGAAAAACAATGTGTATACCTGTTTATTTTGTTCATCAACATATAGAGGAGGAGGTATAAATAGAATGAAGCAACATCTTGCTAGCAAAACAAGTCAAATTAGTTCTTGTAAGAAGGTGCCGCATGATGTTCGCTATAGAGTGATTGAGCCTGTGAAACAAGTGCAAAATAAGCCAACAAATGATGAGATTGATGAAGCATATGATGAGCTTGATAAAAATGAAAGTGTACAAGAAGTTGAGGAAGTTCAACTAACTAAAAAATGATTACCTTTCAAGGGAAAAGAAAAAGTGTAGGTAATTATTTTGCTCCTAGGACAACTTCAGGTTCCTAACCGAGTCATAAAAGTGTACTATCTAGTAAAGAAGCCATAAATAATGCTGACATGGCAATTGCTAGGTGGTTTTATGATGCATGTATTCCTTCTAATGTAATACAATCTCCTTATTTTCCTCATGCTTTAGATGCAATTGCAGCTATTGGACCTGGGTATAAAGGACCAAATTATTATCAGTTGAGGACAAATTTGTTAGGAGGTTGTAAAAAAGAATGTCAATTACTTGTTGATGGTTATCAAAGCAATTAGGCTAAGACTAGTTGTACTATCATGGCTGATGGTTGGACCAATCAAAGACAAAAAACTTTGATAAGCTTCTTAGTTTACTGCCCTAAAGGAATGAGTTTTGTGAAATATGTTGATGCCTCAAATATAGATAAAGATGCAAGCAACTTGTGTAACTTGTTTTGTTAAATCATTGAGTGGGTGGAACCAGCTAATGTTGTTCATATAGTAACCGATAATGCAGCCAATTATGTAGCAGCAAGTAGATTGATACATGATCAATATGAATACATCTTTTGGTCGCCTTGTGTTGCACATTGCTTGAACCTTCTTCTAAAGGACATTTGTAGCATGCCTTATATAGCAGATCTTACATCAAAGGCATCAAAGATAATCGTCTTTATTTATAATCATATGGTTTTCTTATCTTGGCTGAGAAAAAGAGAAGGTTGGAGAGAAATTGTGCGTTCTAGAGTGACTAGATTTGCCACCACTTTTATTACTTCAAAAAGCATTCATGATCATTAGATTGATTTGCAAGCTTTAGTGGTAGATAAACATTTTACAAGTTATAAGTTAGCAAAGACCGCTACTGGAAATGTTGTGAGTGCTATTATACTTGATAGTAAATTTTGGAATGATTGTTTCATGATAGTGAAGCTTGTGGCTCCTATAATCTGATTGTTACATATTGTTGATTCAGATAAACAACCTTCTTTGGGATATGTTTATGAAGGGATGCTTAGGATAAAACGTGCTATAAAGGAAATGTTTAAGAATAAGAAGCATATGTATAAGCCTTACACAGACATCATTAAGGCTAGATAGGATAAGCACTTGAAGCGTAATCTTCATGTAGTAGTGTATTTTCTCAATCCTACATTCTTTTATGATGCATCTTTTGTTGAGAACAATAACATCATGCAAGCACTTCTTGACATGTTTGACATCAAAAGTATATGTAAGGACATATCAGGTGCCATTAAAGAACTCCAACTATATCGTGATTGTGAAGGAACATTCAGTCAGGAAAGTACTCATAAGGTTAGCAAGACAATACGACCTGGTTAGTACCATTCTAATATAAATATTTTCTTATTTTAATTCTTTAATTGGATTATAAAATATATTTTAATGGTTTGAATCTTTTGATTTTGTAGATCAATGGTGGTTCATGTATGGGGGGAGTGCTCCAACTTTACAAAAGTTAGCAATTCGACTTCTTAGTCAAACATTATCTTCTTCGGGTTATAAGCGTAATTGGAGTCTCTTTGAATGTATTCATACAAATAGAATAAACAAATTAGAACATCAATGATTAAATGACCATGTTTATGTTACATATAATTTGCGTTTAAAGAATAGGTATATTGTATATTGATATCTTTTTAATTTAGTATGTCATTTATGTTATTTAGTTTTGTCATATAATTAAATCATTGTTGTTTTCATGATTTATTTTAAGTTGCAATACAAGAAGAGAAATTATGATCCTATTGATTATAAATCTATTGACAAAATTGATTTTTGGATTGTTGAAGAAGCACCCCTTGAATTTGATGATAATGAGTTTGAGAATGATATTTAAGAAGAGACCGTAATTCCTATACTTGGTGAATCTTTAAGACCTAATGGAGGTTATTTTTCAAAAAAAAATTAGATAAATTATGTATTAATCTTGTTAGTTTTTTAAGTATTAATCTTGTTAGTTGTTACATAATGTATTTTTTAACTTTATTTCTTAGGTGATGAAGAGGACATTATGGATCAAGATCAACTAAATGAAGAATCGCTTGAGAATTTTATCTCTGGATTTGTAGAGATAGTAGTGGTCCTCTCGGGTTTAATATAAATTAATTCATGTCATTTTGTTGGTTTTTGTTTATTATGAATGTTATTTTGATTTGTTGGTTTTTGTTTATTGTGGGTGTTATTTTGATTTGTTGAGTATTGTGGATGTTATGAATTATGAATTATAGATTAATTTCTTTCACTTATAGTTATTGATATGAATTTTTAATTATATACTTTATTTTAATATTTTAACTTATATATATATTTTTTAATTACTACCCGTTTAACCATGGTTCAACCACGGTCTGACTATTTAACCTTAAATCAGTGTCTCCACCGGCTCAATAACCGGTCCAGTTTTGAAAACTATGCTCTCACACTTACATACTTTTTCTCTTCCTGGCGCCCACAGGATTTGGAGTGGCTGCTCTTCGTGTAAGAAGAGCAGCCAACTCTTCCCTTGTGGCAACAGTTTTAACTGTTGCCACAAGTTTCAGCAACGGTTTAAAACCGTTGCTATAAGTGTTAATTGTGATATTTTTTTTACAAAATTTATAGCAACAGTTTTAAACCGTTGCTGAAACTTGTGGCAACAGTTAAAACTGTTGCCACAAGGGAAGAGTTGGCTGCTCTTCTTACACGAAGAGCAGCCACTCCAGATCCGACGCCCACAACTGTTGGATGGCTGTGAGCTACTAGAAACTCTCCCATAAGAGAGAGAAGGCCCTACGCTAATAGGTGGAGCCCATAGGCATCCAACGGCTATGAGTTGTCAAGGACTCTCCCATACTTTTTCTCTCCTTAGCACTCCACAGCTATGTAAGGGTTGTGGCCTGCCAAGGACTCTCCTATACATTTTCTTTCTTTGGCATCCACGGCTATCCAAGGTTGTGGGCTGCCAAGGACACTTCTATACTTTTTTTTCTCCCTGGCACCTATTGTCATTGGATAGCTGTAGACGTCATACTAATAGGTGGGTCCACAGCCATCTAAGGATTCTGCACTACTAGGGACTCTCTTATACATTTTCTTTCTTTGGCGTCCACAACCCTTGCATGACTGTGGGCCCCACACTAATTTGTGAGGGTGGGGCCACAACCATCCAATAATTGTGAGTTGCTAAAAACTAGAGAACTCACTTCCACTTAAGAGGGAAGGGGTTCTCTTTCATACTTTTTTTCTCCCTAGCACCCACAGCCATCCAAGGGCTGTGGGCTACCATGGGAGAGAACCCGCTCCCTACTTGGAATATTACACAATTGACATATCAAATACCAATCCATCAATATATCAATATGTAAAACTAGTTTAATAGGAGGTGATGTGACACCCCCTCTACCTAGCATGCCTTTTTTTTTTTCGTTTTTTTAAATTTTAAAATTGATATAATATATATTATTTTGTTAGAAATAATGTTATAATTTGAAAAGTCTTAGGTTACAATTTTTAATTACTTCAGTAGTTTAATACTTATTAATGTGCTATTTTAATTTTAATAATAAGAAGAATCAAAAAGGTCTAATTAACAATTTAATTGAAAGATCTTCCCTTTTATAATTAGGTTCAATTAACTAGATAGTTTAATATTATTTATGTGGTATTCTAATAGAAATAATGTCAAGAATTGAAAAGTGTTATATGTTATTCCACTGTAAAATGAAGAAAAATTTATGCTTATCAAACAAAATTACCTATTGAAAGGCAAAGAGTTGGACTTTTGCATGAAGAAACTTTAGAGGAAGAAAGAAAATGGTGTTGATCCTACTTAAATGTAGTTTTCTTACAATTTTTTATTGTTTCCTATTATTTTGACTTTGTTGAATTTTTGGTGGATGGTATCATTCAAGGTATTGCCATAGAATGTTGTCCTTCTAAGATATCGTTTGTGTCAACATTTTTATAAATTATTGGTAACTTTATTTTTAGTAGTTTAGATTACTGATGCTTTTTATTTTTCTGTCAATGAATATTTTGCAATTTGAAGCGTCATCTAAATAGTATTTATCTTAGTTTCTCGAGTATTTAGTACCACAATCCCTTAAGATGATATTTTTCTTACTCTTTATTATTTAAACGACCAGTACACTTGTCAAGTTCCCATCAGCCACAAATGCTAAGATAGTTGTTGATGAATATTAGGAACCATTCTTCATATTTTTAAAAATTATAGAGACTAAAAGCGTGATTTTTAAATTATAGAGATCTTAAATATATTTTAAAATTTTTTTCAGCAAGTGTCGCTGCTGCAATAGCTAATGGTACTGTAGGTGTAGATTTTTTCTTCTAGCCAGGCAAGCTGTTGCTCCCAAAAAAAAATCAAAATTAAAATTAGATATTTGGAGTAGTAATGTCTCAACTTTGATTCTTTGACAATTGGTAAAAATATTCAAACCAAAATTGTTATATTCAAAGTAATAATAGAGCTAATAAAAAAAAGGTGTTATAGTTAGGATAAAACTCTACTTTAATAAAAGCAAGGATAGTTCTAACTATCACAGTTTAGTTTGAACAATTTTTAAGACTACATCAAATTGAATCGCCGAGTTTGATTTTAAAAAGGGACAAATCGTTCAATTTAGTTTTTGATATGTTAAATTAAATCAAACCAAACAAAATTTCAATCTGATTAGTTTGAGTGGTTTGATTTGAGTTTGTTTTTGTGCATTTATTTCTTTTTTGCTCTAATTTATTTTTTTTCACAATTTTTGTTAAGAAATAACTAACAAAAACAATATAATAAAATGGTAAATTTAAGAGAAAAACGATATTAATAAAAAAAAAGACGTATTGATAAAAATTGAAAATTAAAAAAGAAGCTTGAAAATTGAAACAATACTACACCTATATGTAGTACTAGTTTAGTTTATTGGTTTATTCCAAACCCAAAACTGAATCAATTGCCTATAAATCATATATTTTAAATCACTGATTAATTTTTGTTTAATTTAGTTTGGTTTGGTAATAGAACATCGGCTGTAATTCATTTTGAACACTACAAATCACTAGTATTAAGAACATTGTATTTTTTTTGGATGCCTTCATTATACATTTAAAATTTTCAAAAAGAAAATACAAATTGTAAATTCTCAAAAATAATTTTTGGTTTAAGGTTTTAATTTTTAAACAATATGTTTTGACACGATACAAAAACTAATTACTTTACTACTTAAACTTCCGTTAGTCTTTAGTTCCATGTTTCATTTTTGAAATGAAACATTAAGTAAACTAAGAAAAGGCTTTGGACTTAAAATAGGATTAAGTAAATAAAGGAAAATTTTTTTATTATATTCAAATAAAAAATAAAAGAAACCCAGAGCAAAACATAGTTCCTTTCATTAAAAAAAAAATCTTTTTTTATACCACATGTGATAACTACACAGATTTCAAAATCAATTCAACAATTAAGAATTTGAGCTAAGCCTACACTAAATATAACCGACAAAGAAAAACAAATAAGGTAGAGGGTCAAATCCCACAAACAAATACCACTTAACTGATAAAAGAAAAAGAAGGGAACTAATTAGGAGTTCTCAAAAAGCAATGCAGCAATGTGTTCTACTTCTAGAGAAAGGGTTTTAAAAGGGGAAGACACCTCACTCTGACGGATTGGACCACGGGTGACCAGTTACTATTGAAAGAAAAAAGAATTGCACAAATATATTTATAAGCATACCAAATGTAGTTTAAAAAAATCGGCTTATTTCTAGTCATTGTTATTTTAAAATAGAGTAATGTTTTTTTAATTTAAATCTCTATTTTAAATGATGTATGTCTTTATGTGTTAGAAAACTGAGAGAAGACCTCCAAAACTTATATATAGTGTTTAATCATCATAAATATTTATTATGTTTTTGTAACTAAAAATCGTTATCACTTTTTATGCTAAATAGTCATTAATAACTATTAATGTCATAATTGAAATCGTTATATTACTTAATATAACATTACTGTTACACTCCCAATGTAATTAAATGATCATAACTGTTGCACCATTTTAATGCAATTAAATGTTACATTTATAACATAAATTGAGAGAAAGTGATTGAATACAATGAAATAAACGCAACACTCTTCCTTGTTTTCTAGACTAATTTTCTACTAGTCCCAAAGTGATCACTTACCCTTTTTCTTCAGTAAATTACTAATTTATTTTTTAAAAACTATATTTTTTTAAATTTGAACCTTAAAAGATTCAGAGAATAATTTTTTAAAGATTAAAAGGTCTAAATTTGAATATTAAAATATTATCTCTAAATTTGAATACTAATACTTAAGACTACTTTGTTTTCAACGTTTATACATGTTAAATACATGTTAGTAAAAGATATATTCAAAATATTTATTATTTGAAATTTTTTTTATTTTTTTATGAGATCTAACTAAATAAGCTATTAAATACTTAATAAAAATTAAAAATATTAATGGTCTGAAATCTAAACAAATTAGATTTAAATTCTCATTAAGTGCAAAAATAACCACATAAATGTTTTAATTTAGTTATTAAAAAATTATATTTATTTTAATTTAATTTTTTTTATTTCTAAATCGTGAAATCTATAGTTATCAAAAGGAACTTTGACAAAAAGAGCAATGAAATTGATATAAAGATAATCTTTTAGAGACTAAATAGATATACGTGATTTTTTTAGGAACTAAGTTAAGATAACTATAATTTTTTAGAGACCAAATTAATCATTTGCTCTTTTTTTTTTGGATAAATTACTATTTGTTTTTGGAAAGGTTGGATAAGTTACTATAACCTCTCCTGGAGTTTGATTAAATATTGCACACTACTTCTATAACATATTGATATATATTGCAAAAATATCTCTAGTTTTTTGCTACTCAGTTAACCTTCTACATAACATAAGAGTGTAAATTTTATTTTATTTTGACAGTAAAAACAATTATATTATACAATATAAGTATATATTAACATGACAATAAAAATAATTAAATTAATGATTCAATCATAGTTCAAAGGAGACTATGAGCCTGTTTGGATGTGTTTTTGTTTTTGTTTTTTTTTTAATTTTGAAAATAAGTTTTGTAAAATTATATTAGAAACTAATTTTAAAAATAGGAAAAACAAAAAATTCATTTAATTGACTTGTTTTATAAACAATATTTTTTTTCCAAAATATCATTTAGAAGATTTAAAAAAAAAGATTTAAAAGACATCTGATACAAAAGTTTTCCATGTAATATTGTAATAAATTCAATATAATAAAATTATTAAAAATAATATTTAAAAAAGAATAAAAATAAATATAATTGAATATATTATTTGTTATAACATGCTAAATCTTCATTTCAGTGAAATTCAATTACATAAATTATTAAGAATGTAGTTACACTAACTTAAAATAATTATAATTTTAATAAGATAAAATGAATTAGTATAAATTGGTTAAAAACATCTATTAAAAAAAGATAGAAGCTAATAGGAAAAAGCCACAATTTCACAAAGATTAAATAGAAACTCAGTTTAAAAGCTGGGTTAAAAATTACATTTGGCAGCCTATCTCAGCTGCACTTTAAATATATATTTTTCTTTACAATATATTTAAATGAATGGCATTAATAAACAAATATATTTACATCAATGCCACATCGTTTTTCACCCTATTTTTAAGAAAATTGTTTTAGAAAACACTTTAAATTTACGGTATATTTGGTACACAAAAAAAGAAAGAAAGAAATGGATATGAAATATTTTAATATAACTTAATTAAAATATCCCAATCTATAAAAAATAAAAAGAGAGAGAGAGAGAGAAAGCTTTAGCACTTTTCAAGAGGACAATTAGACAATTTAGACAATTAAATAAATGAATCGTCATTTCCTCCTGTTCCCTCACACTCTCATTTTCCCTCACAAGCTACCAAACATGCTGTTAGTTGAAATACTCCCACAGTCTAATGTTTAGATGAACATCTAAAACCAACACTACATATAAAATTGTTAAGGAAGGGGCCTATTGAATTTTGAAGGCATCCAAGCTAAGATTTGTGTGAGTCTGTAGAACATAGTAAACAGAGTCATCCCGCAAAAGGTTTTCAATATTTGTAAGGAACATAGAGCCACAGTCAAAGTATTTCAAGAATACAGTAGACATGCTGCTCAAGATGACCCAGGAATAGCCCCAACCATAGTCCAAACACCGATGCGAATTTTAGCCCAACTGTGACTCATGAAAGTCCTTTTCTCATTTCCCAGTTGATCCAGAGTCCAGACTAAAATATGCGTTTTCAACATCATTACACAAAGTATAAGAATGTAACTAGTACACAGTCAATTTTAGTAAAACACATAATCAAATTGAGTAATTAATACGAACTAATATAGCACCAGTTGACGAAAAGGTTACAATTTGCTTTATGCTAATAATGTGATTCCACTTTGAATAAAAATGAATCAAGGTGAAGCTGCTTGATAAAAGCACTTGAGCAAAATGTAATTACTATATGAATATGCTATAAAAGTAAAATAGTCTGACGTTTGTACACACATTTCACTCTGTATTGAATTGCACATGTTGCAAATCAATTCGTAGGGTATTCAATTGGAATTTTAAAAAGAAACTCCCAAAATGAGAAGTGAAGGGAGAGACGAATACCCTTTCAAGAATGAGAAGTTGAATCGGAGGACGGATTTCCCCGACGGAGATCTTTGATTAAGTCACCAAGCTCTTTGCGAGAGGACTCTCTGCCAAACATGAACCCATACCTGATGCAAGGAATTGAGAAACAGCTAAAATTAATAAAGAATGCTAAACCCTTATACAGAAAGGGTATCAGAGATTAGAGGAATAGAGAGTGTTACCAGAATGAAATCGCAGAGAAAACTCCGGCAGTGGCAATAGTCTGAATGAGAGTGAAGCTCTTCTCCATTTACCAAAACAGAACCCTTCACAACAAATCAGCTAATAATCACTGAGCTGTGACTCTAACTCTGAGCTAGGGATAGCAACATCGCAGGACAAGGGCAGGGGCAGGGGCAGGGAATGCCTCCCTGCTCAACGTCCCTGTTCCTTGAGACGAGGAGAATTCTTTCTCCATCCCTGTTTCCCAGTCCTTGTAGATCCCCGAGATTTCAATAAAAATTTAAAAAAAAAAAGATAATATTCAATAAAACATGAAAAAATAAATGATTAAACATAAGAATTCAAATTTAAAGCTTAAATATCAACAAAAACAATAAAAATACAAATAAATAGTGCTACAACAAACTCAAAACTTTAAAACACTTCAAGAACTTAATTAATAAATCAAACTCCAATACTGTTGGCATATGCTTCATCAACATTTTAGTCTTATGTGCAACTTTCCTACAAACTAAAAATAAAACAAATATTTATCATAAGATTACTGATAATTCTTTTTCCTAGATACCAATTAGAGTTCTACCCATCTTTAAGCATAAAACTATTGAAGGAGACCATTTGTTTTTCTTGTGAAATCAAAACACTATTATGGTCCAACTAATCATCAACACTTTGTTAGTCTTTATGAAAAGTAAACCCAACAGTGAACACACATAAAAAAGGAGAACCAGATATTAATTCTTGTCATCATCGATTTCTTTATTCCCATTGGCAGGTCTTCCTCCACAACCACATGCAATATGAACAATCCAAAAAGCTTCTTCTATACATGCATCACATTGCAAGTGGAGTTCTCTTCAATAATGAGATTATCTTTCTAGTCAATTAATAAAGCACCTGCATTATGGAGTTTCGTTCCATAAATGATGTGAAGTGATGCACATATCGTATTAAATCAGACAAAGATAAAGGCCATAAAGATGAAGCTCTGATTGGCTATATTATTTATTGAAGGACTGAATGAGGGCTGGTGAGAATATGGATCTTTGACCATTGGGAGAAAGGGGGCTCCAATAATAGAGAATTCCCGATCCATTTTGATGAAAACAGAAATATTAACTACATAAGAATTTATGCGTAGTCATATGTAACAACAATATATTGCTTCTTTAGCTCACAGCTAGAGAAACTAAACATGAAAATCCATTCGCAAAGTAAAATAAAAAAATCAAGAAGTAAAAGAAATGTCATCATTTAGACTAAGCCTAGCCTCATAACAAACTTGTATCCATGCAAGACTATAACCAAGTACATGGAATCAGATCAGCCAGAAAACTTAGGCCGGTAAGAAATAACATTATATAACAAGAATTTATCTTAACATTGATCTTTCATCAAACAAATTTCAATTGATGCAACTATAGTTAAACAGAGTATAGAAATTTCTACCATCCTCGCTACCCTGCGGCTAAATCTAATCCACAAGTCTTGACCACCAACCCCAAGTCAACTCGTTAGATATAAGAAGATCTGAATAGGAATTCCTCTCATACCTCGTGTCTCTCATTAATCCTCCCTTATTCTTCTTTCATTATTTTCTTTCAACTACATGCCTCATTTCATCATTGTAGTGCTCAGTACTATACCAAAATGAAAAGAATAAACTTGATTTAGCACAGTTTATAGTTAATTTGAATTCTAGAGAAGACCTCACAGGGAAAATAAAATAAAACAAACCCCTCAAAGTCAAAACAATAGAATTAGTATTCTTGATCTCTCATCTTCCAAAGAAGATTAATTAGAACAAAAAAAAATTTACATTGAAACAATATTCTTCCTTCTTCTAATTATGCGATACCCCATTCCGGTGCTTCCCCGAACTACATTTGCATATAGCAATATAGCGTTAACTAGTTTCGCGAACCGATTTCAGTGGATATAAATTTCTGGTTGATTAAGTAAACAAGCAGTTCCATGAGTATGAGAGGGAAATGCCAGGTTGCCAACAAAAAAATATAATGGAAAATAACCAGAAAATCAACAAAATACCTCTCCACATCCATATTTACGACAATAAAAAACAAGAAGAAAGTAGTCACAGTTTATTAATCTCGTATCAAGAAGCAAGGACAGGCATGTTTGGGATTCTGTAAGGAGGAAATACGAGGAACATTAAGAAGTAAAAAGGGAGGTCCCAACCTGGGCAAACGGTAACGGTAACGGTAACGGCTGACGGTGGACGTCGGCGAGAGCAAATGGCAACGGCGGTCAACGGGACGGTGAGAGGCTGAGCTGAGAGCAGCAGAGCATGAACGGGAACCGCGATGGTAGTGGAGACTGCAGAGGCGGTGAGCTTTGGGAGAATTTCTTTGGGGATTAGGTTTTCTTTATCTATTATTTTAATATTTCATATAAATTAATGAGTATCTTTTTTATAATGTTTATTTTGAATTTCTAACTTTAATTTATTCTTATGACAAACATTGTTAAAATATAAGACATTTTATTATTAATATATCATACTAATTAATTTTAATTTTGAATTTATTAAAAAATATTTGATTAAATTTTAGTTTTGCCTCAAATAATATTAACTGGATTTGTTTTATTTTATTTGACATTTGCATTTCTCTTCTTCATTTTATTCTTCTTCTTTTTGAGTTTCTCTCTCTCTCTCTCTCTCTCTCTCTCTAGAGTCTGTCCAAACCTAAAACTTTTGGCAGCAAAAAAAACTGTTGCTGATAAAAAACTACTGCTAAAAAATCAGCAGCAGTTTTTTTCGCAGTTTAAAAAAAGTCACGCTACCTTGAAAGGAAGCAAATCCGGACCCCTCATCTTCTATCTATTTCTCTCTCCTCTCAAATCTTTTTCACTCTCTCCTCTCTCTTCTTATTTGTAGTACTAGTTACTCATTTCTCCCCGTAAAAGAAAGATGAGAAAAGGAGGAAGAGAAGGAGGAGCAAAATTTCATTTGAGACTAAATTGAAACAAAAATTAATTAGTATGATATATGGACAGTAATATATTTAGAGAGAAGTTTATGTCATTATTTTTTATTAATTATATTAGTATTATTAGTTTTATAGATAAAATTAAAATAAAAAATAAATATGTTGAGCAAAATCGATTAAAAATAAATATTAGGAATAAAAATAAAACTTGAGATAAATATTAAAAAAATACTTTTGTCTAAATTAATTTAAATCATTTCAATTAGTAACTATTGACGTATATAAATGCTAATGTTTACGGAGGTTTTAATTTCGTTCCCATTTTTTTTAATTTGATTTTGCCTCTTATCTTTTATTTTTGTTTTAATTTTATCCTTTTGACAAATGGCATTGAAATAGTAGATGGCAAATATTAATATACACTCTTCCATGTGATATGTCATTGTGAACGAGTTGCAAATGTAACAAACATATTTACCCTTAATTTTTTCACCATTTTTCCACTTTTAGGCTCAAAAGTGTAATTTACCCTAAAATAAAAATTTTAAAAAAGAAACTCAATTTTCTTTCCAACGACCAAAGAAAAGTAAGTTATAATTATTAAAAGTTTGACAAAAATATAAATCTTTGTGGTCATTTGATAAAGTTGTAAAATCTGTCCAACAAAGAAGAAAGACATGTTCATAGAGTTTTTTTTTTCCTAAAACAAAATTAGTTGGTTAAAGTGATTTATTACTTATTGATTTAAAGATTTTGACTTCGAATTATATAAATAGAAAAATTAATATTAAAAGAATTTTATATTTTTGTGGTCTACTGGTTCAAATCAAATTAGTTGAAATTTAATTAATTTTTTAATACTAATTGCTCCAACAAATAAATAATTTTCTTACAATAGTATTTAGTTAAAAATAATATTTAAGTTCAACAAATATATATATATATATATATATTCACAAGTATTGTCTTAAATTTTTAAAATAAATTAATCTTAAATCCTCTTAATTTAAGAAGTTGTATTATTTACCCTCAATTTTAAAAGTTGGCAATAAAAAATTTTGTACAGTAAAATCTCTATTGAAGTCATTGACATCTTCAAAATTGGAATGATACTTGCCTAGTTTAGAAAAAAGGCTAAATTAAAAAAAATACATTCAAATTATAATTATATGATACATAGACATGTTTATAGCCAGTATTGAAGCGCCTTATCAGAGAAAACACTACGGAATGGCAAAACTTCGCAATTTTGATAAATGACGCGTCGTTTACCGTCAAATACAAATATGATGTCGTTTACGCTTTTGCAAATTTTAGGTCAGAGCTCCTTTTATTTAGTTATTTTTGTTTTAATTTTATTTTGGTGTCAGAAATAAAATCTCTTCCAGATTCAAATGAAAAAAAAATGACTATTAAGATATAATCCATAAATTTTAATACTAAATAATTAAGATAATATGTTTTCTAAATATCTATATGCATTAAACACATATTGGTATATATAAAAAAAATAAATGATATATTCAGAGCAATTAAAGTCTGAAAATTAGATTTTGTATTTAATTAAAAAAGATAAATTCAAAACAAATAAGCAGTTAAAATTTGAGCAATTTAAATTTCAAATATAACTAGTTTTGTGACTCATGCAATGTATGGATAATTCACAACTTTAAAAATTTTTGTAACTTATAAAAATAATAATAATTAATTGACAGCAAACATATAATAGTTGGCAGAATAAACAAATATTTTAGAATATCTACATCCAATGTGAATAAAAAAACAAAGTATCCAAACAATGAAAATATTTCTCCAATGCAAATACATATTTAATGTGATATGCTATTTATAAATATTTTTCAAATACAATGTCCTTAACTTGAAAATAAAGAAATAAAATAAAAAAAATTAATGAATGACATAAAATAACTTTGAATCAATATAAAAAAATTATAGAAAGTTTACTTACAACTGATTGAGATTTCTGAAAACTTTTTTATATAATATATTTGTAGTGCTTGAATTGGCATTTTCATATTTCTTGAGTATAAGAATATTTAATTCCTTTATACTCTTTACTCTTAAGATGACAATATAAAGTTGACCATAATTAAAGACTGGAGTTGCTAGATATAAACCGACATAAGAAAGTGATTGTCCTTAACTTTTATTAAATGTCATCGCAAAACATAAGAAAACTAGAAATTGTCTCATGCAAAGCTTTAAAGGATTCTAGCATTTGATGGAGTAAGAATCATCATAAGTATTATTACTTTTTTCCCAATTGCCTTCCCAACAATAACAATAATCTCGATAACATGTTTCTCTAACCTTGTGATAATCAATCTGCTTCCATTGTATAAACCCATGACTTTATCAATGTTTTTAAGTAGCACAATAGGGGGCTCTAACTTTTAATTTTAACTTGTGATTAGGAACATCAAATTGTAATATAATATATTATAATCCGAAACAAATATAATTATACCATTTATTGATATTATCAAATATTTAATTAGATAGAGTATTCCAATATTATACTTTATATTTAAAAAATATATTATAAAATTATGTAATAATTATATAGTAACAATTTATAACAATTTATAAAATTTATATTATTAGCTAAATGATCAATGGTATATATTAGGAAAAATAGAATATCGTATTAATTTATATAAGACTCAACGAATCAATAAATGATATATCAAATTATATTAATTATTTATAGTACTTTAACGAATTGAATGAATTTGAAAAAAATATAGAATTAATATTAAAGAGTATTAACAAATATAGAATTAATATTAATTATTATTAGTTAATAATATATAATAAAAAAATAGTACTCTATCATTTTAAAAAAAATTGACAGTTATCAATTATAATTCAAAGTATTTGAAATTCAATGTCTTTGAAAACAAAAAAAATTATTATGTTAATAAATAGATATAAATGTATTTTTAAGTCAATTCTTCATTTTTTTATTTTAGATTATAATATAATGTATTATAATTCAAAAAAGTATAATTATATTATTTAATTAGATATATTATTACAATATTATATTTTATATTGTAAAAAATATATTATAAAATTATATTCTAAAACTATGTAGTAATTATACAGTAACAATTTATAAAATTTATATTATGAGCTAAATGGTCAACGATATATATTAATACACATAGACAATATTAGGCACAATAGAAAATTTACCCAAATATGTATTGAAAGAGACAAAGTTAAAACACTATAATTTAGAAAAAAAATCAATAGAAATACAATATTAAAGAGTATCGTATTAATTAATATAAGACTCAACAAACTAACAAATAATATTTCAGATTATATTAATTAATTATATTATTAACTATATTATTATTTATATTGTTAATTTTATATTTTATATTATTAATTATTTATAGTACTTTATAGAATTGAATGAATTTGAAAAAAAAATAAAAATAGAATTAACATTAAAGAATATTAATTAATATAAAATTAACATTAACATGAATGAATTAATTAATTATTATTAGTTAATAATAGATAATAATAGTACTCCATCATATGGGACAGAATAGTATATATTATGTGGCTTTGGCTTTGCTCACAACAATAATAATGATAATAATAATAATAGAAATTACCAGGTTTTTTTTAATTAATAATACTAATTAGCATTAGAGAATTTACGAAATGATCAAAGCAAAACAGAATAGTATATATTAAGTAATCTTGAAAATGCACTTTGATAACTAATATTGTTTGATTGCAGACTAAAATATTAGTTTCATTTGAAACCAACGCAAAACAAAATCTTGTATTTTAACAATTGTTTTATTCGTAACCACACATTAATTGTAGAATAAAATAGTTAATATATAGTCAGAAATTTATAATGCAAGTTTTGTCATGATTTTCAATAAAAAAATTTCTTCAGTATACAAAAACTGTTCGCTAATAGAAAATTAATAGTTTATCTACGAATAACATACTAAAAAAGAACATATCATAAATCATAAGCATACTAAATTTCAAAAAGATTAACCATAGTATAATTCAATAACCATAGGTCCAACATGTCAAAACCAAGCTACAAATAAAAAACTCATCAAACGTAACTTTTTTGTCAAAATTAACTTGCAGTAAAATAATTGTCTCAGAACAAAGGAGCCATTGACTGCATGAGTCCACATCAATAACACTCATGCACATATCGAACCCAATATTTGATCGTTGATTATATATGATAACATTGATTCTATTGTCATAGTTTATAATCCTACAACCACACCTCCTGGCATATTCAAGAATCTGAATTGAATATGATAGAAAGAAGCAGTTGAATATTTGTACACCATAATGTAATCTAGATTAATTTCCATGCTCAAACGTTTTTGACGTAAAAACAGCACATACATCCATGCATAGACAATGCTTCCCCATAGAATAGATCATTAAGAATATTAGCTGTTCGATTTTTTGTTCAATTCATCTACGTCAAAAAAAAAAGTACTAAAAAAAAACTCACTATAATTAAGTAAGTATGTGTAAATTTTCAGAGTACTTCATAATTTTGTGTTGCCTTATTCTCGCCAAAGGCATAATAGAGCCCAACTGTTGTAAACAAATGTACAACTATGTTAATTAACTTAAAAAAATCATTATGGAAAAGTGACATTCAAGAAAAACCAAGAACATTTCTTACTGCATATAATATCACTTTCACTGTTTATGAACTTAATCAAAAATCTGTTGAGCGGGTTGAAGACGGCGAAAATATCACCATAATCAGTAACAAAATAAAGTAATAAATATACAAAAATATAATGATTAAAATACAAAAAAGAAAAAGAAAAAAAAAAGATAGATACTCCTACTCTTGTTACCGTTCTTAGAACTCTTTTCAATATGACAAAATCTATTGACCAGCCCGATAATATTTGAAACGCAACAATATTATTTGTAAAAGTTGAAATCAATAACAAATAAAACATAATCTATAAAATAGAAGATAAAAACTAACATACTACATAATTCTTGTTGGTAATACGATTCAAAATATCACTAAATGGGCAAAAGTTGAACATATATTTTGGAATACTAAAATCATCTTTACCTAGTCGAATATTAATTGAAAAACTAAACTCAAGTATGAATGGATACTTCATTATACGATACTCTTTGTCATATTTAAATACACCAAACATAAACATCACATAAATATTTTTCTTGATTATTTGACACTTAAACTTACTTACAAATGATCTTTTCACATGGTTGTGTATGTGATCACCCTTATAAGGCAAAAAATAAACACAACATAAGAATAATGAACAAAATAATACATATTAAAAATTTGAATATAATGAAGACAAATTCACCCGATAATCTTGTAAAACCATCTTCAAACTAAAAATCTCTTTAGACATATTGAACGATGAAACTATCAGCAACCTTACAACTCGAACCTTAATCCTCTAATCATCTCTTGATGCATTAATATCAACAACGTCATTAAATTTAGCCATATGCGAAATACTAACAAAATGAAAATTGATTCTACAGGAAGAATAAACAATGCAAACACTGGAGTAATACATAATAATTAGAATGACCCGCTATTTATATAACAGGAGTAAGAAATATAAACAGTTTATGTTATTGAACAATGAACACAATAAATTGAATATAATAAATTATTATTAGCACAACAATTTATTCCATCATTCCACCAAAATTCCTTTCATGCGTTTAATATGATGTTATTAATTCATTGTTATTGAATTTCAATTGTATTTCAAATTATCAATTCAAATAATGTATTTAAAAATAATAAAAAATTATTATGTTAATAAGTAGATAAAAATGTCAATTTAAATAGATTTTTAATATTAAATCTTAAATTATAATATAATGTATTATAACTAGATAAAATATAATTATATCATCTATTTATATTATTTGATATTTAATTTAATTACATATATTATTACAATATCACACTTTATATTATAAAAAATATCTTATAAAATTATATTCTAAAATTATGTCTTATGTAGTAATTATATAGTAACAATTATATAACAAAAATAAGAGAAGAAGACGCACAACAGTAAATCATCATCATTAGTAGAAGTTTTGAAATATATATCATAAAGAAGCAATTAAATTTATTCCAACATTTCACTAAAATTCATTTCATGCATTTAATGTGATGAGATTAATTTAATGTTATTAAATTTCAGTTGTAATTTAATTTAATGTATTTGAAAACAATAAAAAATTATTATGTTAATAAATAGATAAAAATGTCAATTTAAATAAATTTTTAATTTAATCTTAAATTATATTATAATTCGATAAAATATAATTATATCATCTATTTATTTTATTTAATATATAATTTAATCAGTTATATTATTACAGTGTCATACGTTATATTATAAAAAATATCTTATAAAATTATATTCTAAAATTATGTATTATGTAGAAATTATATAGTAACAATCTATATAATCTACATAAATTATATAAATTTTTGCATTGCTCAATAAAGAATGACAGGAATTCGCTTACGAAAAGAAGGTGCAATAATTATAGGTAGTGAGCCAGTGAAGAAAATTGATAGTGAGATTAAAATTAAAAAATATCACATAATGTTATTGAATTTTAATTGTGATTCAATGTATTTGAAAACAATAAAAAATTATTATGTTAATTAGTTGATAAAAATGTAAATTTAAATAAAGTTTTCATTTTAAATCTTAAATTATATTATAATGTATTATAACTCGATAAAATATAATTATATCATCTATTTATATTATTTGATATTTAATTTAATTAGATATATTATTACAATATCATACTTTATGTTGAAAAAATATCTTATAAAAATATGTATTATAATTTATAATTTTATATTTAATGCTCAAGAGTGAAATTATAATATATAAAATTATAAATTATAATTTAAAATTATGTATTAATGACAAACTGCAATTAATGCCTAAAAGTAGAATTCTTTTAGTCTATTATATAAATTAAGTGCAATCAAATGACACTTAAAACTCTTCAAGAGATTTAACCAAATAAAATATATTCAAGGAAATAAGCACTTAAAAAATTAAAAAGACAAAAAATACTTAATATATTGGAATATAAGTCAATCAAATTCAAATCTGGTTAAGTTGAATTAAATGTCCCTTAATCTGGTCAAATATGAAACCATATGAGAAATAATTTTAATATTTTAGAGAATCAAATCTTGTATATTATCAAAATCCTAAAATTTTAAAATTTTCAATTACTTTTATGTATTCTAAGAAATAATTAATAAATCACTATAAATGTCGATCCCATTACATTTATAAATCTCTATAAAATATATTTTTTTAATGGGGAAGGTAAATACCTTAAAATATCATTAAAATCAAATGCTACTTTCCACTTACAATAGGAATATATAAATCTTCTTGACTACAATATAGGGTATACAATTCCAAATCAAGTATATCAAGTATATCAATCTTATAATTTATAGGCAATAATCTCCAATTTTCTCCATGAATATATATATATATATATATATATATATATATAACTTTCATTTTTTATAAAAGAGAATCAAATCATTAATTTAAATGCTCTTTATGACATTATGGAGAAATTTATTATAAAAGGGAATGACTTTTTAACTATCACACTCACAAATCACAGTTTAAAATTTGATAGAATGACTACCACAAAGACTCAACTTATCGTTATTTTCCTCTTTTCCCTTATTTTTTTCGCTATAACCACAGGTGATTCTTGCTTTCTATTAACCCTAATTTCCTTATAATGTTGATTATTTAATCAGATACTAATAACGTTAGTGATGGTGCAGATGCTGCTTGTAAATTCATTGCAAATTGCAAGACAAACAAGGATTGTGTAGAGCCATGCAAGTTTCTAGGCCTTGATCCCACCAGGGGCATATGTGTTTCTAATCCTCGTGGTCCTGCTCCTCACTGTTGTTGCCCTACTCCTTAGTCTTCAACAATATTTCATTAGCAACCCTTGATTTCTGGAGATTCCCAGATCTCTCTAAATCCTCATTATGTTCCAATTTTTAATAAAATAAACACTTTTTAATATCTCTCCCTCCTCTTAATTCTTTGTGTTTTTCTCTTGTCATCAAGACTTTGAACTGCAGTATTATACTTTTATTGCGGTTTGGATTGTATTACTTGCAGCTATCCGGTGATAAAAATTATTGAAACTTATTAGTTTAAGCCATTTGGTACTTATCTTAAATTTTAAAAAATTTACATTTTAATAATTTGACCTAAATTAGTTGGCGAAAATTCATGTTAGCGCAACACACATAACTGAGTTTGACAACATACCATTATGCGTTCTTATTATGATTTTTTATAAATAAATTTTATGTAGATAAATATCAATTTTGTGTAAAATGCCCAATTTAAAATAAGTAAGTAAATTTCAAGAGTTGCCTCTTAGCAGTACTTGGTACTTTCATTTAGTGAGTTCTTATAAATTTCACTGTCTAATGGCTGGACTAAAACTTTGCAGGAAGAGACTCAAACTAAGCAATGAAAATGGAATACAAGTCAAAATAGCACAGAAAGATATGAAAACATGTATTCATGAATTGCAAAAACACATGATTTACGGTGCTTTTGAAAAAATTTATTTTAAACTTATTTGACTTATTTTGTGACAGATAAAAATAGTTTATGATATATCCATAATTTTTTTTTAATTTATTTTCATGAACTCTGTAAGATAGTTTATGAAAATAAGTTTAAAATAACTTGTATAAAACTTGTCCTCATAAATTGTTCAATTATAAAAATAGCTTATACATAAACATTTATTTTATATAAGTACTTAAATAAACAATTTACCTAAACAAAGCCTTAGTCTATAAGTTTTTGTCTCACCATCATTAATTCCCATCATTACATGCCCCAAAGACTAACTTATAACGAGTTTAAAACTTGCAATGACTGAATCATGTATTTCTAAAACTGAGAGACCAAAATGTTGAAGCATGCCCCTTTTTTTTTTGGGACTGCTAGTCGAACTAGCTTTGAAGCATCCATTTTTGGGAGACCAAAAATGTCAATTCCTCTTAATATTGTGGACATCAGCATCACCCCTCACTCAAATACAGCTGGCCCAATCATTGTTTTCACATAATTTTTTCAGCCAACATTGTGTTTCGGACATCTTATGACTAAAAAGGCGTTCCTTTATAGTTTTTATTTATTTTTCAGAAGGCCCATTTTATTTTTAAGGGAGCTTAACTCTCACTTTTTAGACCACGTATATTACAACGTTATCAAGATACATTCCAATTTCATTGATCGGAGGAGCAACTAATGCCTTTGAAAATAAATAGTAACTATTTAAACTATTTAATTAGCGAAGACAATTAGGGTACATATTTGCTTTTTCTTTTTTCTCTTCCTTTTTTTTTTAATTTTTTAAAAATTGAAAGGTTCAGATTTGGATATATATATATATATATATATATATATATATATAATTTTTAAGATATTATTTTTAATGTTACATATTAACTATTTAAAATAATTTTTTTAACATTTGTACGTACTAGTTTTCTGTTTAAAAGTTTTTAAAGGTACATTTTTTTTAAAATTAAGATTTAAGAAATCAATAGATGAGTTATACATTTTAAAAAATTTAATATATGAATCTTTAAATTATAATTTTTAATTAAAAAAAGATAAAAACAAATTCTTAAAAGAAAATCTTAACCCTATTTAGTCTAAGAGCAACATTCAATGGCACATTTTTTCTTTTTAAATTCTATTGAAACAAAAAAAACACATTTAGAAATAAATATGAAGTCAATATTCAATTATTAACTTGTGTAACAAAAAATTTATAATAAATAAAACAAATAGTCCGCAAAATTAGGCAGCGCAGTAAGAGAAAGGTGCTCAGAAAATGGAAGGAATGGATGAGAAAATTTGTCCCCATGGAGTAATCAGATTAACGAGATTACTTAATTTCATCATCATCGCACCTTCTCCGACAACACAGAGAGAGAGAGAGAGATCGAAATATAAAATCTGCAGACATGCTTAACCAATTAAGCCGCAATTAGGGTTTGAGATAAACCAAATGCTAGCTTCCACTTATAAAAGAAATATATAAATCTTCTCGACCACAATACAACCTGTACAATTCCAAATCAAGTATATCAATCCTATAATTTATTGGCAATAATCCCCACAGAGAGAGAGAGAGAGAGAGAGAGAGAGAGCAGCAATGCTTAACCAATTTAGCCGCAATTAGGGTTTGGAATTTTCACGGGGTTCACCTTCGACTCCTTCCATATTTATAACCAGTAAAACGGGCCAACTAGGCCCGTACGCTGGCCCGTCTAGGGAAGTGCGAAAACGGGCCCGACTAGCCCTCTTTAAACGGGCTGAAAAAGGAAAGCCCGGCCCACTTCTGTGCAGGCTCCCGGAAAATTTTTTTGTTTTTTTAGTTCCTGTATAATCCTAGACAGTTAGACACAATTCTAATTAAGCCCAAACATGATTTAATAACCAGACAGATCCAAAATTACAATCCAGGTAGAAGGAAACCCATAAAAAAAAAAAAAAACAAGTTGGTATGGCCGTATGAAACCATGAATCACAGAATCAGTTGCTACATAGGGTTGAGAGATTGAAACATCAGCACAGCAATACCCTCCGTTGCTACTTACTACATGCTAGAGAATAGAGTTTTCTTACCTTAAATCACACTCACAGAACTTCCGGCTTCGAATCGAAGGATGGAATCATGGAACGGGAACGCCGAGGCGGAACGCGAACGGTGTTCTAAGTAAGGAGTCGAAGTTCGAACTCGTCCAGACCAGATCTGCCATACGGTTTACCTTGCTGCAGTGCCGCGGCCGCCGTGATTTAGGACGAGATCTGCCATCGCCGTGATTTGAGACTTGAGAGTTTAAGAGACATTAATTAGAAAGCAGACGCGGGCTTCCTTCTTAGAGACAGCGGAGAGAAGTTCAGGACGGTGACGGACTGAATGACGCGTCGTTTACTGTCAAAATACAAATATGTATCGTTCACGATTTTGCAAATTTTAAGTCAGAGCTCCTTTCAGATTTAAATGAAAAAATAAATTAATTATTAAGATATAATCTTTAAATTTTAATACTAAATAATTAAGATAATTTTTGTAAAAAAGAAATGTCTATAGACATTAAACATATATTGTTATATATAAAAAAAATAGATGTTAGTAAAAGATATATTCTTACAATTAAAGTCTGAAAGTTAGACTTTATATTTAATTAAATAACATACATTCAAAAATCAAAACAAGTAAGCAGTTAAAATCTGAGCAATTCAAATTTCAAATCTAATTAAGCGTAATCAAATCACACTTAAAACTCTTCCAGAAATTTAACCAAATAAAATATATTAAGAAATTAAGCGCTTTAAAAATTAAAAAAATACAAAATACTTAATATACTGGAATATAAGTAAATCAAATTCAAATCCGGTTAAGTTCAATCAAAATTCCCTTGGTCAGGTCAAATTTGAAAAGCTGATGAGAAATAATTTTAATAATTTATGGAATCAAATTTTAAAGATCATCGGATCCTAATTTTTAAAAATTTTTAATTACTTCTATGTATTCTGAAAAATAATTAATCAATCACTGTAAATCTCGAATTTTTTAGCATAATACTAATATTTTAAAAAAAAATTAATTGAATACTACTTTTTTTAAAAAAATTTAGTCTAACACTACTATTTTTGTCTCATCAAACGCCGAGTTTCTAACAGATTTAATTTTTTTTTTAAACCTTACTAAGACTCATTCTAAGTTAGGCTTAATTTCAGTCAGATTAACACACATTGTGGAACATGGCATCTTTGGACGTCAAACATTAATTAATTATTTCATGAATTACGTTCCTAAATTTATTTAAAGATTGAATCTAGTTTTATATTTCTTATCATAAATTGTTGGTGTCAATTTCCTTCTTCCTAAACTAAACTAAAACTAACACAAACAAACTAGAAAAATTTAGGAAAATTATCTATTCCTACTCTCCTTTTATTCAAAGTTGATTAATTAATACTTTGTTTTTATATTTAATTTCAACATCAAGCATTAATTAATTATTTCATGAATTACGTTCCTAAATTTATTTCAAGATTGAATCTAGTTTTATATTTCTTATCATAAATTGCTGATGTCAATTTCCTTCTTCCTAAACTAAACTAAAAGTAACACAAACAAACTAGAAAAATTTAGGAAAATTATCTATAGCAAAAATTAACACAAACAAACTACAAAAATTATAAAGAGATTGCAAATATAAAATCCAATTTAACAAATCATAAACTTAAATTAAATTCTAAAAGAATCTAACCAAAATAAATACTAATGCAAGTTAAATGATAAATCTTAAACTAAACTAAATAACCACAATAAATTATAAATTTGAAGGTAAATCTTAAAAAAAAACTAATTCTCTATAAAATTAAACTAAACAATTAAAAAGAATAAATAAATTTAGAAAAAAAATTATAACTATTTATTTTACTCAATTTATTAATAAAAGTATAAATTAAATAATTCTATAAAATAGAATTATTAATATGTTTTTAAAATTCAAATTCCTATGTTATTTTTTATGTAATAATTATATACTTTTTCTCTAAATAAATTTATCTAAATAATATAATTTATAATTTTTTAACTTTATTTATTTTGTTTTAAAAAATTTTTAAATTACAAAAATATTACTATTTTATTTTAAAATTTTTTAAAAAATTATGGGACACGATATCCAAAGACACCATGTCCCACAATGTATGTGAATCAATTGATTCGCACACATTGAGACACGACATCCAAGACGTCATGTCTCACTTTTTATAAAAAAAAAATTTGTATTTGACTGAAACTCGGCCTGACTCAGGCTAAGTTTCAGTGAGGTTTAAAAAAAATTTAAATTTGTCAGAATCTCAGTCTTTGACTAGCCGAGTTTCTGTCAGATTAAAAAATAAAAAATAAGAGAGAAGGTTGATGAGACAGAAATAATAATGTTAGACTAAATTTTTTTGAAAAAGTAGTATTTGGTTATAGTTTTTTTTTAAATAGTAGTATTATGCTAAAAGACTCGTTAATCTCGATCCCATTATATTTATAAATCTCTATAAAATATATTTCTTTAATGGGGAAGATAAATATCCCTAAAATATCATTAAAATCAAAACACTAGCTTCCACTTATGATAGGAATATATAAATCTTCTTGACTACAATACAATGTATACAATTCCAAATCAAGCATATCAATCTTATAATTTATCGCATGCAAATTCCGGCGCAAGAGCTCATGCACTTCCCTCGTTAGATTGGTTTAATATAATGGATGATATTCTATCCATGTTTTGATTTATTTGTTTATTTTAAATTTTAAAGATTAATACATATCTGTTTGATTTCAGTCAATGTTCAGTCTATCTAATGATCAAAATTTCACCTGTGTTTCCTATAACATCACTTTATTCAGCCATACGATCTTAGTCAACTGTAACATAGTCAACTATAACACATTCAATGATGTACAATAAAATTACAATAAATATAGAATTAAATTTATAAAAATATAAAATTACAGAATATATACAAATTAATGTATAAAAATATAAATTATAGTAATTTAATTAAAGTAAATATAGTATTTAATTTATAAAAACATAAAATTTCATAAAATATACAAAATAATTTATAAAAAATGTAAAACTACAATAAAATTAGTAAATATAGTATTTAATTTATAAAAACATAAAATTTCAAAAAATATACAAATTAGTTGCAGTCTTTGGTCACACCTTCCAGTAATTCCCTTCACATTGCATTAATTAATTTGTATATTTTTTGAAATTTTATATTTTTCTAAATTAAATACTATATTTACTTTAATTAAATTACTGTAATTTTAAATTTTTATATATTATATATTTTTATATTTTATAAATTAAATTTTATATTTATTACAATTTTTATTGTATATCGTTGAATATATTGACAATTGACCAAGATTGGATAGTTAAAGAGCAATTCTATAAGTAGAAACGAGGATGAGATTTTGGCTGTTATATGGATTGAACGTTGACTGAGATCAAATGGATATAGATTAATCTTACAAATTTTAAAAAAATAAACCAAAACATGAGAGGAATATTAGACGTTAGATTAAATGAATCCAACAGTTGAGGGAGATGTAGGAGCCAATCTGCACTCTAATTTATCGGCAATAATCCCCAATTTTTTCCATCAATATATATAATAATATAAATAACTTTCCTTTTTTATAAAAAAAATCAAATTATTAATTTAAATGCTTTTTATGACATTATGGAGAAATCAATTTTAAAAGCATCACAACAATAGCCCTCTAACTATCACACTCACAATTCGCAATTCAAAGTTCACATAATTCCAATATTTGTTATAATGGCTGTCACAAAGGCTCAACTTCTCGTTCTTTTCCTCTTTTCCATTGCTTTGTTCGCCATAACCACAAGTGATTCTTGCTTTCTATTAACCCTAATTTCCTTATAATGTTGATTATTTAATCAGATACTAATAATGTTAGTGATGGTGCAGACGCTGCTTGTAAATTCATTGCAAATTGCAAGACAAATAAGGATTGTGTAGAGCCATGCGAGTTTCTATCATGCTCCTCTTAATTAGTCTCTGTGTTTTTCTCTTGTCATCAAGACTTTGGACTGCAGTATTATACTTTCATTGTAGTTTGGATTGCATTACTTGCAGTTATCGGGTGATAAAATTATTGATACTTATTAGTTTAACTAATATGGTACTTATCTTATATTTAAAAATTTTACACTTTAAATAGTTTAACCTAAATTTGATGGCGATTCTAAAGAAAATTTATGTTAGCGCAACACAACTGTGTTTGACACCATACTGTTATGAGTTCTTTTTATGATTTTTTATAATAAATTTTATGTAGATAAAAATCAATTTCGTGTAAAATGCCCAGTTTAAAACTTGGTAAGTAAATTTCAAGAGTTGCCTCTTAGTAGCACTTAGTACTTTTCTATTAGTGAATTCTTATATATTTTACTGGCTTGTGGCTGGAATAAAATTTTGCAAGAAGAGAGTCAGCTTTATATATACAAATTTAAAGAAAGTGGTACATTCTAGACCTCAAACTAACCAATGAAAATGGAAGACAAGTCAAAATAGCAAAGAACGATATGAAAACATGAATCATCAATGATCAACTCAAGTCCAAAAGCCCTTTAACTCAAAAATACCGTTATGCCAGAAAATTAATTCCATGTTGGGCGATTTGTTGTGTAATTTCGCCAACGAACAACGTAGCCTAAGTCGTGTTCTGGTTGACACTATCCTTAAGAAAAGATTTGTAGCTTTTCTCCCAAGATAAAACAAACCCTTCTGAAAAAATTCAAATAACAGAACAACAGAAGAAAAAATATATAATATAATAACCCACTTTTCCTTTTCAAAATACTCAAAAGGTGGAAGACAAAAAAAAAAAGTAATGCCTCATATGTATACTATATAAGCTAAATCCGAAAGTGTTATCACGTTGAAAAAACAAAGGAAACATGGGATAACGGTTATTAACAAAAATGAATCACATGATATGTTGAAAAGTTCAAATGATGAGAGTGGGAGGTTTCAATGTGCCGAAAATTATGTGAGTGGCTTTGTACTTTCTTTTCAAATTAGCTTTATATAAGTATATTATATAAAACTAATTTAATTTAAAATCACATTAACACATTTTGCAACAATTAGGATTAGTTTATGATAAGAATAATAACTATATAAAATTATTAATTCAACAGAATTAACAAGTAGATAAAAGTACAGCTAATTCTGACTTGTTCAGATAAGCACAAAAATAATTAAAATAATTTAATTATTTTATTTTATTTCAAAAAATATATCAAGTCCACAATATTTATGAGTCCATTGTCACACTTAAATATATATATATATATATATATATATATATATATATATATATATATATGTATATGGCCTCATGCCCCTTTAATTTAATTAATCTGATACTTGAAAATACTCTTTTGAAATACACATTTTAAACTCAATTTTTACAACAATCCCCCACATATTTCAAAATATTTTTTTTAAATAAAAGGAAAAATTGTGTTACATACTTAGGTGTAGATGTATTAATCCAGTGTCCTTAAGACTATGAACCTGATCTAGACAGATAAGATATAACTCAAAGTTAGTGGTGAAGCATATAACTTCTATGAACCAAAAAACTCTAACTGTAAGTCAGTGATCTTACCAGTCACATCACACCCCCACCATTTCTGCTGTTGACGCCGTGGTGCGCGTTTACGGCAATGCGCGTGCCTGGTGTTCTTGAATGCTCTAGAGATTTTGCCACAATCTCATAGGAGCAGCCCCACTCCACACTCATATAAGTGACTTCATCAAGTGCATCTGCAATGAATGCATCATCCTTAAGGGCTATGAAAATCATTAAGAGCTTTTGCTCAACCTCTCCATCAAATGCATTCTAGCACTTTCGCACTAACACTATAGGAAAGGGACAATTAAATAGTGCTAGCAGAATTAACAAGTGACTTGTTATTACCCATACAAAGGTTCTTCATGAGATCTCTAATCACAAAAGTTGGGTTACTATCACCGTTAATTTCAAATTGGCATAAGTCTCATTCCCCTCGATGTTTAAAAAATTAATTTATTACCCAAGGGTTTGGTCAAAGGGTCAGCTAGATTCACTTCTGACCTCACATAATCGATCGATATTATTCCATGTATAAATAATTGTTTTATCACATCGTGTCTCAAACGAATGTGTCTACTTTTCCCATTATAAATTTTATTCTTTGCAATGGCTATAGCCGTTTGGCTATCACAATATAAAGACACATACGGTATTGGTTTCATGCCCAATGGTATACTTGCTAAGAAGTTTTTTAGCCACTCAGCCTCATTACCAGCTAGCTCTAAAGTTATGAACTCTGATTCTATAGTAGATCTAGCTATAATTGTTTGTTTGGCTGATTTATATGATACTGTGCCACCACCAAGAGTGAACACATATCCGCTAGTAGATTTTGTCTCATCTGAATCAGAGATCCAGTTTGCATCACTATACCTTTCTAATACAGCGGGAAATCCACTATATGTGATACCAAAATTCATGGTACCTTTTAAATATCTCAAGAGTCTCACTAAAGCACTCCAATGATCATTACTCAGATTATGTGTGTACCTACTCAATCTGCACACAGCATATAATATGTCAGGTCGGGTGAAATTCATTAAATGCAACAGACTCCCAATGATCTGTGCATACTCAAACTGAGCTACAGACTCACCTGAGTTTTTCTTTAGTTGAGTGTTATAATCATAAGGAGTATTCACTAGTTTGTCATCAAAGTGACCAAACATTTTCAGAAGTTTTTGAATATAATGTTCTTGTGATAATAAAATACTATCACTTTTCCTTATAATTTTAACTCCCAGAATTACACTTGCTTCACCCAAGTCTTTCATGTCAAAATTAGAGGCAAGAAAATCTTTTGTCTTATGTATAATTTTCATACTTGTACCAAAAATAAGCATATCATCAACATAAAGACAAATGATTACACAATCATCATGTACTAATTTTGTATACACACATCTATCTACTTCAACTGAAGTAAATCCATCACAAACTAAAACATTATTTAGTTTTTCATGCCATTGTTTAGGTGCTTATTTTAATCCATATAAGGATTTAAGAAGTTAGCAAACTTTATTTTCTTTTCCAGGAAGAATACAACCTTCAGGTTGTATCATATAAATTTCTTCCTCTAAATCACCATTTAAAAATGTTGTTTTAACATCCATTTGATGAACATAAAGTTTATATATTGAAGCTAGAGCAATTAAAACTCTTATTGAATATACTCTACTGACAGGAGCAAAGGTATCAAAATAATCTATATTTTGTTTTTGTGTGATACCTTTGGCTACTAATCTGGCTTTATATTTTTCAATTGACCCATTTGGGTTATATTTTCTTTTAAAAATTCATTTGCAGCCAATGGTTTTTGCTCCTGGTGGTAGCTCTACCAAAATCCATGTATTATTTTTTGTAATAAAGTCAATTTCAGTTTTAATTGCTTCTTTCCAAAATTTTGCATCAGAAGATACAACTGCTTCAAAATATGTTTTAGGTTCATCACCAATAGCAAAAGTGTAAAAATCATCTCCAAAAGAGGTTGCCTTCCTTTATTGTTTGCTTCTTCTTAAATCCTCATAGGCATTTTCAGATAACTCTTTAGATATTTTCTCATTTATATTTTCCTTATTAATATTTTGTAAAGATGCATCATCAATGCATTTATTTTTTAAAGGAAAAATATTTTCAAAAAATTCTGCATTTTTTGTTTCAATTATAGTATTAATATCTAATACATCACTATTTAATACAAGAAACCTATATGATGTGTTATGTTTAGCATATCCAATAAACATACAATCTGATGTTTTAGGGCTTAATTTTCTTTTCTTAGGATCAGGAAACATAACCTTAGCTAAGTACCATCAGACTTTTAAATATTTTAAATTAGACATATGATTTTTCTATAATTCATAGGGTGTTTTATTTGTCTTCTTATAAGGAATCTTATTTTGTAAGTGACAAGCTAATAATAAAGCCTTACCCCACAAATTATTTGGTGTTGAAGAACTAATTAACATAGTATTTATCATTTCTTTTAAAGTCATATTTTTTTCTTTCAGCTACTCCATTAGATTCAGGTGAATAAGGAGGAGTTGTTTCATGAATTATTCCTTCTTTTTCACAAAAATCATTAAATAAAATATATTATCCTCCTCTATCTGATCTAGTCCTTTTAATCCTTTTATGTAATTGATTTTCTACCTCAGCGTTATATTTTTAAAATGAATTAAATGCTTCATCTTTATTTCTAAGTAAATACACTTTTGTATACCTAGAAAAATCATCTATAAAAGTTACATAATATTTTTTACCACCTCTAGTCATAGTCTGTTTTAAATCTCCCAAATCTATATGAATTAAATTTAATAAATCTGTTTCTCTTTGTGTGCTATAACAAGATTTTTTTGTTATTTTTGATTTAGCACATATTTCGCACTTATTTAAATTAATATTATTAAAAACATAAATTAATCCTATTTCATGCATTTTCTTAATATAAAAAATACTAACATGTCCTAATCTGGCATGCCATAAATCTATAGAGTCAATCAAATAAATAGAATTTGCAGATTTTTCATTAACAACATTTAAAACATTTAATACAAAAAGTCCCTGATTACAATAGTCTTTTTCCCACAAAAGTGTTATTTTTTGTCATTACAATCTTGTCAGATTCGAATGGCACTTTAACCCCAGCTTTGCCTAATAGAGCTACAGAAACCAAATTAACTCTAATATTAGGGACGTGCAGAACATCATTCAGCGCCAAAGTCTTGCCGGATGTTAGTTTAAGAAGAACTTTTCCTTTTCCAAGAACACTAGCAGTGCTAGAATCACCAAGATATACTTGTTCTTCTCCATCCCTTACTAGAGTGTAAGAGGTAAAGGCATCTTTGTTTGCACAAATGTGCCTGGTAGCCCTAGAGTCTACCACCCATTCTTTCACATCGGCGACCAAGAGAGCTTCAGAAATAACAGCCGCTATTATGTCATCTCCTTGGACCAAATTCACATTTGGCTTAGGAGGATTATCACCTTTTGCTCTCTTTCTGCATTGCGCTGCATGATGTCATGCTTTTCCATAAACAAAGCAATTTCCCTTCTTCTTGAAAGTGGGGTTAAAAACTCTAGGCTTGTAATCATATTTATAATTATTTTTATTTTTATTTTTAGAATAAGAGGTACTTTGCACCAAATTCGCTTTTGACGTCATCTCCTTAGCATTCGCCATTTTAGACTCCTTTCTATTAGTGTCTTCAATAATAATGTGTGTGATAAGATCTGGAAGCACCAATTGTTTGTGCTTGTGCTTCAATTGTTGCTTGTAGTCTTTCCACGAATCTGGTAATTTCTCGATCAGGATCCCAACAACGAACTCATTGAGCAAGTGAATATTTTCAACACGTAAATCCTCTAAAAGCTTGTGGTACTTGTTGATCTGAACCTTGTTATCTTTATCATCCGCTATCTCCCATCGATAGTAATGTCCAATCACGAACTTTTGTTTTCCGGCATCCTCCACAGTGTATTTGAGAATCATCGATTCCCAAATTTTGTTCGCTCCTTGTAGGTACAGTAGACATTGAACAAATCGTTAGATAAAGTGCTAATAATTGTATGTCTACATACCTTATTAGCATTATGTCCATGCATCAAGTCGATTGGGATCATCAGTAGACAGAGGCGTTGACTCTGTCAATGCCGTAGCGACTCCATGCATATCGAGAATGGAGTAGACACGCTCTTGCCATCTTCGAAAATTCTGACCGTTGAACATCTCGATTTTGGAGATTTCAGGGAACGACTTTGGGAATGTGACAGAAGGCATCACCGGTATAGATGGCGAAGCGGGTTGTTGGATGGCAACGGTAACAGTAGGTGTACCGTTTTGAGGAGCAGCTGCAGTAGCCTCGGCACTCATCTTTTCTTAAGATTGTTGTGTAATTTTGCCAACGAATAACGTAGCTTGAGTCGTGCTCTGGTTGACACTGTCTTAAGAAAAGATTTGTAGCTTTTCTCCCAGAATAAAACAGGCCCTTCTGAAAAAATTCAGGTAATAGAACAGCAAAAGAAAAAATATATAATATAATAACCCACTTTTCCTTCTCAAAATACTCAAAAGGTGGAAGACAAAAAAAAAAAGTAATGCCTCGGATATATACTATATAAGCTAAATTCAAAAGTGTTATCACATCGAAAAAACAAAGGAAACATGGGATAACAGTTATTAACAAAAATGAATCACATGATATGTTGAAAAGTTCAAATGATGAGAGTGAGAGGTTTCAATGTGCCGAAAATTGTGTGAGTGGTTTTGTACTTTCTTTTCAAATTAGCTTTATATAATTATATTATATAAAACTAATTTAATTTAAAATCGTATTAACACATTTGGCAACAATTAGGATTAGTTTCTGATAAGAATAATAACTACATAAAATTATTAATTCAACAGAATTAACAAGTAGATAAAATTACAGCTAATTCTGACTTGTTCAGATAAGCACAAAAATAATTAAAATAATTTAATTATTTTATTTTATTTCAAAAATATATATTAATTCCACAATATTTATGAGTCCATTGTCACATTTAAAATATATATATATATATATATAGGGCCTCATCCCCCTTTAATTTAATTAATGTGATACTTGAAAATATTCTTTTGAAATACACATTTTAAACTCAATTTTTACAACACGATTATGTAACAGTAGGATTCCGGGCAAATTTAAGGTGGCAATTTTGGAGATGAATGGTTTAAATTTTAAGATTCTTTTTTGTTTTTAACTCTTTTTAAAAATATGATACTCCTAAAATATGAAATCTTGGCCATTGATCCTCCTGAATTCAATAGCCCAGATTCACCTAGCAGCTTCTTGTTTCTTGTTAAATTATAATTTTAACTCTTATAGTTTTTTTAAAATTGTAAATTGGTCTCTATACTTTATTTTTATGTAAAATTGTCCTTATAGTTTAAAAGTGTTCAAAACCAAACCAAATTGACCAAACCGAACTAAATCGACCAAAACAAGAAAAAAAAAAAAGATGTCCAAATCGGTTTTTGAAATATGAAACTGAACTCAATTTATATATTTTTATGTCAACAAAATTATTTTTATATATTTTATAATTAACTTGTTCTCTTTCTTTTAACTGATTTGGTCTGTTTATATATATATATATATATATATTTCATTTAAATTAAAAATCCCAAATTATTGTAAATAAAACAGTCCAAAACTGAATCAAACTGCTCAAAAATTAAAACCGAATAGGTTCATAATTTTACAAAACTAATAATTTGATTTGGTTTGTTTTTTGTGTGCTCCACATGGACAAGTGGAACCCATATCAATCCAACGACATACGTGGGAAGAATAGAGAGGGAAGAGCAAAGGATCCGAATTCATGAAGACCCCTACTATAGTTTTCTCATTCATATAATAAGTTAGTATTTGCCAATAGTATGATTAACTTTACTATTAAAATGGTCCTACATGACAACTGACAGTGGCGTATCCAAAGCCCATCGATCAAGGGGCAAAATTTTCATTCACTTTTCTGAATCAGATGACAATTCTTTTAAATTAATTTTAATTTGTTGCTCATTTGATAGTAATTTTCTTTTACAAAATATTTCCATTACAAAAAAATCTTTCTTCTTCTAAATTCTAATTGCATAATCAATCAACCGATTTGATAGAATTAGACCTATGTATAAAAATTCCAAATTTCAAACTTTTACAGAGAGGTCCCTAATAATGGAATGATAAAATTAACCATCATAAAAAAATTTATAAAATTGACTTCACAAATATATTGCTCATGATCCTAATTGTATAATTAACCAACCAATTCGATAGAATTAGACCTATGGACAAAAATCTCAAATTTTAAGCTTTTACAAAGAGATCCCTAACAATGAAATAAGAAATTAACCATCATCAAGAAAAAAATTTCATGAAATCGACTTCACAAATATGCTACTCATGATCCTAATTACATAATCAATCAACCAATTTGATAGAATTAGACCTATGTACAAAAATATCAAATTTCAAGCTTTTATAAAGAGGTCCATAATAATAGAATAAGGAATTAACCATCATTAAAAAAAAAATCGTGACTACGAGCTGCAGAAAAGAACTGAGTCACTCAAGGGAGTTTAAAAAAACGAGAGGACAAAATAAAAAAAATATATTTTACATGCAAATTTGTCAATTTCTGCACCCCTTCAAATACATGTAGCTCTGCCACTGGTAACTGATGTGTACATTTGTGAATATGTCAGCATATGCCCAATCATTAATTTTTTCCCAACTTAGTCGCCATGTCAACAAAATTCTTGTTTTGCTCTTAATTTTTAATTTCTTTGACCTAGCGTCAACATTATGAATGAAGGGCAAAATGAGAATTTTTTGACATAGCAGTTAAGTTGTGTAAAAATTAATGATTGAACATACTAGTATGTTCACAAATGTACAAATCATTTGCCATAAAGGACTATTTTAACAGTAAAGTTAATCATACTGATGATAGAGACGAACTTACATGGATGAAAAAATTATAGGGATTATTTTACATAAAAATAAAGCATAAGGACCAATTGACAATTTTAGTGAAACGAAAAGTACCCAAATTATAATTTAACCTTGTTTCTTAGCCACCCAGCACAGATTCCATTTCCACTATGCCCAACTGCATACCCTCTTGAATACGTTTAGATGCAAGAGTTTCTGCAACATAGATGGAGGTTGAAGACACATTCAAGTTTGAGATGCATAACATAATATTTTGCCAATTATTACAGTTGCATGCAAAGAAAGGGCTCTTGGAGGAAATGTACTTTTTGATCCTTGAATTATACTTAGTTAATTTTTTAGTACTAATTGTTCCAACAAATAAATAATTTTTTAAAATAGTATTTAGTTAAAAATAATATTTAAGTTCAACAATAATATATATATATATATATATATTAAATATATTAATAAATACAAGTGTTGCCTTAAATTTTTAAAATAAATTAGGCCTAAATCCTCTTAATTTAGGGAGTTGTATTATTGACCCTCCATTTTAAAAGTTAGCAATAAAGAATATTGTACAGTAAAACCTCCATTGATGTCATTGACATCCTCAAAATTGTAACGGTGCTTGCCTAGTTTTAAAAAGGCTAAATTAAAAAAAAATATATATATATATACATTCAACTTATATTAGACATGTTTTACTTTTTTTTGAACTGGAAAGGACAAGTACTATAAAAGTTTTAGATTAACAACAATTATTGAAGAGGTTATATTACATAAAATTAGAAGTTTTAAAATTGCATAATATCTAAGTTAAAGAATAATCTTTAAAATTTTGGCCCATAAATTATTTAATATATATATTTTAACATAGTATTTAACATTAAAATAAAGTTTAGCAAATATATTTGTTAAAACGTTATATTTTAAGAATAAACAATAATAGCCTTGAGCAATAAAAATGAGTAATTTTATTTTTTTACTTTTGTTAAATAACTTGCTTTTACAAAGTAAATCTGAGTATAAGAAACTAAGGACAAGTTATATATTTCTAAAAGTTTGAGGTATGAATTTTTAAGTCATAATTTATTGATTTAAAAAAGATAAAAATTAAATTCTTAAAAAGTGAAATTTGAGACTGGGAGATTTAGTGTAAACGTAGCAGATACTTTCAGTGGTACATTTTTCCTTTTTGAATTTGACTGAAACCAAAAGACACATTTAAATATAAAAATAAAATCAATATTCAATCGCAACAAATAATTTATATCAAATAATAAATAATCTAAAAATCAGGTGGCTCAGTGAGAGGAAGGTGCTCTGAAAATGGAAAGAATGAATGAAAAAGTTTGTCCCCATGGAGTAATCAGATTAACGAGATTACTTAATTTCATCATCATCGCACCTTCTCCAACAATATAGAGAGAGAGAGAGAGAGAGAGAGAGAGAGAGAGAGAATCTATAGAAATGGCTAACCAATTGAGCCGCAATTAGGGTTTGAGATTTTTGCAGGGTTCACTATCGGCTCTTCCCATATTTATAGCCAGTGTTGAAGTGCTTTATCAGAGACAACACTACGAAAACGGCAAAACTTCGCAATTTTGTTGAATGACGCATTGTTTACAATTTACAAATTTGAGGTCAGAGCCCCTTTTGTTTAGTTATTTTTTGTTTAATTTTATTTAGATGTCAGTAACAAAATCTCTTTCTGATTTAAATGAAAAAATATATATATTTGATTATTAAAATATAATCTCTAAATTTTAATACAAAATAATTAAAATAGTTTGTTTTCTAAATATCTCTATACATTAAACACTCGTTGGCATATATAAAAAGAAATACATGTTAATAAAAGATATATTCAGAGCAATTAAAATCTGAAAGTCAGACTTTATATTTAACTAATACATTCAAAACAAGTTAAAATTTGAGCGACTGAAATTTCAAATCTAATTAAGTGCAATCAAATGATACTTAAACTCTTTCAAAAACTTAACCAAATAAAATATATTCAATGAAATAAGCGCTTAAAAAAATTTAAAAAATACAGAATACTTAATATACTGGAATAAAAGTAAATCAAATTCAAATGCGGTTCAGTTGAATCAAATGTCCCTTAGTCAGGTAAAATTTGAGACACTTATGAGAAATAATTTTAATATTTTATGGAATCAGATTTTAAATATGATCGGGATCCTAATTGTTTAAAAGTTTTAATTACTTTTATGTATTCTAAGAAATAATTAATCAAACACTATAGATCTCGATTCCATTATTTCTATAAATCTCTATAAAATATTTTTTTTTCAAATGGGAAAGATAAATACCTTAAAATATCATTAAAATCAAATGCTAGCTTCCACTTGCAATAGGAATATATAAATCTTCTTGACTACAATACAATGTATACAATTCCAAATGAAGTATATCAATCTTATAATTCATAGGCAATAATCCCCAATTTTCTCCATGAATATATATAATAATTTAAAAAATAACTTTCCTTTTTTATAAAAGAGAATCAATATATAAATCTTCTTTATCAGATTCACAGTTTACAATTCAAAGTTCACATAATATCAATATTTGTTACAATGGCTGTTAGAAAGATTCAGCTTCTCGCTCTTTTCCTCTTTTTTCTTGCTTTCTTCGCCATAACCACAGGTGATTCTTGCTTTCTATTAACCCTAATTTCCTTTTAGTGTTGATTCTTCAATCAAATAATAATAAATGTTGGTGATGGTGCAGACGCTGGTTGTGAATTCCATGGAGATTGCAATAATAACACGGATTGTTTTGAGGTATGCAAGGCTAATGGCTTTGATCCCATCAAGAGCACCTGTGTTCGTAATCCTGGTTTTCCCGCTTTTCATTGTTGTTGCTTTACTCCTTAGTATTCAACAAACTTTCATTATCAGCCCTTGATTTCTGGAGATTCCCAGATCTCTCTATTATGTTTCACTTTTTAATAAAATAGGCACTTTTTAATTCTTTGTGTTTTTCTCGCCATCATTAATTCCCATCAGAACATGCCCCAGAGACTAAACTTATGACGAGTTTAAAACTTGCAATGACTGAATCATGTATTTCTAAAATAAAGAGACCAAATAGTTGAAGTTTACATTTTTGAGAGACCAAAAGTTTTCATTTCCTCGTATATAACAGGCCCAATCTTTGTTTTCACAATTTTTTTTTTCAACCAACGTAAGGTTTCTTTATAATTTTTATTTATTTTTCAGAAGGCCCATTTTATTTTTAAGGGTGGTAAACTCACATTTTTTTCAGAACACGTATATTAACACGTTATCAAGATACATTCCATTTTTATTTATCGGAGGAGCAACTAATGCCTTTGAAAGTAAATAGTAAGCCAAGACAATTAGGGTGCATATTTGCTTCTTTTTCTTCTATTTTTTTTTTATTTTTTTAAAAGATTTAGGGGTTTAGATTTAAATACATATATGATTTCTGAGATATTACTTTTAATTTTGGATACTAACTATTTAAAATATTTTTTTAATATTAAATACATGTCAAAAAAACGTATAGTCAGAGCAATTAATTTTGAAAGTATTTAACAGAACATTTTTTTTAAGATTAAGAGACCTAGATCTGGACACATATCTAATTATTAAAAAACAATCTCTAAACCTGAATAATGAATAGTTAAGGGTGTGTTTGAGAGTTCAGTAGATTAAACGTGAGTGGAATAAATTAGGTTTGATTGAATATGGTTGGAAAAAACTAGATTTAGATGAACGTGATTTATATTTGGGAAACATTTGGGCAAACGTGGTTTGAGGCAGTGAAACTTGGTTTGAGGTAAAACATGATATTTGGATGTTGAATTAAAAACGTGGTTTCATGATGTATAATTACCAAACATGATATGGATTTTTTATTTAATTTTTTGATGTATCATTATTATTTATTGTCATTTATTTAAAAAAAATTAATTTTTTTGTTTATTTGTCTAATATTATAAATTAATCACTAATGACTCATTTTTAATTAATAAATTTATTTTTTATTTTGTAATTACTCATTAAAATTTTAATTAATCAGTAATTTCTTACAATAAATTAAAGATCTTTAATTAAATTTTCAAACATTTTTCTTCTTTATTAAATTAATTTTACCTCTAACTTAATTTCAATACAATTTTTTTCTCTATTAAATTCATTTTATGTCAATTAAAATTTAAAGATTTATTCTCATAATAAAAGGAATTATGTTCTTAATTGTATAATGATATAATTAAATTAATTCTTTAATTAGTTAACTAAAATAATTAGGATGTTTAATTGTGTAAATTAAGTTTTTAAAGTAATTATATAAATTATGATATAATTAGGTTTAATTGTATAAATTAGGTTTATTCTCATAATAAAAGAAATTATGTCATCACTAATAACCTTCAAAATTTGGTCAATTCCTTCAAATCCTAATTAAAATTCCATTTATATTAAATCTGGACATTTTCAAAAATTTTACTCTCTCCCTCCAACTTCTCATATTATTCAGTTAGGTCCTTGGTAATAATTTTTTCTTTATCTTTTTCATGTTCTAAGACCACATTTAGTTTCATCTAGGTCCATAGGTCACAAATATATTTTGTTCTAAAATTATAGCTACTCCTACAAACTTTTGATTTTATTCACTTAGGTCTTTTGTAATAATTTTTCCTTTATCTTTTTCATATTCTAAAACCACATTTAGTTTCATCTAGGTCCATAAGTGACAAATATATTTTATTCTAAAATTATAGCTATTCCTACAAACTTTTGATTTTATTCACTTAGGTCTTTGATAATAATTTTTCCTTTATCTTTTTCATGTTATAAGACCACATTTAGTTTCATCTAGATTCATAGGTTAAAAATATATTTTTTTCTAAAATTATAGCTACTCCTACAAACTTTTAAATTTATTCACTTTGGTCTCTGCCATGCATGCACACGTTCAATTTATTTTTTTTCCTTCCAAAGCAGCCTAGAATTTTATCTTGAATGTTTTTAGGACATTTAAGGTCATCCCCAACCAATTTTCGAATCTCTCCCTCTTCAGTTCTCACCCATCAACGGTCTTGCATACTCTCTTCCACCTCCCATGTTTTTTCGTTCTCAAACAGGGGAGAGACGCACACAGAAAAGAATAACAAACAGAGGGGAAGGGTCTTCAGAAAAATATATACTGAGGGGCAGAATAATATAACGACGAAGGTGATAGAGCAGAGAGAAGCACGATCCAGTTGCAGTAGAAAGAACACACAGCAGAGCACGGTCATGCAACAGAGCAAGAATGAACCACTTTTTTTTTTTTTAAATATACACCAAAGAAACACTGGGAGAAGCATGGCAAATATATTGAGGGGCAAAATTGAACTGGTCACAGAGCAGAGCGAAATTGAATATAAAAAATCAACCCCATTATGTTTTATTGTCTGCAAAAGCAACAAAATGGCGTGGTGACTCTACTATGGTTTGTAGAGCCCTCGATCAGGTTTGAAGCTAACTACATTTGTGTGTTCTTCTTCTCAAACATCCAGGATTCGAGCAAACGAAGGTTGGAAGCACAATAAACACCGGTACAACAAAATGAACGCGCAAACAAACATGCACTAAGAATGCTTGTTTCTTAATTTTTTGTATGCATTAAATATATATCAATGAAAAATATATCTAAAGCTTCTAAAGCAATGATTGTCTAAAAGATTTTAAGATTTTTTATGAGATCTAATCAAATAAGATATATTCACAGGAAAGAAATTCAAATGTTCATTAAATGCAAACAAATGACACCTGAAACTATAAGGGAATTGATTGGTTCCTGTTTCTTCAAAGAACATGAGCTTCTTATTCTTCTGCTGGCCATTAGATGTGCCATTGTGCAGTTGGCTGGCTTTATGTTTCCAAATGAAAAAAAAAAAATCCAATGGCACGTCATGACAACCGCATGGTCTAACGGTCCAGAGAAAAGTACAGGAGCAAATCTAGAAGAAAAACTATCAATGAGTGTAGGGTTTAAGAGAAGGAGTTAGTCTTTTATAAAGTGACGAACCACGGTTTGAATTTTTATTGAAAAATGTGCTTACATTTAGTGTCTAACAATATCATAAGAAATATTGTCTTTGGTAGGAGATACCTACAAGAAACAAAAAAAAAAAAACACCCAAGACTATTCATGAAATCTGACCAAATAAAATATATTCAGGCAAATAACCACTTAAATGTTTTTTTTAACAAAAAAAATATGTATTTAAATGATTGAAACATAAGACTTGCATTAAATGGAATCAAATGCCTTCTAGTCAAGTCAAATATGAGCAAACATCATTATAAAATATATTTCATTAATGGTGATGATAAATGCCCCCAAAATATCCATAAAATCAAATGCTAGCTTCCACCTAAAATAGAATTATGAAATAACCACCACAACATATACAATTCCAAATCAAGTATATTAATCTTATAATTTATCAGCAATAATTCTCAATTTTCTCCATGAATATATATAAATAACATTTCTTTTTATAAAAGAAAATCAAATCATTAATTTAAATGCTCTTTAAGACATTATGGACAAATCCATTATAAAAGGGTCAAAGCAATGGCCTTCTAAAATGGCTGCAACAAAGCCTCAGTTTCTCGCTCTTTTTCTCTTTTCCCTTACTTTCTTTGTCATAGTCACAGACTCACATGTGATTCTTGCTTTCTATAAATCTTAATTTCCAAGTGAAAAAAAAAAAAAAATCAAGCGGCATGTCATGACAGCCGCATGATTTTGCGGTAGAGAAAAGCATAGGAGCAAATCTAGAAGCAAGACTACAAATGAGTGTTGGATGTGGTAGAAGGACAGTCTCCACTAAAGTGGCAAACCACAGTTTAAATAATTGTTGGGAAAAAGTATATGCATTTAATGCCTAACAATTACTCGAATATAATCGTCTTTAATAAGGGATACTGATAGGAAGCCCAAAATACACCTAAGAGGCTAAGACTTTATATGAGATTTGATCAAATAAGATATATTCATACAAATAAGTACTTAATTTTTTTAAAAAAAAGCGAATGTACTTAAATAATTGAAACATAAGCAAATTAGATTTAGAATCTCATTAAATGAAATAGATTGGGATCCTCTCCAATACTCCAAAAGTATTAAAGAGTTCCATATTTTCACCTGAGTCGATCGATTGAAGTTACAGACTTCCCAAATCATGCAGAAAGGTTTTTATATTGGAACATGGACTAAACTAAATAAACTCAAAAGTTTACAGGAGTTGATTTAAATTCAAAACAAAATATATTTTAAAATAAAAGACTTAAATGAAATTAAATATAATCTTAAATTAAGCAAAATATTAAAGGGCAAATCTTAGATAGAGACTAAGATGAATAAATCATTTATTAGGACTTTTTAATACAAAAAACTTTCTACGCAATTTGGATTGTCTGTAGCTTTAATCGGACGATGTAGGTGAAAATATGTGACTCTCTAATGCTTTTGGGATATTAGAGAGGATCCGAATCCAAATGAAATTGAATGCTTTCTTAGTCAGGTCAAATTTGAATATGAGCAATAATTTTAATATTTTATGAAATTAAATTTATATAAATATTATTGGGATCCTAAATTTTAAAATTTTTAATTACATTTATGGCTTCTAAGAAATAATTAATCAATCATAATAAAGCTTGATCCTATTAAATCTAAAGATATAAATGATGTAATTTTTTGAAAAAATTTAAAATAAAATGGCAAATGAGCCCAACATCAAACTAAATATATTTCATTAATGGGGAAGATAATTACCCCAAAATATCATTAAAATCAAATGCTAGCTTCCACTTATAATAGAAAAATGCTAATCTTCTCGATTACAACGTATACAATTCAAAACCAAGTATATGTATGTTATAATTTATGGGAAAAAAATAATGATCAATTTTCTTCATGAATATATACATAAATAACTTTCTTTTTTTATAAAAGATAATCAAATCATTAATTTAAATGCTCTTGATGACGTTATAGACAAATCCATATTATAAAAGGGTCATAGCAATGACCCTCTAACTATCACACTCTCAATCCACATAATATCAAATATTTGATACAATGGCTTTTACAAAGACTCACTTTCTCGCTCTTTTCCTCTTTTCTCTTGCTCTCTTCGCCATAGCCACAGGTGATTCTTGCTTTCAATCAACTTTATTTCTCTTGTTAATATTGATTGTTTCTCTCTCTCTTTCTCTCTCTCACACACACACACACGTACACACAGTTGAGGTATAACTGTTTTGAATTTGAATTTAATTATTCAACTATAAAAGGTAGTTCTACGTGATGATTGTTTGATGTTGATAGAAGGACCATAATTTTTTAAAAAAAGGTATTTTTGCCCTTTTAAAAAATGTTCTCTTTGTACATGGTGAGAAGATCGGGAGCTTGGGATTATCAGAAACTAATATATGATCCTATCTTCGTATTCTCATGACACAAGAATTAACCCCTATGATTTTAGATTTCAGAATCTTTTTAATAGGCTGTGTTGGAGTAAGTATAGTATAATTTATATCAAATAGTAAATATCAAAGTTCAGAAAATTAGAGTGCTAAAGCATCAGTTCAAGAGTCAATAATTAATTTGTAATTGTATTGATAATACTTAAAATGTATAATATATAATATTAAAATATTTAAAACATAATATATATATAGTAGTTATATGTCTTTTTTTTAATAGCTTAAAATATTAAAATTATTCATCTTTTTTATTTTTTAAAAATATTATTATATTTTTTTTTCATATGAAAATTCTTAAAATACTAATTTTTTAAATATAAAAATGTAATATTATTAAAGTACACACGGAAGTCTATTATGTCCAATATCATATATACACTTCTGACTTCTCCATAGATTTCTACCATTTCCAAGTCTACAAACCCTTCTCATAGGTTTTTACTATTTCGAATGTTTCTTTTTACTTTTTCCAATGTTGGGATTGCAAACGGTAGATTTGAGAGAAAACAATGAAAAGTTGAAAACTCATGAAACTTGCACTTTCTCTTTTAACCTCAATTTTCTTCTTCTTCTTCGTAGTAAAAACTGGCCAAATGTGGTATCTATATAATTTTTTTAATTTTTAATCGGTTTAATCCTTCTCTTTTTCAAATATGTTTTGGATTAAATAATTGGTCAGTTTATCAATTTTTCAATCTAATTCGCCGATCTATTTTCTTAATGTTGATAAATACAATAGAATATTGGAACAAATGACATTTGTGGATGAAAATGAGATTATATATATATATATATAAACTCATATATATATATATATATATATATATATGTGTGTGTGTGTGTGTGTATTTCTCATTTAACAAGAGAATAATAATATTGGTGATGGTGCAGATGCATGTCTTTTCTTTGGAAGTTGCAAGACAAACGAGGATTGTGCAGACCCATGCCAGCTGATAGGCAGTAATCCCGCAATGAGTGTGTGTGTTGTTAATCCTCGTGGTCCTGCTCCACACTGTTGTTGCCAGCCGGGACCCAATACCCCTTAAGATTCGAGTTTAATGACTATCATCCGTTGATTTCTAGAAATTCATACATCTCTCTCTCTCTCTCTCTCTCTCTCTCTCTCTCTCTCTCTCTCTCTCTCTCCATATATATATATATAAATAAATGCTCATTATGTTTGGCTTTTTTTAATAAAACGAGCACTTTTTAATATTTTTGAATGATTTGATATTTATTTTTTAAATAAAAATTTTAATTTTAATTTTATGAATAGAAAAAATAACGTTCAGAAATTTTGTACATTTATAATTTAATCTAATTTAAATCAAATAAAATATTAATAAATTTTTAAATATCGTTAATTTTAAAAAAAATTCACGCCATTAGGGCACAACGCTAACTGCATTTGTGATTTGACGACATAATAAAGCTGTCATTTTTAGGACACCTTCCGATTTTGATATCAAATTAGTACAAAAATATTAAATAATATTATGTTGCAAAATTGAACAAAGTGTGAAATTAATGGGCGACAATAACATGTGATCAATTTGATTTTTCCCTAAGATTACTTTATCCGAATTATATTGTTGCAACAATATACTTTGTTTTATCTTTTTGAATTTGTAAATTGATGTATATTTTTTTTATATATCTTGATAGATTTTAAAGTTTTTTTGAGGATTTTTTTTTTGTCTTAATTTTTCTTTTAGAATATCTATTACATCTAATCAATGTAATTTATTAATTTTTTTAATATAATTTTTCTTGAGCCTTTTGACCATTATAAAAAAAAAATCTAGTGTTGCACAAGGGAGAATATATCTTCCAAACATGTTTCTATATTTTTTAAATCTTAAAATTATTTTCAAAACAAATCATCCAAATCCATTTGTTTCTTTTTTTCTTTTACTTTTAAAATTAAGAAAACTTCCTTACAATGTTTGGACCGAGGATAATGAAAAGTTAGAAAAAGTTTCACTGAAATGTCTCTCTAATTTAGAAGTTTATTTAGGAGTTTTTAACAAGGAAAGAAGGATAATGGTAGACGTAGCATTGTAGAAAGATAACACTCCTTTTTTATTCAACTTAATAACATTGGTGTTATTAACTATCTATTTCAAGTGGTTAGATAGAAAATTAGACCTTTTGGACGGATTTTTTTTTAGATGGGATGGACTTGTTTCCGTTGTGAATATTAGAGCATTTCTGATGAGTTATTTATTATAAGTTTTACAATGTCAGATCACTATTTTTTTACTTTAAGTACTTTAATTAATTCTTTATTCTATGGTACAATTTTAAAAATTCACAAATGAATCTCACAAATTATCTCATATTTTTATACTCCCATAGTAAATTTTACAATTTTTTACTATTTTTGCTGTAAGAACTAATTTTTATATAAAAACAATTCTTACATATGACAATTATGTTGATGCACTGAAATAATAAAACTCACTAACAACAAGTCTTATTTTTAAGAATTTTTTAAAAACTGTATGTTTTTATTGTTTACTGCTTTGGAATGTATTTTCTTTTCAAACTGACATGTATTTTACCATTTCAGGTTCATAGGACCCAAATTTTAGGAAGTTCATGTGTATTAAGGAAATTTTTTCAATTTGAAAATTACGCTGACTGTATTATAGCTTTTTGAAACATCCTAGCCTTGGTTGTCCAGTAATTGCATTATGGAAATCTGTTCAAATTTTCGCCATAAACAGATATTCTAGTTGACTTTGTCAATGATTTTTAATTTCATTTTCTGTCCAATCACTGAACTTCTGGAATTTTGTTTTTTCTTAAGGATGAAAAAACTCAAGTTGTTTTAGAACACTTTCACAGAGATTTTGAAGGCTTTCTTTCTCAAATTGAACAAGAAGCATAAATTTAGAGACAAATGAAAGAATTTTGTTTTTTTATTAATGATTAATTAAGTAATAATTATTAAAACTTATTTATTAATTAAAAATTAACCAATAGTTCATTTTATAATTAGCAACTAATTAGCACTTTAATTATAATTATACTTAGTTTAAATTATTTAAATTAAAAAATATTCTAATGAGTAATTAGTGAATAATTAGTAATATTAGATAAATAAACTTAAAAAAAAGAAATTTAGTTTACTTTATTAAAATATAAATATAATTCATTGAGTTAGATTTAAATAAATGACAATAAATAATAATAATACATCCAAATATATATATATATATTTAATAATTATACATTTAAAATTATATTTACAACTAACGTCTAAACATTTTAATTTTTCTCAAAACATATTTGTCCCATTGTTTTATAAATATAAACTATGTTTACCCAAATATAAATTTATTCAAATTATGTTCACATAAATTTAAATTTATCTAAATTATGCTTATTCACTGATTTTCCAAACACACCCTCCCATTAATCACATGCTTCAAAATTAATTATGCTTCATATCAACGTTTGCACCACTACATGCAAATTAGAACAAGATAAAATAAAATTGTTTTTTTTTCTAATTACACGTCTAAAACTAAAAAAATAGTTTTAATCGACAATAACTAAATATAACCAATATTTCCAAAATCACTACTTTTCAAAATCAGTTTCCCAAACTCTCCCCTAACGCACTATGCTTAACAACTTCAGTGTTCATGTTCATGCCCTTACCGTGGCCACTCTACTTTCTGCTTCCATTTGATTTCATCATTTCTGTTCAGGTAACTTAACTAAAGCGCCGTGTCCCCATGTGGGCACTTCGTCGAGCTTCGTTTCCTCTCAGGTAACTGATTTCTTCTTTCAGTGGTTGTCGACGATGGGGCTGTGATTTCATCATTTCTGTTCAGGTAACTCAACTAAAGCGCCGTGTCCCCATGCGGGCACTTCGTCGAGCTTCGTTTCCTCTCAGGTAACTGATTTCTTCTTTCAGTGGTTGTCGACGATGGGGCTGTGATTCCCCTTGTTCTCTCTTTTGGTCTTTCCCTTTACTTTATGGAAATATTGTTCCGTATATGACTTATTAAATGGAAATGGACCAAATAAGAATCCAGACAATTGTTGAAATATTTCTGGTTCTTGTTTTTAGTTTCTGTTTGCTACATAGGAAGTTTAATTTCTCAAGCTCAACCTATTTATGAGACGTTTGGAAGAACTTGCATGAATCTTTCAAAATTGAAGTGCTATATATGTTCTAAACAATATAGAGATAGTATCTAATGTTAATACTGGACTGGGTCTCTGGCTTTTTGTTTAAATTTTTGTGATATAGAATCAATTAATAATATTGTCTATGTTAAAACTAAGAAATAAAAGAATATGACAATTTTCATTTGCTACCAAGAGGTGCTTTTATAAAGCATCCTCTAGTTTTTGGTTAGATTTATCTGATATAGTTCTTAAACAGCTTTCTGATATACATCATTGCATAATTGGTTATTTGAAGCACATTCTCCTTGAAATGTTTTGTAAAAATACAGAGATGAGTATTGAATTTCTGAACTGTACATTTCTTCAGAATTTCATGTTTTTCTTTTTTTATTTTCAGCTTTTGGTCATAGTTTATTGTGAATTACTTGTAGGAGTCCAGGGTTCATTGTAGGAACTTCATGCGCTTACTGTGTCAAATTAACACCAACTACTTGTGTAAAAGATGATGCTTGTATCTATGAGTCTCTTCAAATAACATGTAGCAGATTTGTGTCATTGAAGACAATTTACCATGCTGGACATTCTTCGCTGCAATTTTTTATTAGACGTGAACTTTCTTCACTAGCTAGTAGAAGCAATAAAGAGGGGGATGATGAGGACGAACTACAAAATGAGCATGAGTTATCAGAACTATTCAAGGAAATCACAAGTGCTCCTGGCTTGTCTGTTCATTATGCTCTGGAGAAATGGGATAAAGAAGGGAAAGAGCTGAGCAAACCAGAGATTTCTTGGGCCACGGATGATCTTTGCAGGCATCAGATGTATGAGATGGCATTGCAGGTAAATTGTTCGAGTTTATACATTTGCTTTTAATTTTCACAATAAAAAATTTCAAGTTTTATGCTAATAAAGTAACTTGTATTCCCATTACTTTTTATTTGTAAATATTTTATTTAAAATTCTTTCTATCAATTTTTCTTGCAGTGCTCATATTATTATTTTTTGGCTCAAAGCCCTCTTTTTTATCATTTTTCCTTTGGGTGGTATTATCATTTCTCTGAAACTACTACTGTGGAGTAAAACAATGCTGGTTTTTGATATTAAGCTATGTTTGTTTAACCTTATATAATTTTTTTGAATAAACTGTAATAATTTTCATGTCTCTTGGTATAGCAATCAAAGACCGTTGTTGCTTATAATTTCTTGTCGACTAATATTCGATAAAGATGAATATATTTGTTGTTAATACTAGATAAATATAAATAGCTTTTAATTATATTCAATACTGGTGTAAATCCCTACTTTATAGGGATATAGATAAGTTACTTAGTGGTTATTTGTTTTTCGACTATCTCCTAAATATTAGGAAATTTAGTTAGTCCTAGTGTCTATATATTGAACTCTTGTAATCTGTGATTATTCAAGTAATTAAAGATACTTCAAGTTTCAACTACATGGTATCAAAGCCTTCATAATTTTCGCTGACGTTGTTCTTTGCCTCTATTGACCTCGACTCCAGTATCAAGTGTCGACTTCAGTTTTTTTTGCCTCTACCGACTTCGACTTCAGTTTCTTTGCCTTCGACTTCAGGTTTTTGGCTTCGGCTTCGAACATCAACCGTCCAGTTGACTTTCCTCCTTGTTGCTAATCCACCGCACCGTCTCATCTTCGAATGAGGCCTCGTGCACGTGTTGTTGACCATTACGACACATTAACCTTCACTCAGGATGACTACCTCACTGGCATCGACCAATACCTCCCCTAATCTTGTTCCTTCTCCTAGTCCTACCTATCCGTTAGTTAACGTCGAGATTGGGACTCATGCCTCTCTTCAGATTACTCCTGTTAGACTAAATGGCAGCAATTTCTTAGAGTGGGCCCATTCTGTGAAACTCGCAATTGATGGTAGAGGTAAACTAGGCTTCTTGACAGGCGAGGAAGAGCCACCTAGTGAGACAGATTCGAGTTTTCGTAAGTGGCGTTTAGAGAAATCTCTGATCACGGCATGGCTTCTCAATTCAATGGAAAAGTCTATTCGTCGGCCTTATATGTTCATGAATGCACAAAAGATCTGGGAAGCAGTCCATGAAACATATTCTAATGTTGATAATTCATCACAAGTCTTTGAATTAAAAAGAAGATTATGGCTGTCTAAGCAAGGGGATAGTGATATCACAACTTACTACATTTAGATGCTGTCTTTGTGGCAAGAATTAGATCTTTGTTATAATGATGTGTGGGAGAATCCTCGTGACCTGGCACGGTTTCGAAAACGTGAAGATAATGATTGTGTCTTCATGTTTTTGGCTGGCATTGACCCCAGTCTAGATGAAGTTAAGGGACGGCTTCTTGGAAGAAAACCATTACCCTCCATCCGAGAAGTTTTCTCTGAATTGCGATAAGAAGAAGGTCCAAAGCGTGTGATGATTGCTCCAGGTGTCAAGGCTGATGCTGGACCAGGGGCGGAAAATTCTGCTTCTGCCCTGATTTCTCGAGGTGGTTCAGAGGGAGAAGGGAAGAAGAAATTTTGGTGTGAATATTGCAAGAAACCATGGCACACTAAAGAGAACTGCTGGAAGCTCCATGGGAAACCAGCCAATGCAAAGAAAAAAGGGGAAGGTCGTGCACTAACTACCACTGTTGATCAAACTCATGAGAAGCCTTCTACCTCTACAGGTTCCGAAATTTATCCTTCCATGAAGGAACAAATTGAGCATCTGTATAAATTATTAACCTCTCAAAATTCTCAAACTACACCATCTTGTTTCCTAGCTCATCAAGGTAATTTATCTCACTCAATTTTTACTGTCAATTCTGTGGTTAACCCTTGGATCATAGATTCAGGGGCTATTGATCATATGTCCAGTAATTGTCATTTTTTTATCTCCTATAGACCTGCAGCAGGTAACCAAAAAATTAAGATAGCTTATGGGTCTTTTTCTGCAATTGCTGGTCATGGCTCAATCCGAATTTCACTCTCTCTTATTCTTGAAAATGTCCTTCATGTTCCTAAATTGTCATATAATCTGTTTTCTATTAGTCAGATAACCAGAGAATTAAAATGCAAGGCTGATTTTTCTCATTATGGCTGTGAATTTCAGGATTTGGCCTCGGGGAGGATGATTGGCAGTGCTAAACAAAGAGGAGGCTTATACTTCTTTGAAGATGGATACAACCTGGGTAAACCTGTTCAAAGTTCTCTGTCAGGCTCAAATTTTGTTTCAAATTCTGTTTCTAAGGTAGAAAGTCAAGATGTCATGTTATGGCATTATAGATTAGGGCATCCAAGTTTTCAATACCTAAAAAAATTGTTTCCAAAATTATTTATCAATAAAGATCCATCTATTTTTCAATGTGATTTTTGTGTCATGGCTAAACATCATCGTAGTTCTTATGCTCCAAGACCATATCTTCCCTCCAAACCCTTTCAACTCATTCATAGTGACATTTGGGGACCTTCTCGGGTTCCTACTAGTACAGGAAAAAAGGTGGTTTGTATCATTTGTAGATGATCATACCCGGTTAAGTTGGCTATTTTTAATGAAAGAAAAATCTGAAGTTGTTGATATTTTTCAAAAATTTTCTTCCATGATAGAGACACAATTTAATGAAAAAATAAAAATTTTTAGAAGTGACAATGGAAGAGAATATTTTTCAAAAACTTTGGGAATTTTTTTTCAAAAAAGGGGGATTGTATAGCAAAGCTAATGTTCTGACACACCACAGCAAAATGGCATTGCTGAAAAGAAAAATAAACATCTTTTGGAAATTACCAGAGCTTTGTTATTTACAAATTCAGTTCCAAAGCAGTTTTGGGGGGATGCTGTTCTTCATGCAGCTTTCTTAATAAATAGAATGCCTTCCAGGGTGTTAAACTTTTCTACTCCACTACAAGTTTTTCAGCAATTAAAACCTAATTCTAAACTAATATCTGATTTACCTCTAAGAGTTTTTGGCTGCACAGTATTTGTGCATAATCCTGATAAATAAAAAAGTAAATTAGATACTAGGGCTTACAAAGGTTTTTTTGCTGGTTACTCTGTATCTCAAAAAGGATTCAAATGCTACATCCCAGAGTTGAAAAAGTATTTAGTCACAATGGATTTTTTTTTTCTGGAAAAAATTCCTTTTCTTACTCCTCATCTTCAGGGGGAGATTCAAAATCCAGATATGGTTATTAAGAGTAAAGAAGATTCGGTAGTAGATCTGGATTTTCTAGAAATTTCTATAAATAATAAAAATCACTTTGAAACCAGTCCAAGTCTGAATTTAAATATGGAAAAACAACCTTTAGAAATTGAAACTGCATTGCATGAAAGGGAAAGATTACCTTTTGAATACTTTGAACAGACTTACCAGAGGAGAAATCCATCTCAAGTAATTCAGCACGGCCACCTTCCAACCCGTTGTCAGAACCGAATCAATCTAGTACTTATTCTTTTGATTCAGATCTATCTAAACCTATTGCTCTTAGAAAAGGGGTAAGATCATGCTCCACTAAGCATCCAATTTCCAATTTTGTGTCTCATCAGAATATTTCCCCATCTTTTTCATGCTTTTTGACTAAACTTGTTAATATTGAGATTCCAAAAAATATACAAGATGCACTACAGGTTCCTGCATGGAAGGATGCAGTTTTGGAAGAAATGAGGGCTTTAAAAAAAAACAGAACTTGGGAAATTGTTGACTTACCAAAGGGGAAGAAGACCGTCGGGTGTAAATGGGTCTTCAATGTGAAATACCATGCCGATGGCTCACTTGAAAGATACAAGGCTCGATTGGTTGCAAAAGGGTTCACACAAACTTATGGAGTAGACTGCATGGAAACATTTACTCCAGTGGCAAAATTAAATACGATTCGAGTGTTGTTATCTGTGGCAGTATATTTGGACTGGCCACTTCAACAACTCGATGTTAAGAATGCATTTCTTAACGGAGATTTGGAGGAAGAGGTATATATGGATCCCCCAGCTGGTTTTGAGGAGAAATTTAATTCACAGGTATGCAAATTGAAGAAGTCTTTGTATGGACTCAGACAATCTCTGAGGGCTTGGTTTGAGAAATTTATAGAGTCTTTAAAGCAGCAAAATTATCAACAACGACAGGTTGATCATACAATGTTCTTTAAACGAACGAAAGGAGAAAGGTTAGTTGTGTTGATAGTTTATGTTTATGATATTATCCTAACTGGTAGTGGTATGGAGGAGATGAATAGATTGAAAAAGAATCTAGAAAAAGACTTTGTAATTAAAGACCTAGGAAATCTCAAATATTTCTTAGGAATGGAAGTTGCTAGATCAGAAAAAGGAATCACAGTCAGCCAACAAAAATATATTATGGATATGTTAAAAAGTACTAGGATGTTGGGGTGTAAGCCAGTTGAAATTCCGGTTGATCCTAATGTGAAACTTGGTGTAGGAGAGTCAGAAAATCCAGTTGATACAAGTATGTACCAGAGACTTGTTGGGAAATTAATATACCTGTCTCAAACTCGCCCAGACATCGCATTTGCTGTGAGCCTTGTGAGCCAGTTTATGCATTCTCCAAGAAAAAACCATCTTGAAGCAGCATATAGAATCTTGAAGTACCTTAAAGGGACTTTTGGGAAGGGATTAATTTTCAAGAAAACTGAACATAGAGGAATTGAAGCCTATACATATGCTGATTGGGTAGGATCCATCACTGACAGGCGATCTACAAGTGGCTAGTGCACATATTTGTGGGGTAACTTAGTTACATAGAGAGGCAAGAAACAAAACGTTGTGGCTAGAAGCAATGCTGAGGCTGAATACCGAGCAATGGCAAATGGAGTAGCTGAATTACTATGGTTGCAAAGGATTATGATTGAGTTAAAATTATTACAGAAGAATCCTATGAAATTATTTTGTGACAACAAGGTTGTTATAAGTATTGCAAATAACCCAGTTCAGCATGATAGAATGAAACATGTGGAGGTGGATAGACATTTCATTAAAGAAAGAATTGAAGGAGGAGAAATCTGTATTCCTTTTATTCCCAGTACAGAGCAAGTGGTTGATATTCTGACCAAGGGGTTATTCAAACCTACTTTTGAATTACTTGTTAGCAAGTTGGGTTTGCTTGACATCGACAAACCAACTTGAGGGGGAGTGTCGACTAATATTAGATAAATATGAATATATTTGTTGTTAATACTTGATAAATATAAATAGCTTTTAATAATATTCAATACTGATGTAAATCCCTACTTTATAGGGATATAGATAAGTTACTTAGTGGTTATTTGTTTTTCAACTATTTCATAAATATTAGGAAAGTTAGTTAGTCCTAGTGTCTATATATTGAACTCTTGTAATCTGTGATTATTCAAGTAATTAGAGATACTTCCAGTTTCAACTACATTTCTCAAGTATTTTTTTTTTGTACTAATCGTGTATAATTCTTTGAGGTTTGAAGTTGATGGTAAAAATGTCCCCATGAAGCTAATTAGGTATTCCTTTGAATAAATGATAGGATACTGGTGTTGGTTATAGTTGGTTATAGTTTGTTATAAAGTTAAAGGGTAATTAGGATATTATTAGAGTGAGTCTCTTACAAATGGGAGAGTTAGAGTGTGAGAACGGGGAGAAAAGGATAATAGTTGATTGTGTGTAAGAACTTTGCTCTGTGGGGAGTCTTTGACTTTAGGAGACTTAAGTCTTTGTGTAATCTTTTCTTATTCTTGCCGAGTTTCTTTCTGTTCATCCTATCTTGAATAAAATCTTAGTCTTTTCTTTAATTCAAATCTTGGGTTCTCATCATTTTGTCCAACTTGCCGGATTGTTGGGTTATTCAAGGGGAGTCAGTATGCCTTGTCACCCAAAAATGTCAGACGAAAGATGGGAAGAAAGAGTAAGGAAGTTGGAACAAATCTTTGTAGATGTGTTCGCAAAGGTGTTCGACCCAATGCTGAGAAAGATTGATGCTACTGGAGGGTCATCGCACACTAGGAGTGCGCATATGCCATCTTCTTCAATGCAGATGATGGCGAGGAGACTCGAGGTAGAACAGAGGGTGGTATTTGACAAGAATCCAGACAAGAATAGAGGAATACGACACCTTACGTTTTCAGGGCTTGTGGAAAGAAAATCAAAGGGTCAGCGTAAGAAAAAATATCATTTGACGAAGCAGTTTATTGCCAAACTCGGAATTGACATGCGAAGATGTCTGAGAACCTTCAAATCTTTGATCAGATTCCAAGCGATACAAAGGAAGAAAGAGGAGGATGCATGGGAAGAACATTGAAGAAGCAATCCCACCATTTCCATGATGTCATTGACAGCGACTTCGGCCAGACAAAAGGAAGGGGACATTCGAGCTTCGCGGGATAAGAGCAGGGGCATGCGACATCTATCTTGCACGAATAGAGGTGGGTCATTGAAGGTTTCTGTTTCATCTCAGGCGAGCAACAGCTGGGTGTCGACGACAGTGAAGAGAAAGAGGAAGATGAAGATCTCGAAGGCCTTGAGAAAATGCTGGAGTGAAAAGGGAAGTAGACTGAAAATAAAAACATGGACATGTGTTAATCCTACCCGACCCGGCTATTTGGGTAACCCGACCCAGTTACTTGGGCTTCAGTCAATTATGGGGCCAAGAGCCACAGAAAAGGCTCAGTACCTCTGGTTATGTCCCTTGCTGAGAAAAGAAGGAATAGGTTAAAGTAGAAAAAAAAAAATTTCAAATAGCCCTGGGGACAAGGCTGAACTCAAGGGGGGAGTAATGATGGGATACTGGTGTTGGTTATAGTCTGTTATACAGTTAATGGGTAATTAGGATATTATTAGATAGTGAGTTTCTTATAAATGAGAGAGTTAGAGTGTGAGAAAGGGGGAGAAAAGGATAATAGTTGATTGTGTATAGGAGCTTTGCTCTGTGGGAAGTCTTTGACTTTAGGAGACTTAGTCTCTGTGTAATCTTTTCTTAATCTTGCTGAGTTTCATTTTGTTCATCCTTTATCTTGAATAAAATCTTAGTCTTTTCTTTAATTCAAATCTTGGGTTCTCGACTTCTCGTCAATAAAAACCATTGGCTTATGGCTAAAATTTTTACCAGTATCTGCTTGACAATTTTGTTACACCTGCTGGCGGATTGGTACCTGGAATAATGTAAAATATTCATCTATTGTATTTTCTGCAAATAAATATTAAAGCAGCTTAGTATTGGATTTTGGGATACCCAATGCTCTTGATGTAGGACAGGATGGAACAAATATATATATAGAAAGTTAACAATTTCTTGAAATCAATATCAGTTTATTTATCAATGATCAAAGGTGTAATTATTATTGAAATAAGAAATCATAATCCTAATAAAATACTACCACAGGATAACATATTCTTAGGCTCAAACATCTTTATGATGTGTTATTGATTTTCTCCTCATGATTTCTCCCTGATTGTTTGCCCACTTTATCTTGATCTTGATGATGTGGATCTGGATTAAACAATAATACTGCCCAGTAGACCTGTCATGGGCTTGATTGTGAATTTAAAACAATATAGTAGGAGGAATAAGGCTGAGATAGTTTGGGGTTTAAAGGTTTTATTGTAGAAGAAATAAAAAGAATGAGGAGGTAAGAGGAGTAGGGTTGGGAAGCGGTTGTAACTAACTGACAGTTGCAACTAATTACTAATTTTGGGGGGGTTTTAAAGGATGTGTTGCAGTAGAGTTGGGCAGAGAATGTTGTGTGAAGTTGGGGAGAGTACCAGCCTCTCGAAAGCTAGCAAAGGGGATTCTTTTCTTGTTTTGGAGTAACTTTTATTGTCTTTGGTCTGGTTGTGTATTTTGTTCCTAGTCCTGGGAATGTGTTGTAGGGTTGCCCTGTAACAGAATTTTTTCTTTTCATCCATTAGCCTATTACCTGGAATTGAAAGTCATTTAGACTCTATTTCTTAGTAGTTTTGTTCACTTTCTGTTGAAAACACTGATATATGAGTTGTGCATCTTTTCATCAGTTTCATGATTAGCTTGCTTCTTGTCTTTTAGTGTTATATAAAAACTACTGTTAAGAATACCGGACTGAAGCGGCTAGTCGAACTAGAAAATCAATGAACCTGTCACACAAGCAGTTCAATTTAATCTTGTGAACCAATCACCAATTAAAGTGGTCAAATACCGGAAAAAACAAATGGTTTAATGGTTGAACCGTTTTTATTTTGTTCTTATTTATGATTTTTTATGCAATTTTTTTTTATTTTTCATAATTTTATGAATACTAATGTGTTATTCTACATATAGGTATTATTCATATGTTATTTTGTAACTAATTTTAAATTTTGTTCCACATTCGTATATTATTCAAATTAGTATTATTATTAAATATGTATAAAAATGTTTAATAACTTGTCTAGACCCTTTGTAAGTTTGTTAACCTAAACATGAAAAAACTTATTAATTTATTATATTAAATTTTAATGTATAAAATAAGAAAGATATATATCTAATTATAATCGGTTTAACCACGGTCAAATTAATGAACCTTGAACTTTGTCTCTAATGGTTCAATGACCGGTTTAATTTTAAAAATCTTGATAAAAACAGTATATAGGTAAGGATTAGTAATATTCATTTACTATACATCTTGTCAGGGTTGGTTTATATTAATCCTTTTCTGTATTTCCAGTTTTCTAGCGGAAATTTTGAAGTGGAACATTTGTCTACATTAATTTATTGTTGGTTCTAGCTCTCAGAGTGGCTAGAGGCAAACAACAAGCAGACAGACTTTCCAAAGAAACACTACCTACGTCAACTTGGTTTGATTGCTAGAGTGCGTGGCCTCGAGAAAGCGGAGGAGTACATTGAGAGCATTCCAAAATCCTTCAGAGGAAAGGCAGTGTACCAATGTTTACTGGATAACTGTGTTAGACAGAACAATTTGAAGGTAGCTGAGGAAATATTTAACAAAATGAAGAGTTTAGGGCTCCCCATCTCAGCATCTTCTTGTAACAAGATGCTTATTCTGTACAAGTGGAATGACAAGAGAAAAATAGGTGATTTCTTATCTTTGATGGAAAGAGAGAATGTCTGGCCTTCGCATAGAACTTTTAAAATCTTAATAGACTCCTCCAAAGAAATAGCGGGAATGGAAAAAATTGTGGAGAAAATGGAGAGTGGAGGCATTGTACCAGACACTGAAGTTCAAGGACTCTTGGCTAGGAACTATATCTCAGCTGGCCTTAGAGAAAAAGCAGAAGCTGTACTGAAGAAGATGGAAGGGGAACAACTAGAAGAGAATAGGTCAGTATGCCCATTTTTGCTTACCCACTATGCAGACTTGGGAATGGTTGATGAGGTGGCGAGAGTGTGGAAGGTGTGTGAGTCAAAACCTCTGATTAAGGAGTATGCGGTGGCAATTGAAGCTTGGGGAAAGTTGAAGAAAATTGAAGAAGCAGAGGGGATCTTTGAGATGATGCTGAATAAATGGGGGAAGCAATCTTCCAGACCCTATGAAGCACTCCTGAAGGTTTATGCAGATAATAAGATGGTAATGAAGGGCATGGATCTTGTAAAGAGAATGGCAGATAGTGGAAGCCCTATAGGCCCAGTTATATTGGATTCACTTGTAAATCTTTATGTCCAAGCAGGAGAAGTGGAGAGTGGGGAGTTTGCTTTGCAAAGGGCGATACAGAAGAAGCAGATGAAACCAAAGCGTAGCACTTACATGGTTATTTTGGATGAGTATGCAAGGAGGGGTGATGTACACAATTCAGAAAAAATTTTCCTTAGAATGAGACAAGCCGGTTTCACTTGTCGACCTAGGTGCTTCCAAGCTCTAATACAGGCCTATGTAAATGCCAAGCTTCCAGCTTATGGGATTAGGGAGAGGATGAAAGCTGATAAAATATTTCCCAACAAAGCTTTAGCTGGTCTGTTGGCTCAAGCCGATGCATTCAGGAGCACAGCAGTTTCCGATTCACCTGATTGACATTATTACGAGGAAATGAAAATTTTTGACCATTCCAAGACAGATGCTTCAACTGTTTGGTCTCTTAAAATACTTCACTGTTAAGAGACAGTTGGTGTCTTTATTTTATATGTGCTGATGTATGTGTGTGTGGGTGGTTTAGAACAGTTTTTTTTATGTCAGTTATGTCATTATGATGTTATAGAATTTCTGAATAATGAATGGAGATTGTGTGTGTTGACTATTATCATTAACGTGGTGAGTTTACGCTAGAATTTTTGTTCTGAATCAAACTAACATCAAAATAGGTAGAAAGAAAAGATCATATCTCTCTTTCTCTCAATCTTTCTCTAGACCCACGAGTAGGGACAACATTGAGCCAGTTCTTGTGGGTTTTAAACTCGCTATACATAAGGATTTGGATTGTTTGGCCAACTTCAAACTCCTGTTCCACCATTGTGGCTTAGATTAGATGACCACCGTTGAAGAGAGATGAAAAAAGAAAAAAGGTGTATTTTGTCCTTTTTTTTTTTTTTCAATTTTCTCTTGTAGAAACTGCAGACAATCTTAATCCATGTTAGTCCTTGAAGCATGTACTAATGGGAACTAAGGAGTGGCAAGTCAAAAACTTCTAACGACTAAATCTTGTATTTCTAAGATTCATGAATATATATTTCAAGAATAAAAAAATACATTTCCTCCAATATTATTGCATCCTTTAAGGGCGCCTACTAGTGTCAACTTTCTGGCCGTCATTAATATATTACAACTACAAGATATAAAGATATTGATAATGGATAATCAAGACTTATAAACAATAACAAACTATAACAATCTAGGATAATGAAAAACTCAGATTGTTGATAAAAATAAACTCCTAATGTTAGGAGTGTCAGTCAGATATGTTTCTGAACACTCTCCCTCAAGTTGAGGACTTTGAAAGCTTCAACTTGTTACAAATAGAACCTGATTTACAAGTGAACATATCTAGAGTAGGACTGCTAGATACTACACCCAACTTAAAAATGAAAGTGTATCTAGATTTGGACATAAAACAATGCATTGCAACACACAAGGTTGCATACTCATACTTGAATGTGACTCAAAAACTTCACAAGAACTAGTTTTACTGGTCTTTTCTCTGTCCCGTCCTCTTAACAAGTGGTGAGGCTTGCATGATGTTAGATATCAATGAATTGCATTTGCATGATGATATCTCCGATCTATTAACACAAATCTTATTCAGGCAGCTTCTGGTAGTCGAACTCCAACCTGCAAATGATTATAATGAGCATGCTAAAACCTAATGTACTATACAATAACTATTAGCAACATCATAAGGCCCTTCTTATGCCACTATTAATCTATCTTATATTTGACAGCTGGGGGAGTATTGCTTTTTGCTCAAAATATAACTAAACACGCGCCTCTTTATAATTTTTATTTATTTTTCAGAAGGCCCATTTTATTTTTAAGGGTGGTAAACTCACATTTTTCAGAACACGTACATTAACTCGTTACCAAGATACATTCCATTTTTATTGACCGGAGGACCAACTAGTTCCTTCGCAAATAAATAGTGACTATTTAAACTATTTAATTAGCCTAGCCATTTAGGGTACATTTGCTTCTTCTTTTTCTTCTTATTCTTCTTCCTCTTCTTCTACCTGTTTAAACTTGTTTTTTTTTTAAACATTTGTACATATTAAATATATGTCAAAAAAATATATATCCAGAACAATTAATGTTTGAAAGTTTTTTATGGAGACTTTTTTTTTAAAAAAAATAAAGATGTCTTGATCTAGACACATATCTAATTATTAAAATATAATCTCTAAATCTGATAAATAAGAATTTTTTTTCTCAATATTTGTATGCCTTAAATATATATTGAAAAATATATATCTAAAGCTTCTAAAGCAATAACTGTCTAAAAGATTTAAAAACTTTTTATGAGATCTAACCAAATAAGATATATTCACAGCAAATAAGCCATTAAAAAAATAGAAAATAAATGCACTTAATGAAGTGAAATTTGAGTAAATTAAATACGAATCTTCATGAAGTGAAAACAAATGACATAAGACTACTAGAGAATAGATTGGTTCATGTTCTTAAAAAGCAGGAGCTTCTTGTTCTTTTGCTGACCATTAGATGCATCATCGTGTGGTTGTTTATCCCTATTTTCCTAAATGAAAAAAAAAAAAAAGTCCAACGGTGCATAATGACAGTGCATGATCTGATGGTCGAGAAAAGCTCAAGAGCAAATCTAGCAATAAGACTATTAATGAGTGTTGGGTCTAGTAGAAAGAGTCAATCTTCTATAAAGTGGAGAACCATGGTTTGAATCATTTATGAAAAAGGTACTTGCATTTAATGTTTAATAATGTCTCAAACAAGATTTTCTTTAGTAGGAGATACCTGTAGGAACAAAAAAAAAATGCCTAAGACTTTTCATAAAATCTAACCAAAGAAGTTTAGGCAAATAAGCACTTAAAACAATTTTAAAAAAAAGAGAAAATTCACGAAAATAATTGAAATATGAGCAAATTTGATTTATACTCCTATGAAATGCAATCAAATGCCTGCTTAGTCAAGTCAAAACCAAAACATTTATGAGATATAATTTCAATATTTTGTGGAATCAAATTTTAAAAAATTATCGGGATCCTAAACTTCTAAAATTTTTATTACGTTTATGTCTTCTAAAAAATAATTAATCAATCATAATAAACCCTAATCCCATTAAATATATAAATATAAATGATTTAATTTCTTATTTCTAAAAAATTTAAAATAAAATGGCAAATGAGCCAAACATCAATACAAAATATATTTCATTAACGGGAAAGATAAATACCCCAAAAAATCATTAAAATCAATTGCTAGCTTCCACTTATACTACACTCTGGTAGTCGTACGCAGATCTGGTGCTCATCCTAAAGATGAGCATGGTGCTCATCCTACTTTTAGCAACAATAAAAATTGTTACTTATTCTTAAAAATGAGCAGCAAATTCAAACACCCTGTTGTTGACAGGTTAAATAAGAGAAACCAGAGGTAGCAAAGTCTCAGTTTCTCACTCATTTCCTCTTTTCCCTTATTTTTTTTGACATAGCCACAAATGATTCTTGCTTTCTATTAACCATAATTTTCTTGTTAATATTGATTGTTTAATCATATATATATATGTATTGATCTTAGAAGTATAACTATGTTTTGAATTTGATTATTCAACAATAAATTCAAGTACATTTATCGATCTGCTCATATCTTTTTGCATTAATTTAGTATTTGAAAATTGTATTCTATTTTAATTCCGTTGTTTGAGAAGAAGTAAAATAATATTATATAATCTTAAGAATTTCTTGCATTGAACATATATGTACAACAAAATTTCACTTACAATCTTTTGAGAAACTAGTACGGATCCAGCAGCTGTAAACAGTTGAAGAAAATCTGGTTAAGGAGAAGATGCTCGCTTGAGTGCCTCGTAGAGAATCATAAGTGTAGAGTCACAGGAATTTACAAGACAAACAAACAGGGGAGATGATCTTCTGTATGCAACTCCATTATTTAAGTACACTGCGTAAATTGTTAGTTTTCGGAAAAAAGAGACTATTTATATGAGGATTGAGGAAATCCCATTTAAGCTTGGTCTAAAACAAATTTTTACAGTGGGTGGCGTCAAATGTAGAAGGTGGTTTTACATTAGCATTGTTCGATGTTGATCAAACGGTCATAATTAAAAAGAAAAAAAAAACATTTTTTGCCTCTTTAAACAAAGTTCACTTGTAATCCTTACTATCCAATCAACATCGGCCGACCATTATGAAGAACTACTATATGGAATTGGTGCCACCAATTGCAGAGAATTTGTTCTTATTTATGGTCGTGGGCGATGTTCCACAACTGTGTTGATTGTATAGCCCTTGGTGGATGTACATGGTGAGAAGATCGGGAGAGTGGGATTATCAGAAACTGATATATGATGAAATCTTCGTATTCTCATGACACAAGAATTAAGCCCTATGATTTTAGATTTCAGAATCTTTCTAATAGGCGGTGTTGGATTAAGTATAATATAATTTATATCAAGTAGTAAATACTGATGTTTAGAAAATTAGACTGATCATTGAATTAGTCGAAGCACTGATTTAAGGGTCAATAGTCAGACGATGATTAAATTGTGATTGAATCAGTGATATTTAAAATATTAAAATTTGCAATTAATATATGTGTTACAGGTATTAAGATATTAATATATATAATATATAATACATAATACTGAAATATTAAAACATTCAAGACATGTTACAGATATAAATATTTATATTAGTTCTAGATCTTTTTTTAATAACTTAAAAATATTATTATATAAATTTTATATGAAAATTATTAAAGTACTAATTTTTTAAATATAAAAATTTAATATTATTAAAGTATACATGCAAGTCGACTATTTCCAATATCATATATACACTTTTCCATAGACTTCTACTATTTCAAAGTCTACAAACCCTTCTCCTTAGGCTTCTACTATTTCCAGTGCTGAGATTGCAGACTGAAGACTTGAGAGAAAGCAATGAAAAGTTGAAAACTTGTGAAACGTGCACTTTCTCTTTTAGCCTCGATTTTTTTCTTCTTCTTTTTCTTTGTAATCATTTTTTGTTGGCTTCATAGTTGCTTCGACAGAGAGATTGGCGGTGGCTTCATTACTGTCGAGTGACTTAATGTATCAATTAGGGCCCTGGAGAGTCTGGAGCATTAAATGAAGAATCATGATATGTAAGGAAAAGATCTGAGAATGAAGTGGTTTAAGTCAAAAGGTCGCGTAAACTATCCGTAATCAATGTAGAAGAATAAAATATCAACACATGAAAATAGACATTAATCAACAAGGAACGAAAGATTGCGCATTTAAATGAAGATCTCCCTAAATATGGAATAAAGATATTATAATCAAAATCAATCTTAGAGGCGGCACAAAAAGAAAGAATTAATCAAGAAGGTCAAATTCAAACAGGGAGACACCTTAGAAAGGAAAATCATGAATCAAGAAGGTGCAAATCTTATACAAATATTTATTCCCTAAACTAGTTCGAGGTACTTGATCCACAGAAGATTACAAAGCATTGAATGGTTGATTTAAAGCATTCAAGACTCTTTATGAAGGAAGGCCCCCCTTCAACGACTAGTTTCAGAAAACTATAAAAAGAGCACACTGAGGCACTTTGAAGATATCTTGTAGAACAAAGAAAACAATATCGCTAAGCTAGATGATTGCACTATGATTTCTTTGTATTACTATTGAGAGAGCTTTGTACTAATGTATATACTCTATGTGAGCAATCTCTTTGTAAGGTTTTGAGTGAACTGCCATATTGCTAAACTACTTGTACTTGTCCTATGTGAGAACATGTTTTAGAAACCTTGGGAGGTTTTTGTTGCTGTGAACAGTAAAAGTCATGGGCTAAGCCTTTTTAGAGGAAGGGTTTCTTGATAAAACGTTTTCTAGGGACGCGTGAAGGCCTAGTGGGTGTATAAAATTAGGGTTGTTAAGCCAAAGCTTAAGGTTGCTATGTAGTTAGTGTCAAGGGGAGCAGTTGAACCTTAACTTGGTTGCTTGTGTATTGATTATTTCTTTCCACTAATAAACTCTCTTAATTGTGTGTTTTGAGGAATGAACGTAGGACTATTCATGTGATATCTCTAAACCACTATAAATCTCGTGTGTTTGCTTCTCTTGTTTACAACTTTCTAATTTATTCACTTTAGTTTCATCATATTATCTAAATCAGTAAATTAATTATACCATGACCTTAACTCAAAGTAACAAGACCCTAAGAGCATCTACAGTGGTGAACCTCAATTGGGTTCTTATTGTAGGTCTCATATTGCCACATCAGCTTAAGCAACTTCTCACAACTTTAAGCAACTCTCCACTCCAGTGATAAACCTCTTAAAAACCCACAAATGGGTCTCGCAATTAACTATCCACTACTTTAGCATTTATTACTCTCCATTAACTCCACTAACATTTATTATGAATTAATTATTTTATTATTACTTTTTGTATAAGAACATGTTCTTATATAAGAATCGTTCTTACGCGTAGCAGTCAACATGGCGAACTATAGTAGTGAATCGAAATAAGAATCAATTCTTAAATTTAAGAACTCCTTAAGAACCAATACTGTAGATGTTCTAATATACATAAAAAAATTTGTTAAAGTGTTGAAAATATATTTGGGTACCTAATTCACCCCTCTCTTGGTTACACAAGTGAACTAACATATTTCCGCTCACTCAACCTAAACCAACCCAACAAGTTGCCAAATGAGTTGGTGGGTAGGTTTTTTTTTTTTTTTTAGAATGGTAGACTTGATTTAAAAAATACTAGAATTAAAAAAAATAATAGAATTAGGCCTTACATATTTATAAGTTTTTTTGGAGAAAATATCATCTATAATTTGGTATTTATTTTTTTTGTGTTTATTAGAACTAGGATAAAAAGTAAAATGACAAACTTTTAAATGAAGGGGCTATTGTTTTAATAAATAATTAAGATGATCGATATTATATGTAATACTATACATTATTATTGAAAGAGAGAAATGAAATTAAATAATATGCTAACTAAATTTTAAATACTTTATGCACAATATAAGTATATAGCATAAAAGTACTATAATTAAAAAAATTGAACAAGTTTGTGGATTTGCTCAGGTTCAAGAGTTTAAAATTTTTAATCAATTATTTAAACTAATGGTCGATGATTAAGAAAAAAAAAAAAGGGAATCAAAAGTCACTAGTAATTTGGGTTTAGAAGGTTAACCGTTTACCCCGTGCATGTTCCACTCTAGATCAGCTGCTAGTCCCTCATAAAACCGTGGGAAATTCTTTTACAGGCGTTTTTTACCATTGCTGTAAGTTTCAGCAATGGTAAAAACCGTTGCTGAAAGTGATATTAAAAAAAATTTTCTGCAGCACTTTCAGCAACGGTTTTTAGCGTTACTGAAACTTTTAGCAACGGCAAAAACCGCTCTCATCCCTTATGGACGAGCAGCTAATCCGGACTCGTACATGTTCATGCCTTTACCGTGGCCACTCTACTCTTTGCTTTCATTTGATTTCATCATTTCTGGTCAGGTATCTCAACTAAAGCGCTGTGTCCCTATGTGGGCACTTCGTTGAGCTTCGTTTCCTTTCAGTTAAGTGACTTCTTCTTTCTGTGGTCGTCGAGGATGCGGCTGCGGTTCCCCTTGTTCTCTCTTTTGGTCTTTGCCTTCTTATATGGAAATATTGTTTGGTATATGACTTATTAAATGGGAACTGGGGCAAATCAGAATCCAAACAATTGTTGAAATACTTCTGGTTCTTGTTTTTAGTTTCTATTTGCTACATAGGAAGTTTAATTTCTCAAGCTCAAACCTATTTATAAGATGCTTGGAAGAACATCCATGTTAATTTCAAAATTTAAGTGCCATATATGTTCTAAACAATATAGAGACAGTATCCAATGTTAATACTGGACTGGGTCTCTGGCGTTTTGTTTGAATTTTTGTGACATGGAATTAACTAATAATATTATCTTTGTTAAAACTAAGTGATAAAGAATATGACAATTTTCATTTGCTCCCAAGAGGTGCTTTTCAAAGGCATCCTCTAGTTTTTTGTTAGATTTATTTGATATAGTTCTCACATAACTTTCTGATATACATCAATGCACTATTGGATGTTTGAAGAATATTCTCCTTGAAATGTTTTGTAAAAATACAGAGATGAGTATTTTATTTCTGAACTGTACATTTCTTCAGAATTTCATGTTTTTCTTTTTTCATTTTCAGCTTTTGGTCATAGTTTATTGCGAATTAATTGTAAGAGTCCAGGATTCATTGTAGGAACTTCATGCTTTTGCTGTGTCAAATTAACACCAACTAATTGTGTAAAAGATGATGCTGATATTTATGAGTCTCCTCAAATAACATGTAGCAGATTTGTGTCATTGAAGATGATTTACCATGTTGGATATTCTTCACTGCTATTATTTATTAGACGTGACCTTTCTTCACTAGCTAGTAGAAGCAATAAAGAGGGTGATGATTTGGAAGATGCATTGTATGTACTAGAGAAATTTGTTGAGAAAATCCATGAAAGCAATGTGAAAGATAATGAACTAATATCTGAACCAGATCCAGACCTACTTGATGACAAAGTGGATGAGGACGGACTACAAAATGAGCTTGAGTTATCAAAGACTGAGATTGATGCAACTGGGACAGTGTCAAGGAGGAGAAGTGCTAAATCAAAACTATTCAAGGCAATCACAAGTGCTCCTGGATTGTCAGTTCATTATACTTTGGAGAAATGGGTTAAAGACGGGAAAGAATTGAGCAAACAAGAGATTTCTTGGGCCATGGTTGATCTTCACAGGTGTCAGATGTATGAGACAACATTGCAGGTAAATGGTTCAAGTTTATATTTGCTTTTAATTTTCACAATCAAAATTTTCAAGTATTATGCTAATAAACTAACTTATATTCACATTAATTTTTATTTGTAAATATTTTATTTTAATTTTTTTTCTATCAAATTTCCTTGCAGCTCTTATATTTATCATTTTTTGGCTCAAAGCTCTTATTTTTATCATTATTCCTTTGGTGGTATTATCATTTCTCTAAAACTGATTCAGTGGAGCAAAACAAGATGGTGTTTGATATTATACTATGTTTCTTTAACCTTGTATACTTTTTTTTTTGGGGAATAAACTATAATAATTTTCATGTCTCCTGTGAAACCATATTTTGTTTAAACACAAATTAAACAATCAAGATTCACAAAATTCACAAATGCAGAAAACTTTAATTTATGAATTTACTATTTGTAGATCTTGATAAACAACAAGAGCATATAATTAATACACGTATAAGGAGCGTACCTTGATCGTCGTAGCACGGAGATCAATTGCGGGTAGACTTTTCTAAGAAAGTATAAGTGGCTCTCACTGTTTTGGTCTGATGGAATGCCCAAATGACTCACACACAAAGTCACCAAAACAAGCCCCTTATATAACCAAGGGAACCACTACCCAAATCATCATGCCAATGGGTCGGGTCGACCTATAAGTTGACCCCTTTATAATAACTCCCCATCACTGTTATTATTTAGAGTCGGGTATCTATACACAAAATATTTACAATGACACCCAGACCAACTCTTAAAATATATCAAATAGGTCCCTCAATACAAAATATAAGAAGATCATATTATGGACCTAATTAAATATAGCACTCAAATATATATGTCCCAAAATGTACATAGATATACAATATTAATATATCAATTCACTCAAATAAATTGTTAGTGTTAAAAATTATTTATAAAATAAATAATATATATATATATATATATAATAAATATTACCAACACTTCTCCCACTTGGACGACATATGATTATGAAATTGTATATGCACATACTATACACATATATAAACCCATAGTGCACATTGTTTTTGCTATCTAAATAGATATATCACAAACAATCTGGTCCATCAATTATACTAGCACAGAATCAAAGAGGCTTTCGTAACCAGTTAAATTAAAACTAAACCCAACAGTGATCACAGTGTTAATATAGCCAACGACATTGATTAAGCCTGGATGTGTAACATGGAAATTATATGTCAATGATCTTCATACATCTATTTCCAACTGGTTCTTACACTTTCTCAACTTTATGCTAAACTGCTTGTGCAAAACTACATGAGAAAGCAAAACACATATGTTCAGAGTATTTCATATATATATATATATATATATATATATATATAATGCTTATTCATATATATAAACACTACAAATGGATATCCAATAATTATATACATAAAAATTGTACAATAAACTCAATCATCTAAAATTTTTACCATACATATGAGCCACATGCCCATGAAATTAGGTGGTAAATATATATGAGCCACGTGCCCATGAAGAATTTTAGATGGTTAACATTTAGAATGATGTTTTGCAGTCATATGATCAATACCTACATAATCTACTGACATAACATTACTCTGAACATTCTTTAATAACCAGAAACTTAATGTCTATGTGATTAGAGTTAGGCAAACTCTGGTTGTTTTACCAGAATGGATGTCTCACAACAGGCAAACTATGAATTCTCCCACTTGGTTGAAGAAGCTATGAGTGCTTGTTTGATACTTTTAAAAAATATGGCTATTTAGCTAGCATGAGCACATAGCTTGTCATGCATCCCACAAAATTAATATATTAATATCAGAACCAGTAATCTCAAATTGATTTGACCTCCGATATATGAGCATGTAAACTTTTGTCCTCTGAGGGTGCCTTGTAACCCATATAGCTCCCACCTAATGAGCCATGTCTAGGTTATTGTGATATCTGCCCAACACTCCCATAATATATGATAAAACTTGATACATATACACCTGTGCATATAGAAGACTTCCTATAGAGATTGTCTCCATCTCCCTTATATGTACATCCAATATAGGACATTGAAGCAAGCTAAATCTGTTGCTTTTGGCTATGGTTGTGTCACCCTAGTGCACAATCGTACTTGCCAAATAGGTTCAGAACTTTCTAAATATATGTCTTTTGCGATAAATTCAAAGTATGTTTAATGCGATCCCTATGGATCTCAATCCCCATAACAAAAGATGTTGCACCAAGGTCTTCCATTTCAAATTTGTTTGAAAGAAAGAACTTAGTTTCACTCAAAGAAGGACATATCATTACTAGCTAAAAGTATGCCATCGACATACAGAACTAGTATCACAAAGTTTCTCCTACTCAATTTGAGGTATATGCACTAGTAAACTGATTCTTTCTTAATCTAAAACATGAAATCAACACAAGAAACTTTTAGTACCACTATCGGGATGCTTGTTTAAAACCACAAATAGATTTATTCAACTTACATACTTAGTGCTTTGAATCTTTAGATTCAAATTTCTCTGACTGCATCATGTACATTATTTCTTCAATGTCTCCATTGAAAACGTTGTTCTTACATCCATTTGATGTATCTTTAAATCATTTAAGGTTATTATTGTTCTTCAAGTTCAGGAGAATGAATCTCTTAATCTTGAACAGGAGTGATGTTTCTCTCATGACTATAGTATTTTCAATAATTCCCTCATTCACAGGTTTAACGGTCTCAGGTAGTATTACCTAAACAAGTGTTCCCGTGACTATAGTTGGAATACTTATGTATTCTTCTTCAAATACAATGTCCTTTAGTTAATCACTCCCATTGTGACCAACATCCTAAAAAATTTGGCAATCCCGATCTCCAAGAAGGACTTGGTAGAGGGTCATAAAATAGGAAACCCTTTGATCTTTTAGGATAACCCCACAAAGTAGTAGGTCATAGTCCTTAAGTCCAGCTTTCTTACATTAGGCTTATATGGCCTAGCCTCAACTAGATAACCCTAAATATGCAAGCGTTTAATACTAGGCTTCTTGCTTGTCTAACTCATATGGGGTCTTGTATACTGCTTTACTAGGTACTTTATTAAGGATATACACAACAATCTTGAGAGTCTTTTCCAAAACGATTCTGGTAGAGAAGAATGACTAATCATACTTTTCACTATTTCCTTAAGAGTAGGATTATGCCACTTAACGACATCAGTTTGACTAGGAGTCTCCGATATGGTGTATTGTGGCATAATCTAACACTAAGCCAAAATGCTTGGCAAAAAGCCCCTGATGTTGTTAACCTAATCCATCATATATATCATAGAGCTTACCTCTACGATTAAATATAATGGCCTTAATTTTCTTGCCTAATTGACTTTCAACTTTGACTTTGAAAACTTTGAACACGTCCAAAAACTATGAGTTCTCATGTAACAGGTACATGTACTCAAATCTATAGTAATCACCTATGAAGTTGATGAAATACCATTGTCCATTCCAAGAAACTATAGGAAATGGACCACATATAGGTTATATCAACTCCAAAGTCTCACTAGCTCTAGTAGCACCTATTTTCTTAACTTTAGACAATTTGTCATTGATGCATTCAACACAATTATCCAAAATTTTAATATTGGATACATGTAGAATGTCATTTGACATAAACCTTTGCATACTCTGTTAAGATATATGCCCCAAGTGCCTATGTCATCTTCAGTCAATTTAGACTTAGTACCAAATTTGAAAATGCATATTCACATAGCTATAAGTTTTTATACATTTTAAACTATAAAGATTATCAATCAACAAACTAGAAATAATCATTTAGAATTTAAGAAAACACTGAATATTTCATTACAAAATGAACAAGGATACCCATATTTGTTCAAACATGAAACATAAAACAAATCTCATTTAAAAGACAGTACTACAAAAGTGTTTTCCAAATCTAATGTTTGTTCATTCACTAAAAGATAATCTAAATAAGCTAAATAAGCTGATATTGTCCACAACCACCCCATTGCCATTAGTCTTATAGATGTGTCTTTCACCATCAACTGACATTCGACTGCTTATTGCATAAATATACCTGTGTGAGTAGCTGTATGCGGATCTACCCACCAAATATCATTGGTACTAAAACTAAATTAACTTAAGAATTGAACCCTTTTGCAAAAGAAACAAGTGATACTTACATCTTGTTTTTGTTTGCCCCTTAAGCTATGATATCCCTTTGAACTAAATTGTCCTTCGCTAGAGTATTCTACCACTTTAGGTACTCCTTGTACTAGAGTAGAATGCTAAGTGAGTACTCTTAACCTTGTTATGTTTTAATCTCTCTACCTCTTACACATTATGAGCTCATTCAAGAGAAAGAAATATTAAAACCAAATGCATAATTATGATGCACTCCCTTATGTTTCTTTTGTCCTTGTATCTCATTGAAACTAGTTAAGACAAAATAATGCTAGTTTCAACCTATTCGTTTGGAGCGAATTAGTTAGAGATCGCTTATAGGAAACTCTTAGCATCATTTGTTCCAGAATCTCACCACAAATGGATTCTGAAATGACGTGTTACATGATTTGTAGACTCATGCAACTTGAACATTCACATTTCTCAAATGCAGTTCTCTAAATAGTAGTATCACTATTGATCAGATCTGTTGGGCGTTCAACCCTTAATGCATAGTCTAAATCTAAGCAATTAGCACTAACATAATGTACTTATTTCATCCTTTTGTTATTTGTGCAATTAAGCACAAGAATAATATTAAAATGTGCAAATTTGTTTATAGTAGCAGATACTATAATAAGACAACAAATAACATGTTTAGGACAATACTTATGTGTATTTAATAACACACTTACCTATATATATACATTACATACAATGTATATATCAATTTGTATATGTGAAACACAATTGCTCTATCAATACAAATTGGGGAGATAACACATTATTTACATGAATACACAAGGGTCTTAATCATATTTAGAGATACTGAGTACAATAACATCTATTAGTCTTTAGACAAAATAAATGCTCGTAAGTGATGCTCTCTACACAAATATAGTTAACCAATGATCATGTTCAGAAAGATACTCATATATATCCATCAAATTATACATGTGAAACACAACAACTCAATTAACAAAATTAGAGTAAAAATACAAGAGCCACATGTACATACAAAGTTTCAATCATATTTTAGAGATGCTTAGTATATTAGCATTTGTTAGTCTTTGGACATATATCCCATGTCCGACACGTGGCGAAGTTTTTAAAATACTCTAATATTATTTAATCTCTCCACGTCATAATATCAGAACCACTAATATTATTTATTTCTCTATTTTCAAAGCTACAATTTAAACACTTAATCTCTCCACTTCACAATATTAGAAACACCGATAATATTTATCTTTTTTTTAAAGCCACAATTTAAACACCCTGATATTATTTAATCTTTTTACTTCCCAACTCTCCACTTTTCAAAATTATATATTCTTTTAAAGTAGTTTAATTAAAATTACGTTTTTCATCATATAAATATATAAAACTTTATTTAAATTTAAAAGAAAAACAATAACTACGTCCATTTAATTTACAAAGGTTGCCAAACTATATATATAAGTGACATATTTAGCTAGCAAGTTTAACATAAAACTTTTAGGTATGCTGAAATTGACCATTAATTATCTTTAATTTCACTTTAGAAATACATTTTTTTGTTAGAATATATTAGGATTGAAGATCACAGACGGGACCAAAAAAAATTATTTAAATCATAAAAGAAAAAAAAGTAAATTTAATTTCTTTTTTAATTAATTTTTATTCTCCTCAAATCAAAGTATCAAACATCCCGTTAGCAACCTTACACATAGATATACATGATATTCTTTTGAGATATAAAGATGTACTGCTATTTTGTCTTTAGAAAGAAGGATGTTTAGGCGGAAGGAAATATTTAAATAACTTGTACGTATAAACCTTACACATAGATATTCTTTGATTAAATTAAATGGACGTAGGTATTGCTTTTTTAAATTTTAAATAAAATTTTTATATATTTATATGATGAAAAAGGTAATTTTAATTAAACTACTTTTACAGAATATATAATTTTAGGCAGTGAAGAGTTGGGAAGTGAAAAAAATTGTAGCTATGAAATTAGAGAGATAAATAATATTATTGTTTTTAGTTTTGAGAAGTGAAGAGATTAAGTGTTTAAATTATGACTTTGAAAATAGAGAGTTAAATAACATCAGTGTTTTTGATATTGAGAAGTAGAGAAATTAAATAATATTAGAGCATTTTAAAAAATTGTATCACGTGTCACGTATAGGATGCATTTTACTGCTGACATGTCATCCATGTAGGGGTAACACTTAATACGCTGGGTCACCTTTAAGAGCATCTCCAGTGGTGAACCTCAATTTGATTCTTATTGTGGGTCCCACTATACAACATCAGCTTAAATAACTCCCCACTATTTTAAATAATTTTTTACTTTAGTGATGAACCTCTTAAGAACTTACAAATAGGTCCCACAATCAATTCTCCACTACTTCAGTATTTATTATTCTCCACTAACCCTACTAACATTTATTGTAAGTTAATTATTTTATATTACTTTTTGTATAAGAACCGTTTTTACGCGTGGCGGCCAACATGGTGAACTACAGTGGTAAACTAAAATAAGAACCGATTTTTAAATTTAAGAAACTCTTAAGAACCACAACTGTATATGCTCTAACACAAAAAAAAAATCACAGTAAAAATAAGTTAGTTCTGTAAATTAAAAAACAAAATGAGGATAAAGAAAGAATTTGAAAATAAAAGTGGGACCCGTGGGCTTTTTTTTATTCCTTCCTTCTTACCCGTTGCTGCTCTTCTCTCCGCCATGAACCCTCCCCTCCTCAGCCCACTCAATACGATCAGATCCAAGAAGAACTTGCACGCAGTCGATGACAGAATTAAGGACAAATGCTCTGTTATAGAATTCTTTTTCTCCTCTCTCTTTTTGTTTACGGTGTGTTTTGATTGAGGGTGAAATTTTTTGGGTGGCTGAACTGGGGAAACGTTGGAGAAGAGAGCAGTGGCTGAATGAGGGAGGGAGTAAGCCTTTCTCTCGGATCTACCATCGCATGCATGCGATGCTCATCGTCTTGAGTGGGCTGACGAGGGGAGCGTTCACGGCGGAGAGAAGAGCAGCAACGGTTAAGAAAGAAGAAAAGAAAAGAAAAGAAAAAAAAAAGAAAGCCACCCTGGAACGACGCCGTTTTCAGTGAAAAGAAGGGGAAAAAAAAAATAAAGGGCGACGAAACGTCGCCGTTTCGAGATTTATGAAAGCAGGCAATCCGGACTCTGGTTCGTCGTTGTTGGGTTCGGTAACGGGTTCTGCCTCTGCTAGAATAAAGAAATTCAAAATGGCGGAGGGAAGAAGTCGTTTATAACTCCACAGTCTACACTTATCTTCGCCTACATTCCTCTGCAATTCCACCTTTTCTTACCCCTCCTCGTCTTCGCCGGTGAACTCTCTTTTCTGTCTTCGTTCTTCGAATTGGTAAAGATGATTGTGGGGTCCTCTTCTATCTTTCCCAGTAATTCTCTTTTTATGTAATCATTTTCTCTGCCGATCTATTTCAGGTTGACATTGAAGACTGAGTTTGGTTCGATATGAACCTAAGCAGTGCTGGGTTTGGAAATCCCATTGGCTGTTACGATGCTGCTGTTCAAGTATGTGTCTCTCTCTCTCTCTTCCACTCTCTTGATTTGTTTCTTGTTGCTTTTCATTTTGATTCATCAAGAAATGTGGGAGAGTTTTATGGATACTTTAATTCTCCTTTATTCATGTCCGCTTTCGTTCAATTTTAACCAGGCTACTTACACGACTTTTGGAGTCACAAGACTCACAACTGTGCGGCTGGCTAGCTGCTTAGGTGGTTTCATATGACCTAAACATCATAGAGTAGGACCTCTTTATGTTAAATGGGGAAACCAGTACAGTTATGACTCCAACAGCTGTGTAGGCAGCATTTATCTTAAGCTTGCTATTAGTTTTGGGTTGAATTCTTCATTCTGCCTCTTACCTATGTCATGCATAAAAGTATATGCAAATTGCAGGCTACATACTGCCTATTACGTATGTATCTGTGCGTTCAAGTATATACAAATTCCAGTTTATGTGTGTTTTGAAGTAATGTTTATATCTACACTCATCATCAGTTTATTTGTGGTCCTCAATCTTAAAAAATTAATTGTTTTGTTATTCTGACATGTAGGAGCTTATTGTTATCGATGATATCCTCTCAGCCATGGTTGGGATCGAAGGATGTTACATTTTGATTAAAACAGTTCGTGGAAAGCAGGATGATATCACTTTCCAGGTTGATCCATCTATGGATTTGGCACTTCAGGTCAGAATCAGTGTAACCTGCATACTTCAATCTAACATGAGAAGTGTTTACATTTAACTTCATGGTGAAATTTATGTGGTATGATATTTAGGTAACAAACAATGCTAACCAGGAAATGAAATTTTTTCTCTTTGACATGTCTAAGGTGCTCAGCATTTATGTGCAAACTAACCATTCCAAAATAAAAGATTCATTCTACTGTTTAGATTTTTTTATTTTTGTTGAAACTCTCACTGCAACTTTGTAAACTATTTTAGTGGACTGTGAGGCATCTAGCTTAAATTGTGCAATGTTTTGGAATTAGATTTATGTCCTTCTCCTGATGAAGTCCCAAAAAGGAAATTTTGATTTTTGCACACTAAAGTGGAACCTGATGGCTAATGTGATTGTAACCTTTGCTATGACCTCAAATTATGGACAATTTAAAGGCATGCAATGATGAAATGATGGCATACTTTTGGTGCTGCATGCAGCAGTAAATCATGCTAATATTTCATCTGAGTCAATACTTAATACCTTTTGCAGGAATTGGCTAAACGGATATTCCCTCTGTGTAAGAGCTTTATGTTGATGAGTCAGTTTGTGGAGTTGAGGTCTCAGTTCAAGAATGGCCTAGTTAATCATGCCTTTTCTGCTGCAATCAGGGCTCTCCTTCTTGTAGGTTTTTCAGAGTAGTTTCTCGTTTGGTCAATTTATAAGCTATGTTATTGATGCCTAATTCTTCCCTCTAATTCACTATTGGGATATCCATTACATTATTATATATATGTTCTCTGTTTGATGTGTTTGCATACTTGTTGCTAAAAACAGCCAACATTGGGTCATGTTTTGGGATGCTGCGTGTAATGTATTGCGTCTTTCAGTTTAATTATAAGAAACTAGGTCCATATATTTGCATCAGGTGGTGAGCTGTGGTGTCAATAGGCTACATCTATGTTTAAATTTGATCAACAGATAAGGGAACACAACAAAATTACTAAAATTGTGATGATCCCCTAAGACAATATGTGAAGAAAGAGTAAGAGTGGGAATAAGGAATCGGGTAAGGAGTAGGGGGAAGTCGAGAAGGGAGTGAGAGTGTATTCAAGAAGAGAGAAAAAGGGAGGAAAGCATGATGATGAGATGGCAGAAGAGGACAAGCCTTTGGAGGGAACCCACCCAAAAGACTAGCCTGTTAAGGGCTAAAACTCCTTAAACTTGTAAGGTCCCTTTATCAAGGAGACCTCCCCAATGTGGGACTCCATCAAAAGGATGTCAGAATTACCCTTGACTAAAATAGAAAATCATTGTCCATCCCTTATTGCAGAAGCAGAAATTGAAAGAGAAAAATGATTAATGAGATAGGAGAGAATTCAAAAAAAAATAATTGGGATGAGTAGGCCTGCAACCTGGTGACAAATTATTGCCTGCCATAAATTTTTATGCTTGCAACCAGTTCCTATGTGGTCATGGATGTCTATTTTCTTATTAAATTACTGTGGTTGGTAGACTAACTGGTCTTCTAGCTTAAGATACTTCCAGTAATACTCAGGTCTAATGCTTTTTACCATCTGTCGGTGCCCATATTTGTATGTTATAATTGTTTTCTTATTTACCCTTAGAGCCCTTTAAATATATTCTTCTGTTGGGGATAGGGGAGAAGGTCAGCATCACCGTTTTCACGAAGGATCTGCAATATCCATATTGGTTTCTATCCATGCTGTGGTTTAGATTCCTGAGATTGATATCCATATTTAGATTTCCTCTCTTGCAGCTGACTTTTCTGATTAGTTTAATTCAATTTAATTTACTTTTATATGGCTTTTATACGATTTTCTCTATAATATTTTGCATAATGTGCATTTTGCTGTCTTCCAATGGCCTCTTAAGGAAAATAATTTTGATAGTTTTAAAGATGATGGTGGCTTGAAGATTTTCTTTTAATGGGTTTTCAGTAGTAATTTGTGCTGATAGAAAAATATTTGTCATTCTATTGGTTTTTGGTTAAAAGTATGTAGACTTGAGTGTTCAATATATGAAATTATTAAAGCAATGGTATACTCAACATTGGTTGGTTGCAGTGATAGCTGCTATTTGAACCCTTGGAGTGGCGGCAACTTGATTCCTGTAAATGTCAATTTGGGGAGGGCTCTACCATTTGCCTTCACTAAGTTTAAAAGGGATTAGTCTTCTATCCTATTGGATAGAGGGATACCATTGAGAAAAAATAAATAAAAATAAAAACAAAAACAAAGCAATGGTATAATATTATTCCTTTTCCTGAAATTTAAATCTAAGGTATATTTCAACCTGAATGTTTCCCAATTATTCAAATTTTAAATCTTTTAATGTCATGTGATCATCTTTTTTCCTGAAATAATTGGAAATGCACATTTGTAAATCCGAACTTTCATCTTAAAGTGGTAAAATTTAAGACCAGAATGGAAATATGGCAAATGGGAAGGCTACACACACACTTGTCTTACAATGGAAGCCTCTCTTATTTATAATACTCTATAGATATATAGCAACTACAAGATAAACTCTTAAAAATATTGATAATGGATAATCAAGACTCATAAACAATGACAAACTATAAGAATCTAGGATAATGATACACTCAGATTCTTGATAAAGGTAAACTCCTAATGTTAGGAGTGTCACTTAGATATATTTCTCAGCACTCTCCCTCAAGTTGATGACTTTGAAAGCTTCAACTTGTTACAAAAATAACCTGATTTACAAATGAACATATCTAGAGTAGGACAGCTAGATACTACACCCAACTTAAAAATGAAAATGTATCTGGATTTGGACATAATGCATTGCAACACACAAGGTTGCATACTCATACTTGAATGCGAGTCAAAAACTTCACAGGAACTAGTGCTTCCTTTGATGACATCCTCAGTTGGAAAATAGCAGCCTTTGGAATCAACAACTAGTATATGAAATTGTTTTACTTGTCTTTTCTCTGTCCCTTCCCCTTAGCCAGTGATGAAGCTTGCATGATGTTAGATATCAATGAATTGCATTTGCATGATGATATCTCCAATCTATTAATACAAATCTTATTCAGAATTTCATGATTCTCAATAAGATGTTGTTTAAGAGTAGTTGTTCTGGTGACTTGTTAGTTGGGATGTCGATCAGGCAGCTTGTGGTAGTCGAATTCCAACCTGCAAATGATTATAATGAGCAGGCTAAAACCTAATGTACTAGACAATAACTAGTAGCAATATGAATAAGCCCCTTCTTATGCCACTGTTAATCTATCTTTACCAGGATTACCAGGCCATGGTAGCACAGCTTGAACACCAATTTCGTCTTGGGAGACTTTCCCTTCAAGGATTGTGGTTCTATTGTCAGGTTTGGGCATGTGTTAAGCAAATGCAAATATTTGTTAAATTCTGGCTGATGTTATTTTCAATTATGCGTTGCAGCCCATGATGGGGTCGATGCAAGCACTATCTACTGTAATACAGAAGGCTGAAGTCAACAACTTTTCTGGTTCTGCTGTGCTTAATTTACTGCAGAGCCAGGTAAAATTTATTTGTAGGTTGCCAGACACTTTTTAGAAGTCCAACAGTAACTCCTATATGATGGCTATCCTTTTCTGTATATGTTAAACAAATCTCTTCATAGTTTCATCAATGAGTTGCTTAAATAGTCCTCTTGACAATGACTTTTATTAGGCAAAGGCTATGGCTGGAGACAATGCAGTCAGGTTGTTGCTGGAGAAGATGACACAATGTGCCAGTAATGCTTACCTGAGCATATTAGAAAGGTAGTCCTAACTTTGTATCCTCCTGTATGAAGTTCATCCTTGATTAACAATGTTAATTTTTTTCTATATTACACATACTTATTCTGCCTAGACATTAATTTTTCCACTTAAATATTGTTAGACAAATTTGTATCTCTCGCTTCCCTTTGGTGTTCTGTTCATGGCGTTTATAAGGGAGTCTCTTTGACTGAGATTAATAGGATCGGCCTGCATTGCCATTTCCTAAGTTCTTTGTTCTTTTCTTTTTCCTTTTCTCTCTGTTTTTCTTTTTTCTTATTTCTTATCTGCCTTTCATAATTCTCCGTCTTTCTTACAAAGATTATTTTTCTACAAGAAAAAAGAAAAATTCACAGGCCTTGTTTGGTTCTGTGGAATCTGAAATGCATGAATAGATTATATGTATGTCGTTTTGCGTCAAATTACCATTTCACATTTCTTTCTCTCCCTTCCCCCTTTTTGCGGTGGAAGTTGTCATTTAGTAGATTCTAATTTATGACATTAAGGCATTTCTGTGTACAATTTTTGGACTTTTGTTTCTTATGAATATGTTGATAGAAAGGACATGTATTAGTTTATTTTGAAGTATGCTTTTGATGTAATACTTCAAAAAACTAAGCACTTCAAAAATCAAGCACTCATCTAACAGCATTTATAACTCCAATAATTTGTTTTAAAATCTAGGAAATATGTATGGATTCACTGTCAACCTCCACTGACAGTTCGCTAACAGACATGAATAATGTTTGAAGTTGTGATTTAAAGATATTTTAGACATACCAGTGAATCTAGTTGTTGACTGGCCTTTGATGTGGTTTTGTTAAGCATTATTTTATAAAATGACTAATCTTACCCGAAAAAAGGTCTAAATTATATTGTATTTTTAAAATATAAGGCAGGTCAGTGTATTTTTTTTAAAATGGAGGGGAGGGTTTGTGTATTTAATTTTTAAGTTTTTCATTAATTCTGATTTGTGTTTCACTTTCTTGTGCACATTGGACTTGAACAAAATGGAAGATGGGTCTATGAAGGGGTAATAGATGACCCTTATGGTGAATTCTTCATTGTTGAGAATAAGTCTCTTCAAAAGGTTGGTCAATATCTTTCTATAATTTACAAAAGCCATAATTTTTTTTTTAAAATCTGCTTTAGATAGTAACAGTTTCAGATTCTCTACAGGAGAGTCTTACTCAAGATAATGATGCTAAATATTGGCGACAACGTTACAGCCTTAAAGATGGTATTCCTAGTTTCCTAGCAAATATGGCTGGAACAATCTTGACCACTGGAAAATATCTGAATGTCATGAGAGAATGCGGGCACAGTGTGCAGGTTTTGTTACTGTAACATTTATGCAGAAAATATTTATCTTCTCAACCCTCTCGACTTTTGGAGGTTGATTGTGAAAGGATATATCCTTGTTTCATAACTAAATGGAGTTAATTGTCTTTTACTTTAGGCCCCTGTATCAGAAAACTCAAAACTAACTAGCTTTGGTTCAAATCATCACTATCTTGAATGTATTAAGGCTGCTTATAATTTTGCAAGTGGTGAGCTCCTGAATCTCATCAGAGATAAGGTAGGTTGAGTTAAAATCTGGTGATAAAATTCTCAACTTGCTTTTTGATGTTTCTGCAATGGTCATTTCTGATGGTGAGTTATGTACATTTGTTTAGTATGAGCTGTTGGGAAAGCTGCGGTCCATAAAGCATTACCTTCTTCTTGATCAGGTATGAACATCTTAAAGAGTTTAATTTTGACGGTAGGAAGTTGGAACTAGCTCTGCTGGCAAAGCTAATACCGGATAAATGACAAAATATCACAATAATTGGAATATTCCCTCTTTTTTGCTTTGCCTGTGTTGAGTTTAGAGATGCTATAAAATATATTCTGATCTCTAATGTTTGTTCCTTGTACTTGACTTTACCAACCAAATTAGACAATTTGAAATTCTTATTAAATGCGGGTGAGATTTTTTACCTCCTTTGTTGTATGATCATCGAGTTAATCCGCAACTCCAGCAACTGATGTATGATGGGTAGTAAACTTCTAAATGGGTTTGCTATGATAACTCAAGTAATCTATATTGGCTAGAAAAACAGAGAAGTCTGTGTTCTTTGGGGCAGCAATTATGAAAACAAGTGGGCTTTTGGTTTTAAGATTAGAAAAAAGGTACAGGAACAAACTATGCTGTGATAATTATGAATAAGGGATGTGACCTTAGCTTATTTTGCAGAATTTAATGCAAAAATATTTGACATCCAAGGTACATGAACAAACTATCCAAGTCTTCTTTGCATTAAATTCTGCAAAATAAACTTTTTGGCATTATATTCTCTCTATAAATAGTTTACATCCAAGTCTTTGGGCATGAAAAAAGATTGTGCTGAGATAAGCTATTTTTGGCATTTTTGTCCTTTTAATTTCTGGTGCCTCAAGTCAAAGTACATTAAGTGGTGAAGTTCATGAGATGGAGATATGTGGTTGAGAGAGGCTCGGACGAATCATAAAGTGTATGCAATACAAAACCCTTGAATTCTCAGATAATTTGTTCAAATTTTCTCCATTTTGTTGTAGAGATAAAAAGAAACAGATAAACTGTGAACTATGACAGCACTCTGGCCTTTGGCAGGGTATATATCAGAATCATATGTGATAAACAGAGAGAAAAAGTGAGTGAGAGAGAGGGACTTCCGGGGGGGGGGGGTGTTTGGGGGCAGTTGGAGTTGGATTAAATTGGTATTTATTAACCAGAGAAACATGAATAAAATATTTTAATTCTCCAATCTACTACCAATCAAAGGTGATAGAATGATGTTAGTTGTAAACTCATTAAACTTTGTATCAATGCATCTTATCAAATAAATAAAAGTACTTGTGAAGTCAGACATGAACATTACCAATATCAAAATTGACCTTGTCACTATCAATATTTCCATTCTTGTTTTGTTTTATTTGTTTTCTTGATTTGAGCTATGTTGAAAAAGAGTGTTACATGAGAAAGGGATTAGTGAGCAGTGTTAGTTAGGATTGGCAGTTATTGTTAGCTGAATACCTAACTAACTACTGATCTACAGAAATACCTTTAGCAAGACATATAAATGAGGGTAGTCAGGAAGTGTATTACTGTTGTGAAGTTATAGAATATCTGTTGGGATAGCTTGAGCAAAGGTTTATCCAGATCGAGATTTTGCATAAGATCGGAAGGGTCATAGGAAAGATCGAATAGAAGATTGTAAGATCCTATAAAATTTCATAGATAAATATAAAAAAAAATATATAATTGTTAACATTGCAAAAATATCAAGAGTTCACTTATAAACATATCATATATTGCATATATTGCAAAAATAATATAGGTTGACTAGGTTGAGATTCAGATTCCATTGATATGAGAATATAATTATATTAAAATTAACAACTCCTGTTCAAATAGACAAATACAATCAACAAAAAAAACAAGCAAGTGGCCAGCAACAACAATTCAGAATCACAGCAGCAGCAAATCATAAATTAAACACTAGCAAATAGTAGTTAGCAAATCAAGTAGCCAACAACAGAAAATTAGAATACTAGATTCATAAACACAGAGCATAATTTCAAAAACTTAAAAAACAAAGGGAATTAGGCAATCAAAAAACACCTGCTTACAAAAGACAAGGGATTAGGAAATTATAAATTAAACACAAAACACTTGCGTACGCAAACACAATGCAAACTAGGAATTAGGAAATTAGAATCGCAGAGCACTTCAGTAGCAGCAAGCTAGCAAATAGAAACTGAAAAACAAAGGAATCAACCACCTCAAACACTTTTGAGAATATCTTCAAACATATTTGGATCAAAGAAGAAATTGCAATGGAAGCCATATCGAGCTAGCACCAATAAGAATCCATCAAGAAAATCTATTGAGACCACTCTTATAGTCACAGCAACTGCTCAAGGCTACCATTTTCCATATTCCAAGTATCAAATTTCCAAGTTTGGCTTGTTTAACTAATGAGTTTAATATGTTGATCAAGTTTGTTCATTGATCAAACAAATTGGGCCAAATTTGAGCTTTTAACAAGTCAAAACCAAATAGTTCATGAACAGGTGAGTTCATTTATAATCATACCTAGGAGTGAAGAGTAGGAAAATAGCAAGGATAGATATTGCAATCTTAAAGACTGATGTTAGTGCCATTTGAGTTATCAGCTCATTGTAAAACATCCATTTACTAAAAAAAAAAAAATCCTCTTAACATTGACTGTTTTTCAGTATTTGACCATTGGAAGATTTAGGGGGTGTTACTATTAAATAATGATTTACTCTTCAAGGACATTATCCTTTATTCCCCCATAATGTTAGCATAATGATCATGATTGTCTTATGATCACACAGGGTGATTTCTTGGTGCACTTTATGGATATTGCTCGAGATGAGCTGGCAAAAAAGCCTGATGAAGTCTCTGTTGAAAAGCTGCAGGTATAGAATAATAGGCAGCACACCATACAATGTTTTTTCTCATGGTAAATTTAAAGAAGTGTATTCGTGTTGTAATTGCACAAAAGACCTAGATTCTAACTATGGGCTCGTTTTATTTACTTTTTGCTCCTTCTGCATGACTTAGTCACTTCTAGACCTTGCGTTGCGTACAACAGCGGCTGCAGCAGATCCTTTTCATGAAGACTTATCATGTTTTGTGGCAAGTAACTAGCTCAGCTTGTAGGGGAAATGTATTTTGATCTTTATGAGTTTCAACTTTACCATAATTTATATGCATTTTATTTCAGGAAAGATCTTCTTTACTTAAAAGGTTGGGTTCAATTAAAGTTTCTGAATTTAGCCAGAGTTCTCCTGGTAACAATGAGCTGGAGGAACCAGTTAGCATTACTGGTCTTGAAACATTTTCGCTGAGTTATAAGGTCTTCTATTTCCCCTGAAGTTTTTGGAAGAGTTTTCCTTTATTATTTGGCCATTTGGTCTGTGATGATTTTTGGTTTTGGTTTGCAGGTCCGATGGCCCCTGTCTATAGTTTTATCACGAAAAGCCCTTACAAAGTATCAATTAATTTTTCGATTTCTCTTTCATTGCAAACATGTTGAACGTCAACTTTGTGGAGCATGGCAAGTACATCAAGTATGGCTTTCTTCACCTCACTTTACCTGCTGTGATTGCATTCAGCAGCTTTCACCTTATTTTGTCCCATATTGCAGGGGGTTCGTGCACTCAATACTCGGGGAACTGCCATCTCCAGATCGTCTCTTCTTTGCCGCAGTATGCTTAAATTTATTGATAGCCTTTTACACTATTTGACATTTGAGGCAGGTTTTACTTTTCCTCAACTTCTATGTACTTTTTTAGGACCTTTTTCATTCCCCTCTTCTTTATTCTACTTTAATTTTTCCGTCAATTTTTACCAAGAAGAGTTTTGCTTTCTGTCTGCCTTATTTTATTGTAAAATAATTGAATTGCAAAGGGCAATTAGAGTTTACTTGATTGGAAATAATTATTGCGTTTCCACTCCCCTCTCCTCCAGCTGTTTCTTTTCTGAAATTTTGGTTCTTATCGAGCAGTTAGTTGGGTTTCACAGCTTATGATTACAGTTCTTGTTTTAGGTTATTGAGCCCAATTGGCATGTGATGTATAACAGACTTCAGTCAGCAAAGAGCATAGATGAGGTAAGTACTCTTGTCCTAGGAACATGGCTTCCTCTTATACATTTCGAAAACTTATGTTGTAGTGTTTGAATGTCTTTGTCTATTTGCAAGTCTGACATTCTCTGTCTGAAACAGGTTATTCAACATCATGATTTTTTCCTCGATAAATGTTTGAGAGAATGTTTGCTTCTTTTACCTGAGCTCCTCAAGGTTCGTTTTTCTCATTGTCAAGCCATAAATGGTTTTGTTGTTGTAGATTTGTAGAAATGAAAAGTTTCATTTTTCTTATAATGTTTTGGAGTGAAAGGATATTAAAATTAGATGGCACCAAGTCCTAATATGTTTGAACAGAAAATTGTGATGTTACTTTCTTTTTGGTTTCTTTTTTTGCTGGAGCTGGTTTCAGCCTGTCCCCAGCAGAGGAGAATAATAATAACAATCTCTTAAGAGTTTTTATGGAGTTTTCTGAAGAGTAAAGGATTTCTGTGGCCAGAATATTAACATAATAGGAATGATTCATTAGTTGAAACTGAACGAAGTCTACCTGAGTTCTTGTCAGTCTCTCCTGCTTTGATTTGATGATTGCCGTGGTTCCCCCAAATTACCATTCTCTTCCAGCAATAGGTCTTTGGAAACTAAATATTGCTACGTAGCAATTATATGGAACTGAGACATGTGTATGCCATGACATGGACAAATGGATACATCAATTCTCAAAAACTTGGTACGAAGCAGGATAAATTGACACACGTAATTAAGAAGAAAACTACAAATATTTTGGTATTAGAATTAGGGAACAGTGATGTAGTGTGACATATGTTTTCAAGATTCAAGAACTCAACACAAAACACAAGTTAAACAACAACCCAGAATCCAAGATTATGACAAAGCAGTTATAGTTTTGATTCATAACTTGCATAAACTGAGATAATGGTCTGTCTCCTGACTATGCTTAACTTTTTAAATTTTCACAAGATCAAATTTGAAAGTTCACCCTTCCAAACTGGAGTATATCTTAGAAAAAAATTGGACTTTTAACCCTTAGTTGTCTGAATTTGGTTTACATTCTTGTTGACCACTTGATAAACCTGCTAACTGGAAAGGTTTGTTGTTTTGGCTATAATTATTGTCTGAGTCCTTCAATTGCAGAAGGTGGAGAGGTTGAAGTCCATGTGTCTACAGTACGCAGCAGCAACACAGTGGCTTATATCATCATCTATTGTAATTCATAATCCAGGGGAACCTGTTGATGGTTCACTTGGCTTGAGCAAGGCCAAGCAATTGAAATCAGGAAAATTATCTCAGGCTCTGAAATCTACCACCAGAAGTGCGGCTGTTACTGATTCTGTTCTGTAAGTCCTAAGTTATTCTATTAAACACAACCAGACTTATTATTTAGAGTAAATATACAAATTGGTCCCTAAAACATAAAATTCTAATTAGTTCTTGAAATTTAAGTGTTAAACTAGTAAGTCTCTATTAGTTACAGGCTCGATATAAATTAATCTTTCTATAAGATTAAATTATATAGTTACTTATCTTTGAGGAATTGAGTCAATAACGGTGTTCAACTAGTTTATAACATTTAAAGACTAAATTATGTAGAATTAAACTTTTAGGGACTAGGCAATCGATTCATGTATGAACTATATATAATCTATTATTGACAAGGGTAAATTAAAAGTTTACCTCCATGTTTGGCTTGAAATCAGTTTCTCCTGTGGTTTAATGTGTGATTGAATTCTCTTTTTCCCAATATCTCTTAATTAACTTGTGTTTTTTTCTGTTTTAATTTTAACCAGAAAAACCACACAAATATTAAAAAAATGTTCAATTTCATTGTTGAAAGTTTGTCTCTTATACTTCGGCTAGTTATAGGGTTCTAAAGCTATTGCTGGGATTAAGCTGGTATTTGAAAATTAGAATTGTCATCTTAATCTCAATCATACCTTTCGAAACCTATGAAATTGTCTGAGATATAAGTGGAACAGTCTCTTAGTGATAAAACTATCAAAGTATTTGTCATTTTAACATTGAGTAAATTACTATTTTAGTCTCCAAAAGGTAACAGTTGTCTTAATTTAATTTTTGAAAGATTGTGTTTATTTCAATTTGGTTTTTCTGTTTGTAAAATGATTTTTAGTAGTAGTGAATTTTGTGATTTAGCCAAAAAAAATAAAATAAAATAAATTAAGACAAATAAAATCTTTCATGAACTAAATTAAAATACTTGATATTTTAAAGATTAAATTGAAAAAATTATAATCCTTCAAAGACTAAATATGTAATTTAGTCTTTTAACATTTGCATGACAATTACGGTTAAAATTTGAATGAAAAATACCACAATGGTTGAGTGGAAGCCACAAAAAAAAAATCATAAAATTGAATGAAGGTTTTAAATAGGAAGACAAATTGATTTTTGGCCAACCATTGGAAGTAAATTATAATTTACACTATCTATAAAAGAAGGCTTTCATTGCCTTTTTTTTTTCCCCTCCCTGACAGTAGTGATTTATTGCAGCAAATTTGAGAGAGAATTTAATGCTGAACTTCAGAATCTGGGATCAGTGTTGAGTAGTAGTTCTCAAGCAGAGCCATATCTAAGCCATCTTGCACGGTGGATTCTTGGTGTTAGAAGCGAATAGAAGGATGTGTGATGTAAGATGCTTGAGTAGTCATGCATGTTACTTGTAACGTTGAAATTTTGGGGTGTAGGTATTGAAATGGATATTGATTGTGTCTTCCTTGTACCGATGTTTTAAGAGTAGATAGCTTCATTGTACCTGTGTTGGCATGTTTGGTTTATGTCAAAAGGTCTGTGTTGTAACTTGTGACTTAATGCTTCGGCTTTGGACTAGGATCATGAATCAGGGCTAGCTGATCAGTCCTAGATTTTTTCAGAGGCGAGTTGGGCGAGTCCCATTTAAATATGAATTGGAATATTTCAGTGTAGCATGTTCTTATGAGGGTTTACCGTCATTCGTTATGGCCTTTTTTTTTAATTATTTTGTTAACTTTTATTTTTTAAGTGAGCCTTGTTATGACACTTTTGTTGTTGTTAAATACACCATGAAATAATTTACAGTTATTTCAAAATGTTTAAATCAAACTATGTTCTCTTCAAGTATTCAACTATAAATAATTTAAGTACTGTAATCAGACCTAAAACAAAATGAAACATACATTTGACTAATTGTCTACAAAGGCAACGTATTAAATACTTAAAATAACAAATAAAAGCTTTTGTTTAAGGAAAAATACCTTTATTGGCAAATATGTAGTATAATCTTTTTTTCTTTAATTTATTTTTCTTTAAGCTTTTAATTTTGTGTAGTATAATCTTTTTATAATTCTGTTATCTTGGCAATTATGAAGTCTTGATCAGGGTTTAAGTTACTTCCTCCAAAGATTGCTGTATTTCTCTCTACATAAATACTCTAGTAAGTAATAATGATCCTATCATATAATTTGAATAAGAAAATATATATTACTCTTTTTTTTAAGGGTTTTAGACCATTATTTGAAAACTTAAAAATTTTGATTAGTATAGTATGAATTGGGATAAATTATAGAGATATAAGACTCTTAATGTTGATTTTTTCTTTAATTCACAAGACTTAAATTCAGAATCTTGCTTAAAAGAAATGAGTATCTAATTATTTAAACAAACTAGCTTCATATAAAAAGAAAAAAAAATAGATATTAACACAAGGTCAATGTCCACATAAATCATGCATCTTCTTAACCCTCCATGTTCGTAAGAGATAAGTGGTTCCCAAAGAACCAAAGTTGGCTAATGGCTAACATATTATGACTAATCAATCTATTATTTCGTTAAAATAAAATAATAAATATTAATTGGAAAAGAGGGAAAGTTTGCAACTAGGAAGGAACACGAAGAAAAATTATAATCAACATGTAATTCGTATTCACTTCAAATTAAATGACTCATATCAAAGAAAATAATTAAAGAAGAAAAAATTATACCTCATGAGATATTTTAATCTTTTAATTTAGATTGTTCGATCAAATATGAACGATCCGAATGCATAAAATGATCGTCATGTTCTTACTTCATGTTCTAGCGCAAATCTCTACTCTTCAAGTATAAAGAGTAGAATGTTCTTCAGTATCTAGATCGTTAGATGAACTCATCGACGGTCTAAATCTTCCTAAATAATATTTATTAATAAATTTTAAAAAATTAATATTTTTTAAAGTTAAAAAATTACAAAAAATATATCTTTCAAAATTTGTTTAAAAAAACATTTTTCTAATTTTTTATAACTACAAAATGAATAAATATTATTTGAGAAGATCTGGACCGTCTGATGAGCTCATCTGATGATTTAGATGCTGAAGAGTATTTTGCTCTTTACACTTAAAGAGCAGAGACCTCCAATTCGCAAAAATGACATTCATACTACATTTCAGATTAATAAAATAATTAAAAGAAAAAAATCGTACCTCATGAAATATTTCTAATTTTTGATTTAGAATGTCTGATCTAATGATTAAAAGAATCAATAAAATGATATTTATGAATCTTTACTTTTAAAGCAATTGATGATTTATCTTGATTTTCCTTGATTGCAAATTTATAACTTCTTTCCATTTCTTGGAAATTGTAAGCTGTGTTAGTGCAACATTTCCGAAACCTGTTAATTTTGTTAATGGAATTGTCTTATCAGACCTAAAATTATGCGAGTTGTCAATTGGACCTCGGTGCAAATGCTATTTCTGAGATTGGTCAATTAGCACAAAAAGACAAAGCAAGTAACGTGAATTAGTGATGAAAGGGGAATATTGTGAAATTTTAATTCAATTAAAGAGGCTTCCCTTTATATTTAAATTCCATTCAATTTGTGATTCAAATTTGAATTAAATTCTCAATTCTTACGACTATATAAGTTGGCCCTTCTCAATCTATTCTACCACATTTACAAGTTCTTCAACACAAATCATTTTTGTCTAATTTCACGATGGCATCAACAAAAGCTCAACTCTGCGCATTCCTTATATTTTCCCTTCTTCTCTTTTCTCCTTTTACCGGTAATGTCTCTTAACTTTGTGTATATTCCTTTTATTTAAGCTAAACTTATAGAGTAAATTACTGATTACTCCCTAAAAAATTACAATTGCCTCAATTTGGTTATTGAAAGATCAAATGTTTCAAATTAGTCCTTAAAAATTTATATTTATCTCATTTTAGTAATTTTTATTGTTAAATCACAAAATTTATTATTGTTAAATCTAAAACTTTTCATGCAAAAAGTCAAGTTTGACAAAAAGAGGTCAAATTGAGACTTTTTGAAAGTTGGTAGTTTATTCTAAACTTATATATGAAACATTGATAATTGAAAATAAAGATGTTTATGACGTATTATACATTCAACACCACACTTCAAATTACATTTGAATATTATAAATTTTTGTGGCGCCTTACATTGTCTTAGTCTCGATATTTCTTAAGATTTGAACACTTGATAATTTGCTCCTGAAGGATTTTTCCCTTTTGTTTTTTTACAGTGACTAGTCAAGGAATTGATCACTGTGCCTATACAGGAACTTGCAAAAGAAAAGAAGATTGTGTTCAGCCTTGCCATAACCTTAAAACCCCTTCTTTTTCTGCTTTATGTGTTCCTAATCCACAAGGTTCTGGGAATCGTTGTTGCTGCGTTATTGCGTAGTTACATAGATGAAGGAAGACGAAAAGAACAATTTATTACAACTTTGTTCAAATTGAAGTCTCTAAGAATCGAATCTTAGTTTGTTTTTGGAGCTCAAAATGTTGGGTCAAATAATTTGGGTTTTGTCTTATAAATTACTGGTTCTAGGACTCATTTGAAACAATAATGTATGTGATCTTTTATTAATAAATGAAGTGAAGTACTTTAATTTGTCTTTCAACTTTTCATTTCTGTGATTGTGATGTCCTCTTACGGAATTTGCGTGTGTGGTTATGTTTTTGGTGAGATATACAAAGGCTTAATGATCAATATTTTTAGGATTTCAAAAATCCTAATATCTCTTTCTTACAATGAATTTTATTGAATTTCTAAAAAAATTCTACATATGTCGGCCATTTCAAGGATGGCAACTTAGGATTTTTATTTTTGATGTTTTTCTTGATTCCAAGTGGGGGTTTCTCATTATTTACACGTATTCTTAAGCAAAACTTAAATTTCTCACATAATTAAGGACATTTAATAGGAAATGTAAATAGACTATAAGAACTAAATCTTGTAACCTATCTAAGAATTGAGCAATCTTGTCTCAAATATTTGTGTTATACATCTGGCACGTTCATATTAGATAAGACAATTTAATCAAAAAATAAAAATATCTCATAAGGTTTAGTTTTTTCTTCTTAATTATTTTTTTAAATATGAGTCATTCAATTTGAAATGAACAGTTTAGATTTATGAAATATGACTATCATTTTTGCGCTAGAACATGAAGCAAGAACATGACAATCATGTTATGCATTCAGATTGTTTATATTAGATCGAATATTCTAGATCAAAAGATTAAAATATTTTATGAAGTATGACTTTTTTTCTTTAATTTTTTTTTGGATATGAATCGTTAAATTTGAAATGAATACAAATTACATGTTGATTATAATTTTTCCTCGTGCTCCTTCCTAGTCGCAAACTTTCCCTCTTTTTCAATTTATATTTATTATTTTATTTTAACTAAATGATAGATTGATTAGTCACAATATGTTACTTATTAGCCAACTTTGGGAGCCACTTATCTCTTACGAATACGGAGGGTTAAGATTTATGTGGACATTGACCTTGTGTCTATCTATTTTTTTTTATATGAATACTAGTTGATTTAAATAATTAGATACTCATTTCTTTAAGCAAGGTTCTAAATTCAAGTTTTGTGAATAGAAAAAAAAAATCAACAATGAGGGTTTTATATCTTTATAATTTATCTCGATTCATACCATATTAGAGCAATACATAGTTTTTGTTTTCTTTCAAATTATATGATAGGATCATTATTACCTACTAGAGTATTTATGTGGAGAGAAAGGCAGCAATCTTTGGAGGAAGTAACGTAAACCCTAATCAAGCCTTCATAATTGCCAAGAATATAACAGAATTATAAAAAGATTATACTACACAAAGTTAAAAGTTTTAACCAACAAGTTATAGGTTGAAATGATAAACAGTTTCAACTCTCATAAGAAGGAGAATACAAGTTCAAATCCTGATAAGCATACTTGTTAAGAGAGCTTTAATCTTAACGTTCCTGGCCCGAATAGGGATTAGTTTCAAGTCTAAAGTAGTTTGGGGATATTGTGGATTCAAACTAAAAAAAAAAAAGAGTTAAAAGCTTAAAAAAATTAAAGAAAAAAAGATTATACTACATAATGGCCAATAACGATATTTTTCCTTAAACAAATACTTTTATTCATTATTTTATGTATTTAATACGTTGCCTTTCTAGACAGTTAGTCAAATGTATGTTTCATTTTGTTTAAGCTTGATTTGAATACTTGAAGAGAACATAGTTTGATTTAAACATTTTGAAATAACTGTAAATTATTTCATGTTTTATTTAACAACAAAAAAGTCACATAACAAGGCTCATTTAAAAAATAAAAATTAACAAAATTATTAAAAAAATGACCACAACAACTGATGCTAAACCTTCGTAAGAACGGGATGCACTAGAATATTCTAATTCATATTTAATGAAACTTGCCCAATTCGCCTCTGAAAAAATCTAGGACTGATTAGCTAGTCCTGATTCATAATTCTAATTCAAAGCCAAAGCATTAAGTCCCAAGTCACAACACAAACTTTTTGACATAAAGGAACATTCCATTGCCAAGGTACAATGAAGTTACCGATCGGTACAAAAAGTTTTTAGTGACAACTTTTGTTGTCACCAAAAAATTGCTATTGAAACTTATAATCAGTATCGACTATTGTTGTCAAACATAATTTTTGTTACTTAAAATTAGTTGCAAGAAAAATGAGTCACTATTTAAAGTCACTTTTAGCGGCGACGAACCAAAAATAACTTTTAATAGTAATTTTACTATTGTCACTGGAAGTATTCTTTAGTGGTGACAAATTACTTTCAGTAATAACTTTAATTATCGTTACTAAAAGACTTTCAATAATAATTTTAACAATCGTTACTAAGAGTATAATTTTTTTTAAAGAATATAAAATGCAAATTCTTTATTTATAATTATAAATATTATTTAATAAGTAATTAAAAGTGTAATATAAATCATCTCATTACTTAAATCTAAAAATTTACAATACAATATGTTTTCCAACAAAATCAAATCTATGATCAATACTTAATAGCACAATATTACATTTGGAAAAATCTAAAAATTATATACTTATAATTCTTAACATCAAAATCTTAAATATGACATAGTAAATGTCAAAAAAAAAAACACTTTATAAAGCACTAACATATCAACTAACAGTTGGTTGTAAAATCTATTTGAAATACCACACCAATACTCTTCCTTTGTCGTTGAAGGATGAGCCTTGAAATTATGTCTCTTCCAATAACAAAAAGTGTGACCATTAAATTTATAAGTTGCCTGATAATTGCAGATTTTGTGAGATAGCTATCAGGCATCACCAGTATTTTATACTCTTCTCTGCCTATGGCATATGCATTACTCTTGCACATCATATTACTCCACGTGCCCCTATGGTTTGGCCTCATTTACACATCATATTGCTCCACGTGTCCCTAAGCTTTGGCCTCATTATGATGAACGTCTGTATGCCATCTTCCATGCTTTAATACATGCCCCACTTCCACCTCTTCCTTATTTCATTATTTAATCACATATTTGCTATTAATCAAAAGTTCTACCTTATATTCAAAAGAAAGCAATTCCAAAATAAGATACTGCATCTAAGAAACTCAAGTTCTACCATCCTATTCATTAAAAAAAAAAAATAGGTGGATATTGATAACGCGAGGACTCGTTTACGTAAAATATTTAATGAGATTAAACTAATATTTAATGACATATAATACAGTATTATTCAGAGGAAATCACACTGTAAATTTTTAAATTACATTATGCTCTCTTTTACTTTCAAGATATGCAGCCTTCTCTCTTACAACAATAAAATATATTACACTTCAACTATAGCTCAAATTTATATTTTCTAACTATAGAGATATATCATAATTATATATATATTTTTTAATTTTTAGTAACTCATTACCACTTTTTTTATTAAAATATCTTCTATTAATTTAAGAATATTAATTTTATATATTGTGATACATTTTGTTATTATTTCAAAATAAAATATCACAAATATTTTATTTTATTTTTTAAAAATATCAAATATTTGTACTTACATTAATAGACAATATTTTAGCGAAATATTAGATTGCTAAATAATAAAAATACAGATTCTAAAATACCTTAAAAATAAAAAATAATCTTATAATTTTAAAAACTTACATGAGAACTAGGAGGGGAGTATAATTTCAGAGGAAAAAAATGAAGGGTCCCTCAGAGCATAATGTATTTGTGCCAATCATCATATGGCTAAAAAAAAAAGAAAAAAAATTGAAGGTGAAATCGATTTGGTGCTGAAAATGTGTCTCAAATTGAGCAATCAATCAAACTGTGAAAGCAAAAAAGCTTAAGAGAAGGAATTGTAATCAAATTATCATGCTGCCAGCTCAATAAATATTGTCTAGATTTCAATTTTTCAAGAACAGAAAAATCTCATTCAAATACTCCATCCAAAAAACAAGTAACCGCACAATAAACTTCATTGTATTCAATTGCCAAATATTGATATTAAGGATAGAAGTTTTCATTTCAGTATGTCAAATAACTTCAGGACCCTTTTTAGCTGGAAACGTAATGATTTTTTTTGGGGGGGGGGGGGGGTGGAGAATAAAGGAAAAATGCTATACAAAATTGAATGATCAAGCATATAAAGAAACAGACACTTTTTTTTTTGTCTTGATTAACATTGTAATTATGAGCAGAAATTGATGTATGTACTAAATATGAGCTGCAATATGCAGTGAAGAAAGTGAGAAGAAGGATTAATATAATATATTACCTGTTGTTGAGGTGAGTGAGGAGAAGAAGGCAAGGATTCAGAGGAAGTTGAGGAAGCATTATCGAGATCTTGAATCTCACGATCATCATCATCAAGCAGTCCAAGATATTTGAAAGTCTTGTCTCCGGAGTTCACACACGTCACTATAACATACAAATAAAAACATCCCAAACTTGATCAGTCAAGCTCCCAAATCCCCAAGGCCAAAATGAGTGAAAAAGAAAAATGAAGGATACATATATATATATATATATATATATCCGTACCTTTGCATGAAGAAACTTGAAGGGGCTTCTCCAAAAGCTTGCTGTCAATGAGGCTATCGTTGACGGCTAAGATATCGAAATGGTGGAGATCCTCTTCTTCCTTGTGTAGGTTTCTGGTAACCAAGTCCATGTGCATCTCCATCTTCATGGATCTTAATTAATTCTCCTTCCTTGTGCTCTGACTCTCTCTCTTTCCGTCTGCGTATATAACTATACTAGATATCTGGACTCTTTTTATTAAAAAAGGTGACATTAGGCTAAAAGGAAAAAGAAAAAGAAAAAACAGATGTAAGAGCTTTTAGATGGAAGTTTAACTTTTAGACTAAATCATAACAAATTATAAACTTGTAAGGGAGAAAAATGAATAATTTAAGCTCAGAACTGTGTTCATAACGGTTTTAAACTAACTTGTTCAGTGTTCATAACGGTTTTAAATTAACTTATTCACCTTCTGAAATATTGAACTTGAACCAATTAATTCTCATACTAGTAACCAAAATTATTTAGCTAAATTAGAGGCTACTTATGTTGGGAAAAACGGCGGTGTGCGCAGAATCAAAATAATTCCACAGACCCAGGATAATTCCCAAAATACAATAGATAAAAATAACACCAAAGAATTTTAGCGTGGAAAACCCAAATTAGGTAAAAACCACGGGACCCGTAGGCCGCTTAAATCTTCCACTATGGTAATAATGGGAATACAATCTTCACCCTTAGGTGGACCTCTCACTCACAAAAAATACTACAACAGTATTTCTTCAATTTGTGGACAATAACCCTCACAAATTGGACTCACTATTTTTTCTCTCAGAAACTTTCTGAGGCACTCTCTCTATTTTTCTTCTCACTCTTTTCTCTCAAAAGTGAGGCTTCTCTTTGGGTTGATGAAGGATTAATTGAAGGATAGTTTTTGAATGAGGTGAATGACTCTATTTATAGAGTCATTCCCCACCAACCCTCTCTAAATTTGCCTGCACGTTCCCTGCACCTAACTTCCTTCCAAGTTTTCTTCTGCGCAGCCTCCTCTCTTTTTTTTCTTCAGACGGTGCCTAACTTTGACAAATTTTCTCTTGTGGGCCCCACAAATTTTGTTTTTTATGACTTTGGAGTAAATTACAAAATTTGGTTACAACTTTAGTTAAATTGTAATTTGGCCCCTAGGGCCCCACTTGTGGAGGGACCCACTTTTCAATTCTCCCCCTCCCGACCTAAGTGGGGGGTTCCACCAATCTTGCAGCTGATCGACAATATTCAAACTTGCTTCTTGGAAGAGTCTTAGTTAACATATCAGATTCATTTTCATCTGTATGGATCTTTTCAAGCTGCAGTAGCTTCTTCTCCAATGCACCTCTTATCCAGTGATATCTCATATCAATGTGCTTCGATCTTGAGTGAAAGGAGGCATTCTTTCCAAGGTGAATTGCACTTTGATTGTCACAAAATAGCTCATACTTTTCTTGGTGGAAAGTAAGTTCATTTAAGAACCTTTTCATCCATAGCAACTCCTTACTAGCTTCAGTCGCTGCGATGAATTCTGCTTCAGTGGTAGACAGTGCAACACACTTCTGTAATTTTGACTGCCATGCCACAGCTCCCCCTGCAAAAGTGATCAGGTAGCCCGAAGTAGATTTTCTCGAATCTATGTCGCCGGCCATATCTGCATCTGTGTATCCAACTAACACAGGTTTAGTATCTCCAAAACATAAGCATATTTTGGAAGTACCCCGTAGATACCTGAATATCCACTTTACTGCAGCCCAATGTTCCTTTCCAGGTTTTGAAAGGAATCTACTCACTACTCCAACTGCATGAGCAATATCCGGCCGAGTACACACCATGGCATACATTAAGCTTCCAACTGCTGAAGCATATGGAACCTTGTCCATCTCTTCCTTTTCTTCATCTGTGGAAGGGCACTGCTTAGAACTTAGCTTAAAGTGATTAGCAAGAGGACAACTAACCGCTTTAGCTTTGTCCATGTTGAACCTTTGAAGTACTTTCTCAATATACTTCTCTTGTGACAACCATAATTTCTTGTCGCTTCTGTCTCTAGTTATCTTCATGCCAAGAATGTGTTTTGCTGGCCCTAAGTCTTTCATAGCAAAAGACTTGCTCAACTGCTTCTTCAAGTCATCAATTCTAGAAATATTTTGGCCAACAATCAACATGTCATCCACATAGAGCAATAAAATAATGAAATCATCATCAGAGAATTTCTGCACGAACACACAGTGATCTGAAGTAGTCTTCTTGTAACCATGCTTCCCCATAACAGACTCAAACTTCTTATACCACTGTCTTGGTGCTTGCTTCAAGCCATACAGGCTTTTCTTCAGCTTGCAAACATAGTCCTCTTTTTCTTTTTGCTTGAAACCCTCTGGTTGCTCCATGTATATTTCTTCCTCCAAATCACCATGAAGGAATGCAGTTTTGACATCCATTTGCTCAACCTCAAGGTCAAGGCTTGCTGCTAACCCTAGCACTGTTCGAATGGATGTCATTTTCACCACTGGTGAAAATATCTCATCAAAGTCAACCCCTTTTCTTTGGCTGAATCCTTTGACGACCAATCTGGCTTTGAATCTTGGATGGGAACTGTTCTCGTCATGCTTGATTCTGAACACCCATTTGTTCTTCAAAGCCCTCTTGCCTTTTGGCAGCTTCACCAGTTCAAAAGTTTTATTCTCATGCAATGATTTCATCTCATCTTGCATGGCCTCAATCCATTTCTTCTTGTGTTCATCATCCATTGCTTCTTCGAAGCTTTCTGGTTCTCCCTCGTCAGTTAATAACACATACTGATTTGCAGGGTATCTAGTAGAGGGTTGTCGAACTCTAGTAGATCTTCTCAATTCTGGAGAACCCATTGGAACTGGTGGTTGATCATGAACACCATCATCATCATCGGAATCTTCTGATGGAATCTCAACGGGAGCATCTGGATCACCTATCTCAGGCTGATCATTCTGTATTTCATCTCCAACTTGTCTTGGCACCAGTGTTGGAGGAATAATTTCCGAACCAGTTGAATCACCATTGGCTTTAGAAATATCTTCAATGGTCTGATCTTCAATGAATACAGCATCACGACTCCTGACTAGTTTCTTCTCCACTGGATCATAAAATCTGTAGCCAAACTGATCTTGACCAAATCCAATAAACACACATTTACGTGTCTTAGCCTCAAGTTTGGACCTTTCATCCTTTGGAATATGGACAAAGGCTTTGCACCCAAACACTCGCAGATGGTTGTAGGAAACATCTTTTCCTGACCATACTTTTTCTGGAACATCTAGCTTTAAAGGGACACAAGGTGAGCGATTCAGCACATGTACTGCTGCTAGTAAAGCCTCACCCCAAAATTTCTTTGGTAACTTTGCATGAGAGAGTAAACATCTGACTCTCTCCATCAAAGTTCTGTTCATCCTCTCAGCCAGGCCATTCAGCTGCGGTGTTTTTGGAGGCGTTGTCTGATGCCGAATACCATGCTCTTTACAGTAGGCATCAAAAGGCCCAATGTATTCTCCACCGTTGTCTGTCCGGATGCATTTTAGCTTCTTCCCAGTTTCTCTTTCAACTGAGGCATGAAACTCTTTAAAGACACTCAGCACTTGATCCTTTGTCTTTAAAGTGTATGCCCATATCTTCCTTGAATGGTCATCAATAAAAGTCACAAAGTACTGAGCACCACCAAGTGACTTTAACATTGGTCCACATAAATCTGAGTGTACCAAATCCAGTACATTCGCCATTCTAGAAGGAGGGTGGCTTTTGAACGTAGCTCTATTCTGCTTTCCTGCCAGACAATCATCACACTTCTTTAAGTGAACTTGATCCAAACCAGGTAGAGCATTTTTCCTAGTTAAATGGATCATGCTCTTCTCGCTCATGTGACCAAGACGTTTGTGCCATAGCTCAACCGTACTATCATTCTCCATTGTATTCACAACATCCTTGGAGAGCTTTGCTTGCATAATGTACAGTTTGAAGTCTTTGTTCCCTCTGGCCACCACCAACGATCCTTTGGTGAGCTTCCATTGGCCATTAAAAAAGGTATTGCAGAAACCTTCATCATCTAGCTTGCTTGTTGAAATCAAATTCAGGCGCATATCTGGAATATGCCTCACATCCTTCAGGACTAATCGCGTACCATTCTCCGTCTTTAAACAAACATCTCCCTTACCTGCAATTATTGAAAGATTATTGTTTCCCATTCTTACAGCACCAAAATTGCCTGGTGTGTAAGATGAGAAAAATTCCTTCCGAGATGTAGCATGAATGGTGGCACCACTGTCAATCACCCAGCTTGTCTCATGGGTTGTAAGATTGACTACATCATCATCATAGACAATGTTGAACTCCTCAGCAACATCTGCTTGCTCATCATCACTACTGTTGTTTTTCTTCTGTCCTCTGCCTTTGTTCTTTTCTTGATCCTTTTTGAACTTGCGGCAGTGTATTTTGATGTGACCTTTCTTTTTACAGTAATGGCATTCAACATTGGCATATCTGTTGGATTTGCCTCTGCTTCTTCCTCTAGGTTTTTGATCCCTAGACTGGTTCCTCCCCCTGAATTCTGAAACCAGAACATCTGGTTGTGATGAAGAAGATGAGTTTTGAGATCTTCTTCTCATTTCTTCATTTAAGATACTGCTTTTAACAGACTCCATATTAACTACACCATCAGGTGCAGTGTTGGTGATGGAGATCTTCAGAGTCTCCCATGACTCTGGTAGAGAGCCCAATACCAGCAGAGCAAATATTTCATCGTCCAGATTTATGCCCATTCTGGATAGTTGATCTACGACCCCTTGCATCTCATTTAGATGATCTGCTACAGAAGTCCCTTCCCTGTATTTCAACTGCGTCAATTTGGTCAAATAAAATAATTTATTGTTACCCGTTTTTGACGCATAAAGCTGTTCAAGCTTATTCCATAGCGTTCGGGCATGAGTCTCATTGCAGATGTGGTTGTATACGTTGTCTTCGACATATTGTCGGATGAAACCGCACACCTGCTCATGCTCAAACCCCCATTCCTCATCCGTCTTGCCTTCAGGTTTATCTGATGTAAACACTGGTAGATGCATTTTCATCACAAATAGGAGATCCTTCATCTTGCTTCTCCACATGTGATAATTTGTGCCATTTAGGCTGATCATTTTGATGTTTCTTGTCTCCATTGAGATCAGTAGACAAAGTTTTAACTAATCCCAAAACTTTTCTGGCAGTGAACAGTACTTCCGTACGTATGAACAGTACTTCCGTATGTATGAACAGTACTTTCGTACGTATGAACAGTATCTACGTACGTATGAACAGTACCTTGTATATATGAACAGTACTTCCGTATATATGAATAGTATTTCGTACGTATGAATAGTACCAGTATGTATAAATAGTACTAATACGTATAAAAATACTAGTATGTATGAACAGTACCTGTATACGTGAATAGTACTCGTACGTCTTCGTACAGTATTTGTGAATAATACTCGTACGGTAATCTTCAATAGTACTCCAACCAGAAGCTTTGATACCACTTGTTGGGAAAAACGGCGGTGTGCGCAGAATCAAAATAATTCCACAGACCCAGGATAATTCCCAAAATACAATAGATAAAAATAACACCAAAGAATTTTAGCGTGGAAAACCCAAATTAGGTAAAAACCACGGGACCCGTAGGCCGCTTAAATCTTCCACTATGGTAATAATGGGAATACAATCTTCACCCTTAGGTGGACCTCTCACTCACAAAAAATACTACAACAGTATTTCTTCAATTTGTGGACAATAACCCTCACAAATTGGACTCACTATTTTTTCTCTCAGAAACTTTCTGAGGCACTCTCTCTATTTTTCTTCTCACTCTTTTCTCTCAAAAGTGAGGCTTCTCTTTGGGTTGATGAAGGATTAATTGAAGGATAGTTTTTGAATGAGGTGAATGACTCTATTTATAGAGTCATTCCCCACCAACCCTCTCTAAATTTGCCTGCACGTTCCCTGCACCTAACTTCCTTCCAAGTTTTCTTCTGCGCAGCCTCCTCTCTTTTTTTTCTTCAGACGGTGCCTAACTTTGACAAATTTTCTCTTGTGGGCCCCACAAATTTTGTTTTTTATGACTTTGGAGTAAATTACAAAATTTGGTTACAACTTTAGTTAAATTGTAATTTGGCCCCTAGGGCCCCACTTGTGGAGGGACCCACTTTTCAATTATCATATTGCAGCAAAATAATTATATAGAAAAACCTAACATTTCCTTCACACTTCTCGGTTCAGATATTAACGAAACTTCATTACTCTAAAACTGATTCTGGTCCATGCTTTATCACTATCTCGGTTTACTTCAAATAATTTTGTAGGTTCACCTTAACAACTAGCAATAAACATCCATACTTATTTTCAGAATCATCTCTTTTCAAAACTAATAGAAAATTAGCCCTCTGATGCAAAATATATAACTCAAATTATAATCCTAGAATTCCCGAGTTTCCTACATCATACTTGATTTGATTCCTATTTTCATGCCCAGAATTGAAATGTAGCTTATAATTTCATCATTCAGTCCTCGCTTATTCAGATTCTTATATTTTTAAACACCTAAGCAGAGAAATTAACACATACAAGACGCGAGACTGTCATTAAAAAAGAAAAAAACAGAGCACCCACTTTGCGTACCTCTTTGTCATACTCTGTTTTTCACTCCTCATTCAACTCTTGGTCCAAAACCTCCATTAATTCTTGTATGCCAGTGGCCACATTTCTTATGTGAAATTTCCATTTAAGTTTGCTCAGCCACGCATAGAGAATGAGGGAGACATATTTCGAAAAGAAAAAGAAAACAGAGCAAACCAACTTAGCTTACCAGCTACCTCACTGTACTACCGTTGTGAACCACCGTGGAAGGCCAATCTGTGACAAAAATCTCCATATGCAGCCACCATGATTAATGGAAATTGTGAAAACTTATAAATGGTTAAGTTGGGAAGAAGATGACCCATCATTGTTTCGTATGGAAATTGTAAAAACTTTATTAATGGATATGGCCTAGACAAAGCTCCTAATATCATGCACCTCATATTGAAACTGAGTCATTCATTTGTGAAGATTGCAATGCAAAGAGAATGGAGAAGGAGAGGAGAGAATTCTTAGAATGGCTAGAGTTTACAATACAAAAATGTTACAAGGGAAAATGGTAAATATATACAAATAAGATTAAAAGACTAAACTACCCTTAAGTGTAATAATTATTATTTACTAACATCCCCCCTCAAACTCACGATGCATCAGTAGAAATCATCGAGAGTTTGCTAGTCAAGAAATGAAAACGTTGAGTGGAATGCGATTTTGTGAACAAGTTAGCAATTTGCATGGAGGATGAGACATAGGGTAAAGTGATGGTGCCATGTCCAAAGTGATGTCGAGTAAAATGACAATCAATCTCAATATGCTTGGTGCGTTCATGGAAAACTGAGTTGCGGGCAATTTGTATAGCACTCATGTTATCACAATACATAGGGGTTGGCCCAGAGAAAGAGATGTTGACCCTAAGGCTATATGCCATAAGTTTTGATGATAACAAATGTATTTGAATAGTAGCATTGATATATATAAAGATTAATTATCATATATATGCTACAAGTACTTAAACATGATTATGTTATTTAATATGTATGTTGCATATATTGAATCATGCTATTAAACTAACCATTGGGTTTGCAAGTAAGATATATTTTATAGGTTGGTTCAAAACAAGAAGAGTGAGGATTGTATTGAAGAACAAGGAAAAGCAATATCATGCTTCACTCAAGGAAAACAACATGCAAGGATGAAGCTCCAAGAAATGAAGAATTAGAAGATTTGAAGTCTTGGAAGCTTGGATGCATCAAGATAGCCTATGTGTTTAAATTAGGTATATTTTATATAGGCTAGTATATTTGTGCAACTCAATGATTTAGATTTGCATACATTGGCTCAAGCATTTTTGAACAAAAAGATAGTGAGATATGAAGTTTTACAAAAGTTATTTTTTTGACCTTTGGTCACTCCTTATATCATATCTCATAAATGAAAAATCAGTTTTTCAAGTATATTAATCTCATTTGATAGTAGACTCAAAGATCTTTTCAACGGTATATTATTTATTCAAAACGGAGTCCAAATGAGAAATATATGACTATTCAAAATATAGTTTGAAAAACTGAAAGTTGATTTTACTGTAATAAAAAATTATTCTGTTCTGACCTATAGTCAGTATTTTGATTATATCTTTTAAAAGAAAAATAATTTTTGAGTAAAACTTGGCTCATTTGAAACTAGACTCCAAGAGCTTTCCAACGGTATATTATTTGTTTAAAACGGAGTTCAAATGAGGGAGTTATGAATTTTTAAAGAAAGCTCAAAATCTGGACTGCACTATAACGGCTATATAACGGCTAGTTTTGTAAAATCTTATATATATGACCTTAGATACACGATTTTGAGCAAGAACAAAGTCCTACAATGTGATATTAACTTCTTCTATCATCTTTGAGAGAAAGGAAAGCATTCTTGAGCCAAATCTTGCATATTCTCTATCATTAGAGTTATTAGAGCTTCATTTGTTTTCATCTACTCTTTAGAGAGAGTTTCTTTGTATTGTTGATTTTGATCAACACATATATTATTCTGAGTTGAGGTTTGCAAGTACCGGTGTTGGAAGAACTTGCTTTGGGTTGAGGAGGAGCCCGGATTCATAAATTCTTCATTGTGGTTTCGCAAATACCCGGATCGAATTTGCGTGGTTGTAGTGGTTTGCAAGTATCCGGATTAAACTTGCAATTATAGTGGAAATACTCAAGTGGTCTCTTGAGGACTGGATGTAGGCTTAGATTAGCCGAACCAGTATAAATCTCTGAGTTTGCTTTCTCTATCCCTTACTCTTTAATTTGTGTATATTGATATCTATTCTTTAATTCCTTGATCTTTATAATTATTTATCTTAACAGCACATTGATTTTCTGTATTGTATTTATTATCCTAAGCATTGTACTTTTACAGAAAATCATTTTAACTTCCAATTAATTCTTGTGAAAAATTTATAAAACCCAATTCACCCCCCCTCTTGGGTTCCAACCATTACTTTCAATTGGTATCAGAGCTTGGGCTCTTGTTTAAAGACTTAACCGTCTAAGAGTTAGCATGGTTGGATATAGTGATTGGTTTATTTCTAAAAATTGTTCTTTCACAGAACCTCCAATTTTTTATGCTAATCATTTTCAATATTGGAAGTATGAAATGAAAATGTTTTTAATTTCAGTAGACCATAAACTCTGGGATGTTATAGAAAATGGTTCTTGTATGCCTGTCAAGGAAGAACAAGGAAAATGCATTCCAAAACTTAAGAGTGAATGGAATGATACTGAAAGAAGTTTAATGCAACTCAATGCTAAGGTAAAATTGATTATTTCTTGTGCATTGAGTCAAGATGAATTTTTCAAAATCTCCAACTGTGCAACTGCAAAAGAAATGTGGGAAATTCTTGAAGTTGCACATGAGGAAGATCTTATTGCTGAGGAATTAAGGTATAGAAGTTTCATTAATGAACTTGAAATTGCTCAAATTAACAATTGCAAAACCATTAATGAGATACAACTTGTGCTTAATCAATTGCAAGCTCTTGGTGTTGAACTTACAGGAAAATCTCAAATCACCAAGGTGGCAGACGAAGAAGAAAAAGGAGAAAAAGAGAAACCACAACCAAAAGGTGAATCATCAAAGAAAGCTTACCTATCTTCCAATTGGGGAAATAGCAATTCTGATAAGCAGAACACAAATGAAGAAGCCAACACTTGTCTTGTGGCCAGAGATAAAGATGAGGTAAATTCATTTGACTACTCTTTTGAAGAATTACAAGATGCCTTTGATGATTTACATGAAGAATCTCTTATACTTGCAAAGAAACTAAATGTTTCAAAACAGAAAAACTCTTCTCTTGAAAATGAGTTGGAAATATTGAAAAATGAATTTTCTATTTCCAAGGAAGAGAATTTTGTTTTTGAAAATCAAAACAAAACTTTGCAAGAAGAGAATTTGATTTTAAAAACAAATATCTCTACCAACAAAAATTGCTTTTGTACCAAGTGTGATTTTTTAAAAAAAGAAAATGATAATCTTAAAAACACACTTGCAAAACTCTCTCAAGGTAGAGAAATTTTAAATACCTCAGTTTTAAAACAAAGAAGAATTAACAAAGTTGGTATTGTTTCTAAAAAGAAATCAAACCAAAAGCAGTTTAAAAACTTCTTTGTTTCTGCAAAGATGTCCAATAGTCCAACTTGCACTTGTTTCTATTGTGGACTGAAAGGACACAAATCTTACTCCTGTTTTTATAAGAAAAATCTTGTTCATGGAGTAAAAATAAAATGGGTTCAAAAAGGAACTCATGACCCAGGCAAACCCAAAGAAATTTGGGTACCAAAGATAAATGAATAATTTGTAGATTTGCCTCGAAGCAAGGAGCGGAAATGACTTTTCAATGGCTACATCATTCAAACTCCACTCTCTTGCATCAAAAGGAGGCAATGGATAAGTAAACATATAAGCTGGAATGCATTGTAAGAATTTTGACTGATATGTTTACTGCTCTCTAATGCTTTTGTCTGTTATCTAATATGCCTTACATCTATCCTTGATATTCATGCATGCTATATCTGAAAATAATTGTTAGGTGTGTAGATTATAGATTCAAATTTTGTTTTGATCTAAAATCTTTCTTCCAAATTTTGCTCAAACTATCCTTTTTACTGCATCATGAAAACTTGCTTCCATTACACGCACATTTTTCTTGTCTTCACAACAATAAGATTCCTCTTACCTATAGTATTTATCCTTGCTGTAATCTCATTTAAATATTTTCAATGAAATCAAATATTTTGCAAAATTGCATTTCATGAAAGCATAGCACTTTTATTAATATGGTATATCTTGAACATAATGTTGCTCCTAGTACTCGAGATTTATTTGAACATTACTGATTTGAACATCAAAGTGCTCCACCAAAAGTGTTTTGCAGGAGTTAGTCCTCAAATCTATCCTCTAAGCTCATTCGTAATGATCGACCAATGCTTGACAGTGATCTTATGAGAGATTGTTTTCAAGAGGATCTTGCAAATAATCAATCAATTAAGTTCATTAAAATTGCAAGAAGATAGAATCAAAAGAAGAGCAATGAGCAAAACAAGAATATCAAAATCTTGAGGAGGAACTTCAAGAAGCAATAAGAGTTTGCCAAAATTGATGAGTATCTCTATTCTTTACCACTTTAATATTTAATTGAGTGATACTCCCTGATCATAATTGGCTATGTTGGCAATTTTTTTTTACTGACATACTTTCATTACAATGATATATTGTTCTCTAATATCTTACATATTTGATCATATCATTGTATATAAAGATATTGTCTTTATACCATTCATCATGGTTTGAGCATTATACATGTCATATCCTTTGTATAAGATATAGCTTATGAACGATTGTTTATGGATTCTAGTTTATATCTGATTATATCTTATTAATCCATATTACCTCAATTATTGTACTACATACTCAAGTTATAATATGTTTTATCTTGATAAGTATGTAACTTGCTTTTGCTTTGAAATGATGATATATATGTCCATGTCAGAAAATTCTTTCCATCTTTAAAATGGATATATATTTTTCAATATATATATACTGTGCTGAATTTGTGTAGCTGATTTATTTGATCTTTCTTTATTATTATTTTTTTGTACCGTCAAATAAAAGAAACCACTTGCATTAAAAAAAAACCGAAGGATTACATTGCATAATTAAAAAAAAAAGGAAGGGAAAGTTTGCTCATGGATGAGCAATCTACAGGCGAGGTGGTCTCGGATTAGGAGGGTTGTATTGTATCATCACCCCTCGGCCATTCCTTGGAGCAAGAGACTGAGCAATGTCACGGAGGGTAGTGTAAATCCCATTCATACAATCAACACTTCTTTGTTGTTGATTGCAGAAGCATTGGGTAGACCAATAGAAGAACCTATCTATTCTTGAAGTCAGTGCCGCATTGTTACGTTTAGCTAACTTCTCCAGGTCCTCTATCATCTTCTTAAGTTTCTTCACCTCCTGCTCCAGACAAGCAATTTTGTCTTCTGATGTATGGCCTGTACTAATCTCCTCAGCTTCTTCGATCTTCATTTTCTTCTTTTGATTTTCTTGAGATCCCTCCAAAGGTCTTTTGCCCTTGTCCTTGCCTAGACTCAAGTTTAAGTCGAGCTCTTCCTCCCTGGCCTCTACTGTGAGATCAATGAACTTTCTTGCTGCCATGGTTTGAAATTTTTTTTGGAGTATGAAGAGAGAGGAATGTCAGAAAGTTGTAGGCTCAGAGATGAATACTCTTTGTGGTGTGATAATTGAGAACTCTGGGGCAGTCTTTATAGAGAGAAAATTGTGACTTAGAGCCAACGAAGATATCTCTTCGTCGCACCCCTACACGCTCATCCTATGGATTTTGCAAGCTGGAAGCCAGAAGTCTAGAGTACGCATGCACACCAACAACGCGTCGCATTAATGGCAAAACCACGAAAGTCAATTTTCGGTGGATTTGCGGCTGATTTAATTTGTTTTGATTAGAAATTTTAAGGATTAATAAAATGGTGATATTCAGAACCGTATTTTTCTGCTTCGTTGTGTTGTTCTTGAGAGCTTTCAGTATAATATACATGATTGATTGCATCATGCTATGATCACATGTATCTAAGAACATATGTTGTGTATGCAATTCATGCATCATGAGCGAAGGCTATGGCTAAGAATAATATTTCATGATTCCACATGCACTCATACAAAATGAGCTGTCAAAATTTTTACATGTACTCATCCTCAAGATACATATATAAATTCATTTTGAATGGGTATATAAATTACTTCCTTTGTGATGAAATTTATTTTATCCTTTATGAAGCAAATTTGTTTTGAAAAAGGACTTTAAAAATGCTTCTGTTATGTTAATATGTTTTATCATATGAAGCAACATTCTTTTTGAAAAAGAAAAGATTTTAAAGATCTCTTTTGTTGTAGATAACAAAAGGGATGAAAAATATTGATGTTTCATATATGGATTATGAACTATATGCTTGAATATATCTTATTACACTAATCCATATATATTGCTTCTTTAGATGAAACGTTTCTAAATTCCTTCGAAGCAAAATGTTTTTGAAAAATATCGTGAATCTCTTGAATTGCTTCCACAATGCTGAAATTGCTTTACCACATTGAAGCATTATCTGTTTTGAAATGAAAAGGATTTGAGTATCCTTATTTTAAATCACTTTTGCTATATGTTGAAATATTTTTATGCATATATGCAGAAATTGTTTTTCAGAAATCTTGAAAAATATTATTATTCGATTTATGGATTATGATTAATATTCTTGTTTATATCATGCTTTGCTAATCCATATATCATACTTCTGCTGTGTGCTGTAAATATTTCTATCATATGACAGCAAATGATGTTTTTTTTTTTTCAAAGAGTTTAATTTTTCTGCTATTTACTAAAAATGCCTCTTCATAAACAAACAGAAATCATTTTCAATGAAAATATTGCAGAAATTTCTTCAAAAATCTTACTTCAAAATTCTGCAATCAAAAACTGAATTTCCTTTATAATGATTTGGACAATCTTTTTCAAAGGAAAAATGTTATGAAATTCAGGGGGAGCTTTGTCTCACTTGAATGTATTTTTTTAAAAAAGAATATATCTTGAAAAATTGGATATTCATTATTCATTATTCTTTTTCAAATTATGCAAGGTTTAAGGGGGAGCCTAAAACTCTTTCAAGTTTTATCTTTTGGCTCATTTCATTTGACATGAGAAAAATTTTTCTAAAATTTTCTTTTTACATGTCAATAAAATCAATGATAAGTTTTGATGTATCCTTACCCCATACTATATTGACATCTTCTGACATCCTGACTTAATGAAGGTATGTGCTTTAACTTCTATATATTGTGTTCCTTACACCTTTTTGTTGATGTCAAATAGGGGGAGAAGAAACAATAGAAAAATATGTATACGTGCTTATAACATTGCATTCATTATCTTGTGATACATATTTTTATATGGTGATTTGTCATCATCAAAAAGGGGGAGATTGTTGACCCTAAGGCTATATGCCATAAGTTTTGATGATAACAAATGTATTTGAATAGTAGCATTGATATATATAAAGATTAATTATCATATATATGCTACAAGTACTTAAACATGATTATGTTATTTAATATGTATGTTGCATATATTGAATCATGCTATTAAACTAACCATTGGGTTTGCAAGTAAGATATATTTTATAGGTTGGTTCAAAACAAGAAGAGTGAGGATTGTATTGAAGAACAAGGAAAAGCAATATCATGCTTCACTCAAGGAAAACAACATGCAAGGATGAAGCTCCAAGAAATGAAGAATTAGAAGATTTGAAGTCTTGGAAGCTTGAATGCATCAAGATAGCCTATGTGTTTAAATTAGGTATATTTTATATAGGCTAGTATATTTGTGCAACTCAATGATTTAGATTTGCATACATTGGCTCAAGCATTTTTGAACAAAAAGATAGTGAGATATGAAGTTTTACAAAAGTTATTTTTTTGACCTTTGGTCACTCCTTATATCATATCTCATAAATGAAAAATCAGTTTTTCAAGTATATTAATCTCATTTGATAGTAGACTCAAAGATCTTTTCAACGGTATATTATTTATTCAAAACGGAGTCCAAATGAGAAATATATGACTATTCAAAATATAGTTTGAAAAACTGAAAGTTGATTTTACTGTAATAAAAAATTATTCTGTTCTGACCTATAGTCAGTATTTTGATTATATCTTTTAAAAGAAAAATAATTTTTGAGTAAAACTTAGCTCATTTGAAACTAGACTCCAAGAGCTTTCCAACGGTATATTATTTGTTTAAAACGGAGTTCAAATGAGGGAGTTATGAATTTTTAAAGAAAGCTCAAAATCTGGACTGCACTATAACGGCTATATAACGGCTAGTTTTGTAAAATCTTATATATATGACCTTAGATACACGATTTTGAGCAAGAACAAAGTCCTACAATGTGATATTAACTTCTTCTATCATCTTTGAGAGAAAGGAAAGCATTCTTGAGCCAAATCTTGCATATTCTCTATCATTAGAGTTATTAGAGCTTCATTTGTTTTCATCTACTCTTTAGAGAGAGTTTCTTTGTATTGTTGATTTTGATCAACACATATATTATTCTGAGTTGAGGTTTGAAAGTACCGGTGTTGGAAGAACTTGCTTTGGGTTGAGGAGGAGCCCGGATTCATAAATTCTTCATTGTGGTTTCGCAAATACCCGGATCGAATTTGCGTGGTTGTAGTGGTTTGCAAGTATCCGGATTAAACTTGCAATTATAGTGGAAATACTCAAGTGGTCTCTTGAGGACTGGATGTAGGCTTGGATTAGCCGAACTAGTATAAATCTCCGAGTTTGCTTTCTCTATCCCTTACTCTTTAATTTGTGTATATTGATATCTATTCTTTAATTCCTTGATCTTTATAATTATTTATCTTAACATCACATTGATTTTCTGTATTGTATTTATTATCCTAAGCATTGTACTTTTACAGAAAATCATTTTAACTTCCAATTAATTCTTGTGAAAAATTTATAAAACCCAATTCACCCCCCCCTCTTGGGTTCCAACCATTACTTTCAAGAGACACCCATATCGGCAAGTAACCAGCGTAACCAAACTATTTCTGCAATGGTGGATGCCATGGCACGATATTCAGCTTCTGTAGAAGATCGAGAGACAATGTCTTGTTTCTTACTCTTCCAAGAAATGAGAGAATCTCCCAGAAAAATGCAAAACCCTGTGGTTGACTTACGATCAGTGGGATCACCACCCCAATCAGCATCTGAGTAGGCACGTAATTCTAAGGAAGAAGATGTAGGAAAGAGAAGACTCTGAAATTGAGTGCCTCTAAGATAACGAAGAATGCGAAGAACAGCTGCCCAATGAACTGAAGTAGGAGAAGTGACAAATTGACTAACAACATGCACTGCATAAGCAATATCAGGTCTAGTGATAGTAAGATATACCAGACTGCCAACAATTGTACGATACAGAGTAGGATCTGATAAGGGAACGCCATCAGAAGAGGTATACCGGGCATTAAGCTCCAGAGGAGTATCTGTTTTTCGAGTATCAGAGAGACGAGCTTGTTCAAGGATGAGAGTGATGTACTTAGATTGGGAAAGAAGATAACCTCTAGGAGAGTAAGCCACTTCAATCCCTAAAAAATATCGAAGAGTGCCCAAATCTTTCATCTCAAACTGTCGAGCTAATTGCAATTTTAACTCTGCAATCCCATCAATATCATCCCCAGTAATAATCATGTCATCAACATATAAAGAGAGTATGATACGACCATGGGAAGTACTTTTGAGAAACAAGGCGGAGTCATGTGAACTAGAATGAAAACCAAGAGATGCAATCACAATGGAAAACTTTTCAAACCAAGCTTGAGGAGCTTGTTTGAGGCCGTATAGAGCTTTCTTTAGTTTACAAACTTCACTAGGATTATGAGAGACACCTGGTGGAGGAACCATGTAAACTTCTTCTTGAAGATCACCATTAAGAAGGCATTTTTAACATCCATTTGAGAGATATGCCACTGATGAACAGATGCAACTGCAATAAGAGTGCGGATGGTAGTCATTTTAGCAACAGGAGCAAATGTTTCTTCATAATCCATACCATATTGTTGGGAAAAACCCTTAGCAACTAAACGAGCTTTGTATCGTTCAATTGACCCATCAGACTTAGTTTTGATCTTATATACCCAACGAGAACCAATTGCACGTTTTCCCTATGGAAGAGGAACAATGTCCCAAGTATCTGTCTTCTGCAAAGCAGAAAGTTCTTCTGCCATAGCTTGCTGCCAAAGAGGGTCAAGAACAGCCTCTTGATAGGAAGAGGGCTCAGATAAATTGTGAATAGAGGTCAAAAAAGAAGCAAAAGAAGTAGAGTAAGTGGAATAAACAAAATCTGGTAATTTAGTGGACTTACGATCACGTTGAGGGTAACGAGAAGGAGGATCCACAGTCACAGAGAGTTCTTGAGAAGTAGTAGGGAGAGGGGAAGTATCAACAAGAGGAACATCAAGATCAGCAGAACTACCAGTGTCAACCCTGCAAAACTCAATATCAGAATTATTTAGATGATCCGTCACATGAGGAGGTGTGGTATCTGTATCTGTGTGAAAAGGATCAATACGAGTGAGATCAGACTTTGTAAGACTCTGAGAATCAGAAGGAATGGAGTAAAATGGTATACGTTCAAGAAACACAACATGACGTGAGACATAAAGTTTTTGAGTGACAGGATCATAACAACGATATCCTTTCTGACCATCACCATATCCTAGAAAAATATAGATTGCTGAACGAGAAGACAATTTATTACGCTGTACACTAGGAAGAAGAACAAAACAAGTAGAACCAAAAACTCTTAAAGTTGAATAGTCAGAAGCATCGCCATATAGTTTTTCAAAGGGGGACAAACCTGAAATAACAGATGATGGAATTCTGTTAATGACATGGACAGCAGTAAGAATAGCTTCCCCCCAAAACTCACTGGGAACTGAGGCAGACAAAAGAAGGGAACGAGCAGTTTCAACAATGTGACGATGTTTCCTTTCAGCAACGCCATTTTACTGAGGAGTGTCAGTACATGAAGTTTGATGAAAAGTTCCATCAAAGGCAAGTAATTCAGAAAATTTACTAGATGTATATTCACCCCCCAGATCACATCAAAAACACTTAATAACTGCATTATGTTGAGTTTTAACAAAAGCACGAAACATAAGATAAACACTAAAAAATTCAGAACGATTTTTCATAAGATAAACCCAACAATAACAAGTATAGTCATCAATGAAAGAAACATAATATCTAGATCCACCTTTTGTAGGAAGAGGTGATGGACCCCAAACATCAGAATGAACCAAGTCAAAAGGTGCAACAGAAGCAGAAGTACTTTTGGAAAAAGGTAAAGCAGAAAATTTAGCAAGTTTACAACCACAACAATTAGAAATGTCATGAGTTTGAAACTCTCCTAAAGCTCCGGTAGAAGCTAAGTATTTCAAGCGGGAAGAAGATACATGTCCGAGACGAAAATGCCATAAGTAAAAATTAGAAGATGAGGAACCTAAACTAAATGATGACAGGTCAACACTGGAAGCTGCAATATCTGAAACTTTGAGCTTATCCAAAATATAAAGTCCCCCCTGCCTACGACCGGTCCCAATGAGCCTCCTGGATTGCGGATCCTGTACATAACAAGAAGTGGAGGAAAAGAAAACTGAGAAGCCAGAATCACACAACTGACTAACAGAAACAAGGTTCAACGTAAGGTTAGGAATGTAGTAAACATTGGAAAGAGATAAAGAAGAAGTGCAAATAGACCCAGTGCCCGCTAAAGGCATAGGAGTGCCATCAGCAGTCATAACAGATATAGATGACGTAGGATGTAAAGATGCAAAGGATTGAAGATCAGATGACATATGATGAGAGGCTCCAGAGTCAAGAATCCATATGGATGAAGATATACCTGATGAGGTAGAGGAAGGCAAACCTATATTTGAGGAGGCAGACATAACTTGTGGTTGAGTGGCAAGAAACTTCTGAAATTGCTCAGCAAGGGTAGCTATTGTAGGGCCAGAAAAATGTGTATGTCCAATACCAAGAGAATCTGTTGAAGGAACAACTGCTGCAACATTTGAAGTTGAAGGTTTGAAGCCTCGTTGTTGCAAATGATTAGGCTGTTGTGTATAGTGCAATTTGTTCAATAATTTCGGGCATTGAGCTTTCCAATGGCCCTTCTGCTTACAAAAACTACATTCGTCATAACCAACCTTTCCATGAGATTTGTTTTTGTTAGGAGGAACTGCAAATACAGATGGGTGAGGAATAGGAAGAATTCCTTTCTCTATAGTCCCTTTGTCAGAGTGAGATTTAAGACGAATCTCTTCAGCTAACAACTCATTAACCACTGAATCAACTGTTGGAAGAGGATTACGGTGCAATATGGTTCCACGAAGCCCTTCAAAATCATCCCGAAGAGCCATCAAAAATTGAACCAGACATTGTTCTTCTCTACGAGCAATGTATGGTGCAAAGGCTCGTAATTCAACAGATTCAGTAAGAGCTAGTTGATCCCAAAGATTAGTCATAGCAGAATAAAATTCTTGTATGCTCATGTTGTTCTGTTTAAGAGCACGAATATCAATCTCTAATTGATATTGCTTTGCAAAATTTGACTGCATATACAACCTTTCCAAATGATCCCAGACCTCTTTAGCTGTTTCATATTTTGCTAGTTGTACTCCTATTGATTGCAAAACAGAGTTATTGATTCAAGTAATTATCTTCGAATTGTTTGCATCCCAAATTTTCATCTGTTCAATATATTTTGCATCATTTTCATCTTTCGGCTTAACAAAGGTTCCAAAAACATAACCCCACATTCTCTTACCTTTTAAAAAATTTTTCAACACATAACTCCAATATGAATAATTCTGTCCGTTCAATTGCACACTAATAGATTAAAGAGAATCATCTTTTTCACCAGCCATTGCTACTGTTATTAGACAGAGAATTTAATTATCTGGCAAAATGTATACTGAATGAATAGTAAACGTACCGAAATAGTGTTCAAAATTCTGATAAACAGTAAATTCAGCAAATTTCAGACTGCTACAATAACGTTGACCGTTGATCGTTGCTACAGTAACGTTGACCGTTGACCGTTGCTACAGTAACCCAAATTTGCAGAATCGGAGAAGACGATGAACAGTAACTCCGGCAACCAGAACAGTAACTCCGGCAACCGGAAAACACACCAGAACAATAAAAAACAATCTCTGACTTACCAGAAATGCAAAAAATAGTTTCTTTCTAACCAAAACTAAGTAAATCGGGCTAGATCTGAGAAACTTTCTCGCAGCTACAGTAACAAAAAAAATCTGCAAACCAGATTTTTGCAAACAAGAACCCGATCTGAAATCTGCAAACTCGATGTAAAATCGATCCGAACTGCAAATGGGTTGCCGACAAAAATAAAATAAAAAATAAAAACAACGCACCAAATCTGATTGCTCAAACCCGAATCTGTGATTTGTTGAAAGATCTGCGAAAGCTGTGGATAGATCAAGAATTGCGCTCTGATACTATGTGAAGATTGCAATGCAAAGAGAATGGAGAAGGAGAGGAGAGAATTCTTAGAATGGCTAGGGTTTACAATACAAAAATGTTACAAGGGAAAATGATAAATATATACAAATAAGATTAAAAGACTAAACTACCCTTAAGTGTAATAATTATTATTTACTAACATCATTAACAATTCCAAGTTCAGAGTAAACTAAACAACAAAATGACTTACTTTTACTGATTATATAAGATCACTGGAACACGTATATCAATGAAGACGACTGAAAGACCATGAATCCAAGACTCATAAAACAAAACCTTTGGAATAATCACCCAATAGCATAATCTAGAAAAATTTACCAATTACTTGGCGGAACAAAACAGAGATAATAACCAGCACAATGAATGCGAAACAGAAATTGAACTAACTCATCTTATTTGCACAAAAGCTACGGGAGAATCACAACTCGTAAGGCAATTATTATTATTTTTTTATAACAAAAGAAGAAAAAGAAAAACGAAAGGAGAACAAGCCTCCTTGGTAGAAATTGTAGATGCATAGAGACGTGAAGCTTGCGAACATCTGAACCAAGCTTCATTCCTCGAAATTCAAGGCAAAATGGGTCGAAGGCGGCTTGATTTGATGAATCTTTGAGGCTAGGGATTCGCAATTCGAACCTTAGGAGGGCACGGCCGAAATGACTTGAGTTCAAGGCAGTGTAAATGGATTGCGAGTAGCCGGAGAAGAGGACACACAAAGAGCTTGAGAGAACTGCGATTTTTTTGGGGTGAGAGATGAAGAGGAATGCTTTGACAGAGTTGAGAGGAATGGCGGGAGACTGAAAAAAAAAATAGAGGGAGATTGAATAATTTTTAGGTTTCATAATTCTTTATATTTCATAAAAACAATAAAATTAATAAAAGCTTAACCAGCTAAATGGTTAATTTGGGTCTCTTTAAAATGAAGGTCAAGGGTACAAATTTGGATTATGTCGTTTAATTTTTTTTTTAAAATGTCCACTATTCACCATCGAAAATGAGGCTTTAGGTGGTGATGATTGCAAGTCACCATAGAAAGTTTTTATCAACTATTTTATTATTTTAAAAAATAATTCCACTTTTAGTAGCTATACTAAATGTCGCCTAAAGTGTGATTTTAGGTGACAACAATTGCAAGTCACTACTAAAAAGTCTTTATCATCTTCTTATTATTTTAAAAATAAATTCCACTATCAATGGAGACAATAAAAGTCATCACTGAAAGTGAGGCTTTTGGTGGCAACAAAAATGAAGTTGTCATTGAAAGTTTTTATTAGCTTTTTATTTTTTTAAAAAAAATTTCACTAATCCGCCACTGAAAATGAGACTTCCAATGGCGACAAATGAGGTCGGCACTGAAAATCTTCAATATAATAAAATATTTTTATGAAAAAAATGCAATATTCAATTTTTATTAGCAAAATGCACTATTTAAAAATGTTTTATGGTAAGTTTAAAAATTAAAATTTATTTAACTTATACTCTCTCTTCACTATCATTTTTCTCCACTTTCTCTCAGTCCTCTCCACCCAAGCTCAAACTTAAGTTTCCAACAGCCATTCTCTGGTGGCGGGGCGGGCCTCTGGTGACTAACCACCACCAGAAAAAGCAAAGAATTGAGGTAGGCATCCCACTTTCCCAAGTTCTTTCCTATTTTATATTTATGTGAAATTGAGTAGAAATTGTGTTTGTTTGGAATCTTTTAAGCTTGGGCAGTGTTCTAAAACCCTCTTAGATGGTCGATGATAGTATTATAACCACGAATTAAAAGAATAAGTGTGATTAAGAATGAGATTAAGAGTAGGGAAGGATAGGAACAAAAGTTAGGATTTCGAAGGAGAATTTAAGATTGAGATATTTATGCTTGGAATTGATTGGGGTTTTGGTGTCAAAATTTTCATTAAACATCTAGTATAAAATTCCATGAAAGAAATCAAGTTAAATGGCAAAGATTTGACCCAAATATATGAAAAATTGAAAGAAATCACGAGTTTCTAGCACCACATTAGAGGTGTGGTTGAGAAATAAGACTAGTGCTCAAGGCAACACCCAGGCCGAGACATCAGGCCTTGGCACCCTAGGCACCAAGGTGGGTGCCTAAGCTAATTTGTTCGGGAGGCTTGGGGGTGTTTGTGGTACCTCATGCTTCCTTGGAAAGTTGTATGTGAAATTACATGATTGATGTCCCATAGGTTTGGTTATGGCTTGAGGTTTAGCCAAGGCACATTGTGGGAGCCAGAAGAGCTACAAATCCTAAGTGAGGGACTTAGCCTTGCCTTTTATGCTTTCTTTTCTAGGACTTTGTTCCTTAAAGTTTATTGCATGTGAGTATATCTATACTCATATACATATAAATGGCATAAAAACATTCACGAGGTGCATGCAAATAATTATGAAATTGTGCAACAGGATAAATCCTAAGACTAAGCTTGTAGTGAATTATACCTATGTATGAAATGATTGGGAGCTATGAGGCATATATGGAAATGATATAGGTGCTAGCATTTCAAGTGGATGTCACACATAAAATTTTAAAGAAACACACTATGATAATTTATGCTTTTGATAAATTATGCAAATGGGAACTAATTAGGTATACTCATATGAACATATGATTGTGGGTTAGACCATGATAGTGATTTGGGCATGTGATATGATATGTGTTTGGTATGTGTCTTTGCTTGTGAGAATATGTAGGACGACAAAGTGGGGCTCGGGTTGAAGACCTGAGAAGGGCTATAAAATCCTTCTCAATAGGTAACTTACCAACGGGTGTCCCTTGATTTGAACTTAATTTGGGAATTGAGTTATTGTGAACTGGGATTTTTATTTATAATTAGTATCTATATTTGCAATTGTGAATGTGATTGTGATGTAGATGTGATTTGTGGAAGAACTAGTCCTTGTGAATGTAAACCCATTTGACGAACTCTTGAGTGATGAATCCGTGAGAATATAAACTCACGTTGATGAAGCTCTCGAGTATTGAACTTGTGAGAACGTAGGCCCATGTGTGATGAGACAAACAAATGAACGTAGGCGTGAGGCACCATACCCTCAACTCTCGGCCTGACAAATTATGGCTGGTGCTCCCAAACTCTCTGCCTCGCTAATCCGTGTTTTTCTGCTTATTTTCTACATAGCGCCTAGGTGCTCGGATCCTGACCTGCACGAGATTGAACCTATAAATTAGATTTCTGAGGAATTTTGGGGTATCTTTTGGCTGGAAATCAAAGGGCTTTACTAGGGCACATTAGAGGAGTTGAGAGACCTCTTCTTTACTGAGTTTGATGCTTGTTTCCTTCACTCCTTCCTCTTGTATCATGTTATTTTATGTATTTGTGATGTATTTATTCTCTTTCACTATGTGTAACTAAACCTCTAGGGTTTAGGGGATTGATGTATTTTGACTTCCTATGAAGCTTTATAATTGAATGCTTTAATATGAATGCAATTCTGATTTTTGGAGTAGAATTTACTGCTTTTAATTTCTCTTGGATGCTTAGCTACCATCTTCAATGAATTAAGGTTTGTATTAATGCTAGACATAGCTTGATATAAACATGACTTTGTAATTTTTACCATAGATCGGGTTATACTAGACATAGATAACCTTATTTGTGTGATTTTTATAAGTTCTTAAGCTTAAACTCCGAATCAAATAGTTGGACTAAGACATTAGCTAATTGTTTGAGTAAGGAAGGTTTATTTCTCCAAGACATTAGGTTCAAATATTTTAGAGAGCTTAATCAACGTAAAAAGGAATTTGCAATTATATTGAAGTATTCTTTTATGACTAAAAGGTGGGTTTGTCTACGAATCAACCAAATTAGGAGTCAAACTGTCACGTCCCAAAATTTGAGCACGTGACCGGCACGGAAAGTGAATTTCATTTCACCTCCGTAAGCCTATCTTTCTCTTAAAAATCATACAATTCTTTTTCATACAACCAAAACGAGTTCTTTATACATACTACAATTACTCACATTACATCACTGAATGAACCTACCCGATTACAGAGATTTCTAGATTTATACAACTTAGAATAAAACTTAACTATTATACCTTTATCCTGAACAAATGAAAAGGTAATTATGGACTAAGGATCCATAATTCCTTGTTCCGATATTTACCTTCAGCTGTCAATTCTGAAAAAAAATATCAATAAGAGGGGTATGAGCAAACCACGTGCCCAGTGAGTAGATAACACAATACTATGACAAAATAAAAAATCATGCATCATAATGATAACATGCAGCAATCATACGTAGATCGATCATCATATGATATAATATTATTCATAATACTTCACAACAATATCCAAGTGAATCAAATGCATTTCAACAAAATTCAAAATTCACAACAGCAATCGATGAAATCAATTTCACACACAATTCCCGTACCAACCGGGTCGTCCAGAATACCTCTGGATCGTTGTCCGCGGCCCCCGCCGCATCTACCCTTATCGCTCCATTTATATTCTCCACCCTTATAGCTTCACATAGATTTCTCCATGGGGTGCACCACCATGCCTTTCCTTTCCAGTCAAACACAATCACAATCACATATAAAAACATCCTCAATCATAATATTGAGCCACATACACAACTCAGTCATTTACAATTCAAGACACAACATAATCAATGTGGTTTCAGCAACATAGCATGTATATAACACAACCCATAATATAGAACAATTATTCAACTCGGTTTACATGCCATTCACAATCCATCATATAACCTCCATTCATGGGTAAATAAGAAAATATAATTATATACATTACCAGACACGTTCCACATTTGTTTATGCCTCATCGTTCCACATCATCCTCTTCAAACTTGGATATACAACATATTTCCACTATGATGCAAAAAGTCAATAACAGATATTTAATCATAGCAAGTATTAACCCACTCACCTGGATTTCATGCTCTCGGCACTCCCACTTTGCACTTTGACCATTCCTATTGTAACCAGACAAAAACCATCAGAGTTACGAAATAGAGAAATTTCCTACCACTACTCTCGACCTTCACTTACTTTTCGAATCATAAATCCTAACTGGTAATGAATATCTAAATGAAACTTATACCATTAGAAACTAGACTCAAAGAGCTTTCCAACGATATAAAGTTTGCCCAAAACGGAGTCCGGATGAAGAAGTTATGGCCGATTGAAAATGAGCTAAGGTTTTCCGGCACACCTGGCGCCTGGGCGCCACCCATGACCGGCGCCTAGGCGCCCCACGTGGCGCCTGGGCGCCATGCCTTTCTCTTCCCCACATGTCCTTGGCGCCCAGGCGCCACACATGGTGCCTGGGCGCCACGATCGCGACCCTTCGCGACTTTCTCTCAGTTTTGGCCCGAATCTGGCCAAATCTTCACCGTTTTTCATGATTTCTTCCATAGGATCTCACCCTTAATGTCTAAGGAGCATTTAGACACCAAAATCACCAATTTTAATCGAGAAACGAAGCCGGAATCTCGATTTTACCTCAAACACTCTTAAAACTAGAAAATAGAGAAAAGCTTAAGAAATAGAAATTTCTACCTCGATTCCTTGCTTTCCCTATGTTGCTTGGCTCCTAGAGGCTCGCCCCGTAGCCCGAGATCCACCCTCCAAAGCCCGGTTGTAGAGTTGGAGTGTAGAGAGAGAAATTAGAGAGAAGGAAGAGAGAAAGAGAGGAGAGAAAGTGAAGAGAGAGAGAGGAAAGGAGAAAAATGAATAAAAAAATAGGTGAGGCCACCTATATACTCGCCCGGGGTGAAATTATCACTTGCTCTGCAATTGACCCTCAGTCAAGACTAGCAAAAGCAAATTCATAAAATCTCACCTCAGGTGTTTCTAAATCCTAGGTGCCCCACAGATTTCCTTATTTCACTTTAGTCCCTCTCAATATCTCAAACTCCACTTTAACCTCGAATCCATCATCTTTTCGGTACCGGACTCATAATTCATTCTCATAAGCTCTATTCTTCTTCTCGGGTTCCTACTTGGTCATTTCTCAAAAGTCCTCTATACTTTCTTTTCTTTTCACTTTAGTCCTTGAGAATCTGTAAAAATTTCCTCAATTAAAAATTAAAATTTCTATTCCCACATTTTCTTTACTAATTCAAAAAGCAAATTTTCCACGTAATTAAATTTTTCACTAAACTTCAAATTAGACTTTAAATATTCATATAAATTCTTGGGATATTACACAAACAAAGTCAATCCCCTATACCTGCTTTATTATCGTGTTATTTCTCGTTGTGCTAGCAATTTCTTGTTCTTAATCTAGTTTTCTTTAAATCAAATTTAGTCTCAGTTTACCCAACTATTTCAATAGTCCAAATATAACTTTAGCTAGTGAAATTAGTAATTGTTAAAAGTCAATTCCTGAGGACGATAACTTTTTCTCTCACTTTACTACTTGTGTGACCTGATACACTTGTTAGGAAAGATCATATCAGTTTCGAAAAGTAGAAGGAAAGACAAGGGCAGGATTCTATGGAGGAATCTTGGTGCTAGAACTGTTAGTGGCGGGGGCGCTAGCTTGGAACATAATTGATAGGAGTAGAGATCGTGCTTGTAGAGTACGAAGACTACACAAACAATGAATTAGAAATACATGGAAAAGAGAAGCTTGGTGGAGATTTGAGAGTTCCCGAAACTCTATCCACCTATATTATTTGGTATGGTGGGACAAGAGGATCCTTTGAGGTTTCTAAAAGAAGTTGGGAGAATCAAGAGGGTGTCGTAGTGTGAGAATTGTGGAATAAGGAGTAAGCTTCATTCTAGTTAGAAAGGAAGAGCTCATGGTTAGAGGGACATAGAGAGGGATAAACCCTAAATTTTCCATCGAAGGAATAGAAAAGGGTTAAGGGAACGTTCTTGGAGCAGTTCATGCCTCTGGGCATTTACTTGCAAGAGCATGTGAGTTTGAGGCTCCTAAGCAAAGACTTATAGCGGTGTGAGAGTGTGACAACAAGTTTAATCAGCTAGTATAGTTTGCCCTCATGTACTCCCAAGTGAGGGAGATGAGATAAGAATGCTTTTTCGGAGCCTCTATTCATTGTTGTGCTAACTTGTGAGGTTAAAGGTGTAAATGTACCTTGTATCTAAAACGAGGATTAACACAGCTTTATAGGCAAGAATGGTAAAAATAGATAAGGATGAGCAAAATAAGGAAGAAAAGTAGGGAAGGAACTAGGGAAGAGAACCTTTAGCGTCAGTGTAGCTTATGGTCAATGATGAGAAGGTCAGTTCAGATAGAAAAAGAGAACAAAGTATGAGTTACCAGAACTTGTATGGAATCGGGCGAGTTATGCTCAGAGTACTTGGTGTTAGGAATTCTATTATGGAGCATGTCAGTCACACGAGATTCATAAACAACCAGTGTGGCCAAGTGGGTCACATCAAGAAGGGAATGACCTTAGTTGATATCGAGGGCAAAACGAGTGTCTCATTTTCCCTTTTTACTTTTAGGACTTCCTTCGCACCTTTAGAGAGAGAAAGGTTCAGCTGAAGGGTTAGCAATGGACTAGGGAGAAAAGGTAGGACTATGGGAGCTTAGGAATAGACTTGACACACACACACTAGTACCCGAGAGATTTAGATACTGTACTCTTAGGACACGTGTCCTTTTACCTCGTATGCATGACCGCTTAGCTATATGTGCTTTATTTTATATACATGCATGAGATACATGTGAGCTGATGGCATTAAGTTATATACATGCATGAGATATATCGTAAGTGACATGACTGAGAAGGCTGTCACAACCCATTTTCTGGGTACATGACCGGCACAATGATGAATATCCCATCACTGTAAGCCTTTCGATAAATTTTACCCATGAGTTAAATTATTAGTCATTATCTCTATATTATCAAAATAACCATTCCTGAAGAAAATATATCAAATTTTCTTATTTGAAATTCATAGAGATTATTTGCATATAATAATAGATCCTCAACATAAAATACATTATTGTACTGAAATACAAGCCAAATACCAAACCCCTGACCTAGATGTCCTAGACGATTACAGAGCAACATAATCTACAACAATAGAGGGGCCTACCCGATAGCGGGAGGGTCCAAAGTGATCTACTCTTCTATCGAATATTCTTCATCGGTAACTTGATCTGAACAAAAAGGTTGTACAGAGAGTGTGAGCTTTTAAACTCCGTGAGCGAATCGGCCTCGCGTTAATAAAATTCAAATGCATTACCAGTCATGCAAGCATACCAGAAGGCTCATACTCAACCAATAGACATAGTTAGAAATTACATACAAGAAGGTAAAAATTCATCCAATTCAACAAACGTTACTAGTACTCGTCAATGGCAATATATCCTGGAGAGCGCACACAGGCCAGCTCACCAATTCTGTATATTTCCGCCATGACGCACAACCAATTCAACAAACGTTACTAGTACTCATCAATGGCAATATATCCCAGAGAGCGCACACAGGCCAGCTCACCAATTCTGTATATTTCCGCCATGACGCACAACCTCATCCTCTTAGCTAGGGCGCCTCACAGATTTATCACCAATCCGGGCTATATCCCTACTGAGGGAATCGTTGTCTCCACACTCATTGGTCAAGACACCCTTTCAACCAGGTTTTTCGCCTTGCCGTGAGAGGGGGTACTGTCCCGCTCAATCACAATCAATAGTACAGTATTTCATATCATAATTAGAAGCACAATATAATATTCATCCATATAACAGGTATAGTATATAACTATATTATAGATTTATAAACCACAAATCAAGATAACAATTAATCTGTTTTTGAAAACATTCAAACTTCACATCATCATAAGATACTTATTTCATTTTATCCATACTTATGGATTAATTATCTCATTAGATTCGTCATTCTGAATCCAATTTCCCCTATGAATCTTGGGAGTGTCCTACGACATACTTTTTATCACCAGTAACGCTAAAACTCTATTAAAACGGGGTCGTTTCACTCACCTGGATTCCGTACGAGTATCACTTCTCTAAGTCATTACGGACAAGAGTACACAGATGAATTTCAGTATTCCGCTACAGAGGTTTTCATGAAAGATTAGAGAAAACAAGTTAGGATTGTTTTCATACAGACACTGTTCATACATACGGTCACTATTTATACATACAATCACTATTCATATGTACGGAGACTGTTTATACCAGAAATAGAGAATACAATCTGTAAAAGAGTACACCAGGTAAGTTCCCAGGAAAGAGTGGAGGGTCACAATAGACACACTTAAAAATCAGGTCTTTCCTTAGCCAGAACTTTCCTATACATGTATTCTTCACAGTTTACATCCTATTTCGGTAATCAGAGAATCAAAATAATATGTAAGCAGCTAAGGACAGTTTTTCTGATGTGGAAGATCAGCCAAAGCTGCAACCACAGAGCATACTTAAGAAAATAACTTCTAAAATTTGAAAGACATAGAAAGGGCATAGTATCCTTACCTAAGCTGAAAAGGAAAGGCCCAAAATCTCAGAGGCCTAGCGTTGGACCAAGAAATCTTAAAGAGAGAAGAAGAGAAGTTGAAGGTATGATTTTGAAAGTGAAATGGAATGGCCTATTTATAGAAAAATTTAAGGGTACTATTCCATCTACCCCGTCTCACCTACCAATTTCACTTACTAGTCTTATCTACTAGTTTCACTTACTAGTATCATCTACTAGTTTCACTTACTAGTATCATCTACTAGTTTCACTTACTAGTCTCATCTAGTATTACTTACTAGTCTCATCTACTAGTTTCACTTACTAGTCTCATATACTAGAATAATCAATTTGCTAATTTAGTTTCCTTTCAATTTAGTCCCTCAGGGAATTCTCTCATATACAATGTCATTTTTTTTCTCCCAGTTTCTTTCTAGTTTTCTCTTATGATCAAACCACATCTAGTACTTGACATTTTGATTGTATAGAAGAACAGTACCATATACATAAATAGTATTATATAGGTAAATAGTACCGTATACTAGAATAGTAACTGGCCTTACTAATTTTCTTGGATAAATTTACTCATTGCCATTCTAACTTATAAGATTTGTATCCTTGAGAATTTGTAAAAATTTCCTAAATTAAAATTTTAAAATTTCTATTCCCAAATTTCCTTCACTAATTCAAAAGAATATTTTTCACGTAATTAATTTTTTTTCAATAAACTTCAAAATAGATTTTGAATATTTGTAAAAATTATTGGGGTATTACAAAGGCAGTCATCAGTGCACGAATCCTATAATATGACAAGCACGAGATTCATGATTGATTGGCCCATTCTCACTCAAGAGCTCATAAAGGCCTGTTGGGAAAAGGCTTAAAGAATGGAAGAATGGGACCCTTTATTGGTTGATGAAGTGGTAAGGATGAAGATATGAGCGAGCTTAAGTGTTGAGAAAGATAGAGAAAAATGGGTGAAATACTATTTACACATTTAGCAAACACAATTGGTCGATGAAGGTGATTTCCCCTTTTCCTTGATTGTGGTAAGGTAAGAAAGGGACGTTTAGTCCTAGCTGCGTTCATTTTAAGACATCCTAAGGCAAGTTAAGGAAGGGATGTACTGAGTGGTAACGTGGTTGATGTGGGTATTTTTCTATCGCAAGAGCTGACTTATGATTACAATTAGTTAATTATGTTAAGGGTTTGGCAAAACATTAGGCACTTAGAGTATGAGTATAAAGCCAAGAGAGGTTTGATCCACGGGATCACTATCAATATGTAGCAAAAAAATCATAAGAGACGAGGAGTTCTTATGGGAAGATGAAATTCGAGGACCGAATTTCTTTAAAAGGGAGTATAACCCATGATTTTTAGGTATTAGTATTTTTTATTTTGAAGGGATAATTTGGATAGGGGAAAATTTTTTGTTGCTTAAGTAAAGAAACGTGAGACTAAGAAATGGCAAGGTGTATAAAATAATGAGTGGCAGAGGATTGATAGATTGTACATGTGGCATTGAAGGAGCTAGATAAGTACTAAGTCCAAGGAGGGACTAAAATGTAATAATGAAAATTATGTAGCACCTAGAGTGTTGGGAATACCTGAGTTGGAAGAATTACGGATTTGCTATTACTAATGTTGACTAGGGTTGACCAGGGGCAAATTTTTAATTTCAACTTTAAAGGTATATGTAGGTAGCCCCACACCCATTTCTCCCATTTTCACTTTTCTCCTTCTCTCTCACCCATATTTCTCTCTACCTTCTCTTAACCCTCTCCACCCAAGCTCACAACCAAGTTTTCGACAGCCATTCTCAGGTGGCAAGGCTAGTCTTTACTACAAGCCACTATCAGAAAAGCAAGGAATCGAGGTAGACATCCCACTTTCCTAAATTCTTTCCTATTTGGATTTATATGAAATTGAGTAGAAATTGGGTTTGCTTGGGATCTTTTAAGCTTGGTAGTGTTCTAAAACCCTCTTAGATGGTCAATGAAGGGATTAAAACCAAAAATCGAAAGAATAAACGTGAATAAGAATGAGATTAAGAGTAGGGAAGGATAGGAAGAAAAGTTAGGGTTTTGAACAAAAATTTGATGTTTGGGACATACATGCTTGGAATTAATTGGGGGTTTTGGTGTCAAAATGTTCATTAAACATCTAGAATGAAATCTCATGGAAGAAATCAAGTTAAATGGCAAATATTTGACCTAAATACATGAAAAACCAAGAGGAATCACGATTCTCCAGTTGTGGCACTAGAGGTGTAGTTGAGAAATAGGGCTGGTGCCTAGGGCGCCACCTAGGCCGAGACATAAGGCCTTGGTGCCCCAGGCACCAAGGTGGGCACCCAAGCCTGATGTTTTAGAGAGGTTTAGGGGTGTGCTGTGGAGCCCAAGCACTGGGGTTGGTGCCCAAGGTGTCACAACCTAAGCTTCATGTGTCCTTGGGAAATTATGTGCTAAACTACATGATTAGTGTTTCGTATGTTTGCTTATAGCTTAGGGTTTGGACGAGGCACATTACGGGAGCCGAAAGAGCTTTAAATCCTAAGTGAGGAACTTAGCCTTTCCTTTTATGCTTTCTTTTCTAAGACTTTGTTTCTTAGAGTTTATTGAATGCTAGTATGAGATAAATGATTATGTTTAACATGTATGAATTGATCTTGCAAATATTTGCATGTGGATGATTGATGTCGAGGTTGTTGAATATGTATGCCCATTAATGATTAAGGACTAAGTGTTGTAATGAGATGTGGTTAGTGTAGTGATATATGATTAAGGGTGAATATATATATATATATATATATATGCATATAAGTATATCTATACTCTTATAGACATGTACGCATAAATGGCATAAAAGGATTCATGAGGTACATGCAAATAATTATGAAATTGTGCAATAGGTTAAATCCTAAGACTAAGCTTTTAGTGAATTACACCTATGTATGAAATGATTGGGAGCTATGATGCATAGATAGAAATGGTATAGGTGCTACTATTTCAAGATGTTACATATAAAATTTCAAAGAAATACATTATGATATTTTATGTTTTTGATAAATTATGAAAATGGGAATTAATTCGGTATATGCGTATATGAACATATGATTGTGGGTTAAACCATGACAGTGATTTAGTCATGGGATGTGATATGGGTTTGGTATGTGTCCTTGCTTGTGAGCAGATGAGGGACGACAAAATGGGGCCCGGGTTAAGGACATTGAAAATGTCTATAAAATCCTCTACAACGGGCGTCTTGCCAATAGGGTGTCCCTTGATTTGAACTTAATTTGGGAATTAAGTTATTGTGAATATTTATTATTGGTATCTATATTTGCGATTATAAATGTGATTGTGTTGCGGATGTGATTGGTGGAAAGACTTGCCATGGGAACGTAGACCTATGTGATGAACTCTTAAGTGACAAATCCGTGGGAACTTAGACCTATGTTGATAAAGCTCTCAAGTACTGAACCCGTGGAAAAGTAGTCCCATGTGGGATGAGACAAGCGAATGAATAGTATATGGGAATGTAGACTCACATGACAGAGCTTTTGAGTGATGAATCTGTGGGAACATAGACCCACGTTGATAAAGTTCTTGAGTGGTAATCCTGTGGGAATGTAAACCTAAGTGGGATGATGAAATTGTCTGCTATGTGATGGTTGATTATTGTGATATGTAATAGGGGTGTATAGATGGATGTGCCTGAGTATATTCTTATTCATAGTTGTTCCCTTCATTTGTAGTGTCATATGTGGATTTGTGTGTGTTATAACCCGATAGTGTTGGGGTTGTGTTAGGGTGCTTGGGGCACTAAAAAGTATGACCATGGACAAAATCCTCAAGGTAAAGGATCATTTAATTACCGTGGAAGGAGGAGAAGAAATAACAATCAAGGAAGTAAAAATAGATCTAGCTCCCATTATAATATATGCAAAAGGAATAATCATGATATGAAAGACTACCATATAAGTGCAAATGTCGCAAAAGGTGCAAAAGGCACACATATCATGAAAAAGATTGTTGGTATTGGTAGAAAGATGAAGCAAATTTTACTAAAAGAGACCAATCCCTTAATCAAATATTTTATTTTGCATTTCCTACTCAACAAGAATCAAAGGATATTTAGTATCTAGACAATGGTTGCTCAAACCACATGACAAAAAATAAAAATTGCTTCGTCAATTTAGATGAAAATATAAAATTCCAAGTTACACTTGGAGATGGAAAAGTTCAAGAAGTTGAAGGAAAGGGCATTATAGAGGTAAAAAGAAAAAATGGCCAACAAAAATATATCCATGATGTTTTTTATGTTCTGGGCCTTATTGAAAATTCATTAAGTGATGTTCAATTAATTCAAAAAGGCTATAAGCTGATTTTTTTTAATCATGGTAAATGCACAATATTTGATAAAAATAAGGGACATATTATAACTACAATTAAAATGACCCCTAACAAATTTTTCCTTTAAATATGCCACTTGGGCAATATGCTATGAAATATGAAAATGTGGAGGAATCCACATTATGGCATTTAAATATGGCCATTTGAATTTTAATGGCTTTAAAGTATTGAATCAAAAAGATATGGTACTTGGGATACCATCTATATATGCATTTTGAAAGAAAATTTGTGAATGATGTATTTTGAGAAAATACATAAATTACAATTCCTAAAATCATCTTGGAGAGCAAAAGCTCTATAAGAATTGGTGCATGTCAATATTTGGGGTCCTTCAAGAACCCCCAATCTTGGTGAAAAGAGATATTTTTAACTCTTCGTTGATGACTTTACTCGTATGGTGGGTTTACTTCACAGAGCAAAAATTAAAAGCATTAATTGTTTTACAAAATTCAAAGTCCTAACCGAAAAGAAAAGTGGGCATCCTCTCAAAATCTTTAGAACTGATCATGGGAGAGAGTTTACTGATTAAAGATTCATCAAATTCTACAAAGAGCATGGTATCAAGAAGAAACTCATTATTTGTTACACACCACAGCAAAATAGTGTTGCAGAAAAGAACAAAACTATTTTAGAAATGACATGAGTAGTGCCACAACAAAAACAACTTCCAAAATCATTTTGGTCTGAGGCAATAAATACAACTATCTACATTCTTAATTGGTCCCCCACAAAAGCTCTTTTAGACAAAACCCCATATAAAGCTTGGTTCAAGAGGAAGCCAAGAGTTGATCATTTCAAAGTTTTTAGTTGCATTGTTTACTCTCCTATTCCAAAAGTCAATAGACAAAACTTGACGAAAAAGAGAAAGATGATATTATATGATAATAATTCTAATTTTATTTAAGACTCCGTGCTTCCCAAATTTTCTTTTGTCTAATATTTGATGACTTGACAACAAAAGCATAAAAAAAATTTAATTTGGTATTGTATATAACCTAGTTTTCATTCAATTTCTTATGTTTTATGTTTGAGCTACATTGATATAAGAAAAAAAAAAGCCTAATTTGGTGTTGTTTTGGTCCCAAACATTAAAGAAATGAGAGCCAAAACAATATCTCATATAAATAACCAAAAAGAGTTAGGGGTTAATTCAAATTCAAGGTTTTAAAAATTGGACTGGTCATTGAACCGGTGGAAGCACTGGTTTAAGAGTCAATAGTCGAACTGCAGTTGAACAAGTGGTATTTAAAAATATTAAAAAATAAAATATATAATTAAAAATATTAAAATACTTTACATAATTATAATGTTACTATTTATCTAAAAAAAGTATTAATGCCCATTTACTATCCGTTAAGTGCTTTTTCTTAAGAGTGAGAAAGAGAGTATTACAGGAAAGTGAGTAACAATTGATTAAGGGTAAAGTGAAAGAGAGAGAAGGAAGAAAAGTGAAGAAATGAGGGAGGTTGGAAATTGATTGAAAGAGCAGCTTTTGGAAAAGTGGAGATATTATCACATTAGATGTGTTTGGCAAAAATAGCTGATAAGCTAGTTGAAAGCTTACAAACTAGCTAAAAGCTCATAAGCTAGCTTATTGAATTAGAAGTGTTTAGTAAAAATAACAGTTGAAGTAGTTGAAAAATATAAAATGACATAAAAGAGCATATATTTTTATAATATTAAATAATACAAAGAAACATATTATTTTTTAATTAAATTAATTTAAATTAGTGTGTATATATATAATTAATTAAATATATATTTTATTATATATATATATATATATATATATATATATATATATATATATATATATCGAAGAAGAAGATTGATCTTCTTCGTCTATACAGTTCTGTACAGATGAAAAAGATCATCTTCAACTAAGACACAAGAGGATGGATGAAGGCGCTGGTAAAGGAAGGATGATGCTGGCACAAGACGATTGATAGCAGAGACAAGTACAGAGAAGATGATTTGGGTTGAAAATATAACAAGGGTATAATGGAAATTATAATAAAATAACAAGGTTAAAAAAGGAAGAAAAATATAAAAGATATAAGCTATAAGTTACTCAAAGTTGCGTTCCAGAATAAGTTAAAAGCTACTGAAATAAGCTCGTTTACCGAATACTTTTAACAAATTTATAAGCTAGTCAAATAAGCTATAAGCTAACTTATTTTGCCTGCCAAACACACCCATTGCCAGTGCCTACTACGCCCTACATTGTCACTTTCCTTCCCTTCCCTTCCCTTCCATTCCATCTCTCTCTTTATCTTTATCTTTCTTCTTTTTCTATTTTTCAATATGCTTCCTTTCCCTTCTATTTCCTCCAAAGTTGCTCATGGTTCTCCTTATCTCATTTAACTCTCTCACTTTCTTCTTTGTGTTTTTAGCTTGGGAATCTCAAGAACACTCAAAGTAAAGCCCTCAAGGTGTCTTCTAATCCTCACGAACCTCTAGTTGTGCTCTACTTTTTGGTCCCGCAAAGTTGTCTTCTTCTTCTTCTTCTTCTTCCGCATAGCAGCTAATGATGGCGACAAGAAAATGGCAAGCTGATAGGGTTTTTCTTTTTAATAATCATTGAACTGGTCAAACCATAAAACCATTCGATCTGGCCGGTTTAACCGGTTCTGTACCGATTTTTTACAAAATCGATTTAATGGGTTGACTAGATCGGACCAATGGCCGATTTCCGGTTCAACTGATCAAACTGTCTAGTCCGATCTAATTTTTAAAACTATGTTCAAATCCATACAAGAATAAATTCTAAATATATTTTTTTAGCTGAATTGGTAAAGGATAAGACTGTTTTACTTCATTTATGTTTTTTACTAGCTCTATTTTTACCATAGAATTGACATATTTTGATTTCACCATAATATTTGGACTTATAAAAAGTAAATATTACCACTTATTTTTGAATAGAATATTCACCACTAAAACAATGAGATATATCTATATTCAAAATTGTTAGTGCAAACAATAAAAAAGTACTGCTAAAAGTTAAACAAATATTTTTCTTGACCTAGCACTATTAAATAAAGCGTTCCTACTATATCCTTGTCAAAATATCTTTTTACTAACATATATCTAACTGTTGGTATAAAATTTATTTTTTTCTAACATTGGCACAAATACTATCAGAGTTAAAAATTGCTATTAAATTTCTTTTTTGTTATTAATTGCTAGTATAAATAAAACTAGTGACAATTTTGTTGGAATATAAAAAACACATGATTTAAATTTATTAAAACACAAACAAAATCTATGACCACATTGACTAATTCAATCAAAATATTAATGAACCAACCTTGGTCAAAACTATATGATTTTGCTAAAATCATATCAATGGAAAACCAATTCAAGTTATAGTCCATATACATAAAGCAATGTCCACAAATTACTCTCTTTTATAGCATAAGCACTGGCCTCAAATTACCAAATTAGGCAGTGTGAGACTTCTAAATAACACAAGGTTCTGTCTTTTAGATTACGACCATTATCCTCCACCTATAAAATTTACTAATATGAGACCGGGTAAAATAGAAAATAAGTACTTTCTTACTTTAGTAGCACTTGTGAGTTGTTGGAGTATTTATAAAAATTTCTCGCACCTTCAAAAAATTGTAGATAAGGCATTCTAACAGTAAAAAAAAATGGTTGGTGTATTGTATTTTTAGCAGCAGAAATTATATTTGCGAATAAAAAAATTTCTATTATTGCCTGATCTTTTTTATAGTGAATTCGATTTGGTGGTAACATGCATGAAGCAGTTCCTTAACAAATTTGATTTGTTAATTTACTATCTTATCATCGTAATATCCATAATCATGAAATCATACCAAAATTTTCTTTCTCAAAAAGAAAAATGTGACAGAACCACATGATTTTGTTTGTTATTCTTAATTTCAAATTTAATTGTAATTTCAATATTGCAATGAATTATATAGTTTCCGTCTAATTTAAAATAATGAAGGCAAGTACAAGATGGACAATTGTCTGTAGTTTTTAGTTAATATTTTGATTTAGTGAATCTTCGGGATTGCCATAGATTTCATAAGTAAGGCATATAATTAAAATTTCACGAATAATTTGAGGAAGAAAATGAGCGCGCAACAAAGCTTACAATTTTACACGAAATGAAAAGAAGTTATATGCAATCAAGTGATCAAGACAAATCTTCAAATGCTCGAAAAATTCCATAAATATAAGTTGTTAATTCCTATTCAGAATTCGATCCATGCTAAATATAGTGAAATTTCAATTCAATTAAAGAGCCTTCTATTTGTATACAAAATCCGATGAATTTGTGATTCTAATTTGAATTAGATTCTGCATTATGAGTATATAAGTTGGATTATCTCAGCCTATCAAAATCAATCCACAAGTTCTTCAAAACAAATAATATTTGTCAAATTTCACAATGGCATCAACAAAGGCTCAACTTTGCGCAGTTATTTTTTCCCTTCTTCTCTTTGCACAATTAACTGGTAAGGACTCTTATTTTCTGTATATTCCTTTTAAGTTAAAAAATATCATAATTTGTTGCTAAAGCAATTTTCTGTTTTTTGACAGTTACTAGTCAAGGAAGCAATAAATGTTTCTTCGTAGGGTCATGCCGAACAAAAGCTGACTGTGTTCAACCATGCCACAGCCTTGGTCATAAGTCTCCAACTTCTGTTTTATGTATTCCTAATTCAGCTGGTTCCGGGCAAACTTGTTGTTGCGTATTTGCGAAACAGATATGAAGCAAGACCATAAAAAAAAAATATACATATATTTCGTCTTTTGTCTTATAAATTAATTGTTCTACTACTCATTTGAAATAATAATGTACGTGATCTTATATAAATAAATGAAATAAAACACTTTTGTCGTTTAATTTTTCATTTCTCCAATCTTATGATGATGTGATGACCTTCTCTTATGAAATTGACGTATGCCTATGTTTTTGGTGAGACAATTTAATAAAGATTTGGAATTTGAAAGACAACCAATGAACTATTGGCTCACGACATCTTAGTTCAAAAAATAAATATATATATACTTGATCCTAAAAGATAGTCAGCTATAACTTTTTTTACTAAAGTGATTTCACTTTTAATCACAAATTTTACTTTTATCTCCTACTTAAATGAAAAAAGAAAAGAATTTTGAGTGAAACTTATTGCATTTGATAATAAATCTAAAGATCAAAGATGATTCACTTAAAATAAAGGTCAAATGAAAACTACATTATCATTTAGTTATAGAGTTTTTCAAAATCTTTTCTATTTATTTTGAAGTGTTTCACATCCTTGTTGGTCATAGAAAGGCTTCGTTTTAATAGATTCCTTTATTTACCAAAAAAATATGTATTGTAAGGCAATCAAGTGACATGTAATATAGTTAATCCTTTAGTACCAACTAATCCTTCTTGATATACAATATAGTTTGCTGAATATTAATTCGGACTTGCTTGAGATTATAATTGACATTTTCATAATTGGATTAATCTAGTCTGGAATCCATGGTTCAAACAAATTTATTACAAAATATTAGTTGATTGTTGAACATTCTTTGGTGTTGTTATTTCTTTCTTTTCTCTTTAATAAAATATAGCATTGGCTTATCGGGAAGTTAGAAATGTCTATTTTTCTCTTTTAATAAAATATAGCAGGGTTTATCGGGAAGTTAGAAATGTCTACTTTATCTATTATACACAAGAAATCAAATGCTTAAGAGAAATCCTTTCGCAGTGGAGAGTGAGGAAGTGCTCTAACTTCTCTCTAAAAGTGTATGGTAGTGATTGAGACAAAGCATCCTAATCAATCACTTTCACACTTCCAATCTAGTTGCGCTTCACTTACTTTTCCACTCAATTCAACTCTTCATCTTCTTTATCTTCTCTTCTCTATCCTTTGTTTTTATAGCGCTTAGTTGTCTTCTATCATGCTTCTACGCTTAGTATCTTCAATTCCGGAAGTTTGTTTTTTCTTCGACTAGGTTTTCAAAAACAATAAAGTTTCTATTCTCAGGTACTATGGCAAATGCACATACTCATCATCCTCGCCATGCACAATCATATTTGAACTTGGAGACTCATCAAGAGATATTGATCTAGACTTTGTTTTGGAAAGGCAAGGTGCGAGGTTTGAGTTTGTGGACAATTTTTTAATCCAAGAGGTAAAGGGCAGAATTGGTTTATTAGGGTGAGATGGTCAATATGAAGAGGTATGAAGCATGTGAAATCCATAATATAATCTCTCTGTCATGGGGGCTTCATGCGCCAGTTCTGGTAATAGTTTATTGGCAAGTGGAGGAAGGTATATGCTGGAGAGGTGGTAGGCGCATGATAGGGAGGTTGGAGAAGTCATAAATAGAGGCTATTGGCTCACATGGTGCTAGGTGGATGCTAGGGAGGTGGTATGAGCAAATGGGCACATGGGTATACCAACGGGTATTCTTTCACCCATAATAGCCATCTTGTTACACTTGTACCATTAAGCCCTAAACAAGTGCATGAGGATCAAGTTCGACTCAAGCATGATTTAAAGAAGAATAAAGAGTCGAAAGAAAATCAAAAGAAAAAGAAAATGATGAATTGGAGCTTGGTCCCCATCTCTTTCCACAAGGTTCTCCAAAAGTGACTGAGAAACTTGACATCACGATCAAAAGTGATAGTCTTAGGAATGCCATGCAGTCGAACAATGTCCTTATAGTACAAATCTACTACTTGAACTTCATCATTAGTCTTTTGGCAAGGAATGAAGTGGGCCATTTTTGAGAAACAATCCACAATGACCATGATGGAGTCTTTGTGTCTCTGTGTTCATGATAACCCAAGAACAAAGTCCATACTCACATCTTCCCATGGGGCTTTTGGAACTGACAAAGGCATGTATAACCCAATGTTTTGGCCTTTAGACTTAGCTAAGTGACAAGTTCTACACTTGTGGATGTGTCTGTTAAGATCTCGTTCAAGTCTTGGCTAGTAGAAATTTTTTTTATCAAGGCCGTTGTTTTATCTCTTCCAAAGTGGCCTGCCTTTCCACCATTGTGGGCTTCCTAGATTATTGCTTCTCGTAAAAACATTGAAGGATACAAAGGGTTTTTCCTCAGAATAGGAATCCCTCACATCAATAGTATTGTTGAAAAGGATGATTTTTGGTAGCATTCCAGGCTTTACAAAAGTCTGGATCATCTTGATATAATTCCTTAATAGCTTCAAATCTAATAACCTTGGCTTGAATAGTATTAAGTAAAGTATGGAAACGGCTAAGCACATCAGCTATAGGATTTTGAATTCCAGCCTTATGCTTAAGCAGGAACGAATAAGCCTGCATTGTCTCACTCTATGTGGCATGTCTACTGTTAATCTTATGTTGAGAATTCAAGTGCTTGAGGGCCTCATGATCAAAATAAAGGATAAATTCTTTATGCATCAAATAGTAGCTCCAGTGTTGTACAGCACGAACAACGACGTAAAATTCTTTGTCATAGGTGGAGTATTTAATTTTGCTATTGTTAAGCTTTTCGCTGAATAAGGCAATGGAATGTCCTTCCTGGCTTAAGACAATACCAATTCCTGTATTGGAGGCATCATAACTGACCTCAAACACTTGTAAGGATGCAGATAGCTGTGGGTTGTCAACTTCAATTTTTCTACTATGCAGTTGGATACTACATTTTCATAGCTTTTGTTGTTAATAATGACATCACAATCTTTACTCTCAATGGTGCAACGGGTATGTAAGATGTTATGATGTAACCAAGGCTCATCTTTTGTGGGTGCTACATGCAAACTTCAGTGAATTACCATGATCTGCAAGAGTGACTTCACTGTCACACTTTGGCTCTAGATCTTTAGGTAGATGGTCATCCTCTTCTTCAGAAATCTCATACGCATCTTCTTCAATGATAGTGAAAACTCTATGATTAGGATAATTCGAGGTGATATGTCTAGATCCTTGGCATTTGAAACACTTAGGAGCTTTAGGACGCGACTTCTTCATAGATGTTGGTGGAAGCTTGTTTGTTGATCTTGTTGGCTACTTGGGCGCCTTGTGGTAACTGGAAGATCTTCTGTTTGAAGAATGTTGAAATGCGGGCTTTCTGGTTGTTTGCTTTTCAATACGGATTTTTACTTAATCAGAGACAGATTTTTTTGTCTCTGATCTTTGTTTTTTTTTTGTAGTGATTCACGACACCTATACTAATATTCCAAACAGGCTTAAGTACACGTGGGAAGAGATTAGTTGGTAGCACTGTTATATGACCCATCTCGGACAACCGAGTCAACCCGGTCTTGGTCAAGGTTTCGAACCTGGTTGCAAGTGACCCAGTCGACTTGACCAAGTTAACGTAAACCCAGGGTCTGACTTGAACCTTTTTTTTTTGTGTTTAAATTTGTATGAAAATTTAGAAAAATATACACTTTCCAAGAATCAAACTCTATCTCACACCTATAAATTGTGTCTTACCATCATACTATCAATTTCTTCTTAATTTATATATATATATATATATATATATATATATATATATATAATGTGTTAAAATTATTCTAACCAAAAACCAAATGTGCATGTGACAAAATGACAAAAACTAAAATAGAAAAGACATTTAATTTAACAAAAAATAAGTATATTATTACTAATTAATTAGGAGATAAAAAATAATTATATTTATATAATTATTTGATATGAGAAAATTAAATCAAGAAAAATTGAAGAGCATAAACAAAAAATTTTATATAATCACCTAATATAAAAAATAACAATCAAATATTCAAAAAAATTATTTGTAATTTTATGACTAATAACATTATTTATGAATATTTGTATTTTAATTATTTATAACTAATGACGACGATTTTAAGATTTTAATGTATGAAATTGTATATATATTTATTTTACTTGCTTTTAAATTTACTTGTAAAAATATATAGGTATATATATATATATATATATAATTTTTAATTTTTTTTATTTATTTACCTGAGTTAGCAATTGATCCAGTGACCCAACGATTGAACTAGTGACTCGATAACCCAAAGGCCAGCCCGGGTTAATGGCCAGGCCAGGTCTGACAACTTTGGTTGGTAGTTAAGATGAAAATACAAGATTATCCCCACTAATCCCAGTACAAAGACTAACATACCTTTAACCCAAATAATAATCCTAGCAAGGTCCAGAATCATTGTTCATTCGTAAAATAGACCTGGCCGCACAAATGATTAGTTTGAACTTCAATAACATTCAGATAGTTACTTCACTTTATATAAATTATGGATTATGGGTAAGGCAAAAGTTATGAAAGTATTACGTCATTCTAAATAGGGGTGTATATAGGCTCGGTTTAGTTCGGTTTTGGGCATAAACCAAATCAAACTGACCTAGTCGATTTATCAAAAAATTAGACCTATTCAGTTTTAATTTTTGGGCAATTTGATTCAATTTTGGATGGTTTGGTTTATAATAATTTGTGATTTTTAATTTTAATGAAATATATATATAAATGTAAAAAAGACCAAATTAATTAAAAGAAAGAGACCAAGTTGATTATAAAATATATAAAAAATAATTTGTTGACATAAAAATATATAAATATAATATTATATGGATAGAAAATATAATTTTTTTTATAACGAGTTAGTTCGGTTTGTTTCAATTTTAACCGAGTCAAATCAAACTGAACCGACAATCGAACCAAATCAATTAAAATCCATATTTTTGATCGATTTGGTTTGATTTTGAATATCCTTAATTCTAAAGCAAGTGTGGGATCAGAGTCATATTGGCAAGTTGAGCATTGAATTGTTGGGACATTTATTTTTTATTGATAAAAAATAGTTATAGAGAAGAAAGAAGCAACCTAGAGTGATGTCTTTTGCCAAAGATAAATGGCATATCTCGCAAATCTAGCGACAAATAGACTATTTTGGTTAAGTCTTGAAACTGCATGAAAGCATGAAAAAGAAGACAAATTTACCAAAATGCTACTCTTTTCAAAATTATTTACCAACATACTACCATTACAAACTTATTTATCCAGATGCTTCCATTTCTATCAAATCAATGTTTTATTTTTTTTTAAATAGACAAAGCTCGGCCTATGTCAGGTCAAGCTTATTTTTTACTCGAAAAACTGTCAGAAGCTCGGCCTGTGTTAGGGCGAGCATCTTTTTATTGAAAAATAGTGTCAGAAACTCGGCCTGCGTAAGGCCGAGCTTCTGGTCCATAAAACAAATTGCATGTTCGAGATTCGAACACGCATCTAGATGGTTAGTAGAAAAATTGTGCATCACTAAAGCAAGAATCTGCTCAGTGTAGTATACGACATTAATATAATTTAAGAAAGTTAAGAGGCTAAATTAAGACTATAAATATTATAACTAATTAAATTAGCAAATATTAAATATAATAGGTTAAATTAAGATTTAACAATTGTAATATTTAATGAAACTAAATATAATTATATTCATTTGTGTAATAATTATTAATTGCAATATTTAATTTATTTCAATCATTTTTGTACAATGAATAAAATTAGTATATTTTTTATATTTATATGGTTATTAGAAAAATTGTGCACCACTAAAGCAAGAATCTGCTCAGTATAGTATTCGACATTAATATAATTTAAGAAAGTCAAGAGGCTAAATTAAGACTATAAATATTATAACTAATTAAATTAGCAAATATTAAATATAATAGGTTAAATTAAGATTTAATAATTGTAATATTTAATTAAACTAAATATAATTATATTCATTTGTGTAATAATTATTAATTGCAATATTTAATTTATTTCAATCATTTTTGTACAATGAATAAAATTAGTATATTTTTTATAGTTACTTATATAAATAAAGTCAATCAATTTTGTATAATTATGCAATTAAATATCCAAAGTCACATTAATTTATGAATACATTGTAGATTTAATTTAAGATTGATCAATTAAAAAAATTGTAAATTACAAATTCTACAATTTATTAACAAAAATATTTTTAATTCATAGAAAGTTAACAAATGATAAAAAAAATAATCTAAAAGAAGTGGCTTCCAGTCCCGCAACGTGTATGTGTAATTGGCCGTTTAGACCTTCGACGTTGTTCGAGTTCTTCTTCCTGCCTATCTTCTTCTTCTTCTTCTTCTCTGCCTTGTTGGTATCCTTCTGCTAAGGGTGTAGGCTAAGCATTCAAATCCAATGTTAGCGATTGTACTGATGGGATCATGTGATCCGGTGTGAAGAACTGCATTCTGAAATCTGCATTATATGTCATAGGATCAGGAAAAAATGATGAATAATCGAAATGGGATTGTGCAGGCATTGAAGTATGATAGACACCGCCAAATGGAGAATTAGAGCCTCTAGTTTGTGTAAAAGAAGGACATGCGCCACTAGAACCTATGTCAGGTTGAGTCTGACAGTAGGCTGAAGTCGATACACTCTGATATGGCATAGATGCATTTGGATCATAGTATGCATCATAGGGGATAGGTTCTCTTGCTGCGATAAGGCCTCGAGAACGCTTGCCCGACACATGCTCAGGAATTACTACAGTAGGCAAATGCTGAGCAGGTGGAGCTGGGTGAGAAAGTCTGAGTTCTTTCTGTTCACCCATGCTAGTAATGATATTTATAGTGCCCTGCTCAATTTTCGCTGCTAAATCATCAAGAGTCAGGTCCTCACGAGCAAGTCTATATAAGTACCATGTCATGTGAACTTACAAAAAACATAAAAATTAGAGCAAAGTAGATGAACTATAAATATAATTTAAATTTGATACTAAATAAACGATTTACCGCATAACCTTCAGAACCGCTCGTAGGATCGATCCATCGCCTCGTATGCTTCCAATACCAACGCATATACTCACAGTTATGCTCTAGGGGACGTGAAGGATACTGTGGCTGGATCAGTCGCTGAGGCCAAGTCAACTACTGGTTGATAAAGTCTGCATATACCACCGCCTAATTTTGATCATATTTTCCTGTCATCTGTAATGTGTGGTGGCGGCCAAAATTGACAGGTGGCTTAGGAATCGACTGATCCCCACCGAATTGGTGATGCATGCGATCTACATGGTGCCATTCTACAATATGGAAACAAATAAATGGTACAAAGGCAAGCCAAACATTGTGATCAGCTACGCAATAATCCGGAAGCATTTAAATGATTTTCCCATCATATGGGCACCAGATAATCTGTGAAAAATAAATGACAAAAAAAAATAAACATATAGAGTGTCATCCATATTTGAAGAATATCAGTTTAAGTAAGATACCTCAGAGTCAGTCATTCTATCTAACAGAAGTCTATAATGTTTCAAGGCCTCTTTAGCTGGCCCAATGGAATCCTTAGCACCATTCCAACTACAACAATCACAAATATATGAGTTGACATAGTAATTAGTAATTGATAAATTCTATACTAAAGCAAGTAGTACATATAAAAATCCTAATGACGGGAGTATAGGATAATTTCCCGAATCTACGTCTTGGGTAGAGTGTGTCGATAACGCTAATTGAGAGAATCTAGACCACACTCAGAGGTGTAAAAGAGTGAGGCAACCACCAATTTTGTTCTGTTTAGGGTCCATTGCTATACAAAGTTCCCTATAAAGATGAGCCAGCATCACCGATCCCCAACTTAATCACCCACATTCATTGAAGTCCTCAAGAAATGGTAGGTACATGAGATACACCTTTGTCCCAGACTTATCTGACAATAAGTACCCCCCGATCAAGCGTAAAATATAAGCACGTGTAAAATAGACAACTTGATCATCAGTGGGATCTTCTGGTAAATGGTTAAAGGTGTCTGTAAGCCAATTCATGCTCAACCGCTGGCCATCTAATTTACCCAAGGGTGGGGCAACACCCAGAAGTTGCCAACATAATTAGCGCTAGTCCATGGCGGCTAATCCTGTAACCGGTCTGCCACCACATAGAAGACTTTGCTGAACCGCTACATCTTGCAATGTGATTGTGCATTCTCCCTTCGTGGTGTGAAAAGTATGTGTCTCAGGCCGCCATCGTTTAACGAGTGCTGAGACAAGCACTGGACTGTGTTCAAATGTACCTAAACGTACGACACCATAGAACCCAGTAGCTCGTAAATGGGGGACGATCGCTGGTGATGGGTTGCCAACAAGTATACATCGTCGTAAACGCAAAATGCGATTTTTTTGCATAAATACAATTTTTTATATTAATATACAATAACAAATACAAAATAATAATAATAATAATAATAATAATAATAATAATAATAATAATAATGCGTATATATATTTGATTTATGAACGAACCTTATTTATCCAAACATCTTGAGAGATATGACGAGATTGTAAATATAGAAGTGAGTCATCATCAGGACCTAGGATTACAGCTCGTCTGGGATCTGCCATCTGATAAGATATTCTGATGTAAGAAAGAAATAATTCAGTCAAAAATATTATTTAAAGAAAGAATATTACATAAATAATTTAAAACAATCTAAATAATATAATTTAAAGACTAAAAAAATAATATAATTTAAAGAAGGGTGCTATAAGACAATTTAATGTAGGAAAGAAAAATTCATTCAATTATGTCAAATATTACATGAAGCCTATTCATCATCAATAACATCAAATATTACGTAAACACAATCTAGTTAGGATGCCGATGTGGACAACTTGCTCAATTGTGGCCAGGTTGTCTACATAAACCACATCTAGATGGCTGGGCCTATTGTCTATAATCCATGTCCATCCGTAGCCGTACTGAGTGTAGTCGCCCTTTATGTCTAATGCAGGCTGGATCTGGAATTATCTTAGGATCTTCAGCCAATGGCCAATACTCCTGCCCATCTATAGGACGAAATGGTGAGCTATAAGCCATTAAGATGGCCAATACTCTTGCATGTGCGTAAGCTGCCATCGAATGCGGACACAGAATATGCCAAACTTGAAACTTCCCACAATCACACTAACTTTCCACAAGGCTAAGCTTGTAAATACGACCTTGACGACGTTCCAACTAATCGTACACCTTTTCCACTTCAAAATACTATCCCGATCAAATAAGTATACAATGCATGAAGATGCCTTGGTTGCATGCTCTGCAATCATCTTACGCACAACCTCTGAATATGTCTCCTTCGCGTTTATTTGTGCGCTCGTGGTCGCCGATTGTTTCTCAAAGTAAGAACCTAGCTTGTACAATGTAGCTTTTACTAACATTAGCATAAGGAGATGTCTAACGCTCTTGAAGACATTGCTTATACACTCAGCTAAGTTCATCATCATATGACTCCATCGACGACCATTAGTATCATATGCTCGTGACCATTGCTCAAGGCGCAAATCACTAAGCCATCTTGTAACCCGCATCATCGGCAACATCTGTAGCATCATCGGCAACATTTGTAGCATCAACGCCAACATCTGTAGCATCAACGCCAACATCTGTAGCATTATCGCCATCATCGTCTGAAGCATCGTCACCACCAAAATATTCTTCTTTATCAGTAAAATCATCCATACATGGCCGGGGAGATGAAGGAGCATCATCTAGTTGTGGCACAGGTTCATCATCATTTGCCATCAACAACTGACTATGCATGCCTTGGATGAGGGGCTGTAATGACATCTCAAATGGAACGATGTCTTGAGATGTACCAGCTTCAGAGATAAGTTCTACTTGACGACCGCAAGTTTCAACTAACAATTCGAGGTCCTCAGCTCCACTTCTCAAATGTTTCGTGATCATGGATTTAACTGTGTTGTCAGTCTTCAAATTCATCTTGACATACTCCCCATTTAATCGGTACCTGTAGCTTATTTTTGCCATTGATTCACTTAGAGGGAACTCTAAATGACCGTAAATCATACTTTTCAATTCATCCAGAATGATATTTTGGATTATTGAGTGACATTATATCATGAATATCAGATTTAAATTTAACCCCCTTGTTACTCTTAACAGTCATTTCGTTAACATAAATATATACATTTATGCCAGAACTCATCGTAACTGCCTATAACACAATATAATTCATATTAATACACTAAGAAATGTATAATTCATAATTCTTAAAGTCTCTAAAGTAATTTCAGTTATTTATATGTCAAATATATCAATTTTTTAATTAACATAATAAATAATAGTATTCTTTATTTATTTTTCAATTAAAAATTTATAAAAATTAAAATACTTAAGTCTACAATTACTTTCTTAAAAAATGTGAAATTAATTTCTAAAAAATAATTAAAATATATAATTTGAATAATTCGTGTTATGCGAAATAATAAAGGAAAAATATATAATAAATTTTCAAAAATCTTCAACTATTTTAATATTAATCTTTTATCTTAAAGTCTCTTATTAAAGTCAATTAATTAATTTTAAAGTTCAAAAAAGTCACCCTATCTTATTTTCTTAAACTGTTCCAAAATTATTTTTTAAATTTATTCTTTTAACTTGAAGTTTAATAATTAAAGGATACATAAATTATTTTTGTGTATTTTAAATATTTATATATTAAATATATCCATTTATTATTTTGCATAATAAATAATAGTATTCTTTAATTTAATTTTCAATTATAAATTTATAAAATTCAATTACATAAGTCTACAAATATTTTCTAAAATGTGAAATTATTTTATAAAAATAATTAAAATATATAATCTAAATAATTCATATTATGCTAAATAATAAAGGAAATATATATAATTAATTTGTAAATATCTTCAACTATTTTTTATATTAGTCTTTTATCTTAAAGTCTCTTATTAAAGTCAATTAATTAATTTTAAAATTAAACCAATCTTATTTTCTTAAAATGTTCCAATTTTTTTAATTTATTCTTTTAATTTGAAGTTTAATAATAAAAAGATACAAACATTATTATTTTGTATTTTAAATATTTATAGATTAAATATCTTCATTTATGATTTTACATAATAAGTAATAGTATTCTTTAATTTTATTTTCAATAAAAAATTTATAAAATTAAAATGCATCATTTTACAATTAATTTATAAAAATATGAAATTAAATTATAAAAAATAATTAAGTTATATAATCGGTAAAACTCATACTATACAAAATTATAAATTAAAAAATATATAAGTAATTTGTAAAATTTATTCTTTAACTGGAAGTTAATAATCAATTTATACAAAGTTATTATACTTTATTTCACTTATGTCAAAATTAAAAATTTTACTAGTACGAAAAAAAATGTAATATATGCAAATTTCAAATGAGATTCAAGATTATATTAAAAAATAAGTAAATCCTAACTCAGTAAATATATATATATATATATATATATATATATATAACAAAAAATAACTAAAAAATAATACAACCAAATTTACAGTTATAAAATAAACAAACTAAAATATCTACTACCACAATCTAAAAATTAAATAAAATATATAACAAGATCAAAATTATAAATATCAAACAATTTCTAATGAAAAAATCTAACTAAGATAATCTAAACAAAATATACAAATTTAAATATACTAATCTGAATATTAAAATAAACATAATGGGTGAGAGACTAATAATGAAGATAGTTAGATGGTCAATTCATGACAAAGATACAAGTGGAAGAAAATGTTTCTCAGGAGCATAGATTGCCTTACTTCGCAGTAACAAGATTGGATCTGAATACGCTATGATTAAAGCTTCTATAATTGGTGCGTTATTCTTACTTGTAAGATATGCTTATATAGCTTGAAATGATTGTGACACTCAAATTATTAGTGGTAATGTGCACTTATCTTGGATGCTGGGAGATTCTGATGTATGGTTCTATTATTTCACCTGTCCATTTGTGAGGAGGATCAATATAAATTTTAATAACTGCTATTAACATACTACGAGGGGAAATAGTAATTCCTCAAATTACCTATTAGTAGCTTCTTTAAATGATTATATATATAGAATCAAGAAACTAAGTCACTGATTCATGATGTATTAGTTGTTATGCTTCTTTCCAAAAATGTTTTATCCTAAGGACATGTTTTTTGTATTAGGTTCAATCTGATCAACTATTAAATTCAAAATATTTTCTATTTTTTCAAGAATGTTGCTTTTGTTAAAGGCTTTATTATGATCCAAGGAGGAGATATATCTACTGTGGTGTTGAATCAATATATGGGCTGAAGTTTGAAGATGAAAATTTTCAATTGAAGTATGAAAGGAAAGGGATCTTACCAAAGGCCAATTATAGCACTAACACAAGTGGCAAGCATGTTGTATTAGGAAAGGTAGTGAAAGGAATGAGAGTGGTCTGGACTATGTTGAATTGAGCATGTTACAATTGATGTGAAAGTTCGTCCCACTCTTGATGTTCAGATATTCTTATAAATGGCCCTTTTTTAATTTCCTTTTGATATTTTTGTATGATAAAATTTACGATATTATGTATCAAACCAACCTTTGTTTGGTGAGTTACTGATTATTTATTTGTGGTTAATGCAATATAAAGAGAATAGCATATGAAATCCGAAGCATTGGGCTTATTAACAAAGTATAATTTCAATATATTCTAAATACAGTACTACAAATAAAATAAGTGATTGTGTTTTAATGTTCACTTTTATTGAAAAGTTTCTTAGATACTTCTTGACATTGAATTTTATTGGCTAGTCTACAAATAAAATCTTATCTTTAGTCATGGTCAAGTTTAAGTTGCCATCTCAAGAGTAAAAAATAAAAAGGAATTGAAGATCTAATACTTGACAAATATGCAAGTCCAGTGACAAGCACTACCAATGTAGTGTATAAATAATTATTCAAAAATCTATGGTAGAGATCAATAAATTTTATTTCATTTTTCTCATATTATATTATTGATCCTAATCAATTTATGTCATCTCTTTTTTTTTCCCTTTCCTTTTCATTTCAGGTTATTCACATTGAATCTGAAAAGCATTTCTGTCTAATACACCATACAGAATGCGTTTTAACATTTGTTTGAATTCCTCATAAATTTTGTATATGTATTTCTTTATCTGTGTATCAATTGTTATTATTTATACAATCTACAAAAGTTGTGAGATTTGTGTTAACTCGTGCATTGTACATGTCACAATACTTTTTTTTGGTTGCAAGCTATAAAAATTTTTAAAGTTGTGAACTACTAGTGCATCACACGGGTCAAGCGCTAGTTAAATGCAAGAACAAGATGAAATTCATGGCAGTCAAAAAGTCAAAACACTCTAAGACTGGCTTGCAAACAACCATTTTTGATTGATGGAGAAGATGGTGAGAACAGGATGTTGATAATTTCAATTAGAATCGTAGAAAATCAAATAGAGAAAACATCAATGAGCAATGTTAGAGAGATAAGAGTGGGATGCTCAAAAGAAATGGAGAAAAGAAGTACATATCAAGGAACATTAAATGAAACAACAATAAATAAGCATGGATGGAACCAACCAATAAGGATGAATGAGCATTAAAATGAGAATGGAAGGAGCAATAAATACAATGAAAGATAATAGACATGAGAGATAAGAGCAATGAAAATAAAAAAAGCAACATGAGGGAGAAGACCAATAAAAGTGGAGCATTAAATGCAATAGTATTAAATAAGAGCAAAATGAGAGAGAAGACCAATGAAAATAATAGAGCATTAAATAAGAGTATTAAATAGAGATGGTGCTTGGTGGAATGTATTTCTTATGAAATGTTATTATGAGACGAGCTAGTAACTTACAAAATGTATTTCTTTATTTATGTGTTTTTGCTCTTAATCTATCTCTCTTTTAAATAAATATTTCGATTTCACCATATTATTTAGATTTATGAAATGTAAACATTGCAACTTATATATGTGTAGAATATTTCAATGGTGATAACATGCATGATGCAATTTCGTTGGCAATTTTAATTTCTCTAAAACTTTTTTTTATCATCATATTACCATGATTATGAAATCGTACCACAATTTTCTTTCTCAAAAAGTGAAATATTGCTGAACCACACGATTATAATTTTTTACTGCAACTTCAATTGTGATTTTTATTATCTAATGAATTATATAGTTTCTGTCTAATTTAAAGTTTTAAAACTGATAATGGCATGTGACTAAGAATCCAAGATGGACAATTTTCTGCAGTTTATAGTTAATATTTTGATTTCGTGATTCTTCAGGATTTACAAAAGATTTCCTAACTAATGGATTTATATAAAATTACACCAGTCATGACAAAGCTTACAACTTTGCAAGAAATGAAAACAAGTGAAATATGATGATCAAATTTCAATTCAATTAAAGTGTCTTCTCTTTATCAAGGTTAAAAAAATCATATTTTGTTATTGAATTAATGGAATTATTGATTTAAAGATTAATATTTAAATCGATGATATTTAAAAATATTAAAAAAATAAAATATATAATTAAAAATATTAAAATACTATTTAAAATATTAAAATATTATTTAAAATATTAAAAAATATATATAACTAAAAATATTAAAGTATTAAAAAAATTATTAAAAAAATAAATATATAACAAAAATATTAAAATACTATCAACTTAAAAAAAAAGGATGACATGCACCTTGAAAATAGTACAAGTCCTATTAAAATTTCTACTTCCAAATTCCAATACATGTTATGCTATTTTCAAGATTGCAAGCCCCCATGTTCAATTATTTTTTGTCCTTTCCTCTCACTTAACACGCTGACTTTCTATCTTATCTGTATTTTCACTCTTTCATTCACTTCCTCCACTTCTCTCTCTCTCTCTCTCTCTATATATATATATATATATATATATATATATTATCCGTCCGATTTTTTTAAGCATGCTCTTTATACAAAATCCAAAGAATCTGTGTTTCTAATTTGAATTAAATTCTCCATTATTACGAGTATATAAGTTGGCTTGTCTCAAGTCTCAACCTATCAAATTCAATTCGCAAGTTCTTCCAATCAAATTGTTTTGTCAAACTTCACGATGGCACCAACAAAGGCTCAACTTTGCACACTTCTTATATTTTCCCTTCTTCTTTTTGTTCCTTTTACTGGTAAGAACTCTTATTTTGTGAAATTTGCATCCCATCATATTTTAGCGTAAACATGACAATCATGTTCTACATTTGAATCATCTATATTAGGCAGGACGGTCTAAATCAAAAAGATAAAATTGTTGAGCCAATTGTTCAACGATCTATTTTAAAGAATTATTTTTAGTCCAGCTCACCAAATTTTTTAGAACTTAGTTGGGCTAGGATAGGCTTTTTTTATTTGTTTTTTTAGATTTTATCAGTCTGGCTTTTAAACTATTGGTTAGTATTGATATTTATAAAAACTACATTCATCAATTTGCTGCTAAAGGATTTTTCTTTTTTTGACAGTTGCTAGGCCAAGCAGTGACCAAAGTAGTGACTGTGACTTCATAGGGACATGCCATAAAAAAGCCGACTGTGCTCAACCATGCCAAAGCCTTGGTCACTCTCCAACTGCTGTTTTATGTGTTCCCTATGGTTCTAAGAATACTTGTTGCTGCATTATTGCATAGTTGCTCCAAAATATAACTTACCTATTCTATTACTTGTCTCAAATAAATTTTACATAAATAAATGAAGTTAAGCACTTTTGTGTAGTTAAGCATTTTTGTGTTTCAATTTTTAGTAAATTATAGTCTTCTCCTTTATAAGTACTTAAAATTATACTGCCCTCCTCTTTACTTTAAAATATTATATATTAACCTAAGTACATCTGATAAGCTTTTTTTCACTGAACAGTTAATGTGACATCTTATTCTACATTAGCAGCAATGAATTGTATCACAATATAAAAAATAAATATTCTTACATTAATAGAAAGTATTTTAGTTAAAAGAAATATAACATTAGGTTATTGAACATCAAAAAATATATTTTAACAGATCTCTCTGGACAAAAAAGGACAAAAAATAGAAAATTAAGCTAAAGTGTGATATATTTTAAAGTTATAGGGGAAAGTATATATTTTAAAAGTAGAGTGGAGAGACAGAGTAGTGTAATTTTGGATGGAGGAGAGTGTAATTTACTCTTTCCTTTTTCATTTCTCTAATATTATAATGTTGTAATCTCACTACAAAAAAACAGCTATTAATTTGTTTAGTGGTATACATTGTGTGTCTTTTATATTTATTTAAAAAAACTTTAGTTAGCTTGGGATTATAGTTTGAAAAAGGGATTACTTGTTTGGTATTGGTACTCGTTAGCTATATGCTCCTTCATTTGAGAAAGCCTATTCCTCAATTACAAAATTAATATCTTGCATACATAACATCAAGTTATATTTATATATGTAATCCATTTTTGCTAAATATATGAAAAAAATTAATTAAAAATTATATAGTCAATTTATGTTACACATATGAGAAAAAATTAATTGTAAATTTAATGAAATTGAATTTAAATTTGTTATATAATGGCGGTTTATATTAAACCGCCACTATTGTCATTAATGAACCCTGATATAAACCGCCACTATTGTCATTAATAAACACTGATATCACTAACGCCCCCCATCACTACAAGAAATCAATTGATTAGCGACGGAAAAATCCGTAGCTAAAGTAATGAAATTCCGTCGCAAACGGGTTTGCGACGGATTTTGTGACGGAAAAACATCCATCGCTAAAATGTCCATCGCAAATTATTTGTGACGGAATTGTGTCCGTCACAGAATTAGCGACGGAATTTTTCCGTCGCAAATTTGGAAATCCGTCGCAAATAAATTTTAAGAATTTGCGACGGAAAATTTTTCGTCACAAATTTGTGACGGATATTTCCATCACAAAATCCGTCGCTAATTTGTGACGGATTGTTCCATCACTAAATCCGTCGCAAATGCGTCGCTAAATTTTGTGTTTTTTGCGACGGAAAAATCCGTCGCTAATTCCTTCGCAAATGTTTAGATAGATTTTTTTATATATTTAACAGTAACAATAATTACAAACATAAATTGAACCTGTGAATATACATTAATATAGCAAAGAAACTTCAGCCAGCATTTACAACAAAAAAACTTTACATATTATATACATAATTCTTCATGATCCATCATCATCATGAGATACAAAATTATAACAAAATATAATCATCATCCATCATCATTTACAATAAAATACAAGTTACTATAAATAAACTAGTCAATGGGGTGATCCGGGGGCTGTGTCTCATCATCCTCAGTAGGAGTATCCATCTGCCTGCCAACTGAATTGATGAAGCGGTCCATCATTGCACGCATCTCATTGATGACTGTTGCCTGACTCTGCAACATCTGTGTCTGGGCATCAATCTTCTCTTTCTGACTGTTGATTTCATCCTTATGAGCCCTAAGCTCATCCATCATAGGCTCCATCCGACGTTGTAATTCTTCCTCAAAGTCAGGATGAAGACCTGATAACGGGGCAACATAGGAACTAGAGCAACATATCTCACGTGCCTCTGACCCTATGCCAAATATGCGCCCCTTCTTGTTCTTTCCTCCTACTGCTTGAAGCCATAGCTCTGCATCGGCAACATCATCATCATGTTGTTCGCTACCCCCACCTATTACTGACGATTGCGATGATTTCAATCTAGTATATTCCTCCTGTTAAATATTTATAACCATATAATTTATATTCTTAATTATATAGTTAAGAAAATTAATATAAAAAATAGAAGATTTCAAAATACTCACATAGACTTCTCGCGATCGCACATCAACGAAATCTCCGTTGTCCCTCTTCTTGTGGGTGCGCATAAACAAATCTATCAAGCTAGGCTTTCTTCCACTTTGACACTCCTACATATTATAGTGAATATTATATAATTTCAAGATGATTATCTAATTCAAAAAAAAAGTAGGTAAAATAAAAGAAGTCTAGATAAGATATTACCAGCCGACGCATATGCTCAGAGGAAGGAATGCTGCCTCCAGTGTGTAATGTGCCCCCAGTACTAGACGCCCTGTTTCTACGTGCCTTCTCACACTTATCCTTGTAATCATCTTGCTCCCATGCCTGAATTAACTGCTGCATGATTTCCTCGCTAATCCATTTAGGCCGAGGATGAGATCGATATTCACTCCGGATGCGACACATCATGTTGCGTAAAATGTATCCGCACTTCTTGTTCCAATTCTTTTTTATCTGAGAATCATGTTCAGGCAACCACTTGTAATGTTGCTGTACAAAGTAAACAAAAGTTAATATTTTTAAGTAAAAATAACAAAAAAAATCAGTCAAAACCAAAATTTACCGTCCATTCCTGGAACCATAACTTCCACAATTCCGGAGGAGTAGTCTTAAAGTTGTATGCCGGTGCCTCATACTTTCCCTGTATGATCGGGGAAATTTCTCGTATGGTGTCAACAACTGGATAAAAACTGTGCAATTTTGAAAATATAAGTCTTAGTACTTAAAAACAAAAATTTAACAAACAAAAGAATTTAAGTATAACTCACGTATCCTTATCAGGGCGTATCCAACGTCGACCGTCAGTGGGATCAGTCCCGCTAGGATGGTGACTCGACTGATTACTAGCAGGGGTAGGTGGCTCCTCAGCAGATGAAGGGTGTGTGGATGGTGTTTGAGTTGAAAGTACACGCTCTGAGGATGTGCTTGGCCTAGTTGACTGTGGAGGAGATGGGACTGGTGATGTAGAAGTAGATGGTTGTAGGGGATGCAGGCGGACTGTGAGATGACTTCCTCTGCTCCCTCCACCTCGCCTCGTATGACTGCTAGACATCTGAATTGATATAATTCCACACTAATAGAAAAAAATTGTGAACTTAGACATCATTAATCTTAAATTGTGCACAGAATAATTAGGTAATATATATATATTTAGGTCTTAATTATAAAGATTAAACATGGCCACAATATCCTTAAATCACATTCTTTGACGAAAATGGGGACAAAAGATTGAGCATGATAAAGATAGTGTCCATAATTATAACCACAGCAAGAGATTTCTAATTGCATACTCTTCATTAAAATGATAATTTAGACTGTACTAAAAGAGTGACAAATATATATAGAAGAATATGTTATGTACTAGACTGAAATTCCACACTTCAATTCCATTTTGACAAACAACCATTTCATAATACTAGACTGGTGGAAAATTGCTGGTTCAACTGAACCAGATAATTGCTGGTTCAACTGAACCAGATAATTTCTGGTTCAAGTGAACCAGAAATTTCTGGTTCAAGTGAACCAGAAATTTCTGGTTCAAGTGAACCAGAAATTTCTGGTTCAAGTGAACCAGAATTTTTCTGGTTCAAGTGAACCAGAAAATTCTGGTTCAAGTGAACCAGAAATTTCTGGTTCACGCAGGCGTGAACCAGAAAACTGGTTCACGCAGGCGTGAACCAGGTGCGTGAACCAGATCTGGTTCACGCCTGGTCGTGAACCATGAACCAGTTGCTGGTTCACGATCTCGTGAACCACATTGTGGTTCAGACCGTGAACCAAGCTTCATGAATGCTAGATCATCGGAGGGGGACTCACCGAACACTTCAACTGGCAGAAGGGATGGTGCGTTTCTGGGGCTCTGGGCAGAGAAGGTAATGGCAATTGGTAAAGTTAAAAAATATATTATATTTACAAATAAAAACTATATATAAATATTAGACTAATTAAATTAAAAGTTTAATTTTATTTTAAAATAAATTTTTAAGAGGTATAATTTTTAGAAAAAAATATATTTGTGACATGTGGATGTAGATGAAACTAAATGTGGTCTTACAATATAAAAAAGATAAAAGAAATTTTTTTCAAAGGATCTAAGTGAATAAAATCAAAAGTTTGTAGGAATAGCTATAATTTTAGAATAAAATATATCTGTGACCTACAGACCTAGATGAAACTAGGTGTGATCTTAGAACATGAGAAAGATAAAGTAAAAATTATTACCAATGACCTAAGTGAATGAAATCAAAAGTTTGTAGGAATAGCTATAATTTTAAAACAAAATATATTTGTGACCTATGTACCTACATGAACCTAAATATGGTCTTAGAACATGAAAAAGAATAAGGAATAAATTTTTATCAAAGACCTATATGAATAATATGAGAAGTTGGAGGGAGAGAGTAAAATTTCTGAAAATGTTAGACAAATAAACAAAAATAAATAAATGACTATAAATATTAATGATACATTAAAAAGTTAAAAAAAAATTTAACTAGTGTTTGCGACGGAATTTTGCGACGGATTATTTCGTCGCAAAACAAAAAAAAAAGTTTGTGACGGATTTCTGATACGGACAATTCCGTCGCTAATATTAGTGACGGAAATTTAATCAGCGACGGAATTTTTCTATCGCAAATTCCGTCACAAATTCCTTATATTACAATTTTAAATCAGCGATGAAATTTGCGACGAATTTGCGGCGAAATTTAGCGACGAAAATTTCGTCGCTAATAATGAGTTTTCTAGTAGTGCATGTTTATGGCAAGGAGTAGTGTTAATGCATCTTCTCTCTTCTGCTTGGATGTGATTTATTTATTTCTTTTTTCAACATATTCATGCGTCAGCTCACTATATATGTTAGCTCTAACAGTCACATGTGTTCATCAATCTCAACAGATCTATTAGTGGCCCGTTATTATTGTGGACGGAAGGACCTTGCATTGGAAATAGACTTTTTAAAAATCAAATTGATGAAAATAATTTTTTTAGTTTTAATAAAACACCAATCTTTTGGAAACTAAAACAGTGATTTGTTCTTATAACAGTGATGTGTATATATATATATATATATATCTATATATATATATATATCTATATATATATATATATATATATCTATATATATATATATATAATTTTTCAGCTTGGTCTACCATGCTAAGCAAGCTTATTGGCCCACAATTAAGTTAAGAAGGAAGTACTTTGGAGTCAAATTTTGTAGATATGATAGAAGTATCAATTTTGGTCTTCTTTCTATTTATACCTACTCTTTTATTTAAATAAATGAAGTGAAATGATATACGGATTTGTCAAATTGTGATCTTCACTATATAAACGGTTCTTCTTTGTCTTTTAAATTTTCATTTCTTTAATCTTAAGATGCTGTGGTTATCTTCTCATATGAGTGTTTAGGATTTCAAAAGTCTCAATCTTTCTTCTTTATGTATTACTTGTTCTCTATTGAACTTTTTGAAAACTTAATGTCAACCATTTTCACGACTGAAATTTATCTACGTACTTAATAAGCAAGTGCATTCGTATATATAGTTGAGGAACTTTTGACTCATCTAGGAATTGAAGTTTCTCATCTTAATGAAATTTTGTTCATCTATTTTAAATTTTAATCTTGAGCTTGAGTGCTAGATCAGAAAGATTCAATTTTGGGCATTGCATGTGAATATACAGTTATGATAATAACATGAATTTTAAAGAACTGTTACATTTGGTAGACTATTACAATATGTGTCTATTTTGATTTCACCATATTATTTGGATTTATGAAATGTAAATATTGCAACTTATATGTGTGTAGAAGATTTCAATGGTGATAAGTTATAACATGCATGATGCAATTTCGTTGGCAATTTTAAGTTCTCTAAAACCTTTTTTATCATCTTGCTGAACCACACGATTATACTTCTTCACTGCAACTTTAATTGTGATTTTTATTATCTAATAAAATACACAGGCCTCAAATTAAATGTTAAAAATTATCTGTCATGACCTGCCGGGCCACACTATTTTTTTTTAAAAAATAGCTATTTTTAAATAATATAATTTCAAATTTTTTAGTAAAAAAATTATTTTTATTAAAATATAATTTATACATGTAAAACATTACTTTTTAAATATTTTAAAATAACAATAACTTTAATAATTTATATATTTTTTAAATTAACTATATTATATTTAAATTTAAAAATTCTATATTTATTTTTAAAAAATTATAAAAAATTTTTGATATAAATTTACTATATTTATTGAATATAATATTATAAAATATAAAAATATAATAAATTAAAGTTACTTATACTAAATAATACAAATTTTTTAAAAAAATTAAAAATAAAAAACAAACAAGTTGGCCCGTTAAAATCTTAAACCAACTTAATTTTAATCCAAACCTTCTTATTTACAGACCTACCGACTCAACACTAATAATTGTTGTGTGGGTTTGCTTTTCTAGGGCTCTTGGTTCTGCTTCCACCAATGGCAAGGGACAAAGGGAAGATTAATAAGCCAGTCGGGTACGGGTTGAATGAAAAGAGTTCACGGTTTTTGGGTCTTAGGTCTGGGGCTAAAATGGGTCTAATGGTGGGTTGGGGCTATGTCTTGTTTGGTTCTGGGATTATTTTGTTCTTCCTCAGGTTTTTGTACGATTAAGCTATCCCGAGGTTGGATTAGACTATTCTGATGAGTTTTTTTCCTCTTTTTTTTTGGTATTATTTTTCTAATAATATATGTTTTTATTTTGATTTCAATTTTTACTTCGAAATTTTAGGATGATCATTTTTTGTTTTGTTTTTCTTCTTGAATTTTAAATTTTATGAATTTTTTTATTGTATTTATCCACCTATTTACTTTATAGTTTGTTCTTGTTTGTTTTTTCCCCCTAATTTTTAAACCCTTAAATTATTTATTCATTATTATTATTATTATTTAATTTATATATTTGTTCCTAATATTTTTTTTAATATTTTTTCTATTTTATAATTTTTATTTTGATTTTTGATTTTTGGTTTTTTGTTTAGTTAATTTTATATTAAAATTTAGGAATGAACCCGGACAAAATGAGGTGCTTATACCCTATATTGGTCCGAAATGAATAAACGAATAAAGCATTTGATATCCATCCGATAACTATCTAATATTATATATATATATATATATACATATTATAATATATTTGTATATATTATATATTTATATAATATAAATTTAATAAATTTAAGGCTTTTGTTGAATGGATACTGGACGTCGGGTATTTAGATATTCAATAAAGAATTTGAGTATTCAATATTTATTATGAAACACTTTTTTATCTTGATATTTCGGATATTTCAAATGTCAAATATTTCAGATATGAATATTAAAAAAAATAAATTATTGTTTTGGATTATGATAAAATATAAGTATTAGATATTTCAAAATATTAAAAGAATTATCGAGTACCTAGCCATTGCCATTCCTAGTTGCATCTTTTCTTATTAGAGGTTGTGTTTAAAGAAATCAATCAAACCTTCATCACTTTGATTCCAAAATCTCAATGTGTGTTTACTTTTATTTCAAATAGGGTTTTATGTTTATGGCAAGGAGCAGCGTCAATGCATCTTCTCTCTTCCACCTAGATGTGATTTATTTTATTTCTTTTTTCAACATATTTACGCGTCAGCTCACTATGTCAGCTCTAATAGTTACATGTGTCCATCTCAACAGATTTATTAGTGGCCCGTTATTATTATGGACGGAAGGACCTTTTTATCAGAAATAGATTTTTTAGAAATCAAATTGATGAAAATAATCTTTTGGAAGCTAAATTAATAAAACAACAATCTTTTAGAGTTTAAAACAGTAATTTATTCTTATAACAGCGCTATATATATATATATATATAAATGTATTACAAATTTCTAAATATAATTAACATAATTCATAAATTAATAGGTAATACATATTGAAACGATACTATATATAAAACATGAATTTATGATAAGCAATTGAGCATCAAGTCAAATATTTAAATTATATATAATATAATAATAAAAGGTAAAATACATATTGTATTTGGAAAGGTGGTGAAGGGAAAGCGTGCTCTGGAGTATGTTGAATTGGCATGTTACAATTGGTGTGAAAGGTCGTCCCACTCTTGATATTCAGATATTCTTATAAGTGCCCCTTTCTTTTTAATATCCTTTTGATATTTTTGTATGATAAAATTTATGATATTATGTATCAAACTAAACTTTGTTTGATGAGTTACTGATAATTTATTTGTGGTTAATGCAATATAAAGAGACTAGCATATGAACTCCTAAGTAATGGGCGTATTCATAATTTATAATTTTAATATATTCTAAATACAGTACTACAAATTAAATAAAATAAGTGATTGTTTTTTCATATTTACTTTTATTGAAAAGTTTTTTAGATGCTTCTTGACATTGAATTTCATTGGCAAGTTTACAAATAAAATCATGTCTTTAGTTATGGTCAATTTTATATTGTCATCTCAAAAGTTAAAAATAAAAAGGAATTGAAGATCTATTACTTGACAAATATGTGAATCCAGTGACAAGAACTTTAAATGTATTGTATAAATAAGTATTCAAAAATCTATGTTAGAGGTCAGTAAATTTCATTTTATTTTTCTCATAATATATTATTGATCCCAATTAATTTATGTCATCCCTTATTTTTTGTTTCCTTTTCATTTTAGGTTATTTACATTGTCTGAAAAGCATTTCTATCTAATACATCGTACGGAATGTGTTTTAACATTTGTTTGAATTTCTCATAATTTTTTTATATATATTTCTTTATCTGTGTATTAATTGTTATTATTTATACAATCTACAAAAGTTGTGAGATTTGTGTTAATATGAGCATTGCATATGTTACAGTACTTTATTTTTGGCAAGCTACAAATTTTTTTGAAAATCGTGAGTTATGCATGGGTCAAGCACTAATTAAATGTAAGAACAAGATGAAATACATTGCAATCAAAAAAATCAAAACACTGAGATTGGCTTGCAGATGACCATTTCTAATTGAAGGAGAACACGATGGAGAACATGATGTTGATAATTTCAGTAAAATCGCAAAAAAAGCATAAAGGGAAAACATCAACGAGGAATGTCATAGAGATAATAAGAGTGGGAAATCGAAGAGAAATAGGAAAAAGACGCACATATCAAGAAGCATTAAATCAGCATGGATGGAACCAACCAATGAGGATGAAAGAGCATTAAAATGAGGATGGAGAAGCAATAAATGCAATGGAAGATAATAAACATGAGGAAGAAGAGCAATGAAATTAGAAGACAACATAAGGAAGAAGATCCGTGAAAATAAAAGAACATTAAATGCAAGAGTGTTAAATAAGAGCAACATAAAGCAAAATACCAATGAAAATGGAAGAGCATTAAATAGAGATATTACTTGGTGGAACTATTTTATAAGAATATCTCCAATAGTGTAATTCTAATTAGTTACTTATTATGAGTCTCATTATATCATATTACCACTTTTTGCTTCAACCAACTCTCCGCTTTAATGGTTCAACTCTTAATAATTCACAAATGGGTCCTACAAACTTTAATTAATGCAAGATAATTAATATATATGTATTTAATATTTTTTTATTTTTTTATTATTTTTTTGTTAAGAACAGCTCTTACGTGTTACAACTACGTTGGCGAATTCCAATAGTGAAACTCAATAATATTATTTCTTATTTTTAAGAAAATGCTTATTGAAGATGCTCTAAGAATATAAAATTAATAATACTATCAAAACGGGACTGACATGGACTGACATGTTTTTGGCTAGGCCTGCAATTTGATGTCCATGCCTGTTTTTGTATATATAGTTGAAGAACTTTTGACTCATCTAGGAATTGAAGTTTCTTATCTTAATGAAATTTTATTCATCTATTTTTAATTTAATCCTGAGCTTGAGTGCTAGATCACAAGGATTCAAGTTTGGGCGTTGCATGTGAATAGTTATCATAATAATAACATGAATAGTAAATATGGAATAAAAGACTATTACACAACATTTAAAGAACAGTTACATTTGGTAGACTATTACAACATGTATTTCTTAATTTATGGTTTTTTGCTCTTAATTTCTCTTTTAAATAAATCTATTTCTATTTCACCATATTATTTGGATTTATGAAATGTAAACATTGCAACTTATATATGTACTGTAGAATACTTCAATGGTGATAACATGCATGAAGCAATTTCGTTGGCAATTTTAATTTCTCAAAAACTGTTTTTTTTTTAATCATCTTATTACCCATGATCATGAAATCGTACCAAAATGTTCTTTCTCAAAAAGTAAAATATTGCTGAACCACACGATTATACTTCTTGACTGCAACGTTAATTGAGATTTTTATTATCTCATGAATTATATAGTTTCTGTCTAATTTAAAGTTTTAAAACTGATCTAAAAAGTTTTAAAACTGATAATGGCATGTGACTAAGAATCCAAGATGGACAATTTTCTGCAGTTTTAGTTAATATTTTAATTTCGTGATTCTTCAGGATTTACAAAAGATTTCCTAACTAAGTGCAAGTAATGAAACCAAGTGAAATATTGTGATCAAATTTCAATTCAATAAAGTGTCTTCTCTTTAACAAAGTTCAAAAAATCGAACCAGTCATTGAACCGATGCAGACATTAGTTTAAAAGTCAATTGTCAAATCGCGATTAAATTGATAATACTTAAAAACTATTAAAAATAAAATATATAACTAAAAATATTAAAATACCATTAAATATATATATATAACTAAAAAATATTAAAAAACTAAAAATTTAAAAATACTATCAAATTGTTAAAAATAGGATAACAAGCACCTTAAAAATAATAAAAAGTCTTACTAAAATACAATTCCTACTTCCAAATTTCAATACACGTTATCCTATTTTCAAGATTGCAAATCCCCATATTCAGTTATTTTTTGTCATTTTTTCTCACTTCTTCACACGATGTCTTTCCATCTTATCTCTATTTTCATTCTTTCACTCACTTCCTCCACGCCTCTCTCTTCTCTCTCTATTATCCGTTCGGTTTTCTTAAGCATGCTCTTTATACAAAATCCAAAGAATTTGTCATTCTAATTTGAATTGAATTCTCCATTATTAGGAGTATATGAGTTGGCTTGTCTCAAGCCTCAACCTACCAAATTCAATTCGCAAGTTCTTTCAATCAAATTGTTTTGTCAAACTTCACGCTGGCACCAACGAAGGCTCAACTTTGCACGCTTCTTATATTTTCCCTTCTTCTTTTTGCTCCTTTTACCGATAAGAACTTTTATTTTGTGGGATTTGCATCCCATCATATTTTAGCGAAAACATGATAATCATGTTTTATATTTGAATCATCTATATTGAATTAAACGGTCAAAATCAAATGTTGAATTAATTGTTCAACGATCTAATTTAAAGAACTATTTTTAATTCCACCTCACCAAATCCTTTAGAACTTAGCTTGACTAGGGTAGGCTTTTTTAAATTTGTGATTTTTAGATTTTGTCTATTTTTTTTACAAGATTACTCCATTTTTTTAAAATTTTCATAGTGCAATATCTAAACTTTATTATTCAAAGTTGTTAAAAAATCCTATTGCAAAAATCTGGCTCATGACCTAGCCCAAAGTCCAGTGCACTCCATTCAATAGACTGCTTGAGCCAAGGATTTCAACCCTTATATGACCCAACCCAACATAGTTCAACTTACGTTCACAATCGACCTTGTTAGGGCTTTAATCAAGCTGGGCCAAGAAAACTCGTTTGACAACCCTAGAATTGTGTTGTATTGATATTTCTAAGAACTACATTCATCAATTTGCTGCTAAGGATTTTTCTTTTCGTGACAGTTGCAAGGCCAAGTAGGGAACCAAACGTTGTCTGTGACTTCGTGGGGACAGGATCGGGAAGACAAGCACCATCCTTTTAGCAACATTTTTAACTGTTGTTAAAATTTTTAGTAACAGTTTAAAGTTTAGCAATATTTAAACTGTTACTAAAAAGATAAGCATGGATAACACTGATTTCAGAACCAGACTGGACCGACCGGTTCGATCGGTTGAATCGGGAACCAGGAACCGGTCCTATGTTCGGTCCGGTTAACTCCTAAAAACCAGTTAGTGTCCGAACCAGTCAAAAATCGGTTGACCGGCTTTGAACCGGTTGAATCGGCCAAACCGGCCGGTTCACTAGTCTAACTGGTTCTTTTTTTTTTGGGTCACTTTGCTTTTTTTTGGGTCACTTTGGTCACTTTGTTTTTCTTATTTTATTATTAGATGTTGAAGAAATTAAAAACTAACTAATTATACAGTCAATTGATAAAGTAATAATTGATAAATGATAATTTTTTTTGATTAATTGGTTTATTTTTATTGTTACTTATAAATATTTATTTGAATATGTTATCTTGTTAAAATACATTTTGTGTAATTGAATATTAAATATTATTTTTAATTAATTTTGCATTTGCACATATATAAATTATGATATGTTGATATGTAATTATAATTATATAGTTATTTGAAATAATTTATTTCACTATTTTTATGTATATATTTTATTTTTTTAATTTTTTAATTATTACCGGTTTGACCACAGTTCGACCACGGTCCGACCATTAAACTTTGAATCGGTGTCCCCTCCGATTCAATGACCGATCCGGTTATGAAAACCTTGATGGATAATGACAAACATGAGATTCACTTTCGTAGGGACATGCAATACAAAAGCTGACTGTATTCAACCATGCCAAAGCCGTGGTCACTCTTCAACTGCTATTGAATGTATTCTTACATTAATAGAAAATATTTTAGTTAAAAGAAATATAACATTATGTTATTCAACATCAAAAAAATATATTTTAACAGATCTCTTTGGACAAAAAAAAATAGAAAATTAAACTAAAGTGTAATATATTTTAAAGTTATAGGGGAAAATGTATATTTTAAAAGTAGAGTAGAGAGAGTAGTGCAATTTTGAATGGACGAGAGTGTAATTTACTCTTTGCTTTTTTATTTCTCTAATATTATAATGTTGTCGTAATCTTCTCATATGAAATTTGTGTGCGCGCAACTGTCTTTGGTTAAACAAAATATACAAAGGCTAGTAATCTATCTCCACAAAAGTCTAGCTAAATAGCAAGGGAACATGCCTTTAGTAATCTCTTGTTATTCTCTCGCAGACCGGTCCGTTGAAGTGACCCGGACCGGGTCATGTGCCGGGTCGCCGGTTTTCGGGTCGACCCGGCTGGGCCGGTCCGGTTCGGACAACACTGGTTTTAAATGTTAGATAAGACCTGACATTTAGGGGGATTAGCGACGTCTAGAAAACCGTTACAATTGGTGGAACAGGCAAAAGTTCTCAATGTTGTAATTTTGTCTTTTTTAAAAAAAAAAATCTGAAGAAGCAATGACCAGGGAAACATTGCAATTGGTATTTTCTTTCACAACGTACTGTAAGAAATGTCATGAGTACTCCAAATTGAAAGTATGTTTCTAACAATTTCATATTGTAAAATATTTTACTTACCAATGAAAGTTAATCTAGTATGAAGAACTAGTCTCCAACGTACAAATAGTAAATCAAGATTTGAATTTCACCTAGAAAGAGTGGTCACATTTAATGTTTGGTCATACTTTGAACAGTCTTCAATTAAAAAAAGAAAAAATTTCGGGAAACCAAAAGAAAATTTTATTTATAATACATATTTTTGAGTCATAGATATCTTTAGATCACATATACTTTCAAAATTATAAATTGGGCTAACTTTTGAATTTGTAAGTTAAATATCTTTTTATATAATTTGTTCCAAGTAAAAAAGTGGGAGCATGGGATTATAGAGAATAAAATATCAATATCACACTTTACTAAAAAAATAATTCTCTAAAAGTTAAAGAATTTAATAAAGATTTAAAACTTTGGAAGTTTAGTTACATCAACATAAACGGCAAACTCAAATAGGCATATTTATTGGCTTAAGACATCTTAGTTCAAAAATTAGATATGTGCTTGGACTTACACATTAGTAAACTATAATTTAAAAAATAATAATAATTTTGTCCTTTGGTTACAACTTTTGTCGTATTTCTCAAACCAAAAAGATTTTAAATGAAACTTATTGTTTTAAAATAAATTCAAAGATATTTCAAAAATAGATTATTTTTTCAAAACAAAGATCAAATGAAAAATATAAATCATCATTTAAAGTTAACTCGAGATTTATGTATCGATTAATAATTTCTACAAGTCAACTATTAGCCTAAAAATTTTGAAAAATATCAACTTGAGAAAAATTAGTTGACGATCATACTTGAATTGAAAATTTCATTATTTATATTAAAACTGAGTTAATTGGTTATGTTCTGACAGTCAATTGGTAACTCTAAAAAATTATCACGATTCTTTTGTGAGTTAAATCCCTAGTTTTCATATAACCTATATATATAACCTTCCCAACACGATTTTGAGTTGAAAAAATATTATAATATCATCTTCAACTTGTTTTTAAGTTCTTCGAAAGAAAGAAATAAATATCATTGAATCAACCCTTGCATAACTTTTATCATTTAAATTGTCATGTCATGGCTTCATCATCATGTAAGTCTCCTCTTAGATATATTTTATTTGAACAATTCTGTTCCTCTACAAGCTTTTTAAGGTAAGTTTGGTGTATCCTTTTGTGAAAGAAAACAAGAGTGGGAAAACTCTTTTTCTCTAAGCAAATAAGTATACTCTATTTTAGAGAAAGAAAATTGAGTTGAAAGTCATAAAGACTCACATGTAACAATTAAACTAGCGAAAATAGTAGAGAAATCTTAAGTGGCATGCCTGAAAACTATATATATATATATATATATATATATATATATATAAGCTTGGGTTGGAGCCAAATGGAGTTGGCCTTCTTTTTTACTATACCCTATACATTTCAAGTTATTTATCCAATGCTTAATTTTTATTCTTAGTTTTTTCATAAAGTATTTTGTCTTTATATATTTCTTTTATTAATTTTAAGACGTATTTGTTGTCATTTGTAAACACCTAATTCTCTCTTTTTGGATGTTGATGGTCTTGTCTAACAAAGAGATGACACATTTGGTTTTGGATGGTTTGGGTTTTAATTTTAATAAAATATATATAAATATAAAAAGTAACCAAATTAATTAAAAAAAATAGACCAAATTAATTAATATATATATATATATATATATATATTATTTTGTTGACATAAAATTATATAAATATAATATATATATGTATATGTATATATAATATGATTTTTTTTGTATCTAAAGTTAGTTCGGTTTGGTTAGGTATCCAAACCAAACCAATTAAAATTTACATTTCAAAAATCGATTTAAATTCTTTTTTAAAAGTTTTGATCGGTTTGATTTGATTTTGAACATCCCTTCAATGGATTGCTCCTAGCAATGTCAAACGATTCGATCTGGATCAGCCTTTCGCAATTTACATGTATAAATTGTATTTTAATAAAAAATTATTAATTTTTAAAAAATTTAAAATTATATTATTTAAAGATAACATCTTTTTTAAATAAAAATAGTGGCATGCATGTCATGATGGACGGTTTTGGAATAGAATGTTATAAAATATTAAAATATGATAAATTAAGATTATTTATACTAAATAATACATGTTTTCTAAAAAAATTAAAAATTAAAAATAAACAAGTTGGTTTGTTTAAGGCCTTCAACAAGCCTATTTATTTTAATGTAAACTCATTTATTTACGAGCAGCCCGATTTAACACTAGTAATAGTAATTGTTCCGTGGGTTTGCTCTGCTAAAGGGGGTTCTTGAGAATGCTTAGGGGGCGTTTGGTATCTTGGAAAGAGTGGGAATGGAAAGACAATGGGAAAATAAAATGGAAAAGAGAATGGAAAATGAAAAAGAAGATAGAAAAAAACGTGTTTGGTATGCAATGAAAAATAGAGTGGAAATAGAATTTTTTTATATATTTGGTATGTATTTTTAGAAAAATATAAAAAGAAAAATTGAAATGAAATGACATTTTTACCCCTACCATTTGTTAACCTAATTTTGATTCGCAAAACCCAACTCACATCGACATCCCACCCTAGCTCCTTCTCATCAATGCTACTACTGAACTTTATCAACAATGATGTTCTCTAACGTCCTCTTCAACAGAGAGTCATGGTCTTTCCGTCCATTTGGTATAATTTTTTTTTTTGGATTATATCAGATGCAATTTGTGATGTTTGTGCCTATGTTGATGTTCAAAATTTGTTCTGTGCTTAATTAATTTGCGTTGTTGTACGAATGTTATCAACTATTCATTTTTCACCGATAAATACATTATGCCTACAGGTTTGATATGTAAAGTGTTGTGGACGATCTTTGGTTGTGCACCAGATGAATTTGTCACAACAGTCGATATTGATATGGTTGGGTTCAAGGTTGAAAAAGAAATGTGGCCGTGATAAAACGTGAGACTGAAAAGTGAAGAAGATGCAACTTGATAGCAATAAATTATGTTATTGTAGCAATATATTATGTTATTGTAGCATGGTGCTGATGTTGTTTGTTTGGTATGTTAGTGTAAAAAACCTTTTGTTATATGTGATTAATGGAATCAGTAAAATTGTTGACTTGAGTGACATTGAATAAGTTAAATTGAATATTAACAGATCCTGAATCAACATTTTTAGTGAAATTGAATTAGTGCATTAACACAATATACAAATAAGTATAAAAGCTGATATAATTGCAATTGTAAACAAAGTTTTGAGGAATTCGTAATCCAAGGTCACAAAATACAAAGCTTATAAAGATCTAATATAATATTATACAATCCCAAATTTCTCCATGTATCATCAAGGTCTTCAATCCTCGGTTATTGCTTAAGTTCACGTATCATATTCTTTATTTGTTGAAACTATGAGGCTGTGTTTACTTCAAAGTTAGTTAGATGAGTGTTTATGGACTCCATCTCTGAGGCTGTGTTAACTTGAAAGGAATTTAGTCTAGTATTCATAGATTTCATCAAACTCAACATATGATTAGAATTATCCAACATATTATTTAGCATACTAGTAACTGATACAGAAGGACCTGTTGTATTTGCTTCAGCTTCTTGTTCTGCCCCAATATGTTGTTCTCGTCTTTCTGTGGCCTTTTTCATAGTTTAGTTTTCTAGTGCACGCATCCATTCATCATCAACCAACTCAAAGTTCATTCTTCTCAGAGAATTGCAATCAATAATGGTGGCAAGTTTCATAACATTGAAGCGATAGTTAATTTTGCAGTGCTTAACAATTTTAGAGACTATTGCAGCATATGGCAAGGGTGACTTTTGTTGAGCTGAACAAGTGGCCATGCGTTGCATCATAAAATATGGAATGTTGAATTGCCTACCATTTAAAATACATGCCATAATAAAAAAAACTCAGCCTCACTGCCACCAACCCAATTTCCTGGTTTGTTAACTAAAATATGTGTGATAGTGCTTAGCAGCAATCTATCATTGGCATCCATACTGGCAACTTTGATCCCTTCACCAGAAAACTCATCTTCTCCAGTGATGGTTTTATAAGTTTCCTCTTTGCTATAAAGAGTAGAATTCAGTGAGTGATAATTATCAGTGAAGCACAGAGCATCCTCATCAGGTGGAGGAACACCAATAATCTTAGCAAATTTTTCTTCATTAATAAAGATTTTTGTTCCCCTAACAGTAGCAGTAAAGAGTTTATCCTTGGGTATATACTCAAAAGTAGTGTAAAATGCTCTAACAACCTCATCAGACTAGTTACCTCCATACTTCACAAATTTCTTAAGTCCAAATTGTTCCAAACAAGTAATAAATGGCATATTCCTCTTGGCAAAGTAATTCCAATCCAAATATTTACTAGGAATAACTTTTATATACTGATAATCTCGAGCATACTTGTCTCTTTATTCTTCTTCCAACAAAAGATCTACTATTGGTGAGGTTTCAACATTTTTTGTCCATGCTCTCTTTGAGGATGAAGTCATCTAAGAGAGATTAAGGGCCTTGGTGAAACAGAGGAGTGGTTGGTTGAGAAGAGGAATGGTTGGTGCAGAGGAGATAAGAGGTTGAAAATGAGAGTAACAGGTCGACCGCTGTGGCTTTGAAACCCTAGATCTATCGCATAGGGGTTTATGTAGTAAAAAAAAAAAAAGAAGCCGGTCGACTAGTTGCAAGCAATCGGTCGATCGACTGCTTGTGATCAAGGCAGCCGGTCGACCTACAGCTTGTAAAATAGCAGTCGGTCAACTAGCTGCTTTGTAATACAGTAGCTGGTCGACTAGCTGCAGTAGGTAGGTCGACCGGCTGCTGGATGGTTTAAGGGGAAGCAGCCGGTCGCTTGTAAGTGGTCGACCAGCTGCTATGCGTTCAACTGGATACAAGCAACAGGTCGACTGGTTGATGAAATTGCACTAAAATTTTTGCCAAACTAAGCATGTTTTTTCATATTAATTTTGAACATATGTACTACCAAACAAATATATATATATATATATTAATTTATGTCAATAATAGTATACATATTTCCTGCCATTTAATACAAAACAGTTTGAGAAAATATATATATATTAATTCATTATACATAAGTCCTGCCATCTAATACAAAACAGTCCTACAAACATTGTCAACATTGTCATCTAATACAAAAAAATCAAAAAGTACTATCCATTCATCAGTGACAACAACTCTGTCACAAGCATATCATATGTTCAAACTTTTACAGCCAACTTTCACTACCCTAGAGAAATATGCTATTTCATGACACACTAGATGATAGATTCGATCCATGCGGCCTTCAAGTCATCAGGTATAGAGGGTAGTTAAACTAGAAGATATTGCTCCCTTCCAATCACCACGTTAGCTCGAAGTATTTCTTCTTCTTAAGACCATTGACCTTTATCAAGTCTCCAAATAGTCTTTCTCTTCTTTTAAGCATACTCCTCTCCATCAGATTTATTTCACCTGTTAGCCTATCAAGGGATGTGGCAATGCTAGTGGATGCCGCTTGAATAGAATCACTAAGTCCAGTAGTTTTAGAAATTTGATCACCATTGCTTCTCCTTCGCTTTCTCCTTGAACTATAAGAGGCCTCCGACATTCTGACAGTGTCATCAGGTATGGCAGAGTCAGGCATCAGTTCATCTTTAACTGGAATGGTGTGCTCAACCTCTACAGCTTGGCTTTCTAGATCTTCTGTGATGTCAGCATGAGTTTGTGCATCTTGGCCAATTGCACGATCCTTCCTAAAGACTATGCATAGTCGCTCATATAGCGGAAAGGACTTGTTCCTCCAAGCTGCTTTACTCTTGTTTGACTGTAGAGGAAAATAAATGCAAAAAGTTATATAATATACATAGTACAGAGTCAAACAAAAAGTAGGTACAAGTAGAGAAGAGTGATCAAATACACCTATAAATAGGCATCCTATACAATAGGCTTAGCTACAACATACTTTGACACATGATCCCATCCAAACCCACTAGTGTTAGGTGCATGAAGCAAGTCATACACAGCTTGCCAGCTGTTCTTCAATGTCTTCATCTTGGATAGTATGTGTGGAGTTCCTAGAAGCCCATGGACGAGGGCTTTCTCATCAAGTTTCTTCTCTAATTTTTGTAAGTAATCTGACTGGAATGTCTTTTCACAACGATATAGCTCTCCAGCCTCCTTTAGTTCCACAAATGCATCCACTAGCATTTCATCCTCCTCAGGTGTCCAATGGTGTGCCATGCTATCAGTCAACAAATACTTACTAAACTGTGAAAATAATTATTTATCAAACTATAAAAACTAAGAAGAGGTGGTAACTATCAACCCAAAACAATAGCAACTATCAAAATATAAAAAAGGCTTTAATGTGCAGTCTTATAAGTGCAATTCAATTAATGTCACACAAAACATAATAAGTTCATCTTTGCCTATGCATACATTTCATCTGCTAGGCTATCTCTCCACTGACTCCACTCATTGGTAGGCTCAATTACAGTAAGATCATCTTTATCATCAGATAGTTCTGCTAAGTCCAATTGGTTATACTGCATTATGAGATTATGGAGCAGGCAATAGACAATTATAATTTGATTATGTGTTCTGACAGGATAAAATGAGGGCTTCTAAGTATGGTCCATCTTCCTTTCAACAATCCAAAGCACCTCTCGATGACGTTATGGGTAACTAAGTGTTTTATGTTGAAAAACTCACGAGGATTTGTAGGTTAAGAACACATCTCCACTCATTAAGGTGATATCTCTGTCCTTTATAAGGTGCTAGAAACCCCTTAAAATTGGTAAATCCTGTATCTACTAGATAATAACACCTTTCAAAGACAACAATTGATATGTTAGTGCTCATATATGGCTACCAACTTATATTAAAATAATTTTTTATGCTCATCTGATGGAACTCTCAATCCATTTCTCCTCGAAACTGCATCACGTAGAACTCGTCCATCAGCTGCAGATCCTTCCCACCCAGGCAAGACAAAGATGAATCAACCATCTTGGGAGCAAACACCTAGTACATTAGTTGTAATCTCACCTTTGCGATTTCTATACCATGATTAGTCCTCTATTGGGACTGTAAGTCTTATATGTGTTCCATCGAGGGCACCCACACAATTCTATAGAAAAATCATATTCATGGCTTAATTTACAATTTATACACAACTTGATCACATAATCACATAGTAAAATATGAAACAGATATTACCTTGAACCATTTCCACCTGGGATCTATTGAATCAGCAGGCACCCGATCAGGTGATTTGAAAAGTACTCCTCCTAAATGCATCATTGCATTGAGTACCCTATTATAATGCCTATCATACTTTCACCTGATCTCTTAAATTGTTGTTGGATAACCCTATTCTTCACATGATGAGACAAAATATGTGCAAATATTGACACTTGCTCATCTACAAGCATATTTTTTGTAGGTTTAAGTCCCCTTATAGAATCAAGCATCTCACAAAGTCTATCTAATGTTGACCTATTCATCCTTGTTAAGTTAAAACATGCTATATCACTAGTATATATCAAGCTTCTAAAATGAGCTCTATGAGAATGAAAGTCAACTGTGTAAGGCACTCTAGTGATCTGATGCCTACCAACCCCATTAATGGAGATATAGTATTTCCAAATAGCAATTACCATATGAACCCACCATGACACAACTAAACCAACTGCTTTTGCAATTATCTGCTTTCTCAATCCATCCATAACTGTAACATGGTATCCATAATAAGATAAGTGTTCACCAAAATGTTTCATACTTCAAAGATGTTTTCTTATGTTTTGCTAATGTTAATTTTTCACAAAAACTGTAATGATAGCTTCATTTACTGACAAATTGCTAACAGACTCTTGGACATGTACAAACAGGGAACTCTTCCTGTTGTTGTTGTTGTTGGCATTCGTACAGATTAATTATAAGAGATTTTAGGCAGTGCTTATAATAATTACAATGACAGATAAAAAAAAACTATTTGCTCACAGTAGATTAACAATAAACGCAAAAAAAAAACTAACACCGTAAAATGGGAGCTTACTATGAGATGTAAGATGAGGATGTTCAGACAAAGCATGTGTGGTTGCAGATGAAGGGCGAGTGCCACTGAAGTAGTGGAAGCTCTAACGGTGATTAGAGATTTTGACAATATCAGGAGGTCACAGCGGCAGCTAAAAGACCTTTATCAACATTTTTTTGGGCATCAGGACATTTTTAGTATTTGAATTGGCAGAGCGAAGGCAAATAAGAGAATTTACCTTGTTTTCCATGTCAATGACCAGTTTTCCATCCATTATACGATGGAAGCTAAAATGTCGATTTTTATGGAAGACAGATTTCCCGTTTCCATTTCTAATATATATAGTATGAGCTACCAAACGCTGGAAAAAGGCTATAGTAGTGGAAAACACCTTTCCTTTCTAGCATCCGGATACCTACCAAACGCCCCCTTAGGGTTCTGCTAAAGGTTCACAAATGGGCAAGGGAAAAGAGAAAATTGGTTCAATAAGCAAGTCGGGTACGGGTTGAATGAAAATGATTCACGGTTTTTGAGTGTTGGATCACGATAGGTTTGGGTCTAAGATGGGTCTAATGATGAGTTTGGGCTGTGTCTTGTTTGGTTATGGGCTTATTTTGTTCTTCCTTAGGTGTTTGTATGATTAAGTTATCTTAAGGTTGGGTTAGACTATTGTAATGACTAATGAGTTTTTTCCTCTTTTTTGTATTATTTTTTATCAATAAATGTTTTTATTTTGATTTCAATTTTTATTCTAAATAATTTTACGATGATCATTTTTTATTTTGTTTCTTCTTGAATTTTAAATATTTTGAATATTTTATTGTATTTGGCCACCTATTTACTTTATAGTTTGTCCTTGTTTGTTTTGTTTTGTTTTGTTTTCCTAATTTTTAAGCCCTTAAATTATTTATTCATTATTATTATTTCATTTCTATATTTTTGGTTCCTAATTCTATTTTTATTTTTATTTTCTAATTTTTATTTTTGTTTAGTTCATTTTATCTTAAAATTTAGGAATGGACCAGGACAAAATGAGGTGCTTACACCCTATATTGGTCTTAAATGAATAAACGAATAAAGCATCTAATATCCATCTGATAACTATCTAATAATATAAAAATATATATTTTAAATTATAATATATTTATATATATTTCATATTTATATAATATAAATTTAATAAATTTAAGGCTTTTGTTGAATAGATACCAAACATCGGGTATTTAGATATTTAACAACAAATTTGAGTATTCAATATTTATTAAGAAACACTTTTTTTCTTGATATTTCGGATATTTCAAATGTCAAGCATTTCAAATATGAATATTACAAAAGTTTTTTTTTATTATGATAAAATATAAGTATTAAATATTTCAAAATATTAAAAGATTAATTATTGAGTACCTAGCCATTGCCACTCCTAGTTGTATCTCTTCCGATTATAGGCTTTGTGTTTAAAGAAATCAATCAAACCTTAATCACTTTGATTCCAAAATCTCAACGCGTGTTTACTTTTATTTCAAATGGGGTTTTATGTTTATGGTGAGAAGCAACGTATCTCTTCCACCAAGGATGTGATTTATTTTACTTCTTTTTTCAACATATTCACCGTCAGTTCATTATGTCAGCTCTAACAGTCATGTGTGTCCATCTTAACAGATCTATTAGTGGCCCGTTATTGTTGTGGACGTAACATAGAACAGAAATGAAATTACACTAACACATAACAGAAATACAACCAATCTTGGTTTCACTGGAATTGTAGCTATCACAATCTTATCCTTAATTAATTTTTAATTCAATTCTACTATTATATTATCTTAAAGGAACGGTTGGATTCCAAAAGGGAGTGAATTGAATTTTATAAATTTTTCACAAAACTATGTTAAAAGTTATAATGATTTTCTGAAATAGTGCAAAGCTAAAGACAATAAACCAATTCATAAAATCAATGTGCTATCAAGGTGAATATTGAAGAGTGCAAGATATAAAAGAGCAAATATATATGTGCACAAAATAAAGAGTAAAGGAAAAGAAGATTGACACCAACAATTTATATTGGTTCGACTCAACCAAGCCTACACCTAGTCCTCAAGCAAATCACTTGAATATTTCACTAACAAGCTTGTAAACAGTTAGTACTTGCAAACCAAAACAAGTTCGATCCGGCTACTTGTTGAAACCAGTACAAGATTGTAACCAGTTGGTACTTGCCGACCACGCAAATTCCATCCCGGTATTTTCGAAACTACAATGGAGAATTTTTGAATCCAGGCTCCTCCACAACCCAATACAACTCAGAATAATTTGTGTTGATCTAAATCAACAATACAAAGAGACTCTCTCTAAAGAGTAGATGAATACAAATGAAACTCTCTATAACTCAAATGATGAGAGTAAGCAATATTTGGCTCAAGAATTGTTTTCTTTCTCTCAAAGATGATAGAACAAGATAATATTACATTGTAGTACTGAGTTCTAACAAAAAAATATGTATCCATGATCATATGGATAGACTTCATTGAAATATAATCATTTATAGTCATTACACACTTGAAAAATGCATTCTAGGTGGCACCAATTGACTGTTGGAAGCTACCGGTCGACTAGTAGCTCAAATATGACTATTAGATTCAAAATATGACCGTTACAGGAAATCAGTCGACTAATTGGGGTCTATTAGTCGACTAATAGCTCTCTGTTACCCATTCAACTAACTTGGAGCTTTTAAGCTCATTTTAGAAAATCATAACTCTCTTATTTGAATTCTGTTTTAAACAAATAATATATTGTTGGAAAGCCTTGGAGTCTAGTTTCAAATGAGACAAGTTTCACTCAAAAATTATTTTTCACTTACGAGATATGATCAAACCAAAGGTCAGAATAAAATAACTTTTTACTGTAACCAAGTCAACTTTCATGTTTTCAGATTTTGCTTTAAAATGTCATATCTTTCTTATTTAAACTCTATTTTGAACAAATAAAATATCACTAAAAAGCTCTTTGAGTCTATTATCAAATGAGATTAATGTTAGTCCTAAGGCTATATGCCATAAGTTTTGATGATGACAAATGTATTTGGAATGTAGCAATGATATATATAAAGGTTAATTATCATATATATGCTACAAGTATTTAAGCATGACTATGTTATTTAATGTGTAATGTCTTATACATTAATCATGCTATTTATCAAGAATTGAACTAACCATTTGGTTTGCAAGTAGATGTATTTTATATGTTGGTTCAAAACAAGAAGAGTGAGCATTGGATTGAAGAACAAAGAAAAACAACATCATGTCTCACTAAAGGAAAGCAACATGCAAGGATAAAGCTCCAAGAAATGAAGAACTAGAAGATTTGAAGTCTTGGAAGCTTGGATGCATCAAGATAGCCTTTGTGTTTACATTAGGTATATTTTATATAGGCTAGTATATTTGTGCAACTCAATGATTTAGATTTGCATACATTGCCTCAAGCATTTTGAACAAAAAGATAGTGAGATATGAAATTTTACAAAAGTTAGTTTTTGACCTTTGGTCATTCTTTATATCATATCTCATAAATGGAAAATCGATTTTTCAAATATCTTAATCTCATTTGATAATAGACTCCAAGATCTTTCCAACGGTATATTATTTATTCAAAATGAAGTCCAAATGAGAAATATATGACTATTTAAAATATAGTTTGAAAAACTGAAAGTTGATTTTACTGTACTAAAAAATTATTTTGTTCTGACCTATGGTCAGTGTTTTGATTGTATCTTTTAAAACACAATTAATTTTTGAGTAAAACTTTCTTCATTTGAAACTAGACTCCAAGAGCTTTCCAATGATATATTATTTGTTTAAAACGGAGTTCAAATGAGGGAGTTGTGAATTTTTAAAGAAAGCTCAAAATTTATATTTTGCTACTGCCAGCCGGTGGTCAACCAGGCAGCTTCCAACTGGTCGACCAGTTGCCCTGAAAATGCTATATTTTGCTACTGTCAGTGGGTGGTCGACCAGTTGACACCTAGACTGCATTATAAGTGCTGTAACGGCTATATAACGGCTAGTGTTTTAAAATCTTATATATATGACCTTAGATACACAATTTTGAGTAAGAACAAAGTCCGACAATGTGATATTAACTTGTTCTATCATCTTTGAGAGAAAGGAAAGCATTCTTGAGCCAAATCTTACATATTCTCTATCATTAGAGTTATTAGAGCTTCATTTATATTCATCTACTCTTTAGAGAGAGTTTCTTAGTATTGCTGATTTTGATCAACACATATATTATTCTGAGTTGAGGTTCGCAAATACTGATATTGGAAGAACTTGCTTTGGGTTAAGGAGGAGCCCGGATTCATAAATTCTCCATTGAAGTTTCTCAAATACCTGGACCGAATTTGAGTGGTTGTAGTAGTTTGTAAGTATCTGAATTAAACTTACAATTATAGTGAAAATATTCAAGTGGTCTCTTGAGGAATGGATGTAGGCTTGGATTAGTCGAACTAGTATAAATCTCCAAGTTTGCTTTCTCTATCCTTTACTCCTTAATTTGTATATATTGATATCTACTCTTTAATTCTTTGATCTTTATAAATATTCATCTTGACAACACATTGATTTTCTGTATTGTATTTATTATCTTAAGTATTGCACTTCTACAGAAAATCATTTCAACTTCCAATTAATTCTTGTAAAAAGTTTATAAAAGCTAATTTACCCCCTCTTGGCATCCAACCATTCTTAACAATAGAATCTTGAAAAATCAATTTGTCATTGTGGAGATATGATAAAAAGAGTGATCAAAGGTCAAAAATTAACTTTTGTAAAACTTCATATTTCACTCTCTTTTTGTTCAAAATGCTTGAGCCAATAGTTTCATATCTAAATAATTGAATTGCACAAAATTACTAGCCTATTGAAAATATGCCTAATAAAAGCACATAGGCTATCTTGATTCATTGAAGCTTCCAAGACTATAAATCTTCTAGTTCTTCTCTTCTTGAAACTTTTATACTTGCATGTTGTTTCCTTGAGTGAGGCATGATGTTGTTTATCCTCTTTCTTCATTCCAATGCTCACTATTCTTGTTTTGAACCAACCTATAAAAGATATCATACTTGCAAACCAAATGATTAGTTCAATTCATAATAAATAGCATGATTCATGTATAAGACATTACATATTAAACAACATAATGATGTTTAAATACTTGTAGCACGTACGATAATTAATCCTTATACATTAATACTATATTTCTTACATATTTGTCATCATCAAAACTTATGACATAAAACCCTTAGGGATAACATTATCAACTAAAATTTCCTAGAGATCTTCAAGAACTATATTACACATAAATCAGAAATAGGAAAATCTTCACTAATACCTAACCACATGTAGTCTGATTAAGCCCTAACTTAAATCATGCCTTGCAACCGCATACTGACATGCCATCTCTATCCTAACTCACTCTACATACACAGCAATCGCATTCATGTACATACAACAAGTTTAATCCTTATATAAATCTAACAGACTAGAACTTTCATTCATACTTGTCTAACCAGCACAAGTATAAACTCAAGAACAGAGGCAAGAGTACGGAATAGAAAGTGGAATAAACTTAAGAACCAAAATACTTATCTGAACATGAAGATTGAAACTACAACTTCCAATTCGATCCAATAACTGATTACAGCATAAGTTTCAGCCTTCCATGGAGGACCAAATACACAAAATAAAAGAGAAAATGGGGGGAGGGTAAACCTATGAATTTACAAATAAAATGGTGGAAGGAGATACTCTTCAACAATGGAAAATGGAATCTGAATGTATCTTAAACCAGCAGCAAGAAAGAAGGATGAAATTCTAATTATTTTGACTTCATTGTTCTATCCCATTCTTCTATTTTCTACCTGCATGCTAATGTTTTTTGTTGTGCTATTTCTACATTTTGTTTTCTGTAGAATTCATTTATGCATATGCTCCTGAACCATTTTGAATAGTGCAGAATTGTGGGCCCAGTCAACCAGTCAAAGCCCAATCAGCTTCCATGTTAATAAATTCATCCAAGATGGCGTTTACATCATCCAGTAGTGCCATGTTAGCGTAATTAACTATCTAACAATTAAATCTATAAAATACACAATTGAATTAATTGGGATAAAATTATGAAATTGAAGCATATTAATTCTATAATTAATTTACATGCAATAAAATTTAAAACATTATAATACTAGAGAGTTTCCATTGAATTAGTATGTAATAGAACTAAGATAAAGACCAAAATGTATATAAAAATATCCGATATCAATGGAAGGACCTTTTATTGGAAATAGATTTTTGAGAAACTAAATTGATGAAAATCATCTTTCAGAAAGTAAATTAATAAAACATCAATCTTTTAGAGACTGAAACAATAATTTATTCTTATAACAATGCTATATATACAAATGTATTACAATTTTCAAGATATAATTAACATAATTCATAAATTAATAGGTAATGCTTATTGAAATGATACTATATATTCTATAACATGAATTTGTGATAAGCAATTGAGCATCAAGTCAAATATCTAAATTATATATAATATAGTAACAATAGGTAAAATACATATTACATAAATGATACATAATATTATATTTTATATATATATATATATAAACTTATTATTAAGTTAACTTAACATGTTCTTTTATTTAGGTAAGCACGTGCGCGAACATATGTGTGTGTGTGTGTGTGTGTGTATATATATATATATATAATTAGGACCAAGATGAAATTTTTAACATTTAAGCTCAAATTTTCAAGTCCATTTTAAATTTTTCAACATGGCCTACCATGCCAAGCAAGCTTTTTGGCACATAATTAAGTTATGCAGGAAATAATCACTACAAAAAAAAGCTAGAATCAAAGACAAGATTTAGAGGTGGAATTGTTTTGCTATGTCCTTGATCTGTCCTAGGATCCATCTCGCATTTGGATGTTGATTGGCAAGAAGTTTAAATAATCAGAGACGGATTCTGGGACGGAAAAATTTCGTCTCCGTATGATTTTCGTCTCTATTTTTTTTCATTTTTTAAATTTAATGATTAGAGACATATTTCTGAGAGGGAAAAACTCTGTCTCTAAACATTTTTTTTCAAACGATGTCATATATCATTTTGAGACGGAGTTTTCTATCTCAAAAATCTAGCTCTAACCAAACGATGTCATAACACCAACCATAAAACCTAACAACCTCTAAACGCGAACACACACACATCCTCTTTCTGTGCCTAGTCTCCCTTCACTCTTCCAAACCATGCCATTGCCACCACTGTGCTGCTGCCTCAATCTCCGACAATGTCTCCTACCTCTACCTTACTAGAAAGCTCTCCCATTAAAGGTAAGCTGATAACCATTTCCCTCTCGGAATGCCTAGTCTCCTTTCACTTTTCCTCACCACGCCATCCCCACTATCGTGTTGCTCCCTCAATCTCTGACAACGCCTCCTACCTCTACCTCTCCGGGAAGCCGTCCCATTAAAGGTAAGCTGATAACCATTTCTGTGGCACCTGATTCGTGCATTTTTTTATGGGTTGTTTTTTGTGGCTATTGGTGTTATCGTACTGTATCATTGGTACATTAAGGGTAAAATAGTATTGGATTTTTATAGGTAAAATTTGTTCATCGAGTTTTTCTTAAATCATTTATGGGATTTGCCGTAATGAGAAATTATGAGATTATAAATTTTGTGATCTTTAACTTTATGAATTATAGTTTCTTAGGTATCATTTCTCTAAAAATAAAATTGCATCACAAACAAATGGGAAAGAAAAGGAGAAAAAATTTTAGGAGTTAGGGTGGTTTTGTGTACTAAATTATAGCAATGTTAGTTTCTTTTCTTTTTTTTTCAAAGACTAAATTTGTTGCATTGAGAGTATCAAATAAACTCATTGAGTACTGTTAAAGTCACTTGCAAAATGGGCATAAGAATCGTAGGACCACTAGAAAAATATTGAGTATTGATTTGGGGTAAGAAAGATATTAAAAGAGTTAAGTAACACACAAGAAAATTGGCCCTGAACTGTACTATTGCCCCATAATGTTGTATTTTTCCTACTTGCGACATGTTTTCTTAAGTCTCATCATTTTGTTACTTGATTACTTTTTTCAATATATATATATATATATATATATATATCTGAAATATATTGAAGATAAAAAGATTCTAGCTTGCAATAATGATGCATTATGGGGCTGCTCATCTTATCACAGTTTAGAGGGTCCTGAAACCATCATTACATGAATTTGCAGCACAACACATCTCTCTCTCTCCCTCATCACCTTCTCTTATTACCTTTAGGACAAAAAAATACACCATTGTCAAAACCAGCCATGAGATGAGATCTTTCCTAGAGATCTAAGAGCAAAAATAACCAATTTTTACAAGCTTCAAAGCCCCTTCTTTTGATGTGTCAAAGAAAAGCATCACTTTTTTATTTTGACCACTCTTCTTTAGTTATGCATCTCATGGAAGTTCTTGGGTATATATGCTCTTTGCAAAAAATTCTTATGTGCACTCTTTGTACAATCAATCAATATAATTAAGAAGATAATATTAAATATTTACTAAAATGTTGAGTGAGTGGAACTAATGCAATAGCAAGTGAGGCTCAATTGGATCAGTGAGGAATTAATGCAACAGTTGGTCTAGATTTGGAACACCGAAGAGAACAAGCAAAAGTACAACCAGGCATTACAAAATAGGGCCTCCACCACTAAAGGGACACTTCACATAAGAGGCAGCATTCTGACCTCCAAGCATATGCGTCGCCTTGTAAGCCTAGATCTAACAGCTTCTTTTAATTTCATTTTTTTTAATGCATAGTCAATTAGACAAATTTATAATCTTCTTTTATATGTAGCAGAGTCAAATCAAGAGGAAGCCTAGGCAGTTGGGCTTGTTCATGTGCACCCCCAAAAAGAGGACCACAAGAGACTTTGACGACAAGCGGTCACAAGAAGTCTTCGTGAGTATACTGAACTACTTTTCTTTCTAATGATCTTTTTCAATTTTGTATTAAACTCACTTTGACTTTTATAGGAAGAGTACACGCGATTGAGATCCTCGCAGGCAACCGCGATTGATATGGGTGTCAAAGTTAGGGATGACCAGTCCGACAACACCGCGTTGTGGCTACAGGTGATGGGAAGCAAGAACAAGAAGGGCCGCATCTTTGACACAAGATTTGAGGTGCATCAAATCGGTTCATCGAGTCACCCCTCTGTTGATCCATGCGGTCTCCATCATGACTTCAAGGAGGAGTTACAGTACCGCATAGAGCCCGTGTTTGAGTGGCTTAAGATTCAGTAGGATCACCTCGACAATATTGAGGAAGTGCTTACCAAGCGACCTAGCAGTTGGAGAAGTAGCCTGTGTTGATACAGAGTCAGACATCCATGCTATATGAGTTTCGGCTCATGATGGACTGCTACGTCGAGTCCATGGACAGACACATGACTGATGATGATGAGATCAGCCCATATCACCCCTTAGACTAGGGTTTTATGTTTGTTGGACATTTCATTATGTATGTTTATTTGCTACAGTACATTCATTATTGTAATAAAACAGTTCATTTCATATGTTTATTTGTTGGATTGTTGGTTTAGATTGCTACACATTCACAGGTTTTCCAAATGGACTCGGTTTTTTCAAATAAACAAAAAAATGCAGCTCAGAAATTAGAGCAGAACTTTGGGACAAATTAATCTATCTCTAATTAGAGCCGAAATTAGGGATAGTATCAATCTGTCTCTAATTGGGGACAAAATTAGGGCCGGCCTTTTTGTTCCAAATTAGAGATAGAAATAAGCATTCCAGATGCTGTCCCAAATCAGTAACGGATAATCCATCTTTGACTCCATCCTAAAACTGAGACGAAACATTTCATCCCTGAATAGAAACGTATTCAAGGACGGAAAATACTGTATCAGATTTGAGACGAACATATATCTGTCTTAGATATCTAAATATTTCTTGTTCTAAGACGAAAATATTTCATCCCAAAAATCTTGATGAAACGTTTAGATGTTTCAGAAATTTAAGACAATTGCTTCAGAGATGTAACTAAATATGTCTCTAATTCTGCTTCTATAGATCAAGGACGAAATTTTCTTAGATCAGAGATAGAAAATGTCTTTTTTTTTCTTTTTGTAGTGAATGATGGAGTCAAATTTTGTAGATATGATAGAAGCATCAATTTTGGTCTTCTTTCTATATATACCTTCTCTTTTATTCAAATAAATGAAGTGAAATGATATACGGATTTTTCAAATTGTGATCTTCACCATTAAATGGTTCTTCTTTGTCTTTTAAATTTTCGTTTCTTTACTCTTATGATGCTGTGATTATCTTCTCATATGAGTGTTTAGGATTTCGGAAGTCTCAAGCTTTCTTCTTTATGTATTACTTGCTCTCTATTGAACTTTTTGAAAACTCTATATATGCCAACCATTTCAACGATTGAAACTTATCTACGTACTTAATAAGCAAGTGTATTCGTATATATAGTTGAGGAACTTTTGACTCATCTAAGAATTGAAGTTTCTTGTCTTAATGAAATTTTGTTCATCTATTTTTAAATTTAATCTTGAGCTTGAGTGCTAAATCAGAAAGATACAAGTTTGGGCATTGCTGTGAATAGTTATGATAATAACATGAATAATAAATATGGAATAAAAGACTATTACAACATTCAAAGAACAGTTACATTTGGTAGACTATTGCAACACGTATTTCTTTATTTATGAGTGTTTGCTCTTAATTTCTCTTTTAAGTAAATATATTTCGATTTCACCATATTATTTGGATTTATGAAATGTAAATATTGCAACATAAATATGTGTAGAACATTTCGATGGTGATAAGTTACAACATGCATGATGCAATTTCGTTGGCAATTTTAATTTCTCAAAAACATTTTTTTAATCATCTTATTGCCCATGATCATGAAATCGTACCAAAATTTTCTTTCTCAAAAAGTAAAACATTGCTGAACCACACGATTATACTTCTTGACTGCAACTTTAATTGTGATGCTTATTATCTAATGAATTATATATATATATATATATATATATATAGTTTCTGTCTAATTTAAGGTTTTGAAACTGATAGTGGCATGTGACTAAGAATCCAAGATGGACAATTTTCTGCAGTTTTTGGTTAATATTTTGATTTCGTGATTCTTCAGGATTTACAAAAGATTTCTAACAAAGGGATTTGTATGAAATTACACCAGTAATTGGCTTACAACTTTCCATGAAATGAAAACAAGTGAAACATAGTGATCAAATTTCAATTCAATTAAAGAGCCTTCTCTTTATACAAAATCCAAAGAATTTATGCTTCTAATTTGAATTAAATTATCCATTATTATGAGTATAAAATAAGTTGACTCGTGTCAATTCTCAACCTATCAAATTCAATTCGCAAGTTCTTCCAAACAAATTGCTTTGTTAAACTTCACGATGGCACCAACAAAGGATCAACTTTGCACACTTCTTACATTTTCCCTTCTTCTCTTTGCTCCTTTTACTGGTAAAGACTCTTATTTTGTGGGATTTGCATCCCGTGCATCATGTTTTAGCGAAAACATGACAATCATGTTTTACATTTGAATCATCTATATTATATTAGACCATCTAAATCAAATGTTGAGTCAATTGTTCGACAATTTATTTTAAGGAATTATTTTTAATTCCAACTCACCAAATCCTTTAGAACTTAGCTTGGCTAGGTAGGCTTTTTTAATTTGTTTTTTTAGATTTTGTCTATTTCCTTTACAATCCAATTTTTTAAATTTTCATAGTTCTAATATCTAAATTTTATTTTTCAAAGTAGTTAAAAAATGCTATTAAAAAAATTTGGCTCGACTTATGAGCCAACCCAAGTCCAGCCCACTCTATTTAATAGGCTGCTTGAGCCAAGAATTTCAACCCTTATATGACCCAACCCAACATAGTTCAAATTGCATTCACGATCGACCTTGCTAGGACTTTAATCAAGCTGGGTCGAAAAAACCCATTTGACAACCCGAGAATTATATTGAATTGATATTTCTAAGAACTACATTCATCAATTTGCTGCTAAAGGACTTCTCTTTTTTTTGACAGTTGCTAGACCAAGCAGTGAATCAAAAGTTGTCTGTGACTTCACAGGGACATGCAATACAAATGCTGACTGTGCTCAACCATGCCAAAGCCGTGGTCACTCCCCAACTGCTGTTGAATGTATTCCTAGTCCATATGGTGGGCAACATTGTTGCTGCCATATTGGATAGTTGCTCCAAAATATAACTTAATTACATTCTACTACTTGTCTCAAATAAATCTTAAATAAATAAATGAAGTTGAGCACTTTTGTGTTTCAATTTTTAGTAAATTATAGTCTTCTCCCTTATAAATAGTGAAAATTATACCGCACTCCTCTTTACTTTAAAATATTATATATTAACCTAAGTACATATTATAAGCTTTTTTTCACGGAACAGTTAATGTGACATCTTATTCTACATTAGCAGCAATGAATTGTATCACAATATAAAAAATTAATCTTACATTAATAGAAAGTATTTTAGTTAAAAGAAATATATATAACATTAGGTTATTCAACATCAAAAAATATATTTTAACAGATCTCTTTGGACAAAAAAAATAGAAAATTAAACTAAACTGTAATATATTTTAAAGTTATAGGGGAAAGTGTATATTTTAAAAGTAGAGTAGAGAGAGTAGTGTAATTTTTTATGGAGGAAATTGTAATTTACTCTTTGCTTTTTCATTTCTCTAACATTATAATGTTGTCGTAATCTTCTCATATGAAATTTGTGTGTGTGCAAATGTCTTTGGTTAAACAATGTATACAAAGGCTAGTAATCTATCTCCACAAAAGTCTAGCTAAATAGCAAGGGAACATGCCTTTAGTAATCTCTTGTTATTCTCTCGCACATGTGGAAAATATCTTTGATGCAGAATAGGTGATGTGGACAATATAAATGACATGGAAGAGTTTAACGATGTCAGTGATAGAATGAGTTAATTGTAAAAAATTGAAAGTTAAAGAGAGTTAATTACAACAACTTAATATATATATATATATATATAAATATATTGCGCATGACTAAATTTGAGGAAAGTTATCTACATTTTGCCCTTAACTTTATCTTTATTTTAAATGTTAGATAAGACCTGACATTTAGGGGGATTAGCGACGTCTAGAAAACCGTTACAATTGGTGGAACAGGCAAGAGTCCTCAATGCTGTATTTTTGTTTTTTTAAAAAAAAATCTGAAAAAGCAATGATCATGGAAACATTGCAATTGGTATTTTCTTTCACACCGTACTGTAAGAAATGTTATAAGTAGTCCAATTTGAATGTATGTTTCTAACAATTTCATATTGTAAAATATTTTTATTACCTATATATTAGTGCATGAAGGTTGAGACCATTTTTATTGTCCAATAAGCTTGATTAACCAAAAAATGATCACTTCCTTGTAAACTCTAAGGCAACTCTTTTCAATTGTAATTATAAATTAAAGAAGTTGTTAATTAAGAATGCCTTCTCACTATTCTCTTTTCCAATTCTTAGTTTATTGTATTTGTTTTTATAGTTGACAAACCCATTCATGGGTTATTGCTTTGTAAGGGCATCAAGAATTCATTATTATCACCAAGACTGGACACCATTAATGTCCTATATATCATCATTGTTTTTAATAGAAAGTATTCTTATATTTTGTCTTCTTTTTTTTTTTTGAAAATTTTAAAAGTGTATTTGTTCACATCAGTGTGGTGTATTTAAGACTTTACTTATAGAAGAAATTAAATTTAAATTTATAAGAAAAGGTGTTCTCTTTTTATTTTTTTAATTTCTTTTTAACTAATCAAATTAATTCATTGGATATTGATTTAATATATTTAAACTTTTAGTATTAAAGTACTCCTTAAAAAAACTTATTATGTTTTATGTAATTTAAATTGTAACTAATTGTTATATTATATATAATTTTTCTTTTTCAATAAACGAAATGATGAACATGAAGAAGAGGCACATTGTCCTGTAGGATAGATTAAAGAAGAAATTTTACCCAAAAAAAAAGATTGAAGAAGAAATTAAAGAGTATGACAAACCATCAGCATGTTATTAAGACACAGTAATTGAGACTCATAAATAAAATAGGCTTCAAACCAATTTAATCAGCTTAGTTCAATAGCTAGATTACACATATATAGCTTGAACTATGGGTGATTCCTTTGGCAAGTTTATTAATTTCTTTCATTTCTTAGGATATGTTAAAAAAAAAGGAAGAGAAATTTAGTTTGGATGTTCTTTTAATTTAAATATACATAATTTTTTTCTTGCCCTCTCATATCCATTTTCCTAAGTACAAACTATTCTTTAAAAAAATGTTAAATTTAAATAAAATTGATGTTGATGCAAACTAACCTGCCCTTCTATTAACTAAATTTAAAAAATTGAAAAATTGAAAATATCTTTTCTAATATATATATTGAAAGTAATGGTTGGAACCCAAGAGTGGGGTGAATTGGGTTTTATAAATTTTTCACAAGAATTAATTGGAAGTTAAAATAATTTTCTGTAAAAGTACAATGCTTAGGATAATAAATACAATACAGAAAATCAATGTGCTGTCAAGATAAATAATTATAAAGATCAAGAAATTAAAGAATAGATATCAATATGCACAAATTAAAGAGTAAGGGATAGAGAAAGCAAACTCGGAGATTTATACTGGTTCGGCTAATCCAAGCCTACATCCAGTCCTCAAGAGACCACTTGAGTATTTCCACTATAATTGCAAGTTTAATCCGGGTACTTGCAAATCACTACAACCACGCAAATTCGATGCGGGTATTTGCGAAACCACAATGAAGAATTTATGAATCCGGGCTCGTCCTTAACCCAAAGTAAGTTCTTCCAACACCGGTACTTTCAAACCTCAACTCAAAATAATATATGTGTTGATCAAAATCAACAATACAAAGAAACTCTCTCTAAAGAGTAGATGAAAACAAATGAAGCTCTAATAACTCTAATGATAGAGAATATGCAAGATTTGGCTCAAGAATGTTTTCCTTTCTCTCAAAGATGATAGAAGAAGTTAATATCACATTGTAGGACTTTGTTCTTGCTCAAAATCGTGTATCTAAGGTCATATATATAAGATTTTACAAAACTAGCCGTTATATAGCCGTTACAGCACTTATAGTGCAGTCCAGATTTTGAGCTTTTTTTAAAAATTCATAACTCCCTCATTTGAACTCTGTTTTAAACAAATAATATACCGTTGGAAAGCTCTTGGAGTCTAGTTTCAAATGAGCTAAGTTTTACTCAAAAATTATTTTTCTTTTAAAAGATATAATCAAAATACTGACTATAGGTCAAAACAGAATAATCAACTTTCAGTTTTTCAAACTATATTTTAAATAGTCATATATTTCTCATTTGGACTCCGTTTTCAATAAATAATATACCTTTGGAAAGATCTTTGAGTCTACTATCAAATGAGATTAAGATACTTGAAAAAATGATTTTTTGTTTATGAGATATGATATAAATAGTGACCAAACGTCAAAAACTAACTTTTGTAAAATTTCATATCTCACTATCTTTTTGTTCAAAATAATTGAGCCAATGTATGCAAATCTAAATCATTGAGTTGCACAAGTATACTAGCCTATATAAAATATAGCTAATGTAAACACATAGGCTATCTTGATGCATCCAAGATTCCAAGACTTCAAATCTTCTAATTCTTCATTTCTTGGAGCTTCATACTTGCATGTTGTTTTCCTTGAGTGAAGCATGATATTGCTTTTCCTTGTTCTTCAATACAATGCTCACTCTTCTTGTTTTGAACCAACCTATAAAATATATCTTACTTGCAAACCCAATGGTTAGTTTAATAGCATGATTCAATATATGCAACATACATATTAAATAACATAATCATGCTTAAGTACTTGTAGCATATATATGATAATTAATCTTTATATATATCAATGCTACTATTCAAATACATTTGTTATCATCAAAACTTATGGCATATAGCCTTAGGGTCAACATATATGTGTGTGTGTGTGTGTGTGTGTGTGTGTGTATCAAGTGCAAACATCAAACTGATTATGGCTTTCTCAATCATTATCGAACAAGCAAACTTGATGATTATGGTACCTAAGAATTCGATGATGCCCCTTATAATCTTCTGTATAAAAGGTCACAGCATTTTAGGAGTGGCCTTTAGAATTGTATGTCAAATTTATTTAAAATAAAAATTTAATGTTGCATAAACAAGAATTGCCTAGAAATATTATAGCTAAGATCTTACATGGCCTTCACCAGAGCAGCATGCAGATTTAATAAATCAACAAGAAACAAAAGAGTAGAGAAAGAAAAGCAAGAAAACGAGATACAGTTGAGAGAGAGGAAAAAAAAACTTTTATCATACTTGAATGACAACATTATATAAGGAAAAAACATATATATGTAGTTTCTAGGTATTTTCAATCAGATTTTTTTACTAAAAGCAAGACATATGAAGGGTTTTTTTCCTAAAAAAAGAGTTATACAAGTATGTCTTGCCCATTATACAAATACACAAGATTTTAATTCTACAAGTGGACCTAAATTGTATTTCACGCAAAAAGGGGATGTCAATGAGGAATCTCAATCCATCCAAGGTCCATTTCAGCTCCACAAACCTCCCTTGTATATTGAAAGGGAACAATATAGAGTCTCTTGATTACAATCTAAAAGTCGTCAAAAGCAAGCAACCATAATTTTTGAAACCAAGGATCTTGCAAAAGGGATGTAGCTCAAGCTATACCTGTCAACCACAATATCAGAAATTGGAGGAATTATAAAAACATAGGAGTGGAAACAAGAATGGGATAAAGTTGAATTACATAATTGATGGATAGAGTTTTGTTAAGCATATACTTTTGAGCATGAATCACAATGAAAATAGACCCTCTTAAAATTTTCAAATAAAACTCCGTCTCTAACTGAGAAGTTTAGCTATTTCTGTTACTACATACATTTTGCCATATCCTGCTGTAAGATGAAAGGTTTTATAAACAAGAGAGAATTCTGGTCTGTTATGTCATGTGACTAAGAAACTTTTATTATACAGCAAGATCAGTTGTATAAATCTATCAATATGAACAAGTTGAAAGACATTCTACTGAGGACAGGAATGTTATGAAAAACTTTGACATACCAAATTTTCATTATATTTATTAAATATAATGTTATAAAATATAAAAATATAAAAAATTAAAATTATTTATACTAAATAATACAAACTTACTAAAAAAAATTAAAAATAAACAAGTTGGCCTATTTAAGCTCTTAAATAAGCCTATTTTTTTAAATCCAAATTCGTCTATTTATAGACGAGTCTAATTTAATATTAATAATTGTTCCATGGGTTTGCTTTGCTAGGGTTCTTGAGAATGGTTAGGGTTCTGCCACTAAAGGTTCACAAACAGGGATAGATTTACATATATTGAGTTGCATCCCCTGAATTTTACAAATTTGTATGTAAAAAAAAAATTTCATTTTGCCCCTTCTTTATTTTTTTTGAACCCCCTTAATAATTTTTTGAAACCCGTTCAGTAACTCAGTTCCTCTCTGTTGCTCACAATCACGAGAATCCCTACTCCCTAGAGTTACAAAATTTTTTCTTGATGATAGTTAATTTCTTATTCCATTGTTAGGGACTTTTTTGTAAAAGCTTGACATTTGGAGTTTTTGTATATAGGTCTAATTCGATCAAATTTGTTAATTGATTATGCAATTATTATTTATAAGAAGAAAGTTTTTTTGTAACGGAAATATTTTTTAAAAGGAAATTAGCATCAAATGAGCAACAAATTAAAATTAATATAAATGAATTGCCATCAAATCTAGAAAAACGAATGAAAATTTTACTCCCCTGAATGAGGGGTCCTAGATATGCCACTGTTCACAAATGTGCAAGGGAAAAGGGAAGATTGGGTCAACAAACAAGTCGGGTATGGGTTGAATGAAAATGGTTCACTGTTTTTAGGTGTTGGGTCATGATAGGTTTAGGGCTAAAACGGGTCTAATGATGGGTTTGGGATGTGTCTCGTATGGTTCTGGCTTATTTTATTCTTTCTCAGGTGTTTGTATGATTAAGTTATCCTATGGTGAAATGGGATCTTCTCTAGCGCGTCGGAGCCTTCAACGCACTGAAGGGATCCTAGTCGTTGGATCTAACAGATTCAGAGGGCATGAAAAAAAATTGGTCAAAATTCTTTTTTTTTTCCTATGAATCAGCGGAGGCAATCTAAATTCTCCTATGGTTGGGTTGGATTATTTGATGAGTTTTTTTCCTCTTTTTTTAATTCTTTTTTATCAACGAATGTTTTTATTTTGATTTCAATTTTTATTCTGAATAATTTTAGGATGATCATTTTTTGTTTTGTTTTTCTTCTTTAATTTTAAATTTTTTGAATTTTTTATTGTATTTGGCCACCTATTTACTTTATAGTTTGTCCTTTTTTTTCTAATTTTTAATCATTTAAATTAATTATTCATTATTATTATTTCATTTCTATATTTTTTGTTGCTAATTTTATTTTTTATTTTTTTATTTTTTCTATTCTTTGATTTTTATTTTTATTTTTGTTTAGTTCACTTTATCTTAAAATTTAGGAATGGACCCGGACAAAATGAGGTGCTTACACCCTATATTAGTCTGAAATGAATAAACAAATAAAGCATCCGATATCCATTTGATAACTATCTAATAATATAAAAATATATATTATAAATTATAATATATTTGTATATATTACATATTTATATAATATAAATTTAATAAATTTAAGGTTTTTGCTGAAGGGATATCAAAGGTCGGGTATATATTTAGATATTCAATAACAAATTTGGGTATTCAATATTTATTATGTAATACTTTTTTTGTCTTAATATTTCGGATATTCCAAATGTCAAGTAGTTCAGATATGAATATTAAAAAAGTAAATTATTTTTTTGGATTATCATAAAATACAGGTATTAGATATTTCAAAATATTAAAAGATTAATTATCAAGTACCTAGCCATTGCCATTCCTAGTTGTATCTTTTCTGATTAGAGGCTTTGTGTTTAAAGAAATCAATCAAACCTTCATCACTTTCATTCCAAAATCTCAATGCAGTGTTTACTTTTATTTCAAATAGGGTTTTATGTTTATGGCGAGAAACAGCGTCAATGCATCTTCTGGATGTGGTTTATTTTTTTTTTTTTCAACATATTCACGCGTCAACTCAATATGACAACTCCAACAGTTATGAGTGCCCATCCCAACAAATCTATTAGTAGCTCGTTATTAGTGTGGATAGAAGGACCTTTTTATTGGAAATAAATTTTTTCAGAAATTAAATTGATCAAAATAATTTTTTGAAAACTAAATCAATAAAACACTAATCTTTTAGATATTAAAATAGTAATTTATTTTTATAACAGTACTATATATATAAATGTATTACAATTTTCTAAATATAATTAACATAATTCATAAATTAATAGGTAGTACATATTGAAATGAAACTATATATTATATAACATGAATTTGTGATAAGCTATGAGCATCAAGTCAAATATCTCAATTATATATAATATAGTAATAAAAGGTAAAATATATATTATATAAATGATACATAATATTATATCATATATATAACTTTTTTATTATTTAAATTAATATGTTCTTTTATTTAGGGTATGTATATATATGCACGCACGTATGTGTGTGTATATATATAATTAGGACCAAGTTGAAATTTTTAACATTTAAGCTCAAATTTTAAGTCCATTTTAATTTTTTCAACTTGGCCTACCATGCCAAGCAAGCTTATTGGCCCACAATTAAGTTAAGAAGGACATAATGTTGGAGTCAAATTTTGTAGATATGATAGAAGTATCAATTTTGGCTTCTTTCTATTTATACCTACTCTTTTATTTAAATAAATGAAGTGAAATGATATACGGATTTGTCAAATCGTGATCTTCACCATATAAACGGTCCTTCTTTGTCTTTTAAATTTTCATTTCTTTAATCTTATGATGCTGTGATTATCTTCTCATATGAGTGTTTAGGATTTCGATAGTCACAATCTTTCTTCTTTATGTATTTAAAGCTTAATGATTTTAAATATATTTAAGCTCACTCCAGTATTTTTGATAATATTTTTTTATTCATTGGGCTATCTTGCAAGAATAAATAACAAAAGTCTATGTAATCTATTTGGCCCACTCCATTCTTCCATAAAGTTTTTTTTGTTTGACTATTGTGAATAAATAAATAAATATATATATATATATATATATATATAATAGCTTTATGTTTTCTTTTTTTGCAGAAAGGAGTTTCTGATAAAGCTGTGCAGTCTCAGTATGAAAAGTGTGCTGACAGGAAACAAGAAGAGTTAAGTGCAGCATCTACGAATATGGACCAAAAATTCAGATTGCCTTCTTCATGATTCTTCATTCTGCACTCCCCAGAGTATGCTGTGATATATTTTAAAGAAGATTAGAGGGCATTTAATGATAGAGACCTTGGGCCTCAACGAATACATTCCTGAGAGTATATTTAAGGGTGTTGCTGCTGCATTCAATAAAAAACAAAACTGAGAGAGAAGAGAGTTATTGTTGTATTCATTTTCATCACCTACTCTTTTCTTTGAAACTACTATCAAGTGTTCTGTGTGAGCTTGAGCTTTAATTGTTTGGTGTATTATTTTTAGAGAAAACGAATCTCTTTATTGTTTTCATCTTCCTGATAGTTTATTTACTTTAAAGAAGGTTGTAAAAGTTGTTGAACTGATCCTTTGGTTAAATGTTGTAATTTATTTCCCTTAGAAAAAGCATTTCTGGTCTATGAGAGCTTTAGGAAGTAAAAGCTTTAGAAAGCTTGTTCCTGGTAAGGTTTTCTTGTAAAGTTTAGGACCTTCGATTAATAAAATATCCCCTTTGCTTTTGAGTATCAGGAGGAGGATGTAGGATCCAAGTGAATGTGATCCGAACCTCTTTAAACTGTTGCATAAAATTTTCTCTTACTCTCTTATGTGTTTTGAAATTTCATTATTATCTAAGCTCTTAAGGAGGATAAACTATTTTTAGAAAAAGAAGTTAAGTTTATTCATATACATAATTCAACCCCTTTTCTTGTGTATATATACTTGTGTCTAACATCTGGTATCAAAGCATTCTAGTCTCTATTTACGTAGGTTTCACAGTCTTGAGAAAAGATCCTAAGGATGAATATTCTCTTGCTCCAGAGGGACAATTAATTTCTCAACCACCATTTTTTGATGGAACCAACTACTCTTGTTAGAAAGCGAGAATGAAGATATTTGTCCAAGCTACTGACAAACGGGTCTGGAAAGTGATTGAAAAAGGACCCTATGTTCCTACTAAGAAGGAAGGAGAAAATGAGGTTCCTAACTAGAAAAGGAATGGGATGAGGCAGGATGAAAGTAACTACAAAGTCATCAACATGCTATATTGTGTGGTCAACTCTGAGGAATTTAAGAGACTCTCTTCCTCAATGCTTCGTACCCTAACCTGAAGCTAACAATTCTACATCTCTTCGCTCACCCGTCGTCTTACATCGCTATCGCTCAGCCTTGATCTCACTCTACATCTATCGACTCCTCATTCTTACTCTCCCTCGGCCTAACTTAAAGCATCTCTAAAACTCTTTCTTCATCAGCTTCCTTATCTTATGAGCGGATAGGAGTGAATCAATCATTAGAAAACGCCCAAAAACAACATATTCGCTCCATTGCAAAATAAATGTGGGAAAAACTAGAATTAACCTATGAAGAACTCAAGATGTGAGAAGAGATAGGATTGCTGCCTTAGCCAAAGATTTTGATCTCTTTTATCAATTTAAAGGAGAAACTATACCGGAAACCTTTAATAGGTTTGGTAAAATTATCAATGATCTTGATGCCTTAGGAAAACACTATCTTGAGGAAGATATGTGTCACATCCCAAAAATTAAACATGTGAAAAGATATTATTTTTAGGAAAACCTCAGTGGTATCCCAAAATCCTGGACAATCTCAATATCCACAATTACTTATTTAATAAAATTCTCAAACATGAGTTATTCACATAAATTCTATGAGGTCTTACATTCAACCTCTATTATTCATTCCACATGACAGAATTATATTCATCTGATAAGCAAATATAGGCATACATAATCTGATGTTTTTATCTCATTACTAGCCTAGGAGACCTATAGAAAGTACAGAGCGTTCCTAGTATCCACATTAATAAGTACTGGTATTCCACCAGACAGAAATAGATAATAACTCTAAGGGGCTTCTAATCTTCAAACGGATACTCTTCTTCCTTATTTTCTGTATCTGAAAAGATAATCATAGGGAGTGTGAGTTTATTTAAAAACTCAGTAAGTAAATAATTGTACTATATAAAATATCAAACGTACAAATACCACATTTACTCATATAATTAATTTTCTTATACATCGAGTAGTATGGGACTTTAACCCTTTCAAACTCGTGAATAAGATTTCATAGATATACATCGAGTAGTATGAGACTCTAACCCTTTCAAACTCGTGAATAAGATTTCATAGATATACATCGAGTAGTATGAGACTCTAACCCTTTCAAACTCGTGAATAAGATTTCATAGATATACATCGAGTAGTATGAGACTCTAACCCTTTCAAACTCTTATTTATGATTTCACCTATTTACACCGAGTAGTATGGGATTCTAACCCTTTCAAACTCGTATTTATGATTTCATCTATTTACATCGAGTAGTATAGGACTCTAACCCTTTCAAACTTGTGTATAGTTTTTCATCGTTATGCACTGAGTAGTATGGGACTTTAACCCTTTCAAACTCATGTATTAGATCCCGTAGATCTTTACTCATTAATAAGATAGTGAAAATTTATCACATAGTATAATTGCCATGAAATAAAATAATTTCTACATACTCTTATTCCTTTGAATTTCTATAAAAAAATATACCGATCATCATATACTCTTATATGAAAAATTGATTGCTTAATATCCAAATAATATTGTAAATGAGACTTATATTGTACTTTGACTAGTAATATCAAATTAGCTTAGCAAAGTTATTCACTTACCTTGATGTTTGTCCAAGTTTACCTTGTTCCACACTAGAATTTGTGTAGGAAAATTTCCTAGTAAAATATATTATAAGGAAACATAAGAAAGGAAACAAAATCACGAAAATATGCAAAATTTTCTGATTACTACAGTAACGGTTCGCTACAGTAACTGTTTGCTACATTGACGGTTCGCTACAGTAACGTTGACTGCTACAGTACCGTTGACTGCCGACACTATAGTAACTACTACAGTAACTCGAAAAATTTTTCCAAATTTTCTGGTTGCTACAGTAAATTCGAGTTTTGCAGAAACTTTCCCAGAAAATTTCATCCTTTCCTTTCTTGTTTCAAAACCAGAATCTCAACTCTCTTAATCGACTATAACTTAATCCTAACTCAAAAATAACCTCTAAAACAACTAAGATTCATGAATTATCATCAAAATCTTCAAGAACAAAACCTCCTCTAATCTTCCACATAAACTGAAATTTAAGGAAAATAAGGAGATTAAAACTTACCTTTGATCTCTACCAAGCTTTTGAACCGAACAATTCTCAAAAACAACACTAAATCTATGGGAGAGTTGAGAGGGGAAGTTTGAAGTTTGAGTTGTGAGAGAGTGAATGAAGGAGATGCGGGAAAGTGAAACTAGAAGGAAGAGAGAAAGCTAAAAACTTGGGGGGGTTAGTTGGATAACCCAATGGGTATCCGTACCCATTGTCCAAACCCATTTGACCCAACATACAAAATACCTTAATTAATTCTTCAATTAATTATATTCAATCATTTTCTCGCACATTCCACTATTCTTTAGAATGTACCCATAAAGTTTAAATATCCAGTCCAGTCATTTAACTCAATTTTCATAATTAATATTTAAATAGAATAATTAAATATAAAAATTAAAAATGACAAAAGTAAATAGCTAAAGTAATATTGTAAAATTCTAAAATACTCTCAAACGAATTATACTCCAAAATTAACGGGTATTACAATATGGTAGAGAAAATCATCATGAGTCTAACTTTATCATGGAAATACAAGGTAACAACTATTATTGAAAATTTTAAATTTTCTACACTAACTCTTGATCAACTCAGAGAAAATCTTATAGCATATAAAAGCACATTCCTAAGAGAAGAGATAGAGAAGAAAAAGATACACCTAGAGATTGCTCTCAGAGTTAATGAAAGACAATTTCCTAAAGAAGATAAATCTCAAGATGCTTCCATTGATGACAAAGAAATGGCGTTGACCTTTAGAAGGATGTACTCATACTTTAAGAATAGACAACAAAATAGAAGAGGGCAGAAAGATAGTTATTCAAGGTATGATCCTCCTAAAGAATCTATAATTTGCTATGAATATCAAAAACTAGGGCATATAAAAGCAGAATGCCCTCAACTCAAAGAAAAACATAGCAAAAGAGTCATGATGACAAATGCAACATGGAGTGACGATGACTTTCTAGAAGATTTAGAGGAGGAGCTAGAAATGGCAAACCTATGTCTAGTGGCAGAAGAAGAAGATGAAGACACCTCTGATGATGAGGATCCTGAGGTAGGAAATAATTCCTTGACTTACGATGAATTGCTTTGTGCATTTGATACAATTTTAGAAGATTCAAAAATTCTCATGAGTAAATACACTGACTTAAAAAAGGCTCATCATAAGATTCTCAAGAGCTTTAATGTTTTGACAAATGAAAAGAAAATTCTTCAAGAAAAAGTAAATCATTTTGAGAGTATTTCCTATCTTCCTTCCTTACTTATTGAAAACATGTCCTTGAAAGAAAAGATAGAAACACTAACTTAAGATCTTACAGGATTCGTTAAGGGACAAGACAACCTCAATATGATGCTAGGAAGTCAAAAACACTTCCTAGATAAAGTTGGAATTGGTTTTTGTAAAGAAGAAAGTGCTTTTAAAAATTGTTTTACATCTAATCCTCCTAAAGAAACCAGGACTTGCTAAAACTGTAGAAAGAAAGGCCATCCTGCAAATGATTGCAGGAAAATGGCTACTAAGGTAAATCAAGTATAGGTTCTAAAAGGAACTGTGAAAGCAGGAGCTACTATCTTCACAAAACAAAAGTTTTTGAATACCAAAACCATCATCTGTTCTTAGCAGGGTCTATAAAGTGAAAGGAAATGAAGGTTATCAGTTCCTAGACTTAGGATGCTCAAAACACATGACTGGTGATCTTAGCAACTTTCTCACTTTTACAAATAAGGCAATGGGAAATGTCACTTTTAGAGACAAAAGCAAATGAAGGATTGCCGGTATAGGAAAGATTGGTATTTCTTCCTATTTATTTATAGATGATGTTTATTTTGTAGATGGTCTTAAATATAATATTTTAAGTATTAGTCAGTTGTGTGACAAAGGTCATAAAGTAGTTTTTGAATCGTCAAAATATATGATTTTTAAAAAGGATTCTGATGAAATCTTAACTTATAGTTAACGTTATGATAATGTGTATAAACTTATTTTAGAACATAAATGTCTTTCATCTATAAAAGATCTGAACTGGTTATGACACAAAACATGAGGGCATGTAAGCATGAGGCATATTTCAAAACTATCTAAAAAGGATCTAGTCATTGGTCTGCCCAAAGAAAAATTTGTGAAAGATTATATTTGTGAAGCATACCAAAAGGGAAAACAAACCAAAATATCTTTTCCATCAAAAGATCAAATTTCAACTGAAAAATCTCTTGAACTATTACACATAGATTTATTTGGTCCTAAAGGACCAAGAGCCTTGGAGGCAAATATTATAGAGTTGTAATAATGGATTTTTATTTTTTGATATACATGAGTATTGTTTCTCTCATAAAGGAGAATGTTTTGAAACTTTTAAAGTTTTTTTGTACAAAAGTTCAAAAAGAAAAGAATCTCCCTATTATATCTATTCGAAGTGATCATGGGACTGAATTTTAGAACAAGGAGTTTGATAATTTTTTTTCAATAACTTTGGCATTTCACATAATTTTTCTGCTTCTAAAACACCTCAGCAAATGGAGTTACTTAAAAAAAAAAAAAGAATCGCACCCTCCTTGAAAGGACTCGAACTTTACTTTGTGAAAACTCTCTTCCTGAAAGTCTTTGGGCAAAAGCAGTCAGTACCTCTTGCTACATCCTAAATCGTTGCCTAATTAGATTAGGTCTAAATAAAACTCCCTAAGTGCTTTGGAAAGTAAGAAAACCTAACATAGGTTATTTTCACTCATTTGGATGCAAATGTTTTATTCTAAATGATAGAGAAAATATTGGAAAACTTGATTCAAAATCTGATGAAGGCATATTTCTAGGAATTCTACAAATAGCAAAGAATATAGAGTATTTAATAAACAAAAATCTATTGTTATGGAATCTATACATGTTGTATTTGATGAAAGCAATTTTGTGGTTAAAGATAGTTCAAGTAGAAGGGATAATGGTGATATCTTTACTTCGCCAAATCAACAACAATCAAAGTCTCAGGAAGATACATCCTTTATTAAAATAAGAAAAGAACTTGTCACTGAGACTTCTCCTTCCTCAAGTCATGATGTTCCTGAGACCAATGATAGAAGCAAGCTTCCTAGAGAATGGAGACATTATGCTTCCTACCTAAAAAAATTCATTATTGGAGATATATCTGAAGGAAGAAAAATAAGATCTTCATATAGAAGAATGAATCACATGGAATTCATGTCTCAACTTGAGCTAAAGAATGTTCAAGAAGCCTTTGAAGATAATTCCTAGATCAATGCAATGCAAGAAGAACTAAATCAATTCAAACGAAGTAATATATGGAAATTAGTTCATGTTCTATCTGACCAGTCAATTATTGGAACCAAATGGGTTTTCAAGAACAAACTTGACAAAGCTGGAAATGTTGTCAAAAATAAGGCAAGATTGGTTGCTTAACGGTATAATCAACAAGAAGGTATAGACTATGAAAAAACTTTTGCTCCTGTAGCTAGATTAGAATCAATTTGTATGCTTCTTGTTTTTTGCATGCATAAAAGACTTTAAATTTTTCAGATGGGAGTCAAAAGTGTCTTTCTAAGTGGAAATTTAAGTGAGGAAGTCTATGTTAAACAACCTCTTGATTTTGAAGATCATGAACATCCTAATCATGTTTTCAAAATTTCTAAAGCTCTATATGGTTTAAAGCAAGCTCCTAGAGTATGATATGAAAGACTAAGCACATTTTTAGCTCAAACTAGTCTTTCTAGAGGGATAACAAATACAACACTCTTCATTAAAAACTTTAAATCTATTCTATTGATTGATCAAATATATAATAATGATATTGTATTTTGATCAACTAATGAATCTTTGTGTAAAAATTTTGCTAAGCTTATGACAAGTGAGTTTGCATTGAGCATGATGGGAGAACTATCATTCTTTCTCAGACTACAAATTAAGCAATGTTCAAATAGAATATTTATATCTCAAACAAAATATGTTTGTAAGCTCTTGAAAAGATTCAATATGAAGAATGCAAAAGATTCAATCTGTAAAGTTAGATCAAGATTTCTCAAGTAAGGAAGTTGATCAACGAAAGTATCGAGGTATGATTGGCTCTTTACTCTATTTTACTGTTAGTAGACCTGATATTATGTTTTGTGTGTGTTTATGTGCTTGATTTCAATCGAATCCTAAGGAATCACATTTGACTACTGTAAAAAGGGTCTTAAGATATCTTAAAGAAACCCAGTCCTTAAGACTCTAGTATCATAATCGAATGTTTGCGATTTAATTGATTTTTCTGATGCAGATTTTGACAGTTACAAAACTGATGGTGCTTGTCAATTTTTAGGACATAATCTAGTTTCATGGCATAGCAAGAAACAAAATGTTGTTGCACTTTAAACTGCTGAAGCAGAATATGTGGCTACAGGAAGCTGTTGTGCACAAATTCTGAGGATGAAGCAACAATTAAAAGATTATGGTCTAAACTTCTGTCAAGTTTCTATCAAGTGTGACAATACAAGCGCTATTAATATTTCAAAAAAATCCATTTAGCATTCAAGAACAAAACATATTGAAATTCACCATCATTTCCTTAGAGATCATGTTCAAAAGGGAAATATTATTCTTGAATTCATTTCAACAGATAATCAAATTGCTGATATTTTTACAAAACCATTATCTAAAGAAAGATTTTGTGCTATTAAAAGGGATTTAGGAATGCTCAATGTATGATCTTAGAAATGCTATGTTCCTAAAAGTATATGATCTTGATGTATATATGCTATTTTCCTATAAGGCTACTATTCATAGTCTTTATGGTTCCTAACCTTTCAAATATTTCGGTGCTATATGAATTAATTTTCTAAATTTGATTTTTGATAAAAGGCTTTTAAAACGTATAGGAATAAGGAAGGTTAACGGCATCTGGCTTAAGAAGACTAAAGAACCTCCTGAATCTTTTGTCAAACCAAAAAGGGTAAAAGCACAGGCTGTTAAGAAAACTCCACCTCTTAGGGAGGCCAGACGAATGACTATTATTAAGGAGAAAAGCCTGAGCAAAATTCTGGATGAAGCCTTTGTTGATCGCGTACGAAAGAAGTTCTTCCTAAGAAACTTACCTCTAATCGTTCTGCTCCATCACTCTCCTTTGAGGTTGAAAAAGAAGAGAAATTGTTCAACCTCTTCTAGCTAAAGATCCCTTATATCCGCCTACTACAACTGTCACATCTTGACTTACCTTTGAAGAGGTAGTCCAAGTAACTGAAATTACTATGGGAGGGTCGTTCGTGAAGAGCTCAATGCTTTTCTTGCTCCTATACTGAAGAAGTCCACTTCACATCCTAAATCACTTTAGGCATTCCTTTTTTGCTTTTAAACATTTGCACAACTTTCTTTGATCATTTGCATAGATTCTATTATGACTATTTCTAATGTGCCCCCTTTATTTTGATAATGCCATAGGGGGAGAAATATGTGTGCTATGCTCATATTAAGTATTATGTTATATGTGGATGTTAAAGATATTATGTTGCATATTTCATATTTGAAACCTACAAAATATATGTCTAAATACAACTAATATCTGGATCAAGGAAGTATGTTCCTAAACTCTGTGTTTAGGAAATATATTCTCAAGGAAGTGCAAATTGAGAGGGAGCTAAATTTGAGGGAGAGCAATGTTAAGTATACTGATCTACCTAAACATCTCAAGGAAATCTCTTTTTATCTCAAAAACTTTATGATATTCAAATTGGATGTCATTATCAAAAAGGAGGAGATTGTTGGGGTAAATGTATTTAAAGCCTAATGGTTTTAAATATATTTAAGCCCACTCTAGTATTTTTGATAATTTTTTTTATTCATTGGGCCATCTTGCAAGAATAAATAACAAAAGCCCATGTAATCTATTTGGCCCACTCCATTCTTCCATAAAGTTTTTTTTGTTTGACTACTGTGAATAAATAAATAAATAAATATATATATATATATATAACTCCTGACAACTTTATGTTTTCTTTTTTTGCAGAAAGGAGTTTCTGATAAAGCTGTGCAGTCTCAGTATGAAAAGTGTGCTGACAAGAAACAAGAAGAGTTAAGTGTAGCATCTGGGAATATGGACCAAAAATTCAGATTGCCTTCTTCATGATTCTTCATACTGCACTCCCTAGAGTATGTTGTGATATATTTCAAAGAAGATCATAGGGCATTTAATGATAGAGACGTTAGGCCTCAACGGATACATTCCTGAGAGTATATTTAAGGGTGTTGCTACAGCATTCAATAAAAAACAAACTGAGAGAGAAGAGAGTTATTGTTGTATTCATTTTCATCACCTACTCTTCTCTTTGAAACTACTTTTAAGTACTATGTGTGAGTTTGAGCTTTAATTGTTTGATGTATTGTTTTTAGAGAGAAAGAATCTCTTTATTGTTTTCATCTTCCTGATAGTTTATTTGCTTTAAAGAATGTTGTAAAAGCTATTGAACTGATCCTTTGGTTAAATGTTGTAATTTGTTTCTTTTAGAGAAAGTATTTCTTGTCTGTGAGAGCTTTAGTAAGTAAAAGCTTTAGAAAGCTTATTCCTGGTGAGGTTTTCTTGTAAAGTTTAGGACCTTCGATTTATAAAATATTCCCTTTGCTTTTAAACATTGGGAGGAATACGTAAAATCTAAGTAGATGTGATCTGAACCTTTTTAAATTTGTTGTGTAAAATTTTTTCTTACTCTCTTCTGTATTTTTGAATTTCATTATTATCTAAGCTTTTAAGGAGGAAAAACTATTTTTTAAAAAAAAATTAAGTTTATTTATATACACAATATAATTCAACCTCCCTTCTTATGTATATTTGTGTCTAACAATGTATAACTTGTTCTCTATTGAACTTTTTGAATAAAGTCAACCATTTCAACGATTGAAACTTATCTACGTACTTAATAAGCAAGTGCATTCGTATATATAGTTGAGGAACTTTTGACTCATCTAGGAATTGAAGTTTCTTATCTTAATGAAATTTTGTTCATCTATTTTTAATTTTAATCTTGAGCTTGAGTGCTAGATCAGAAAGATTCGAGTATGGGATTGCATGTGAATATAGTTATGATAATAACATGAATAGTAAATATGGAATAAAAGACCATTACAAAATTTAAAGAACTGTTACATTTGGTAGACTATTACAACATGTATTTCTTTATTTTTGTGTTTTTGCTCTTAATTTCTCTTTTAAATAAATCTATTTCGATTTCACCAGATTATTTGGATTTATGAAATGTAAATATTGCAACTTATATATATGTGTAGAAGATTTCAATGGTGATAAGTTATAACATGCATGATGCAATTTCGTTGGCAATTTTAATTTCTCTAAAACTTTTTTTTTATCATCTTATTGCCCATGATCATGAAATCGTACCAAAATTTTCTTTCTCAAAATGTAAAATATTGCTGAACCACTCGATTATACTTTTTGACTGCAACTTTAATTGTGATTTTTATTATCTAATGAATATATAGTTTCTGTCTAATTTGACGTTTTAAAACTGATAATGGCATGTGACTAAGAATCCAAGATGGCCAACTTTGTGCAGTTTTTAGTTAATATTCTGATTTCGTGATTCTTCAGGATTTACAAAAGATTTCCTAACTAAGGGATTTATAGGGCTTTTTGGTATCCAATAAAGAGTATGAATGAAAATGAAATAAGAAAATAGAAAGGAAAAGAGAATGAAAAAAGGAGAAGAAAAAGAAAAAAAACTTGTTTGGTATGCACTGGAAAAGAAAAGAAGAAAATAAGATTATTATATATTTTTTAAAGATAATAGAAAATAAATATAAAAGTAATTTACTATTTTACCCTTAAAATTTTATTAAAGCCCTAACACAGAGCCTGAAATAAATCGGTCGACCGGCTGTCAAGAGCCGATCGACCGGCTGCAGGCTCTTGGCAGCAGTTGGTCGATCGGCTGCAGGCTTTGACAGCAAGCGATCGACCAGCTGCCAAGAGCTGGTCAGGCGACTACCATGAGCCTGGTAGCCTCCGGTCGAGCGGCTACCATGCGTTGGGCAGCCGCTAGTTGGGCAATTGTCAGGCGTTGGTCCGGCGGCTGCCAAGGTGCTTGGCAGCCGCCCGATTGGTGTCTACTAGGCGCTCGGCAGCCGCCCGACCGGTGTCTGCTAGGCGCTCGGCAATCGATCGACCGGTGGCTGCCAAGCTCCTTCCAGACACCTGGTGGCCTTTGATCGACCGACGGCTAGCGAGATGAGAGTGCCACACAATTTGGAAGCTCCAACGACGACTGAATATAATGTGGACAAATAAGAAATTTTACTTTGCTTTCCATCAAAATAACCAGTTTTCCATCCAAAATGCGATGGAAGCCAAAAAGATGATTTTGAAGGAAGAGAGAAATTCTACTTCCGTTTCCAACTGATACAATATGACATACCAAACAACAGAAAAACGCTACAGTATTGAAAAGACGCTTTCTTTTCCCGCATACAACAGCCTACTAAACGGCCCCTATATAAAATTACACCAGTAATGACAAAGCTTACAACTTTGCAATAAATTCAAACAAGTGAAATATAGTGATCAAATTTCAATTCAATTAAAGTACCTTCTCTTTATACAAAATCCAAAGAATTTGTGCTTCTAATTTGCATTAAATTCTCTATTATTAGGAGTATATAAGTTGGCTTGTCTCAAGTCTCAACCTATCAAATTCAATTCGCTAGTTCTTCCAAACATATTGTTTTGTCAAACTTCACGATGGCACCAACAAAGGCTCAACTTTGCACACTTTTTATACTTTCCCTTCTTCTCTTTGCTCCTTTTACTGGTAAGGACTCTTATGCATCATGTTTTAGCAAAAACATGACAATCATGTTCTACATTTGAATCATTTATATTATATCAGATCGTCTAAATCAAATATTGGGTCAATTGTTCAATGCTCTATTTTAAAGAACTGTTTTTGTTCTAACTCACCAAATCCTTTAGAACTTAGTTGGGCTAGGGTAGGCTTTTTGAATTTTTGTTTTTTAGATTTTGTCTTCTTTCTTTTTTTGCAAGATTACTCAAATTTTTTCAATTTTCATAGTCCCAATATCTAAATTTTATTATTCAAAGTAGTTAAAAAATGCTATGGAAAAAATTTGGCTCTTGACTTATGAGCCAACCCAAGCCCAACCCACTCTATTTAATAGATTGCTTGAGCCAAGATTTTCAACCTTTAATGTAAATATGACCCAGTCCAACACAACTCAACCTACAATCACAATTGACCTTGTTAGGGCTTTAATCAAGCTGGACAGAGAAAACCCATTTGACAACCCTAGAATTGTGTTAGTATTGACTTTGTACACTTCTTATATTTTCCTTTCTTTGCACACTTCTATTGGTAAGGACTCTTATTTTGTATGATTTGCACCTCATCATATTTTGACAGGAATATAACGGTTATATTCTACATCTAAACCATTCATATTAGATCGATGGTCTAAATCAAAATATAAAAATATTGGGCCAATTGTTCAGCAATTTATTTTAAATTTTATTCTAACTCACCAAATACTTCGAACTTAACTGGGCTATGGTAGGCCTTTTTTAAATATATTTTGTCTATTTTTTTACAAGAATACTCCAATTTTTTCAATTTTCATAACCTTAATATCTAAATTTTATTATTCAAAGTAGTTTTTATTTTGGACAATATTATTCAAAATAGTTAAAAAAATGTTATTGAAAAATTTTGACTTAAGAGCTAGCCCAAGCCTAGCCCACTCCATTTAATAGGCTGCTTGAGCTAAGAATTTCAACCCTCATATGACCTAGCCCGACATAGCTCAACCTACGTTCACTCTTGATCTTGCTAGGGCTTTAATCAGGCAAGGCCGAGAAAACCCATTTGACAACCCTAGAATTGTGTTAGTATTGATATTTCTAAGAACTACATTCATCAATTTGCTGCTAAAGGATTTTTCTCTTTTTGAAAGTTGCTAGCCCAAGCAGTGACTGTGACTTTCATAGGGACATGCTATGCAAAATATGACTGCTAAACCATGCCAAAGCCATGGTCACTCTCCAACTGCTGTTTTATGTCTTCCTAATCCATATGGTCCTGGTCGAACTTGTTGCTGCATTACTGCATAGTTGCTCCAAAATATAACTTACTTATTCTACTACTTGTCTCAAATAAATCTTACATAAATAAATGAAGTTGAGCACTTAATTTTGTGTTTCAATTTTTAGTAAATTATAGTCTTCTCCCTTATAAATACTCAAAATTATACTGCCCTCCTCTTTACTTTAAAATATTATATATTAACCTAAGTACATATTATAAGTTTTTTTTCTTCACGGAACAGTTAATGTGGCATCTTATTCCACATGGCAGCAATGAATTGTATCACAATATAAATAAATATTCTTACATTAATAGAAAGTATTTTAGTTAAAAGAAATATAACATTAGGTTATTGAACATCAAAAAATATAATTTAACAGATCTCTTTGGACAAAAAAAATAGAAAATTAAAGTGTAATATATTTTAAAGTTATATGGGAAAATATATATTTTAAAAGTAGAGTAGAGAGAGTAGTGTAATTTGGAATGGAGGAGAGTGTAATTTACTCTTTCCTTCTTCATTTCTCGAATATTATAATGTTGTGGTAATCTTCTCAAATGAAATTTGTGTGTGCCTATGTCTTTGGTTAAACAATGTCTACAAAGGCTAGTAATCTGTCTCTTCAAAAGTCTAGCTAAATAAGCAAGGGAACATGCCTTTAGTAATCTCTCGTTATTCCCTCGCACATGTGGAAAATATTTTTGATGTAGAATAGGTGATCTGGACAATATAAATGACATAGAAGAGAGTTCAACGATGTTAATAACAGAAGGAGTTAATTGTAAAAAATTAAAAATTAAAGGGAGTTAATTGCAACAATTTAAAGTAAAAGAGAGTTTATCACACATGAACAAAATTGAGTAAAGTTACGTGTATTTTGTCCTTAACTTTATCTTTGTTTTGAATGTTAGGTAGGACACGACATTTAGGGGGATTAATGACGTCCAGAAAACCGTTACAATTGGTGGAACAGGCAAAAAAAAAAAATCTGAAGAAGCAATGACCATGGAAACATTGCAATTGGTATTTTCTTTCACAATGTATTAAACGAAATGTCATAAGTAGTCCAAATTGAGTGTCTGTTTCTAACAATTTCATATTGTAAAATATTTTACTTACCAATAAAAGTTGGATCTAGTAAAAAGAGTCAATCTTCCACCTACAAGTGGTGAATCAATATTTAAAATTTCATTAAAAAAAACTATTCACATTTAATATTTGGCCACACCTTGAACCAAATTGCTTTCAATGAAAAAAAACTTGTGGGAGACAAAAAAAATTTATTTATAATACATATTATTGAGTCATGATATCTTTACATACTTTCAAAATTATAAATTGGAGTAACTTTTTAAATTGTAAGTTAAATGTCTTTTTATATAATTTGTTCCAAAGTAAAAAGTGGAAGCGTTGGATTATAGAGAATAAAATATCAATATCACACTTTATTTAAAAAAAAAAAGACATTCTCTAAAAATTGTTGAATTTAATAAAGATTTGAAATTTTGAAAATTTATTTACATCAACATAAACAGTAAAATCAAATAGTATATTTATTGGCTCAAGACATCTTAGTTCAAAAAATAGATATGTGCTTGGACCTAGAGAATAGTAAACTATAAGTTTTTTAAAAAAAATTAATTTTAACCTTTAGTTACTATTTTTGTCGAATCTCTCAATCCAAAAAGATTTTAGATGAAACTTATTGAATTTTTCAAAGAGCTATAAACAATAGATTATTTACTCAAAACAAAAATCAAATGAAAAATATATATCACCATTTAAAGTTAACTTAAGACTTACATGCCGACTAATGTTTTTTAGAAGTTAACTATTTGCTAAAAATTTTGGCACATATCAACTCAAGAACAATTAGTTGACGACCATACTTGAACAGATAATTGTGGACTAAAAATTTCATTATGACAGTTATATTAAACTATAAGTTGATTGGTTACACTTTGATAGTCAATAGATAACTCTAAAAAATTATCATGATTCTTTTGTGTGTTGAATCCCTAGTTTTCATATAACCTATATATAACCTTCCCAACACGATTTTGGGTTGAACAAATATTATAATATCATTTTCAACTTGTTTTAAGTTCTTTGAGAGAGAGAAATAAACATCATTGAGTCAATACTTACATAACATTTATCATTTAGATTGTCATGGCTTCATCATGTAAGTCTCCTCTTAGATATGTTTTATTTGAACAAATATTTTCCTCTACAAGCTTTTTAAGGTAAGTTCAGTGTATCCTTTTGTGAAAGAAAACAATAGTGGGAAAACTCTAGGAGTATTTTTCTCTAAGCAAATAAGTGCACTCTATTTTAGAGAAAGAAATAACTCTGGATTGAGTTGAAAGTGGTAAAGACTCACATATGCCAATTAAATTAGTGAAAATAGTAAAGAAATCTTAAGTGGTTGATTGAAAACTATATATATAAGCTTGGGTTGGAGCCAAATGTAGTTGGCCTTCTTTTTTACTATGCCCTTTACATTTCAAGTTATTTAACCGATGTTTACATCTTATTCTTAGTTTTTTAGTAAAGCATTAATCATGTCTTTATATATTTCTTTTATTCATTTTATTAAGACATATTTGTTGTCATTTGTAAACACCTAATTCCCTATTTTTGGATGTTGATTGTCTTGTCTAACAAAGAGATGACACATTCTATGCCAAGTAGTCCCACTATGTCAACCTATTGGTTTAATTAAATTACAGTTTTTTTTGTTATTAAAGTCAACTTTCTATACAATATGTGTTCATTCAAATAATAAAACTATTTGACAATTTTTATTGTCTAATTGAGAATAAAACTACAATTTCATAATAGAGTTTGAAACCAACTTAATTGCCTTTACTAAAATGTTAAGATAAAATTATAGTCTCATTCTGTAAAAAGGTAACTCGTTGCTAAAAAGTATATTGGAAGAGGAATTTAGGCAATATATATCAAACTGTTAAAGAGACTAAATGATATATTTGAAATAAAATGAATATTAAGTATAACTTATCAAGAAAAAATTTATCAAATATGATAAATTTATCAATATATCATTTAAATATATATATATATATATATATATTACAGTTGTGCAATAAAAAAAACTAATCAGCAATGACCTTCGGAACTAACTGAAGGAGATGAAAGCCAACCATCAAAAAAAAATTATTATTATTATTATATCTCCAACCAAAAAAGAAACAATTCCACTATTCACATAACAGCTGCATGAACAAAATTTGCTTTGAAACCATTAAATTACCTAGTGTTAATATCAACTATGTTCATATATAAACCACAATGTAAAAAAAAAAAAAAAAAGTTGTTCACTCAAGGCATATATATTTACATGTTCCCATTCTCCTCTAAGGATGAATCAGAGGCAGAGTCATCCGAAGTTGAATTTGACACAGTCTCCAATTGGCTCCCACTTTCACTGTCTGAAGTCCCTGCTGTCCCCTCCTCAAGGGGGTGCTTTAAGAACCAATACATTATACTTGCTGTTAGTGTGAGGATCATCTTTTGATTCACCTGAAAATGTTTACCAGCATTAATTGCTAAGTTTAGATGAAAGCACAAAGTCAAACTTAGTTCAAAGTAAAACCTAGCTACAAAATAACATTAGGGCTAAATTATTTTGTTGATTCCTATTTCCTAACAATTTCACTTGATTACTAATTGTGCTTTTATAGTTCAAATTTTGTAATTGAGTCTCTATAGTTTCAAAATTTTTAATTTGGTCCTTGTCAATATGCCTAATAAATTCGATTGACGTGATCAATGTGTCAATTTGATGCATTATCCATGCCAACTCATCCTAGCCACTAAAATCAAGGTAGCACCCAGTTCTACACCAGTGAATTTCGACTTGGTTCAGAAGCTAAGGTGAGTTGGCATAAATCATGCATATTCAAAATATTAAGATTGCGCATGCTTGGCGATGTTAGAAAAATTAAATGACACATTGACAAAAGTCTAGTGACAGGGACCAAACTAAAGATCTTTTAAATTATATGGACAAGCAGTGTAATTTAAACGAACATAGACTAGGGAATACTAATCCTCTTTCAAATCAGCCAAATAGAGAGAATTAAACAGACTAAAACTGATTGTTGCAGAAATTGCCGGGACAAAATCAACGAAGATTTCAATCCATATTTAGGACATGCTTTATATGAAGGTCCAAATGAGTGACAAGGTAATAATTCCAAAATACCTCCGTAATGTCTTCAGGAAGCAAGAATATAGAACATCCAAGCTTTCTTGCAATACTGATAATGTAGGTGGCATTCATCTTTTTCTCCTCATCTGCGTGAAGCAAACATAACTAGTTAAAGATATAGAAATTCAAACTGCAAACAAGGCAAAACTTATTTTTTAACGAGAGAAACTCGAGCTCCAGACAATTAAAAAATTACTGCTAGACCCCTGTGTGGATAAGGAAGCCCAATTAGATGCATTAGTTTCAGGATAGGAACAAGTTCTGGTTTTTCCTTCAAGTTAGTTGGATTGATGTCGGAGTATGCAATTTAAAAGTATAGTAGACCGAAACAAGCAGCAGCGGTGGTTGGCTAGCTAGTATCTACTTGCTTGAATTTATCAAAATTCACGAGTCTAAAAGTCTTAGAGAATTCCTGGTCATTCATTCATTTGTATGGTCATTCTAAGTATTTCAGAGTCTTAAGCGTCATACAGTACTGAACTAATAAGAGAATTGAAAATTGAAATTATAACAATATATTAAGTATTTACATTAATACTTAAAAATTGTCACATTTCCAAATATGCTTTGGCTCAGACTCGGTGCTAGAGTTGTCTCTAGGGTTGAAGGACTCAAGCTCATATCCCAATCAGAGCCAAAATTAATTTAAAAAATAAAAATTCCTCATTATATAGATCTAGTGTCTTGTTTTGTGGATGAGCCTTGAATTCTAGTTCATAGTTCATGAACCAAATCAAGAATTTTCTTGAACTAATTTCTAACACTATATGCAGTAGCTATACTTTATCCTTACTTTTAATACTCTATCCTAGAGTTAGTTGAGTTCCTAATATTATAAATAAGGCTGCTCATAATATATATTCAGCGGAATTTAAGTCCAGTAAAGCTCTATTTTCTTTCCTAATTTCTCTCTTTAAGTATACCATTTCAAGTTATCAATTTATGATTAAGGAAAAAAATATATACCAATATATAAAAAAGTTGAGTTTGAGTGCATGTTTGATGTGACACACATATGGTGGGTTTTGCAAGGAGGCATGCAAGCAATTGGAGAAACTTTGAGGCGTGAAAGTAATTGAAGAAACTTGGAACTATGAAAGATACAAAAGACAATATACCGGTTACTCCCTTTGTTATGAGGCCCCAGTTTACAGCTCTAGGCTGCACAGCACTTAGAAGCTCAAGGAAAAAAATTCCATCTGACAAACTTTTATCCTGAAATTTGAAGTTCAAAAAAACAATAAAATTAAAGTAATGTATTAAATTGTTAGTGTAATTGTACTTTTATATTTTTATGAGGCCATCAGTGGGTTATTGAAAAGCTATTATAATACTCTAGGCTATAGTAAAGGTGTAGAATGAAAATTTTATGAGAAACCGCTATAAAATTTTAATCAAGTGTTTGTCATGTCAAAGTACAAAAACAATGGCTCCCCTTCTTACTTTTTCAACAAGAATTAGACATAAAGCAAGAAAAAGGCCATAAATATTTAAAAAAAAAATGAATTTTCTCACCCAAAATTTATTTAAAAAAAAAAAAAAGAAAATCAAACAAACAAACATTATAAGTTAAAATTGGCATTCTTGATAATGAACATAATAAATTCAGTTTTTTGCAGAAGACACTAAATAAAAGAATTATATATATTATAGATTTAGACACCTTAAAGCTATCCATGCGGCTTTGGCTTCCTGAACTTCTGACTTTGCTATTGGCCCATTCCAGAATATCAGCATCAGTTATTTCCTTCCCATGAGAGTGAAATCTCAAGTTCTTTAGAAGTTGTAGGATGTTGTATCGCATCAATTGCCACAAATAAGCTGAAAAGACAACATCATTACTGTTAATTTAAGACAGTATCCGCATCCACTAATATCTGATTGAAGTAACGTTTGACTTTGACATCTTAAATTGACTGGATATGTTCAACTGAATTACTGCCATTTGGCAGTATATAATGTGGAGATTGACATACCTAATATCAATTTTTTGTTTCCCTGCACAATGTCATTTCCCGCAACATTTACAAGGGAAAACTTTAGCTGTTTCCCAATTTTCACAACTTGGTTGCAATTCTCCACTTTTTTAAATGGCATCTTAATAGGAGGCTTATTAGCAATCTTCCAATTGACAATCCCTGGTGACACCTTGTCAAGGGTCTCTAGAAGTACCCACCTGTTAAGAAGCAATATCACCACCAACTCTACATATTTGTAGATCAAAAGAAACTAAATCAAACACTTGAAATTGAGATGGATGCTCATTTCATTTTTATACGCCACAATAATTTTAACACAACAAGAGCAACTAAAACCTCACATCTATTGACAAATTATTGAATTTTCATTGAGGTAATTCAAATAAAACAAATAGCTGAATTGATTATCAGTGTTTTCCATCCTATATTTATCAAAACCTGTTTTTATTCACTGTACATCAGAGAAATGGTGAAAATGCAAGACACTTTACCCGTTTCTGACATCCTCAAAGACATTGTTGATATACGTTGAATTGCCAAGACTATTAATCCAAAGGCGAAATGCTCTCTCTTCTCTGGAGTCTTGGGTGTCATCTGGCAATGTCTCAAGGAAAGATATCTGTTTCGTTTGTGTTGAAAGTCCATTCCTATAAGAGGGGAGTTGAGTTAGCTTGTATATTTCTCTAGAATTAAAAATGAAAAAATAAATTAAAACAAAACTAGTAACATTTCACCTTTCAAATAAAACTTCAAACTCGAGAAGATCAGCATATATAGGTAATGACTTAAAATAAAAACTAAAACCAAAAACTGAACAACTACATGAATTGTGATTATTATTATTTCAACATGTTGCTATGCTAGTTAACAATTTTATCAACAGGGAAACTTCAGTAAACACATGCAGTGTCAACATGTGAATAATGTATAACAATTAATTAAGATTAAGACATTGACATTTACACTATTTGCCAAATGCTCTCAACAGTCCAAACACTTAAGGATCTGATAGGAATTCAACCAAGAGAATAGGCAAACACAAAACCCCGTTATGATAGAAATGGTGATGAGGTGGAACAGTTAAGGATCCAAACAGTAAATGGATGAAGTATTCAGTTAATTTTATATTTGGTACCAATTTAAGAATTAGGTGTTTCTAATTTTGTAAATTAGGGATTATATCCTTTGTTTGGATAGGGATACACTATTCCAGTTTACTAATGTAACTACCCAGATAACAATATAAATCATCTTACAGTGAGCCACAATCAGATTCTCGTTGAATGAACTTAATATATATTTCAATATATCTGTTATCACAAACATATCGGTATTACTAATGAACTAGGCAGTTGATGTAAGGGTCAAAAAGGAAGAAGAGAAAGAGAAATAGGAAGAAAAGACATTGATATGTTACTCCATAGTAAAAAAGGTGACAGTCAAAATCTACTGTAAGGGCCTCCTACAGAGTCCAGGAATGTCAAAATTCAACAATAGATAACCTTGGTAATAAAAATAAAGTACATATATAAATAAAGCCTTCATAAAAGCCAGGCTTTAAATCCTGGAAAAGTTTGTATGAGGATCTCCCCAAGCAACTCAAAAACGAGACACTACAATTTAAAATATTGCTTAAGAGGAAGGCTATTTCTCACCTGAGCTGAAAAATATGTGCAACAAAAGCAAGGTTAAGATTTGGAGAACCTTCCACTATGTCCCTTGCAGTTAAGTATCGCTTACAACCCATCTTATCAGCATGTTCAAGAACTAACTTTGCTCTTTCAAAGGGATTTTTAACTGCCAATGTGGATGGATTAGTGTACTCAGGTGCAAGAACATTTAGAAGATGAGCATAAGCCTCAGCATCCTGCAGGGTCAGAATCATGTATGCTCAAATACCCAGCTATGACAAAATGTGTTAATAGTTTCAGCTATAATTATAACTTTATGTATAACTGACTCTGATTATAGAATTTTGTCTACTAAAAGCTTTACTATTTTAATAGGTAGTGGTTAAAATAACTCATTTGTTCTAATCATCCCATAAATAGGATAGCGTATGAACACATCAAAATTTTGAGCACTGTAAGCTTACCTTTACATCAGAGGAGAAGTTTGTGACTATCTTTTTATACCCAGCTTTTTTCAAATGAAAATTCATCCACCTTAACAAGATCTTTTCTGGCGGTAGACTCATCAATTCTTCCATGTCCTGTTAGTCTTAAAAATAAGATTGCAACATATAAAATATATAAAAAAGATACATGTATTAACAAGGAATTTACCTTACTATCCCCAACCAATTCCAACAATTGTGGAGTTTTCTTTAGGTTGAGGTCCGCCAGTAATTGTATCTAAGTTAACACAACCATGAAGAATGTCAACAGTTTGCCTCAATAAAACTAACTATGCTTATGTAATGTTCAGTCTCTATCAACTCCTTTGGTCCAAAGGCTAAAATGCATTAATAGATAATAGTATTCCATATTTATTTGTAAGACATGACCAAAAAATATCAAGTATAAACCACATATAATAAACTTTACTTAATCATTGTAACTTACCTTGATAATCTGTGAGATCAATCCAAGCATCAGATGACGCTGAAATCAAAAAAACAAAATAGATACAAGATTATATCTACTCAGCAATAGATTGAAGAATAATCAAATATGGATGGATCATAATGCAAAAATAAACTCAAGAAGGGATATTGGTTGATTCACTTAACAAATAGAGGCATTTAGTAACCCTATCTTTCTCATACATCATGTTTTGCATTTTTGAAATCTTGTTTTTCTTTTATTTTGTGAATCTCTCACTCAGAATTGAACATTATCTACCAACGCTAGATTAATTAAGCATCTTACAGAATCTTTAAGCATGTGAACTCAAGATAGTAGATGTTTTTTGTTTGAACTATAGACAGGAAGACACAACATGAATCTATGGAACAAAAAGAAGACATGGTGGCACAAGTACAACAAAAATATAGATTAGATATCAATGATAATGCCACTTTATTTGTAAAAGCTAAAAATTCTTACATACGTACCCTTCCTTCAATGAAGTCCTGAGTGCCAATGTTGACCACCGTACATCCAATTGCTTTAGCAGAGTTGAGGCAAAGTGTGTGATTTTCATTCCTTTCCCAAGGATTAAGTAATCTTTTTGTATTGATTGCTCGTTCATCAATTGTACTAGGAACTGCCACATTGATGAGCTTACTGCAAGAACAAGTAATTTTTTTCTTAAAATGAAAAGTGATGTTATGAAAGCAGAAAAATGAAAAATAGCTTAGGAAATATCTATTACCAAAGAAGAACACCATCTTTTGCAATCTCAAAAAGATCATTGGTTGAAGGATCAATAGGTAGGTATCTCTTGATGAACTCGTCTTCTGCAAGATAGTTATTTATATGTGCAACATATGATGCCTTCTCAGACTCACTGATGGTGTGAAGCAAATTGGTGGTAGCAGCCTTGAGGAATGCAGAGGAGTTCTTTGCACTACTTCCTTTTCTAGTACTTGCAAAAGTTTGCAATTTTAAGTAAACCTGATAACATTATAGCACTGTCATTTGTCATTATTCAAATTAAATACTTTGACCAGTCATAGGTAAAACTGTTGTACCATAAAATAAGCCTCAATTATTTTTCTAATTTCTGTGAGAGGTAAATCAAGGGCAAGTTCAAATCGCTTACCCAGTTTGGTTGCAAAGGAACAGGAATTAAAATATTCCAAAACATGGTTACAGTAACAGTTAAACTAAATGCTCTTCTCATTTTTCTGCAAGGTGCGGAGTGGCAAATATCTTATGCCAGATTCCTGGATCTTTGTGCAATTTAAAAACCAAAAATAAAACAAATAAAAAGTCAAAGAATAAAAGAAAAATATTCTTCGGTGAATAAGAAAAGCATAATCTGATAATTTTTTATAGCTTACTTTAGAATGTGTAGTGATCAGCATTATTTCCAAATGGGAGGCTGTCAGAGCAACAATCTACTATTCCTATTTTCAAAATGTTTTACGTTTACAACAGATATCAACAGAACAGTACTTCATAGAGCTTTCTTGGACTTCAAAGCTCTACAAAGTACTAACCCACCAGCTAATATTTGATTGCCTTCTTGACAAGATAACAGAGAGCTGATCATCATGCATTGATAATTAATAGATTTGAAAATTGGAAAATTAACATCATGTCGACGGGAAGAGAGAGCATCAAAAAGGAAAAAAGAAACAAAATAACAAACAGTAACGAATAGCGAAGATAGAATTTCTAGAAAAGCTAACAGCAAACAAGACGATAAAACTCACCTTGAGAAATAATTCAAAATCGACCTCCTCTTCTGTGTTCTGATACAAACCCTGGATGAAGGAGGCTCTTTCTTCCTCACTCAGATTCTCTCCTACAACTTTCAACCTCGACATCTTGGAAGCCAAATCCCCAATCATAAGTTTCCCACTCTCCCTCCTCATGCTCATGAACTACACCAACCAAAACAATCAGCACCACCCATATATACAATTGCATGAACAACAGGGGAAAAAAAATGATGATCCAAACTTTATGGAAAAAGTAGCAAAGCGATCAGTAAAAGATAAGATTCAAAAGTTAGCATTTCAACACTTTCCTGCAAACCAAACAGAGGATCGGAAACTAGTTCCGATTCCTATTTGGAGCTCAGATTGAAACTCTAAATTAATTGCACTGGTCTAATTTGGGAGAGCGTGCACTTTAAGACAATCGAGCAGAGGCATTAGTTCAGACGGTAATAAAATTTAAAAAAAACAGAGGATCGGAACCAGAGCTTAATTCCTATTCGCAACACTCGATCAAAATCTTAAATGCAACATACCAATGCGGATTGTACGCCCTTAGATCCTCTAACAAGAAAATTCATCCGGAGAGAATACACGTGACTGCAATAACGGAAAATACCGTATGATCGGAATGAGGATGAACTTACATGAGATTTCAAGCTCCGAAGCTCGACTTGCGTGAACTGATTCTGAAGCCATGGATCTGAAACAAGAATCCCCCAGTGACCAGACATTTTCTGAGCGAAGGTGAATATGAATTATTCCTTCAGAGACTTGTCGTTGCTCCGAATAAACACAAAACCAGATGAAAATTGCAGAATGAGAAGAGAGGAGAAAAGGAAAGGGCGTGTATCGAATATCTCTATCAAACAGTCCCTTCTCTCTCTCTCTCTCTCTCTCCCTCTCTCTCTCTGCCTTCTCTGTTTATAAAAAGTTGAAGCGGTAGGAATGAAGGAAGGAGAGTGTGTGTAAGAGAGTAGGGGGAAGAAGGACCCCAACACTATGGGACGGTGTAGAGCTGTCAGAGCTGAAAGTTGTTCTGTGAGAGTGAGAGAGGGAGAATTCAAATTATTACCATAATGTCCTTGTCCTTCTCAATCCGAAGTTTCTAACACTTGGTGTGGGGCCGATTTTGCCGTTTATGATAATTTCATTTCGTTTAATTAAATGAAAGTGGTAATATAATCTTAAGTTATTAACCTAAATCCCCTCAAGTGTTTTTCAAGGGAAGTCATTTCACTTTCTAAGTGCAGCTATTCTTTGACTGGCATTTCTTTATTACACATTGGGTAGATACTTTGCAGGATGACACATTAAATTTATAACACAAACTTTTTATCTATATTAATAGTTCTTTTTTTTGGGTAGATACAGAGAAAACAATATAATAGACAAAGACAACCCCTCCGCAACCGCAAGTAAAAATACAATCAACTCCATGAAACGGTTATCCCATATGGTCAAGTTCAATTCGGTACAAGGACCAATTTTTGCTAAATAGTATCCACAATAGTTAGCTTTTTCTTTTTCTTTTTTTTTCAATAAATATATTTCACAAAATAATTTAGTTCGAGACAATATTGACTATTAAATTTAAATACAGCGAAAATTCAAATTTTAGTTCAATATTTTGTGGAGAACTAATCTTTTTCACTGTACTCAATTTTTATTGGGCAATGGTTAACTTCTCTTACTCAATACTAATATCATTTTCTTTTAGGAGTTACCTTATATCACTAATTATTAAATTAAAGATATGAGTGGTAACATCAGAAAAATAAAATAATAATAATAATAATAATAATAATAATAATAATAATAATAATAATAAGATGTAAAAATTTAAGAGAGTCAGTTTCTATAACCACTCTGCTCCCAGGTTACAAACAATTCTACATGTATTTTAACTATAATTTTTTATATTATATGTATCAACTAACATATATATATATATATATATATATATATATATATATATATGTAAGATGAATAAATTAAAAAATTAATATAATTATTAATATAAGAAACTATATTGGTTGTTCTTAATTTTATTTAATCTAAAAATATAGTAAATAAATATTGGCTTACCTTTATTACATGCCAAACCACTAGTAAATTTTTTGTATCATGCATTGTCAAGATATTTATATATTTTACAATATATAAGTTAGATTTTTCAATATTTTGATTACATTTTGAAATGATATTTAATTATATCCATTTTCTTAACTTTAGTCTTAAATAATTTTAGAGCAGTATCTTCAAATGGAAATATAATTTAAAAAAATCTTAGGTATAACTATTGTAACTGAGATTAGTTTTTGGCCATTAGAATCTTAGTTAAAATTTTGGATTTTGATTTTTACTATAATCTCACTTTGAAGAGAGCCAAACAAAAAAAAATTAATAAAATTTTGGAACATTCTATGGTAGCTAACACCGTAGTCCATAGAAGGTTTCTCTAATAAAGTATTGTAAGATAATTAACCTTACGGAATTGATAGTGTAATTGTAAAATAAATAAATAAATAAATAAAACTGTAGGTATAGTATAGAGATGCTTGACGTATAAAATTATCAAAAATGAACATCAGACGGTGAAACTAAATTATTATGTTACAGTGTTATGACATTGTGAAAAAGATACAGACAGGACTACAAAAAGAAGTAAATTACAAGAATTAGTAGAATATATATATATATATATATATATATAGATAGAGAGAGAGAGAGAGTTTGATTCATTAATTGATAAAAATTTAGAGAAATTGAGATAACATTGAAACGAGTTTAAGCTTTTTTTTCTGTAAATTTATTCCGTAAAGAATTTCTAACAACATATTCACATTTCATTAAACTATATATTCTAAGGAGAATATTAATAAGTCTTGTATCCCTTGGTTTTTTATTTAATAAAATAAACTAAAAAATTAATTTTATGAATAAGATTTCTGCACATTTCACACAGTCGCATCATGTTTGCTTGCTTCTTGGTATTTTTAGAACTAGTGAGACCTCTTAAACTACTTTTTTTTAAAATAATATTAACAATTTGGTCTATGGATCAATTGTTTAATTTATCAAAGTTTAACTTTATATATATAGATAGTTCTTAAATGTCAAGAATTTGTTAAATATTATTATTGAATGATCCTTCAAAGATAAATAAATATATAATTTAATTTTAAAAAAATAATTAGTATCAAATATATAATTTATACAAACTAACTTGTTCAACACTTAAATTTTAAAAATTAAAAATTATATATATATCCTAAACCAATTTGTATGTTTACTCTACTTTTATTGCCCTTTTTGAAGTAAGGTCACTGATTTCTTGCGAGTATAACTGAAGAGCAAGAAAAGTAAGTGCAATTTAAATATTGTTGCTATTTGATTATTTAATTAGAACACAGTGTATGATTTTTTAAAATAATTATATATTTTTTATAATTCAATAATACATATTTTTTAATAATTTTTTTACATATATTCTTTTTTTAATAAAATAATCTAATATTAAAAATATAAAAAATTACATGTAATTCTATTCCACCGTTAATGTACACTTAATTCATGCATATCTGAGAGGTGATATCTTAATAATTTTTTTTAATTTGGATTTCTTTTGCCATTAATTAATTTGTATTCTGGTCTAAAATGTATTTCACCTTTCATCATGTAAAGAACATACCCTCTATATTGACAATTTAATTTATTTAATCTTAAATATCACCTTTCATCAGGTAAGCACTAAATTGATAGAGAAATTCGTCTTTAAAAACATAGTTTAGTTTGAAGATATGTTCGTCCTAAAAGAACTGCTTAACTTCTTTCTATATTTTACAACTTTATTTTTCTTTTTTGGGGTTTTGACTTTGGAGATAATAAATGGAAAAGGTAAAGGCAGAAAGTTAAACAACAACTTTCTCTAAGACTGCATGAGGTAATGATATTAAACAGAAAGCATGTCTAGTAAATCATATTAAGAGAAGGGTAATTTAGACATTTCATACATATGGATGATTGGGCCCTTTTCATAATGTGAGGCCCGCCAATATTAAGAAGAATGCGTGCATTCAAAAACAATGCCTTCATCCGTACTAAAACGGTCTTTTACTTTTAATTTTTTACTTTTTTTTGACATGACTTAAATACAGTTATGCCCACAAAATGAGAATCCAATAAATCTGTTTTTTTTAATTTTATATTAGACTCTTTTTTTAATTTATTTTTTAGCATTAAAATCAATTTTTTGTGTAATTACATTCTTTTCAATACTTAACAGTCTTTATTATCATATTAAGAATAAAATCATATTTTTATGTTAGAACATAATATTAATTTGACTGCATTTATTGTTATATTATGAATACAATTACATTCAATGGCAAATTTAAAAATTAAAAAAAACTACAATTTTATGTTGTGTAAAAATTTAATTTATTCAATAAAAAGAAAAATGAAGGAAATTTTTTGCAGTACACATCAAATTGTTAAAATAATAGCTAGAGTATATTATTTGAAATAATAGAATCATCAAGTTTGATTTAGCCAAATTAAAAATAAAAAGTTAGTATAACTTATCATTTTAAGAATAACATTTAGTATAAATACGTGAAATATTATATAAAAAAATGTAAAAATATCACTTTAGTCTCTTAACTTTGACCATTATTTTCTATTAGTTCTTTAAATTTATTTTGTTCCATATTGGTCCCTTAACTATAAAAAAAAAGTTCCATTTTAAAAATTTTCACAAACACCATTAATTTTACGAATGAAAATTACTAATATAACTTTTACTCAATAAATAACTAAATCTCTAAAGTTGACTGCTGACTCATATATATCAAAATAAAATAAAATGAAACAATCAAATGTATGTCTTCTAACATTTAAACATACATCTTCTTCATCTTTTCACTTTCAACTCTCTCTTCTCCAATGGTTTCTTTCATGCAAAACAAAGTGTACGAAAAAGTTCAATAATCGGCAACGTCACAAGAATAGGTCAAAAGAAAATCAGGCAAGTTGAATCATTTTATTCATAAGAGTGTGTGGAATTGAGAAATAATTAAAAAAAATGGAGACCTAATGTAAGTTTATGCATTTCAGAATAAACTGTGCGAAATTTCACTCTGCTTTCCATGATTACTTCACAATTTAATCAAAGAAAGTAGAGCAAAATTTGCACACTATTCTGAATTGCATAAACTTGTAGTTGGTCTCCATTTTTTATTATTTCACAATTCCAAAATGCAGGCCAAGTATAAGTTTATGCAATTTGGGATAGGTTGTTGAAATTTCAGTCTGCTTTGTCCATTTTGTTTCAGAATTTTGCACACTCTATTATGAAAAGTAGAGTGAAATTATGCACACTTCATTCTCCACACACTGTGATGAACAACAACGCAAAATTCTGCAAACTCTATTCCGAATTGCTTAAACTTATACTTGGTATCTGTTTTCAATTATTTCATAATTTTGGACATACTCTATTCCGCACACTCTATTCTAAATAAAAGAGTCGAATAGTTTGATATTCTTTTAAACACACTCTTACAAAGTTGTCAATCATTGAACGTTTTCTCACACTTTTGTTTTGCACAAAAGAATCCTTAAGAAAAAAGAGAAGTTGAAAGTAAGAAGATGACGAAGAAGACATATTATTAAATGAAAGAAGATATGAAAGAGGATTTACTATAGTGTAAGACAGTCTTGTATGTTGTTGGTCACGGTTTTAATCATAACTAAAGACTATAAAATCGTGGCTAAAATAATCTTTAGTCATAATTATAATCGTGACTAATAGCGTGCAGGATTCTTACATGTTGTAGTGAATTTGCATGCAAAAGACATAAGTTTGAAAGCAATTCCTTGTTTTCTTTTAATTTTGATATATATATATATATATGAATGCATATTAAAACTGTTTTAGGCCTTTTTTTTTTCTCCATCAACATTAAGGTAATTAAAATCACAGGGGAAAAGGACCGTTATGCATGTGAAAATGGTAGGCTTCATTATTTTACAATGAGAGCCTTCTCACAGGAATATATATATATATGCGGCATGAAAGAGTGAATCATATTAAATTTGGTTGCTGAGAGATACTGACTATTGCAAAAAGAGAGGCCTTTAAAGCGATGATAAATGAGATGTTATTGTGGCGCCAACTGTCGTCGCTATTTCAACTATCATTCACTGCAATGGTTGTCCAACGTGCACTTTTTGCTCATTCAAAGAATATCATTTCTTTTTCTAAAAAAATAAAAGATAAAATGTAAGTAACTTTTCAGCTTTGGCTCTTCACAGCTCATTTTGGTTTACATTTCACAAATAACTCTACACTAAAACTCTTCTCATGTTAAAAGAAGCTAAGCAGAACCAAAATCCCAAATATTATTTGGTGGACTTCGACGGAATGGACGTTTTTACTTAATGTCATATGTCAAGCAAAGTATTTAGTGTATATGCGTAATTGAATTGACGTGAATCTTACATGTTCGTGAACGATCCATGTTAAACTAATGATGCATGTGTGCCAAGTAGAAGATCGCATCGCAACTTTGATTCAACACGTGTACTCTACTATGTTGAGTTTCTTTCACTTTTATAATTTATGTAATTAAAATTTTAGTTAATATATATATATACAAACATATATAAGATTTTTATTAATTTTAATTCTAATTTATATTTAAAAATAAAATTTTTAAATCTCAAATTAATTCTAATATTACTTAGTCAAAGCTTCAAATTATGCAAAAAAAAGGGGCTAATTATGAAATTTTTTATGGTATGTAGTTATTTGTCAAAATAATTGAAATTGAAGAGAATAATGTAGAAGTTGAACTTGAAAAAGTTAGTTGCTAGGTATGCACTAAAGTATAAGTGCATTTTTTTTCCGGTTGATTTGTTTTTAAATAAAATAATAAGTTAGTAAAATAAAATACTGAAAATTTATTTAAATTTTTATTTTCTCACATATAATTTAATTTTTTATATTATATTTTGTATTTTATTTTATATATATTAATATAAAACTTTAGAATTAATAATCAGAAGGTTATATATCTATTAAAGACTCTGCGCGAGCAATCCATGTTATAACTTTCACCATTAAGTCATTAGTTCGTTTTTTTTTTTTTTATGCAACAATAGTCGGGATTAAATGGAGTAATAACTTTGAAATATTTTTTTAATTTGAAAAAATGTTTATTAGTATATAATGAAAAAAATGTTGAGTTTCTCTAAAACTCGTGGCAATTGCTCATCATTTTTTATTTTTTAGACTGATATTATAATTAATTAACATAAAATTTTTATTTGTGGAAGAATCTATCTTTTCATTTATTGTTTAAATTGTAATTATGAGTAGTTGACTGGTGATTATATAAAATTATGATTATCTTTTAGCTAATGTCACATCATTTTTTCAATCTCAACAAATGACGTGTTACCTTCTCGAGCGGATAACATGAAAAACACAGCAATTTTTTTTTTCCGAATGCAGGCTTTATTTACTTAAAATTAAGTTAATTTTTTTAATTCTTTAATTTTTGTATAAATGATTTTTTTTGACCAGATAAAATAAATTAATTAAATAATTTTAACTCAAATAACACTTTTCTACTATAGAAATAAAAAAGAAAAGAAATAACAAATTCGCTAATAAATACTTTAAAAAAAAGACTTTTTACATATATATCGTCCAAAACAACGATTTTTATCGGCTGTAGCAAAGAAAGTACAATGGAGAGTTGTATGCTACGTTCGGGAAGGATGAATCACTCCCGAAAAGAAATTTATTGATTCTCTCCCAATTGATTGAACTGTAGGTGCGATGATTTATTTTACGGGCGAAGTTTCTGGTTTAAATACAGGATGGCCCAGCTGCGCCAAGGAAAAGAATAGAAGAAGCATCTGTCATTGAGATAAGAGATATCATTTCTAGTCTATCTGTTTTTATTTTTATATATATATATATATATGGAAAGTTTAAAAATCATCATATAAGAATCCAAAAATTGCAATAGAAAAGAAAAAAAGGAGGTTTGTGATTATTTTTAAATCTTTTATACTAGATAATCTAGTATCCTTATGCATAAAGATAATTAATTTGGTCGTTTTCTTTCTTTGAGAGAGATTCTTCAAGATTTACTCGGCTTGCGTATTTTGTTTTTCCTTAACTAGCTATTGTTTTATCAATTTATCGTAACAAAAAATCAATTCGTATCAATTAATCAAATTTGTTGAATAAATAGTATTAATCAAAAAAATTAGAATTTCAAATATTGAAATAAGCGTAGAATATTAAGCAAGTATAAATAGAAATTGAAAAAACAGGATTCTAAAGTTTCGAAATATTTTAATACTTGTAAGTTCAAATTTTCCTATGCTCCATTTTTATTATTTTTTTTAATTTTGTGCCTCCTTTGTAATATATATATATATATATATATATATATATATATATATATATATATATATAAATAGAATGAATTAGTATTTTACTATATAATATATATATATATATATTAAAAGTCATGAATGAATAGTATTTTAGTCTTTTAAATACATACCCTTTTACAATTTGGCTTTGCACAATTATGTAATGTTATTTTAATCATTTAAATTTGTTTAATATTATCCTCACACCTTTAATAAATAACTAACACATAGTATGGTCGTAAATATTGAATTGTCACTGACATATATTATGAAAAAATAAGTTACCGCCCAAAATGATCACATTTTCATACTTGTGTTAGTGTTTTGTTATGCTATATTTCAAGAACAATTGGATAATTAAAAATCATATTAGTATCATGTTAGACTATACGTCAATTTCTATTAGTTATCCTTCAACAGCTTCAACGTGAAGATGGTATTTAAGACTTTTCAATAAAATTAAAATACGACATTTAAATTTGAAGAATTAAAATAAGATCATGTATATTTTTATTAAAAAAATAGTAATTAATTCAAAATTTTAGGATAAATTACACTAATCTCCTTTAATATTTGATTAAATTATGTTTGATACTCTTTTTGTGTAAAATATTATACATGTGGTTTCTCTAACATTTTGATATATATTTGCGGAAATCTCGTCTCCAATTTACTTTCTATCGAAATAATTTTTTTTTTCCATAAGACTGTAATTTTAATTTTTACAAAAAAAAAGGCAATTAAATTGATCTTAAGGTCTAATATAAAAGTGTAGTTTTATTCTTAATATGATAGAAAAGCTGTTAAGTAATTCTATTATTGAAAAAAAAAAGTTGCATATTGTTCATAAGGTAAACTTTAATAACAATGAAAAAATTAAAGAAATATCAAGTGTAATATTTAAAACAAAAAAAGAGTACCAAAATTAATTTAATCAAACATCAAAAAGATAAATGCAATTTATCCTAAATTTTTATTTTCTTCTACTAATATTGTTTCAATAGTTCTCTCTCTCTCTCTCTCTCTCTCTCTCTCTCTCTCTCTCTCTCTCTCTCTCTCTCTCTCTCTCTCTCTCTCTCTCTCTCTCTCTCTCTCTCTTTCAAAACTTGATTTTTAAAAGGAGAAATTATACAGAATTGCTTTGAACTATATCCAAATTAAAATTTAAGACGAACACTTTATCCCATAGGCCATAAATTGTCACAAAAGCTGAAATGTTACATGTAAATTAAAATTAACATGTGAAAATCACATACTTTATCACGTAGTACCTTATGCATCGATCATCTTTCCCATTTTTTTTCAATTTATGATTCTTGAATTTCGTATTTATCAAAATCCATGATTATATATATATATATATATATATATATATATATATATTAATTTTAATTAATATTAAAGATTTCTTTTTTTTATTATAACTCGAGAACTAAACTACAGAGTTACATATGTAATTTTTTTTATTTTAAAAGATGGATAAGATGTCACCCTCCCCCCCACTTTTTTGGCATTGTTTTCTTTGACATAATGTGTCCACAAACGACACTGACAATTGTACAATTATTTAGACGTAAGTATGATAAAGGAGGAATCGAATTAGTTTCAACACTAAAGTTGTCAGTCCCACAAGTTAATAAATTGATTGACAATCAAATGATCGATAATAAAATTTTGTTTTTTACAAATTTATCATCAATCATTCGATCGTTGTGAAAACGGGTGGCTCTTCAATCAGTGTTGATAAGAAGAGAAGTAAAAGTATCTATGTAACCGGAAAACGGAGGCACAGTTGTGAGGCACTAATTGGAAAGAGACTTCTCACGTGGCATATTCTACTTTTTTTTTCCCAATTGGGCTTTAGTTTGGTTTGGCCATCCTTTCAAAAGCACAAAAGCAAACCAGCTCTCGCCTCTTTCACTAAAATACCCAAACCACATCCCCACATGTACATTCATATCCCTTCACAGATCTTAAATTGATTAGTCTCATTATCTTGTGCTGCCTCAATTTGAAATTATTAATTTAACAACTTTTGGCATTTATGCAAATAAAATGTTTTTAAATTCTGATTCACACAGCGACGCAAGATTGTTTTGGAAAAAGAGAATGCCAAAAAAAAGGGAGATAAAGTAGGGATAAATTTTGGATAGCAATATTAAAATTAGGGCTGGTCAAATGCAAATTGATCTAATTCTAAGCTAACAGATCCAGTCTAATTCAACTGAAATTGACTAAATAATCTGATTGGATTGGATGAAATTACGGTGAAACCAATTTTATTGGTTCTGTTGTTGCTGGGAGGTCACGAGAGTCATCTAATCCATACCAATTAACCAATTACATAATATATTAATATATTAAATTATTATATGTTACATAATATATTTTTATATTTTATATAATATATATGTAAATATATATTTAATATATTTTTTCTGCCAAGAGGCGACTAAGTCACAGAGAAAGCCTATCTTCTCAAATCCCTTAAGCCCATGTCTTTTCTCCAGCAAGGGTTTCATATTTATATTTTTTTAGAAAAAATGTACTTTATCTCCATAAACTTTATTTCATATACAAAAAATTTTTATGAACTTTAAAACTCGACAATAAATCCCCATAAAATTTTCAATGTGTGCAATTTACCTCTTTTGTTAAAAAATTCGTTAGTCAACCTAACGGTCAATACTCAGTCAGCAAAAAGTGCCCCAAACTAATTTGTCGTCTACCAATATAGTCCCCATAACTACATTATTACCAAAAATTTTTCAAAATAAAAATTTACTATCAATATAATCCCCAAAATCACACAAATATCAAAAGTTACCCAAAATAATAATTTACGACCAAAATAGTGCATGAGTTATATAATTAGCAAAAGTGCCCCAAAATAACAATTTATTACCAAAATGGTACACAAAAGTTACATAAACACTAAAAGTGCCCCAAGACTACAATTTATTACCAAAATAGTACACAAGAGTTACATAATTACCAAAAGTGCCCGAAAGGAGCTTTCTTAGGCAATATTTGATTAAATGTATTGAAGAACATTAGATGTGTACTTCATATACAGATGCCACACTAATTATTTTTGTGTACAACATTGGGTATCCTGCAACACATTTAGCAATCCATTTAAATAAGAAAGCTCTTGGTAGGCCCAAAAAAGTGAGGAGGAAAGCTGCGGATGAGCCAAAAAATCTTTCTTGTTTAGAAAAGTTGGGTCTACATTAAAATGCAGTAATTGTGGTGTAGTTGGTCACAATGCGCATGGATGCAAAAAACCAATAAACCTCGTTAAAAAGATATACAAAAAGAAGTCGAAGAAGGCAAACCAAGTCTCCGATGGTCCACTCATAGTTAGTAGTTATACATATTTTAGTGAATAACTCATAATTGGAATAATTCTAAGTTATTAACATGCTACTATTTGTGTAGGCAAGCTAATCCCGGCCTACTCAGAGCACCCAAGGAGATTGCGGTGACATCATATGAGCAAAAAAAGTCATGTGTATCAATAGTGATTGAGGCACTTTTGGTGTTTATGTAACTTTTGTGCACCATTTTAGTAGTAAATTGTAATTTTGGGACACTTTCGGTAATTATGTAACTATTGCGCACTATTTTAGTAGTAAATTGTAGTCTTGGGCACTTTTGATATTTATGTAACTCTTGTTTACCATTTTGGTAGTAAATTGTTATTTTGGGTACTTTTGCTAATTATGTAACTCTTGTGCACTATTTTAGTAGTAAATTGTTATTTTGGGGAACCTTTGGTAATTATGTGATTTTAGGGACCATATTGATATCAAATTGTTGTTTTGGGAAACTTTTGGTAATAATGTAATTATGGGACTATATTGGTAGAAGACAAATTAGTTTGGGGCACTCTTCATAATAATGTGATTTTAGGGACCATATTGATAGTAAATTGTTGTTTTGGGTAACTTTTGGTAATAATGTAGAAGACAAATTAGTTTGAGAAACTTTTCATAATAATGTGATTTTAAGGATCATATTGGTAGTAAATAGTTATTTTAAGAACTTTTGGCAATAATGTAATTATGGGGATCATATTGGTAGAAAAAAATTATGCTATGTCAACAGCTTATGTGGATTTTTTTGTTAACTGAGTGTTGACCGTTAGGTTGATTAACGAATTTTTTAACAGAATGGGTAACTCGCACACATTGAAAAGTTTATAGAAATTTATTGTTGAGTTTTAAAATTCATGGGAGTTTTTTGTATATGGGATAAAGTTTATGAAGATAAAGTACATTTTTTCTATATTTTTTTAATAAAACACTAAAAGGTGAAAAGCAATCCCAGGACTTATGATGCATTGTTATGAGTTATGGCTTATGATTTGAATATTGACAATGTTATGATGTTGGAATCAGATTTATGCTATGAATTATATTATAATGTTGGACAAAGTATGGTTTTTATTGTGGGAAATGTTTTATTTTGTCATGGAGATTATGGATGGCAATGGTGATAGATATTTCAATATCTCATGGTATCCGTTTGGGGAAAAAAATTCAATATTTATCAAATATTAAATATCGAATGGAGTACAGTAGAGCAATCAAAGTGGGCCAGTCTGACCTGTTTGGATTGGCCCGTTAGCAGGTTACTTATTTTTTTTTGGTTAAGTATAATTTTATTTTTGAATTAATTGCATAATTTTTTTACTAAAAGTGTTAATTTTATTAATTTTTACTTTATTTTTTGGAATGAAATTTAAAAATTTTGAATATTTATTTTCTTTTATTTTTTTCATTAATATCCATCAATTTTTTTATTCTTGAAAATAAAAATAATATCACTGACAATAATTTAATATCAGATCAACAATGTTTCCATGGTATAGAAAAAGCCTGGGGGCTTATCCGAAGCTCTAAACCAAGAAGATCAATGGCATAAACAGTATGATTGGGGCCAGTGTCTTGATATTCCTGAAAGAACCTGAAACTTGTAGGAAAATATATTCAATTACTTATCTAATTCAAATGGTACTCTCGTGTAGAAAAAATATTTATAAAAAAGCCTTCCTCCATCTCGCCATATTTCACATTTAAAACGGACAAAGAATCATATATTAAGTGGACATGCAGAGAAAAGCCTAAATTATAGTTTCTTTTAATGAGAATATATGGAAGAAAAAAATTTTCCGTATCACGTAGCACATATAACAAAGTATTGCCTATGCAGGACTGGTTTTGACTTTTGAGTATGTTTTGAATTTATTTGCAAGAAGCTTTTAACACTGGGATTACTTCAATAACCTAAACAACAGATACAGAACACAGGCCAGTTGAGCTCAATGAATTAATTTCAGCCTCTTGTAAATCAAAATTGGGCTTTTCAAAAAGTAGAAAAAGACTCTCATAATGGCCACATTAAGGGACAAAGCACAAACACTAGAAGCATTTTACAGAGTGTGGCAGAGGCTACATGAAATGAAATGAATGAGAATGATGTGTTTGTATAATTGTAAGAACGGGTTGGCGGGTTAGCCGGCCTAACCTGCGAGTTAAGTAGGTCGGGTCAAAAAATAGGTCTTATTTTTCAAAATTCAGCTCACTTAAAAAGTAGGTTAAACGAACTCATTCTATCAAACTGAGCCTGTTTTGACAGCGCTAAAGTACGGATAGTAAAAAATAAATATTCATAAGATATTAGACAGATGCAATATCTAATATTTGTCTAATGATTATTTATATAATATATATATATTTATAAATTATAAAATTTCAATATATAAATTATTATATATTATTTATATAATACTTGTTTAAATAATATAAATTTGATAAATTTAATATTTTTGTTGGATGGATATGGGTCATCATTTATTTAGGTACCCAATAACCAATTTAGAGAATCTAATATCCATCATGCAACAACTTTTAAGATATTTTGAGATATTTCAAATATCAAGTATTTTTTATATTGAAAAAATGGGCGAGTGCCTTCCCATTATCATTCCTAATTGAGATTTGGGGAGACAATTTATTGTTTGATTTTAAAAATTTTTTAACACTTTTTTCTCCAAAAAACCGTCATTTGATCCAATTTAAACCCACTATAATTGTATAACATTGATTTTGATTTATATAAAATAATCGAATTGATTGAATGTGGATTAGATTGGTTGACCAAGATGACCAAATCAATCCAATTCAAATCGATGAACACATCTAATTAGTTATATTAAGAAATATCTAGATTAAGAAAGATCTAGGCGATGGTAGGAGTATGAGTAGTTTAACAAATAATCATATTAAGAAAAATTCAATAGTCTATATTGACTATATACAACAAGGGCACAAAAAAAAACTAAGACATAAAACAAAAAAAGAAAAACTTTCAAAGAACATCTAATTCCTATCAAGGGATCTAGAGAAAAAAGCATACATCGATTTACAAATTAAATGATGCAAATCAAGGTATATCACTGAAATTTCTGAAGTCGTTTCATCTATCTTTTCTCGAATCATATTGACAAGTGTTTGTACGTTTTGACTAATAATGAATTCTATTTTCTCTACAATCACTCATAGCCCCGAAGCTCTCTTAAAAAATTAAAAGCCAAACAACACACTTGAAAGAGAAAAAATACAGAAAGAATAGAAAAATCACCACCCGAAAAAAAAATTACTTAGAGGAGACAAAAAGAAATCATCACCTAAAAAAGATCTATTCGAAAAGAACGAAAGGAGGATGAAGAGGGGTGGTGGCTGGCCTCCTCCAAACCGCCATCACCCACCACCACCGGAAAAAAACCCAAAGGATCTTCTTTGATGGAGAGAAGGGAGAGAACTTGCCATTATGGGAGGGTATTGGTGGAAGTTAAATCACATAGTTTTAACCATTCTAAAACTACTTGTGCGCCAAGTCACGAAAGCAGGTCCTTTGTGACTTGATGCATCCACGAAAAAGAGTTAGTCTTTTTTTTAAATGGTTAAATTTGAATGTTTGACTAAAAAATCAGTGAATAAAAGGCGCATGAGACGATAAATCAAATGCACATGACACTCGGTTTGACGGCTGGGGAACGCGGGTCGTTTAGTCAGTAAAAATTGCAAAAAACAGCAGAAATTTTACATATATGGGGGAATGAAATAAGCATGCTACAATACACAAATAAGAAAGGAACACACTGCATCAGAGATGGTGAAGGGAGAAAAGTGAGCCACTGAATGGGGGATTAATATTATAGTCTGATTGAAAATTCAAAGATTTAGCTTCAAAACTTCATAACAATTAACAAAGCTCATACACTTCTGCCGCCACTTGTATTTTCTTCGCTTCTCCTACACACTCTTCAACCTCTTAGGCCATTTGTTTTTATTTTTTTAAAAAAATTAAGATGATTGAATTTAAATACATATATGATTATTAAGATATTGTTTCTAAATTTAAATATTAAATGATTAAAACTATTTATTTTTTCAATATCTGAATACATATAATTTATAGATAAAATTATATTCAAATAAATTAGTAACTAAATATTTCTTGTTTATTATTATCTTTATTATTATATAATATTATAAAATTTGTTATTCATGTTTTTATTTTTTATAATTTAAAATCATTTTATACAAATATTAATATGATTTACATTTGTTATATTATATATAAAGTTTCACTTATATAATAATAATAATAATAATAATAATAATAATAATAATAATAATAATAATTGGTTTACTTAGTTGAAACAATCTCCTATATTCAACAAGATATATGTTTGAATATTCTCAAAAGTTTTTTTAATATTTAAATAAAGCAACAGACTCAAGATTATATCTTAATAGTTTTCAAGCTTGTCCCAATATCTAATTTATTCAAATTTATTAAGATCTCTTAATAAAAAACAAACAAACAAACAAACACACTCAATGATTTGAAAGAATTAGATATAGACCTCCATTAAAGGCAAACAAATGTTTCCTTAATTGTCTTATAACTTACGTTATGTACGAATTATAATGAGTCTTTTGATTTATTGACTTGTTATTAATTGACATTTCATTTGTGACATATTTATGATTTAAACTTATAAAATTAAGTATCTTATTTGTGTTTTAGAACATATTTATGATATTTTTATTATAATTGTGAATCTTATAATTTGATACAATTTACAATTCATAATTTATAATTGAGCTTAGCGATTCATGATTTAAATTGCGATTTGATACCTATGCTTTAATTGAAAAAATACAATTGTTCAAATTTGATCCTTAAAAATATTAAATGTTTCATTCTAATATTTTTGTTGCTAAATTGTAAAATTTATTATATCAAACATGAAATTTTTCATTGCCATAAATTCTTTTGAGAAATAAAAATATGAAATGAAGACAAATATAATTTTTGTCAAAAAATAAATTAAATGAATTATAATTATTCAAAAATTAAATGGGTAATCTACTCTTAAATTCAAAGAAAAGAGTAGACAGCTTGTTTTGGACTGATTTGCCACTTCCCTAATGGTCTTTTGCTTCCTGATTTTAGTGATTCACATCAAAATGATCAACTTTCTTATCGTATTAACCAGTCAAGGTGCCTTTTCAGCAATAGTGAGTCAGCAATCATAGTGATGGTACAGAGAGATGAAGTAAAAATAAACTAAAATCCCAATAGGTAACAGTACAAAAATAGTATTTTGGTTGTCTTTTGTTTCTTGTAGATTTTATTTTGATTTTTTATATTCTACAAGATTTATGTTGGTTTTGTATATTTCAAAATTTTACTATTTTATTCTTTTTTATTATAATCGTTAGTATAATGAAATTAATATGTCATCTTTTAAATTTTGACATAATCTATCAACATAATTACTTATTAGATATTAATATTCTACATGCAATTTTTAAATTATCCAAAATGCCCACTTCCTCCCTTGTGTTGTGCGTTTTCTTTTATAGAAATTTTGGACATTTGAAAATTACCCATGAAATATTAATATTCATTTAGTAGCCATATTGATAGGTTATGTCAATATTTAAAAAATGATGTATCAAATTCATTATATAAACTAACAGTTCTAATAGAAAATGATCAAAGTAATAAAATTTCAAAACACGCTAGATCGATATGAACCTTCTGAAACATAAATAACCAAAATAAAACCTAAAACAAATATAGAAGACTAAAATGTCATTTTTGCCTTAATTTTATAAGGTTGAGTCTCATTTCTACAATATTAAACTAAAAGTTTTTGTAACGAAAATGTGGGGCTTGAGAACACAGAAGGCGTGGTTCAAATTCAAGCGAGTCGGTGATGGTCACAGTGTAGTGTTATGTTGTGTCGATTGATATTATATTGTGAATTGATTTTTGCTTTACCCAAAAGGCAATAACTAATCAAATGTTCTCAAACACTCTTAAAAGAAAGAAAAAGGCAAAGGGTTTTTGGGTATAAATAATAGAAGCAACAGCAGCAATCTTTGCTGTTTTTGCTTCTGCTGCTCAGAACACTGAGAATCATTTCTGGGTCCCCTACAATTTCTCAACCTCAATCATATGTGTCGCAATGATACTGCGAGTGCATCAAATATATAGTTGGTAGCCTATATATATATATATATATTACAATCATACTGCTCAGTGTGTCAAACATGTAGGTAAACTGGTTTCTCACTTACTCATTTTCAATTTTGAATTTGTTTTATGAATATAAAAAAAAAAGTTTTTAAATTTAAACCGTTTATTTTATATTAGACAGCCTAAATCCAAAAAAAAACAAGTATAAAGAAAAAAAAGTTAAATCTCTTGATTTAAATTGTTCGATCTAGAATAAGTTTAACTTTATTCAAACTAGATGAACTTATCAATACAAGTAGTTAAGGACTTTACATATATCTCTTTATTAATATGATATTGTCCATTTTGGATCTAAACTCTCATGAATTTACTTTTGAGCATTACCCAAAAATATTCATACTAATAAAAAATATCAACTATATTTATAAACTCATAATCCTTCTTAATTTTAATCAATGTGAGACTCTATTCGGACATCTAATAGTTAACATAAAAATGGCTGTGGTATATGTATGAGAATGGGGCCTTGAGACACATGGTTTTGCAGTGTTGCTAAACTGGAGGATGGATGCCTCATGATTGCTTGCTGATTTGGGGCATCACTGCCTTTCATCTGCTTTTATCATTACACATCTGATTAGTGATTACGAACGCCTTCTCATTTCTCTTATTTTCACTCCACATTTGGTTCCAACTATGAAGCCAATTTTTCTTTTCCTCTTTACTTTCGCTCTGCATTCAATTTGAGTTCAATTCTTTCCATTATATAAACAATTCCAGAACTACTGATTCAAAATTCAGTGATTTGAAATGTTCTAGGTTGTTGTTCTCAGGGAAAATATTGTTTTGGTAATGGAAATGAGGCTCTAACTGGATAATATACAAGAAAGGTTGTTAGTTTAAGAGTTTATATATATATAAAAGGACTAAAATTTTATTTTGGTCCCTCGCAAATGTTTCTTTTCTCAATTTGATCCCTCATAAATTTTTATTCTCAATTTGATCCTTTTGGTCCCTTATATATTTTTATTCTCAATTTGGTCCCTCGTGGATTTTTATTCTTAATTTAATCCTTTACATATGCCTTTTTTACAATTTGGTCCCTCACAGATTTTCACTCTTAATTTAGTCCCTCACATATGCCTCTTTTTACAATTTGGTCCCTCACAAACTTTTATTCTTAATTTGGTCCCTCATAGATGCCTCTTTTCCTTTTTTTTTTAATTGTTGGTCAAGAGTCCAACAAAATAAGAGATTTATTTAAAGAAAAATACATTGCACTTAACGATTTATGTTAATGAGTTTACTATAAAATTAATACTTTAGTTAAATTATTTAATGGAAAGTGTATGGAGGGACCAAATTGAGAACATTTTAATTTGAGAAGGACCAATTTAAGAATAAAAATTTGTAAGGGACCAAGAAAAGGGGCATCTATGAGTGACAAAAATTGAGAATGAAAATCTATGAGGAACTAAATTGGAAAAAAAGCATCTATGAGGGATCAAATCGAGAAGAGAAATGTGTGAGGGACTAAATTGAGAAAAGAGACATTTGTAAGTAACCAAATTAAAAATAAAAATGTGTGAGAGACAAAATTGAGAAAGAAGACATTTGTTAGGAATCAAAACAAAGTTTTAGTCTATATAAAACTAATATAAGGGGTATTTAAAAATTTATTGAGTAAATATAGATTTGAAGAAAATTGATTTTCATAATTAATTTTGACCATATTTTACATGAACGTGATTTATATTTGAAAATAATTATCAGAAAAGTGACTTTGGAAAATAGATTTTGTTTGGATATTGGTTAGCAGAAACACTTTCGAATGTGTAATTACCAAAAAAAGTATAAATATTATATTCTTTTATTTCATTTATCCTTATTTAATTTCTATCATATGAACATGTAATAAAATAAATTATATTAATGTTATAATGATAATTTTTTAACTATTGATACTAATATTTGATTAAAAATATACATTTATTGTAAAGACCCATAATTTTGTTTCATGATAACTAGGAATTTTTTTTAAAAAATAGGCATTAACAAATACTAAAATAATAACAATATTAATATTAAATAATAATAATAATAACAGGAGTCATTGTCCCAAAGTAATCTTCCTTCTCCCAGGTAGAGACATCGTCTTAGATGGAGTCATTGTCTTCTCTTCGTCCCACTTCGCTGTCAACCTCCTCTACTCTCCCCTTCTTCTCCTAGATGGAATCATCGTCACAGGCTATCACTCAGGCTATCGGGGTCATGAAGCCAGGAGTCCCGCGCCCCTGCTTTTCTTTTTAGCAACGGTTATAACCGTTGCTAAAATTCAAAAAAACATTACTAAACTTAAAATATCACGAAACATGAAAACCATTGCTAAAATTAGCGACATTGATATTTTAGCAACGGTTTTGTGAACTTTAGCAACGGTTAAAACCGTTGCTAAAAAGAAAAGAGAGAAAAGCAGGGGCGCCGGACTCATGAAGCCAGTCATCATCACAGGCTATTACTTAGGTTATTGGGTTACGAAGGATCTGACTTCATGACCCAACAGAAACATCACGTAGGCGACGCCAGAGCGGTACAGCTCGCCATTCCCAGTGCCAATAGTACCACTCCAGCATTGACCAATGAGAAAGGAAGTCAAAAATTAGGCAAACTTGCACAAAGTCTAAATGACGAAAAAACAAAGCATGAACGGTAGCAGAGAGGGAAGGGTAGCAAAGGAAACAAGGAAGGATCTACGACCAACATTCAATGCCTCAAACTGCAATTATATCCAGAAGCTACTCCAACCCATGATGACTGAAACTTAGGACCTGTTTAGTTTGGATATTTCCTATTTTCATTTTCACTGAAAACAAAAAATGGACTTGAAAATGCGTTTGGTTGAGTTAATTGAAAACGTTTTATTGAAAACTTTTCTTAAAATATGCTTCAATCTGAAAACACCAAAAAAATATTTTTCGTATTTTAAGAAATATATTTCAAGAAATGAAAACTGAAAATAAAAATAAAAAATATTTTCATAAACCAAACAAACCCTTAGGTTTTGAGATTGAAATTGATTATGAAGTCTCTTTCGCCCACTTAGCCAAACACTTTCATTTTCATGCAACTATGAGTTTGGAAGGTCAAATGTGCGTTGAACTTCTCTCATCGCTCAACCAAACATGCTTATACTCTTTTTTTTTTTCCGAGTAGACAGAGAAGGCAAAAAAATAAAAAGAACAAAATTACATTCTAATAAACGTAGAAAAGTGAGCGTAGTCTGTCTGTAGTCCTAAAAGGGTTTGATAGTGAATATTGATTTTAACAAGATTGTTAGCACATTGATTCATTTCTCTAAAAAAAAAAAAATAGTTGATTCAAAAGTTGCCAACCTCTTCAAGAAAATGTCTTATTTTAATGAATTTTTTTTGGATAAATAGATTCCTAAATTGTTTTTATTCTCACAATTATATTAGTTAATTTGTATAAATTTTTGTAACTTCAAACGAAGACTTTTACCAATCTTCAGTTCGACTATAGATTTTTTGACGTAATTGTAAAGTGTAGTTTATTATTTTTTACTTTTTTTTATCTGCATTCTTAACATCCAATTCTAATTAAACAAATTATTTTACATTAAGCTAACGAATATTTGAACGTCTGCACCCTTTAAGTTTGTGCGTAGGTGTGATGACACCACAACTTATGACATATTGGGTTAGTGAGAACTACATTGGTTTGGTGGTACTTTTTCTTTAGACTTATATTGTACTTAGTTGACTAATTTATAAGTTTATTAAAAGTGTTTGGTAAATGAAATTATTTCAGTAATTTATAATTTATTTTGAAATATTACTTTAAGTAGCTTATATCTTCTGTATTTTTTTTTATCTTTGTTATTTATGCAAATATCCATTATACCTTTATTGTCATATTCATTATATCCTTATATATAAATATATAATATATATCTATATATAATAAACTATATAAATATTATATATATATACATATTATTTCATATATATAATGTAATAAAATATATAGATATTTAATTAATTTATATATATATATATAATAATTTAAATTATTTTAATTAAAAAACTAAAATAATATGTTTATTTGTATTATTTTGGTATTATAAAATATATATCATTTTATGTCATTTTACATTTTTCAGCTACTTCAACAGCTACTTTTACCAACCACTTTTAATTCAATAAGCTATCTTATAAGCTTTCAATTTTCAGTTATAAGTTTTTAGCTAAAAATTAGCTTATAAGCTTTCAGTTAGTTTATAAGTTGTTTTTACCAAACACACCCTTAGGTTATATTCGGCAGGATATATAAGCTAGTTATATTTTATTTGATTATCTTATAACTTATTTGACTAGCTTATAAATTCGTTAGAAGTGTTTGGTAAACAAAATTATTTTAGTAACTTATAACTTATTCTAATATGTTACTTTAAGTAGCATATAACTTCTATTTTTTGTTCTTATTTTACCCTTATAATTTTTTCAGAATACCCATTATACCCTTAATATAGTACCCACTATATTTTCAAGAATTACGATAATTTTATTTTAGAGAAAATAATTTTCTCATCTGTTTAATTTTTGTATGCTTGTTGGTACATATTGTTGAAAATGTGAATTTTTATTTATAAAGTGCATAAATTATGAGATATGATGGATGTTATGATATGAAATTTATTCCTTGGATAAAATATGGCTTGAATATAAGGGGATTTGAAAAAAAAAACTGGGAGAAAAATAATGTTAGAAAATCCCTTTAAGGACTATTTTGAAAAGGACAAAAGTGAAAAGAAACTTAAAGGTTTAAGAGAAAGAATAATTTTTCCTTTAGTTTTCAATAGTAACGACGAATGCCGCCTCGTACAATAAACTGAATTATTAGAAGTGTCATTTTCATAAATAGTAAATTGAATATTTTATTAGTGCATAGTATCAAATAGTACCCTTGACTTTTCTTATAAATAGGCCCTTCCATTTCACTTCTAAACTCACATCTTCAGTTTCTCTTCTCTCCTCTCCTCAAAACTTCTCTTGTTCCGACGTTAGGGCTCTGAGATTCTAGGTCTTTCTTCCTTAGCCTAGATCCAAGGTAAGAATACTATATCCCTTTTCTATGCCTTTCAGATTTTAAAAGTTATTTTCTTAAGTATGCTCTGTGGTTGCGGCTTTGGCTGATCTTCCACATCAGAAAAACTGTCCTTAGCTACCTATATGTTGTTTTGATTCTCTGATTACCGAAATAGAATGTAAACTGTGAAGAATACATGTCTAGGAAAGTTTTGGCTAAGGAAAGACATGGTTCTTAAGTGTATCTATTGTGACTCTCCACTCTTTCCTGAAAATTTACCTGGTGTACTCTTTTACAGATTGTATTCTCTATTTCTGGTATGAATAGTACCTATATGTATGAATAGTAACCGTATGTATGAATAGTAATCATATGTATAAATAGTAATAGTATGTGTAAATAGTAACTATATATATAAATAGTGATTGTACGTATGAATAGTAATTATACGTATAAATAGTATTTTGGTACAAAAGCAACCCATACTTTCTATATCTGATCTTTATGAAAATCTCCGTAACGAAACCTGAAATCCAGCTACGTACTTTTCTTTGTAGCAACTCGGAAAAGTGACTTGGATACGGAATCTATGTGAGTGGATGACCTTGCTAACCGACTTTATTTACTTTTATTCCAAGTATAATATAAATTCCATCTCATATCGCAATTAGATTCTTTATTTATTGATGATTGCTAGATAATGAAATTTATTATTGATTTAAGATTATATTGATGAGAATTATGAATTGAGTATATAGAATGGTTGAGGGCTTGACCCAAGATACCAATGCATGGAATTATACACATAGAATGGTTGAAGGCTCGACCCAAGATACCAATACATGGAATTATACACATGGAATGGTTGAGGGTTTTATTTCCCAAGATACCAATGCATGTAATGATTGGAAATATAAGTGGAGACTGAATTCTTGAACATAAAATACAAAGGTATAGAAACCCTGAATATAAAAATAACTATTCTTATTGTGATTATGATTCTGGTATTTGTACTTGTGACATATTTATTATTGCACAGTTATTTAGTCACTGAGTTTTGATGAACTCACACTCTTTATGAACATTTTTTTAGATACAGTGGATAAGAACAAAGGGAATCCGCAAGAGGAATAGTATTCTATGAGGATACTTTCCACGTTTTTTGGAGGGTTTATGAATCCAAAAGCTTAGGAATGCTCTGTAATCTCTATAGGTCACATAGGCTTGGAAAATAATATCATATTGTAAGATATTTGGTTTGTGTTTACTGTTCACTATGTTGAACTTTTATATGTATAAATATCTTTCTTGAAAAATTGTGTTATGCATTAGTATTGATCAGAGATTTTATAGGATACCATAGGGGTATACCCTCTAGTTTAAAGAATTATTCACATGCCCAAATTTGAGATGTGACACTTAAACTTATTATAATCTAATTTTCAAATTTCTTTACTGTAGTCCCGTCATTTTTATCTTTAATTAAATTTATATAATATATATATATAATAAATTATATATAAATATATTACATACTTTATTTTTATTTTTTAATTAAATTCATATATAAAATGTATTTTATTATATTTATATATAATAATAATAATAATATATAATAAAATATCTATAAATATATTACATATAATAGTTTAAAAATTAAAAACTGATATGTTCATTTGTATAATTTTGGAATTATACAATATTTGTCATTTTATGTCAGTTTATATTTTTCAGTTACTTCAACTGCTACTTTTACCAAACATTTCTATTTCAACAAGCTAGCTTATAAATTTTCAGTTATAAACTATCATCTAAAAAAAAACTTATAAGTTTTTATCTAGCTTATCAGCTAATTTTATAGAACAAAGCCTTAATTGTATACTTCACAGCTCTTTTTTTTCTTACAAACTATATTTGTTTTTTAATTTATAAATTGTTATTTATGTTAATTTTTTATTTAATTTAGTTAACGGCCTTGAATGTCATATTAAGTTTAAAATAGAGAAATATGTTATACAAAAAGTTAATTTATCTGACAAAAAATAAATTAGAAAATAGATTTCTGCATAATGTATCAAAATATTTGGAAATACTTATTTAAAATAAGAGGAGTTTCAAGTATTATTTAATCAAATTGACATAATTTGATATATTATTTCCAAAACTTCTCCAAAAATTTATATTATAAAAATAAAAATAATTATTTCACCCAAAAAATAAAAATAATTACTTCACCCAAAAAAATAAAAATAGTTAAATTGATATTAAATTGTTATATAAAAGTATGATTTTACTTTTGATATGACAATAAAATTTTTTAAATAATTTTATTTTTAAAAAATCCCTAATGTGTTGAAATTTATCTTGAATATTAGAAAATATTTTAGAAGTTAAATGTAATTGTAAAACAAAAAGATTATTGAATATAATTTGATTAAACTTTTTAAAAATAATTATAATATGGGAACACTATATCTGCCTATTTCATCTTTCTCAAATTAAAACCGAACCCATTTCCCCTTTCAATGTTCTGTACAACACTGTTTTGATGCAATTCATTAACCTACTCATTTCTGAAAATGGGTAAAGTGTTTGTTTTTATCTAGACTCATAAATTTTATTTTTAATGGTCTAAATTTTAAGTAGTAATTTTGATATTTTAAAAAAAAAATTAAACATGAACTGTTGGATCTGAAATCTAATAGTCTAAATAAGGATAAACATCAAGGACCTATTTAAAAGAACTTATTTTGAGTTTATCTAGCTTATCTTATGGCATAAGTATTTATGCACGTATTTGAAAAAACTAGAAATAACTTATGTCATGCTAATAAGCTATTTTCAGCTTATTTTCATAAGCTCTCCAGAATAACTTATGAAAATAAGTTAAAAATAACTTATGTGAAGTTTATCCTCACAAAATCTTCAATTATAGAAATAACTTATATATAAACGTTTATATGATAAGTATTTATTCCATAAGCACTTAAATAAATTGTTTACCCAAACAGAGTCTAAATATGTTTCTTATACAAGCCAAACTTCATCGTAGCTTTCTCAATAAAGTCCCACAGAAATTTATGAAGGGATTAAATTTATTTACAATTTTTTATATATTTATTATTAGGTCTTTACTGAACATAAAATGTGTAAAAAAATTTAAAAAAATATATAACTATTTGTAAAAATCTTAAATTTTTAATTAAAAACTTAATAATAAAAATAAAAACAATTGCACCTAAGTTTTTTCTTTTATCATCAACTTTGTTTATCTCTTAATGGCCAATAATGAAGCATTAATGCTTGACCATTTTATTGGGTTTGGCCATTTTGTTGTAAATCACAACTATGCGGTGATGGCTTCATGTGATGGCAGGACTATGCGATAACAGACGGGCTTGAATATGTCTGTCCACACTGTAGCATTTCCAATTTCATAAAGAAATCACTGAAAATTGCAAATGGCTATTGACGACTCTTGAGGTAAGTGGCTCAAGTTTCACTTACCCTTTTTTGTTTTTGTTTAGCCGTCGTTGAGATTAGGGATGTAAATAGTGTATCTTTATATAAATGTATTTATATTTGCTATTTTCATATAAACCGTAATCTAAAATATTATTCTCATTTTCAAAGTTTAAACAAAATATCTTATACTGAATTCAAACTGCTTCCATCATACAAGGAATACTTACTGCTCTAATTACAGATGTTAAATATGGTTTTTTAAGGTATTAGACCAATCCCATTATTTTTCCCCAAGTAAAATAAAACAGTTTTCGCATAGTCCTCCCTAGTAACAATACCACGGAGGATGGTATGGGGATTCCAGTAGGTCCACAAGAGTCGCCAAATATGGACAAGAATGAATAAAGACGCCGATAAATTTGATAACATTAAGAGAAAATGTCCCATTCAAATATGTTGAAAATGTCCCATTTTGAATCTAACTGCTTAATATGATAATTGTTTTCAGTACAACCATTAACATTGAATATATGTCTGTTTTCCTAACCATATTTGATGATGATCTTTAATCTTTTAACTTTTACACGTCGTAACCTTACTTAACATCTTGTAGCACTCGGGTTAATGACAAGTGATATTACAGACTTCCAGAGTCAAGATACACTTAACAGGAACCACCACTAATACATTTGATATCACGTAAAGCATTATACAAACCGAATTAACAGCTTGTGAATTATCAATCACAACCTCATTAAATACTATAAATTATAATAATTTAGGAACATCGATAAATAGTATTTCAAATAGAATCATCATTGATACTCTTGGAATAACTTCTAAAGGACAATCGATCCACAGCTTTATATGAATGACATAGGTATGAGTGTTAGTGGCAATCTTAATATATCTGGAAGTTTACAATCACCATTAACTTCCTTATTAGGCGTATTAAACTACAATGTTAATTCTAAAGCAAGTACTATTATAGGCTAAAGCAATATTTTCATATTAAATGTTACTTTCATTTCTTTAGAGATAGTTTTCTGTTTCTATCTTTAAGCTATACAGAATACAATATTTTTTATGATACAGTCACAGAATTCATTATTGTTTATATAATCTGCTTCTACTTTCTCTTTAGTCTTAACAGTTTTAATTTTAAGAGTTCCAACATAATTTGTTTGTTGTCTTCGTATCTATTTCAGTCCTTTCACTGCTGGTAGATATCACAGCCTTGTGATTGAAAAGGAGAGTTTTCCTCATAAAGTAATGAAACCATACTTTGATAACCCAGCAAATAATATGGAAGCACAATATCATTATATCAGTACAACTGAATCTACGATTTCTCCACTTTGTCGTTAATAAAAATAGAAGCTGCAAATTAGTTAAAAAAAAAATTGCTCACCTGTGCCGGCGCCGGAATTGAACGGACGGCGAGAGAAAGAGATTAGATGGACGACGAGGGGAAAAGATTAGAGCATGAGAGAGACCGTTGAGCGAGTGCGACGCCGGAGTGAGACCACAGACGGCAGCGACAGTCGACGGACGGTACGGCAGCGACAGACGGATGAGGAGGAAGGAGCTTCGCCTGCGACTAGGGTTCGTTGGTTCTCCAAATGATTAAAATTAAAATCATCCCATTATTAAAAAAAAAAAGTTACCTGGGCCGGGTGGAAAAATTTTGGGTAAAACGGGTTGTTAATTGTAAAATTTGACTCATTCTAAAAGTGCGTTAAACAAGTCTAACTAAATAAGTTAAGTCTATTTTAATAATTTTATTTTATTGGTGGATGGTCGGCCCATTTTGCAATTAATGGATTATTTTGCTAATTGATTATATTATGGTTTGTATTTTTATTTGGACAAAACTTATATATAATTTTTTATACCTTTTTTATTAATTTTTTTATTAACAATAAAATGTGTAAATAACTCTTTAGAAGAATTAATTATGTAATACTGAATTGTAAAAATTATATCATTATTTTTAAACGATCATACATTTAATATGTTTTGATTATAGACATATATACTTGTTATATTTTAATTGAAAATTTTAATAAGAAATATATAATGATTTGCACATAAATTTTCTTCTTCTTATTTTACGTTTTACAATCCTAAGGGTTAGGTTACATGCAGAGTATGAATATTTTACAAGGTGTTTGGTGCCTCTTACGGACTGGGGGGATGGAAGGAGAGAGTAAGGGAGAAAAAAAGAAAATAGCGAAAAATTGTTTAAATTACTCTCCTTAAAAACATTAAGCTTCTCTCTCTCTCTCTCTCTCTCTCTCTCTCTCTCTCTCTCTCTCTCTCTCTCTCTCTCTCTCTCTCTCTCTCTCTCTCTCTCTCTCTCTCTCTCTCTCTCTCTCTCTCTTAAGTTGGATATTTTAGTAAATTACGCAATTTCCGTTCTCTTTCCCTTTTTTTTTTTCCTTTTCTTAATACCAAATACATTGTTAGTGAATTGATGTTAATATTCCCATTGAATATGATTTTACTTAAAATTTGAAGATTTTTCATAGTGTTTTAAGGCTATCGGTGGGATGCAAAAAATGTTTTTAATTGTAAAATGTTAGATTAATTTCAATAATGATTTTAAAGATTATAACATCATTTGAAATATTAAGAAATATTTTTATAATAAAATTACTTAGATTTGACATTTACGTAGTTTTCTTAAAACTTGCAATTTAGATAATAATATTACAATAATTAAACATACATGAGATTAAATAATGCAGAGTTTAAATGCAGTGCAGGGATTCAAATTACATTGGAAGCACCACAAAAACAAATAATAATAATAATAATAATAAATATAAAAGTAAAATAAATAACCAGAATTAAAATTTAGATTTATGAAACCCACCTTCTCTTGTCATTTCCAACCCTAACTTAAACAACCCATTAATTTTCATGATGTAATGGATGCAGATGGGGTTGGTTCACGTTGATTTAAGTTATTCAAAACTTAAAATTTTTTAATGTAAAATTTTCATTTCAAATCATGTGAAATAGTATTTTTGAACTAGATTAATCAATGCTGTAAGAACTGTACACATTCATGGTTCAACTGGCTCGATTACATTAATCAAAGCATAATGAGTTTTTTAAGTATTGGAATTTTCCCAAAAAAAATATTGATAATTAACCCAAGTTATCAGACTGGAATATTTAATGGCCAAGTTAGTATTGAGCATAGAGCTATTGTCAATAATGGTTGAGGGGGAAAATATCCATACTCTACAGAAAATTAGCATCTTAGATGGATTATAGACAAGTTGAGATTGTAATAATTTTTATACTTGAAAAAAAAAACAGTAAAAATTTAACATTCCACTCTTCTACATATACATCTTAGATGGATTATAGACCAGTTGAGATTGTAATAATTTTTATACTTTAAAAAAATAACAGTAAAAATTTAACATTCCACTCTTCTACATATATTTTAATTTCTCTCTTATACTATATAATTTTAGTTTATTTTATTTAAATATCTAAGTATCATACATGAATTTCGAACCACTATCTAAAAAACTTCAAAGCTATATAATGCATTGATACAAAGTAAAAAATATTAGTATAGTTTTTTCCCCTTATATACGAGGAGAGTAGCAAATGATTTTTCTATTAGCTCATTTTCAATTTAAATTTTGCAATTATTGATATAAATAAAGAATGAGAAGTTAAATAACTCCTTAATGCTCCAATTATTTTTTTTAAAATACCAAAAAGATTATATTTTTATGAAAGCAAATTAAAAAATTAACAAGTACTCTAGCGCATGCAAAGCAACTAGTGTGTGTATTATTAAGTTTAACTGTGGTCATATTAGCAAATCTTGAATAACTAACACTATCGATTTAATAACAGTCCAATTTTAAAAAAATTGATATTTATCCCCATATCAACTGGTAGACAATTAAATATTGAGTAAGAAAGATTTTATAATAAATGGAATACGACTATCCTTCATTAACCATGCAAATTGAAGATCAACACTAGATGGCAATAGACAGGTACTCGTTCAATTTTTTTTTTTTACTATCCAATTTTGTGTTTGCCTGAAATATTCAATATCCAAAATATCAATATCCATTTTGTACTCATTCAATGGATATTGTACATTTTATTTCAGACGGATACCATTGAATATCTAAAATATCTATGACCATTGCCATTTCTTTTCTTTTTTTTTTTTGATAGAATGACCATTGCCATTTCTTAATCAACAGAACCGTGATAACTGCCCCAAAATGTAGTTTTTTGGCAAGAGACAAAGGCAAATGCAGTCATGGAAGAAGGCAACTGTAGAATGTAGAGACCACCCATCATCTTGTGTCAAAGAGTTTACAATACTAAAACTCTATTCCATTTGTAATGCTATCTATAATCAACCTAGCAACAATCTTGTGGCAGCATGAGGCTAAAAAACACAATGGAGTGGGTCATCCCACTTCACTTTATGTCATGAACAAAGAAGGGATCAGCTAAATGCTATCTCCTGAAGCACTTGGAGTGTCTTCTGATGAACCTGGAAGCAACAGAAAGTAACAAAAGAATTCAGCAAGTCTTGCGGGTATATGGTGTTTGGGAATAGGAAGAAGGCAAGGGGAGAGAACAAAGAAGAGATTGTTAGTGATGATTTCCCTATTTTGCATTTGGGATAATTTTTTCTCAGTTTCTCAATTTGGGGGAGCTTCAAAAAATAAGAGTAAATTACACTCTTCTTTTGCAAATTTCCAAAATTACACTCCCTGCTTTTGCAAATTTTCAAAATTACCCTCCCTTCTTCTTTACTTCAACATATACAATTCCTCCCTTGTAACTATAAAGAATATTATACTAGTCCATTTTTATGTTCTGTCCAAAGAGATATGCTACAGTACATATTGCAACACTTTTTTTTTTTGGTTAATTCAGAATAAGATGTCACATGTATTGTATTTTCTTGTTAAAAATAAAAAATCAAATATGTACTTAGTTTATTGGATGGGTATTTCAGTCCAAAAAAATATGTCGTACTAGATTACCAAATTATTTATTAAAATAATGTAACCGATCTCTCTGAAGGGAAAACATGAAATTAGAATATTTTGGGTTGAGGGGAGTGTACTTTACTCAAAATATAAAAGACAGAAGACTCTGGAAGATTTTGGGAAGGTTCTTTGAGGAATTCTTTATTATCCTTTCCTCTTTATTGATAACTCTCAAACAAGGAAAAGATTTCAATGAAAATTTCCTTTCCCTGCCCCTCCATTATCTCCTATCCAAACAAAACCTAAGGAAATAGAGTATAAGTGAGACTGCTATTTTATTATCTACAATAATTTGTTTAAGGTGTTAAACCAAGCTCTTCAATTGCAAATTCCAGCAATTATTATTTAAAAGTTATAGTTTTTAAACTAATAATGTATCAGTGACAAAGAAACTGAGTTGGTCTAGCACAAAGTTCCTAGTATACCACAGGTTTAAGTCTAGTTAAAGGCCTGCTTATGAAATCCATCAAAAAAAGTAAAAAAGATGACATGAAATACAGAAACTTTGGCATAAAATTGAAGACAGATATTTATAGTAAGAAAGATGAAGTTTCCCTTTCTATTTGGCTAATTAACTGACAGAAAATTAAAGTGAACTTGCATGCTCAGAAAGCGTTCAAGAAAAAAAAATAAAAATAAAACATAAAAAGGAATTTACCCATTCTAGATGCTGTGCAGTGATGCCAGAGTCGGTTCCAGCATAAATTCCACTCAAGACCTGGTATGACAAGACAACAATCAAGGATGATAGTTTTTAAACACACACACACACACATACACAAAGAAGATCATTTAAAGTTGACATGTAAAGAATATAGATGTTTAGAGAACTTCGTTAAATTAATTTACTAGTTCCAAGAAACATCAATTTTTAATTTGATCCTTAATCATAGTTTAAAAAGTTTGTGATTGGATCCCTTTAGTTTTAAGAAAATTTATTTTAGTCCTTCTCATTAAACCTCCATCAGTGTGCCATTAAACTCGGCTAGCATTGCACACACTAAATTTACATGAATACGCTAACTCTAGCCATTTAACCTAGGTGACATCACATGCTTCTCACGTGAATGTTCACTTAATCATCTACCTTTACCCTTTTTGTTGGCATGATGATACATAGAAACTGGCAAAGGTTTAGTATTAGTAACAAGGACTAGTTAAATAAAATTAAAACTATATAGACTCAATTACAAAACTTTAAAGCATAGGGACTAAATTGAAAATTGAGAAAATTCTAAAAAGCAACCCAAAAATTCAACCAAGCGACAATTAAAAGGTTCAACTGTCCCAAATATTTTTCACCTGCAAGGACACTTATAATGTAGCATTACCTTGGAAACAGTCTCAAGAAACATGCCAGGGCGTACTGGAAGCGGTTTCCGTCCGGTCACACTTGTCTGGAGATTGTGGTAGATAAAACACAAGTCATACAATGGTGTCAAAGATACATACATACACATGTGCTCACTGATTAAAATACAAAAATCATACATCTGATTTAACGCACCCTTCCAGCAATTCCACTTGAAGCCTTTTGCCCAGAACCTTCTTCCTCGTCACTTTCAACATTGTCCGCACCTTCATCTTTTCCTAGCATTACATTTCTTATCATATCCAGCACAGTTTTTCCAGGTTTTAAAGCCACCAATTTGGTTAAGAAGTTCACCTGCGCGGAGTGACAACTGTTGTAAAGACACTAAGAATAATAAATATGTATGACAATGGATGATAGTAAATAATAAATTTCACTTCTAGGTATCTGCATCAGTCATGAAGATTTCCTAGTCATCTCACAAACATAAAATAAATTCAGATAATGCAAAGCTAAATATTATTGGGTAATTTACCACTAGAAGTGAGAATCATATTAAGATGAAATATGAAGGTTGCACATTGACATACCTCTGCCTGAGGAAGAGTATACAAACCCCGGTTATTTCTTTCATCCAAAATCCCCCCTCCCATCATATTCCGAGCTTCTTCTCTAATCAAAACAAGCCTTGCAAGAAGTTTTCGATCAGGCACATCAGGCCGAGTTTCCATTGTCTGCATATATTGATTAGCACCAGACGATTAACCATACAATGTCAATAATCCATGTGGCTGGTTTGGACAAGACATACAGTAACACTAGTCATTCAATTGAAAGAGCAAAAAATATCATCTATGTAATTATTGCAATACTCCAGCAGAATAAAATTTTAATACACTTAAAGACGTATTAATGTGGAAAAAAAAAAATGCATGGTTAGAAGACCAAAAACTACAGTCTATACTTAATAGTAACGTAAAGACTATCTAACATAATGTGCGCCACATGAGGTAGTAAGAGTTACAATAGGCAGTAATTATTGGTAATAATGGTCACCTATAATTTAATTTCCGCATGAATTTAACTTAGAAGTTAAGAAGCTGAAAACATCAGTACAACAAGAACATCTAAATGTCTATCAAAACCAATCACTCAATAAAATTATAAGCTGGCCAGTGGGCACTACTAAGAAATCCAAACAACTCCAGCCCACAGAACTTGAATAGGCATGAAGTAGAATATTTGACTTTGGTTGAAAAGTTCTAACTTAAATTTAAGTTAGGCCACTATGTATTTATATGAAAAGTGTACTTACATTTTAACATGTGCCTGCCACATGAGAAAAAAGTTAAAATTCACAGCTTATAATCATTTTCACTTTTATGGAAGTTTTGGTCCTTTTGGAGAGTATTTCACTATTTTGTATGGTTGTGATTATTTGAACCTCATGTGCTAAATTTGTAATTAGACTATACTTCAGGAGAAAACTGTATTTTTCCATAATAAAAACTTTTCACAACCCTCTGTCGATAGTTTTAAGTTTTTAAGTGGTCTTTGAGATAAAGCTTATAGCAAAATTTGGCAAACCCTCTCCTCGGACAAAATAACCATCATACTCACTATTTGGCTCAGTAAGCAGCCTTTCACAATAAAACATTCAACATGCTAGCCACAAGAAAAGGAATATTGATGCCTAATCCCTTTTGCTTGCTAGTAAAAAATTAAATCTACAAATGATAGTTCAAACTAGCATTTATGTAGAACCTCATCCTACAATAGATAATAGAATGTATGAAGTTTCCTATATATACCTCTAATAAATCATCAGCTTGATTAGCTATGTCGTTTAGGTTTGCCTTTGGGATATGAATCTTAGTATCATTCTCGCCTTTGAATACTCCACCACCAGCTGCAACTCGGCGTAGCAATTCCTGTCTGCTTTCTTTTTGGGGAGTTCTACAAAGAAGACCAATCACTTGGACCTATAACATAGAAAACATGCACATTATATACAACATAAAGGTTGAATTCACCCAGTTAATCAGAAAAACAATCAGGCTGTTGCCCAAAGGAATCTCCTTACATGCGGGGGGCATTTCTTTGTTAAATGTGATAACACTGTCTCCTTGATCACTTCCAACAGTGACTTGCGCTGAAAAAGAAGAAAAATTATATATGCTGTTAATATCTAATCATTAGTTTATTACAATCTTTCTGATAACAGAATATGAAATCATGGAATAGCAGCATTACTTAGGTTGCATTTCGAATGGAAATGTTTTCAAGTTTCAAACTAAGGAAACTAAGAAAACCATGTTGGTGTAAATTCTAATATAACTTCCTGGGAATCTAGTTTCCCTTGGTGTTGAGTTCTCAACATAGCACTATTTTGGTGCTAAATACCCTCTCTTTTGATCTCTTTCTTGTTGGCTTGTAATTTTTAACCCGTGTTTTGAGTAGTTTAGATTAGTTTTTGGTTTTCTTTGATCTTTTAGTAAATGAAGTGATATCATATTTTAGATCTGCGATTTAATGGTGTTATTTGTTATTTTTTATGTAGGTTGAGTTGGTGAGAAGTTCGTACTAGAAGATGAAATTTTAAAGCTAAAATTTTGAAGATGCTGGAGTAGTTGCTGTCTCCCACAATCCACCGCTATAGCGGTGGAATGCTGAAAAAAATATTTTGAAGCCATCTTCTCTGTCAGCCATTGCTATAGCGGTGGAACCTGGAAAAACATATTTTTAAGTTATTTTCTCTGCCTTACACCGCTATAGTAGTGGGTGTTTATCACTATAGCAGTGGGTCGCATTCTGCACTGGTTTAAAACACGTCAGAACAGAAATTTTAGGTCATTCTGAGTAGGGGGAAGGCCAGAGGACGCCGATTTTACTAGAGGAAGAGGAAGAGGAAGAATCCCATTCCGAAGCTCTCTGAGCCCGATTTCCATCAGCCCAACCTTAGATTCATGGAGTTTGCTTTATATTTTACTGCTTCTTGTAGTTTTAGAGCCATGAGTGGCTGATTTTCTGTACTAAGGTTGTTATGAACCTAATCTCTGATTAGGAATTGTTTTCTCTAACATTGTGATTTTTATACAATTAATGCGTTCCTATCATTCATATATTTTATATACTTACTATAAAACTGGCCATTTTATAGTTTGTCTGTTGCTTTCATCAAACTCGAGAGAGGGAGATGCTGGTAGAACACTGAGTGATTAGGGTGGGTGATAGAACTTAGGGGGTTTTACTTGTTAATTAATAGGGATATTAATTAACCTCGTTTAATTAAATTAGGTTGGCGTTTACTCAGCTTAAACTCACATAAGGAATTATGTTAGAGTTGAGTAACTTAATTTAGGTTCAGGAAAATCGCTTTAAGCCATTAGAAAACCTAAGATTAAAGTGTATAATTGGTTACAATCACAAGTATTGAAGAGAGTTAGCAATTCTTAGGACGAGAAAAGGAGATTAGTAGCCCTAGGTCTTTTTATTGAATTAATTTTCATTCAAATTTATTTCTTAGTTTTCAATTAAAGCTGCCTTTAATCCAACTTGATTTATCTAAATAATACGTTTGAATTCCTGGAGTACTTAGCACGTTAGTCCCTGTGGAGAAGATAACTCTTTACTCATTTTTACATTATATTACTTGTGCGACTAGTGCGTTGCCATTCACCCAACAAACAGTAAAGAAGTGATTGTTGAAGAGGGAAGAGATGAGGTTGCTAAACCTCAAGAAACTGTAACTGAAGAAGCTGATGTTTCAAAGGAAAAAGGTAAATTTGGAAGGATAGTAAAAGATGTAAGGGCTGAAAGTTTTGTTCCACCACTACCGTATCCTCAGGCTCAGAGGCCCAAAAAGCACAATGAGAAGCAGTTCAGCAGATTTTTGGAGGTATTAAGTAAATTGTAAATAAGCATACATTTTGCTGAAGCCTCGAAACAAATGCCTATGTATGCAAAATTCATGAAAGAGATGTTGCTGAAAAAGAAGAAGATGAGGAATAATGCGAAAGTCACATTGAATGGAGAGTGCAGCGCCATCATACATAAGAAGTTGTCTCCAAAACTCAAGGATCCAAGGAGTTTTTCCATCCCCTGTACTATTAGGGATGTCACATTCAAGAGGACTTTATGTGATCTTGGGACTAGCATTAATCTTATGCCATTATCAATTTTCAAGAAACTCGGGATTGGTCAGGTGAAACCAACCATGATGACTCTTCAGCTTGCCAACTGATCCTTGAGGCATCCATATGGGGTAGTAGAAGATGTGCTAGTCAAAGTGGGAAAGTTCTTCTTTTCTGTGGATTTTGTGGTATTAGACATGGTGGAAGAAGAAATCCCTAAGTGCATGCTTTTTGCAGATGACGTTGTTCTTATAGCAGAGACAAGGGAAGAGATTAATTTTAAACTTGAGTTATGGAGAGCTATTTTGGAATCGAAGGGTTTTCGTCTGAGCAGGAATAAGACCGAATATATGCATTGTAAGTTTAACAAACGACAAGCTAGGAACGAGATGGAGGTTAAACTTGGTGATCAGGTCGTATCACAAGTGTCAAAGTTTAGATATTTGGGATCAATTACACAAGATGACGGCGAAATTATTAGAGATGTGGAACATAGGATACAAGCTAGGTGGTTGAAGTGGAGAATGGCATCAGGGGTTATTTGTGATCAGAAAGTACCTGATAAACTCAAAGGAAAGTTTTATCGTACTGCTATAAGACCAACGATTTTATATAGGAGTGAATGTTAAGCAATGAAAGGACAACAAAAACATAAAATTGGAGTGGCGGAGATGAGAATGTTGCGTTGGATGTGTAGTCATACAAGAAGAGATAGGATCCGTAATGATTATATACGAGGTAGAGTTGGGGTGGCACCTATTGAGGAAAAAATGATTGAAAACCGTTTAAGATGGTTTGGACATGTGCAAAGAAGACCGTTGGAAGCGCCAGTTAGGAGAGTTGAGCAGATGGTTTGGAGCCCTGTGAAAAAAGGTCGAGGAAGACAAAAATGACACTTCGAGAAATTATTGAACGGGACCTTTTAGTAAATGAGATATCTAAAGAGTTGGTCATTGATAGAGCTCAATAGCGTCGTGCGATCCATGTAGCCAACCCCACTTAGTGGAATAAGGCTATGTTGTTGTTGTTGTAGACATGGTGGAAGATGAGAAAATCCCTCTCATTCTGGGTAGGCCATTCTTGGTTACTTCGGGAGCGGTAATTAATGTGTCTCATGGGACGTTAACTTTGACAGTCCATAATGAGACAGAGACTTTTAATGTGTTTAACATTGCAAAATTGTTAGTAGAAAAGGAAGCCTGCAATAATAGGGAAGAAACAATGTCGATTCAGCTTCAAGACTCCTCCATGAGTCATTATGATCCAGGATAAAACCGGTAAAGTCTGGCTGAAGGCTATAAATTTAACGCTCTTTGGAGGCAACCCAAGTTTATTGCTTTCGTAGTTTTTTCTGTTTTTGTGGTTTGGTGTGCTGTTGTTGGAAATATTTTAATTGCTATTTTAATTCATATATGGATTTAAATTGTTAAATACTAAACATGGTCATGATTATTATCTTGGTGAATGGTAGTTATGATGTTTGTGATAGCATTTTGTTTTGTTTTGTTTTGTTTTATTTGTTATGTTGTTTATTCTTTTCCTCTATGTGCTGATTTGGAACAGTGAGGACACTGTCAAATTTATATTTAGGGGAGAGGTTTAACATATTGATGGGTTTCTTCTTTGAGAAAATTTTGGTTAATTTTGTGTTGTCCATAAGCATGTGCACTAGGAGAAAAATCTTTCAAAATTTTAAAATCTAAAAGTTTGGAATTCTTTGGCAAGTCAAATCTATATATATGTGTAAGATTCACCTCTTGAGTTTGCTAATCTTAAGTCTCTCATATTTTTATGAGTGTTAGCCTTATCACTTCAAAATAACAGAAAATGTGTTTTTGTCTCTTTGTGAATGGTTTTTAAATCATATTCTTTTATTCAAAAAAAAAAAAAATATATATATATATAGAAGTTCAATAAGGGGCTAGTGAAAAAAGGATTCAATAAAAGGATAGCTGAAAGTTTCAATAAGAAGTAGGCTCCTATAATTAAAATAAAATGAGAAAATTTACAAAAATTTTCAAAGGAAATAAGGAAAGTAAAGAAGCTATATCCTTGAGAACAAAACAGTGAAGCCCTTGAAAATCGAAATAAAATGATGCCCTTGAGAATAAATTAACGATTCAATTTTGGAATTTTTGAATTTGGTTTTATAAACTGTTCCAAAAGGTGAAGCTTTGATTTCAAGTTTTCTTGTGGTTTGATTAACACTTGTTATTGAATCCTTAAGTTTGCAAACTCTTGAGTTAAATCTTTTGAGTAATGGTTTGATGAGGCTTAGCTTGCTTTAATTCATATTTTCAGATCTTTACTCCTCCTAGTTGCACATATTCCTGGTTGCACATATTTTTCTCAATTTTTCTCATTCAAAGTTTTTGCTTGAGGACAAGCCAAGGTTCAAGTTTGGGGGAGTGTTGAGTTCTCAATATAGCATTATTTTGGTGCTAAATACCCTCTCTTTTGATCTCTTTCTTGTTGGCTTGTAATTCTTAACCCGTGTTTTGAGTAGTTTAGATTAGTTTTTGGTTTTCTTTGATCTTTTAGTAAATTGAAGTGATTTCATGTTTTAGATCTGCGATTTAATGGTGTTATTTGTTATTTTTTATGTAGGTTGAGTTGGTGAGAAGTTCATACTAGAAGATGGAATATTAGAGCTGAAATTTTGAAAATGCTAGAATAGTTGTTGTCTCGCTAGAATAGTTGTTGTCTCCCACAGCTATAGCGGTGGAACCTGAAAAAACATGTTTTAAAACTATTTTCTCTGCCTTACACCGCTATAGCGATGGGTGTTTACAGCTATAGCAGTCGGTCGCATTCTACACTGGTTTAAAATGCGTTAGAATAGAAATTTTAGGTCATTTTGAGTAGGGAAAAGACCAGACGCCGATTTTGTTAGACAAAGAGGAAGAATCCCATTCCGAAGCTCTCCGGGCCCGATTTCCGTCAACCCAACCTCAGATTCATGGAGTTTGTTTATTTTGTTAGACAAAGAGGAAGAATCCCATTCCGAAGCTCTCCGAGCCCGATTTCCGTCAACCCAACTTCAGATTCATGGAGTTTGCTTTATATTTTACTACTTCCTGTAGTTTTAGAGCCATAAGTGGCTGATTTTCTGTACTAGGGTTGTTATGAACCTAATCTCTGATTAGGAATTGTTTTCTCTCTAACATTGTGATTTCTATACAATTAATGCATTCCTATCATTCATATATTTTATATACTTGCTGTAAAAGTGGCCATTTTATAGTTTATTTGTTGCTTTCACCGAACTCGAGAAAGGGAGATGTTGCTAGAACACTGAGTGGTTAGGACAGGTGATAGAACTTGGGAGTTTTACTTGTTAATTAATAGAGATATTAATTAACCTTCTTTAATCAAATTAGGTTGGCGTTTACTCGGCTTAAACTCACATAAGAGATTATGTTAGAGTTGAGTAACTTAATTTAGATTCGGGATAATCACTTTAAGCCATTAGAAAACCTAAGGTTAAAGTGTATAATTGGTTAAAATCACAAGTGTTAGGGAGAGTTCGCAATTCTTAGGACGAGAAAATCGGATTAGTAGTCCTAGGTCTTTTTATTGAATTAATTTTCATTCGAATTTATTTCTTAATTTTCAATTAGAGCTGTCTTTAATCTAACTTGGTTTGCCTAAATAATACGTTTGAATTCCTGGAGTACTTAGCACGTTAGTCCCTATAGAGACGATAACTCTTTACTCATTTTTACACTATATTACTTATACGACTGGTGCGCTTGCCATTTACCCAACACTTGGCAATTAGTTTTCCACAAAATTTGATAACTTAATCCCAAATACACCCGTAGGATGTCAATTTTCCCATTTTATCTTCTTCTAAAATTTAGTCCAAGCACGCTGACTATTGATTACCAATGTTTTTCATTCCTGTAATTGAATTGCACAGGCAACTAATTTCACATGGTAAATTTAAAATCTTTACCCCAAACATTCCCTTAGAGTAAATAGATCAGGCACCAGTGAGGAAATCATTTAAAAAGACAAAAAAGAACCATCACTAGGAGGGGTGAGAGACAAAGGGGAAAGTCTTAAAATTCACCTTTGTTTCCTTCTAATGGGAAGGATAAATTATTTTGTGCTTGTATGGGTTCTGATATGTACTGACTAGGGGACCATTCTGTTGGGCGTCGAATAGGAATTTCATAAGGGTAGGTTAGTTATATATAGGCAGGAGAGAGCGTGAGAAGAGGAGGGGAGAATCTTTTACTGTTGCTTAGTGATGATGAGTGTAGCAGCTCTAGAGGAGCATTTTGCACTGGTAAGAGGCCTTGGTCTCTGGCAGCAATCTTTCTATTTTAACTGATACTATTTGCTCTGTATTTTCTTCTATTTTTTGAAATAAAAACCTTATTTCTTTCTTTGTTATATTCGGCTTCCTATCAATTGGTCCAATCTACCAGATACAAGAGAATGCTACCCAAACCAGCTGACCGAATGGATGTGTTGGAGTCTCATTTAGCTACGTTTAAGGCTTGACTTGAGGAACTTCAGACTTCCTTCAAATCATCATTGATGGGATTGCAGAAGGAGCAGCATCAAGAACAACAACTGATGCAACAGACCCTATTGCAAGAGATTGGGAAAATCAGTGGGAAAAGAGTGAGTGAGGAGCAGCCTGAGGATTCACCTCAAAATATCTCATCTTCAGCCTTTGACAGATCTTCAGGTTCCTTGTTAAAATAGCACTGGACCCTGTGAAGGAATCCATGGATGAGTTCAAACTATCAGTCAAGAAGGTTGAGCTACCTGGATTTACAAGTGTTGATCCCGTGGCTTGGATTTCAAGAGCGGAGACATACGTTGAGGTGCATAACACAGACGACGCTATGAAGATTAGGCTCGCATGTCTGGGTATAGAGGGAAGTACGATTCATTGGTTCAACCTTTGGTGTGAATCGGAGGAAAATCTAATGTGGAAACTTCGAAGCAAGTTGTGATTCTACGTTATGGAGGCATTCAATATGATAATCCTTTTGAAGCGTTGAAGGTGCTGCACAAGACAGAAACTTAGAAGAATACATAGAGACCTTAGAATTCATTTCTTCTCAGTTGCCCAAGCTGTCGCAACAACAATACGTTGGATACTTTATGGGAGGATTGAAGCCAGAGGTGAGGTTGAAGGTTCACACGTATCAACCCACTACCAGATGGAAGGTTATGAAGCTGACACGTGATGTAGAAGCTAAGCTTGTGGCGATGAAAAACGAAGACGATGAAGACGCTAGAAGAAAAAAAAAAGGGCCGGTTGGAGATAAAGTAACCTGACCTATAGCTTTAGACCTTTTTCAACCTCAGGCCCAAGTCCATTAAACAAGTCTAGAAAGAGTCCAAGTCAGGCCCAGGGTCTTTGAATGGCTCCATCATAGAATCAAAGTCAAACGGAGGAATAGAGGCTCTCTCGTCTCAGGCGAGTAATAATCTGAGCTCGACGACGACGGCAACAACTCAAGCAGCGACGATGAAGCATTTTGAAAGAGATCGACAAGGGTCCTCAAGAGAAACAAGGGAGTTTGGCAGTTGACTTATAGTGAATTGATGTATCGCAAGTCGAAGAGCTTGTGCTTTCACTGTGGCGAGAAGTTTCACCCTCTTCACTGGTGTGCTAATAGCCAGTTGAGTCTCTTAGTGTTGGGAGACCAAGAAACCATCAATGAGCAAGGAGAAATCGTGGCTATCGAGCTTGAAAATGGCGGAACAAACAGATTTGGCTCAATTTTCTCTGCTTTTCCTACTTTAGCCTTTAGGACAAGGTTGATATTATGGATGGAGTATTGATAGGGACTGATTAGGGGACCATTCTGTTAAGGGGTACAATAGGAATTTCATAAGGGTAGGTTATTTATATATAGGTAAGGGAGAACATGAGAATAGGAGGGGAGAATATTTTACTGTTGCTTAGTGGTGAGGAGCGTAGCAACTCTGGTAGGAAGCCTTGGTCTTTGGTAGCAATCTTCCTAGTTATTCTGATACTACTTGCTCTGTATTTTCTTCTATTTTCTGAAATAAAAACCTTAGTTCTTCACTTTGTTATTGTTATTGATAGAGATATTGTAGTTAATATAGATTTAATTGTATAGTTGACTCATCCATAACTGTAGGCTAATCTGGTGGGATTTGGTCTGGCATAGTCATAGGGATTGATAGCAAATCATAGGAACTGATTTATTTTATTTCCTTTCTTGTGTCTACGGGACTTGTATATATACCTATGTTGTCTAATGGAATAGATATCAGAAAGCATTGCAATCTCTCTCTCTCTCTTTGTTCTTATTATTTTAATGGTATCAGAGTCTGTTGTGGCTGTCAGTGGCTTTCGTTTTCTTATTCTCGGTAGGATCAGTGAGTCTTTGTGTGAGGTCACTCAGGAGGAGTGATCTTTGGTTCTCACCACCTGTCTAGGGAGGAGCAACACCGTGAGTTCGACTAATCCCTGAAGACCGACGGCGGTTCATGGGGCGCGTGAGGCTCACACGCCAATTGAAGACTCTCCTATTCCCCCACTCGCCGGCACGTATGACGGCATTTTGCGATGCCGCTTGTGTTCATGGCGTCGACTCCTAGTTTCCGGCCTATTACCGATGTCAATTCCGTTGTACAAGTTTGTTTGGCTATCGGTCTCTTTTGTTCTAGCCTTTACACGTTTGTGTTCTGTTTCTTTTTTTCCAAATCTGCTTTTTCCTTCTTCTTTTTTCCTCTATAAGTGGCAGAAGCTAAGGCCCATGTTGCGGAATTAGTTCCGACCATGTCAAAAATTACTGAGCACAAATTGAATGGAGTAAAACTATTAGAGTCTACCTTCGAAGTGTTGAGGCAGATGATCATTTGACCAAAGAACCTTCTACAAATGGAACTAAACAAGTGTGGCTTAGAGATGATGTACGTTTGTTCTTATAGATTACAAATTCCATTGATAGTGAGGTAATCGGCCTAATTAACCATTGTGAGTTTGTTAAAGAGTTGATGGATTATTTGGAGTTTCTATATTCTGGCAAAGGAAATGCATCTCGTATATATGAGGTATGCAAATCATTTTATCGTGTTGACAAAGAGGGTAAAACCCTCACTACCTACTTTATGGAATTCAAGAAAACATATGAAGAACTGAATGTACTTTTGCCATTTAGTACTGACGTCAAAATGCAGCAAACTCAGAGAACAAATGGCTATCATGAGTTTCTTGGCTGGTCTTCCATCAGAGTTTGAGATTGCCAAATCACAGATTCTTGCCAATTCAGAAATCACCTCCCTCCAGGAGGTCTTTAGCAAGGTCCTACGTACAAAGAATACCCCATCGACTCAACAGACTAATGTTTTGGTTGCCAAAGGAGGAGGTGATAACAAGGCCATTAGAGGAAGGACCACGACCGATGGGAAGAGTAACAAGCTTGTGTGCTATTATTGCAAGGAACCAAGCCATACAAAACGAAACTGTAAGAAATTACAGAACCGCAATCATAGGATGCAGGCTGCTAATGTTGTGGCAACTTCTAGTTCATCATCTGAGAAAGGCGTTACTATTTCAGCTGATAAATATGCTAAGTATCAGGCCTTCTTGAAGGAGTCTTCTTCTGTCACTGCTCTCGCTGAGCAAGGTAAAACTTGTCTTATTTCTTCCTCAAACAAATAGGTCATTGATTCTGGAGCCACAGATCACATGACAGGTAATCCCAATACCTTCTCTAGTTTCAAGCCACATAAATCCTCCTCTCCTGTCACCATCGCTGATGGATCTGCTTATAATATTAACGGCTCAAGAATTGTTAAACCTAGTTCTTCTATTACTTTGTCCTCTGTTTTGAGTTTACCTAACCTTACCTTCAACTTGATCTCGATGAGTCGCCTCACCAAGGATTTGAATTGTTGTATCTCATTCTTTCCTGATCATTGTCTCTTTCAGGATCTTATGACAAAGTAGATTATTGATAAAGGACATGTATCCGGTGGTCTCCACATTCTTGATGCGTAGGAGCCTCAACCAGTTGCTTGTGCTAGCGTCATATCTCCGATTGATGCACATTGTCGATTGGGACATCCTTCTCTACCCATCTTGAAGAAGTTGTACCCCCAGTTTCATACTGTATCAACGGTGGAATGCGAGTCTTGCCATATTGCAAAACATCATCATAGTTCATTAAGTCCTAGAGTTAATGAAAGAGCTGATTTTGCTTTTGAGTTAGTTCATTCAGATATTTGGGGACCGAGTCCTGTCTTGTCTAAAACTGGTTTTAGATATTTTGTCAGTTTTGTGGATATTTTTCTCGAATAACATGGATTTATTTCATGAAAAATCGCTCCGAGGTGTTTTCTCATTTTTCTGCCTCTCATGCTGAGGTTAAAACTCAGTTTAATGCTTCGGTCCATATATTATGGAGTGATAATGCTAAAGAATATATGTCAGAATCTTTTCAAAACTGCATGACCCAACAAGGGATTCTTCATCAGACTTCATGTATCGATACACTTGCCCAAAACGGGGTAGCAAAGAAAAAGAATAAGCATTTGCTTGAGACGGCTAGTGCTATGATGTTTCAGATGAAGGTTTCTAAGCAATTTTAGGATAGTGTTGTTTCCACAGCAAGTTTCTTAATTAATCGGATGCCTTCTACTGTCCTTGATAAGGAACCTCTCTATAGTATCTTGTTTCCTAACAAGTCATTATTTCCAGTAGAACCTCGGGTATTTGGAAGCACATGTTATGTTCGAGATGTTAAGCCCTATATCACTAAACTTGATCCCAAGCGTTGAAGTGTATATTCTTGGGCTACTCTCATCTTCAAAAAAGGGTATCAGTGCTACTCTCTAGATCTTAATAGATACTTAATCTCAACCGATGTGGTCTTTTCATAGAAACAACCCTTCTTCAACAGACCCCTCAGTCGAGGGGAGGACGAAGAATGGTTAGTCTATGACATCACCTCTCCAAGTATCTCTACCAGTCAGTCTGAAGAACATTTAAGTGAAGAGCAACCATCTGTGGAACAGACAGACAATAAAGTTCTTCCTGCTCCAGTAAGACCACCGGTTCTTCAGGTGTATTCCCGGAGACAAGCTCCCAGTGACACATGTCCTGTACCAATTCCTTCATCATCAGATCCTCCACCAAAATGCCCCTGATATGCCTATCGCTCTCCATAAAGGTAAACGTCAATGTACCCTTCCTAAGTCCAATTATCCCATTGCTAATTTTGTTTCATATGATCATTTATCGCCTTCGTCTAGTGCCTTAGTTACCTCTCTAGACTCTGTTTCTATTCCTAAAAGTGTTAAGGAAGCCTTGACCCATCCGAGGTGGAATGCGGCTATGCCTGAAGAGATAAAGGCGCTTGATGACAATCACACGTGGGATCTAGTGGACTTACTTGAAGTAAACAAAATCGTGGGATGTAAATGGGTCTTTGCAATTAAATTCTATACGGATGGTTCGATAGCTCGTCTCAAAGCCAGGCTAGTGGCCAAAGAATATGCTCAGACAGAAGGAGTTGACTATTCTGATACTTTATCTCCTGTGGCCAAACTTACTTCAATTCGCTTATTCATCTCTCTGGCAGCCTCTCAACATTGGCCACTGTATCAGCTCGATATCAAGAATGCCTTCTTGCATGGCAATCTTCACGAAGAAGTATATATGGAGCAACCTCCTGATTTTCTTACTCAGGGGGAGTATGGGAAAGTTTGTCATCTAAAGAAATCTCTGTATGGGTTGAAGCAAAGCCCTCGAGCTTGGTTTCACAAATTTAGTATGGCGGTTCAAGAGTTTGGATTGAATAAAAGTAAATGTGATCACTCAGTATTTTACAAGCAATCGATGGCTAGAATTGTTATCCTTGTTGTGTATGTTGACGACATTGTTATTACAGGAAATGATTTTACAGGATTTCATCTCTCAAATCATTTCTGCATACCAAGTTTCATACAAAAGACATGGGCCAGCTGAGGTATTTTTTGGGAGTAGAAGTCACTAGAAGCAAGAAAGGAATACTTTTGTCTCCAAGAAAGTATGTCCTTGACATACTTGCAGAAACTGAAAAGTTAGCTGCCAAACCCTGTAGTTCCCCGATGGTTCCAAACACACATCTTACAAAAGATGATGGGGATCCCTTTGATGATCCAGAAAGATACAGGAGGTTAGTTGAAAAATTGAACTATCTTACTGTAACTCGTCCTGACATTGCTTTTGCTGTGTGTGTTATTAGTCAATTCATGTCTGCACCTACAGTCGAGCATTGAGCAGCTCTCGAACATATTTTATGTTATTTGAAAGGAGCTCCTGATCTTAGTATTTTATACAGTGATTATGGGCATACTAGCATTGAGTGCTTTACAGATGCTAATTAGGCTGGGAGCAAGGTTGACAGGAGATCAACTAAGGGATATTGTGTCTTTGTTGGGGGAAACTTGGTATCGTGGAAAAGCAAGAAACAAAATGCTGTATCTCGATCGAATGCAAAATTCGAGTACAGGGCTATGGCATAATCCGCGTGTGAGATTATGTGAATACATCACTTACTGAATGAGATTGGGTTGAAGCATTCGCTGCCAGCAAAATTGTGGTGTGATAATAAAGCTGCTTGCCACATAGCATCTTATCCAGTTTACCATGAACGAACTAAACACATTGAAGTTGATTGTCATTTTGTTCGTGAAAAAATTGATGAAAACATGATTGCTACCGGATATGTGAAGACAAGAGAGCAACTTGGTGACATCTTTACAAAGGCCGTGAATGGGACACAAATTGATTATTTGTATAACAAGTTGGGCACGATTAACATCTATGTTCCAGCTTGAAGGGGAGTGTTATTGATAGAGATATTGTAGTTAATATAGATTTAATTGTATAGTTGACTCATCCATAACTGTAGGCTAATCTGGTGGGATTTTGTCTAGCATAGTCATAAGGATTGATAGCATAATCATAGGGACTGATTTATTTTATTTGCTTTCCTGGGTCTACGGGACTTGTATATATACCTATGTCGTCTAATGGAATAGATATCAGGCAATCTCTCTTTTTGTTCTTATTATTTTCAATTATATTCGGGTTCCTATCAGATTCAAATATGTTCCACCACTAAAGAAGTCAGTGAGTACATGTAAGATAGAGTTATATCACAGATTCACTATACCTAAGGCAATCAATCTAACACAATTCAACCAAATCTTACCCTCAAATGATAAAGCATTATATAGATAGAGAATCCGCTGCGTAATTTAGACATCATAACATTTAGTAGCTTGTTGCCACTAAAGGATTGAAGTCTAGATACATGTAAAAGCAACAATGGTGTAATAATCCTTGATGTGAAGCAACCATATACTACAGCTGCTTGGGAAGAACTTCCGTTTTAAACGAAATCACATTCTCTCACTTTAACCTATTTTGTACTTCTGTCTCAAATCACCAAGTTTAAAAAATTAACCATAGTGTTGACAGGAATTATTTGAGTTCCCATCATAAATGATTTCACATGAATGGCATCTGTAATTTCACAATTTATAATTTGTTTCTGATGATAGACATAATAATAAATTGTAATAAACAATAGAAATAAAGCATTGATGATGATTACTACTTTCCCATTAATCAACAATTCCATATAGAAACTTGTTTCTTTCTTAGAGAAACCAATTATATATCATGAGAACTTCTGTTTTAAACCAAATCACATTCTCTCATTTTAACCTATTTTGTACTTCTGTCTCAAATCACCAAGTTTAAAAATTGTAATATGAACAATATGACGATTGAATATAAATCCCCCCTAGTTCAAGCTTAGATGGCTATCCATCAAAATTACACAATACTGAGACATATGAAATACAAATTTATTGTCTTCAAGAGTTATCTGTCATTTAAACTGATTCCAAGACCCCATCAATAATTGAGGTTATTTTACAGATAAAAAGTGAAAAATGCAGTTGCTACTCAATTGTCGTAAACAATTAGAATGGAACTGATTTTTCAGTTCCAGTTTGGAAATGATACCTTATCATCTTGGTCCTTCTCAGCAAGTTGGATCATGTAATCTAGGGCCATCATAAAGCTTGATTCCATCTGATCAACTCTCTTCCCAATAACTCCCTGTGCAGCCAACTCCACTGCCACTTTTTCAGAAGCTTCATCCATGTTCATGTCTTCCAACTGAACTCAAACAGATATAAATGATAGAGGTTCATGAGTAACATTACACGTAAGGATTTCACAAATGATGTGTAAAGGCTGTAAAAGAATTAGACAGATCAGGAAGACAAATTACTCGCTGCAACTAAGTGTGTTAAGAACTGAGATTAATACCATCAAGTGTCTTCACCAGGAAGATGTTAAAGGCTAATGTGCATACATTGGAAAATCCCACCACCAGTAAAGACACTAGAAACTTACCGCAATACTAATACTATTTGTAATATGGGTGCTTTTCCTGTCAACTGATTTGACATTCATACAATGACAACAGTGTCTGTTTTTGGCACTCCTGGACCATGCAAAGGAGGTGCAAATTTAGCTCTTACATAAATGAGCTTTTAACCAGATGAAATTGAATTGATTGTATAAATTATCATCCAACCTACAGACCTGTGCAGACTAAATGACTTCAAACGATGAAATTAAAAGTTCCAATTGTCACAACTGCTATGTTTAGGTGAACTCTTGCCTTCAACGCAAAAGAATTAGTGTCTTTGACTTCAGAATGATCATTTTTTACTTTATATATAACAGCGTGTCTTCAGTAATGAACCATCTTGAATCTGCACATGGGGTCTCTGTCACCAGTTAATCACCATCTAATCTCTACCAATAACAAATATTTCTCACCACTTATGTCCTCCACGTCATTCTTTGACTTCTAATGCCCATAGATTCACCTAGTTCTAAATTTTCAATCACTCACCCAGAGGAGTCTATACCTAGACTATTTGCACATACCGAAACCATCTGAGAAATTTTGCATCACTATATTTTTAATTTGAAGCTAACCAAAGGATTGAGCACAAACCTTCATCTTTGATCATACCTTGAATTCTCAAATACCCTTCAAATAAAACTAATTTCATTGTCCTAGAAGCAAAAGGGGAAAATTTTCACCTTCATTCACATTCAAACGCTGATAATAAATATTAGATCTATACAATTTATAAAACCCAAACCACAACACAGAATAACAAGATTTGTTACTTGGACATTTTCAAAGAATGCAAAATGTTGTTTGGGTACAGAAGTGCCAGCTATTACTCACTAATTGGTTGAAAAGTCCGACTTCAAACAGGTCCTTAAATTCCAATATGTAGAATTATCAGAGGACAACTAATTTTATCCCTAAAATAACAATCACAGGTCAATTTTACAAAATAGAAGATTAAATTTGACACTTTAAGAATGCTCTTAAAGCAGTTCAATCATACCCAGAAGCCTATTCAAAGCAAAATAATTGATACAGCATGCAGAGTCAATGAGCGTGAAAAGATGCATAAAAAGAGGATTAGATGTTCGCAAAATATGACTGCCATAATCTCTTCTTCTGCTAACCAAAAACAGTGACCTGATAATAGTAACTTCAAGTACATATAAACCAGGTCACAGAGAAATGAACTCTGGATAGATCGTTTTCACGTACAAGAATGCAATATCATAATAGTAACAAAAATGCATTATAGTCATATATAAAATTAAGCTGAAAAACATACAACAAGCTCTCTATGCCCATTAACACCGATTTAAGAAGATCATAGGCCTAATATTTTGCAATTGATGTACCACAGAAGATCACAAAAATCCCAATAGGGTACAGCAAACGATTATAAGCTCAGAAAAGAATCACAATAGGGCCTCAGCAACACTCACACACCTTAATAATAATTATTAAAACTACATAGTCAACTGAACAGTCAACTAGGTATAAGAATTCCACCACGGCACTCACTACTCTAATTCAGTCTAGTCTAACACAAACGGTTTCACACTATCCAATGAAACATCAAAAACAAAAGCTATTCATTTTTCCTTGTGGAGGAGTCAAACTTACAATGGTAATCATTTCCTGGAGAACAGAGACGACTTGTTCCCCTCCTTTGAGGAGAGCTTCTCGGTCTGAAGCATCCAAGTTCTGGTCCCCTCGTTGTTGAGCTTTTCTACTTCTGTCTTCTGCATCCGATACCTCATCTGGGAACCCACCACCCACTTCGTAACTCGAAGTGCTTGAGACAAAAAGTTGGCTCCTCCTCCTTGGCTGCTTCAACTGCAATTGATGAAACTGGGACTGATGTGAAGAAGTTGTGGTTGGAAAACAAAGAGAGGAGAGATTAGGAGACGCACATGAACAAGATGGTAGGAAGAGTAGCGTGCCCTGAAACATTTCTTTTTCTGCTTCACACCATAAATTTGAGGGTTCTGGGTGTGCACTAAGGATAAGAAAAAATAAGAGAGGTTCGCAAAAATACTGTAAAAAATCGCCGTCTGTGGGAATCGAACCCACGACCACATGGTTAAAAGCCATGCGCTCTACCGGCTGAGCTAAGACGGCTTGATGCCTTCAATTTAATAATTAATTAAAATTAATGGATAATTAAGATCTCAAGTTACCATCAAATTACTAGCTTGTTACTTTTTTTGGAATGGGCCGGGTATGGCCTATTTAAATATTAAATAAAATTTCTCAGCCCAATCCCAATTAGGGCTTAGAACTAGTTTTTGAGGGAAAAAAATTAAGAAATGGACCTTGCTGTTTCAATGTCTATTTTTAAAAAAATAATACTATAAATTACTTACATGTCTTTACAAAAAAACTCGACCCAATTATATGCAAATTTATATTTTGTTTTTCAAAACTTCAACTATAAACAATTCAAATATTGGAATCAACTATCAGAAAAACCAAATATAAATTTATTTAATACTTAAAATAAAAAAAAATATTGTCCTATTATTTTAAATAAAAATAAAATTATTAATCTAATATTAAACTTTTTAACCTTCTATAAAAAATTAAATAAGATAAATTATTAAAAAATTTAAATATAGAAAAAAAAAATATATATATATATAATAATAACATACTCAACAAGAAAAGAGATATGAGGGGGCTTGGGTAAATAGATAGAGAGTGACTGTATCCTTAATTAAAAAAGGACTAATTTTATTTAAGACCAACCCCCTTTTTTTTAATTGGCCGAGTCATAGGTTCTTTTTTTTTAATTTTCTATAGTATGTTTCACTGTAAGCAATTTTACAAAGCACTACTAAATATAAGCGCATCTTCTTACAGGAATTTGAATTTAGGTTGATTTAATAGATTCAACTTCCTTTGATGGTTGAATCATCGGATTTAACTAACAGTGACAATCGTAATCATAATATGTAATATTTAAAAATATAAATAATTAATCATATCAGTAAATTTGTTATTATGCTGTTATAGTTTGAAAATTTTAAATTAAGTCACTATACTATTTTTTTTTTAAATTAAGAAGTCCTTGTTAATAAAGTTTCATGTACAAACAAGAAAAATTAACTGCACACGTGGCGACAATTCAACGGCATGCATGTGACTGGCATTAGGAAACCCCAATCTCTCTTTAGAAAGTGGTAACCTTAAAGCCATGCGGTTTCTTCATGGTCTCTCCACTGCCACGTGCTCTTAATGCCTTACCTTTTGCACTGAAAGATACTTTTGTTGGAAAAAAATCAATTACTTATTTATCTTATTAAATATTAAATTTAACAGTCTAAATTTTAAATAATTTTTTTAAATAAATTAAAATTTAAATTATTAGATCTCATATACAATAATATATAAAGATACAAGTTGGCTGTTTTTCTCCATTTTGTCTTTCTCCATTTGTTGACTTCCCATTGTGTTTCCATTACTGTAGCGTCAATGAGTTGGAGAATCTATAGAGTTAATGTGTTACATTTAGTCTAACATTAGTTCGTTAGAAGCCCAATATTGATTACAAATTTCAAGATTTCATGTTGAAGATTAATGTTAAATTAAAGGTTAATGGCATTCATTGTACTTATTAATGCTGATTTAGGTAAATTGCCACTTGTTTTCATTATGATTTTATATTTGATTCTTGTAAATAAAAAAGATTAATATTAAAAAATTATTTTTATAGTATGACTTTATTTGAATCAAATCAGTTAAAGTTGTAGGAAAAAAAAATCCATCATATTCGTTTGTCATATTATTGTCGTTTATATATAACAATGCATGCTTGGATGGAGGCGACAATTAGCTCAAAATATAGAAGTATTGGTAATAATTTTTCAGAGGTCAAAAGATTAAGATATCATTATTGTCAAGAAGTCATCTTCTTCAGGTATTTGGGTTGATGTTTACTAGATAAAAATGCACATTTACTTTTTCAAATGTGAGTTTGCAACGCAAATTGGTGAGTTTCGTTTTATGATTGTTTTTAAAGCTCAATTTATTTTTGTCTTTTAAAGTCTTCTTTGAGCTAATGTATTTCTTACCTACTTTTGTGTTCGACAGAAGCAGATTGAAGCTTTAAAGGCATTTGTCAATGTGTGTGTTTGAAAAAGAGTTGGGAGAATTGATTTTTGGGAAAATTTGATTTTCAAATTTAATTTTAGTTTAAAATAAATTTGTATGAATGTAATTTAATTTAAAAATTATTATCAAAAAAATGATTTTGGAAAAATCAATATTGTTTATCAAAATTACTTTTGGATGGATCAAAAAGTGATATTAATTGTTTTTATTATCTTATTTCATTTACTTTTTGTTGTGGAGGGAAAAAGAGAGAAGAGTATAATTGGACTAATCAATTCTCATTTACTCCAACACAAAAACTTCAACTTGCAATGCAACAAACGTGGGTTTGGAGACAAAATTAATTCTACAGCATATGGCCAACGCAGCAACCAAAAAACAGACAAAAAATAGAAAATCTGAGCTCTCTAAACATGTTTCTGAACACACACTAAATAAAGCTCTTTGTTGGACAATTTGGGTGAATATGGTTGGGGATGGCATGGTGTGGTTTTAGACATGGAAGGATATTGGCTTAGGGGATTTTATGATGGTATTAGTGTGACAACGTATAACTGTTGTATAGTTTGTAATATTATGTAGAATTAAAATTTTGTCCAATTAATTTTATTTTAAACTGATGTATTGGTTGAATTTTAATTATTTTAAAATTTCAACAGTTATGTTGTTTGATTTAAATTTAAAATATAAATTGACACATATATTAAAAATTAAATAGACATAATGTGTCTATTAAAAATTGGAAATATACAACTATTTAACTAGTATTTCTCTTAAAAGTTGAATAAATATAATTGTTTATTCTTATATATATCCTTTCAGATTCAATACACAAGTATGCTATAAAATTGAAAATATTCAAACAAAAAATTGCAAAGGGCTCTGTTATATTATAGAAGAGTCTCTCTGTGATTTTTCCAATACACAAACATAAACTCTTTAAAAAAATAATTTACCATGCCTCAAATCTTATTCAATCTATATTATTTCTAACAATTTTAAAGAGTTTATTTGTTGTTTTATGGAGAATTCGAAAAAATATTTTTAAATTAGATCATTTTGATCAATGGAACCAATTTCACTTGTTAGAAAGACTAACAAGGATGAAAAAACAAATGTGGTGAAAATCACTATCCAAGAAAGGAAAATCTAGTAAACATTTTTTTTTACGTTTATTGATAAATACTTCAGATTCCCATTTATATAATTATAAGAATAAAAAATGAAATTTTTCATAAATTTTAAGAATACAAATTAACCATAGAAAATCAAAAGGATAGTAAAATAAAAATTCCTTCGTAGTGATAGAAGTAAATAATATTTTCATATTGAATTTGATAAATTATATGAAAAATATTATTTAATAAATACATGAAAAAAGTGCACTTTATACCCAATGTTATTATGTGTACATCTATCACATGATTTGTACAATAAAGCATTGTTAATTGTTGTCATATGCTTATCAAATGCCTTCAAGGAATATGAAAATGCCACTTTATAAACTTTGATATAATAAAAAATTAAATTTAAATTATTTCAAAGTGTTGATAATGTATTTCAATCATAGGACTCTTGATTATCAAATAACTAAACTAAGACCTACCAGCATCAAATATGTTTTCATAAGATATGCACAACATCCAAAAGCATATAGGGTTTTGAATTTATAATCAAATATAATTGTAGAATCTATACAAGTTGATTTTATTAAGAATAATTTTTTTTATGATTCTTCAAATGTTCCTAAAAAAACTCAAAATAGTTGATTTATGTACAATGTCACATTTTGATATTGTTAACATTCAGAAAAATAGTGACAAAAAGTAAAATATTTTTTGTTTTGATTTTATTTATTCACAAGTTTTAGTGTTTTTTATTGAAGGAAGTAAATTTGATTTTTTGTAATAAAATATCTTTTGTGATGAATGTTGAAAATGATCTAAAGAATTTTAAAAATAAAAGTAATAAAAACTATGTCTTATATAGATGCAATTTATATATATATATATATATATAGAAATATGTTATAAATGATAAAATAGACTTGATTATGTCTAAAAACACTTAAGTCTTTAAATTTTTTTATGCTTTGAAACAAGCACCAAATTAATGACATGGAATATTTGATAGTGTGATACTATCAAATAGTTTTACATATAAATATTGTGTCATTATTTGCCTATATGTTGATTATATATATCTTAATATATTTGGATCAAATATGCTTGATATTTTTTAAACTAAAAAATATTTGATTTTAGTTTTTAAATATATGAATGAAGTAGATACTATGTGAAATAAAAGTTCATAGATATATTAAAGGAGCGACTTTGTCATAATCACACTACATAGACAAAGTGCTTGATAAATTCAAACATTTGAGAACAAAAGAATTTAATATTCCTTATGATTCCAGTGTCAAATTGATTGAAAATACTTCTTATAATTCTAATATCAAGTTAATTGAAAATTTTAAGAGAATGATAGCACAATTATAATATGCAAGTGCAATAAGTAATATGATATATGCAATTAATGAGATTATGTCAGATATTGCATTTTTTTTGTTTTTAAACTTTTAAGGTTTACAAATAATCTAAGTAATGAATATTAGAAAGCAATTCTATAGTACTTGGATATTTGAAAAGAACAAAACACTTGAAATTTTGTTATAGTGGTTTTTCGATTGTATTATAAGGTTATTCTGATACAACTTAGATTACAAATATTAATAATATCAAATTCACATATTGTTAGATATTCACCTTGGATTATGGTGTCATTAGTTAGACATTCAATAAGTAAACTTGTATTTTTCATTTCACAATGTAATATAAATTCATAGTACTAGCAATTGTGGGAAAAAAAACATAATGACTGATGAATATGTTATTAAACAAAGTTGTGGCCACAACATTGTGCTAACTTTTTTTGTTTTTTTTAATGATGAAGCTACAATGTATAATTCAAAATAAATTTTATAATGAAAAATTAAGACACATGAACTTAAGATATTCTTATATAAGTGAAGTAGTCATAAATAAAACGATGACAATTATCTACAAAAGGTCAAATAATTAAGAATTTGCCTGATTTATTAATCATTATCTAGATATGTAATACAATAAACTTATGAATGAATGAGGTTAAACCCTTTAAACAAAACAATAGTAATGGGAACTTAACTTTGAGTTAATTAGTATACATTATAATAATAAAAGTTTAATGGGTAATAACAAGTTACTTTATATTGACTAAGTCATGAAACTTTAGATCTATAACCCCATTCTAAAAAGTGTACTACATAATTGTCATATGTGGAATTAAAGAGTTTGTTAAATGTTTAAAGTACAAAAGACATGAGAACAAAAGTCTATAGTGCACACTGTTATAGAGAGAGATTGACAAAAATCTTAATGTAATTGTTAAATATTTGAAATAACATGGACATAATAACAATACTACTTATATTAATGTTGAAATGGTGTTACTTTAAGCAAGATTTAGAGAGTTGATCTTGTAAATATTTATAAAACCAAAACGCGAGCACATGACTATAAAAGTGCTAGAGCAATATTACTAGAATGTCTTAACAACTTGATAAAATCATACATATAGCACTTTCAGTCTTGGCATGATGAGTTATGGTTCAAATCTCTAGACACAACTAATTTCATTAAAACTTTAAAGTATTAACTGTAATACCCAAGAAAAATAAAATATAAATATTTGTTTACAAACTACTGTTACTATTTCAGTATATGGTACTATTCACTTGTATAATACTATTTACATATACGATACTGTTCATTTATACAATTGAAATGTCAAGTACTAGATGTGGTTTGGTCATAAAAGAAAACTAGGAAGAAATTCGTAGGAGAAAATGACGTTTTATGGGTGAAAATACCCTCAGGGACTAAAGTGAAAGGACTGATTTGAAAAGAAACTTAAAGGTTTAAGATGAAAGGATAGTTTTCCCTTTAAGTTTTCAATAGTAATAACAGAAAAATTTTTATCTAGTGAGGTGCACAGTAACTGCATTATTAGAAATGTCATTTTCATAAATAGTAAATTGAATATTTTATTAGCACATAGTATCAAATAGTACCCTTGACTTTTGCTATAAATAGGCCCTTTCATTTCACTTCTAAACTCACACCTTCAACTTCTCTTCTTCTCTCCTTAAGTTTCTCTTACTCCAAAGCTAGGCGTCTGAGATTTTGGGCCTTTCCTTTTCAGCTTAGGTAAGGATAGTATGCCCTTTCTATGTCTTTCAAATTTTAGAAGTTAATTTCTTAAGTATGCTCTGTGGTTGCGGCCTTGGCTGATCTTCCACATCAGAAAAACTGTCCTTAGCTGTTTATATGTTATTTTGATTCTCTGATTACCGAAATAGAATGTAAACTGTGAAGAATACATGTCTAGGAAAGTTCTGGCTAAGGAAAGACCTGGTTTTTAAGTGTGTCCAGTGTGACCCTCCACTCTTTCCTGGGAACTTACCTGGTGTACTCTTTTACAGATTGTATTCTCTATTTCTGGTATGAATAGTGACCGTACGTATGAATAGTAATCATATGAATAGTGACCGTATATATGAATAGTAACCATACGTATGAATAGTGACCGTACGTATGAATAGTGACCGTATATATGAACAGTAACCATACATATGAACAGTATCTGTACGAAAACAATCCTGACGTATTTTCTCTAATCTTTCATGAAAATCTCCGTAGCAGAACACCGAAATTCACCTGAGAACTCTTGTCTGTAATGACTTAGAGAAGCGATGTTCGTACGGAATCCAGGTGAGTGAAACGACCCCGTTTTAATAGAGTTTTAGCATTACTGGTGATAAAAAGTATGTCGTAGGACACTCCCAAGATTCATAGGGGGAAATTGGATTCAGAATGACGAATCTAAATGAGATAATTAATCCATAAGTATGGATAAAATGAAATAAGTATCTTATGATGATGTGAAGTTTGAATGTTTTTAAAAAATGGATTAATTGTTATCTTGATATGTGGTTTATAAATCCATAATATAGTTATATACTATACCTGTTATATGGATGAATATTATATTGAGCTTCTGATTATGATATGAAATGCTATTGATTGTGATTGAGCGGGACAGTACCCCCTCTCACTGCAAGGCGGAAAACCCGGTTGACAGGGTGTCTTGACCAATGAGTGTGGAGACAACGATTCCCTCAGTAGGGATATAGCCCGGATTGGTGATAAATCCGTGAGGCGCCCTAGCTAAGAGGATGAGGTTGTGCGTCATGGCGAAAATATACATAATTGGTGAGCCGGCCTGTGTGCGCTCTCCGGGATATATTGCCATTGACGAGTACTAGTAACGTTTGTTGAATTGGATGAATTTTTATCTTGTATGTAAGAGGATGATGTTGTGCGTCATGGCGGAAATATACATAATTGGTGAGCCGGCCTGTGTGCGCTCTCCGGGATATATTGCCATTGACGAGTACTAGTAACGTTTGTTGAATTGGATAAATTTTTATCTTCTGTCTATTGGTTGAGTATGAGCCTTTGGATATGCTTGCATGACTGGTAATGTATTTGAATTTTATTAATGCGAGGCCGATTCGCTCATTGAGTTTAAAAGCTCACATTGTTTGTACAACCTTTTTGTTCAGATCAGGTTGCCATCGAAGAATATCTGCTAGAGGAGTAGATCACTTTGTACCTTCCCGTTGTCGGGTAGACCTCTCTTCTGTTATAGATTATGTTGCTCTGTAATCGTCTAGGACATCTAGTTCAGGGGTTCGACATTTGGCTTGTATGTCAGTATAATAATGTATTTTAAATTGATAATCTATGATTTTCATATAAGAAAATTTGATATATTTATCGGAAGGCTTACAGTGATGAGAGATTCATCATTGTGCCGGTCATGTGCCCAGAAAACGGGTCGTGACATTAACACTATTAGAAAGTTCAAATCATTGTAATATATTTCCTATATGCATGATATTATATAAAAATATTATAAACTAGTGAGGGATTGTTGTATAGCCTGTTATATTACGTAAAATTAAAGTTTTGTCTAATCAATTTTATTTTAAACTAATGTGTTGGTTGAGTTTTATATATTATGAATAACTCAAATTGATATGTTAGTTGAATTTTAATTATTTTAAAATTCTAACAATTATATTGTTTGATTTAAATTAAAAATATAAACTAACACATATGTTATAAATTAAATAAATACAATTGTTTAAACTAATGTGTCTATTAAAATTGAAAAAACATAACCGTTTAACTTATATATCTCTTTAAAATTGAATAACATAACCGTTTAACTTATATATCTCTTTAAAATTGAATAGACATAAATATTCACACACACACACACACACACACACACACACACACACACACACACACACACACACACACACACACACACACACACACACACACACACACACACACACACACACACACACACACACACACACACACACACACACACACACACACACACACACACACACACACACACATATATATATATATATATCTTTTTAGAGTCTATACATAAGTATGTTAGAGGGATTGGAAATATCCAAACAAAAAGTTTCAAAGAGCTTAATGCACAAACATAAATTTTTTAAAAAAATTAATTTAATTATGCCTAAAAAAAATTAATTTAATTATGCCTCAAAACTTATCCAATCTACGTTATTTCTAACAACAACCAATAAGAGATGTATGGACGTTCATTATGAGGCATATTTTATTTTTGGTAAGGATTAGAACTTTCTATGATGAGAATTGCATGAGTTGTAAGGAGGGAAGATATTCTCATTCGGGAAAAGATGGAATGAGAGATAGGTGAGGAAGATGAAGGGAAAGGAAACCCATCTCCAAGTCACATGGGTTGGTTGGAAGTACATGGGAGCTAATGTGACATCTAATGAGATGTCACCTATGCAACTATTCTTAGATGCAAATTAGTATAATATGATCCAACAACCTTAGTTTAAGTGTCACAGGGTTCAATTTATCATACGCCTAATTTTCATACCTCATGACTCTTTTAACCAAAAAGAAAAATTAGTCTAATATAGATAGAACTTTAAAGACGAGAATTTGATTAAAAATATTCAAATTATAAGGACTTAATTAAAATCTTTTAAATTGTATGGGTTTATTTTGAAATATTTTAATCTATAGGGCTTAATGGAGTAACTAGACCTTATTTATAATATAGCATGTTGGAATCTTAAAACAAATTCTTATTAAGATGGATGCAAACAAAGCACTAAGAATCATTGGTTTCAACATAGGCATCACTAATGACTATATTATCAATTTAGTCATTAAAAATTACATAAATTAATTGTTTAATCTTTAAAAGCTTAATTTTATTTAATTTAGTTATTAAATATAATAAACTCATCAAACATTATTATTGAGTTAATATTTTAAAGATAAATAAATACATAATGTAATCTTATATAAAAGGACAAATTTACACTTTATAATAATTCATTCATTCAACATTTAAATTTTAGAAACTAAGCGATAAAAACTATATCTTTTTAAAAATTAATTTATATGTCTCCTGCATCACTAATTCACCATTAGGGCATAGGCCAAGGATTGGAATGATATCAAGCAATCTGGGTCTGAAATTCCTACCTTAAAGGAGCAAATTGTTTGTGGTTCTACGCAAAAATTGGAGAAATACCCCAACTAACATTATGCCAAGAGAAGTAATTCGACTGAAATACATACCAATGTTTTCAAGTTGAACGAAAAAGGAGATCCCACTCACTTCAACCAAATAAAATATTCCTTATAAAAACAAAGGTAATGTTTGAACTGTCTTAATTGAGGGAACCAAAGTCACACTAAAATTTCATTCTTGGCATAAAACGATGTATTCATCGTACAATGGGATCAAAAACATGCCTAACCCGGTAATCACATTCTGCGTTTTATCTTTTGTTTAACATTAAAGGGTTAACATGTGTGAGCCTCAAACATATTAGTTCTTGAAATTTTCTTTTTGAAAAATTAGAATACTTAAGACGTATTACACATAAAAATTAATATATATATATATATATATATACACACACACACACACACACACACGGGTGGACCATTGTTAAAAAAAAAGTTTTGGATGAGGGTTATTCAGAGTAATAATATAGTTAAGTGGATTATTTGGGTATAAAAACGCTTATAATATATGTGATATAAGCATAATACAATTTATACTCTCTTTTATCTTTTAAAAATGTACAAACTAGTTTTTAATTACTAAAAATTCACTAAATATTAATCATTTAAAGTTTCCTGGTGCCGAAAATGATAGTAAATAACTTTCTAAAATTATAGAAATTTTGGGAGGAAATGACAATAAAATTTTCAATATAGATAGTTTTAAATGTTATATAATTATTAAAAAAATATTTTATACACATTTTGAGATATATTACATGATGAAAGCTTATATTCTTCATAATGAAAAAAAAAGAGTAAATTATTTTTTTCTCTACTTTCAAAATATACAATTATTCTCTTACAATTATAAAACATATTACATTTTAGTTCAATTTTAATTTTATATTTAAAAAATTATTAAAATATATTTTTTATATTTGATAATTTAATGTCAAATAATTTTTTAATTAAAATACACCCAATCAACCTAAAAACATTAATTTTCATTTACTGTGATACATGTTTTTAATTGTTAATTAAGAAAAAGGTATTACAAATTTTTTTTTCTTACTTATAAAAAGCACATAATATTATTTAGAATAATGAATTATATTTTAATTCAAAAAAATGGTATTAAATTAAACAATTATATAATTATAAAAGGAGGGAGTACTTATTTTAAAAATAAAGGGCAATTGAGTGTAATTTTAAAATTTTATTAAAAAAAAAAATTTTGATTTAAGCAAAAACACACCGTTTTATGACGGTCGCGCTATGCACTGGTTTCGTTCGATTGCGTGCGCGTGTAATACTGTAATGATAATTGATTAATTAAGTTCCTTTTGAACATTAAGCAATGCAAATGCAATAGCATCCATAGCGCAGGTGGCATGAATCGTAAATTAACAAAAAAAGAAGGGGCAAACATTATCGGACACAATTTTTCGGACGATTCGATTGTTGAACAGTGAATCATGCCCGTTAATTTTCACAATCCCAGTTTTGTCCTCACTCCTCAACAGCCCCACACACAGACGTTTCCGCTTCCCCGCTTCTATATATACACTGTCCCACCCTTCAACCCCACCTCACCCTCACGCCATTTACATTTCGTCTTCGTCAACTTCCTTCTTGCTCTCTCTCTCTCTGTCTCTCTCTCATAGGGTTAGGGTTCTGTTCTCTCTCTCGCTTCTAAACGCAGTGTCGTTTGCCCTTTTTTTTCTCTCCGATCCGTCAATGGCGCAACAGGAGGTTCAGAACGGTGGAGGTGAGAAGGCCGCCGCCGCCGCTACGGTGTCGTTCACCGCCGTGAAGCCGCAGCTGCTCGTGGAAGCACCGAAAGCAAACGACGCCGTTCAGTTCTACAAGGCCGCGTTTGGCGCTGAGGAGGTTGGACGCACTGTACACCCTAAGCGCAAGGCTGAGCAGGAGCTCCCTCTCATCCTTTCCGCTGAGCTCAAGCTCGCTGGTACCACCTTCCTCATCTCTGACCTTCTCGAAGATGCTTCTAACATGTGAGTCTCTCCCTCTCTCTCTCTCTCTCTCTCTCTCTATATATATATATATATATATATATATCTTATGTTTCTAGTATAAAAAAATTGAGTGATCCTGTTTCTTGTTGATGTCTTACAGAAATTACCTGTGACTATTATGTTTTAAGCTGTTTAGGTGTAGATCCTTAGGATACTGTTGGTGTTTGAGCGTTTTGAGTAGTTTTGTTTTGTTAGAATCGTTAGGATTTCTGTTTGATGCTCACCGGACAAGTAAGTTGTAGATCTACCGTGTCGTTTCGGCTTGGATCCACTTGTTCACACACTCCAGGAACTCGTAACATGGGCCTTATGTTAAACAATGCTTATATTGTCGTTTTGTTTTCCTCTCTGTCGCTAAGCTGTTGATATTTTACTGATTTTCTCGCTTTTAGCTGTCACTCTATACATGTCACAGCTTCATTGCTATTGGTCTCACTGTAAATCGTTCTTGATCAATGTCAAATGACTTTTCATCTCCTACATGCTTGACTTTAGACGATTCAGTGACTTTCTTGTACTGTGTAACTGTTGTTCTTCTCAGTGGTGACTTAAAAAACTGTGGTCTTCGAAACGTGTTGCTCACTGTCTAATGAAAACCTATACCGTTGGATTTTGTACTGTCTTTTAGTGAGAAGACTGTGGGGAACAGTGTCGCTTTATGCCTGGAGACGGAGGACGTTGAGGCCGCGATTGCGAATGCCGTGGGAGCCGGAGCCGTGGCGGAGGGCGAGGTCGTGGAAGGTGAGGGCGCGTGCTGCGGAGGGCGCGTGGGGAAGGTGAAGGACCCGTACGGATTTGTCTGGCTCATCTGCTCCCCGGGAAAGAAGTGCGGAAACACAGAAGCTGAAGCCTGATCGTGGCCGTTCGATCATCATATCTCGTTATTGATTTGTAACCGTTCTGATTTTCATTTCTATGTAGTAGCAGTGGGTTGGACCCTCTTATTATCATGAAGAAAACGTTTCTAGGTGGTAGGATTAGGCCTTGTTGCGTATTAATATTTTGATACGTCCTGTAATGACGACGATGATATGGCTATTGTCAATTGCGATTATGCCAAGTAGACACTAGACGCGAGAACTACGAACATTCTGAACAGTCTTAACTGACAGCTGGCAGTTATAGACTTAAGTTTCATATTCCAATTTTCATTATAATATCTCTCTTGATAAGGTTAGTTCGGTCATTTCGTTATTGATGAGTTAGCATTTGGCGAATGTCGAGGTTATTGTTGTCATTTTATATTGTTTCGGTGAGGATAGGGATTTAATGCACCATTGCTAATGAAACATGATTATATATAATCTTAAATTTAGGTATGGAGTATGGACCATATGGGGCAGTGTGAGGATCCGGTGTATTTGAAAGTAAGGTGGTGGGGTAGGGTGTACCGGACTTTGACTAGAGCCTGGATTATTCATTCAGAATTCGACACGTGTCCTGGCGTAGTACATCTTTAGATATTTGAACCGCCGGAAAATCAATGGTCCCCTATGCGTCTCTACTGTGTGGTGTGTGGCGTGTTGTGGTGAAAGGAAAGGGGATGGAATCCTCGTGATTTTTAATGGTCATTTGAATATTATTCTTGTTTCGATTAAAAAATCTTCATATATGTTATATTATTCTTGTTTCGATTAAAAAATCTTCACATATATATTATGTTTTGTCTTTCCGAAAACAATTGATGGTGTGACGATTATATTAGCATTATCCAGTGTCCAGGTGTTTCACCTGTAATGTTTTGCTTTAACTTTTAACAACTACCATGGCTCTCGTGTCAGTGGGTCTCGGAGTGATCTAATTAAGTGATATGTATGTCCTTGCCGCGTTCGATTCAAAATAAAAATTGAATGTGTTGAAATAGGTAGGACATGTTGGGTCCTACGTTAACGGTGTTACTAGACCAGTTTTTGTTTGGTCTGAATGTTTCCTGTCTGGTCGACGTTCGTCGTGAATTATATTCAAGTTCGGCCTGATCTTGGGGATGCTAGGAAAAGAAAGTATTAGGATAATATTAAGGAGGGTGTTATTATTATTATTAATTTATTATACACAAAAGGTTTTGAAATGAGAGTATCACCTTCCGAGATTTCTTCTCTCAATGCTCTGATTTAAATCCCCATGGGGTTTGCGTCGACTTCTTGTGGTATTGAATGAAAACCAAACCAAGAATAATTTAAATGGTTTAATACTACTAGTTTTAATTGAATAAAGTTTTAAATTATTTTAATTGAATAAGGTTTTAAATTTAAGTCTTATGGATGCATGTTGTTTCCCGTACGTATATTTTAATATAATTTCCCTTTTAACAAAAAAAAAATTCTTGTAAATAAATTTGACAGTTTTAACATATTTGTTGTTCTTGAGCTTTGAGCTAAATAAATCAAAATACAATGAATTTTAAGATATTAATTATTTTAACAAAAAAGAATTAGTATTAAATGAAGGGAATGTTATTATTGATGCGTCATGTCTCCAATCTTGGCCACTTAAAAATTAAGTCTGTAAATGAGAACAATTTTTAAAGCTACTTTGGAGGTTTTTTTTTAATAAAAAAAAGTTGCTTTTATTTTTTTTATTTAATTTAAATTAGATTAATTAAAATCTAATGAATTTTTAAAGAATAAATGACTTAACTGAAACAATAGTATTGGATGAAGAGAATACAATTGTCTTGTCATGCACGACGTAATTTTTGTTAGCGTCATATCTCCTATCTTAGCTATTTAAAAATTGCAAATGAGAATTGTTTTAAAGTTACTTTGAAAGCATCTTTCATCTTTTTTTTTAGGTTGAAGGTATTTTTTAAATAAAATTATTAATTTAGTTCTCAAAAATTATAATTGTTTTAATTTAATTTTTAAATATTAATTATTTTAATTTAATTCATCAAAATTATTTTAACAATTTTTAAATCATAAAGACTAAAAATTTACTCGAGATTGTATCCACTTCTTCAAATTGATAGATTGTAGAGTAAATAATTGGTTTGGTATTATAGTGATATCAATTTTAGTCTTTAAAAAATTAAATACCTCAATTAAATACTTAAAAGTTTGTGTTTGTCTCAATGTAGTAACAACATATTTTGCAATTTGTCACAAAAGGACCAAATTGAAAAAAATAATTTTTGAAAGATTAAATTAAAACATTAAATCTTTGGAGACTGAATTGAAGAAACTATAATCTCTTAAGAATTAAATAGATAATCTACTCTAAATTATCTTTGTTTATCAATTTTTGTTGTCTTGTTTTTAATATAACTATAATATTTGTGCGTACGAGTGCAGCATATTCAAATTTATCCATAAAAAAATTATTTTGGAAGCAAATGACGAATTAGGGCTAACAATGGGGTTCCGTTGTGGATTGCCTCTCCAACGTAGTCACTTGAAGCCCATCTCCCATGACAACCTCAGTCTTTGTTATGGGCCTATAGCTTCGTGTCAGAAAACCTCCAAGCCCAAGCCCAGGCCCAGCTTCTCTGCTCCTTAAGCCCTCACACGAAACCCAGGCCCATAGTTTCCTGGAGATGGTTTTGTCATTAATTTCTATGTTCTAATCAAATTTTAAGCAGAGAGAATGTTGAGTGAGGTAAAGAAAACAAAAACTAATTTTTTTTAGAAAAACATTTATTTTAATGGACTATGAGTATTTAATTTATGAAGGAGCTCTTTGAGATCCCATTTAATTGATGAAATTAAAGGGTAGGAAAAGGAAATGAGAAAGAAAAAGCCTAAAATATATGCTTGGTTTGTTGGTATCACATTTTCAAGTAGCTCAAAGGGTAGAAATAGAATAGCTTCTCATCCTTGGAATGAAAAGTTTTTGTCGTTATATCTTTGTAAAACTTTAAAAGTTATGAGATCTCATTTATCAAATTTTTTAAAAAATAAAAAAAATAAAGAGGAAGTATATTATATGTAAATTTGAAATTTTTATATTTCTTGGAGTCTATCTCAAACCATATCTTCCTATATCCCTCCTCCCAAGCAATCTCCTTTCCTTGACAAACAACCCCAAAGTTCATATTTTATTTTTAAATCAATAATATTATATGTAAATTTAAAATTTTATATTTATTAAAAGAAATTACAAAATTTTTATACCTAAATTTGCTATAGTTATTAAATTTAATACTACAAAATATGAAATTAAATTTCAAGAAATTAAAAAATGAAAAGAAATAGTGGGTCAACCAAAATCTCTTTTTTTGGGGGGGGGGGGGTGGAAATACAAGTGTACATGAGCTAGCTTGCGAGTATAGACATGTTTTTGACAATACTAGTTTAAAAAATGCATCTCTTTTAAGTTATTTCAAAAGAATATATCTCTCTTTCTTTGTGTGCATTGGCTCTTAGGCCAGTCCTCTCAAATATGTCTAACTTATGGGCTAAATGGGCTAACTCATGTAGACCTATTATAAGCAAGTCAATATTTTTCAATCTAATTTGTTCATTTATCTATTAAAGGGGAAATAGTTTGACTTCTACTCGCAGAGACAAACTGAGAGTCGTTGAATCCTAATTCAATAACTTCTAATTATTCAATATTTTTTAATATTTTCCAATCCAACTTGTTAATTTATCGATTAAAGGGGAAATACTTGTAAATTTTTTATTTAAAAAAATATTAAATGAATGAAAGCCGTTAGATCAATAGCTCCCAATTTGCTTGTGTGTCCGATTAAAGGATGGGAGTTTGATGATTTTGGGGAGGGCATAAGGATAATAAAGTAATAATTTTCTTTTAGAAAATATTATTTATATATATGTATATTATAGAAAATATGAAATATACTATATATAATGTAACATATAATATAACAATGCATTAATATATAATCGGTCAATTCAATTTGAATCTGATAGCAATTATAGTCATTCAACAATTAATCTAATTAAATTAGTTTTGACAAAAAAATTATTCAATCAGTTCAATTACTCAATCAATTTTGGTTAGATTAAATTAGAACTCTAGTTAAAAATTAAAATTAAATAGAATTGGATTTCAACATCCGTAAATAAATATATGCCATTAGATGAAGTAGCTTCTTCCCTGATTGCCACATGCTTACAGTTGAGTTAACGCACTCCCACTCGTTCCTAAATTTAATTAAACTGTTTGGGCTATTAACTTGAATTCTTAGTGAACGGGATTTGTAATTTGTTGCATTTCTGAGGCAGAATATATATATATATGTAGTGAACTCAACTAACTGATATCAACAGAGAAACCCTTTTGTTTTACTTGTGTTTACACCGCTTGCTTTTGAAATCAAGTCAAGAGTGATCACGATTACCCCTAAGAAGAACATACAAAGTACAACACCACGCCTTAAAAGATGAATGAAGCACAAAAGTGGAATAAAAATAAACTTAAATCCTCGCCAAGAAGACCTTCTATATATTATGACTATGTTGATAATCTTCTTTGACCTCAAATAATATGCATAAATTCTATTTCTCTTCTCTTTCTCCTTTATGTACATTCATTGCCTTCTCTTCTCCAATCCCTCCATCTTTCAAGCGATGCAATTTGGTAGCAAGCAGCTTGAGAAGAAACTCAACTTTCTCGTCTGCAACCACAAGAATCAAAAAGAAAAATCAACACATTTTATCCCTAAAGATAGGTGAATTTGCAATTTAGTCCTCCGCAGTTTTAGGTATTCCAATTTATTCCATTAGTCATGTGATGTTGCCTTCAATTCTAATCTCATCCACAATTCAACGTTGAACATAACAATTAACTAGTTCCGATGTTATTTGTTTAAATCATGGTGAAGTTTCTAAAAGTTTCACCCATCACGTGCTGCTGAAATCTAGAATATATCCTCCTTTATTTATCAGGGACATTCACTAAATTCAGATTTTGGATCCAAATCAACAAGCTTTTAAGTTGAGATTAAATTATTTCGGTAGTACTTGAAAGATTATAATTATTTCAATTTAATTATTGAAAAATTGCAATTTGATCCTTTTGTTTATAAAAGTGACTTTTGACAACCACAAATTCTTAATATAGCAAAGAAAAATACCAAATTGAAATAAATGCAATATTTCAAGGACTAAATTGAAAAATTTATTCTTTTGAGAATCAAATTGAAACAACTGTAAATTTTTCAAAACTAAATCAGTAAGCTACTCTTGAATTTATAGTTTGGCAAGAAATACAAAGTCAGATATTCAAACCTAGACCATCTATTCCAGATTGAACGACTCAAATTAGAGAGAAAAAAAAAATACCACACAAGGTTTAATTTGTTTATTTTAACTTATTTTCTTTGGTTTGGACTGTCAAGTCTGAAATGAACGATCTAGATTTGAGAACTAGATTCTGCATTTTTAGCAAGAACCGTAAAGGATCCAAGTTCAAAAAATCAAAGGACTAAATTGAAAGAAATAACAAGTTAATGAGGAAATAGTGTAAAGTCCACTCAAAAGGAAAGTGAGAGTTTAGCAAAAGGTGAAAGAAACCATAGAGTTTGATAGAGAAAGTAAAGAGGGGATTAGAGGGAAGACCTTTCTATTTTTATGGTAAAGAAGTTCAGGTGAGATCCTATACAAGTCCTCGTCCACAGGCTTTGGTGTAGGCCTCCTTGCCCTTCCCTTCGGAGTGTTAGGGCTTTGTGGCTCTTCATACTTACTCTCCCACTTTTGCTTTTTTCCTTCCTTTTCAGTCTGCTCACCCACCTTTGCCTGCAATGTCACACACACCATTCAAAGTCCAGTTTTATCCTTGAATTATTTCAAAATTCGTGTAAAATACATTTTTTTTTACAACGTACACAAGATTTTAAGTGATATAACAGACTACAAACTTACCCAAAAATCGTAGACTGGAAAGAAATTATTTACCTTTGAGAATTATATCTTTCTCTACCTTCAAACAGGAGCCGTTGAATCGTGTTGAATCGCGTAGGATGGATGACATCCCAACATAATGAAACTATTATACCGGATGTCATCCATCATGCGCGATCTAATGACTCATGTTTAAAGGTAGAAAAAGATAGGAATCCTCAGGTAAAGAATCCCTTTCCTCGTAGACTTACCCAAAAATATAAAGAGCTCTCTTATCTGAAGAGATTGCGCAACTTAGCTCTTCAACTTAAAAGTTGACAATAAACAAACGCTTCAATGTTTCAATTTTGTGCAAATTTGCCCTTTTCATTGATTTTTTTCCTCAAAAACTTAAACACAACTTGTCCTTACAGATTTGAAAGTATTAAATTAGCCAAAAAAAAAAATCCAATCTTAGAAGACATTTTGTTACAAAAATATAGATAAAAGTTACCAAAAATGTCATTATATATATTAGTTATGCTTATCTTGCAAAACTTGTAGACATTTCATGGGGTCACTTTGGTATCATACCGAAAGATCCCACTATCCGAGTATTATTGACCATTTGACACGCTTTATAAAGCCGAAAGCAAAATTAAACCCACAAAAGTCCTTAAAAGCACCCTCTTTTGACAAGAGTTTAAAGCCACACTGCATTATGTACCAAAAGAGAAAAAGAATACACTGCAACACAATTTCATTACGGGTTTATTATTCAAAAGAACGTTCTACTTTCGGGGTGACCTCGTATTAATCTCTCGGATCCAAACTCCAAATAGTCACAAATGTGTGAAACCACAAATTCCTCCTTCACCCATTAGAAAGAGTCATTTTACAAAGACTAAATTTAGTAAAAATAAAAAATAAAAAAAAATCATACACGTTTCACAATTTTATATCTTTAATTTGTTTAATATATGACTCTTGACAATAAAAATAAAACTTGAAAATTCAGAATCCTAAATGTCGAGATAGATTTGAGGATAAAAATGAAGAAAATGAAGACAAGTATGAAGTTGTAGAGTAGACATACCCTTGAACGAGGAACGACGATCATGGCGGGGGTGACGACGTCGTTCTGGTACAAGTCCCCGGTGACATAAAGATCGCGATCCCCGGAGTCGTCGTAGGAGTCGTCGTAGGAGTAGCCGAAGAAGGCAGGTTGCGTGGCGGAGTCAAAGCACTGCGTGAATGGGAGGTCGTGGTTCCAGTCCCAGCTTCCAAACGCCGGCACGTGACTCCTCCTGTAGTAGTACTCCTATATATTCAACCACAAACACACACACAAAAAGCAACACATCACCCTTCAAAGCCAAGAGGAAGTACATAAGAAATTAACGAAGAAGGCTATTTGGGGTCACTTACTTCCATTGAAATTTGAAGCAGAGGAAGTGATGAATGTGCGTTTGAGTCACCCTTATCCTTTTGCTTCTTCTGTTCTGCGGTCTGCCTCTCAAGCGTGGGCTTGGGAGGGATTTAAAAGAAGAGAAAGAGTGAGCGTGTGTGTGTGTGTGTGTGTGTGTGTGTGTGTGTGTGTGAGAGAGAGAGAGAGAGAGAGTAAAGTAGGAGGAGGAGGGCTCGTGAGACAAAAGAAAGGAAACCCAGAAAACGAAGTTTCACAGTACCAGACAGAGGGACAAGGGGGTAAGGTATGAGAGACAGAGAGTTAATGCCTTCGGAGGAAAACTCTTCTTTTTCCCCTTTTTATTTTTATTTTCCTCACTTTGCCTCACGTCGTCCAAAGCCTCTCCTTTAATTATGATATGATTTAGTTTGTTACGATCTATCAATCCTTTTAATAATTAACCATGCTTACTCCGAGGAAAGGGACTAATTTATTATGAGGTAACATATTACTCAATGAATTTTTGGTGGGAAAGATGTCTAACTGTAAGAAGAGGATTGCTGTTAGTGAAAAATACATGCAAAAGTTTAAAAAAAAATTTTTTAATAAGTTAATGACAAAAGTTTTTTTTTGGAGTCTTTAATATTTATTTTGAATTTCAATTTTGTTATTTTTTTTATTGATATTATCTCACATGTTTTTTTATTTTAATTTTATTTAACGTTATTAATGTAATTGATGAAAAATGTTGATATTGACTTTTTCATATGATTTGTTCATTACTAAAGTGTCATACTCATTGATTTTAATTTTAATTTTATATAGATATTTGACTAAGTTTCAATTACAACTTAAATTATGCTTCTTCTTTTTTTTTTCATTTATCTCATTTGTCCCCAATTGATGGTGAAACATTGATTATCATATAGATTACATGTCATTTAAAGAAATTAACGTGTCACTTGAAGGAGTCCATATTATTATTTTTTGTCAATTTTGTTAATGACGTTAATTTTAAAAACAAAATTAAAAAAAAAGACAAAATTGACACAAAAAAATATTAGAAACGAAAAATGTACTTTTGTCATAAGTTATTGATTTAGCTCTCAAAAACCAAAAAGTTATAGTTATCTGGTTTTTCTTCTTAAAAGACAAAAAAAATTAATTTAATCATTGAAAAATTGTGCTCATTTCAATTTTATCATTCTATTTGTTAAAATGACTTTAAAGAAAAAAATTCTGATGTTGGCAATGATAAATTTTTATTGTAGTAATAAAAAGGATCAAATTGAAATAAATATAATATTTTAGAAATTAAAATTGAGATATTTAATTATTCAAGGATAAAATTGAAACAACCAAAGTTTTTAGAGACTAAATATGAATTTATTCAATCTTTTATAAAATTAACTAAAATAATAATATAAAAGTAAAAATGATACCGAGTTTCATTATTATTAAAAGATTATTTTACTTGATATGTTAAATATTTGTTTTGTCTTTCAAAGTTATTATTGAGATTATTTGATATTAAAATTATTCACTTAATTCGAATAATAATATTACAATATTGAAAAACGTTTAAAATATAAATATAATAAATGCTCTTTGTTCGTCTTTAATGTTCACGTTGACTTGATGTAAAATACGAGAGGAGTTTGAATTATAATTAATAAATTACAGTGTGTTAAATATTACACTGAAATCAAACTAATTACATTAAAAAAAGTATAATGTGTCGTTATTATGAATGGCAACATAAACGATGCGTTTGTCATTCATGATGGCAACACATGAAGCCCTTTTTTTGGATGTTAAAAAAATATATTGATAGCCATTTTCTATAATTATATGTTATAAATTGATCAATCTCATATTTTCAGTCACATGCAATGCAATACGAACTCTATTCTTTATATCCAAATTAAATATAAATTATAGACACAACCTCTCATAGAAATTAAAAGCAATAGGCTTCGCTTCTTCCAAGCCCAAACTAACCAACCATTCTACCCGCACATTGGAACATATCTATCCACTCTACACAGATCAAATAACGATTAAAAAAATGTGATAAAATATGAATGTATTAACGTTTTAAATAATATATCATTATTGAAATATGAATATAGTAATATGAAAGTGTGTTATTTTTTATATGTTAAAATACGAGAAAAAAATTTCTTAAATTTAGCATTTTTACATGTTATCTCTTTAACTTTCAAACTCAACAATAAAAAAAATTAAATTTTAAAAAATTGACAAATCATTTGCTCCATTAGTAAATATGTTATACTGACTGTCAGTTAACACATACTCAACAATATATGGGGCGTTTGGAAAATTATTGAGTAAATTTAAATTTTGAGTAGAATTGATTTTCAGAATTAATTTTAGACAAACCTAAGTTTGCATGAATGTGATTTATGTTTGAAAATTATTATTAAAAAAGTAATTTTGGATATTAGTTAGTAGAAATACTTTTAAATATATAATTACAAAAAAAAAGTATGAATTTTATATTGTTTTATTTAATTTAGAAATACATATTAGTGTTGTTAGAAGAGAAAAAGGAAAGAAAGAGTGGAGAAATGACTAAAATGAAATGAATACAGGGACTAATATGTTATATAGATCAAACTTTTTGGGAGCTTAGAGCAATTTTCATTCATCTCAAGTCAGCATCGACATCAAATTAGAAGCCTCTAGACACCCCGATCGATCTTCATTTTGCACACTAAAAGAGAGAGCCGAGTGAGGAAGAGACAAAACAGAAAGAGAACATTGTCATCTGTTAATTTACTAAATTATGATGCTTTATTCCTGTCATATTCATGGCTTCCAGCATCTTGAATGTAGCTTTTTCAGTAAATTTACCCTGGTTCTTGTTAAGTATTCTAATTTCGTCAATCTTTTTAAGCTTTAGTGTTTTGAGCCTTGCTTTTTGCTAGTGATAGTTGTTTTTGTGTATTTTTGTAGGGTTGAACCTTAAAGGGTTAATGTCAAAGAGATTATAGCTGATGTCAATTCTCACTATTAGAGGATGCAGAGTTTCACCACTGAAGCAGTGGTTGTTTTATCGTTGAAGCGGGAGTTCTCAAGTTTTTGGTTTCCTACTGAGTTTCACCAATGAAGTGGGATCTTCTGTGTGCTGAAGCGGTCACTGTCAATTCTTTAGTTTTTATCATTGTGTCTCATTGCTAAAGTGTTGGAACATGGCGCTTCAGCGGGAAAAGTCATGCAAAATGCGATTTTTTTGGTCATTTTCGGCTTAAGTGAGCCAGTAGTTAGCAGTTATGCATTTTCATATTATAAAAAGGTATTTTAGAAATTTTGGAAGGCATTCTAAGCTAGGGATAGAAGAGGGGTGCTGTCTTAGACTAAGGAATAAGAGGAACCTGACTTTGGAGCACTTTTGGAGCTGATCTCTATCATCCCCATCTCAGATTCATAACTTTCTTTCCTTTTATTACTATTTTTTGTCATTCGATGTCTATGAGTAGCTAAATTTCTATTCTAAAGTTGTTATGAACCTAGGTTTCAAGTAGATTTTGTTTCTAACTTGTTCATTGTGACTTTATATCAATTCAATACATGTTTATTCGTTCATTTTCTTGTGTCATCCTTAAATTTGATTACTTTTTTAGATTGCTTAGTTGTTTTGTTGAACTTTGGTGAGGGTAGCGAAACTTAGGTGGTTGAATGAATAAGACAAACTCTTGAACATTATGATTTAAGAGAATCGATTAGTTAACAATATAGGAATATAATTGTTAATCTCGTTTAATTAGAATTAAAGATTAGATTGTTAATTGAACTTAAAGCTCATAAGGAATTGTGAAGTCTTAGGTTAGCTTAATTGTGATATGGGAAAATCCATTTAGGCAATTTTGAGCCTTATATTAACTTGTATGAATGATATAATCATAAGCAACCCTAAGTCCTTTTTATTTGATAAATTTCTGCATATTTTGTTTTGTTATTGTTTTTTTCCACTCTAACTATTATTTGAATTTTAGTTTTATAATTTGAGCTTTCTTCAATCCAAACATTTGGTATAAAAAGTATATCTTAGTTTCATCAGTAATTGGTAACTTAGTCTATGTGGAGACGATACTCATACTCATCAATTATTACTTGCTTAACCGGTATACTTGACGAGTTGTTAACATCTTCTTCCATCATGCGCCACCATGTCCACTTCTCTAGCCTCCTCTCCTCTTCCATTCTTCTCCTTATTTTTGTTAGTTGAGACTGAGTTGAGCACATAAAAACAAAGCAGGACAACAGGGAGAGAGAACAATGTGTGTGTGTGTGTGAGAGAGAGAGAGAGAGAGAGAGAGTGTGTGTGTGTGTGTTTGACATTCCGGCCATTTCCGCTAAGGTCTAAACTCCCTCACTTATCTCCTTGTCTATCTTCCCTTAAGTGAAAACATAGTGGAGAAAGGGAGCGAGAACAAAGAGGGAACGTGGGGTGAGCATAGGAATTCAAGAAATTATGCATAATGGGAAGACGAAGACACCAAGTGGCTGACAAAAAATAGAGACAGAGAAAAATAGCAAGAGAACATGGAGGTTATCATGGGAGAAAGGAGATCAATAATATCATGGTGAGAGTAGCTGTAAACCATGTTAACACATAAGCTACTTGCGCGAGCACGGTGAAGAACACCTAGGTTTCCTTTATCAAATTGATTTTCATGCTTCCTTTGATGCAAAACCAAACAGGTCCAAATTGGTGCAAACTTACGTTTACTGTGATGTAGCCACACGTTGGTAGCTCCAATGCTCATCCAAACACCCACATAATCAGTCTATTTATGTAGAAGCTAGTCCATTTAAATGATGAATGAGATAGACTAAATGTTTTTTTAAAGATATTTCAAACATATTAATTATTGATTTTTTTTTCAAAAAATAGATATTCTAGACTAATAAAAAAGACTATCACAATAACCAAAAAAAAAATCAAAATAAAAAATATCTTTTTGATTTTTTTTTTACTCTAACAGATTTGAAAACTTTAAGTTAGGTTTTAGATTTATTTTTTTTACTATTCTAACAATTTTTTGAATTATTCTCCAATATCTTTTTTTAGAAAAGGACATGATGCATATTTTAGCTAGCAATCAACTAAATTAGTTTTTTTTTGGCACAATTGGAGTCGACTAGCAATTGATCTAACATGTTCATTAGGAAAATCAGCTTTACACATTTTTTTTTAAAAGTTTGAAAGGATTCTTTATTGTATCTGAAAGTTAAAGGAAGTAAAATACATAATTTAAGTTCAAAAGATTACACATTTACTTATATTGGTTGATTTAAATAATTTTTGTTCTTCTTAAACAAAGTTTTAATATGGAATATTGAAGGAGTTTTATATGTGGTCTAATCTTAATTTAATTCAGGATAGTAAGAGTCTAATACTTTTTTGAAAGAAATGAAAATTTTAAAAAAAAGTTTGTACATTTTAATCTATTTTATATTAATGCTCCCTAATGTCAAAGGAAAGGCTGAAACTCGAAAAGAGAGAGAGATCGAGATCGAGAGGTTTTTTTTTTGTTTACTTTGATAAAATATTATTTTTAAATTTTTAATATGAGCTTTAGTTTCGTTTTTGATATTTTTGCATTGTTTTCATCCTCTCTCTCTCTGTCTATATATATATATATATATATATATATATATTATTTTGATTTTATCCTTAGGTTAACTGTCACATCTCAAAAATTGAGCATGTGAAAAGATACTACTCATTTGATAAAATTCTCAAACATACGTTGTTTACATATATTCTGTAAGGTTTTACATTCAACCTTAATCATTCGTTCCACACTACAGAATTATATTCATCTGATAAGCAAATATAGACATACATAGTCTGATATTTCTATCTCATCGCAAGCCTAGGAGACCTATAGAAAGTACAGAGCGTTTCTAGTATCCACATTAATAAGTACTGGTATCCCACCAGACAGAAATAGAGTGTAATCCCAAGGGGCTTCTAATCTTCCAACGGATACTCTTCTTCTTTGTTTTCTGTATCAAAAAAATAATCATAGGGAGTGTGAGTTTATTTAAAAACTCAGTAAGTAAATAACTGTACTATATAGAATATCAAAAGTACAAATACCACATTTACTCATATAATTAATTGTCTTATACATCGAGTAGTATGGGACTCTAACCCTTTCAAACTCATGAATAAGATTTCTTAGATATACAACGAGTAGTATGGGACTCTAACCCTTTCAAACTCGTGAATAAGATCTCATCGGTATACACCGAGTAGTATGGGACTCTAACCCTTTCAACTCGTGTATAAGCTTTCTTAGATATACACCGAGTAGTATGAGACTTTAACCCTTTCAACTCGTGTATGGGTTTCATAGATATGCACTGAGTAGTATGGGACTTTAACCCTTTCAAACTCGTGTATTAGATCTCGTAGATCTTTACTCATTGACAAGATAGTGAGAATTTATCACATAGCACAATTGTCATGAAATAAAATAATTTCTACATACTCTTATTTCTACCGATCATCATATACTCCCATATGAAAATTGATTGCTTACTACCCAAATAATATTGTAAATGGGACTTATATTGTACTTTGACTAGTAATATCAAATTAGCTGAGCAAGGTTATTCACTCACCTTGATGTTTGTCCAAGTTTACCTTGTTCCACACTAGAATTTGTGTAGGAAAAGTTCCTAGTAAAATATATTACAAGGAATCATAAGAAAGGAAACAAAATCACGAAAATACGTAAAATTTTATGATTGCTACAGTAACGGTTTGCTACAGTGTCGGTTCGCTACAGTGTCGGTTCGCTATAGTAACGTTGACTGCTACAGTACCGTTGACTGCCGACACTACAGTACTGCTACAGTACCCGAAGAAAATTTTCCAGATTTTTTCCCGAAATTTCTGGTCGCTACAGTAACTCGAAGAAAAATTCCAGATTTTCAGTTGCTACAGTACTTCGAATTTTGCAGAAAATCTTTCAAAAAATTCATCCTTTCCTTTCTTTTGATTCAAAACCAGAATCTGAACTCTTTTAACCGATTATAACTCAAATATAACTTCTAAAACAACTGAGATTCATGAATTATCATCAAAATCTTCAAGAACAAAACCTCCTCTGATCTTCTATATAAACTGAAATTTAAGGAAAATAATCGAATTAAAGCTTACCTTTGATCCTTACAAAGCTTTTGAACCGAACAAATAATCGAAACTCTGAAGATCAAGGAAAGGATTTGAGAAGAGAATGAAGAAAGGAGAGAAAACTTCCACTGTTCAGTTTTCAGCTTTTCCTTCTGCGTGAGAAATGAGGGGGTACTATTGAAACTTTATATTAAATATTTCTAATGGGTTATTCAATAACCCATGGGTATCCATAACCCAACATCCAAACTCATCCAGTCAATTTACAATAAATGGACTAATGGACCATTCTGAAACCACTTTTCCATGAATTTCACCATTCTTAGAATATATCCCACATTGTGCAAATATTTAGTCCAGTCATTTAACTCAATTTTCATAAATAATATTCAAAGAGAACAATTAAATATGAAAATTAAATATGACCAAATAAATAACTAAAGTAACGTTGTAGAATTCTAAAATACTCTTAAGCGAATTATATTCTGAAATTAACGGGTATTACATTCTACCCCCCTTAAAAGAATTCGGTCCTCCGAATTAAAATCTTACCTCAAGTTTCAAATAAATGTGGATAGTTTTTCCACATTTCATCTTCTACCTCCCACGTAGCTTCCTCGCGAGAATGATTTCTCCAAAGAACCTTGACAGTAGGAATTTCTTTAGTACGCAATTTCTTGACTTTTCTATCAAGAATAGCTACTGGTACCTCTTCGTATGTGAGAGTTTCATCAAAATGAACTTCTTGGGGTTGAATGACATGAGAAGGATCAGGAAGATACTTCCGTAGCATGGACACATGAAATATTGGATGAACTCCCTCTAGGTCGGAAGGTAGGTCTAGGCGATATGCCACATTACCCACTCTGTCTACAACCTCATATGGGCCAACATACCTCGGACTAAGCTTGCCTTTCTTCCCGAATCTCATTACTCCCTTCATAGGTGAGATTCGTAAGAAAACCATATCACCTATTGCAAATTCAAGGTCACGTCGTCGGTTGTCCGCATAAGACTTCTGTCTACTCTGAGCAGTTAACAACTTCTCTCTGATCAGTTTAACTTTATTTATATCTTCCTGTATCATCTCAAGTCCAAATATTTTGGTTTCACCAAGTTCAAACCAACTTATAGGAGATCGACACCGTCTCCCATCTAAAGCATCAAAATGTGCCATCTGAATACTGGCTTAGTAACTGTTGTTATAAGCAAATTCAATAAGAGACAAATGATCTTCCCAACTTCCACTGAAATCCATCACACAAGCTCTTAGCATATCCTCTAAAGTCTGAATTGTCCTTTCGGACTGTCCATCAGTCTGAGGATGGAATGCTGTGCTAAGATTCACTTTGGTACCCAAAGCCTCTTGAAAGACTTTCCAGAACCGAGAAGTAAATTGAGGTCCTCGGTCTGATATAATGGATATTGGTACACCATGAAGTTTCACTATTTCTTTAACATAAAGTCGAGCAAGTTTTGCTACACTGAAAGTGGTATGAACAGGAAGAAAATGTGCTGACTTAGTAAGTCGATCCACTATGACCCATATTGAGTCATTTCCTTTTGTTGACCGAGGTAAACCTACCACAAAATCCATAGTGATCCTTTCCCACTTCCACTCGGGAATATCTAGTTTTTGCATCAAACCAGGTGGTCGTCGATGTTCAGCTTTAACTTATTGACAAGTCAAACATCGAGCTACAAAGTCAGTCACGTCTCGCTTCATGCCCTCCCACCAGTAAACTTGTTTCAAGTCCTGATACATTTTCACAGCACCAGGATGTACAACGTAGTGCGAACCATGAGCTTCCATTAAGATTTCATGTTTCAAAGATTCAATGTTGGGGACACAGAGTCTCCCATTAAACCATAAGACTCCTTCTTCATCTACCAAGAAACTTGGTGCTAGACCTTGCCTTGCCTTATCTCTAATTTTGACCATATCAATGTCATTTTCTAAAGTTGCTTTTACTTTTTCTGCAAGGGATGATCTAACTGTTAAATGAGCCAGAAATGTACCTGACTCAGTGATCTCGAAGAATACTCCATCAGCTTCCAATTCTTGTAGTTCATGTATTAGAGACCTCCTTATAGTGGCAATGTGAGCTAAACTTCCCATAGACTTTCGACTTAGAGCATCAGCCACTACATTTGCTTTACCTGGATGGTAAAGGATGGTACAATCATAATCTTTCAGAAGTTCCATCCACCTTCGTTGCCTTAGATTGAGATATCTCTGCTCAAAAATGTACTTAAGGCTTTTGTGATCTGTAAAAATTTGACAAGTCTCCCCATACAAGTAATGTCTCCAAATCTTTAGGGCAAACACTACAGCTGCCATTTCCAAATCATGAGTGGGGTAATTCAATTCATGCTCTTTAAGCTGACGTGAGCCATAAGCTATGACTTTACCATGTTGCATCAACACACATCCTAAGCCTATCTTTGAGGCATCACAGAATACAGAGTAACCCCCTGGTCCTGATGGTAGGATTAAGACTGGTGCAGAAGTTAAACACTCTTTCAATTGGGTGAAACTTTGCTCACATGAATCATCCCAAATGTATTTAACATTCTTTCGGGTTAACTTATTTAATGGGAGAGCCATCTTAGAGAAATCTTTGACAAGGCGACGGTAATACCCTGCTAAGCCAAGAAAACTACGTACTTCCGACACAGTTGTTGGTCTAGGCCACTGTTTAACTGCTTCAATTTTACTTGGATCTACATGAATACCTTCTTGGGAAATAACATGTCCCAAAAACGTTACATGACTCATCCAGAATTCACATTTTGAGAGCTTTGCGTACAACTGATGCTCTCTCAAGGTCTGAAGCATTATTCTCAAATGTTCAGTATGTTCTTCATGACTCTTTGAATATACCAAAATATCATCAATAAATACAATTACAAACTTATCAAGGAATGATTTGAACACTCTGTTCATTAAATCCATAAATGCTGCTGGTGCATTTATCAACCCAAAAGACATCACAAGAAACTCATAATGTCCATACCGTGTACGAAAAGCAGTCTTAGGTATATCATCACTCTTAATTCGTAACTGATGATATCCAGACCTTAGATCAATCTTTGAGAAGTATTTTGCTCCTTGAAGCTGATCAAACAAATCATCTATCCTTGGTAAAGGATACTTATTCTTCACTGTGACTTTATTCAGCTGACGATAATCTATACATAGTCTCATAGAACCATCTTTCTTTTTCACAAAAAGAACAGGAGCACCCCAAGGTGAAAAACTTGGGCGAATGAACCCTTTGTTTAACAAATCTTCCAATTGTTTTTTGAGTTCTTTTAGCTCAACAGGAGCCATACGATAAGGTGGAATAGAAATTGGTCTTGTGTCTGGGACCAAATCAATACTGAACTCAATATCTCTTTCTGGCGGTAATCCAGGTAAATCTTCTGGGAACACATCTGGGAATTCATTAACCACATGTATGTCTTTTAACTTCTGTTCTTTCTTTTCTAAATCTTTGATAAAAGCTAGAAATCCCTGACATCCCTTTCGCAACATACGCCGGGCACTTAACATAGATATCATGTTGCAAGGTACATCACTTCGATCTCCTTGAAACACAAAATTACTCCTCCCCGGCATATTAAAGGAAATAACTTTATCACGACAATTTATAGTAGCATGACAAGAAGATAGCCAGTCCATCCCTAGAATCACATCAAAATCTAACATATTGAGAACCATAAGATCTATCTCAGTTTCCATGCCTCCAACGATTATTTTACAAGAATGATAACATGTTTTAACCATCAAAGTCTCTCTCATCGGTGTGGAAACCAAGAATGGTTCTTTAAGAATAATCGAATCAATTGCAAATCTCTTGGCAAATAGGGGTGACACATATGAGTGAATAGAACCGGGGTCAAACAAAATACGTGCAGCAAAAGTATTAACAGATAATATACCTGTAACTACAGCATTGGATGTTTGAGCATCCTGTCGGGTTAGAGCATATACTCTTGCATTTCCTCTGCCAGCAGCTTGTTTTCCACGGTCACCTTGGCCTCTTCCAGAACCTCTTCCCATACTACCCCCTATTGAAGGGGTTGGTGTTTGAGTAATAGTTTGTGGTCGAGGTGGCAAAGTAGACCCTTGACCTGGTCTTGTCATGAGCTGAGGGCACTCCCTTATAAAATGTCCCTTTTTGTCCACAGTTAAAACAACCTGTACCAACAGTGTTTAACCTGCATTCTCCGAAGTGAAACTTTTCACATTCAGGACATTGAGGTTTTTCCCTTCTACCTTGAGTACCTCCTCCACTAGAAGAGCTAAAACCACCCCTGCTCTCTGAACGAGGCTTAGCCACACTGGCTGTAGAATAAGTTGACTTAGTAGGAGTGGCTGGAGCATTTTGTGATGCAGTAAAGGGTTTCAAAGTCCCTGAGTCTTCCCCTTGATCAAAAGATCTTCTATATCTAGCTTTCTTCTTTTGTCGATATTCTTCTTTATTCTTTGATCTCCTTTCCATAACCAATCTGTAAAACTCCGTCCACATAACTGGCGGTGTGCCTTGAATTCTAGCTTTCTTCCAGTTCCTCCACCATTTACCAGCCCTACCTTTTAACTGAAAGGAAGTGAATTCTACCTTTTGAGTAGGAGAACACCCTATAGCATCACAGATTACTTCACAATCTTCAAGGAAACATTGTAGGTCCTCTTTGGGATCTTCCCCTGAAAAAGTAGGAGGCCTCATTTTCTGGAATTCAGACATTTTTACCTCTCTTACATTAACTCCTCCCGCTAACGGAGCTGGTGGTACAATTTCAGCTTCAACAATAGGAAGATCCACTGGCAGGTTAGCTTATGCAGCTCGACCTCTCATTTCAGCCTCAAATCGGTCAAATCGTTCATTCATCAAATTAATCACATGTGCAATAGTTGCATTACCAACGTGAGCATCAGGTTCGACTCTCCTTGCTTGCTCACTAGTTGCGCCCTCAGTACTTTGAGCATGTAAACTATCACCACGGTTATGATCATCTTGCACATGTACTGGTGGATTTATGGCCCTCCTTGGACCCATATGCTCATTATTATTAGAAGATCCTTCTGACATTGATCTGTCACAGATCTACACACATAACAAATAATTTTCAGACATAAACAAAATATCACTTACTAGCCCCACTGAGAAGTTATCTATAAAATGACGTTATACTCTACAAGGTCTTTTATGGAACCTAATCCTATGGTCATGCCGCGGCTCATGACAATAGGGAAGGGCCCACAAAGATCACTTTGCTCTGTACTCTATAGGGGACCTATAAAACCTTTCCTCTGATACCAAATTGTCACATCCCAAAAATTGAGCATGTGAAAAGATACTACTCATTTGATAAAATTCTCAAACATACGTTGTTTACATATATTCTGTAAGGTTTTACATTCAACCTTAATCATTCGTTCCACACTACAGAATTATATTCATCTGATAAGCAAATATAGACATACATAGTCTGATATTTCTATCTCATCGCAAGCCTAGGAGACCTATAGAAAGTACAGAGCGTTTCTAGTATCCACATTAATAAGTACTGGTATCCCACCAGACAGAAATAGAGTGTAATCCCAAGGGGCTTCTAATCTTCCAACGGATACTCTTCTTCTTTGTTTTCTGTATCAAAAAAATAATCATAGGGAGTGTGAGTTTATTTAAAAACTCAGTAAGTAAATAACTGTACTATATAGAATATCAAAAGTACAAATACCACATTTACTCATATAATTAATTGTCTTATACATCGAGTAGTATGGGACTCTAACCCTTTCAAACTCATGAATAAGATTTCTTAGATATACAACGAGTAGTATGGGACTCTAACCCTTTCAAACTCATGAATAAGATCTCATCGGTATACACCGAGTAGTATGGGACTCTAACCCTTTCAACTCGTGTATAAGCTTTCTTAGATATACACCGAGTAGTATGAGACTTTAACCCTTTCAACTCGTGTATGGGTTTCATAGATATGCACTGAGTAGTATGGGACTTTAACCCTTTTAAACTCGTGTATTAGATCTCGTAGATCTTTACTCATTGACAAGATAGTGAGAATTTATCACATAGCACAATTGTCATGAAATAAAATAATTTCTACATACTCTTATTTCTACCGATCATCATATACTCCCATATGAAAATTGATTGCTTACTACCCAAATAATATTGTAAATGGGACTTATATTGTACTTTGACTAGTAATATCAAATTAGCTGAGCAAGGTTATTCACTCACCTTGATGTTTGTCCAAGTTTACCTTGTTCCACACTAGAATTTGTGTAGGAAAAGTTCCTAGTAAAATATATTACAAGGAATCATAAGAAAGGAAACAAAATCACGAAAATACGCAAAATTTTTTGATTGCTACAGTAACGGGTTGCTACAGTACGGTTTGCTACAGTAACATGTTGCTACAGTGTCGGTTCGCTATAGTAACGTTGACTGCTACAGTACCGTTGACTGCCGACACTACAGTACTGCTACAGTACCCGAAGAAAATTTTCCAGATTTTTTCCCGAAATTTCTGGTCGCTACAGTAACTCGAAGAAAAATTCCAGATTTTCAGTTGCTACAGTACTTCGAATTTTACAGAAAATCTTTCAAAAAATTCATCCTTTCCTTTCTTTTGATTCAAAACCAGAATCTGAACTCTTTTAACCGATTATAACTCAAATATAACTTCTAAAACAACTGAGATTCATGAATTATCATCAAAATCTTCAAGAACAAAACCTCCTCTGATCTTCTATATAAACTGAAATTTAAGGAAAATAATCGGATTAAAGCTTACCTTTGATCCTTACAAAGCTTTTGAACCGAACAAATAATCGAAACTCTGAAGATCAAGGAAAGGATTTGAGAAGAGAATGAAGAAAGGAGAGAAAACTTCCACTGTTCAGTTTTCAGCTTTTCCTTCTGCGTGAGAAATGAGGGGGTACTATTGAAACTTTATATTAAATATTTCTAATGGGTTATTCAATAACCCATGGGTATCCATAACCCAACATCCAAACTCATCCAGTCAATTTACAATAAATGGATTAATGGACCATTCTGAAACCACTTTTCCATGAATTTCACCATTCTTAGAATATATCCCACATTGTGCAAATATTTAGTCCAGTCATTTAACTCAATTTTCATAAATAATATTCAAAGAGAACAATTAAATATGAAAATTAAATATGACCAAATAAATAACTAAAGTAACGTTGTAGAATTCTAAAATACTCTTAAGCGAATTATATTCTGAAATTAACGGGTATTACATTAACACTGTTAATGTATTTGACAGAAAATATTAATATAAAATTCTCTGCGTGAAACATCTACAATCAATATGTCAAATTAATTAATTTTAATTTTAATTTTACGTCAAACATTTGATTAAGTTTTAATTTTGTCTCAAATAATTTTTTTAATATTTTTCTTCAAATTAAGTTAAACGTTTAATGTGTTATATAGAATTAGAGGTGCTTATAGGCTCGGTTGGGTTCAATTTTGAATATTAACCAAATCGAAACGAATTAATCGATTTTGCAAAATTATAGACATATTTAGTTTTAATTTTTGGATGATATGATTCAATTTTGAATAGTTTTATTCAATTTTAAACTATTTTGTTTATAATAATTTATAATTTTTAATTTCAATGAAATATATACATATATATTAAAAAAGAGACAAAAAATTAATTAAAAGAAAGAGATCAAGTTAATTATAAAATATATAAAAATAATTTTATTAATATAAAAATATAATATTATATATATGTACAAAATATAATATTATATATATGTACAAAATATAATTTTTTTATATATAAAATTAATTTAATCAAACCAAACTTAAATGTGAACTTAATCATTTAAATTTGTATTTCAAAAATTAATTTAAATTTTTATTATTAATTATGATCAATTTAATTTGATTCGACTTAATTAATTTAGTTTGATTTTAAATATTTTTATATAAAATAGTTTATATATCACTTAAAAGTATTTGTATTAATAGTTTTTACAAAGTTCATTAATCACGTTAACTTTAAAAATAAAATAAAAATAGAAAATTATGTGAGACAAAATTAATAAAAAAATATAAAATATGAAAAAAAAAGTGGTTTTGGCATTTTGTTGTGAAGAGTTGGAGTGAGGAGAGAGGGGGTTGAGAATAAGTTAATAGCAGTGTTTGGGTTGATTTTAACTAAATTATTGAGAGAGAGAGAGAGAGAGAGAGAGAGAGAGAGAGAGAGAGAGAGAGAGAGAGAGAGAGAGAGAGAGAGAGAGAGAGAGAGAGAGAGAGAGAGAGAGAGAGAGAGAGAGAGAGAGAGAGAGAGAGAGAGAGAGAGAGAGAGAGAGAGAGAGAGAGAGGAGGGGCCTAGTGGGGCATTGGTTGCAGATTCCGATGCGTGAAAGGAAAAAGAATAAGACCGAAGGGTGAGGAGTGACCGAGTGAGGAGAGTTGTGTTGTTTGGTGGTGGGGGCTGCTGCACTGCATCGCTGCTCCAATCTCAACGCTTCATCTATTCCCAGTCCCACACGCTAAGCTACTCACGCTCATGAGTCATGCCTTTCTTTCCTTTTTTGAATTTTGATCCCACACACGCGAGAGAGACTACCTCTCTCAAACTTCGTGCTTTGTGCCACTCCCATCCATCCCCACTCACCCTCTCTCAAACTTCGTGCTTTGTGTCTCAACTGTTAAATATATATATGATTTCGTGGCATACTTTGATTCTGGAGGAATTTTTTTTTTGTTATGATTAGATTTAAATTATTAAATGAAACTATTTAATAGTTTAAATTAATTTTATATTTTTTTAAAATTAAATTTTTAAAAATAATAAAAATATAAGATTATAGTTACTAAAAATTAATCATATAATTTTTAAAAAATAAAAATAAAAAATTAATTTGGACCGATATCATCCGTCTATATAGAATTGATTCTAGAGAGAAAGTTTCCACCAAAACCTTGGAGGGGATTTGCTTTAATATTATTTAGTTTTATTTCTAATATTTTTCTCTTTAAAAAATAATGTATAATATCACATATAATATTTATTATCCTTTTATTTTTATTATTTTATGAAAATATTTATTATACTCTTATTTCATATTCATTATATCCTTATATATAAATATATATAATATATAATTATAATAAAATATGAAAATATATTTTAGGTTAAAATGCACTTTACTCCCTTAAACTTTATTCTATGTATAAAAAATTCCCATAAACTTTCAAACTCAACAAAAAACTCCCCTCAACTTTCATTTTGTGCCAAAAACCCCATACAATTAGTTGACCGTTAATTAAGTGGCATGTCATCAATATACTAGACAACTCAAATGCCACGTCAGACATTTTTTACAGTTCACTTGCCATGTCAGCGCTGCCAAATCGTCACTATCAGTATTTGAGGTGTAAAAAATGTTTGACGTGGTATTTGAAGTATCTAATATACTAATAACGTAACATTAGTTAACGGTCAACTGATGGTCAACTAACTGTAAGGGGTTTTTGGTATAAAATGAAAGTTGAGGGAGGTTTTTTGTTGAGTTTGAAAGTTTAGAGTGATTTTTTACACATAAAATAAAGTTTAGGGGGTAAAGTGCATTTTAGCTTATATTTTATTATATATAATAATATATAAATATATTATATATGTAAAAATATATTATACATATATAAAATATAATAAAATATATAAATATATTTTTTTAATGAATTTATATATATAATAATTTAAATTAATTTAATTAAAAATAAAAATAATATATTTATATTATTTTAAAATTTAAAATTATATGATTTATTATATTATTTTACACTTTTTAACTACTTCAACAACTATTTTTATCAAATACTTCTATTTTAATAAATTAACTTATAATTGTTATATTCTTGCAACAAAAAAGTCCCTCAAAATTATAGATTGGATGTATTTATTTTATAGATTTAGATGTATTATTCTAAGTTAGACGAGTCGTTGCATTTTGCCCTATTTGTTAACATTAAAACTTATTAAGATTTTTATAAAATATTTTAATTGTTAAATTTATATACAAGTTTAAAAATAACTTAATGATAAAAAAATTCAATTTACCGAAAAATCCAATTTTTCTGGACAAAATCTAATCTAATAAATAAATTGGACAACTCATTAACGAGGGTCAACAATCCAGTACAATACTGCAGAAAGTCTTTATGGCTTCAGTCTAGCAAGTTGCTGCTGAAACTTGACCTGTTATTGTGCCAACTCATTAAATATATATTTTTTAATGGAAAAGTTGTAAGTAGTTAAATTATTTATTATTGTTACCACCGAATGCTTAAATTAATTAGTAAAAAATTATTATAATTTAATTAAAAATTTTAAATTTGAGTTTTTAAAATACAGTTATATTAAAATTTGATAGAAAAATTTTTGTCGTCTATTATAATCATATATGACTCGAATTCAAATTAATTGACAAAAAGGTAGTATTCAGATATTGAATCATTATTACTCTAAAAAATTTATTTATTACTATTAGACCATCAAACAAACGTACATGTTAACTAATAAAAAATTATCTTAATTTAATTATAAATCTTAAATTTTTAAAAAATATAATTATGTTAAAATTTGATAAGAATAATTTTACCGTCCGTGCTCCAAAATTCAAATATGAATGGCTCAATATTCTGAAAGATATAATTTTCCATCCATTTTATCTAAAAATTAATTTACACAATTTTTAATTTTAAATAATTTAGTTGTGAAAAAACTGGTCCAGCTCTGTGTTGGTTTAACTATTATTAAGTCGGAAGAGACAGCAAAGTGACAAATTGCAGATAAGGTTAGCCTAATATATATTATTATATGTTTTTGTCGGACAAATAAATAATAATTTTATAAAACGTTTAAAATTTAATTTAATTATAATTTAATCTAAATTGTATCATTTTAAACATAATTTAAATTGAACGATAAATAAAAAATATATAATATAATACATTACTGATTTAATTTGCCAAAAATAAAAAATTTAATTCTTGAAAAAGTTAAATATTTTAATTTAATTCTTTAAAATTAATTGTTTCAATTAATAAAGCAAGATTTATTAGTGTTGAATATCAATTTTTTATTTTTAAAATTTACTTTGATAAATTAAGAGATACAATTGAGACAAACATTAATTTTAGAAGCTAAATTAAAATAAGTATAATCTTTTGAATACTAATTTAGTTACTTACTCATATTTAATATTATACAAACAATTTATATTATTAACTACAAAGAAATCAAAAAGAAATTTTAGTCATCAAAAAATAAATAATTTTTAAAATAAAAGTATTAAATGTGATTTAATAAAGTTTTAAGAAGGTTAATACAATTTACGTGATATATAATAATAAAAAGCAATGTACCTCTGAAGCTAGGAGTAGCTACTACTAGCCAGTAAAATGGAATAAAGGAAGTCGCTTGGTTGACTTATGCTGTAAAGACTAAGGAAGGCTAGCCTATCCTGTATTCAGGAATATGGGAGACATTTTTGTACATTATCTTATAATCATTATTAAAAATGTTTAAATATCTAAATTAAATATATGTTTCATTTCTTGATATGTGATGCTAAATAAATTATTATAAGATTAAAAATAAAAATAAAAAATATTTTTATAAATCAAACAGACTTTTAAATTTAGATAAATTATAATTTACATAATTAATTTTAAAAATCATAATTTGAATGTAAAATTATGTTAATGTAAAATTTTTTAAACATATTATTTAACATCAAAATTAAATTTATAAAAATCCAAGATAAATAAGTTGTCTTTATGACTATCGAGTATACCACAAAGCAAGGCACTTAATGCGTTTTTTTTTTTGGGTAAAAGCATTGAAAGCCATTTATGTGTTGCAGAGGATTACTATAATAGCCAGCAGCGAGAGAATGCAAAAGGCTACTTTTTGATTTTGTGTGTGTACATATATATTATTGTAAAAATATTTTTTTACATTTATATATCTATATATATTTTTTTCTAATAAATATAATAAACGAACACTGACCTGATTTCAGTCATGAAAAAATCTTTCTCATTCTAAGGTTTCAATCCATGACATTTAAGGGTTTTTGAGAAATTTCAAAATGAGTCTGAGATATCAAATTCAACTAAGAACCAATTGTTGCTAATTTTTTAGTAAGAATGATAATGCACCCTATACCTTTCAAATAATTTATTTTATAATATTTACTATGAAACTAACGAGGAAGTAGGTACCAACACAGGCTTTTAGGAAGAGAACAATAGGAAACAGGAAATACCTATCGTCTTTTCCTTTTCTTTTACAGAATTCAGAATGTATATTCCTCGCCTTTTGGCGTTTGCTTTGGTCCTACTTAGGTTTATTTAAGAGGGACTGAGACGTAGCATGTTAGAGAATGAAAAGGCTTGGATGTTGAAAAAGCTAAAGGAATTGGCACTGTGAAAAGGATTTAAAAGCCCCAACATTAGCTTTTTCTTTTCTTCTTTTTCACTTTCTTTTTCGATGAATTAAAAAATAATTACTTTCCCAAAAGAATCTTACTCTCACAAAACCCACGAACTTAGATAATTCTTTACCTTATTGCTTTAATTTTCAAACTCAACTCTGTTAAATTTTCAAAAACTCTGCAAATTACCCTTTTTGTTGGTGCATTCATTAGTCTGAATATTACTCATCGTACACACCAATTTGTTCAATCTGTTTATACAGAATGTTCCAAAGCGGGTCGAATCAAATTACTTTAGGTATTTTAATTATAAGGCTAACCATCACATTCAATTGAGTTTAAGAATTATTCTAAATTAACACTCTCCAAATGAAAATTTGGATGGGTGCCTTCAAATTTCCGACAAGATATCAAAGCCCGAAGGCCTCGCGGTTCATGAGGATCTAAGTTCAATCCTATATAAGATTTCAATCTTATTACCATACACTAACATCAAATTTCCAACACAAAAATTGATCTAATTAGTTGTTTTCTAGGATAGGATTTCATGATAGTTTAAAGAAAATCTATTAGAATAATTAAAAAAAATAATTTTTTTTCGTTATTCTAACAAATTAATTACTAAGAATTCTTTTTGAAAGGTATTTCAAATTAATGAAAAAATCTGTCATAATAATAAAAGATAAATTCTTTCATCAATTTGATAGATTTTTTTTTCATTATTTAGAAGAGTTTAGAAATTTCAAATAGGTTTTAAAATTATCGTTTTTTTATTATTCCCATAAATTTATTTTTTATTAGTTTTAAATATTTTTTTCAAAAAGAAAAGACATGTAGCACATTTTTTTCAATATTAACCAACTGAATATGAATTGTACATATTTGGTTATTGATATATTTTCTATGAATATGAATACTAACTTATTAAGACTGTTTTTTTTAATATGGGCAGTAATACGAAGAGATTGACTCCTCTCTCTTATTAGCACGCATTGAAATGAGTGTTGGTCAATTTTTTTTTTCTCCAGAAGGGACCCGTCAAAAATATTGTGAGGGGGTAGAAGTCGACTTCTAAAGAGGTCGACCTCCCCTTATCATCCATTTTAATATTTAAACACATACATAGTTTATGAAAAAATATTCAAATAAATTAGTAAATATACATATTTTATGAAAAAAATGATAAAATTAGAATTAAAATATATAATTATATATTAAATAAAAAATTCAAATAACTAAAATAAAAATTATTCCACCAAACAAGTAATCAATGAAATAAAAATTTTCATTAAATCAAGTGGTGCTTGATTTGAATATATATTTAAATGTTCACTTGTAGATTTTAGAGTAAATTAACTTTTTGGTTCATGAAGGATTTTGGCTTTTCTCAATTTGGTATTTGAAAGATTTATCTCCAATAAAAAAGGTCCTTTTTTCTTAAATAAAAGAAAAGGGCTAAAATGCAGTTTACTACTTTAAAATTCAAAACTTAACAAACAATTCCCACTAACTTCACAATTTGTTCAAACTCCCACGGGCTATAATGTCTTAGTTGTAATTAATGTTCAAATGGAAATGTATTATCGTAATTCGTCGATAGTATAAATAAGTCCTAATCTCAATTTTACAAATGATCAATTTGTAAAAAACATCAAGTCCAAATTTAATCAAATAAATTAGATTAATCAAATAAAATAAAAGAGAAATTTTATTTCATAGAACAAAAACAAAGGAGGTTCATCTATCCCTAACTAAATCTACTAACTACTAAAATAAAACATACCTGAAACTCCTAAGAACTGAGTAATTATAAGAGAATTGACTGATTTTCAATTCATGTCTAACCTAACGGGTCTAAAGAGGTGTTCATAGAAAATACAAAGAAATTCAATCCCAGTAGGATTAGGACTCTTGAAAAACTGTATCATAATGGGTTAAGTCGTGGTTTGTGCTGAGGCTCCAGTTCCAGTGCTAAGACACCAATTGTTGCTTCTAGAAAGTTCTGGATTCTCATTCTAGTCCTAAGGCGCTGTACAATGGTATTGACTATTGAGGAGCTGGTTCTACTGTGCCGAAATTTGTAATTTTCTAGGCTTATTCTCTTTGGGCTTCTATTTTTGGACTTTCACTTTTCCTCTTTTAGCTAGTTTTTGGGCTCAATTAATCATCCTACAAAATCAAAATGAATTAGATTTAATATTAAAAAGTATAATTTACTCAAAATTTCACCTAAATATATTGAAATTGCAGATTAAGTTATTATTTTAAAAATTTTAAATTTCCATTGATTAATTCATAAAATTATCTTGAAATTAATTATTTTATTTCATTTTAGAGACAATTTAATAGAAAAAAGTTAACTCTAAAAATTCATAATGTGGAAGTGGCAGCAAAATAGGTATTGGGAGAAATAGAATTCATCAAACTATTATTACAAAACATAAAATGTTATTTTAACAATTTTTTTAATTTCATATAATATTAAAAATAACAATCAAATATTTTAAAATAATCTATTTTTAATTTTTTATAATTTATTAATTTAATTATAAAGAATCATACATATTTATCAAACATGAGATTTGAGTGCTATATTATTTAAAGATATTTTATTGTTAAATTAACATATAAATTATTTGTTTTACTAACTTAAATATTTATTTGTGAATATATATATATATATATATATATATATATTTATTGTCTCGATTAAACAATTAATGTGATGACGTGATGATTAGATTAATAACATGGTGACCCAACATTATCCATAAATCAATGATCACATCGGTTTCTAAAATTATGTCACACAAAATCAAAGCTTGACTTTCGGATCATAGTTCTGGTACTCAAGCGGCTCACAGCTCCTATTCGACCTTCCACGCAAAGGCAAAGACAGTAAAGGAAGCAGTACTGTTGGCGTTTAATCTTGGCGTCACTAAAGCCGTAATTGAATCTGACAAGCTTTTACATAAGGTTGAAATATAATAATAATGTAGTCTACATAGAAACAGTCATGCGTTCCTTTAATAGGGGTTTCACTTTTGGGAATTTTGGTTCATTCATTCCAAGTCCTTAGCTATGGTTACTATAACTTTATTTTGGTCCTTCATATTAGGATACTTTTTAATTTAGTCCCTCACAAATTAATTTTTTAATTTGGTTTCTTACAGATAAATATTTTTTAATTTAGTCCCTTCAAAATAAATGTGTTACCAATTATGTCCTTTTGCCAATTTGTTATGAATAAAATTAAAAAATGCAATTGCATGTAACATTTTTTTTAAAGTTTATTGCTTAGTCATCATTACATAACATATAGGTTAGAACAATTAGTTTTAATAATGACAAATTAATAGGAGAACATGATTGGTGACAATGTTATTTATAAAGGACCAAATTGAGAAACATCTTATATGTGGAGGACCAAAATAATAAACAACCTAACTATAAAGGACCAACAAATTTTTTAATCTTAACTATAAAGCATAATCATCTTGAAAAATTAGCTGCGTTGGTATTATAATTTATATAAAATACTTCAGTTAAGCATGGTATGATTTTCCAAATTATACATGATTATAATATTTACGTTTGTATTTGTTAACAGTCTCTATACTTTTCTTCTGGTCTTCAAGTAATTCGTATTATATTTGCATGAACTATTGCGTTCAACAAAAATAATTGAGTATTTGTAACTTGTAAGCTTTATTTAGGTCTATTTAAAAAAAAACGAATAAATTATTTAAAAAATTCAGAAAAGTATATGTAAAAAAAGAATTTCTTTTTCATTTCTTTTCCCCTTTTCTTATTATTGTAGTGTTATCAATTTGCCAATCTTTAATTTTAACTTTTAGGAATTAGAATTTCAATTTTCAGACATTTAATCCCTTTTAAAACACAAAGATTTGGGCTTTACGTTTGTTTTGGCCCAAACATCACCGAAAGATAAGAGCAGAGGGCCCAGAAGAATCTATTAAAAGCCAAAATTAAAATATAAAAAAAAAATAATAAAGTCATAGTGTAAGCAGGCACGTTTTTCTTCTGCTTCTTTCTCAGTCAAATGGGATCTTCCCATTATTGCAGGCTTGCAGCAATGCTTCCCTCTCAAATAATCTTCTTCATCAAAACTTGCCTTTCTTTTGTGTCCATAATGAGAATCAAATTCCCTTTCATTCTCCTCATTTATCTACTTACTTGATGCCCAAATCGGATTTTGGATTTGGATAACATTTTAGGAGTAATTTGTTTGTTTTTTTAATATTAAGATATTTAAATTTTAATGCATATCTTAATATTATACTATTATTTTTAAATCTGAATATTAAACAATTAAGACTATTTTTTTTAACATATGCATCCATTCTATATGCATCAGTAAAAGATATGTCTAGGACAATTAATGTCTGAAAACTTACAAACCTTTCATGGGATCTAATTGAATAAGATGCATTTAGAATTATTAAACATTTAATAAAAATAAAAAAAATAAATGTATTTAATGGTATGAAATTTGAATAAATAAGATGTTGAAATGCAAGCTGATAGTTAGAGTTCTGTTAGTTAAAGTTTTTGGTTCGTTAGTTGTTTTTTAAGTTTTGATTGTTTTCCCTTCATTCCTGATAACTTGTATATAATAGGCTTTTATTTCCTTGACATGTGAGCATTATTCAGGTTCATGAAAATTTCTCTCTCTCTCTCTCTCTCTCTCTCTCTCTCTCTCTCTCTCTCTCTCTCTCTCTCTCTCTCTCTCCCCCCCCCCCCCCCCCCCGCTGTGCCTTTTGTTTACATTCGAACTTTCATGAAGTGCAAACTAAGGGTGGTCAGGTATGATCAAGAATTGACATGGTTTAAGAATTATGTTCCTTGCTTCTAATAATCTAGAAATCACAATTTTTTGTGGTTCAGATTAGAGTACTTGCTCTGAGTCTAAGAAATCAAATGGATATTGTGTTATGTTGAGAGGTTCTCTCATTTCTTGGAAATCGAAGAAACAACATAAAATGTCAAGCTTCTCAGCTAAAGCTGAGTATCGTAGTATGTCAGCTAGTCCTGTTTATCACGAAAGGACTAAGCACATTAAAATCAACTATCACTTCATTAGGAAAAAGTTTCAAGAAGGTATGGTTTCTACTCAGCACATTTGCTCTCAAGAATAGTCTGCGGCTAATATCTTTACAAAGAGCTTACAAAGTCAACAACACATCTACTTGATGTCTAAGCTAGGGTTGAAGGATATTTTCTCTATGTCAACTTAAAGGGGTGTTGGAATGCAAGTTGACAATTACAGTTCTGTTAGTTACTTTTTTTTCTTTTCTAGTTTTGATTGTTTTGCCTTCCTTCCTAATAGCTTGTATATAATAGGCCTTTATTTCCTTGTAACGTGTGAGCATTATTCATGTTAATGAAAATTGCTCTTTCTCTCTTCTTTCTTTTAGCTGTTCCTTTTGTTTATATTCAAACTCTCATTAAGTGTAAACAAATGCCTTCTATTATATGTTTATTTTTTCACTTTTGTATGTATCAATATTTATAATGCATGATATGTTTGTTTAGGTTTCAACAACTTAATTTTATCCTAAATTTATGAATTGATATATATATATATATATATATATATATATATATTTTAAATTTTAGAAATTTACACAAAATAAAAAAATATTTTCTTTCATAATTGGGTTTCATTTAGAGAATTTTTTTCCAAAAAAAATGTTCTTTTTTATTAAAATTTCATTGAGAATAAATAAATTTTAAAAAAAAATCAATAAAAGAAAACTAAGAGAAAGAAGTTAGGTTAAACTGGGTTTTAAAATTAAAATCAAATAATATAGTTCAAATGTTTTTCTTGTGGCATCCCCAAGATAACTCAAATGGCTTTCAAATTCAACCTGGGTAGATTTTGATCCCCCAAAGGATACATAGTAATGGATTAAACACAACTAAATTATACATGAATGGATTAAAATCATCAATCTCTAATAGTTATATAACATAATTTTAAATCCTAGAGTTGTGAATATTACCCAAAATCTCTACAAAGACTATAAAACATAATTAATCACTAAAAAGAGAAGAAAAGAAAAACATTGCTTGATCCAACGCTATCAATCAATCAAAAGTGAAAAGGTTTAATTTAGAAAGAGGATTTTTTCAAAGAGAAGTAATTATTGTCTCATGTAGAATTCTCACACAATGGAGTTGATCAAGTGACAGTTAGTAACTAATATATAAATTACTCCTTTTGGGGAACCACAAACTTGAAGCTTGTTTAGTTTGGGCATTTCCTATTTTCGTTTTTACTGAAAATAGAAAATGTTTGATTGAGTTTACTGAAAATATTTTCTTGAAAATATTTCTTAAAATAGATCCAAATTTGAAAACACCAAAACAAAATGTTTTCAATGTTTCAAGAAATACATTTTAAGAAATGAAGACTGAAAATAAAAATAAGAAATGTTTCACAAACCAAATAGATTAGATAAGACCAATTATTATTGGCCCATTAACAATAGTAATGGCTTGATAAGGTTTCTACACATTTTGCCCAAATCAGTTAATATTAAAATATAACCATATATATAGTCCAAAATTAAAACTTTATTAAGGTCAATATTTGAGACTATATATATGTAATACCCATTAGATTTATGTGCATACGCTTGAGTATAGTTCTATATTTTTTTTTTGTTGTTAAAAATTTTCCATTGTGATGCCCTATGGGTGATAATATTATTTGATGAGTTTATGAACTTGTGTTGTGAATTGCTTGCTTGTGCGTGCCTAAAATCTTATGAAGGGACCGATATGAAAAAAAAATATAGACTTATGGGAAATTTTTGTATTTTTTAGTGTGAAAGGGTCTTATGGAGTTAAATGACTTATTGGGGGGAAAATTTACCTTTATGTGTTAGTAAGACCACTTTTGGGTTGGAAATGTAAGTTCTCTCAAGTGGGAAGGGCATAAAAGTCCTTTGGCACCCCAATTTAATTGTTTAGACTTTCCTATCTCTCTCCCTTTCACTTTACACAATACGCTCCCACAAAATTTGCCTAAGTGCTCAATCCACTTTCTTTCTCCTTCGCCCAAGTCACCATCTTGCTTACCCACAGCCCCTTAAACCTTTTCTCTGGAGCATTTGGGAAGAGAGGTAAGCTTCAGCTCCACTCTTCTTTAGGGATTTTTGTCCATGGTGTGCCTTAGTTATTGGAGAGTGGGATTTTGAGTGGTTTAGTGGTGAAACTTTAATCCTTTTACTTCCATTTCTTGATTCTATGTTGAGGTTGATTTTGTGCACAATCCAAAAGGAGGGAGTTGGCTTTTTAAAAAAAATGGCTTGAGTGTTCACTTTGAAAATTTGAAACTTGGAGTGATTCTTGAAGCCAACTCACTCCTTGAGTGTTGAGGAGATTTTAAGCTGAATAAAACACTGTTTAAGTCCTAAGTTGTGGCTAGAATCAAGAAGGGAGGAAAATAGAAGAAATAATTGAGATTTGGGTACATTTGGAGAGCTTTTTATTGCTAAGGGGGGAGTTGTAGATTGGGGTGCCCACGACACCAAGCTTGGTGCCCCAAGTGCCCCATTTGCCCGAGAGGACACTTCTTTTAGTGAAGGTCTAGTCCCAAGCACCCAAGGTGCTAAGGAAACATAAAGGTTATAGAGAGGAATGGCCCTTGGCGTGGTTTGGGAGGCTTAGGAGGGTGCTTAGCCAAGGTATCCCAGGCTGACCATGCTCATGGGTTTTTCTTATGCTAAATGCATGTATGGGATTGGTTCCTAGGTTTATCTGACGATTGCTTGGCTTAACGGTCTTCTTACCGAGTAATTCTTTTGCAGCATCAAGGTGAGTAGGTGACCTTGCTTAAATTGTTTACATCATGTAAACATGCTTGGGAGAGGTCCTTCGAGACCCAATACTAATATTACAATATTCAATTGTTGAATTGTTGGTTTCAGTTACATTGGGATTGCATTGTGCACTTAAGTATTGTGTTGTGGGTGCAATGGTGGGGCTCGGGTTAAAGATGTCGAGGTAGGTTATAAAATCCTCCCAATGGGCAACTTGACAAATGTGTGGTGACCCAGGTTGGGAAAGCCGAAGTAGGCTATGATGTTCTCCTAAGGGGTAACGTCATGGTAAAGTGGGGCCCAAGTTGAGAAAGTCGAGGTAGTCTATTGTGTTCTCTCAAGTGGCGACTTGTTGTTCATGCATCCACTTTATGATTGAAATGTGTTGTAATGAGGTTGTTTATGTGCTTGTCTTTGCTCCGATGTGTGGATTGTACTCATGGACGCGAGGCATGTTTGCATGATGGTGTTATACTTGATTTATTTTATAGCATAATTATATACTCATTAAGTTGTGGTAAACTCATACCTTCTATAGTTTAATATTTTCATATATGGTTGCTAAAAAGGAGTATCCGCCAAAGGAGTAGAGCTACTTCGGATTGACCCTACCTATTTGCTTGGGTGGGTCTAGTTCTCCCTTTTGGTATAGCATCCTAGAAGTGCTCTGTAGTCACATAGGCCACCTAAGAGTATTCTGGGTTTTGTAATGATGATGACTATGTTAAAACCTAATTCTTTTTGTATCACATCTTATTCCTGAATATTCCCTCCTTTATTTTAATGATGGATGAAATAGTTTAAACTAAATTATTTATAATCGATGTATGGATATTATGGAACTGTGAAATACAAATACTTTATTCGCCAAAATTTACTATAAAGTAATTATTGTTGTGGTTAATTGCTGAGAAGGCTTACAATACTAGGGTATTGTGTTTCTATGTATTGTGTTAGTCACGTGCTTGGTTTTGGGTCATGACAATACGTTATTTGTTAGCCTATCATGTACAATTATAATAATATATGAGTTCACCTTTATAGAAAAAAAATACTAATAATCTCCCACTTGGACCACATATTTTTTTGAATATTGTGCATGACAAAACTTGAGTGTGTACCTATAATAGCTATCAAACAATATCTCAAGGACAATATGGTCTATTAATATTACTAGTGGAGTATAGCAAGCTCTCATTATAGAATTATAAACTAAGCCCATCCATAGTCACATAATTAGTAAAATCGACGACATATATCAAGTTTGGATGTGTAGTATGAAAATTACATGCAAATGGCTTTTTTTATGCCTGTTTCCAACTGATTCCACCTTATAACTCAAAGAGTTCTAAATGCTTTCTATTCTTTATGCAAAACCACAATAGAAAGCCTAACCTTATGTCAGAATGTCCACAACCAAATGAAATACTTCATGAATATATATTCATATAAATACCTCAATCATTACAAAACAAATAACATATCTGTAAACATAAAGAAATTATAAATAGTATCATAAATAAAACTCTAATTACATTGTCAAAATTCGACAACACCCATATGAGCAACATGCTTACGAAACATCTTGGGTGGCAAACCTTTGGTGAGTGGACCCACTAGGTGCTAACATAGAGTTCGTACTGATATCCTCTATAGACACTGTGCGACTCTGAACGTTTTCCTTCATAACTAGGAAAGCAAGCATCGGAGTACCCTACCACATTGTAATACGTCTTTTGATATGTGAGCTTATAGTCCTTCATTTTCTATGAATACTTTATAACCCTTTTTACAACTTTCCAATAAGTCAAGCTTGGGTACTAAGATATTTGCGTAGTATCCGTAGAATGTACGTAATATTTAGACACATACATACATGTGCATACATTAGACTTGTTAAAATAGGCTAGCCCGGCCTTCCTCGAGTTGCTCAAAAAAATAGGCTGAGTCAGGCCAACCTATTTTTAAACTAGTTGAGAAATGGGTAACCCAGCCCTCCTATGTGTAGGTTGGTGGGCTAAATGGGCCAGCCAACCACATTTCTTTTGAAGTAAAAAAGCCCATTTATGCAATTTTTTTCTTGAATTCTTGCTATCAGCCCATTGAACATTCATTGGTAATTGCTCAGCATAAAGTTTCTTAATTAGCCACTATCCTCTATCCTTAATTACAACAAAAATAACAATATTAATGGCTATTGGCTATGATCACAGGAACAACAATATATCCATTACCTACATGACATAAGTGATAAGTACATAACCGTAACCGTTAACCAAGTAACATAAGTACATAACCATTAAGTCATTAACCAACAAAGTATTCAAAAGTACTTGTAGTACTTAAGAAATCCATCAACATACAACCTTAACAATCCAAGTTCAAATTTGCGAAGCATGAGAAGCAAACATCAACATCCAATTGTTAATAACTTAAGAACTTAACATAATAATAAATCTAGTAATCCACTATCACTCTCTAAAGAGACATTCAATCTTTAATCAAATTGCAAAGAAAAAAATGAAAGTCATATTAGTAATTAAAACAAACAAACTACCAAAAATTTCAACTAATTCATCAAGCTTCAAGTACTAAAATAAAAGTAAAATTATTATCATGACCATCATCCATCAACATCAACAGGAGTGTTTGAACCATTGTCCAATGATGCATCATCACTGTTAACATTAACATCTTCTACATTTCATAATAAGAATAAGAACGAAAATTAAAATCAAATCATTAGAACTAAAATTAAAATTAATACAGTAATACCCAATACTGATTTGAGTATATTATTACCTTCACTTTCAGGATTGAATCCATGTAACTAATTCTGGGCACATATAATTGCTTGAACATTGTCTGGAAAAAGGAAGATCTATGCTTGCTAAAAACTCGGGATCCAATACTAAAAATTGATTCACTAGCTACTATGGTGATTGAAATGCTTAGAACATAACAAGCCGTTCTAGAAAGCCATGGATATTTAACATAATAGCTTTTCCAAAAGTCTAAAATATTCAATGCTCTATGAAATTTAGGTTCAAGTTTCAGCTCCTCTAAATATTGATCTAATTCAGACTTTCCATTATTATTAAGACTTTGAATCACATAATCAACAAAATCCTGTACATTCAAAATAATAAAACAAAATTAAAAATTAAAAGAAAGCACAAGTTTTGATATAATTTAAAAATATAAAGGAATACTTAGTCACTTACAGCAAGTTCAAAGACATCAAAGCTTGCATTTGATTGGGAAGAACCAACTTCTGGCAATTCTCTTGAGCCACTAATAGAAGATTCTTTCTTTGCATAGTGAGAAAAAAGATCATACATCTCCTTCTTAATATGATTGATATTTTCATTCACATAAAAAATGTCAAGCCTCCCATAGCAGTATTGCAAGAAGTTAAATTTTCATCTCGGATTAAACACACATGCCATGGAAAGGATGACAATGTACTCACTCCAATATTTGTCAAATTTCCCCATCATTCTTGTAGTCATGTCTCGAATTATTAAATCATCACTATTTATACTATCCTCTCAATAAATATTCAATCTTCTAAATTTGCATGAAATACACGTTGGAAGTGGAATAAGGGGAACCAAAAAACAAGTTAGTAATGACAAAAAAGGCTGCAAGAAATCACAAATCAACTCTCCTATTCTCCTCTCCTATTATGATGGACAAGTTACAAAATTTTTATCATGTAAAGCCAAGCTTCCAAAAGCATATCTATACTTCAATGCACTCTCTAACATCATAAATGTTGAATTCCATCTAGTGGGGACATCTAACCTTAAACCCACACTAACATCAATACCACCAACTTGATCAACACAATAATTGAATATTAATTTCCTTGCCTCAGAAGCTCCAACATACTTAATACTTTATCTTATTTTCTATAAAGCCTCATTAGTCACCTTTAACCCCTCATTAACAATTAGATTTAATATGTGAGCACAACACTGAACATGAAAGAATCTTCCATCACATAGCAAGCTATTTTGTAAAGACAAATGCTCTTTTAAGATGTTTTACATGCTTGCATTAGTAGAAGCATTGTCCAAAGTAAGAGAAAAAAAAATTCTTGTCAATTCCTCATTCCTTAAGACAAACTAAAATCTTCTTAGCCAACTCCTAGCCAGTATGTAGTGGCACCATTTTACAAAATGAAAGAATCTTGCTATTTAGCTTCCATTTGTCATCCATAAAATGGGCTGTTTAACAAATATAATTTTCAACAATATATGCAGTCTAACAATCAGAAGTCAAACAAATTCTAGTAGGACTATTCATCATACTATGTTTCAACTTTTCCTTCTGGCCCAGATAAAAGTTCTAAACATCAGACACTGCGTTATTCCTACTAATATGCTTCACTTTGGGATTCAAGTTCTCATATGTCTCCCTAACTTATCTATACTCAACATAAGAATATGGGAGATCATGCTCAACTATAGACTTTGTCATACACTCCTTGTGGCATTTGTGTAGAGCTGTCAAAGCGGGCTAAGGAAAAGTAGCCTGGGCACTTTTAAAAACAGGCCACATTTTAAGGGCTTGGCCCTTTTTTGGCGGGCTAAATGGGCCAGCTCGCCAGCCCACTTTTTTTTTGGGTGTTAGCATTATTGAACAATTTTTGACCTTTAAGGAAATCAGTAATACTTTCTCTTCCATTTTTCATTTTTATGGACCAATTTCTGATAAAGTCGTACTTATATATATACATATATTCAAATTGGAATGTTATCATTTGGTTAAAGAAATAAATGTTAAATGCTAATTATAGAATGATGTGAATAGTTTTTCCCAGATTGTTGTTTGGTCTTATGAGTAGTATTTATTAATAATTTTCTTGTTAAAGCACTCCAAAAGGCATAAAATCTCTAGATTTGGTATTTATCTTTGTTTTTTTTTTTTGCATCCCTTAATATTTGATTGTTCTCCAACTTTTTAGATAAGTTATTATATACCTTAATTTGGAACAAACAATATGGATGAGGCAAATAATGTGGTAGCCACTACTCTAGCCATATTCACGTTACACATAACAAAGTGCACATAAAAGTGATATCGATGACAATAATTCAATATCCACTTCCTAGTTAGTTATCTTAGGCAATACAACAATAGGCAAAGTAAAACAAACCATATATCTAGTCCCAAATCCATTAAGTGCAACATTCAAAAGTAAAGACAAATAGACAATACAAAATCATCAATTCCTCGTTCTCCATTCTCCAAAATCATCATCCAAGTTGCAACATTAAAAAAAAGAAGAAATTAATTAAAAAAAAGTTTCAAATCTCAAAGAATCAAAATTATGCAAAAGTACTTTTGCAATGCAATCATCAATCATCATTCATCCTCAATGTCAAGACTCAAGAGGACCATTAGAAGCCTTGTTAGCAGTATCATCATCATCATCTTCATCATCTATATATAATTTATAAAATTAATCATATTAAATAATCATCATTGGCTATTGAATAATATTGTATAAATAAACGTTAAATATATTATTGCCTTTACATTCAAATCCTTACATCTAATTGCGAGCACACATGAGTGCTTGAACATTTTTTGAAAGGAGGGAACATCTATACTTAGTCATAAATCATGAGCCAATACTAAATGAGCACTCACTAGCTACTGTAGTGAACGGAATAGTTAATACATCACAAGCCATCTTGGAAAGACATGGAAATAGTGCATGATGATCTCTCCAATAATGTATGCAATCCAAGTGCTCATAAAATTGAGGCTCCAATTTTGGCTCTTCTAAATATGTATCTAACTTGGACTTTGCAATAATATTAACATTTTGACTTGAGAAAGTAAGATATTCCTGCAATATTGAAACTCAAGCATATTATCAATATTCAATAAATTCGAATTTCATCCTTGGATCAAGTACAAAGGCAATGGCAAGAATAACACTGTATTCACTCTAATACTTGTCAAATTTCCCTTTCATTCTAGTTGTCATTTCTTGAATTATGAAATCATCACTATTTTGAGTTTCCTTCAACAAACGTTTTATTGTCCAGATTTGCATAAAATAAAAATTTGAAGTGGGATAAGATGATTCGAAAAATAAATTAATGATGATATAAAAGGGAACCAAAAAGTTATTAATCAATTCACCTCTCCTCCACTCCTCATACGATGGATAAGTCAAATAATTTGTATTGTGCAATACAAGACTCCCAAAAGCACGTCTGTACTTCAAAGCACTCTCTAACATGATATATGTCAAATTCTATCTAATGGGAACATCTAACCGTAATCCCACACTAGTGTCAATGTCTCCCACTTGCCTCACACACTTGGCAAACATAGTTTTTCTTGCTTCGGAACCTTTCACATATTTGATACTCTTTCAAATTCGGAGTAAACCATTACTGTAAGCTTTCAACCCCTCCTGAACTATCAAATTCAATATATGTACATGACATCGAATATGGAAGAATCGGCCATCACATAACAAATTATTTTGCAAGGATAGATGTTGTTTCAAAACTTTTTGCATGCTATCATTTGCATAAGCATTGTCCAAAGTCAAAGAAAAATTTTTTTTGTCGATTCCCCACTCTTTCAAGCATGTCAAAACTTTCCCAACCAACTCTATAATGGTGTGTGGAGGCTCCATTTTACAGAAAGCAAGAATTTTACTATTTAATTTTCAATTAGCATCAACATTTTGCATGCTGTTGCTCCCAATTACATACTCTTTACTACATCTATTACACCTAGCCTTTTCTTTCCCATCAGCAACACCAATGTTAGTAAAGGACTTCCACACATCTGATGTAGTGATTTTAGCTCTTTTAGTCTTAGGTTGTTCAGAATTAGGTACCTTATCCTCATTTGAATTCAAAACATCTAAGGGGTCTAAATCTATTTCAACATCATTACCAACACTATGATTGTCACTAGGAGTAGGAGTAGGAGATGACATTGCTGTAAAGTTCAAAACCTAATTAATTTTTAACTACACAGATCAATAACATAAATAAAGGGCAAAGCTAAATAGAAACCAAAACCAAAACAAAAATCCAGGCAACGACTAGTGAAGAACAAATCAATAAATCAGAAACCAATAGATTAACAAATCAAAAGGCCAACTTAGAACCAATAGATGAACAAATCAGAACAAATCAATGACTGTCAGTTTCTCCCTCTCTCCCTTTCTCTCTCTCTACATAGTTTAACTAATTTGATAGCTTGGAAATAGCAAATAACTTGTAGGAGCGATATGACAATAAGAATTAGTAGATAACAACTTAGAACCAATAAATAGGGAAAGTAGTTTTTTTTAGAAACAAGTTTATGTGACAATGAGAGAAATTTGTCAACTAATTTCTAGGAGATAACAAATCAACAAGTTTATGACAATGAGAAATCAACTAATTTAACTACGGTAGTTGATCAAGGAATTTCCAGGAGAGATATGACAATGAGAAATCACCAATCAGTAACTAAGTCTAAATGGGGAAAATCAGAGCAGAAAATTATTTGAATAAATTAACTAAGTCTAAATCTAAATGGGGAAATCAAAGCAGAAAATCAGAGCAGGAAATTGTTACTTGGTTGGAGAAATGACTTGCCGGCCAATGATGAGGAGTTGAGTGGAGAAGGACGTCGGGACGATGATGACGATTCACGAGTGGAGGAGGACGACATACACGACGCGACCAAGGGCAGGGAACGATGAATCAATGATGCCTTTCGCTGTTTTGCACTAAGGATGAGGGACGACTGCAGCTGCCAGCAGCTGCTGTGGTTGTCAGGATTGACAAAGGCCGAAGTTAAACTCGAAGCTGCTAGGCATTGGCAGTGCTGTGCGTTCTACTCTGTTAGGGTTACTTAGACTAAAGAGTAAAGACTGACATTTGACAGAGGGTTTACGCCTTTACGAATTAGCTCTATCCTAAATGAAATATTTCAAAAAAAAAAAATACTATATGGATTTACAGGTTAGCCTGCGAGTTAGGTGGGCTGGGGCTTAAAAAACCTGCAAAAAACGGGCATTGTTTTTCAAAACTCAGCCTACCTAAAAAATAGACAGGCTAAGCCCGTTTTGATAACTCTACATTTGTGGTTATATTACCTAGACCTCAATCTTTCTTATTGATCTAACATCATTAACCCAATATCATAGTGCCTAGGAAGAGCTACACACTTAGCAACAATGTTGAAGTACCATATTTGCTACTCCCTATGGCATACTTTTTCTCATAACCAATACATTTTGCCTTCTCTTTACCATCAATAGCTATTTAAAAGACTTCCACACATCAGAAGTAAGAGTTTTTGCCTTTTTAGCTAATGGTGGTTTATTAGAAGTACAACAAGCATCAATATTGGCAGTGAAAGGGGTTTCATTCAATTTACCATTTCTATCTATTTCAGCCTCAACCAAAAATATCATCAGTAGTAGCATTACCAACACTACTTTCATTTAAATATGCCATTTATATTTATTGCATTTTGTGATTAAATAAAAGAATTAATACTCTTATAATCAAGCTAAGTATCTAACAAATTATTAAAGTTTTTAAAAACAGAGAGTAACACCCCAATTATTGTGACACTAAGTCATACTCATTCACCATTCACTATCAGTCATTCATATTTCACCATTGCAATCAAACATTCAATTATTAAAACTTCAGTTCACCATTCAGTCATTTACATTTCACAGTACACATCAAACATTCAAAATTCAAATGTAGTATTCAATGGAATAAATATGTAATTAAAAAGCCCCATACAAATGCAGTATTTTAGAACATGTTTTCATTTAATGCTAAGGAAAGAAAGTAAAATCCAAGACTCATTATCCAACGGATATGTTATTAAAAAGCCCTATCCATAACTTAATCAGACTAAAAAAGGCAAAATGAAATTAGAAAATCCTACCCATTTCCATCAACCAGCAAAGCAAACCCCTTTGAAATTAGAATTTAGAAACAAGAAACTAACAAAGACAAGAGTCAATGTACCTCAGTGTTTAACAGTAATAGACTCACGGTCATAGGCAGAGCAGTCAAGCATGGCAGAGGAAGAAGGAGATCAAGCAAACCCACTAAGTACTTGAGCCAGACGAAAGAAGAGGAAGATGAAGATTAATTTTTTTTTGAAGAAGACGACACATACGAATAAGTAGGGAGTCAAACTTGCCTCAGATTCTTCGAAGAACATGACGGAGGCAGCCGGTGAAGCCGGACGAACTTTGATGATGACAGTAGAGATGAAGGCAGGGACTTGAATTGAAGGAAGTGGACGAGGAGTATTTGGGAAATTTTGTTAGGGTTCAGCTTAGGCAGCAGGGAACTAGGGAAGTCGAGTCTCTTACTCTTTTTTTTTTTCTGGTCCTAGATGTAGTTTAGGAAAATATAAGATATATATTTAAAAAAAATATTTCAATGAGTTACACGAGTTACCCGTGGGTTATGCAGGCAGGGCCATGTAGGCCTAGTTCTATATGGGTTGGCTTTTAGCTATGGGTCGAGCCTGTTTTAACAGATCTAGCATACATGAAACTACCTACAATTGATGCATATGAGATTTTCTTCATCTATTTTCTCTAAAGACCATTTTTAGGATATTGTTGCATATTGAACTTATCACCCTTTAACACAAGTGTGTCCCCTGGTACACAATTATGCATGCCAAATCTAACTAACATTATATCAATATAACCTCTTTGCAATAATCATAAAATGTTTTTGGCATGATCCCTATAGATCTTTATAACCAGAACATGGGATGCTTCACAAAGATCTTTCATCTCAAATTTGTTTAAAATGAAAGCCTTAATTTCACGCAAAAGGTCTATATCACTATTACATAAGAATATATCATCCACATATAGAACGAATACAATAAACTTGCTCGCACTGATTTTAAGATACAAACTAACAACTAAATAAAACAGAAAACAAGCTCACAGTACATAACTTTACTCAACATATTCATATACAAACAATTAATTTTCAAATTATTCAAACACATACTATGATGCTCATGGTTATATAGTGCTAAGATCTCGAAGAAATTGTCTTAAGTTGGGCTTTGGATATGTTTTAAGGAGTTGAAAAGTTTAGTGTTGCTTTTTCTAGTTGTTGATTTACTGGTCAACCTACTAGTACTTGCCAGTCGATCGGGTAGTCTCTGGTTGAGAATGCTTGCTAAGCCAAGAGGAACTCATTGATCGATAGCATCCAACTAGTCAACTGATCACTCTTGGTTTGATGAAGATTCTAGTTCCAGTACCCAAATGGTCGATTGACAAGTGCCAATCAATCGATCGTCAACTTCCAGGGGGTGCCAATAGGTTTATTTTAGGGAACAATTTACAAGTTTACCCCTTATTTTTAAACCCTCCAATCTTCATGACCATGAAAAGGAAGGGAAAAATCATCTTTAATACCCTAAGATCCCCTCCTTCTCCCTCATACACGCCCCATTTCACATATTTCTCTAAAGATCTCTACTATTTGGACAAGGGCACTGGTGGAATAAGAAGGAGGAGGATCTTTCCCTTTGAAAGGTTACTCTCTAGTCATCTTAGGTTTTGGGTAAGAGAGTTTCTCTTTCCTTCCATGGTTTTCTTATCAAATTCTATGAAATTATGTTTTTAAAGGTTGGTTGAGAAGCTTAGAGTTGTAGCAAGATTTGTTATGCTCTTTCTACCATTTTTCTCCTTAAGATAAGCTTGAATGTCCCATGCTAGATGCAAGTTGCTAAGTACCATAAAAATCTAGAGTTTAGGGTTTAAGTTATAGATGGGTTCATGGTTAGTTGTGAAGCCCTATATTAAAAGTTATGATGCTAGAATTGAGTTCATGAAATCTTAAACAATGTTGAATGTTGATTGTAACTTCTATGGTATGCTTGTAGAGGCCAATAGAAGAAAATCCCTTAGAGAAATCAAGGAGTGCCATGTGTAGGCCCTTGTAGTCACTAGCTCCAGGTGAATGGATGATCTTACTAGGATGTTATTTATTTTCTTTAGTGTTCCCTTCTTATATATATATATATATATATTTCAAAAGCATATTGGCATCAATATATAGAATGGAAATCTTGACCCTATTTCAGACACATATATATAATTGAAAGGAAAGATATTTAATATAAATTCCAGGAAAAAATGGCCCCTGTATAAGATGTGATATACATATAAGAACCCTTAATCCAAAACATACATTTGTGATGTTAAATTCTTAGGGAAACAGACAAAAATCAAATATAGAATCACTAAAAGGAGAAGAAAAGAAAAACATACATTAATTGATCCATTGCTATCAATCAACCAAAGGTAAAAATGTTTAATTTAGGGAAAGAGTTCTTCTAAACGGAAGTAGTTACTGTTTCATACAAAACTCTTTTACACAATGGTGTTGATAAAGTGACAATTAGTAACATGCATATACTACTCCCCTTGGAGAACCAAAACTCTAATTTCCTTAGGTCAAACCCATTATTATTAGCCCATTAACAAAAATAATGGCCTGATACGGTTTCTATACATTTTGTTCAAACTAATTAATATTAAAATATAATCACATATATAGCCCAAAATTAAAACTTTATCAAGGTCAATATTTCAGGCTATATATTATTATTTGATAGCTCATAATGTACAATTATAATAATATGTGAGTTCACCTTTATAAGAAAAAAATACTAACACATAGGTCATAAGTTCTTAACTTTGGTTTGGCCAAATCTACTTTTTGCAATTTTTTTTTCTTTTTCGTATATTTTTTTCTCTTTCATTTTGTGATTGATTAGGATAATTATAATATATTTAAAGATTATACATATATTTATTAAACCCTATGAGGTGCCTAATAATTTTTCCACATGTATCAACTTTCAAATCAAATTTCATTGAAAATCTATTTGTTTGTCACCAAATTTATGTGATGTGCAAAATTGTAACGAGATTTTGTAACAGACAATCTGTTATTGAACCAAGAATTAATATCGGATATTCAGTAAATATTAATTTTCTTGCAGTGATATATAAGCTTGCACATACCTTGTAATGATGCTATTTTGTGTTAGAACTAGACTTTAGTACATTAAGGAATTATAAATACTTATTTGAGGGAATACTTTGATTAACAGAGAATAATTAGAAAACAAAATTTACGAAATTTTTATCTCTAGTAAACTAACCTAAAAAAAAATGTTCCAAAAATTAAATTATTAATTTATTAAAAGAAATTAGTTTAAACTGAATTTAAAATATTATACAAAAACGACACTCTTTCTAGTCTACAATTTTAGTGTGAATTGATAATTTGTGGCAGATGAGTCCAAGTGCATACCAATACATATTTTGTTTTGGTGTGGCATAAAAGATAGAGTGAATATGGACCTGCTTTCTGCTCTGCTCAAATTTGGTTTTGCCATTATGTACAAAATTAATTGAATTCAAACAAATCACCCCATGTGATCTCTTCCCCCCCTTATGCCTAATATTTGGGACCACTTTCATCTTCCACCAGTGGCTGGGGAAAGCTCTCTTGTTCTCCTGTAACTAGATTTTCTCTAACTACCAGAATTTTCAGTTAGAATGAAATTCCAACTCAGTTTCTTTTGAGATTTCAAAAAGAGTCACTCTTTGGAGAGAGTTATTGTCTTATTGTCTATTGTTGTCCTATATATATATATATATATATATATATATATATGATAGAATCAGTATGAGAGATGGTAGTTTACCTGTGTCATGTAAATATATTTGATGTAATAATTTAAGCGCAAACTAAATTATTATTTTAGTTTTTAAAAAATTATATTTGTTTCAATTTAATTTTTTTAAAATTAAACGTTTCAATTTAATTCATAATTCAATTTAGTTATTTTCAATGTTATATCACCAAATTTGCAATTATTAAGTTTCAAATTTATCATTGTTAAACGTTACTTTGATTGGTAGAAGAACAAATGAAATAAATACGATTTTTTAGAAATAAAATTGAAATATTGTTAGTATTTTACCCTTTAAAGATATAATTATGTCCTTTATATAAAAATTGACATTTTAAAATTTACATGAACTAATTACGGTATTGAGTTTAAATGATATATAATATCTTCATTTATTTTTTGGTGATATTAAAGATTAATGTGTTATATCTTGAAATTTATATACTGAAGTTAATTTAGACTAGAGTTCACAAAAATTATATTGTTTCTTTAAAGAATTGTGTTATAGAGAGCTCAATCTTTATGAAAGTTGTGTTCATCTATCTCTTTCTTATATCATTTTCTGTGTTGATCAATTTTTTTGGACACGTTTTTTCAAAAACAAATTTGAGGTAGGGAAAGTGACCCCCACATATCCTCCAGAATTTCCCTTCTCCAAAAAATGGCCAAATTAAAATGACAAGACCTACACAATACGCCAATTGGGTAGTGTCAATATTTCAGATTTTTCTGATCATATCAAAGTAACAGATCGGTAAGTAATCGTGCGTGCGTGTGTGTGTATATAGATATATGTATTTATATATATATATATATGTGTGTGTGTGTGTGTGTGTGTCACGTGCGCGCAGAAATCTGCAGAAGATCATTATTAGGTCTTACGAAAAAAGGATTTGAGATAGTTCTCTTGGTACGAGCAGTCACTGAAGATAAATTTTTTGATTTGCGTTATAAATTTTAAGATAATTTAACAGTAACAAAACTCAAAAGACTAAACTTTACTTTCCCAAGTCCAAAACTGCTAAAACAAAAAAATTAGGCTATGTTGGCCATAAAACTAATTGATTAAAATCTTATTTTGATTTTTTATAGATGTCTTTTTTTTAATTTAATCTCATATATTTTTTATTCTTAATTTAATCTTTTACAGATAAAAAAGTTCTCAATTTTATCTTTTATATATTTTTATTCTAAATTAGATCTCTCACAAATTCATATGTTCTCAATTTGTTTTCTCCATGCGACTATCGTTAAATTATTTGACAGAAATGCTTATTTGATAATTAACTTATTGATGTGGACGCTATGTAATTTTTTTTCCTTTTGTCTTTTTCTTAATTTGATGTGCAATGTTAGTGGATTTAACTTTGATGACTTTTTTTTTTTTAACAGGAGTGACCATTCTAAGAACCAAATTCGATTAGGCTTGTTCTTGAGATGGAGAGCTTACTCAACTTCATAGCTAGACAAGCAGGACAATTACATGGAAGGACCAAGTTAAGACTGTTTAGATCTATGAAAGATTAAATTAAGAACGTTTGAATTTGTGAAGGATCAAATTAAAAATAAAAATTTATAATAGACCAAACTAAGAAAGTTTAGACATATGAAAAACTAAATTAAAAATAAAAAAGAGACATTTGCAACAGCAAAATAAAATTTTAGTCCTAATTAATCAGTCTATGAATTGAGGTCTATGGTCTGTGACAAACACATCTGTAATGGTAAGGACTATTAATGGGATCATTGCCTTCCACAGGAACCTGCTCTGCTCTGCACTTATACTTGCATCCTCTGCATTCATTGTATGTGCAACGTGGTGCTGTGGATCCTATCATCACCCTTCTTGAATTCCTCATCCTCCATCCCTCTTTTTTCCCAATCTGACAATTCCAATTAATTTCCCAATACATACATTAAAGTATTTTGTAAGCACAGATTTTTAAGTTAATTACACAATTTAATTAATATGAACAACTAAATACCCTTTCAATCACTAAAAAGTGCAATGAATAATTAATTTAATTCTTAAAAAATCAAATGTCATTCTACTATTGTGATTAAAAGATTATATTTGTTTCAACTTAATTTTTTTTGTTGTTAAATTGTAAAACTTATTATCGTTAAATTGTAAAAATTTTATTATCAAAAGTTACTTTGACAATCAAAAGGACCAAAGTGAGAGAAATAAATTTTTTAGAAATTAAATTAAAATAATTATAATTTTTTTAGGACTATGTGAGTAATTTCCTCATAAAAACCAGTTTTCGAAATAAATATCAAAAGAAAATATGAAATGGGGAAACTGAGAATCCATGGGTATATTAAAATTAAAGTTACTCAAATTATGTGGAGAACTAATTGCTGAAACTAATTATGATTGGGAAATTACTTAAAAATTTGAAGAAATCAGCACACCAAATATAACTTAAAAGAAAACGTAAGCAACACCTGTTGAGACTAGCTCAAGTGTTTTGGTGGGTGCAGATGCAGATAAAGGATCGATAATAATCTTCTTATAATATAAATAAACAAAAATAATTTAAGAAATTAAAACAGGAATTAAAATTGATCATGTTTATATATGTTAATTAGGCTGACCTGCAAACTTGGTTCTCTTTTGGGTTGAGAGGACTGAGATACCCATCCTTCTGTTTCTTTTCCTGCAACATCAGAGTCATATACAAGACTCAGATTTGAGGGTTTTTCTTTGGAGAGTTCGAACTCTCTCAGTTTTGAATTTTTAACCGTTGGATTAATTTTAAAGATTTATATAGTTATTGCATGTGATATTAAAAAACTTGAGTTCTTCATAGGAAAACTAAAACAAAAAAAAAAGCATAGAAAGAAGGAAGTGGGTATGGCATACCTTGTATGAGTTTAGCTTGAAAGATGAAGATGATGAAGAGAAGCAAGAGGTGTTTGTGAGGTTTATTATTGCTGCCTATTCTTCCCTTCTGCGTTGCCATGGCTTTGATATGACCGTTCATTTGTGTGTGTGTGTATGTATATATAGACACACAGACACACATGAAAGTTGAAAACACTATATTTCTAGAAAGATAGGGAAAGATAGGGAGAGAGAGAGAGAGAGAGGAAGGGATTCTTTTGGTTGAAGTCAATTGAATTAATGGCCATAAGACTGGCAAAATCTGCGGAGAGACAGAGGCACAGAGAAGCATGATCGAAGAGGTGCTTGAGGACCCAGGCTGACAGATTCTGCTGAGTAAATTATTGATATATACAGTCGGGCTGTTAAAAGATTAACTTTATTACTTTTTGATCCGTGAAAGTATATTTGACTGTTGAAAGATAATAATTGATCACTTTAATTTCTAAATTTTAAAATTATTATACAAAATGATCTATCTTTTAAGACGTTGAATGAAAGGATTATTTTCTTCAAAAATTTTAAAATACTAAGATTAAAGTGGTCAATCATGTTAATATATTAAGATACCACAATCACTCCACATTGCTTCCGTGCATATTAGCAAATAATGGTGACCGTAAAGAGAAGGTCAAATTTTAGATAATTTTGTGTAGTGATTTCCGAGGACTAAAGTAGTTGATAACCATATTTTAAAGGTGTGTTTGGAAAATCAGTGGGCAAACATGATTTAGGCAAATTTAAGTTTAGGTGAACGTGATTTATGTTTAGAAGATAGTTAGACAAACGTGATTTGAAATAAACCATGATGTTTGGATATTGATTTGCAAACATGATTTTATATATGTAATTGCCAAAAATGGCATGAATTTTATATTTCATTTTACCATTATTATTTATCTTTATTTATTTAAGTCTAACATAATTAATTATATTAATGTTTTAATAAAGTCACTAAATTATTATTATTTGGTTTATTTGTCAATATTAATAATTATTCCCCAATGACTCATTAAAATAATATTTTAATTTAAACATTTTTAATTAATTGTAATTATAATTATAAAATAAAATAAGTGCACCCTAAAGAAATTCAAAATCTCCAATAAATTATTTTGTTTGGGTCAATTTTTTTAAAAATAAATATAAAGATGAAATATAAGGAAAAATAAAAAATGAAAAATGAAAAACATAAAAATAAAAAACAAGGAAAAATCAATCAAAATATAAATAATAATACCAAAAAAATGAAGATTTAGAGACCAAAGTGCTTTTGAGGAATCAAATTAAAATTCAAGAGATTTGAGAGGGGCTCCATTGCAACAATTTTTTCAAATAGGGGGCCTAAACATAATAAATGATGAACATGATAGGGACTGCATTGCAACATAATAGTGTCTCTCCCTGACTTTGTCTCCTTCATCGAACTTCAATTCTTCCACTTGGACAAATTCAATGGATGACTCTTCTGCCCTACCGTTGCCTTTACCGATGATGCCATCAACCCTATGCTATTGGCACTCCATACCCACAACCGTCATGGTGCCCCCATTGAAAGCAAATTTTGACTAAACCAAATAATCAATATTCACAGAAAACTCAAATGTGAAATTTTTTAAACCTGTGAACTTACTACTTGTAGATCTTGACAAGTAATAAGAACATAGAAAGCAAAAGCAAAAGAGTATACCTTGATCCATTGTAAATTCGAAACGCAAAATCAAAGAGGGTAGGCTATTCTAAGAAGATATGAGGTGGCTCTTACTCACTTTTCGTGATGAAAAACCAAATAAACCATAAAGTCCAAAAGTGAACCAAACCCCATACAACTTAAGGAATCATTATCTATATCCATCAACCTATGAGTCGACCCATAGATTGACTTCTTTTATAATAACACCCTATAACTGTTATTATTTAAGGTCGGACATTTATACATTTATTATTTTCACCAACATCTCAGACCAACACAAATATATATCAAATATGTTCCTGGACACAAATTAATGAAGATCTTAATGGACCTAATTAAAATAGCATTAATATATATATATATATATATATATATATATATATACCCAAAGTATACATATTATGCTATCTAATAGATATATCATAAACAATCTGGTATATTAATTATATCAACACAAAACCAAATAGACTTTTGTAATCAGTTGAATTGAAACTAAACCCAATAGTGATCATTGTACTAATACAGCCAACTACATAAATCAAGACTGGATGTGTAGCATAGAAATTACATGTCAATGATCTTCATACATGTCTATTTCCAATCGATTCCTACACTTTCTCAACTTTATGCTAAACTGTAGGTGCAAAACCACATCAGAAAACAAAACTTATATGTTTAGAGTATTTCACATTCACACACAAATAAATGAAAAATGCATATTTATATATCATAAATACCACAAATGGATATCTAATAGTTATGTACATAAAAATTGTACAATACATTCAATCATCTAAAATATTTGCCACACATATATGAGCCACATGCCCATGAAAAACTCTAGGTGGTAAAAATTTAGAATGATATTTTGTAGTCATATAATTAGTACCCACATGATCTAGTGACACAACATTACTCTGAACAGTCTTTAACAACTAGAAACTTAATGTCTATGTGATTGGACATAGGCAAACTTTGGTTGTTTTACCTGAATGAATGCCTCACAACAGGCAAGCTATGAATTCTTCCACTTGGTTAAAGAAGCTTTAAGTGTATGTTTGACACTTTTCAAGAATATAGCTCTTTCAGCCAACACATAGCTTGTCATACATCCCACAAAAACAATATCGGAGTAACCGGTAATCTCAAATTGATTTGACCTCCAATATGTGAGCATGTAAACTTTCGTCCTTTGAAGGTGCCTTATAGCCCATTTAGCTCCCATCTAATGAGCCATGTTGGGGTTACTATGGTATTTGCCCAATATTCCCATAATGTACACTAAAATTGGATGCATACACAAATGTGCATACAAGATACTTCCCATAATCGAAATTTATGGAATTTTCACCATCTCCCTAATATGTATGTCCAATTTAGGACATGAACCAAGGTAAATTTGTCATCTTTGGCTGCGGGTGTATAACTGTTGAGTTCTCAATTTAGTGTCATTTTGATGTTAAATACCCTCTCTTTTGATCTCTTTCTTGTTGTCTTGTAATTCTTAGCTCATATTTTGAGTAGTTTAGATTAGTTTTAGTTTTCTTTGATCTTTTAATAAATGGAGTGATTTGATGATTCTTTTATGCAATTTAATGGGTTTATTTGCTATTTTTGGTGTAGGTTGAGTTGGTAAAAAGTTCGTGTTAGAAGATGGAATGCTAGAGCTGAAATTCTGAAAATGCTGAATTAATTGCTGTCTCCCACAGCTATAGCGGTAAAATTTACAGCTATAGCGGTGGATTGCTGAAAAAAAGATTTTGGTGCCTTCTTCTCTGCCAGCCACCGCTATAGCGGTGGATCTTCACCGCTATAGCGGTAAAACCTAAAATAATTTTAAGCCTTCTTCTCTGCCTCCTACCGCTATAGCGGTGGGTACTTACCGCTATAGCGGTAGTTCGCGATCCTGCACTGATATAAAAGGCTTCAGATGAAATTTTTAGGGTATTCTGGAGTTGGAGACTGAAGGGGGGCGCCGTTTTGGCTGAGAGGAGCAAGGGGAACCTGATTTTCAAGTCTTAGGGAGCTCAATCCATCATTCCAACTCAGATTCATGGCCAACTTCATCTCTTTTTCTGCTTTCTGCTGTGTATTTTCTATGAGTAGCTAGATTTTCTATCTAGGGTTACTATGAACTTGACTCTTGAATAGATTTTACATCCTCTCATGTATTTGCAACCTTATTTCAATTAATATAAGTCTTTCTATCCATTTTATTGTTGCATTATATGGACTTGATCAATCTATATTTATGCTTGTTGCTGTCTTCGAACTCGGGAGAGGGAGGTGAGAGTAGAACACTGAATAGGAAGGACGAGTGCGTGAACCTTACTAAGTGTTTTCGCTTGTTGGCTAATAGGAATGTTAGTTAATCTCGTTTAATCAAAACTAGGTTGGTTGTATTAGGCTTAGCCCACACAAGGAATTGCGTAGGAGTTGAGTAACTTAATTGAGATTCGGGAGGATTCTTTTAAGTTATTAGAATAACCTAGGATTAACTTATAGAGTTGAATACGTTGCGAGTACGTGAGAGGGGTTTTGTAATTTCTAAGATAGAGGAGAGGGATTAGTGACCCTAGGCTTTAATTAGACTATTTCATCAGTTTTTGCATTGTTTACTGTCATTAAAAGAAAACTCATAAATATTTACCGTTATTGATTTTATCTTATCATTCATTGGCTAAAGCTATCTTCAATCCAATTGTTTCATCCAACTAATTCAATTAAATTTCTTGGGTACTTAGTCGGTTAGTCCTCGTGGGAACGATACTTTTACTCTCAAATCACTATATTACTTGTGCTATTGGTGCGCTTGCCAAATCGACCTAACAATAACGCGGTGCACAATATTGCATGCCAAATCAGCTCAAAACTTTCTCAATGTATGTTTTTTAAGATAAATTCATAGTGTGTCTAGTGCGATCCCTAAAGATCTCAAACTCCAGAACAAAAGATGCCTTCCCAAGGTCTTCAATTTCAAATTTGTTTGAAAGAAAAGACTCAGTTTCATGCAAGAAGGACATATTGTCACTAGCTAACAGTATGTTAATGACATACAGAAATCACAAACTTGCTCCCACTCATCTTGAGGTATATGCACTGATCAATCGAATTCTCATTGAACCCAAAAGATAAAATCACCTCATCAAATTTTCGGTACCATTGCCAAAATGTCTGTTTAAAATCATAAATAGACTTCTTCAGCTTACATACAAGATGCTTTGAATTTTTTGATTCAAAGTTCTCTGGCTGTACTATGTATATTGTTTCTTCAATTTCACCATCGAGAAATATTGTTTTCATGTCCATTTGATGTAGCTCTAAATCATAATGAGCTACCAGTGCCATAATGACTCTAAAGGAATCATTCGTAGAAATTGGAGAAAAGGTTTCTTTGAAGTCAATGCCCTCTTTCTGAGTGAAACCCTTAGCTATGAGACGTGTCTTATATCTTTTGATATTACCACTCGAGTCCCGTTTGGTTTTAAATATCCATTTACAACCAATCAGTCTCACACCACGTGGTAATTTTACTAAATCCCACACCTCATTATCAGCCATGGATTTCATCTCTTCCATTATGGCATCTACCCACTTTTGATAGTTACTACATGACATAGCCTCCTTGCAAGTGACTAGGTCATCTTACATGCCTATGTCAAATTTGTGCTCTTGTAAGAAAACAACATAGTCATTTGATATAACACTTTTCTTCTTTCTAGTGGATCTTCTCAAAGACACTTCTACTTAAGGTTGTTGCTATTCTTCAGGTTCAGGAGAATGAATCTTTTGAGCATGAATAGGAGTGATCTTTGTATCAATTGTGTTCTCTGTGAGTTCCTTATTCACAGGTATAACCATCTCATGTAATGTTGATTGATCAGATGTTCCTGTGATCATAGTAGGAATACTGGTGTATTCGTCTTCAAATACAATTTCTTTAAGTTGGTTACTGTCACTATGACCAACATCCTTAATAAACTTAGCATCTTCGGTCTCAAAGAAGGACCTCGACTTGAAACCCTTCGATCTTTCAGGATAATCCACAAAGAAGCAGCTCACAGTCCTTGAATCCACCTTTTTCTCATTAGGCTTATATGACCTAGCTTTAGTTGGACAACTCCAAACATGCAAATGCCTAACACTAGGCTTTTTGCATGTCCATAACTCATATGGAGTCTTCTGTACTACTTTACTCGGTACCCTATTAAGGATATACATCGCAGTCTTAAGAGCCTCACATAACTTATCACACTTCTCAACATGTCTTTAAGTGTACGATTGCGTCGTTCAGCTACACCATTTTGACTTAAAGTCTTTAGCATGATGTAATATGACAGAATCCCACAATCAGCCAAAAATTTGGCAAAAGGCCCTGGACATTATTCCCCTAAAACGTCATATCTGCCATAGAACTCATCTCCACTGTCAGATCTGATGGTCTTAATTAGTTGATTTTCAACTTCAGCTTTGAAAACTTTGAACACATCCAATGACTGAGATTTCTATGTAACAGGTACATATAGAGTAATTGTCTATGAACTTAATGAAATACCATTGTCCATTCCAAGAAATTGTAGGAAATGGACCATATATAAATTGCATAAACTCTAAAGTCTTACTAGCTATAGTAGTACCTGTTCTCTTAACTTTAGTTAGTTCGCCCTTAATACATTCAACAGAGTCATTCATATTTTCAATAGTGGGTACCTGTAGAATGTAATCTGACATAAACCTTTACATACTCTGTTTAAAGATATGCCCCAAATGCCTATGTCATCTTTAGTCAATCTTGGTTTAGTACCAAATTTACAGAATGCATATTTATATAGCTATTAGTTTTTCTCATATTTTTTTAAACTATAAAGATTATCAATTAATGAATTAGAAACAATCATTTAGAATTTAAGAAAACACTGAATCTTTCATTACAAAATGAACAAGGATACCTATAATTGTTTAAATATGAAACATAAAACAAATCTCGTCTAAAAGATGGTACAACAAAAGTATTTTCTAAATCTAATGCTTGTTCATTCCCTAAAAGATAATCTAAATAAGCTAAATAAGCTGACAGTGTCCATAGCGACCCAATTGCCATTACTTTTATAGATGTATCTTTCACCATTAATTGGCGTTTGGCTGCTTACGCGATATTGTATAGATACACTTGTGTGAGTAGTTGTATGCGAATCTACCTACCAAATATCATTGGTACTGAAACTAAATTAACTTAAGAACTGACAAGTTAAAATACATATCATTTTTGCAAAAGAAACAAGTAACACCTGCATCTTGTTTCTATTTGCCCCTATATTGTGATATCCCATGAACTACATTGTCCTTTTCTAGAGTTTTCTTCCTTTTGTCTGAGGAACTCTTTGTACTATAATAGGATGCTAATTGAGTACTCTTAACCTTGTTATGTTTTATTCTTTCTTCCTCTTGCACACAATGAGCTTATTCAGGAAAAGGAAATATTAGAACCAAATGCAGAAGTAAGATGCACTCCCTTATGTTTCTCTTGCTCTTATTTCTCATTGAAACTAGTTAAGACAAAATAATGTTAGTTTCGACCTTTTTGTTTGGAGCGAATCAGCCAGAGATCACTTTCAGGAAACTCTTAGCATCACTCTAGTCTAGAATCCCATAACAAATAGATTCTGGAGTGTTGGTTGCATGATTTGTAGACACATGCAATTTGAACGCTCACATTTATTAAATGCAGTTCTCTAAATAGTAGTACCACTACTGATCAATTTTGCTGGGTGTTCAACCCTTAATGCATGGTCTAAATCTAAGCAAATGACACTATTACAATGTGTTCTTTTCATCTTTTGTTATTTGTACAATTAAGCACAAGAATAATATTAAAATGGACAGATTTGTTTATAGTAGCATATACTACAATGGAACAACAAATAACATGCTCAGGACAACACATATGTGTATTTAATAATACACAAATTCATACATATATATCACACACAAAGTATATATAAATTTAAACATATGAAATACAACATAGCACTCTCTACACAAATGTAGTTAATCAATGTAGAACTACCATACTTACTTAATACATATCTTCCTTTAGGCCGACACATACCAAGCAAGTTTCTCAAATTAGTCAGACAATGATTAACTAACTTAAGCCTGGCCTACTAAACTCTTTTGGGATATTTAACATGTATAGACTTTTACACAGTTTTCTTGTTAAAACTAAACCAACTTTACCTAAATTAGCTACTTTGGTAATCATATAGTTTATATTAACCTAATTCTAATAAGAAAACATAATTTAGATTGATTAGAATTCATGAGAAAACCATATGATGTGATCAAAAAAAAAATTTTTTTAAAAATTTTAGTCAACGGTCAATGGATGAACAGTAATGGTCAATAGTTAACATTATAGTATTCACTATATTGACTGTACAATAATCACTACAGTGACCATATAGTAACCACTACAGTTGTGAAAATTTGGATTTTTTAATGAATAGTAACTGCTAGTATTTTATGGAAAAATTTTCAGAATGAGCAATATATTCATCATAAAAAAAAACCCAAAATCACATCCAAAACACCATTTTCATGAATTATAACTCAAACATATTCAAAGAATTGATTAAAACCATCAAATAAATGGTGAAAATCACCCAAAAACACTCAAATTTTTATGAAATTATGAAATCCCAATTTCTAGAGTTCATCTCAAAAAATCACCAAATCTGACTAATTCCTTTAAAAAATTGACATAATCAGTTGCGAAATGGAAGTATAATCAAAGAATTAACATCAAAGAACCCTAAAACTTCCTAATTTTAACAAAATCAAAATTTTACACATATAGGGTTCTTCACAAAATTTTAATTTATGAACCTAAATTTGATTTTGAAATAAAAATTGGTCCCTTATTACTTATTAGAAACCAAGCTCTGATACCAATTGAAAGCAAATTTTGACTAAACATAACTAAGTAGTCAAGATTCACAGAAAACTCAAATTGGGAAATTTTTAAATCTATGAACTTACTATTTGTAGATCTTGACAAGTAATAAGAACACAGAAAGCAAAAGCAAAAAAGTATACCTTGATCTATTGCAAATCCAAAATGCAGAATCAAAGAAGGTAGGCTCTTCTAGGAAGATATGAAGTGACTCTCACTCACTTTTTCTAATGGAAAAACCAAATGAACTATAAGGTCCAAAAGTGAACCAGATTTCATATAACTTAGAGAACCACTACCCATGTCCATCAACCATAGATTAACCCTTTTTATAATAACACCACATTATTATTATTATTTAGGGTCGAACATCTACGCATTTATTATTTTTACTAACACCCTAGAGCAACACAAATATATATCAAATAGGTTCCTAGACACAAATTAATGAAGATCTTAATGGATCTAATTAAAATAACATTAATATATATATGCCCCAAAAAATAAATATACATATACCATGTTAATATGCCAGTCTACATATATATCTATTAGCATTATAATTTATTTATAATATATATATATATATATATATATATATATATATATATATATAGATATTAAAATAATGTCAGTAGCCCCTACACCCACATTCTCGCACCTCTATTTTGGAAACCAAAAATAGAGTACCAACATCGAGAGAGCGTGAGAGAGAAAGAAGCACTGTCGATAACTCACCAATGGCATCCAACATCAAAATACAAGGGAAAGTAGCAGAATCTTTGTAGTAAATCTTTCATGTAGAATGAAACACAAAATAAGGGTCGTGCAAATGACCACACACAAGGGGTAAAGGAGGAATTATGATTAATGACACACAACTATCCTCACCAAATTGCATTATATGGACCATGGAAGCATTGTCAGGGGCACGTTGGACCAAACGAGGTTTGGGACGTCAACCGTGGTCTGCTCTGCTGCAATGCAAGTCTGCCAAACATCCCAAATTTTCCTTCAAACTTTGGGCAGTGCAAACGTGGTTAATTAGCCTCACAACAATGTGATACCAAACATGCGCTAAGAGTTAAACCGTCATCAAAACACACTTATAGGGACAAAAAAGTAGGTTTACTTTAAAACTTTTGTTGCCAAAAGTTATTTTAATAAATATAAGGTTGAAATTAATACAAAGATAACTTCTCAAAGACTAAAATGAAATACTTAACCTTTTAGAAATTGAATTGAGACAAGTATAACATTTTAGTAATCAAATCAATAATTTACTCAATTTCTTTTGGGCTATAGTGGCTAATAGAAGAATTCTCTACAAATTAAAGTTACTATAATGAAGTACTATACTATTTAGTATTTATTCTTAGATTAGTTAGAAAAATATTTTTTTATATTAATATTCTATCGGTTAATAAATTTACACCCTATTGAACAGGACTTAACAATTAGTGTAATTCAACGGATACAAAATATTTTTAAGAAGTACTCTTTTACTATTTTTAATAAATAAGTTAAACTACTTAATATATGGAGGAGACTTGCTAGAATAGGATTCATCGGAGCTAGGGTTTCACGAGATATAACACATTAGCAACCACGTGGGAAAAAAAATAATGTGAGGTCACATGAAGGAGAGTGTTTTGCTCAAGATTCAAAAAATTAGACGAGTCATTAAATTGGTCGAGGTATCAGTTTAATAGTTAATGATTAGATCGTAATTGAATCGCAGTTGACCAAGTAATACTAAAATATATAATTAATGTATATGTTATATATATTAAAATATTAAAAATATATAATATATAAAATTAAAATATTATAGACATATTATAGATATATATATATATATATATATATTTATGCTAATTCTCAATATTCTCTTAATAGTTTAAATTTTTGGAAATTTCTTAAAAATATATAATAATATTCAGTAAAAATTTTAAAAAATTGAACTTGTTGAACCAGTTGAACCGGCTAATTTTACTAGTTCATTAGTTTCTTGAATGATTCACCAATTTTTTGATTAAACCGACCGATTCAGTCTAGTTCTCTGTATATTGATTTTGCTACATAATAAAATCAAAAGGAGAATTTTGTTGAATTTGAAAATTCAGAAAAATAAAGTGACATATCCTTAAATTTAGAAATATTTTGTACATTTTAACCCCGTATAAATATAATTATAAATACATATGTGTGGGTCCATTTATAAAGTCAAAGACATGAAGATTTCTCCCACCGCAACATCCAGAGATTTGGCATAGGTTTAAGATTCCATTGTAAGAGTTGAATAAAGGGTGAAAAGAATCATCTAGACTTCAACTCTTTTCAAGGTACCGTTTAATATAGCCAATGGTCAATGGGTCTTTAAATTGGATGTTAAATTATTTACTCCTTATAAAATTTTGTTAGTATTTCAATTTAGTTTTTTAAAAAATATATTTATCTCAATTTAATTATTTTTATTGTTAAATTATAAAATTTATTATTATCAAATCTCAAATTTTTTGTTGTTAAAAGTCACATTGATAAATAGAAGAATCAAATTTAGACAAATATAATTTTTTAAGAATTAAAAATGCTTAGTCTTTCAAAGATTAAATTAAAATAACTGTAATTTTTTGAAAATGAAATCACTAATTTACTTCAAACTAGTATTATGACTAGTGCGATGCACAGGTAAATCACAACTCTAAAAATTTTTGTAACTTATAAAAATAATAATAATTACAATTGATTTATATAAAATTTATGAGTCATGACATATATTTTTTAAACATAAACATTTTGAATTGATTTATCAATTCTATAATTAAATCTACTTTACCTAATCAAACTTTGATTTGAATTGATTTATTTATTTAATAGAATAAATTTAAATGAATAAAATAGATAAATTTGTTAGTTTGCAGATTATTTGTTATTTGTTATAAATTATTTGTTGCACAGATTGATGATTGATTAAATATTGATTTCATCTTTACTTTTAAATGCGTCTTTTTTTGTTTCAATAGGATCCAAAGAAGAAAAACACTGAAGATTGTTGCTACTTTTGAATTGAATCTCTAGGTCTCAGATTTCGTCTTTTAATAATTTGATTTTCATCTTTTTCTTCAATCAAGAGATTATTATTTAAAGATTCATATCTCAAACTTTGATTTCTATTAAATTAAGAATTATTTTAGAAAGAAATCAAAATAAAGTCAAATAAAGCAAATTTTTTAATTCACATATCAATTCTACAATCAAGTTTATTTTACATACTAAAAAATTATTTAATACACTACAGTTGTCAAATAATAAAGGTAATTGTTTTTCAATTTTAATTCAAATCATTTAAATCAATTCAATTCAAATAATTAATATTATGTGATGCCATTAATTTACCAAATTTATCAAATTTATTAATTTACCTAATTTATTTATTCATTCAAATCAAATAAAATAATGAAATTGACTAATTATCAATTTCACTAATTTCACTAATTAATAATTATGATAATATATTCTGATAAAAATATATTTTGCTATTCATTTTAACAATAACTTATATAATATATTAAATATTAATTAGTGAAAATAGTGAAATTGATAATAATTATGATAATATATTTTAATAAAAATATATTCTGCTCGTATATGTACATTTCAATAATTTATTATGTATATATTTCAATTCAAATCAAATAATAAAGGTAATTGTTTTTGAATTTCAATTCAACTCAAATAATTCATTTAATGTGATGTCATTAATTATCCTACAATAGTCAAATAATAAAGGTAATTATTTTTTAATTTCAATTCAAATCATTTCAGTAAATTCAAATCAAATAATTAATATTATATGATGTCATTAATTTACCAAATTTATTAATTTACCTAAAGAAAGAAATGATGACACGTGTATCAGTTTATAATTCAAGGTTTTTCACTACCTCACAATTTAGATAATGCAATTATAAAACATAATTTCAGGGATATTGTGTGTAGCAGTGTAACACGAGGTTCAAGTTTATATGAGATTAATTGTACAAGAAGAATTAACTTTGAAAATTAGATTAAAAAAAATTAACATCTAATGAAGATGAAAATTTGCAAACTTTGAAAAGTTCGAAGGGACTGCCTCAACGATAGACATCACTCTTCTTACTATTGCTAACCAGAAAGCACCTGCATTTTAGATATATGGAAAAATAGATTTAGATTTTGGAATAAGAATTACTACGATTTGAAAGAAAATAGAGGTGAGTCTCTAAGAATATTGAAGCCCATGCAAATGTGAAAAAAATTATAGAGTAAGGATAAATGTTAAAAATATAAATTTTACAGAATGTGTAACAGAAGTGATAATATACTTACAACACAAATCAAAAGAACTTACCAGTGTGAGAATTATAGAAAAGTTAATGCTTTTGAGCTTCTTCTTGTAGGAAAATGTCCATCTTTTAGAGGAAACAAATTGTTACAATAATAAGCATGAAAATTGAGTGGATAGTTTACCAGAGCTACGGAGGAACATGATGCCAGGAAAATAATGCTAGTTCATTGGACCATGATCTTCTTTTTCAATTCAGAAAAACGGTGGCAGGAAAATATTGCTAGTCCTTTATATCATGATCTTCTTCTTTGAGATATATATATATATATATATATATATATATATATATATATATATATATATATATATATATATATATATAGATGAAAAAAAAAAGAATTGAATAAATATACCTAAAGGGGAAAAAATGCTGGAGCCTTAAGAAGTCATATCACCAAGTGTCGATTGGGTTCCCGATCGATATGAGGAGGTGATCAAATGGCGAAAGATGAGTAGCTGGAGAGAGAGTATTGTCGAGTTGCACCAGTAGATTTAGAAAAAAAAATGGACAGACATGATGGAGAATATGACTCTACAATTTATCTCTTCCGAAGATAGATATATAGCAATTAATTATTTGATTATTTGTATATAATAAATGCTAATTTACTAAATGATAACATATTATATTTTAATCAAAAAGTTTACTTGATTTATCAATTGTATAGCAATTATAGTAATTATATACCAATTATATATTAATTGTAGCAGTCATATAGTAATTTATCATAATTTTTTCAAGTTCATTTAATGTGATTATATACCAATTATATTGCAATTTACCCTAATTTTTTTAAATTCATTTAATATGATGTGATTAATTTATCAAATTTATTAATTTACCAAATTTATGTATTAATTTTATTCATTTAAATTTATTCTATTATACATAATTTAATGACATGTTTGTAATTAATGCTTTAGAGTGGAATTGTTTTAGTCTATTATATAAATTGAAAATTTTCTTTGTCTAATTTATGAAAAAATTAGTATAAATAAATATGAAGTTTTAAACTTATTAATTAGATATAATCATGCAAAAATTAGGGAAAGATATGAATGTAGATATACGCATGCATATATTTGATTGAGTAAAAGAGAAAATATTTCGACAATTAGAATATATATTTGAATTCTCATGGAAATTACTAATTTATAATGGTATATATTAAATATATTCGTTACAAAAATGTTAAAAAATAATTGAAAATAAAAAGGAAATCTTTGAATTCAAATTTGAGTTAAATTATGCTTTAATGTGATGTAATTGATTTACTTAATTGATTTATTAATTTTTTCATTTAAATTTATTCTATTATACATAATTTAATGACCTATTTGTAATTAATGCCTTAGAGTGGAATTGTTTTAGTCTATTATATGAATTATATAGATTTAAAAATATGAATTTCCAATTCTCCATAAACCAATACTCATTAATAAACACTACTTAAAATATTGGATTAATTATAGTTTGTGGCTGTATGGTTTGGCCTAAATTTAGTTTGACTATATTTGATAAAATTAGTTTATAAGCTAGCTGATAGCTTATAAACTAACTTATTGAATTAGAAATGTTCAATAAAAGTAGTTATTGAAGTAACTGAAAAGTATAAAATGACATGTATTTTTTAATTTCAAAATAATATAAATAAATATATTATTTTTGTTTTTAATTAAATTGTTATAGATATAAAATTCATTAAAAATATATATTTATATATTTATATATTTTATATATGAATAATATATTTTCACATATATAATATATTTATACATATTTTATCATATAATATTATATATGTATAATATATTATATATAAATATAAATATGATAAAAGACAAGTAAATAGAATATAATAAAGTAAAGGGTATAATAAGTATTTTCAAAAAATAATAAAAGTAAAATAAGAGTAAAAAACTATAAGTTATAAGTTACTCAAAGTAATTTATCACAATAAGTTATAAACTACTAAAATAAATTTATTTACCAAACACTTTTAATAAAATTATAAATTAATCAAATAAATTACAAGTTATTTTTTCACATATAGCCTTTGACACTTTGCAGTTCAAAAAGTGTCATTCAAATAGCCTGTAGTTTGCTCTATTAACATTTAAGAGCCCTATGGTTTTCGTCCATTAAATATTTAATGGCAGCTGCACATGTCATGCATGCGATGTGACTCCTCTTTTTTCCCAATTTTTGGCCAATCTAATTCATTCTCTGATTTAAACATAATCCTTGTTGAAATATGATGATTTCGACGTCATAATTTGGAATTTAGTCACCAATCCTTCTTGTCCCTAACTTGGTGTTTTAACAATATGTCTAATTTGGTGTTTTTGTTAATGCTATCAGCCATCCTTATGCAAAATAGTGCAGAAATCAATTTGGATAAAAACATAACAAGCCTTATCAATTGTATTCCAATAAACTGAATAGGGAGAAAAAGCATAGCATAGCATAACAATCCTAATTGTTCAGACATGGTATTGAATTTTTGGAGTTAATTCAATCAACTGTATTCAAGTCTAAACTCAAAACATACATAAATGTTTTGTTTGGTAAAAATAACTGATAAACTAATTGAAAGTTTAAAAGTTAGCTAAAAGCTTAAAAGTTAGTTAAAAATTTAAAAGTTAATTTTTAGCTAAAAGTTGGTAGTTGAAAGTAAAAAATTATCAAATTGGCTTATAAAATTAGAAGTATTTAATAAAAGTAGCTATTGAATTTGTTAATAGATATAAAATAATATAAAAGGACATACTCATATGATATTTTTTAATTCCAAAATAATACAAAATAAACATATCATTTTTTTTAATTAAATTAATTTAAATTATTATATATATAATTAATTAAAAAATAGTTATATATTTTATTTTATTTTATTATATATATATATAGATATATTATATTTTTATAGTATATATATATATATTATTTTATATGTATATGAGGAATAATGATAGAACAGGAATTTTAATAAAATAATAAGGGTAAAAGAAGAAGAAAAATATAAAAGTTATAAGTTATTTAAAGTAATTTTTCAAAAGAAGTTATAAGTTACTTAAATAAGCTTGTTTATGAAGCATATCTATTTTCGTCAAACAAGCTTATGAACTAGTCAAATAAGTTATAATCTAACTTAAAAGTCATACCAAGATGATGCCGAACTAAAAAACACACTAGTCAACAGCTAACAATAATGTGATACAAGCGTCTGGCACAAACAAGCTTAAAACATAAAAAATTGTATGTCTTCTTCTTTTGTGGATTCTTGCTACTTACTATTGGTCCTCGTCCAGACAATGAATTCCATTAGGGCAAATGTATATCATCAAGTCATGACATTCATATTCAATGTGGTGGTCCACCTAAACTTTCATATCTTTGTCCTTGTCCAGACGAAAGAACCCTTTATTTAAATTTCCCCCAAGAGGCAATCCGAGCATGAACCAATGGTTTAGATACCCAAACTTCTTCCATAAGGACACTAGGCCATAGTCTGTCAACAATCACCATTATTGTCATCGTGGTGTGTCATAACTCCACACCCTCATACCAAAGCCTAGGTGGATTAGAACTAACTGTAAGATGAAGTTGTCCACCATCGTGTATGGTCAAGTTGAAATAAGTGATGGACATCTATACAAAATAACACACAATAATCTATTTAATTAGTTTCTCCTAATGGTGTATTTTTCAATAGCACAGAGGGTTTAGGGTTCTTTAAGATACCACACAACAAATCAAATAATTAACATAACAAATCACACATAGTATTGGGAAATTAACACTTCAAACGCAAATCACGATTAATACACCTAAATCCTCAGTCTTAAACCTAACTTGAAAACTTGAAATTAACATAGAAAATTAACCCTAAACTAATACATTGTCACATTTCAAAATAGGCAAGTGATTGGTACAGTAAGTAAGATTAACCTCCCCACTATAAGCCTAACTAACACTATATGTCGTCACACATTAACAACAATTAATCATGCAATTATCATTCCATCAAAATGAGTTAAATATCCAATGATAGTAGGAAAGGGGAAGAATCTCATTTCATTTATCAAAATGAAAGGTTCATACATATTTTTCATATTGTTTGTAATCAGTCTCAGGGGCAACCATAGTAAGAAAATTTAAGAATGCTAAGAAACATAGTTTACAAAAGAGAAACATGGATAATCATACAATGTCTGAATCACAACATTCACAATCCAAACATCTCCCCCTAGGATCTCACTTACTCGATTGTAGAGCATACTCTAAAATTTACAAAAGAATAGGTGGTTACATCAAAATATATGACCCCGCATACAAAAGGGGAAGGAGACTCGGTCTACTCTACTACTCAATTGGTGGTGTTTCTTCCTCAAGTGGTGGATCTAAAATATTAAGGAAAAGAGGTGAGCACAAGATTAAGTAACAGAATAAATTACTCTACTATTATAAAAGAAAATAAACTTACTGGTAAAAATGTACATAATCCATAAACAAATGCAATGAGGGCAATCAAACCATAAGTAAATATAATTCAAGTGACCTCGACATTCTACAAGCACTCTCCACATTACCATGTTTGTTGCCTTGCAGTCCCAGTCACATCCTCCCTTGTTGCAAGCCAACTTTCATATTTGCCCTTATTACTCTACTAATTATAAAGTTTAGATATGTATAATCACACAAATATATATCCACCATTATTACTCCAACCTATGGGATTCCATGTCATCCTTTGTTTATTCCAGAAAATATTCACAAGCACCAACATAAGATCATGAAAAGAGGACCCAATGCCATTTCCAACATCAACAACATAGTTGCATGACCAACATGCTCCATATGTCCAGTACAATTAAATATATGCAACATTCAATTCACAATTAGCTATAGTGCATTATCTATGTGATTAAATGTAATAAATCATCCATGAGAATATATTATCATGTCATCATGTAGGGTCACATGTAATAACATCACACTACTTTTAAACTTCACCATTTATTTAAACATAGCAAAGGACAATTTTAATTGCATATTTAAAGTTGACATAAATAGGACATAGCATAGTAGGTTTATTTACTCATCTTAGAACCAAGCTACAAATTCTACCTTGAATCTTACGTTTGGCAAGAGGAGAAATGTCTTGAGCACTTAGGAAGGGTAGTCTAGAGATTTGAGCATGCAAAACAGAAGAAAAGAGGGTTAAAATTTATGGGAAAGAAAAGTTCTTGTTGGTACAACGGTATCTCCATGACTACAATAATGAAACACTTAGGAAAAATGGGTCACTCTCTGTGACGTGTTGTTGTAGTGACCAACTTGTTGCTGCAGCGACCAAATGGGCATGCATCTATCGCTGCAACTAGCATTGTTAAAATAAGTCATTTGGTCCAAGTCGGCCATTAAACAAGTAAGTCGTTTAATAAACAAGCTTACATTAACATGCTCAAGCCCACCAGTGGTGGGCTGGTAGCCTATAAGTTTAAACAAGTAGCTCACAAGCCACTTTTTTTTTAAAAAAAATTACATTCAATTAATTAAAGTTAAATTTTTTAGAATAAAAAATTTCAATATTTTTTCATTAAAATTCATTTAAAAATTATAAAATATTTTTTAATGTTTATTAAATTACTAATAGCCTTAATTATTAATAAAATTACTATATTTATTTAATTTTATTAACAAAATTCAATTTTACTAACAATATTATTTAATATTACTATATGTAAATTAATTAGAAATTTATATATTCATTTAAAAGTTACAAATTTTTTATATCTAAAAAACAATGAAATAAGATAAAATGATATTTAGTATATAAAATAATTTAAATTCTATATAAAAATAAGGGTCGACTCGCAGGCCTTCCTATTTAACACGCGGGCTAAACAGACCTAAATTCGTGAGCCTAAGCCCACTCATAAATCAATAGGCTTGTGAACTATGGGCCAATTTGATAGCTCTAGCTGTTGCGACGGGTTCCAACGTTGCAATGATAGCTAATAGCGAGTATAACCTATTGCAGTGAAAAACAAGTTTCCAACACCATCCTTTCAACTCCAAATCAATTCTAACCCTTTTAGCAAGATTTTGGCTTCAAGAAAACACATTTTGGTGCTAAGAAGACATTCAAAACTTTTGGAAACAAATCAAATTCATAAATTTTCAGGTGAGAACCCAAATTCCCAAATTTAGATCTAAAAGTTCAAGTTGATCACAACCAACATTTTTCCAAAACAATTTCTTCCAAACTCAAGCTTCAATCATCTTCTAATTCAAAGGAAAAAGGTTTAAAAACATGACCCATAACCCAAATAGTAAGTTTGAATATCCATTCTACTCTAGGGTTTCATATGAGTGAAAAATAGAGGAGAAGAAGAAATATTTTGATTCTTACCTGAAGTTAAAGTTTCTCCAACATGGAGGAGGCTCAATAGAGGTTGAGGAAAAGAGACGCGTGTCTAGTGTAGAAGAGAAGAGAATGAGAAGGTGCTTGTGTGTGTGTTGTGAGGAGCTAAGGGAAGGAGGGCTGAAGGCTTTTGGAAATAGAAGGGGCTACCAAATTACTTTTTTAACCTATAGAGAAAGAATGAACGTTGTCCGAAGGCAAACATGAAAATTTCTAAAATAACAAAAACACATTTGCAACACTTAACACACAATTTTTCTCCCGGATTTCATAACTCATTTCATTATCACATTTAGCTCAAGATCACACAAATTTTCATTTTCTCATGAAAATTCAAAATTCTCATTTTAATTCACTTTAGTCCTTTCTAGGACCCATAAACATACACAAGTCGCATAAGCAAGCTCTTTGAGATCAACAATTTACGGTTAACATAAAAATCACCACAAGCACTTAATACCATGTAAAATTTCATTTTCCCGTAAAAGTGAAAATTTCTGATTTATTTCACATTAGTCCTTTCATATCATACATACGTACATAAATTCACACTACATGAAAATACATACATCCACCCTAAATATTCGGTCAAACCCCATCTTAAATCCCATTTGCAATACAATAAACACAAATTAATCAGTAAATTGAAAGTACAAATCACCCACTCTAAATGCTATTTGTTTATTTCAAGTGAAGAAAGCACCGGTTCAAGCGAAATGTAGGTAACTTGACCATGCTATTACACATCCACTAAACTTTTTGGACAAATTCAATATCAATTTTCAGAGTCGAAGCTCGACTTTTGTAGAATCAACAATTTTGCACCCCAACGATGTTGTCCAAGTCCGGAATTAGGGCTTCAAGTACATGAGATTTGCCAAATTGGGAAAAAAGAGGGGTCACGTGTGGTACAGTAGCTATCATTAAATTTTTAATGGAAGTAAACCACAAGACCCTTAAGTGTTAATGAAGCAAATCACAGGCTACTCAAATGAAGCATTTTGAACCACAAGGAACCAAAGTGAAATTGGGCCAAACCATAAAGCCCTTAACTATAATTAACCCTAAAATATTTGTTCGAGAAGCGGTGGATTTTGTATTCTATTTCCTTTGCATATCCAATTTTACCATTGCTGTTGTTTCCACTCTTATCTTTGTTCTATGATATTTATCAGAGATTTGGAGAGGTATTAAAATCATGTTGCATTTTTTCAGGTTATATTAATAATTTAGTTCTTGAGAATTACATAGATTGACTGTTTAGTCTTTAAAAATCTACTTCTACACAATTTAGTCTATGGATATTATGAACTCATTATACAAATAAATAAATATACAATTTAATGTTATAAAAGAGCTAATTTGTGTTGAATTTATTACTAACTTGTCTGATACTAAAATTTCAAGGATTAAATAATAAAAAGTGTATCTTTCAGAAACCAATTTATATATTTACTCAATTTTTTATTACACCGATTTGGCATTTCAGAGAAGTATTTAGTATACTTGCGTTAGAATTTTAGTACAGGTTGTATCGATGAAAATGCCTAATAACACAAAGATGCCATTTTCTTATATTGACTGAAAGTTAGGACAAAGGGTGTATAATCTATATAGTATTATTTATCAGTTTTCTAATAAGAATATAACATGTAAAATATTCTTTTAAAAAATAACTATGCCATGTTAAGATATAGAAGATATCACATTGTTAAATTTTTATTAAAGCATCTGCTCGTGAGACTCAATGCATTGTTAATTTTTAATTGAGAAATGTATCAATTTAAAGAGATTGCAATGGTTACCCGAATAGTAATTGTCTTGGCTACAAGACTAAATGTTTCACCAAAATTGACTCCATGGTAATGCTGAAACCCAATAGCTACTAAATGTGCTTTGTAACGCTCTGCTAGTCCATATAATTTATATTTAGTTTTAAAATCTATTTGGAATCTACCACTTGTTGTCCAATGTGGATTACCTCCAGCACCCAAAAGGTATTGGAGGCTCCAGCTCATACTTTGTTCATGATCATTCACCAATTTACAACTTATTCCACTCAATCCAATTGCCTTTGAAGACTTACTCGAGAGTAATAAGCTCCGGAGGGTCCCTTAACCAACAAAAATGAGTGAGTCTCTTTCTCTACCACCTTCCCTTTGTCCAACATAGGAATTAGATCACAACTCTGTATAGTGCTCAGCCTGTGGGCCACCACCACCACTCTCTAGCAAGTCTTCAAAGGAGGCTAACCAACAATGATAATTGATAATTCAGTTCAGTAAGTCAAGTTGTAAATTTTGAAAGCCAAAAAGGAGCCGGAGCCTCCAGCGCCTTTTGGGTACTTGAGGTAATCCGTATCCCTTTTTATCTGTTGTAAATAGTTAAAGATCAAGTGTTATCTCCTCTAAAAGCTTCAATTTCCATGTACGCGGCTTGCTTCCAATGAGGTATTTGTAGAGCTGCACTAACTTTGTTTGGTTCTGCATCGAGATTGTTCTAAACCAAGCCAACATAGGGTTGCTTAGGTTTATGAATCCCAAGCTTACTTCGAGTCACCATAGGGGTGCTGTTGACTGCTCCCAGGAGCAGTAGCAGGTTCTATATTTGCTTCTTGTATATAATCCCCAAGTTCTTCATTGCTTGAATTTTGTTGTTGAATGATCCCTAGAGCAATAGCAGGATCTGTTATTTGCTTCTTGTATATAATCCATCCCCAATTCGGCTTCATGAGGTGTTGTGTTGCCAATCCCAGAATTAGTGTTTCCTTCAAGATTCAATGTTGAATTATCAGATTCACTTCCTTGTGGTGTATCATCCTTGTCTTGAAATATTTGCTGCTGATCTACTTTATTAGAAATTGTTGCAACATTATTGCCCAGATTATTGGACATAATACCTTGACTAGAATAGTTCAGCAAAATAGCAAAGGGTAAGCGAACAAGTTGGTGTGTGTTATGTTTATGTGTGAGATGTAACTATAAATTCTTACTAGAAGCTGTATTGTCAAACAGACTGGCTTAGACCGGTTTGTTTTGACTTGAATAAAAAATTTTATAATTTTTTTAATAAAAAATTTCATAATTTTTTTAATAAAAAATTTCATAATTTTTTTAATAAAAAATTTCATAATTTTTTTATTAAAATAAAATTTATACATATAAAATATTATTTTTTAATATTTTTAAATAATCAATAACTTTAATTTTTCATATCTTTTTCAAAATTAATTATATTATATTTAAATCTAAAAATTATATATTTATTTTTAAAAAAACTACAAAAAGTTTTCATATCTATATTTATTATATTTATTGAATATAAGGTTATAAAATATAAAAATGTGATAAAGTGAAATTATTTATATTAAATTATACATTTTTAAAAAAATTGTAAAAAAAAGCCAACATGTTTAGACATGTTTTTAAAACAAACATATTTTTCTTAATCCAAAACCATTCATTTATGAGCGGTTTCGGGCCAAATTGATAGGACTATGCAAAAAACAAACATTTGAGTGCATTGGTATTGAAAAAAGATTTTTAAGAAGAAAAAATGAAAAAAATCAAAGAAAAAAATGTTTGGTATGATATAAAAAAATAATAGAAAAGAAAGAAAACTTTGTTTAATATAAATTTTTAAAATAAAAGAAAATTTTGCTTGGTATGAATTTTTAAAGAAAAAAAGGGAACAGTATAAATAATTTTAGTAAATTACCTCTTATATAATTTTTTTATTTTATTAGGAAAGAAATTATAAACCATATATTTTGTGGAAAAACAAAACCCTCATTCGGACAGAACAGCACAACCCTACGGAAGATTGGGGAAATCCTTCTCTGAGCTAAGCCGTGCCTTGAACCTAGCTTCGACGGTGGCCAACATCGACGGAAGACTGGCCGGCGTCGGTGGAGCAAGGATCACACTGTGATTTCGGCGATTTGGCACCCTGATTTCGGTGGAAGACGGACCTAGCTTATCGGTAGAGACGGTGTGTCTCTCTGCTCTCTGATGGTCTCTTTGATTATCTCTCTGATTATCTGTCGCTATCTGATTAACTCTGCGTTGGACCTAGCTTCGACGGTGTAACATCGGCTGAAGATTTGCCGGCGTCGGTGGAAGACGGGGCATACCCTGATTTCGTCGACGGTATGTCTCTCTTCTCTCTGATTACCTTGGGATACTTCTCTGATTATTTATTTATGTTTTACTGCTCTGGAGATTTCTGTCATTGATCCCCTCTTGTTTGGAAGACTCTGATTACGCACTGCTATGTTTAAAATGTTGATGGCTGAAGTATAGACTAAGGAGCTGAACATTTCATTGGGTTTCTCCTGCTATAACAAATTAAAAGTTATCAATGAGAGCTGTTGCTTTCTAAATGGCAGTAAAAACTCAATCTGCCTTTATTTTGCTGAGATTAGAACAAGAACTACTGTAAGGTGGAAAATGCACAGAGTGCTAAAAGAAACTGGACAAATAACTACATGGTACCCAATTAGTCTACCAGTAAAATTTTTAGTTAATGTTATCAAAGAGAAGTGAGATGCAACTGACCTGATAGAGGCTTCATGTCAGCATCTCTTATGCAATTACACCACTTCAAATTGAGAGAGTCCAACTTGGTTAGGCCTGGAAAATATAAACTATATCACCGTATAGAAATTGGTAAGTTTTTATACTCTACACCTGCTAAGGCCTAAGGCAGGGCATGCAAACTTCATGCATCTTTTATTATCCAAAGGGGAAGTCCACAGGACACAGGTCCATTTATTTCAAATACATGCCTCCTCTTTAAATGTTCCTTCTAAATAGTCTGGCCATTTACTGATGCTTTAATAATTTCCATTCCGTCAAATCCTCATTCTATAGCTATAACTTGATCAACACCTGTACTCAGATGGTAGAGAGAGACGAGTCATAGGAGGTTGAAAACCTTCCCAAAATTCAACGCAATATAAAGGAGCCTCATGAACTTAATGCCCTTCTACGCTCACATACAGCACCTGTATATAATTTTAGCTTCAAAATAATCAATACTAGGAAAATGCGTTGTGAGTTTTTTATTCCTTATATGATTTATCCAGAGCGCAAATCTGCTGAGTAAGGAGAAACTACTTCCCGGGTGTTCTTTAAATTATATTCCACGTCATTTGTAGCGCAATGTCACATGTCACAACTGATTACTGCATTCCACATAGAGCTTCCTGCTAAATTGCTTTTGTTATGCAGTCATTTAAGTTACTTTTCTAAATTGCTTTTGCTGCTTTTCTTATGCAGGTACAAAATGGCGACCTCAAGTGTTGATGATGCTACTGGCAAAGGTGTCCTTAGGTTACGAGTCAGAAATTGTTTATGCAACCGAGGGTTTCACGTCTCAGGGGACAACCAACTTTTTCCGGATGTTGAGAATGAGGACAATGCAATAATTTGTGATCGGATTTCACGTCTTGAATGTGATCTGGCCAGGATAAAGAGAGAAATGGAGGTCATGAAGATGGAAATGGTGGGGAATAGGGTAGCAATGGCTGCAGTAGCATTTCTGTTGTTATTCGTAATGTTTGTTTGACATTATAGGATATGCAATCGTAATATTGTATTAAGAGTACTGCAATGTTGTTTAGTATGTAACCAAGTATGATATGTACTTACTAAGGAGAAACCTATGAACTCCCTATTGATAAATGTTAATGGAAATGTTTCATCTTCTTTTCTGTTGTGCTCAGTTTTAATTTTTCATTTTCATTTTTCATGTCAAAACAATTTAACACTTGTAAATAGAAGTTCAAGAGAAGCAGACACAAGTACAGACCACAATATGATACTGGGCAGAAATTTCTCTGCCATTTCCAGGATGCAAAGGAATTTCATTAGGTAGACAATTTTAGTTTGTATTAAACTCTCTTTAAACAGTCCTGGCCTAAAATAATTGGAGCAGCCCCCAATCTCTTGAAAATTAGATCCGCCTAACCTTTCAAAAGGAACAGTTGAAACTTATTTACAGCATATTTTATTATGCCAACTTATCACTTGATTTATTTGATTTCTACACGTCATGCTAAATCTCACAGACAAAGGTATGATTTAATCTACCTAAGCACACAATATATTCATTTATAAAAATTGATTTATTCTTTTTTTATTCCACACCTAAAAGACACAGACAAAAATATTTAAAAGACGAAACAACCGAGTCATTATAACATAAAACTATCATACATACATATAACCAATGGTCAACTGTTCATCCCTAAATACTTTTTCATCCCACTAGTTCAGCACTTTTTCATACCCAAATAACCCTAATTACTTTTTAAGCTACTAGCAACGACAAAGTGGCCAATACAAATGCTTGCACAAGGCCTTAGACCAAAAAAGTGGTCATACGACATAATAATCAATCTAATGTTAGTTACAATACATAATAAGCAATAGGCACGAGGCCATATGACATAATAATCTATTCAAGGATGGCTCGAATCCATGCAACCTTCGTTTCATCCGATCCAGTGGGAAACTGAACTAGTAAGATGTTGCCCCTCCCAATCATCGGATAAGCCCGAACTATTTCAACAACCCTAGAACCTTGATCAACTCTTCATGTAGCTTTTTCCTTCCTTGCAACCATATCTGCGTCATGTGCCAACTTCTCAACCATTGAACAAATTGAAATAGAGGCAGTTCGAACCTCATTCCCAAGGCCTTCTGTCACATCTCTAAAGACAATAGCAAGTTCAGCACCACCACTTCTCCTTGAAACAGATGTAGCCTCATTCATATTGTTCACATTTGCCTCAGAGACCGGTATATCAGAGCCAAGCATCACAATATCTTATGTAATGGGCATCCCAATGTCCTCTAATACATCACCTTCGGTATCCATCTCTAGTATTATGTCAGTAGTTGACTGTGCATCCTTTCTAGTGGTACAATCTTTCCCAAAAGCGATATTCAACTATTCGAAATAAGGGAAAGACTTGTTCCTTCAACAAGCCTTGTTCTTGTTGGCCTGCGAGGAAAAAATAAAGGAAAGAGTCAGAAATATAGACACCAAACACAATTAAACATCAGTAAATAAACAACAAGTACAAAGATGAAAGCATAATCTACCTTTAGATACTCAGCGACCTCTGCAGTGAAGCATTTCTTTTTAGGGTCCCATCTAAATCCCCTAGTGTTCACTCTATATTCCATGTCATAAACGGCTTGTCAACTATTTCTCAGGGTCTTTAGTCAAGACAGTATATGAGGGACGACCCTTAGGCCATGGCCGGGAGCCTTCATACTAAGCATCTCCTCTAGTCTTTGCAAGTAGCCTGCTTTGAAACCTTTCTCAGCAAGGTACTCTCCCTCCATCCTCGGCTCCATGAGTGACTCCACAAGTAGCATATCCTCATCTTTAGTCCAATAGTGTGACATGGTACTAATATGTTTTTAAGAATTTAATTAGGTCGCACAATGGAACAAAATATTAAGAATGCTCAAATAATAACATACATGATTAGCAAAATATTAAATCAGGTTGCATAATTCAAGAAAACATGAGTACCATATCCATTACAACACTTGAATATCATTATCAAATGCTTACATAACCAAATGACATAGCCAACATAACCAATTTACATTACAAATAACATGTCTAGAACATCCATAACAAATAACAGAAAAAGAAATGGGAACACCAAATGACAATCTCATTCTCGCCGATGCATAAACTCAGTATACATTTCATTTTCTAAGTTATCTAGCCAATTAATCCAAGCATCTATAGGCTCAATTATAGTGAAATAATCGGTCTCCATGGACAGACATTCTATTTCTAGGCCTTCTTGATTGTCTGCAAATGGAGCCAAGGCATTCTCCCGCATTATGAGATTATGGAGTAAAAAACAAGCAATAATGACGCGATTATTCATTCTGATTGGGTAAAAGGATAGACTTCTGAGTATCCCCTAAAGGCCTTTCAACATTGCAAAGCACCTCTCAATTACATTACATGCTATTAAGTGTTTCATGTTACTCACGAGGGTTTATCAGTTGATGACCCCCTACCCACTCACTTAGGTGGTAGTGCTGTCTTCTGTAAGGTACTAGTAACCCTTCACAATTTATGTATCCCACATCTACCAAGTAATAACACCTTTTAAAAAAGTACTTTTTACATCTCAGTATTTAAAGATCGGTAAACTTTTTTAAGTCATGTATGCTTTTCAAGGGTAAACTGTTTAAGATGCTCACCTGGGAGAACTCTAAATCCATGCCTCCTAGAAACTACATCACATAAAACTCATCCATCAGCTACAAATCCTTCATACCCAAGTAAGACAAATATAAATTGACCATCTTGAGAGCAAATGCCTAGCACATTAGTAGTAATATCTCCTTTTATCTTCAATTGAAACTTTTATCCTTATGTGTGTTCTATCCAAGGCACTGAGACAATTCTGTAAACACCACTATGACTATATAAATAGTCCCAAATGGATAAAATTGCTTAGAAAGGAACTCGGGATAAACAGTTACCTTGAATCATTTCCATCTGGCATCTACAAAATTTGCAGGCACAAACTCAGGGGGTTTTTGTAACATCGTAAATTTAATTACCTCAGAAAATATGGCTAAATAAATAAATTAAGAGGTTAGAATATTAAGAAAATAATTTTAAGGGAGTGAAAGAAGTAAATAAAATAAAAATAAATTTTATAATAATAATAATAATAAATGAGTAAGTAAATAAGGAGAAAAGAGTTATAAAGAAAATTTGAGAGGTATGAAAAGAATTTTCTCCATTAGGCTAGGGATCTAATTGAATAGAATAAAAAGAATAGGAGGACTTTCTAATATTCCAACCAAAAGAAATGTGATGATGACAATCCAAAACATGTTACACGTATCCTTATTGTTGGCAAAATAAGGACCACACATGTGTATCCTTATCTTCATCCTAATCTAGCCTAGAAACATCTATCATGAAAAGAAAAGGAGAAGCCCCATTTCTTGTCTCCTATGACCCTTTTTGCCTTCATTCCCATAAGTGAACAAGAGAAAGAAAGAAAATCTGAATTTCTTCTATTTATTTTCTTAGTAAATCAAAATGTAGCATGAGAGAGAGACATAGGAATTTCTCTGTTTTTCTGGTTCAAAACAAAGAACTTTTCTTCGGTAAAGATAGGGCAATGCAAGGAGAGAACAACTTGTCAAAGTTTGATTATCAATGAATTCAGCAAATGAGACAGCTAGTTTCCATAAAAGCATATGTATTTATGATTTATGATATCCATGTGCATAATTCGTTTTTACAAAAAAGTTTTTTATGAATTTTTAGTGAAGAATGAGAATTTCCCTTTGTTCTATAGTAGTGAACAAAAGGAGAGTTTCTATCCCACAGTAGTCAATGGAAGAGCAAATTATGATATACATATTATAATTGATAGTCTCTTTGCTTCACAGTAGTAAGTAAAGAGAAGAAGAAAAGACGTCTTGTTCCACATAAATGAACAAAAGAACTTTCATTATAAATCTTGTTCCACAGTAGTGAACAAGAGAGTTTTAATTATTGTCAATGTTTTATATGATGAGAAATGTCATGAATGCATGTTAATATGATGATTACTGAATGATATTCTGCTATGCTTTTATCACTGAAATGATCTCTTTATATATATATATATATATATATATATATATATATATATATATATATGTTTTTTTTATGAAAGTAACTAGCTACTAATCATTTCAGGAGAAGAGGGCAAAGGGAAGGTTTTGATGATTTGAATGATGAGTTTGATGTGTAGAAATATATTTTTTGGTAGCTTATGATACAAGGATGTAAAGAAAATAGTGAAGATTATGTTGACTAATTTTGTATATAATTAACTTTAGTTATGTTAGTGAGTTAGTGCTAAAGGTTTATTTATCCTGAAAAGTTAAAAGTATGTAATTAATAAATGAAAAGTTATAAAAAAATTTGTATTGGATACTTTTCTATGGAAGATTACAATGATATAGAATAGATACTAAGGATTTAGAATAAGTGTTAATGGCTAGAATGACAAAGAATATTTTAATTATTCAAATGATCCTTTTAATTTAAAGTAAGGCTAAATGAAGTATCATTATCAAAGTTAAGTATATATTTAAGCTTAGACATAATTAATTATGGTATTTTGAAATATATTTATTACATAATTAGATTAAAGAACCATTTAAGATAATTTTGTGAATAATTTAAGAATAAGGAAATAAAAAGGTAGTGTCACGACCCATTTTCTAGGCACATGACCGACACAATGATGAATATCCCATCACTGTAAGTCTTTCGATAAATTCTTCCCACAAGTAAAATTGTTAGTCATTATCTCTATATTCTCAAAATACCATTCCTTAAATACAAGAAAATACATCAGATTTTCTAAAAAATTAATAGATCCTCAGTACAAAATACATTATCATACTGAAATACAAGCCAAATACCAAACCCCTGACCTAGATGTCCTAGACGGTTACAGAGCAACATACTGTATAACAAAGAAGGGCCTACCCGACAGCGGGAAGGTCCAACGTGATCTACTCCTCTAGTGGATGTACTTCGGCAGCAAATCTGATCTGAACAAAAAGTTTGTACAAACAGTGTGAGCTTTTAATCTCAATGAGCAAATCGGCCTCGCGTTAATAAAATTCAAATACATCACCAGTCATGCAAGCATATCCGAAGGCTCAAGCTCAACCAATAGACATAGTTAGAAATTATATACAAGAAAAATTCATCCAATTCAACAAACGTTACTAGTACTCGTCAATGGCAATATATCCCAGAGAGCGCACACAGGCCGGCTCACCAATTTTGTATTTTTCCGCCATGACGCACAACCTCATCCTCTTAGCTAGGGCGCCTCACGGATTTATCACCAATCCGGGCTATATCCCTACTGAGGGAATCGTTGTCTCCACACTCATTGGTCAAGACACCCTTTAAACCGAGTTTTCCGCCTTGCCGTGAGAGGGGGTACTGTACCGCTCAATCACAATCAATAGTACAACAGTTCATATCATAATTAGAAGCACAATATAATACTCATCCATATAACAGGTATAGTATATAACTATATGATTCAAATTTCATATCATCATGAGATACTTGCTTCGTCTTATCCATACTTCTGGATTAATTATCTCATTATATTTGTCATTCTGAATCCAATTTCCCCCTATGAATCTTGGGAGTGTCCTACGACATACTTTTTATCACCAGTAATGCTAAAACTCTATTAAAACAGGGTCGTTTCACTCACCTGGATTCTGTACGAGTATCACTTCTCTAAATCGTTACGGACAAGAGTACGCAGGTGAATTTCAGTGTTCCGCTACAGAGATTTTCATGAAAGATTACAGAAAATACGTTAAGATCATTTTCGTACAGATACTGTTCATATATACAGGTACTATTCATACGGTCACTATTCATACGTACGGTACTATTCATACGTCCGGGTACTATTCATACCGGAAATACAGAATACAATCTGTAAAAGAGTACACCAGGTAAGTTCCCAGGAAAGAGTGGAGGGTCACACTGGACACACTTAAAAACCAGGTCTTTCCTTAGCCAGAACTTTCCTAGACATGTATTCTCCACAGATTATATTCTATTTCAGTAATCAGAGAATCAAAATAACAGCTAACGACAGTTTTTCTGATGTGGAAGATCGGCGAAAGTCGCAACCACAGAGCATACTTAAGAAAATAACTTCTAAAATTTGAAAGACATAGAAAGGGCATAGTATCCTTACCTAAGCAAAAACGGAAAGGCCCAAAATCTCAGAAGCCTAACGTCGGAGTAAGAGAAACTTAAGGAGGGAAGAAGAGAAGTTGAAGGTGTGAGTTTAGAAGTGAAATGGAAGGGCCTATTTATAGTAAAAGTCAAGGGTACTATTTGATACTATGCGCTAATAAAATATTCAATTTACTATTTATGAAAATGACATTTCTAATAATGCAGTTATTGTACACCTTACGTGTACGATGGAAAATTTTCGTTTATTTACTATTAGAAACTTTAAAGGAAAAACTATCCTTTCACCTTAAACCTTTAAGTTTCTTTTCAATTCAGTCCTTTCAATTTAGTCCCTGAGGGTATTTTTACACATAAAACGTCATTTTCTCCTACAAACTTCTTTCTAGTTTTCTCTTATGACCAAACTACATCTAGTATTTGACATTTTGATTGTATAAATGAACAGTACCATATACGTAAATAGTATTATATAGGTGAATAGTACCGTATACTGAAATAGTAACAGTAGTTTGAAAACACGCATTTATATTTTATTTTTCATGGGTATTACATTATCACCCCCTTTAAGAAATTCGATCCTCAGAATTTAAATTACCTCAAGTCGTAAAAAGATGCGGATATCTAGAACGCATGTCGGCCTCGGCTTCCCATGTGGCTTCTTCGTGAGTTTGATTCCTCCACAAAACCTTGACGGATGGAATCTCCTTAGATCGGAGTTTCTTTACTTGACTATCGAGGATAGCCACCGTTATCTCCTCGTATGACAAGTTTTCATCTACTAGGATAGAATCATTCTGAGAAGGGTGAAGTATGTGAGAAGGGTCATGAAGGTATTTCCTTAACATGGATACGTGAAAAACAGGGTGAATCCCTTCCAGATCCATAGGTAGGGCAAGCCGATAAGCCACTTTTCCCACTCGTTCTAGAATCTCATAAGGCCCGATGTATCTAGGACTCAACTTTCCTTTCCTTTCAAATCTCAACACACCTTTCATTGGAGAGACCTTAAGGAATACCATATCGCCGACTGAGAACTCCAAATCACGTCGTCTGTGGTCAGCGTATGCCTTTTGTCTACTTTGAGCTGCTCGCATCCTATCTTGTATTGTCTTAACCTTGGTGAGGGCATCCTGGGCCAAATCGGGTCCTAATGCTTTTGCTTCACCTACCTCGAACCAACCGATCGGAGATCTGCAACGTCTCCCATACAAGGCCTCAAAGGGTGCCATCCCAATAGTAGCCTGGTAGCTGTTGTTATATGCGAACTCTACAAGATACAAATGCTTTTCCCAGCTGCCACTGAAATCTAGAATACAAGCTCGTAACATATCCTCTAGCGTCTGAATCGTCCGCTCTGACTGTCCGTCTGTCTGTGGGTGAAAAGCGGTACTAAGGTCCACTCGAGTACCTAATGCCTCTTGAAAACTTCTCCAGAAACGAGAGGTAAATTGAGGACCTCTATCAGAAATGATAGATATAGGTACTCCATGCAGCTTTACTATTTCTTTAATATACAATTGTGCCAACGTTACTACACCATAAGTGGTTTTGACTGGAATGAAGTGTGCTGATTTGGTTAGTCGGTCAACAATGACCCAAACTGAGTCATAACCTCCTGTGGAGCGAGGTAGACCAACAACAAAGTCCATCGTCACTCGTTCCCATTTCCATTTAGGAATCTCTAATTGTTGTAACGAGCCTCCTGGCTTTAGATGCTCAGCTTTAACCTGTTGACAGGTTAAACAACGAGACACAAATTTTGCTATGTCTTGTTTCATTCCTTTCCACCAGTAGATCTGTTTCAGATCCTGATACATCTTGGTGGCTCCTGGATGTACAGCATATGCAGCATGATGGCCTTCTTCCATGATGTCTTGTCTAAGAGTTCCAACATCTGGTACACACAACCGTTGTTCAAAACACAAAACTCCTGTATCGTCGAGTGTGAAACTATTCACTTCACCAATCTTCACCTTTTCCATAATTTGGACAAGCTCAGGATCCTCCATTTGGGATATCCGTATCTGGTCTACAAGGGAAGATCTAGCCCTGATATGAGCTAAGAATGATCCTATCCTTGTAACCTCAAAAGTAGCACCTTTTGCTCTCAACTCTTTTAGTTCTTGGATCAATGGTCTTCTTGTTACTGCTATATGGGCTAGACTACCCATAGATTTTCGACTCAAGACATCTGCCACCACGTTCGCTTTGCCTGGGTGGTAAAGAATATTGCAATCGTAGTCTTTTAGTAATTCTACCCATCTCCTTTGCCTCAAGTTTAGGTCCTTTTGGTCGAAAATATATTTTAGACTTTTATGGTCAGTGTAGATTTCACAAGTTTCTCCGTATAGATAATGTCGCCATATTTTTAAAGCGAAAACTACTGCTGCCATTTCCAGATCGTGGGTGGGGTAGTTTTGTTCATGTTTCTTAAGTTGTCTCGATGCATATGCCACTACCTGGCCATGCTGCATGAGAACACATCCCAACCCTACTCTTGATGCATCGCAGTATACTGTAAAACCTCCTGGTCCTGAGGGTAAGACCAATACAGGTGCGGAGATTAACTTTTTCTTGAGTTCTTGGAAGCTTTCTTCACAAGCGTCGTCCCATTGGTACTTTACTCCTTTCCTAGTCAGTCGTGTGAGAGGGGCGGCTAACTGGGAAAAATTTTGGATGAAACGACGATAATATCCTGCCAATCCCAAGAAGCTGCGAATTTTCGTGACGGAGGTAGGTCTAGGCCACATTTTGATCGCTTCTACTTTGCTTGGGTCTGCTTGGATGCCATCTTTGGAGATCACATGTCCCAAGAAAGTTACACGATCCATCCAAAACTCGCATTTAGAGAATTTGGCGTACAATTGATGATCCCTCAATGTCTGCAACACAACACGAAGGTGTTGTTCGTGCTCTTCTGAAGTCTTTGAGTACACCAGAATGTCGTCTATGAAGACAATGACAAATTTGTCTAAAAAGGATTTAAAAATCCTATTCATTAAATCCATGAAAGCAGCTGGTGCATTCGTTAATCCAAATGACATCACCAAGAACTCGTAGTGCCCATATCTAGTACGGAAGGCTGTTTTAGACACATCCTCCTCCTTGATCTTGAGTTGGTGATAACCAGACCTCAAGTCAATCTTTGAAAAACACTTGGCTCCTTGAAGTTGATCGAAAAGGTCGTCGATGCGAGGCAACGGGTATTTATTTTTGATAGTTACCTTATTCAGTTGCCTGTAATCTATGCATAGTCTCATCGATCCGTCCTTCTTTTTCACGAACAGAACAGGAGCTCTCCAAGGTGAATAACTTGGCCTTATAAAGCCTTTGTCTAGCAAGTCCTGTAACTGAGTCTTTAACTCTTTTAATTCTGTTGGTGCCATTCTATAAGGGGGTATGGAGATTGGGCGAGTATCTGGTGCTAACTCTATCTGGAACTCAATCTCTCGATCTGGGGGTATACCTGGTAGATCATCTGGGAAGACATCTACAAACTCTTGGACTACTGGAACGTCTTCTACTTTTAGTTCTTCTTTCTTAATATCTTTAACGAATGCCAAGTATCCTTGACAGCCCTTTCACAATAAACGTTGGGCACACATTAAAGATATAAGATTCCCAGAAATTTCACTCCGTTCACCATGAAATACGAAAGAAGGCTCCCCCGGAATATTGAACTTAACTATCTTATTATAGCAATCCAGGGTGGCATGACAAGATGCCAGCCAATCCATGCCTAAGATGACATCAAAGTCTGTCATATCTAACAGCATTAGGTCTACTGTTGTATTTATTTCTCCGACTCTTACCTTGCAAGCTCGATAGCCTCGTTCTATTAGTAAGGTGCCTCCAGTAGGCGTAGTTACTAAAAACGGACATTCTAATCTAACAACTTTTTGCTTAAAGTTCTTAGCAAAGAATGGTGACACATAGGAATGCGTAGAGCTAGAGTCAAACAAAACATGTGCAAAATTTGATTCAATCAGAAGAGTACCTGCTACCACTGTATTAGACGCCTGAGCATCTTGACGGGTTAAAGCGAATACTCGAGCGTTCCCTCGGCCTGCTGAAGCCTGACCTCGACCACCTTGTCCTCTGCCAGCACCTCTTCCGATTCCATTGCCTCCTACAGTTACAGGGGATCTGTTGGCAACAGTAGCCTCTGATTGATTAGAGCGTACTGACCCTTGGCCAGATCTCGTGTAGAGTTGGGGGCAATCTCTTTTGATGTGGCCCTGTTGACCACATTGGTAACAGACCCTAGTGTTGTTGTTGACAAAACAAGCTCCGAAGTGATTTCTTTCACATTTAGAGCACCAGGGCCTTTGTTGACCCCCTGTACCACTTTGTTGACGCTGTGGTGCACTAGCGATAGAGGCTGCACGTCCAGAACTTTCTCCGTAGTAGCGTGATTTCTCATCTTGTTTCCTCTTTCTTTTGTTATTCCATTTTTCTTTTTGCATATCTCTTTCTTCCATCATACGGGCGATGTCGACGGCTTCTGTGTAAAATGAAAAATCTCGTATTTTCGATCCCACCCTGTCAAATAAAGATTCTCGAAGGCCTTTAATAAACCGTCGGATCTTTTCTTTCTCAGTTAGGACCATGTGAGTAGCATATTCAGACAACTCTATAAACATATTGTCGTATTCATCGACGGTTCGTGATCCTTGCCGGAGTGCCTCAAACTCATTCATCTTTGCTTCTCGTATACTCTCCGGAATAAATTGTTTTCGAAAAATTCTTTTAAAGTCATTCCATTTAATGGGTGGGGCATTTCTGGCCATGCCCTTCTTCCATGTTCGCCACCAGCGGTCGGCCTTACCTCTTAACTGAAAGGTAACAAGGGTTACTTTTCGAGGTTCAGGGCATTCTAGCGTGTCAAGGATTTTCTCACAGTCATCTAGAAAACGTTGTGGGTCTTCATTAACATCTCCTGCAAAGGTTGGCGGATTCAGCTTCATAAATTCTGAGATTTTGACCTTTGTACCTACCCAATCATGAGGAAGGGGTGGAGGTGGCATCTGGTCTGTCTCTTGTACTTTTGCAGCATGTACTGATGCCTGTGAGCCATCTTCAGATGATTGTCCCATCAGAAGTTCCTTTAGCCCATTCACCTCGTTCTGCATTGCAGCTAATGCTTCCATCACTACAGTCGCGTCGATTTGTGATGGTTCTCCAGCATTTCTTCCAGGGTTTTCAGTGGATATTTCTCTGTTTTGTGTATGGTTATCTTCTGCACGGTTAGGCATCTCCAGTCTTGCATTTGCTGACTGAGCAGCTGGAGGGACCAAGGCCTTGCCAGATCTTGTGCGGATTCCAGAAGCGTTTGATTTTCTTGGTGCCATCTAAACTTATTCTACAATTAAGAATAATATATATCGTCACTATTATGCTTCAAGTAAAGACACGAAAGAAAAGGATTTTATACTCTACAGGGCTTTTGGTGGATCTTCATCCTATGGTCGTGCTGCAGTCACGACAATAGGGGAAGACCCACTAAAGACACCTTGCTCTGTAATCACTAGGAGACCTAACAACCTATGCTCTGATACCAACTTTGTCACGACCCATTTTCTAGGCACATGACCGGCACAATGATGAATATCCCATCACTGTAAGCCTTTCGATAAATTCTTCCCACAAGTAAAATTGTTAGTCATTATCTCTATATTCTCAAAATACCATTCCTTAAATACAAGAAAATACATCAGATTTTCTAAAAAATTAATAGATCCTCAGTACAAAATACATTATCATATTGAAATACAAGCCAAATACCAAACCCCTGACCTAGATGTCCTAGACGGTTACAGAGCAACATACTGTATAACAAAGAAGGGCCTACCCGACAGCGGGAAGGTCCAACGTGATCTACTCCTCTAGTGGATGTACTTCGGCGGCAAATCTGATCTGAACAAAAAGTTTGTACAAACAGTGTGAGCTTTTAAACTCAGTGAGCAAATCGGCCTCGCGTTAATAAAATTCAAATACATCACCAGTCATGCAAGCATATCCGAAGGCTCAAGCTCAACCAATAGACATAGTTAGAAATTATATACAAGAAAAATTCATCCAATTCAACAAACGTTACTAGTACTCGTCAATGGCAATATATCCCAGAGAGCGCATACAGGCCGGCTCACCAATTTTGTATTTTTCCGCCATGACGCACAACCTCATCCTCTTAGCTAGGGCGCCTCACGGATTTATCACCAATCCGGGCTATATCCCTACTGAGGGAATCGTTGTCTCCACACTCATTGGTCAAGACACCCTTTAAACCGAGTTTTCCGCCTTGCCGTGAGAGGGGGTACTGTACCGCTCAATCACAATCAATAGTACAACAGTTCATATCATAATTAGAAGCACATTATAATACTCATCCATATAACAGGTATAGTATATAACTATATGATTCAAATTTCATATCATCATGAGATACTTGCTTCGTCTTATCCATACTTCTGGATTAATTATCTCATTATATTTGTCATTCTGAATCCAATTTCCCCCTATGAATCTTGGGAGTGTCCTACGACATACTTTTTATCACCAGTAATGCTAAAACTCTATTAAAACAGGGTCGTTTCACTCACCTGGATTCTGTACGAGTATCACTTCTCTAAATCGTTACGGACAAGAGTACGTAGGTGAATTTCAGTGTTCCGCTACAGAGATTTTCATGAAAGATTACAGAAAATACGTTAAGATCATTTTTGTATAGATACTGTTCATACGTACGGGTACTATTCATACGATCACTATTCATACGTACGGTACTATTCATACGGTCACTATTTATACGTCTGGGTACTATTCATACCGGAAATACAGAATACAATCTGTAAAAGAGTACACTAGGTAAGTTCCCAGGAAAGAGTGGAGGGTCACACTGGACATACTTAAAAACCAGGTCTTTCCTTAGCCAGAACTTTCCTAGACATGTATTCTCCACAGATTATATTCTATTTCGGTAATCAGAGAATCAAAATAACAGCTAACGACAGTTTTTCTGATGTGGAAGATCGGCGAAAGCCGCAACCACAGAGCATACTTAAGAAAATAACTTCTAAAATTTGAAAGACATAGAAAGGGCATAGTATCCTTACCTAAGCAAAAACGGAAAGGCCCAAAATCTCAGAAGCCTAACGTCGGAGCAAGAGAAACTTAAGGAGGGAAGAAGAGAAGTTGAAGGTGTGAGTTTAGAAGTGAAATGGAAGGGCCTATTTATAGTAAAAGTCAATGGTACTATTTGATACTATGCACTAATAAAATATTCAATTTACTATTTATGAAAATGACATTTCTAATAATGCAGTTACTATTAGAAACTTTAAAGGAAAAATTGTCCTTTCACCTTAAATCTTTAAGTTTCTTTTCAATTCAGTCCTTTCAATTTAGTCCCTGAGGGTATTTTTACACATAAAACGTCATTTTCTCCTACAAACTTCTTTCTAGTTTTCTCTTATGACCAAACCACATTTAGTATTTGACATTTTGATTGTATAAATGAACAGTACCATATACATAAATAGTATTATACAGGTGAATAGTATCGTATACTGAAATAGTAACAGTAGTTTGAAAACACGCATTTATATTTTATTTTTCATGGGTATTACAGGTAGAATGTTACAGTTTAAATTGTTCTTCTTCTAAATGCATCATAGCATTTAGTAACAAGTTGAAATGCCTTCTCACGATCTCCTAAATTTAGCTTGGATGACCCTATTCTTTACATGATAAGCCAAAATTTGTACAAAAATTACAACATGCTCATCAACAAGCATATTTTTTGTGGGCTTAAGTCCTCTTATGGTATCAAGCATCTCACAAAATCTATCTAATGTTGACCTATTCATCCATGTTATGTTATGGCAAGCTATATCACTATTATAGACTAGACTCCTTAGATGAGCCTTATGAGCATAGAAATCCACACTATAGGGCTTATTACTAATGTGTTGCCTGCAAAGACCAATCCTATTAATGGAAATGTAAAATCTACAAATGGTGTGGATAATGTTCAGCCACCACATCAACACAACAGCAATCATCTTTGTTTTGAAAGCAGCCATAACTATTTTGAAGGGACAGTCTTGCTAACTGTGGAGAAAGACAAAACAATCATGAATATGGTCCACAAAACAAAAGCCTTTTTATAATTTCATATTTTTATGTGTATGAATCATTACATAACTTGAATTCAATTTTAAAGCATTATATATATGTAAACACATCATTATAAATAATATTATTAACAACATCAAAAGGAATTCTTGACACAAGGAATTATTGCAAACACACACACATTCTGTGAGATTTGCAAATTGACTGGACTAGGAAAAAAAACATTTTGCTCTATTTTTATGCCCTTCCATGCAAAAATTGTTGGCCAAGTAACAACACTTGCATATCACATGACCTAGATGTGAGACATTTCTTAACCAACCAGTACATTCTGTAAATTTTATTCTTAGTGTTGGAATTCTTACTTCCAGATTAATGAAAATTAGTCTACATATTGCCTCAGTACTTGGTTACTTAAATGATTATTTCAAATTTAGATGTGATGCACTTTCTGATCTTTTCTGAGAATTTATGCAGCACTCGTTTCAATGGAATATCTCAAAGCATAAGTACAAGAATCAGCACTTAAACCTGATGTGGCGAAGTCTGCTAATTTTTTAAATGCTTGCAACTTATTGAAATGTGATAATGATGAGGGTGTTTTGAGTATTGACGATCTAATTAAAAATATTTGTGTTGATTTCCAAAAAGTTATGAGAAGGTATGATTTCTTGCTGACTTAACATTTCTTAAGTATTGTTTTAGCTTCATTTATAAATGAAATTCTTCCAGTTTGGAATAAGTTGAATGCACAAACTCTTCATAGCTTATTTCTAGATTATAAAGTCAGTCACAATAGGTTTTTTTAATTTGTTTTTGTGAGTTAGTCTCAAGGACTTGTACTAAATAAAGATATATAGTTCTTGTATCTAGGGCTTTATTACCAATTAACAGAGAACAAATGAGAATCATTCCATTCCATCTCTTGACCAACCATATGACAATCATCTACAAGAGAATTGAGTGAGAACTAGGAAGTCTAGAACCAAATAGAAAGGAACAAATCTATTGAAATTCCCTACAACTTTGTAACCTGGTTGCTGAAAGTATCAATTTATTAGTAAATATTGTATGTTCAATAATAACATGCTTCGCTACTCTAACCTGCTTATACATCCCCCTTTCCTTTTATTTCTAGCAGATTGACTGGTTTGATCTTTCATATGTACTATACTATGTTATTTGTTAAGTTCTCAACTTAGCACCATTTTAGTGCTAATTACCTCCTCTTTTGATCTCTATCTTGCCTAGATTTTCATATCTTAACCCATCTTTTGAGTAGTTTAGAGTAGTTCAAGTTTTCTTAGAGTTTTTAATTAATTAAGTGATTTTATGACTCTTTGCTACTAGTAATTGGTGTTTTGTTGTTTTATTGTAATACTCGTAATTTTCTTATTGTTCTATTTAAATTTCCTTATTCTTTATGTGGTATGCTTTTGTTCTATTTTATCTGAGGAAACTATTTTATTAGCTATGCTGGAAAGGAATTTATGATAGGAATGCGAGTTGGCTAATTAAATTAATTATTTCAAACAAAAAACTTTATTTAGAGTTAGAAAGTGCATTGAAGGAACAAGGTGGGAATAGTGTGAAATTTTTAGCCTTAGGGAAAGCTAGAGTGTGGGCCCCACAAAATTTCAAACCCTTATTCCATTCTTTCTCTCTTCTTTAATGTGAGTGTAACCATTTTGGGGGCTTCATCTTCACTTTTTCTTCCTCTGGTGCATCGGGGTAGTGTGAGTTAGAGGAGTGACTTTGGGGAGAGAAATTTTTGTTGAGATTGAGCTTGAAGAAAGGCCCAAGTAAGTGTTGAACCTCTCCTTCCCTATTTCTCCTTCTATTTTCGAATATGTTGAACCCTAGGATAGGAATCCTCTTCCCTTTAAAATTTAATGCTTCATTGTGTTCTTAAATGCTTCCTATGGTGTGCTTTATGTGAAAAGAGACCTTTATTATGCTTTTAGGTGGTTAAATAGCTTAATAATCAAGGAAGAGAGAGCGTAAGCATTAGGTCCCATTAATGTCCTGTGGGTGAAATGTGGGATCCTAATGTTCCCAACCCTCTTCTTGGCTTAATGATTGAATCAAACTTGTTTTCTTATGCCTAAATTCCTAAGCACATCTAAAACATGGCCATAGAAGCATAGGAACACAAGAGGCTGAGTTTTGATGGATTTGGGGAAAATTTTCGTGTTCTGTAGAATTTTTAGGGGCGTCCACGAGTCAAAAAAAGACCCGAAGAGAATGTGGCTAGCGCCTGTAGGCAATCGAGTTGGCATCTAGCTGAGGGCAATCCAAGAGTTTGATGGGTGGCGCCCTCGGATGGCCATGGCTAGATGGTGAAGGGAGTTTCAGGGGAAGTTGTGCTGCCCAGGTACCGTGATCTGGAGCCTCTTGCTGTAAATTTCTGTTCTTAACTCAATGTTTTGTCTCTAGGATCCCTTGTTGAACACTCGTACGCCGAATCAAGTCTCTTGCTTTTCACCTTTCCTTATTCTCTAATTCTCAGGTTAGGGACTTATAGAAGGGAATATTCATACTACTCTCAGAACAGTTACAATTAGTGCTTTTTATCGCTAATTATATTGGAATTGTGTAAATTCTTGCTATTGATCTTAAGTAATGGAGAGTGTCTATTGGCCGAGAATAAACCATGTTCTTTATGATTGTGTTATTCTAATATAGGGAATAGAAATATTGTGGAAATGAATTAAATTATTCATAAATACCACACTATGTGTGATCCTATATCTTATTGAGTGAAAATATTGTGGAGGAATACTGTCACTCCACTTACCTAAGGTTGGATAGGTAAATGGAAGGGTCCTGGGATGGTGGGTCTATAAAATTTGAATGGATGAAAAATCCTTTAACCCTCGAGGATGCCTTCTAAAGAGAAGGACAGATTGATGTAATCAAGGATAACCCCATTGCAGCCCAAGAAAGGGAGAACACTTCAATTGGGCCTCTAACTCGTTCAAGGGTTAAAGAGCTTGGACTAATTACAGCCCAAGAAAGGGAGAACACTTCAATTGGGCCTCTAACTCGTTCAAAGGCTAAAGGGCTTGGATTGGGCTTAACCACATTGTTGAAAGTGGAAGAAGTGTGAATAAGATTGCATGTGGGATGGTTGCATTTGTTGAATATAGTTGTAGTCTATTACCTATGCATTTATTGTCTTTGACATTTAGCTACCTATGTATTTATTGTCTTTGACATTTAGCCTACACTACTTGACTTTTAGTTGATGCATTTAATGCATTAATTGGAGTCTTTTGTCTTTTGTTTTGGAGACCCTCTATAAAAAGGGTCATTGCCATATGTTGTAAACCATCCTTGAATCATATATGAGATATTGGCATTTTGTTTTCAAGAGGATTCTTGAGTTCTTTCTCTTATCTAACTTAGGTTAGTGGCGAGAGCAACTAGATTTCTTATCACTCACGTTCTTCTTTCTTGAGTGTGGCGAGATCAACCCATTTCTCTTAATTGTGGCGCCCTTTGGCTTATTAATTGAGTGATTTGGTTTTCTTTGTTTGTTTCTTTCAACCTATCCAGAAAATCGATTAAGTGTTTTCCCTCCGAAAATCACATCACAGATGATGTTATTGAATAAAATATATTCGGTTGTGAGTATATTGTGATGGTGATACTTTGGTGAAGGAAATCTAACTGGATAAGTATTTTGGTCTAGGTGACCCTTCAAATCCTTTCCTTTTTTTGTGTTGAGCTGGTTCTATGAATTTTTATTTCCATTGTGATCATGTGATATTCTCACTCTTATTGATGAACTTGGTTGGTTTTAAATCCTATTCATTGCTTGAGCTAGCTTGGAAGGGGACGTATTATTAGTAGTCCCTTTCCTAGAAGAGGCATATGGTAAGTTTATTCCTTGTGGTTAACTCACTGAGTAAGTTACTCACTCCCTTGTGTATGCCTCTTACAGATTCCAGTGTAGCAGGCGAGTTTCTGCGAGAAGAGTAACGAAGTTTCAAATCACCATGTCATGCTAACTGTTGGTGATTATTATTTTGATTCTTTTGAAGGTCATGGTCTGCTCTGTAGTTCTTAAGATTCCCAGGTCTTATTGGCATTCTTTTGTGATGGACATTCTTTTGTATCTGTTGCTCATAGTCAGGCTATGTTTTAAAGTTTTCCTTGATCTTATTATATGCTGGAAGGGGAAAGCTTAGAAACATAGCCCCTCTCTTATTATGTTATATTACAATGCTTATGGAATGGATAAAATATCGATTTGAGAAGTACGTACATTTGAAGTTATAATTCTTCATTTCAAAAATCTAATTACGTGTTGTTAAACTTTTAAAGGGTTACGATGTTGGTTTGAATCCTGCATCGTGCCAGTCACTAGCCTGTTTGAGAGGTGTGACAAAGTTGGTATCAGAAGGGGAGGTTATAGGTCTGTTAATGACTATAGAGCAAGGTTACCTTGGTGGGCCCTCCCATGTTATTGTGAACCATGGCACAACCATAGGATGAGGTTCCACTAAAAGCCCTGGAACGGTCCGGGATAATTCTTTTTTTCGTGTCATACTCCTCAGTGGTATTGTTTCATATTTCTAGTTATGATTGGTGTATTATATAGAGGGAGCATAGTGAATCTGTTAACGTGGATAATAAGGAAGATCTTAGAGAAGCCCCCCGTTCTGCCAATTCAGGTGATTCTGGTGTTTGGGCTCCAAAATAGAGAGGATTAAGTAGATTATACTAATGCTCAGAATGTTCAGGGCTCGATGGAATGACCTTCTCAGGCTAGTGCTGTACCGCATGGTATGTAACATGACGAGTTATGGATGACCATAAATGCCCTTCAGAGTACCGTAGTAAATATTACCGCAATGATGATAAGAGGGTAGATGGTTGTACCTAACCCTCTAGTGGCACCCGCTCCTAGAGTTGCACCACCAACATGACATGAGCATCTCCCCTACCCCTACCAAGGAAAGAAGAAGAGAGAGAAGTAAAACTTCAAGACTTCCTCAAACTGAAGCCACTAGTGTTCTTAGGGGAGGATCCTAATGAGGACCCCAAATGGTTCTTAGATGGGTGTAAAAAGGCATGTGTAGCCTTGAAACTATCTAGTGAAGCTTCGGTGGAAGTGTCTACTTATAATTTACAAAGGAAGGCTCATGAATGGTGGAAGGCATGGAAGCTGATCATCCCCTAGATATTTCTTTGAGGTCTTGGGAAGAATTTTCTAGAATCTTCATGGATAGATTCATCCCGGTGAGTCTAAGGGTGTCAAGGGCCCAAGAATTCGAACGTTTGAATTAAGGGACTATGACAGTCGACAAATATGAAATTAAATTCAATCGCTTGCTGAAGTATGCATCATATATGGTGTGAAACAAAAGAGAGAAGATTTGACGCTTTATTTTAGGGTTGCGGTACCCCTTATGCTAACTTGTGGGAACCCAGATGAAAACATTTCCAAATTTCTCTGCTATGGTGGATAACACTCGGATAATGGAGTTAGGCGAACTAACGAAGGAGAACTTTCAAAAGAAACACAAAAGGGGGTTTGAAGGAAAACCTCCTAGTCATAGTGGGATATTCGGGTCTTTTAGACCTCAAAATAGAGGGCAAGCTTCGTCGGTGGTCCTTCTACATCGATGCAGTCCTCTGCTCATACACCACTGCGACTAGTGGAGTCTTAAGGAGGGCAATCTTCTGTAGCACAAGGAATTTCTCAACAGAGTGGAATACAGAAGATTACCCTCATTGGGACCCCACTAGTCGTCATCTTCGATGTAAGTAAGTAGGCTTTCTATTCAAATTATGGAGCATCCAATTTCTCTTAGATGGCCCACATCATTCTTATTAGGATTCATACTCCAACTTCAAAACCACTTACTATTTATTTATTTATTTAGGCAAAAGTATATGAAATCATCCTTGCTCCTCGAAGTCTTTTTTCAACCTTTGAAGTTGAACACTTTCTCAATTATGACCTGGAAAGTGAGTCTGAAGTGAGTTGGTATGGTCTAGGGCTTCCGATTCACAGGCTATGAGAAGGCCTTCCAACTCTTTCATAATCGTTTGAAGAAGTGGCTGAAAAAGATTGGAAATAACCCTATGAATGACCTAGAAACAATTTGATGTTAATTTAGGAAAAGCAAAATCTGCAGGATAAAATGGATCCTTTTTTTCAAGAGAAACTTGATATGTCAGTTCGGAACTAACTGGATATGCTGATGAGGTTGTTTATAATGCTTCAAGAGAGATCGGTACGGAAAGAATTGAGTAATTTACTTAAAAGCGTTATCATGTCTTCAACATTTACATTGATTTTTATTCATGTCCCTAACATTTTTTTTTGCCAAATATATCTCACATGTTTCAATTTTTTTTAAATATGCCATTTTTTTAACACCGTCAAAGAAACAACGAAAAATACTAACTAAGCTGTTACGTGGTAAATATCATTTGCTACATTATTTACCACATAGAGGAATTTCACGTTACCTCACATATCCAATAGAATTGCAACACATGACATATACTTTTCTTTGAAGAAAATTCAACGAAGTGCATGCTAAAAGATTCAAACACGGGCTTCATGAAAGAGAAAAGTGCTATCCACTATTAAGCCCCTGATATACACTCAATATGTATATGCGAAGTTTAATACATATATATATATATATATATATATATAGGAACTTCTGTCATTGTATTCAAAATTCAAAACAATATGCACTAGTTATTATATGTTATAAAATAATAACAAATATATGTTATTATTTTACATAACTCATTTTAAATTATATAAAAGTTTAAAAAATTTAATAACAAATCTTATATTAAAAAAATTAATATGCATAGCATATTGTTATAATTATATTTTAATATAAATTTAATTTTTATTAAGTATAAATAATAATTAAATTTATATTATAAAATTTAATATTAATTTTTTAAAATTTTTATATTATTTAAAATGTGTTATATAAAATAATAGCATATTCTCTTATATAAGATTTGTTATTGTTTTATAACATATAATAATTGGTGTATATTGTTTTAAATTTTGAATACAATTTCTATATATATTGAATTTAGCATATATATATATATATATATATATATTAAATATACATCAATGGCTTAGTGGTGGAGAGTGTTTCCCTCTTCTATAAAGCTCGAGCTTGAATTCTCTAGCACACACTTCGTTGTTTTTTCCTCAAAGCAAAGCATATGTCAAGTGACGTGAAATTCCTTCACTTGGCAAGTAATGTGGCAGATAATATTTGTCACGTGGCAGTTCAGCCAATATTTTTCATTAGTTTCTTTGACGATTTTAAAAAAAATGGGCATATTTGAAAAAAAAAAACTAAAAAATATGGAACATATTTGACAAAAAAAGTCAGGAGTATGAATAAAAATCGATGTAAACATTGAAGATATGACATATAATTTTGTCATTTATTCTCTAAGAAGGAACAATACAGAGATAGTTATAAAACAAACAACCCATACAAGGTAGTTATGGAAGCCTCCGAAATGCTAGACCATAAAATGTAGTATCGAGTCTAATGAAGTACGGATAGTTCAAAAGAAAATAGTTATACTTATATCCCTATTCGACACATGTTGGACATTCATTAGACAAAACAAATATACTTCAAATTATATATACACATTTATAATCTTTTCTCACTATATCTGCAATAGTGTTATCCGTGTTTATATTCATGCTTTTTGAGGAAAGAAAAGTTTATTGAGAGTTTAACACATTTTATACAAATATAAAAGAATCTAACAGTAAAAAATCTACTTTATACACCTTTAAAAAGGGTAACTTTAGCAAACACATAATAAAGTAATAAAGTAAACTAAAATAAACCACGAGATAGTGACATAATGCGGTTAGAGAAAAAGAAAATAAAGAAAACATATGTTCAGAGGAATAAAGTGAGCATAGAAGGGTAGAAGAGTAATAATAATGTTGATCATAACTAACTCGGTACAGGTGTCCTAAGGGATTAGAGAGACAATGTGTGCTGAGAGTGAGGGATTATAGTTGGCAGTAAGAGTGAGATTGGGTACAAAAAATCTGAGTGGGAATTTGGGAGAGTTGCTGGCCTCTTGAATGCTAGCATTGGTTTCTTTATTTTACTGGTTTGCTGCTATTTTCTTTTGTGATCATCCTTTTCCTCTAGTTTCCCAGAGGCATTGGGTAGTGTTCTTTCAATAATACAGTTATCCCTATTTGGGACACATCAATTGGTATCAGAGCGGTACTTTTCGAGACATGGTCAACACGAGAATGGAAGGGAAAGTAGATAATTTGGAAGCTCGTATTTTCGGAGTGGAGCAGGGTATTGCCCATTTAGACGCTGAGTTCATGTCTATGAGAGAACTCATGGTGGAAACATCGAATAAGGTGAAGAATAGTAAGCGTAATGAGGAAAGAGGCAAGATGGTGGTGGAATCTTCGGCTTCACCGGCGTTGGGAAAGATGTTGGAATTATTAATTTGTTTGTTAGTTAGTTTTGTTTTTCTTCTATAAATACTCGTGTATTATACTATATTATACTATATTCATCAAGTAATAAAGAGAATAATTCTCTAAATTCTCTAATTCTTTCCTTTACTATACTTGAGAATATTTATTTTATTTATTTTTTCCCAAATTGTAATATGGTATCAAAGCCTAGTTAATTTCAAACATGGTTCACTTTGCTTCCTGTTATTTGAAACCCATTGAACCTTCTCTAAGCCATGCGAACTAAACAGCGCCTTCTTTTCCTCTTCCGGCTAATGACGACTCTCCTCAGAACGACGACGGCCTTTCCTCTCTTCTCCGGCGCGATCAAGAAGACGGCGCTGATTAGAGGTTTTTACCCATTCTCGCCTTCGATCTCTATTTCGTCGCGGGTTCTTGGCCATTTCTTCCAGTCGTGGTGTTGTTCATCTATTCTTGCATTGTCTCTGTTTTTTCATTGCCGGAAGCCGAGCTCGCGTGTTCTGCTGGTTCTCCTTTCTGTCACGGTGTTTGTGGCTTCCTCTTATTTATTCCCATCACGGATTCTTGAAGGTTCGACCAGTTTCTGCCTTTCTTTCCTGATAACTCTATTCGTGTGAATGTGCATCTTTGATTCTTGAGTTTCTGTGCTTCCATTTTCTGGTTCATCGTCTTCTTGAGTTTGTGACAGAGGAACACAATTCAGAGTCTCTATTTTCCTTTCCTGATCTGCGATTGATTCTTGATTATCGATGGCTATTCGCTATTTTTTGGGTTATCATCTCATTCGCTGATTCAAGGTTCTTGCTACTGTCCAGAGTTAGAAGGTCCCTGTTAAGGTCCAAAGAGATTCTTCCAATGTCAAACCAAAATCGTGGTCCCTGCTTGGGTTTCCCTGGTGGCTCTAAGAGTGCACGTGTTTCTGAGTTGGGTATGTCTTTCACTTTGGAGTGATCGGTGTTACTGTGACCCTATGCTTGTCGTGGTGGAATCTAGCGTTTGGATTAATAGGTTCTATCATCTATGGAGGGTGCCCTTTGACTTGGACTGGTTTCTTTATTCACGCTTTCTCTGGTCTCTGGGATTTTCTTAAGCTCTCTGCTGCATCTGAGGTAATACAGATGTGTTCTCCAAGTGACCTTGAATGGACTAAGAAAATTCCAGAGTGTCCTACGTATTACCTAACAATGGAGGAATTTGAGGATCCTCTGATTTACTTGCAAAAGATAGCTCCAGAAGCTACAAAATATGGTATATGCAAGATTATTTCACTTTTGAAGAGCTTTCTCTTGGGTTTTTTAAGACCGGTGCCATCGTCTTAGTTGGACTCTTTGTATATAACATTGTGTCTATGTATAGAAATCCTAATCAAGAACTTTGTACTAGTGTATTAGATTCCATGAGGAGGTATATTTCGTGGATTGATATCAGGTTAATTGTGAATGATGTATTTATCCCTTTACTGTTTGATTTGATTCTGGTTGGTGGGCTGTCTGATCAACTTCGTGGTGCTACTATCATATGTTTATTAGCAGTAGTTTTTAAGACATGAAGGGAGTTTTGTTTCTCGCCAAATTACTACCAGTATCGTATCGGTTGCTTTCATTCCAAGAAATGCTCCATTGGGGTTTCTTTGTCATTGGATATTTGCTTCTGTAGCAGAGACATTGCTGCATTTGATGACCATGGTTAAGGTTGCTTTTCTTCTAGCCAGAGTATTTCCATTGATGTGTGGATGGTGGCAAGATATTTGTCCTATAAGGTGTTGGAAAGGCTTTTATTGCTGCATTTGGATTTGGTACAGTTATGGGATTTCTCCTTGCTGCAAATGGTCTTAGTGGATCATTATTTGGCGCATCGATTAATTTGGTGTATGGACCTTAGGAAGAGTTGATATGGCTTCTTCACAAGGGATATCTTGAGTGGGAAGATAATTTCTCAATTTTTACTGAAACTCTTAATATAGAGTTTTTTGTTGTAGTTGGTCTATAGTTATTTGTGGCACAGTTGGTTGTGTCTTTTATTTGTTTGCGCTCAGTGTTCGATGCAAATATTTTTCACGCCGAGTTACGGAGCGTGGATTTATGAAGTGGTTCTTGAGAACCTTATACCTGTTTGAAGGCTTTCTTGTAAAAGTTATTTTCTTGTACCTTATACCAGTTTTGGTATTTTGATTTTCTTATGAAGGTTTTCTTTGTATTTTTTTGGTGTTCTATTTTTCAAGTTGGGCTTGGTTTCAGTTCACTATAGCTCCAACTTAAGGGGGAGTGTTGGAATTATTAGTTTGTTTGTTAGTTAGTTTTGTTTTTCTTCTATAAATACTCATGTATTGTACTATATTCATCAAGTAATAAAGAGAATAATTCTCTAAATTCTCTAATTCTTTCCTTTACTCTACTTGAGAATATTTATTTTATTTATTTTTTCCCAAATTGTAATATGGTATCAAAGCCTGGTTAATTTCAAACTCGGTTCACTTTGCTTCCTGTTATTTGAAACCCATTGAACCTTCTTTAAGCCGTGCGATCTAAACAGCACCTTCCCTTCCTCTTCCGACTAACGACAGCTCTCCTCAGAACGACGACGGCCTTTCCTCACTTCTCCGGCGCGATCAAGAAGACGGCACTGATTAGAGGTTTTTACCCATTCTCGCCTTCGATCTCAGTTTCGTCGCGAGTTCTTAGCCATTTCTTCCAGTCGCGGTGCTGTTCATCTGTTCTTGCATTGTCTCTGTTTTTCCATTACCAGAAATCGAGGTTGCATGGTTCACTATTTAGAGTCACGGTCGCGTGTTCTGTTGGTTCTCCTTCCTGTCGCGGTGTTTGTGGCTTCCTCTTATTTCTTCCCGTCACGGATTCTTGAGGGCTCGACCAGTTTCTACCTGTCTTTCCTGATAACTCTATTCGCGTGAATGTGTGTCTTTGATTCTTGAGTTTCCGTGCTTCTATTTTCTAGTTCATCGTCTTCTTGAGTTTATGACAGAGGAACACGATTCAGAGCCTCTATTTTCCTTTCCTGATCTGCGATTGATTCTTGATTATCGATTGCTATTCGCTGTTCTTTGAGTTATCATCCCATTCGCTGATTCAAGGTTCTTGCTACTGTCCAGAGTTAGAAGGTCCCTGTTAAGGTTCAAAGAGATTCTTCTAATGTCAGACCAAAACCGTGGTCCCTGCTTGGGTTTCCCTGGTGGCTCTGAGAGTGCATTGTTTCTGAGTTGGGTATGTCTTCCACTTTGGAGTGATCGGTGTTACTGTGACCCTATGCTTGTCGTGGTGGAATCTGGCGTTTGGATTAATAGGTTCTATCATCTATGAAGGGTGCCCTTTGACCTGGACTGGTTTCTCTATTCACGCTTTCTCTAGTCTCTGGGATTTTCTTAAGTTCTCTGCTACATCTGGGGTAATGCAGATGTGTTCTCCAAGTGACCTTGAATGGACTGAGAAAATTCCAAAGTGTCCTACGTATATAATGGAGGAATTTGAGGATCCTCTGATTTACTTGCAAAAGATAGCTCCAGAAGCTACAAAATATGGTATATGCAAGATTATTTCACTTTTGAAGTGGTTTCTCTTGGGTATTTTAAGACCGGTGCCATCCTCTTAGTTGGACTCTTTGTATATGACATTGTGTCTATGTATAGAAATCCTGATCAAGAACTTTGTACTAATGTATTGGATTCCATGAGGAGGTATATTTCGTGGATTGATATCAGGTTAATTGTGAATGATGCATTTATCCCTTTACTGTTTGATTTGACTCAGGTTGGTGGGCTGTCTGATTAACTTCATGGTGCTGCTGTCATATGTTTGTTAGCAGTAATTTTTAAGACATGGAGGGAGTTTTGTTTCTCGCCAAATTACTACCAGTATTGTATCGGTTGCTTTCATTCCAAGAAATGCTTCATTGGGGTTTCTTTGTCATTGGATATTTGCTTCTGTAGCAAAGACATTGTTGCATTTGATGACCATGGTTAAGGTTGCTTTTCTTCTAGCCAGAGTATTTCCATTGATGTGTGGATGGTGGCAAGATATTTGTACTATAAGGTGTTGGAAAGGCTTTTATTGCTGCATTTGGATTTGGTGCAGTTTTGGGATTTCTCCTTGCTACAAATGGTCTTAGTGGATCATTATTTGGCGCATCGATTGATTCGATGTATGGACCTTGGAAAGAGTTGTTATGGCTTCTTCACAAGGGATATCTTGGGTGGGAAGATAATTTCTCAATTTTTACTGAAACTCTTAATATGGAGTTTTTTGTTGTAGTTGGTCTATAGTTATTTGTGGCACAGTTGGTTGTGTCTTTTATTTGTTTGCGCTCGGTGTTCGACGCAAATATTTTTCACGCCAAGTTACGGAGCGTGGATTTATGAAGTGGTTCTTGAGAACCTTATACTTGTTTGAAAGCTTTCTTGCGAAAGTTGTTTTCTTGTACCTTATACCAGTTTTGGTATTTTGATTTTCTTATAAAGGTTTTCTTTGTATTTTTTTGGTGTTCTGTTTTTCAAGTTGGGCTTAGTTTCAGTTCACCATAGCTCCAACTTGAGGAGGGAGTGTTGGAATTATTAGTTTGTTTGTTAGTTAGTTTTGTTTTTCTTCTATAAATACTCATGTATCTTACTATATTCATCAAGTAATAAAGAGAATAATTCTCTAAATTCTCTAATTCTTTCCTTTACTCTACTTGAGAATATTTATTTTATTTATTTTTTCCCAAATTGTAATAAAAGATAGTTAACGTGGAAGAATCATTCAGAGAAAGAGAACGTGACCTGATGAAGTACTTGAGATTGGATCTCCCTCTTTTCAAGTGAGGATCCATTGGGTTGGGTATTTTGAGTGGAGAGATTATTTCGCATGAGCAACATGAGTGACGATGAGAAGCTATATGCAGCAACCGTGGCTCTCGAAGGCAAGGCACTTAGCTGGTTTTTATGGGTGGAATCAAGGAGACCTTGGCGTAGTTGGAATGACTTAAAGCGTGAATTGATCACACGCTTTCATCCCTCCCAGAACAACAACCAATATGAGCGATTAATGGCATTGAAGCAAACAGGGATAGTCACTGATTACAGAGAAGAATTCGAAGTTCATTCTGTAATACTCGCCATTTAATTTTTTATTTTTAATTGTTAAATTTTATTTCACAAATATTGGTTTGTAAATGGTGTGCAATATGTGTTTATGATGTTGTATGTGATGTGGTAATGCTTTAGTCTCTAATCTTGGGCTGTAGGCTAGCAATGTGTGATGCTAAGCCATAGAAGGACTAAAGTGAAAATCTTATGGACTTAAGGGAAATATTTTAGAATATTGTGGGGTATAGTGAAATACTTATAAAGTATTGAAATAGATGTAGAAAAATATAGGGAACCTTGATATGAAATAAAAAATAGAAAATAATTTCTAAATCTCAAAATATTAGTTTTTGAAATAAAGAGTATGATTAATTTATTAAATTACTTTTAGGAATAAAAGAAAGTTTAAAGTAAAAAAAGAGTGAACAGTGCATAAACAATTTTCTAGAAATTAAATAAATTATATAATTAAAAAATGACATTAGATAATTGGATAAGACAAATGATTAAATAAAATAATTAGTTATTTATCTAACTAACCAAATTTCTTTTTATATTAAAATTAAGGATAATGATTTCCTTTATTTAAGCTGGAGAACATTTTAAAGAAATATGATTTAATCATATTACTTCTTAAAACAATCTAAGATTTGAATAACAAATCTTTTTGAATTTGAAAGAATTAAATTAATAGCATGATATATACATTATTCTAGTAGGATAAATGATAATATCCAGAAATAAGTAGATCTGAAAGTATGCCTCCAAATCTAATTCTCAAAAAATCTCAACAGTTAAATAATAGTAAAAGTGATACAAATAAGAAGACTTACGGAAATCAATGAGGTGAAATTAGTGGATTAAGCATAATGAATTAAACTAAATCATTAATAAAAAAAATTAAAAACCCTAATTCCTACTCATTGCTGTCGATTTCCTTCTCCATTCCCTTCTCTCTTTTGCCTTCTTCTTGTACATTCAATCACACCTCTCCAAATTCCATCAATTCCAAATACACATCTACTCATTGCCGCCACCTACTCCCACCAATCTCACGTCAATACCTTACCTTCCCACCTCTTCAATATTGATTCCTACATTCTATTAGTCACCACATTCACAAATCATCCACCAATCACACGCACACATTTCATACACACACCTCACCATCTTTGCCGTCAATCACATATACCCCTCTCAGCCATTCATCTCAAAACAAAGAGGTCATCACGTTTTCCAAACATTAGGAAGCAAGAAGGAAATTAAGGTAAGATCAGTCACATTAGTTGGTACTTTTAAGTAATTCAAATAAACACAAAGTAAGAACACATTTCAACATCTATTCTGCTTCTTCCTCTTTTTTCGAAAACATCAACAACTTAGAGCACAAACTCTCTTTTCACATCAAGGAGATTTTGATTAGGTTTGATCAGTAGGATTCGTTGAAATTTAGGTGAGTAAAAAAACTCTTCTTTAATATTATCTTGAATGTTTAAGTAATAGAATATAAATATAGGTAATGATTATGGTGGGAATTCGGTTAAGAAACCCGAAATATTAAAATTGAAACTTTTATGCATGATTTAATTGTTGATGAAATTAATAACAGGAAACGTTAGGGGAAAAGAGATGGTTCACAAGATAAATGTGATATATTGTGATTTGGGATACTTTATAGAGTTATCCGGTAGAAATTGATATGATGATTACATTGATGATTGTATTAATGAATATATTGTCGAATATATTGATGAATTGTTTTTGGTGATTTATATGAAATTATTTGAACCTTAATTGTGTTTGGACGAGATGGTACATTTTTTCATATCAAGCAAAAAATTTGAATGACAGGATGACTTGACCTCTGAGAGCAAAGACAACGATTTCCTCGATATAACCTCAAGTCTGGATTTAATCGTAGGGCACCCTGACCGTTGAGAATATAGTTGTGCGCTTCATTGCGGGTTTAATGAGATTGGTTAAGCCGTGTGTGTTCCTTGAGATTGGTTTTGATGAGATTTGTTGAGCCGTGTGTGCTCCTTGAGATTGGTTTTGCTGAGACCGGTTGAGCCGTATGTGCTCCCGGGTGTTTTTGTCATTAACAAGTACTTGTTCCATTGGTCTGAATTGTTTGATTGAATTACAAATTCTCTGGTATGAACCTTTCTTTGTAATTTGTAATTTTTCCTATGTTTTTATTTTATTGCTTTTGTATAGTGGGTTTTATTAGGGTGGGAATTGGCTCGCTCATTAAGATATTTATCTCACACTTGTAGATTTATTTTTTTAAGATCAAGTAGTGGAAGAGGAATTTCCGCAAGAGGAGTAGTTGCCATTGGACTATTCCATTGTTGGATGGGTTCCATGTTGTTAGTATTTTATTTTGTTAAGTTTAGAAAACTTTATGGTCAACTAAGACATCTAAAGGGTCTCAGATGATTAAACTACTTTATTTATTATATTTAATTTGATTTAAATTCAAAAATTTATTTTGAGGATTTATGATATAGATTATGGTAGAAGTTGAGATTCCAATTATGAATTTATTTAAGTTGATGTGGTTTTGTGAATAAATGAAGTTTTGATTATTTTATTTAAATATTAAAATTTTAATTTGGGAGATTGTAAGAAATTCGGGTAAGTTTTTATCTCCCATTGTGTGTATATGGTATATAGTTATAATAATTTATATTATAAATTAATAATTATTTTTAAAAATATTTGATATTTATATCAATTAATATTTAGTTATAAATTAATATTTGTTTTAATTAATCTTATTTATATTTAATTAATATTTTCTAATATCAGTCTTTATTTTATTATGCATATATTCATATATAAATACATATGTGTATATATATATATATATATAAATATTTCAAACTCTGAGTTGTCTTTAAAACCTAAACAATTGAGAATATTTAAATTATTTAAAATAAGGTTCTCTTGTTTGCTTGATTTGATTCGCTTATTTGTTAAATTCTAAATACTTATGAAAGCTATGTTATTTAATAAATAAAAAGGAACTATGTATATTATAAATATTCATAAATAAACAAAATGGGGTAGAAATTGAGATAATAGTTAGGCTTACGGTGACACGAGATTTGTGTCAACATGCTAGTCACATGCCCGAATAGCAGGTCGTGACATTTTTGGCCACCATAAATCGAGCCGAGGATGACGTTTTGATTGGAGCTTTCAAGAACGGTTTAAAGGAGGAGGTGTGTGCTGAGCCGTGATTGGAAAAGGGCCTAACGCTATTCGATATGATAGAGATAGCGCAGAGAGTAGAAGAAAGGAATGTGATAGTGGACATGGTCAAGGAGACTAAATGGATAAGGTGTATTCAGACCCTCTCACATTGGGTCGAGTCAAAACTGACCAAACTTTATACAAAATTAGCCAGCAGTAATGAGACCTCTAAATCTTCTGTACCAGTAACGGTAGTAAGAAATCTAGAGACTAAAGGGGGGACAGAGTCAAAGAGTGGGTCAACTGGCACTAATACATCAATCAATAATTATAAATATAAAAGGCTAACAGATGAAGAGGCAGCCAAAAAAAGGGAATTAGGTCTTTGCTATAGGTGTGATGATAAATTTAGACCCAACTATAGATGAAAAAAAAAACAAAAGAACTCCAGGTCCATATTTTATCACCACTGCCAGATGAATTTGGGGAAAAGGTTGAAGAAGGTTATGCTAAATTAGAGGACTTATCAACAAATAAGACAAAGAAAATACCTATGTCCTTGTCTATGAGTTCTATTGTGGGATCTAGTGGAAATAAAACTATGCAACTTAAGGGGAAGATTATGGAGAAAGAAGTATTAATTCTCATTGCCAATGGTGCCTCTCATAATTTCATAGCTACAAACTTGGTTGAAGCTCTCAAAATTCCCATAGATAAAAGTAGCATATTTGAAGTGCAGGTAAGAGATGGGTATAATGTAAAGGGGCTGGAATACGCCATGATGTGAAATTAGAGATGCAAGGGGTGAAGGTACAACAGACTTTTTATCTTTTTGATTTGGGAGGAACAGATGTGGTATTGGGAGTTGACTGGTTAGAATCACTGGGGGAAAGTGAGAGTTGATTGGAAAAATTCCACTCTTAAGCTTAACATTGTGGGTAAATGGATTTGACTACAAGGAGACTCATCTTTGTCAACTTCTCAAGTTTGAAAGCTATGATTAAAACTATGAAAGGGGAGGATAGAGGATTTCTAGTTGAGTTTGGGGGAATGACTCTTATTCAGAAGGATCCCTCTAATGCCAAAGTTGAAATACAAAAATTACTGGGAGAGTTTTCTAAGATTTGTGAAGCTAAAAAAGAGCTGCCTTCAAGAAGATTTCGTGACCATGCCATCCAAATTAAGTTAGGGGAGCAACCACCAAATGTAATTCTCAAAAAAAAAAGAGATAAAATAGTTGGTGAAGGAAATGATTGAGGCTGGGATCATAAGACCAAGCATCAGTCCATATTCTAGTCTAGTACTGTTGGTAAAGAAAAAAGATGGTATATGGAGATTTTGTGTTGACTATAGAGCTTTGAACAAGATTACCATCCCTAACAAACTTCCTATATCGGTGATAGACAAGTTGTTAGATGAGTTGGGTGGAGCCAACATTTATTCTAAGTTGGATCTGAAGTCTAGTTATCATTAAATCCGGATGAAGGAAAGGGACGAGCATAAGACCGCATTTCACATACATGAAGGACACTACGAGTTTATGGTAATGCCTTTCGGAATTACCAATGCTCCTTCGACATTTCAATTCTTAATGAATGATATATTCAAGGAATTTCTTAGAAAATTTGTGCTAGTATTTTTTGATGACATACTAGTTTATAGCACAGATTTAGAGAAACACTTGGGTCACTTAAGGGAGGTATTTAAAGTTCTTAAGGAGAACCAATTGGTGATAAATTCTAAGAAGTATGTTTTGAAAGAAATGGTTGGATCCCAAGAGGGGGGGTGAATTGGGTTTTATAAAAATTTTCACAAAACTTAATTGGAAGTTAAAATGATTTTCTGAAATTGGACAATGTTAAAGATAATAATTTAATTCAGAAAATCAAAGTGTTATCAAGATGAATAATTTTATAGTGCAAGGAATTAAGGAGAAAATATAAATCTACACACGTTAATTAATACTTGAAGTAGAAATCAAATATAAACGCAAAGCATTAATTAATTAACTTCAAATGTAAATAGAGTAGGGATAGAGAAAGCAAACTCAGAGATTTATACTGGTTCGGCTAATCTCAAGCCTACATCCAGTCCTCAAGAGACCACTTGAGTATTTTCACTATAATTGCAAGTTTAATTCAGGTACTTGCAAACCACTACACCATAGATCTTTTTTTTTCTCAAGGGTGTCTATCCCCCTTACAACGTGTTTTCTCTCAAACACTAACTCAAGGAACCAATCCTTGAGCAACTAAATTTAAAGGCTTAAGGAAAATAATGGTGGACACTCTCAAAGTGTAGATAACGCAGAAATTAAGCTCAGAATTTTTCTCTAACAATTTAGAGAGAATGGAACTCAAGATAATATGAGAAATGAACAATTGAAGCTTGATGCAAATGGTGTTGTGAAGTCCCCTTTATATAGTGAAACCTTGCTGCTACAGTGACTGCTTTAGTCAGAATTGCTACAGTAAGCTTCATCATCATTTTTCAACCTTTCTACAACAACCAAAAAACTTTATCAACCTTTTTCAACAATCAATATTCTTTTTCAAATTTGCTACAGTAAAAAGTATTCTTTTTCAAAGTTTATTACAACAACTAATAAACTTTATCATACTTTTTCAACAATCAAATTCATTTTTCAAAAGTGCTACAGTAAAAGGTATTCTTTTTCAAAGTTTATTACAACAACCAATAAACTTTATCATACTTTTTCAACAATCAAATTCATTTTTCAAAAGTGCTACAGTAAAAGATATTCTTTTTCAAAGTTGATTACAACAACCAATAAATTTTATCAAAAATCAATTTATACTACTATATTTAAATATATAAAGCATTAAATATATTTGGGCCAAGAAAGATTGAATCATGCATTTGGGCCAATAAGATTAAATCATTCATTTGGGCCAAGAAGATTAAGTCATACTATAATTCCCACATATTTGTCATCATCAAAACTTATAGCATAATACATTATGGCTAACATGTTTTTGGACAGCCTAAGTTGAAGTATTTGGGGCATATAATTTCTGGTGAGGGTGTGTAAGCGGATCCAGCCAATATTGATTATATGGTTAAATGGCCTATCCCAAAAAGTATCAAGGCGTTGAGGGGATTTTTAGGACTAATAGAGTATTATCGGAAATTTGTGAAGGACTATGGAAAAATTGTTAAACCTCTAACACAATTACTCAAGAAGGAGTCTTTTCACTAAAATGATAAGGCACAACAAGCTTTTGAAGTTCTCAAGGTAGCCATGACAGCTACGCCGATTTTGGCTCTACCGAATTTCTCTCAACCTTTTATCATTAAGGCTGATGCATCTGGAAAAGGAGTAGGAGCAGTACTTATGCGGCAGGGTAGACCGATTGCATTTCATAGTCAATCCTTGTCTGAAAAGGCTAGTAAAGGATCGGTGTATGAAAGGGAATTGATAGCCATTGTGTTTGCAGTTAAAAAGTGGCATCATTATTTAAGGGGGCATCATTTTATAATAAGAACATATCAAAAGGCCCTAAAGTACTTACTGGAACAGCGGATTATCGATGAAGATCAACAAAAATGGGTTTCAAAACTCATGGGTTTACAATTTACAGTGCAATACAAACTAGGAAAAGAAAATAGTGCAGCTGATGTACTGTCTAGAAGAGAGACTCCTATGGAGTTTTATAATTGTACTTTATGGCAGGTGAGAAATTGGGAGGATTGGGAGGATGAAGTGAAAAATGACCCATAACTCAATTATATTATTCAATCTATTGTTACTGGGAAGCAAGAACAGCAACGTTATACACTGTGAGGAGCTGTTTATTATATAAAGGCAGTGTGATATTGCCAAGAAATTCATCTAAAATTCCCTTGCTAATTAGGGAATTTCATGATTCACCATTTTGGGGCATGCAGGCTACCTCAGAACTTACAAAAGATTGTCTAGGCTATTTTATTGGGATGGTATGAAAGGAGATATACAAACGTATGTGGCCAAATGTGATGTGTGCCAACGAAACAAATCTGAAGCTCTAAGTCCAACTGGCCTTTTACAACCATTATTAACTCCAAAGCATGTGTGGGAAGACATTAGCATGGATTTCATCACCGGACTTCCTAAATTGCAAAGGTACGATGTTATCTTGGTGGTGATGGATCGTTTTTCTAAATACATTCATTTCATACCGCTTTCTCACCCATTTACTGCTAAAGATGTGGCTGAAAAGTTTATTAAAGAAGTGGTTCGGTTGCATGGATTTCCTAAATCTATTGTTTCAGATAAAGACAAATTGTTCCTGAGTTTCTTTTGGAAAGAGCTGTTTAAACTATCTGGTACAATGCTGAAGTATAGTTCAGGTTATCACCCACAGACCGATGGGCAGAGCAAGGTAGCAAATCATACTCTTGAAACTTACTTGAGGTGCTTTGCTAGTTACAAACCTAAGCAATGGGCAGAGTGGCTAAGTTGGGCAGAATTTTCATTCAACACTTCCCACAATAGATCAATAGGAATGACTCCTTTTAGGGCATTATATGGAAGGGATCCACCTTCATTGTTTAAAGTAGAAGAAGCGTTGACCACAGTGGAGGCAGTGGATGAACAGCTAAAAAATAGGGACAAGATATTGGCTAAACTAAAAGAGAACTTGGAGAAATCTCAAATGCAGATGCAAGCCCAGGCTAACAAGAAAAGGAGAGACGTGGAGTTTGCAGTGGGACACTTGGTCTACTTGAAGTTACAGCCATATAGGCACAAGTCCTTGGCTAAGAGGCCCAATGAAAAATAAAGTCCAAGGTTTTTTGGTCCTTACAAGTTACAAGGTGTGGGAGAGAATTGGGGCAGTAGCATATAAATTGGAATTTCTTCAAGAGGCAAGAAGCATCCAGTATTTCATGTTTCATAGCTGAAACCATCATTACATTGCACAACTACAGTGCAGCCCCTACCAAGTTGTCTGACAGGAAATGGAGCTTCAAGTGGTTCCGGAAGCGGTTCTCCAGCTACGTACATTAACCAATAGCAAAGTGGACGTGTTAATTAAGTGGCAGCACTTACCACATGAAGATAGCTCAGGGGAAGACTATGAAGTGATTGATACGCAATTTCCAAACTTTAACCTTGAGGACAAGGTGACACTCGGAGCGGGGGGTATTGATGTAATGGGGTTAGAGAAAAAGAAAATAATGAAAACATATGTTAGGAGGAATAAAGTGGGCATAGAAGGGCAGAAGAGTAATAACAATGTTGAGCATAACTAACTCGGTACAAGTATCCTAAGGGATTGGAGGGAGAATGTGTGCTGAGTGAGGGATTATAGTTGCCGGTAAGAGTGAGATTGGGTACAAAAAATCTAAGTGGGAATTTGGGAGAGTTGCGGGCCTCTTGAATGCTAGCATTGGTTTCTTTGTTTTACTGGTTTTGTTGCTATTTTCTTCTGTAATCATCCTTTTCCTTTGGTTTCCCAGAGGCATTGGGTAGTGTTCTTTCAATAATACAGTTATTCCTATTTGGGACACATCAGATAGTTAACTGAATTTCCCCCATTTTAAGATTTCTTAATAAATTATAATACTTTATGGGAATGATTACATTCCAACTTGCTTAACTAATGCTTTGATAGGATTTGGTGTAGTTTTGGCTTCTGTTCTCTAGTTAAAAGTTGACAATTCTTATGACTTCTTATTTTGAATTGTTTTTTGGCTAAAAGTTTAAATATACAGTAGAGTGATAACAAACCATAAATTCTTAATGCTATCATAAAGTCAAAATAAAATTTGCAATTTTAAGAACTGCAGAAGGTTAGAATAATTTCATTTCAATTATAAATTTCCTTATATACATTATGCTTTGAAGCGATTTGAAAGTGATTACACACACTGTCAACGCCTAAAGGTTACAATTTCATGTATGTATGATAGATACATGCTCCTTCTTTGCTTTCTATCTGTAATAAATTACATTAGTTGATGACTTTGCCATAACTTCTGGGGAAAGGGATAACATCTCTAACATTGGTAAGGCCTGTTATGAAGAGTACCATAAGGTCAAACCTAAGAGTGAATCCAGAATGCTTCACTGTTCCGTGTCGTCGAAGATCTAGGTACCATTCATACTTCTCTCCTGGGAGATCCAACTCCTTAATCCTGCCATACAGTACAGAAAGATGCTCAAAAGACTATATTAACAACTTAGTCCCTAAAAAATAAATGAATCGATTTTTTAGTCTATAAAATTTAACTCCACACAATATAATCTCTGAATGTTATAAATTCGTTAAACACTGAGTTTCTCCCTCAAAGATGAGTAAATATATAGTTAAGTCTTATAGAATGATTAATTTGTACTGAGTTTGTAACTTATAGGAACTAACTCGTTCAACACTTAAATTTTCAAAGACTAAACAATAAGAATTGTATCTTTTAGGGGTCAATTTGTATATTTACTCTACTTATAATGTAAACCATTTTTTAGGTCTAGCAAGTGTCTTTAAAAATTACGGATCAGCAACAATTCTCTAACTATAAACAAGGCAGTTCATGTGAATTTTGATAATAGTCAGTTCATGAGAACAATAAACAAGGCAGAACCTGTATTGTTTCTACACAATCATGTTGCCATCAGAAAACCCTGATTTTTCAAAAATTAATAAGTATGAACCAATTATACAGGAACAGGCGCAATTAGTTATGAAAAATAATTTTCTTCTGATGATGCTTCCATTCAATGGTTTCATCAACAGTTTAGTCAAAAACTGGATTATAGAGTCAAGTAACTTGCAACCAGAATATATAAATGAGGGTCAGGAAATAGTATAAAAAACTACATCTAAATAGGCTGTGTACCTTGAGCTTAGCAAGTCAAGACGCTCCTCATTTTGGCTGCCAGAAATTATTATTCCAACCTGCAAATATGTTTCGTGAATTTAAATATCTTTATTATTTGAAAAATAATTGGTTAGATTTAACAAGACGTGTCTCATTATCAAATTCCCTCACACACAGCTTCATAACAATTCATCCACACAGACCACATTAACACTCATGTTTGACCATACCTTTGGGACAACTAGATCAAATGCCGCAACAGTTTTCCTATCATCATTTATCCGAATGAAAAATGGCTGAGTTTCTTTTGGATAATTGTATATTATTACAGGCTTCTGGTATATGTTGTCAGCCAGATAGCTGTCATTGAATAGAGAGAACGGTAAGCAGCTAAAATTGGTAAAGGAAACACTTCAGCTTCTTCTAGACTAGAAAACCAAAAAACGATGACAATATCTGTACCTCAGATGTTCTGGAGTAAGGCAAACTCCCCATTCAGGATTTGTTTCAAATTTCCTGCCTGTAACCTGGGAGCACAATTAAATGACGAGAAAGAAAATATCTAATCAATCCTCAAGAAAGGAAAAGAAAAATAAAAGAGTGGAGACCAGTGAAGTTGCTATAATCAAGGACTGTGTGGTATGATATATACCCTTTTCAAAACATCTATCACTTCATTATAGGACAGCTTTACAGATGAATCTGACAAAATCTGCTGAAGACGATTAATGCAGGTCTGGTCAATTCTTTTGGCAACAAACTTCATATCTTCAGAGCAATTTTCTAAAACCCACTTGCAGAGGTACTTTAAAAAGTCATCAGCACAATTCATGGAATCCTACAAATACCACAAAGTACAAACTTGTCAACAAACAATACAAAAGCCCTCCAATTCCAATCATAGTATAAGAATTACATATGAAATTTCACAGAGAATCCGGACTTGAAGAATTTTACATATTATGCTGTACATCCCTAGAACAGTAGGAACTTGCAATAATTGGGTGGGTGGGAAAAATTCATTGACAAACCCAAGCCTAGATTGTGATGATGCATTGGAGACAAAGTAGCAATTAATGCCAATGTACAACTAAAGATTGGACTCGACAATTTAATCAAAAGTCAGCTCTGTTAAGACGAGGGTGGGAAGTCAACAATTTTCACGTTATAGAACAAAGTAAGGACATGTTAATAGAAATGTTTATAAGAAACAAAGGACAGTCTTCTGTAAAAACGAAACAAACCTAGAGAGATGTCTTAATTGACACATCCAGCTCCTGGAAATATGCATAGAGGTTGCATGCGTAGGAATGCCAACGCCATGGCTCTCTTTGCACAACCAATTTGATACAGGCTATGATAAATTTTGCAACTTACGTACACTAATTTTTGTTCAAGTTAGAAGAGTATCTACTTAATCTTTCTTTCTATATCCTCATTTTGTCAAGTCGTTGCCGGCAACAACTATTAATTTATAGTATGTGACATGAAAAGGCTTTACAAGAGTTTATCAAACTTAGATGTCAAGAACAACGACAAAAATTGAACACCCTTCAAAATAAGTATTAGTGACCATTTCACTTCCTCCTTATTTTGAGATATGCTACTATTGTCAAAAAACTCAATTTGCCCAATTTTATCTTTAAAAAATGAAGCATTTATTTAGAAAACTGAGAAGCCTTATTATTCTCCTCCGTCCTGGTATCATTACAAAATCTTACAGATCACTAACATGATATGCTAGAACCAAACATCATATATCTGGGTGGATCAAATCCCATTTGGACGGAAAACACTAAGTAATTTAGCATTATGTGAAATTTAGTGGAAATACCTTAGATATTAGAATGCTTACTAAATAAGCATATGCTATGTGATAGATTGAATATCTCTTAAAGTAATAATGCAGAGTTTTAAATATATATATATATCTGATACCTCTAATTGAGCAAAAGCCATTTCAACCTCAACCATCCACATTTCCGCAGCTTGTTTTGCACAATCTGTTTTATCTGCTTTAAATCTAGGTCCAAATGAATAGACATTTCCAAGAGCACATGCATAGCTCTCCAAATGTATGTGACCAGAAACAGTTAGATATGTTTGGCAAGAGAAAAACTCTTGAGAAGAATCCGCTTTATCAGCCTTCAATGCTGAATTTGTCTTTCCTCTTGCTTCCAACTGTGATGCCAGTTCATTTGTTTTCTTCAGATCCTGAATTGCAGCAACCAGTGCTTCCCTATTACTATCACTTCGTTTCAAATTTTCAACTAGGTTGCTTTTCTCTTTTGCAGCTGCCTTTACAGTTTCAAGGCTAATGCTTCTAGAATCATGAATGGTACTTAGGTTCTCCTTGCCTGCTTTCTGATCCAGGGCAGTAACCTGGAACATTTTGCCCAATCCTTCGAAGTCTGAGGCAGTTATAATTGGTACATGCACATCAAGGAATGCATGTTGTTCGAAAAAGGAGTGAGTTGCAAAAGACAGGGCACTACGAATTCGCGTGATAGATGCCACCTAATATATGTGCAACACATCATTTGAGTATAAATGAAATTCATATTTCTTCAAAGGAATACTAATCATGATAAAAATTTAAAGTTAAAAAAAAAAAAAAAGAAAGATGACAAACATGTTATCACATCACTAACTAGGTCTATTATTGAGAAACATGAATGAAGTATAGCAGGTCCAATTTCAAAACCATATTCCTAAAAGAACAAATATTGCTTAGCACCTGATCAAAAACAATGGCCAAAGCTAAAAGTTTATATACAAGAAGAAAAAGGAAGCAGAACCACTGCAATGCAACAAAATGCCCAAAAGGAAAAAAGAATACTTGGCCTAGATGGTACTATCCAATAAGTTCCAAATTTTGACTCGTTAAACCTGATGAATCACTAGATTCATGTCTAAACATCAAATTTACCTTTTAAGAAAACATATGCGAATTCTATAGTAATTCCAAAGTCCCTACACTGCAAGGTAATGAATTAGTTATTGTCTCTCATAAAAAATGCAATACAGTTCAAATCTATAACTAAAAAGGAACAAATGAGGAATGAACAACAGTATCCAATTCTTATTGTCAGTAATTCCAATGTGTCAAAACTTGGAGAAACAATCTACTTAACAACTAACAGATAAGCTAGAAGAATGAAAAACAAATAATAATTATCAAAGCTATATTCAAATTCACCGTAGTTGTTCGAGGCCGAAAATGGGAGTAATCCCTTAACATATCCAGTGGTATTCGTTTCTTTGATAATGGATACTTGCCAATATCCACTGTCCCAATGTGAAGAATTCTGTCTACTTCAAGTTCTACAGCATGTTTTCCCTTGATTGGTGGTTCTTTCAACACACCTTCCACTATTATACATGTTCCTGTAGGCAGGAGCTTGCTAGGGGATGCCAATGTGGAATCAACAACAACCTAAAAGTTTGAACACCAATGAGAAACATGAAAATTAAAATCACATACAACTCCTTCGAGCTCTCAGCTTGTAACTTAGGACGCAAACTTAAGCCATAAAGTTCTCAATTTACATACTTGTTGAACAAGGTTGAATTAGTATGTGAAAAGAAAAGGAAAAAAAAAATGAAAGTAATTTTGCCCTGTATATATAGTCAGAGCAGTGATCTCCAGTTCCATATATGATTACATGATCTAGTGCTAATCACAGTCAGATACTTCAGGATAAAAAATAAGAGGCAGCCAAATCTTTCCAAAAGATTCCTACTTTAAGATTCGTTTCACTTTACAGACAAATTTTACATTATAATATAGTTCACGTTTGTTATGCTCTTAATCCGTAAAGTTGATACATATAACCAGGATTTCTTACTTGCAAGCGTCCATTTTGATTGACCCTAAAGAAATTGTTTACATATTTATTCAAGTCCAAAAATATCGTAAAACAAAGGCAACGGTGCACGACTGCATGAGCATTAGAAAAAGTTTGCAGAAACCAACATATATTTCAAAAATCCAATAAAAGTAACAAAATTAGCTTCAGTTTCGTTAAAATCAACCTAAGAAGTACGCAACTATGCATTGACACACTAAAGAGGGGACAAAGAATAAATATTAAAAGAGTACTACAGTATTCACCTGAAGACCCTCAACACTCGAACCGTCTGTGACTAGCAGATACACAGTGGAAGGGTGGGGAGGCGTATGCTTAGGAGTTCCAGACTCGAGTCTCTTGCGAGAAGCATGACCACTTCCTCCGAAAGCTTCCAAAATGGATCGAATAAATGGTACCCTAGACTGAAGAATTTCGACGCACGTTACATCTTTATGCTTCGTGTCATCAACCTTATCATCCAGTGACTGAGGCGGCGCAGCAGATGATTTAATAACCTCCTTGGAAGATCTCACCCACCCACCGATTACAATTCTCTGACCAGTCAATTCCAAACCTCCATCGCTCCTTTCCAAAAGGGTTTTCAGCAGAACCCGATTGGAGTACTTGAACAGCGTGGTCGGAGGGGAATGAATCGTAGCTCCCTCGGAGGCCATTTGTGTTCGCGAGTCAATTTCAGAGCAGAGATCGAGGATAGTGGGTTTGATAGGGGATAGGGGTGAAGGGTGGGCATTGTGGTGATATAATAGGAATATGGATGCTTTGCTTCAGGAAGGGATTGTGAATAGCTTGTGGGTTTGAAGGAAAAGGATTGTTTCCAAGTTCTGGTTTCCGCAACAGAGGAAAGAGGGAAAGAAATGGGTTAGGTATTCTTGAAGATTAGGGAATAGGCGGGAATTCCACCATACCGATACTGATTGCTTGCGTGTAATGATAATTAGTTTGCTGAACGCTGTGCAGAATTTGTGGCGCTAGCAAAGCCGCAACGGTACATATAAGGAAACCCGCGGTCATAAGAATGGAACTTTCAATTTCAAATGAAAGAAAACTTTTTAGACTACAAATCCTAATACCTTTTCTTTTAATTTGGTCTTTTATAAATTTTTATTTTTAATTTAGTCTTTTATAAATTAATATGTTACAAATTTAGTTTTAAAAAATTTTTATTTTTAATTTAATCCTTCATAGATTAATATTTATTAATTTAGTCTCTCACTTATTTTTATTTTTAATTTGATCCCTCACAAATTAATATATTATCAATTTAATCCTTTTTGTTGGCCATAACTTTTGATGATTACAACTTTTGATGAAAGGACTAAATTGATAATATATAAATTTATGAGGGATCAAATTAAAAATATAAATATGTGAAAGACTAAATTAATAATATATCTATTTGTGAAGAAACATAATAAAAATAAAAATCTATAAGAGACTGAATTGATAATATATCAATTTATAAAAGACTAAATTGAAAATCAAAATTTGTAAAAAATTAACTTAAAAAAAACTGTTTATAATACCGCTGCTAATATTTTCCTTTCAAATAAATTGGTAAACTACTCTTTATTTTGAGATGTATGTAAATTACACAAAACATAATGCCCCTAAAGTGAAAATATAACCAAAATACTTAAAAGAAACTATTAGTTTCTTTGATAAAAATTATTTGTTAAGCTTTTATTTTAATATTATTACTTGTTTTGTATCAAAACTATAATTTAATTTTCAATGAATTTGAAAATGTGATTATTTTATATTAATGAAATATATATTTAATAGTTATTATATTATATGGAAATAAATATAAGGACATTTTAGTCAAAATGATGTATTATAATTTTTTTTAATGCAACAGAGGTCAATGTAGCACATATTTTAATTTTAGGAGAAGAAAGTATAAATTTTCATCATAAACAGAAGGACCATATCATTTGTGTATATCTCAAAAGAGGAATTGCAATGTATTAGAAAAAAAAGTTATTTATCCAAACAAATTTAAAGTTTGATACATTTTGCTTCTTTATTATCATTTTTTTTGTAAGAATTAATTAGATATGATTTACTTTAAAGTGATAGATTGTAGAGAAATATAAAATTGTTTAAAAAGAATAAATTGGACATTCGATATAGATTATATTAACGTGAAAGAATAATTAACACAGAAGCATCAAGTTTTTAATTTTTTAATAAATTTTATTTAAAAAATAGTCGGATCCTGTTTTGCCGTCCTTTCAAGACATTATATTAGGAGTGAGACGGCGGGCTTATCCATAATTAGCTCCTGTTGATGGATGCGTTTTGCAATAGAAATACCAGAATCTGGCAGTGAAAGACATATTTTAAGTTTGTAACTAAAATGGACCAACAGAATATTCTAGTCCTTTCTTTACATAAAGGGCTCAATGCCTAATTCAATCATATTATGTCCGGTTCGACCGTGTGAGGATCCTCTGGATTTTGGACGAGAACTACAGCGTGTAGTTTTCATCTCAACCATCCATTAGTATTGATGGACAGTCACGATTGCGCAAGAAGTGGTCACAAGAGGAGAGGATAAGTGGCAGCATAGATGGATGGTCACAATTCCAACTTCAGAGTGAAGTTGGCGCAGTAACTTCAAGGAGTCCAACCTTATTGTGGCCTGAATTCCCATATAAGTATAGTTAGTTTTAAGGATCTTAAATCACCTACATTGACCTATCGCAACTCAAGTCCTGTAAGGCTAAGAATAATTATAGGTTGGACTAGGTTAGCCAAATATAATTTATGAAATGAAAATTCTAATTTAGCTTAATTTTTTAAAAGTTGTGGATTGAGTTGGGTTAATTCACGAGCTTATTTTTTAAAAAAAATATGTTTTTAATTATGTCAAATTATAAGAATTAAATATTGGGATTAAAAAACTTTAAAGAATTGAACTAAATTTTTTAAAAAATATATATATATTAAACTTTAAAATGGGCCAATTTTTTTATTTTAAAAAATATATTTCTAGTTATTTTAAATGATAAAATCTAATCCTTGTGATTATGAAACTTCAAATAATTAGACTAAATTTAAAAAAAAGGACTAAAGCTTCAAAAAATTAATAATTAATATTAAAAAGTCAAACAAAATGTCCATCCTTAGTTCATCATTAAATTATTGACCAATTCACCCCATTTGTAGGGTTGAGATTGTATAGAGCAATAGACTAAACCCATTTTAACACCTTTAGTTAGTGTCAATGCTTGATTGATCCTAAATAACATCTTAAAAAAAAAAAAAGCATTTTAGCAAGGGACAATACCTCTTGCAAATCTTAAGATTTTTTTTATAAGTATTTTTTATTGAAAATAATTTTATTCGAAGTATTATTAGATACCAATGCGAGTATTTCTCTCAATCAATATTAGAACCTTGACTTGCTACGTTGTAGAGAAATAGCCAGTTTGATTATATCCAAACCCCAATAACCATATGTAGTGATAGATTTGCAAAGGATCCACAAGGGACTAAATTTTTATTGAACTAGACACATGACCCAAGCGATGCACAATCGTAATGTGGGTATTTAAAAAATGTAAAAATTGTGTATAAGAATTTTAGACTTATTGTAATTCATCTTTTTTTTTGCATTTGTATTTAAAAAATTATAAATTTTTGAATACTTTTCCATACATTGTATTAAAAAAATTTTGAAAATTTTCCTTCTCTATAAAAGGATTAAATCTTCAAATCTTTTATGTTGCGCACCCTTAAGATTGCAACATATACTATCTTTTCACAATAAGATATTCTGACAAAAGATATATTTAGACACAGAAATTATAAAATTAAGTTTCAAAAAGTATTGAAATATGTTATTATAGGTTTTTGATATTGTCGTTAGCTCTTTTTTCTTATTATATGTTATTTAAATATTGCATTCCTTTTATCAAAAGTCTACAAAATGGTTGATTTATTTATAATTATTAATTTTTGTAAATTTTCCTGTTATGTTTTTGTGAGTAGCATTATTAATTGATTTATTCTAAATGAGTGACATTATCAATTGATTTATTGTAAATTTGAATGTTTTAAGATCAATTATCTAGATGGTTATTGATGGGCTAAAATTAGTGGCAGCATTAAATTATTTACTTTAAATTCAAAATTTTCTATATTAATTATTTAGATGATGGTTATAAAAAAATTATTTAGATAATAATATATATAATAGACTAAAATAATTCTAGTATAAGACATTAATTGCTTGTAAATCATTAAATTATGTATAATCAAATAAATTAAATGAATAAACTAAGTAAATTTAGAAATTTAGAAATTTAATCACATCACATTAAATAAACTTGAAACAATTAAGGTAAATTGCTATATAATATATTTTCCTTTGATAAATTAGCATTTATTATATACAATAAAATAAATTTAAATAAATAAATTAATAAATTGGTATGTCATTAAATTATGTACTATAGAATAAACTTAAATGAATAAATTAGGTGAATTAATAAATTTAAAAAATTAATCACATCACATTAAATGAATTTGAAAAAATTTATGGTAAATTGCTATATAATTGGCAAACTATAGAATAAACTTAAATTAAATGAATAAATTAAGTAAATTAATAAATTTAAAAAATTAATCACATCACATTAAATGAATTTAAAAAAATTAGGATAAATTGCTATAATTATATTTAATTGGTAAATTAGGTCAAATAAGCTTATTGCATATTATATTTACTAGCCATGTTTGTGAAAAACAAAATTGATATTATGTGGTGATCTTTACACATCTAATTTTATTATCTGTATGCTTTTTGTCCGTTGGAAATCTCTAATATAGTGATCCTTTTTATACGTCCAAGTGCAAGCCTTAAAAAGTTTTGAGTTCTACATTTGCTACTATGACTGGGGAGGTTTCAAATGCAGACAAAACACCTGTAACACAAGCAACGTATTCAACACATTTTCCTTCATTGTTGCATCAATTTCCTATTGGTGTCGTTTTCTTCATATACCAAAACTCTTTCTTTCTTTTTTTTTAGAATTCTCACTCTTTCAAGTCTTAAACAGCTATGAATGAGTTAAATTACCCGCTTTTTCTTAAGATATGACTTTAACTTCCAAACTACAAATAAAGACGCTTTAAAAAAGAACTTGTATATGTTAAATACTCTTCATCATACATGGACACTTTAGTATTACAATGTCGATGTTCATGCTTCCTTACTCCCTAATTACTAGTTACCACCCTGTATTCTTTAATTAGTGCCTCAAGCACCTATTCAAAGAGAAAGACCCAATGCAAGGATATAAAGTGTTAAAGTACTTCCTCACATAAAAAGGGATTAAATATTCTTATACTCGACAAATATGAAAATGTCAATTTAAATACTATAAATGTAATGTGTAACGAAGTTTTCAAAAATTTCTACTAGTTGTAAGTAAACTTTATATAGTCTTTTCCATAATATTATAATGATTTAAAGTTATTTGATGTCATTCATTAATTTTTTTTTATTTTATTTCTTTATTTTCATATTAACGACATTGTATTTGAAAAGTAATGGAGGTGTATTTGTATTGGAAAAATATTTTTATTGTTTGGATAATTCAGTTTTTTTCATTCACATTGAATGTAAATATTCTAAAATGTTTATCTCTTATGCCAATCACTATATATTTACTATCAATTAATTATTATTATTATTTTTATAAATTATAAAAATTTTTAAAATTGTAAATTACACGTGCCACAATACTAGTTGATTGGCTAAAATTAGTGGCAACATTAAAGGGGAGAAATTGTTTTAATTCATACGACATTAGTTTCACTTTCGTTGACATGAAAAGAAATTAAGCAATGCATTAAGAAATACATAATAACTGGTTGTGATATATTTAATGTTTATGCTTCATTAAATGCTTTAGAGTGAAAACAAAATTATTTATTATATAGTCATAGATAGATAGATATGGATCACCGATATTTATGCTAATATGTGATTAAAACAAATTAGCAAGGGAAAATTACTTTACTGCATGGGGGCTCGTTTTATCAAAACTTCTAAGAGGATCATTTGAAAACTTTATAGGAAATTTGCGCCGTGATTAACTGTCATTAAATGACAATTAGTTTTCAATCCCACTAACTGAAAATTTTAAAGAAAATTCCATTTATTTTGCAGTCCATGTTATTCAAACTGCACAATACAAAATTCAACACCAACAGAAGTATAGTACAAACCATCACAAGTTTATAAACATAAAATCCAAGAATGTATAAATAACTCATTCCATATGCAAGATCTCCTACAGGAAAATAACAAATTAAAAACAGAATTTAAAGATAGAAATTTGTTCCATCTCAAATTTATTTTTATTTTAAAAAAAATTAAAAAGTAAGATTTGAGACCGATTTTGTAATACCCGTTAATTTCAGAATATAATTCGCCTAAGAGTATTTTAGAATTCTACAACGTTACTTTAGTTATTGATTTTGGTCATTTTTAATTTTCATATTTAATTATTCTCTTTGAATATTATTTATGAAAATTGAGTTAAATGACTGGACTAAATATTTGCACAATGAGGGATATATTCTAAGAATGGTGAAATTCATGGAAAAGTGGTTTCAGAATGGTCAATTAATCCATTTATTGTAAATTGACTGGATGGGTTTGGATGTTGGGTTATGGATACCCATGGGTTATTGAATAACCCATTAGAAATATTTAATATAAAGTTTCAATAGTAACCCTCATTTTTTCACTCAGCCGAAGGAAGCAGAAAAGATTTCTCTCTCAGTTCTTCATTTTCTTCTCAAATCCTTTCCTTGATCTTCAGAGTTTCGATTATTTATTCGGTTCAAAAGCTTTGTAAGGATCAAAGGTAAGCTTTAATCCGATTATTTTCCTTAAATTTCAGTTTATGTAGAAGATCAGAGGAGGTTTTGTTTTGAAGATTTTGATGATAATTCATGAATCTCAGTTGTTTTAGAAGTTATATTTGAGTTATAATCGGTTAAAAGAGTTGAAATTCTGGTTTTGAAACAAGAAGGGAAAGGATGAATTTGTTAGAAATTTCTGCAAAAACCGAGTTACTGTAGCGACCAGGGATTTCGAAACAAAATCTGGAAAATTTTCTTCGGTTACTGTAGCAGTACTGTAGTGTCGGCAGTCAACGGTACTGTAGCAGTCAACGTTACTGTAGCGAACCGGCACTGTAGCGAACCGATACTGTAGCAAATCGTTACTGTAGCAAACCGTACTGTAGCAACCCGTTACTGTAGCAGTCAGAAAATTTTACGTATTTTCGTGATTTTGTTTCCTTTCTTATGATTCCTTGTAATATATTTTACTAGGAAATTTTCCTACACAAATTCTAGTGTGGAACAAGGTAAACTTGGACAAACATCAAGGTGAGTGAATAACCTTGCTCAGCTAATTTGATATTACTAGTCAAAGTACAATATAAGTCCCATTTACAATATTATTTGGATAATAAGCAATTAATTTTTCATATGGGAGTATATGATGATCAGTAGAAATAAGAGTATGAAGAAATTATTTATCTCATGACAATTGTACTATGTGATGAATTCTCACTATTTTATTAATGAGTAAAGATCTACAGGATCTAATACACGAGTGTGAAAGGGTTAAAGTCCCATACTACTCGGTGTATATCTAAGAAATCTTATACACGAGTTTGAAAGGGTTAAAGTCCCATACTACTCAGTGCATATCTATGAAACCTATACACGAGTTGAAAGGGTTAAAGTCCCATACTACTCGGCGTATACCTATGAGATCTTATTCACGAGTTTGAAAGGGTTAGAGTCCCATACTACTCGGTGTATATCTATGAAATCTTATTCATGAGTTTGAAAGGGTTAGAGTCCCATACTACTCGATGTATAAGATAATTAATTATATGAGTAAATGTGGTATTTGTACTTTTGATATTTTATATAGTACAGTTATTTACTTACTGAGTTTTTAAATAAACTCACACTCCCTATGATTATTATTTTTCAGATACAGAAAACAAAGAAGAAGAGTATCCGTTGGAAGATTAGAAGCCCCTTGGGATTACACTCTATTTCTGTCTGGTGGGATACCAGTACTTATTAATGTGGACACTAGAAACGCTCTGTACTTTCTATAGGTCTCCTAGGCTTGCGATGAGATAGAAATATCAGACTATGTATGTCTATATTTGCTTATCAGATGAATATAATTCTGTAGTGTGGAATGAATGATTAAGGTTGAATGTAAAACCTTACAGAATATATGTATATAACGTATATTTGAGAATTATATCAAATGAGTAGTATCTTTTCACATGCTCAATTTTTGGGATGTGACAGATTTAGAGATTTTTTTGTCTATATTTTTGTAAATAAAAATTAGGACTTGAGACTTATTTAAAGATAAAATTTAGAGATGAAATTTTTTCGTCTCTAATTTTTTTTATGTTTTTAAAAATAAAAATAAGATTTGAGATAGATTTAAAGATAAAATTTGTTTGTCTCTACTTTTTATTTGTTTTAAAAAAATAAAAATTAGAATTTGAGACAAAAATTAGAGAGAATTTAGAGACCGAATTTTTCTGCCTCAAATTTGTCTCCTAATATCACATACATACATATATAATTTACATATTATAACAACAAATCATTAGTGGAGGTATTATGCGCTAACAATAACAACAAAGTTGTGTGTTTGATTTTGGTAAAGGTCTTTACAATTTAGCTTGCCAACTGACTGCCACCACTATATATATACATTTTGTCTAGAAAATAAAAATCAAAGACAGACAATTCTGTCTTAAAGTTTATGAAATTTTTTTTTGTTTCAACATATTAACTATGCATATATATTTTTTTAAAAAAATTCATCTCAAATTTCATAATAATTTGAGACAAAATTGTTTGTCTCTAATCTTTATTTTTCTCGTAATGACTAGATAATTAAAGTAAGAAAACATGTTACACGCCCTAATATTTAGGGATAGAGCCATTTGCTAAACTAAAAAGCACTATCCTATTACCTTTTCTGCCCAGTCTTCTCGCAGACAAAGAAGACAAGCTAGCAACAAACGAGCATGCATGCACTTTCATGATTACCAAAAAAAAAAAAAGAAGATACTGATATTGTTGCATTTAGATAATGAAAGAAATTTAAATGCAATTTTTTTTATATTTTTACTATCAAATTTTATAATTAAAATATAATAATTAATAAGTGCATTGTTCTTTAATAAGAGTTTATGATCTTTAAAAATAATTGTTTTTTTTTTACAATATAACATTGCATCATTGGTTCTATAAAATTTTTTTTACACATATCTTACTATTAATAAAAAATTTAATAGTAAAGATATAAGTGTTGTGAATTTTTGCTAACAAATAATTTAATGTGAGTCGTGTTTTGATTAATATTATTTTTTAAAAAAGACTTATACCTTTTCTCTCAATAAAATAAGTCTTTTTACTTAGATCAGAAAACAAAACAGCAAAAAAAATGAAAAGAAATAGTGCAACCCAGTTTTCAGCACTTCGAGAACGAAAATCCTAGCCAAATCACGATGATATTCACGTAGGATGTGAATAATGGAGAAAAGATTGGATATATTCTGTAACCGTGAATAAAAGATAGTGGGAGATATTGTTAATCATGGAGAGAGTAGGGGTGGCGTAAATAATGGAGTGTGTGCTCCAGTATCTTTTTTTTTAAAAAGATTATATGAAGATATTATAAAACTAATTTAATTAAAAACACAATAATATATTCTGTAACAATAGATTAGTGTCAGATAAAAATAAGAATTATATAAAATTATTAATGGATAAGAATTACAACGAATCCTAATATATTCAAATAAGCACGAAAATTATTTTATTTCAAAAAAAAATCATTTCTACACCCTAACTGGCCCAGAATGGTGAAAGCGCGAGCCTACCTCTTCTCTTAACTTTTTATGAGCCTATTATTACATTCACATATTTAAGGCCTTATCCCTCTTTAGTTTTAGTCAATGTGAGACTTGATAATACTTTTTTGAAATAAGCACATATTAAACTCTAATTTTTAAAACAATCCCCCATATATTTTAAAAGATATTTTTTAAAAAATAAAATATAATATAAAAATATGAGTTACATACTTGAGTGTAGATGCATTGAATCTGGTGTCCTCAAGACTATGAACCTGATCTAGACAGATAAGATACAACTCACAGAGATAGTGGTAAAGCATATAGCTTATATAAACCAACAAACTCTAATTATAAGTCAAAGATCTTACCAATCACATCACACTTCCACAATTTCTACTGTTGACACTATGGTGCACATTTATGGTAGTGTGCGTGCCTGGTGTTCTTGAGTGCTCTAAGAACTTTGCCACGATCTCATAGGAATAACCCTACTCCATACTCATATGGGTGATTTCATCAAGTGTATCTATAATGAATACACCACCCTTAAGGGCTATGAAGATCATTAAGAGCTTTCGCTCAGCCTCCCCATCAAATGTATTTTAGCACTTTCTCACTAACACCATAGAGAAGAAACAAGTAGTTGGTGCTAACAGAACTAACAAGTGACTTGTTATTACTCATATGAACCTTTCATATGGGATCTCCAATCACAAAGGTTAGATTATTATCACTGTTAATTTCAAATTGGCATAAGTCTTATTCCCTCTTTGTTTGAAAAATTAATTTATTATCCAAGGGTTTAGTTAAAGGGTCAGCTAAATTCACTTCTTAACTCACATAATCAATCGATATTATTTCATCTCTTAGCAATTGCTTTACCACATCATGTCTCAAATGAATGTGTCTACTTTTCCCATTATAAATTTTATTCCTTGCAATGGTTATAATCGCTTGGCTATTGCAATGCAAAGAAACAGATGGTGTTGGTTTTATACCTAATGGTGTACTTACCAAGAAGTTTCTCAACCACTCAACCTCCTTACCAGCCAACTCTAGAGCTATGAACTTTGATTCCATAATAGATCTAGTTGTAATTGTTTGTTTGACTGATCTTCATGATATTGTGTCATCACCAAGAGTGAACACATATTCACTAGTAGATTTTGTTTCATCTAAAACAGATATCTAGTTTGCATCGCTATATTCTTCTAATATAGTAGGTAATTTACTATATGTGATACCAAAATTCATGGTACCTTTTAAATATCTCAAGAGTCTCACTAAACCACCCTAATGGTCGTTACTCAGGTCATGTATATACCTATTCAATCTGCACACAACATATGTTATGTTAAGTCAGGTGAAATTCATTAAGTACAATAGACTCCCAATGATTTGTGCTTACTTAGACTGAGCTACAGACTCATTTTAGTTTTTCTTTAGTTAAGTGTTATAATCATAAGGAGTATTCATTAGTCTGTCATCAAAGTGACCAAACCTCTTAAGAAGTTTTTGAACATAATATTCATACGATAGTAAAATACTATCACATTTTATTATAATTTTAACTCCCAAAATTACACTAGGTTCACCCAAGTCTTTTATGTCAAAATTAGAGGCAAGAAAATCTTTTGTTTTCTGTATCACTTTCATGCTTGTACCAAAAATAAGCATATTATCAACATGGAGACAAATGATTACATAATAGCCATCTATTAATTTTGTATACACACATCTATCTACTTCAACTCAAGTAAATCTATCACAAATTAAAATATTATTTATTTTTTCATGTCATTGTTTAGATGTTTGTTTTAATCCATATAAGGATTTAAGAAGTTTGCAGACTTTATTTTCTTTTCCAAGAAGAATACAACCTTCAGGTTGTATCATATAAATTTATTCTCTTAAATTACCATTTAAAAATATTGTTTTAACATTTATTTGATGAACATAAAGTTTATATATTGAAGTTATAGCAATTAAAACTCTTATTCAAGATACTCTAATAATAGGAGCAAATGTATCAAAATAATTAATATTTTATTTTTGTATAGAACCTTTGGCTACTAATATAGCTTTATATTTTTCAATTGATCCATCTATGTTATATTTTCTTTTAAAAATTCATTTGCAACCAATTGTTTTTGCTCATGGTGGTAGATCTACCAAAACTCATGTATTATTTTTTGTAATAGAGTCAATTTCAGTTTTAATTGCTTCTTTTCAAAATTTTGCATCAGAAGATGCAACAACTTCAAAATATGTTTTAGGTTCATCATCAATAGCAAAAATATAAAAATTATCTCCAAAAGAAGTTGTCTACCTTTTTTGTTTGCTTCTTCTTAAATTCTCATAGACATTCTCAGATAAATTTTTAGATATTTGCTCATTTATATTTTTTTTATTAATATTTTGAAAAGATGTACCATTAATATATTTATTTTTTAAAGGAAAAAAATTCTCAAAAAAATATGCATTTTTTGTTTCTATTATAGTATTAATATATAATATATCACTATTTAAAACAAAAAATCTATATGTTGCGCTCATCATATCCAATAAACATACAATAAGATGATTTAAGGCTTAATTTTCTTTTCTTAGGGTCAGTCAATATAACTTTAGCTAAGCATCTCTACACTTTCAAATATTTTGAATTAGGCATAATTCTTCCATAATTCATAAGGTACTTTATTTGTCTTCTTATAGGGAATCATATTTGTAAATGACAAGCAGATAATAATGCCTTATCCTACAAATTATCCGGTGCTGAAGAACTAAATAACATAGCATTCATCATTTTTTTTTTAAAGTTCTATTTTTCCTTTTAGCTACTTCATTAGAGTCAAGTGAATAGGAATAAGTTGTTTCATGAATTATCCATTCTTTTTCACAATAGTCATTAAATAAAATATATTCTCCTACTCTATCTGATCTAATTTTTTTAATATTTTTATTTAATTGATTTTCTATCTCAACTTTATATTTTAGAAATAAATTAAACACTTCATCTTTATTTATAAGTATGTACACTTTTGTATATCTAGAAAAATTATCTATAAACGTTACATAGTATTTTTTTTTACTACCTCTAGTCATAATTTGTTTTAAGTCTCCTAAATCTATATGAATTAAATTTAATAAATCTGTTTCTCTTTGTGTGCTATAACAAGATTTTTTTGTTAATATTGATTCAACACATATTTTGCACTTATTCAAGTTAATATTACTAAAAAATTAATCATATTTCATGCATTTTCTTAATATAAAAAATAATAACATGTCCTAATCTAACATGTCATAAATCTATATCTATAGAGTCAATCAAATAAGCATAATTCGTATATTTTTCGTTAATAATATTTAAAACATTTAATACAAAAAGTCAATGATTACAATAGTCTTTCCCTACAAAAGTGTTATCTTTTGTCAATATGATTTTATCATATTCGAATGACACTTTAACCCCAACTTTTCCTAATAGAGCTACAGAAACTAAATTGGCTCTAATATTAGGCACATGTAGAACATCATTCAGTGTCAAGATCTTGCCAGATGAAAGTTTGAGAAGAACTTTTCCTTTTCTAAGAACACTAGCAGTGCTAGAGTCACCAAAATATACATGTTTTTCTCCGTCTCCTACTGGAGTGTAAGAGGTAAAGGCATATTTGTTTGCACAAATATGTCTGACAGTCCCAGAGTTTATTACCAATTCTTTCACATCGGCAACCAAGAGAGCTTCAGAAACAACAGCAGTTGTTATGTCATCTCTTTGAATCAAATTCGCATTTGGCTTAAGAGAATTATCACCTCTTGCTCTTTTTCTACATTGAAGTGCACGATGGTCTGCTTTTTTACAAACAAAACAACTTTCCTTCTTCTTAAAGATGGGGTTAGAAACTCTAAACTTGTAATCGGATTTATTATTTTTATTTTTATTTTTAGAATAAGAGATACCTTGCTCCAAATTTACTTTTGACATCATCTCAAGATGTATCACTGACACGGATGGCACGGCGATTTGTTGGACAATGGTGATAGCAGTAGGTGCACTGTTTTGAAGAGCGGCTATGATAGCCTCGGCACTTATCTTTTCTTAAAATTATTGTAAATTTTCGCTAACGAACAACGTAACTTGAGTCATACTCTAATTAAAATTATTCTTTAAAAAAATTTGTAATTTTTCTCCCAAAATAAAACGGGTTCTTCTGATTAGATTAAGAAACAAAATAGCAGAAAGATGAAAAGAAATATTGTAATCCAGTTTTCAGCAATTCGTTAACGAAAATCTTAGTCAATTCATGATGATATTCACGTAGGATGTGAATAATGGAGAAAAAATTGGATATATTCTGTAACTGTGAATAAAAGATAGTGGCAGATATTGTTAATCATGGAGAGAGTGGGGGTGGCGTAAATAATGGAGTGCGTGCTCCAGTATCTTTTTAAAAAAGATTATATGACGATATTATAAAACTAATTTAATTAAAAATACAATAATGTATTCTGCTACAGTCAGAATTATTGTCAAATAAAAATAAAAATTTTATAAAATTATTAATAGATAAGAATTACAGTCAATCTTGACCTGTTTAAATAAGTACGAAAATAATTTAAATAATTAAATTATTTTATTTCAAAAAAAAATTATATCTACACTTAACTAGACTGAAATGGTGAACAACGAACTTATCTCTTCTCTTAACTTTTTATGTGTCCATTATCACACTCACATACTAAGCCTCATCCCTCTTTAATTTTAGTCAATGTAAGAATTAACAATACTCTTTTGAAATACACACACATTAAACTCCAATTTTTACAACAATAAGTAATTGAAAAAAAGTCTATTTGTCACATAAAAAAGATTAAACAATAGTGTAATTATATAAAAATGTTAAACAATAGCATAATTATATTAGAAATGTTACGTTTTGACAGCCCTCTCCTCTCACACAATCGTCCAAGTATTTTATTGTTCATCAAAATTATTTTAAAAAAATATTTATATGCCACTTAAATACCATAATTAAAAGAATCAGTTGAGTCATAATATGTTGCTACTCAAATTCACCTATGGATCTTTTACAATAATTGCATAGAGCAATCTATCAATTATTATTGATTCTAAGGTATGTGTTGAGGTTAAAATAAAGAAATACTGTAATTTTACCTTAATCTCAGTGCACGGGTTACACACGATAATTATTGTAGAAAATTCAGATTCCTCAAATTCAAATTGCCTAGTTCATCACCAATTAATTATTACTTTCACCATCTTTGTTGTTGTCGACAAACAAAATATTCTATTTCTTATCAAATATATAGCATTGAGAATACGAGCCCGTCGAATATGAGCATGGACATCGTAGTCTAAGCCCACAAGCCAAGTTTTTTTTTTTGAATTGATGAAATAGAATTATTTCACTAAATTAATCTCGGCATTGTCAAATTAAGTGGTCCTAAATATATGTGTGTGAGCTTGCCTGTGCTTCAAGCTCCAATATTTTTATATTCTAATTAAAAAATGAGCAAAGAAATTAACAATGTAAAAATTCCAATAGTTATATATATATATATATATATATATATATATATATATATATATTTGTGTGTGTTCATGATTGATTTAATTTGCCAGTCTACTAAGAATAATTTCAATTCGTAAATGTCCATATAGTCACAATATGCATAAACTTTAATTTTTCATATTTTTAAATAATTAATAACTTTAATTTTTATTTTTTTAAATTAATTATATTATATTTAAATTTAAAAATTTTATGTTTATTTTTTAATAATTATAAAAATTTTCATATCCAAATTTATTATAATTATTAAATATAATATTATAAAAATATAAAATCATATAAAAAATTATTTTTTTAAAGTAAACATGTAAGCCAACTTATTTTTAAACGAGTCAAAATTTTGATCTCCAAATCCGAAGACCAAAGCCCCTTTTTTAAAGTACTACAAATATAGTGGATTCTTTTACTAGGGAAGTTGGTTGAACTTTATGCCGAAGAAGCCATGAATAGGCATGGTGTTCTAACTATTGTAATAGATCAAGACCCACATTTCGTTTTAATGTTTTGGGAAAGCTTACATAATTATAAAGGCATTAGGTTTAAAGTAAATTATTGATTTAGTTTATGAAAAATTACAATTATTTTAATTTATTTCTTGAAGATTAAATATCTTAATTTTATTTTTAAAAAATTATATTTATTTCAATTTAATTTTTTTTACTACTAAATTTCAATATTTATCACTGTCCAATCTTAAATTTTTTGTTTATAAAAGTTGCTTTTAGATAAATAAAAAATAAAATTAAAACAAATATTTAAAAATAAATAAAAATACTTAATTTTTTAAAAATTAAATTAAAATAATTATAATCTTTCAAAGGTGAAATCAATAATTTACTCTTTGTGTCACTTATACCATATTAGACCAATAAACAATCTTAGAGAACTACATGTCATAGAAGATATGCTTCAACAGATCAACCATGGGGTATTTTTATTCTTATTTTTAATCGAATAATTACATAAATATTAAAATAATGAACAATTCCACATTATTCAAAAATATGTTACGTACCCTTTTACTCTGAATAACTTTAAAGCCTTTTAAAGCTATATATTAACGAGATTAAATAGACATTCTAAATTGGAACTATAACTTAACTCCAATAATTGTCTAATAACACTATAAAATGTAGGAGGAACAAAAATTGTAGTGATTCAAATTGTGAAAAGTTAAAAGAAATCCAAATGAACATCTATATATGAACTATTACGTAATCCCAATAATAGTCTAATAACACCAATAAACACTTTAATTTTGTGTAGATTAAAGAACCTTTATATTTGAGTTTGATTGAGGAAAGCCTTGATAGAGGCCGCTGGCTACATAAATAAGTGATTTATTAGGCCATTTAAGACCTTTAATTTCATTAGGCCGTTAGGCCACCAACTAGTAATTTGCATATAAATTCTTTTTTCTGTTTCAATTAATAAACTCTTATTTTTTATATTTCACCAACCACGTATATCACTAAACCATGTATAAGTTCTTCACGGCGTGGCAGCACGTTCCCATAATTAATCACCAAATTAATAGAATCAACAACAAGCAAATCAATTAGCCATGTTATCAATTAGAGTTAGGTTTAGCGAAATGAATTAGTTTTTCACAATGTAATGAATCAAGATTTGAATCTCTATTAAAAAAAGTGCTCACATTTAATACCTGGACGTATTTAGTTTTAATATGGAGTCTCTACAAATTATGATTTGGACTAATATTGTTCTGGTACAAAATAGCATGTTTGGAAGTCTTGCATTAACGTGATTTTGTCTTCAAATCGTGTTTTCAATAAAAGTTTTAAATTATTATTTTTTGCAAGTTATAATTTGTCAAAAACTAATTTTTTCTAATTGCACTAGTCATTTCTTGTTTTACTTGTTTTTCCTCTTTTGTACAAAAAAAAAGGTATATTTTTAATTATAGTCCGATTTATAAATAGCTTCCTTTTTGAATAAAAGATCAAAGGAAGACATTAAAAACAAAAATTGGTGATTCTTTTCTACAGCTGCGTGGAAATAGTTAGGTAATATTTAAATCAGACTGTGCCTAACTTGATTAAAAGTTCAACCATGTTATTGGGTGTAAGGGATTCATAAAAAAAATGATATAATTAAATTTCAAGAGTTTTAAAACTGAACTTTAAATATGTAATAGTGACGAACATATTATGCACTTGCTTCTATCAAGGACGAACCCTTTGTGTTAGAAAAGACTATTGCATGATATTCAAAATTTAGTTATTTGAAGAAATGTAATTTATAATCTTGTAAAGGCATATTTAATTGGTTTGGTAAGCATTGTATCTTACACTTTAAAAAGTTCAGAGTTTGCTACCAAAATAAAATATTAAAAAATAAGTAAAATTTATGACACAAAAATGCTTCAGTAATACATTAATGAGTTGTATATAAGAACAATGTAAAAACTTGTCCCTAAAAGAACGCAAAATCAATTAATGCAATAAAAAATATCACACAATAATGCCAAAAAAATAAAACAAACTGCGTAATTTGTGGAAACCTTACTAGTTAAAAAAATAGGAAATCACATCTCTCTTTATTAAAGTAACCTATTTTCTTGACCAAAAAAAAAGTAAGCTATATTTTATTCTATTTAAAAGGAAGGTATTATATTCATAATTTTGTTTTTATCAAAATATGATACATTCTTTTAAAAGTTTTTAAATGAAAAATAAAGTTTTTGAATATAAAATCAATATTATATTTATTGTTTGTAAAACTGGAAAAGTTAGTTAATTTAATTAGTTGAATTAGACCTTGGCACCATCTAATTCTATAATATTAAATGGTTCAACCAATTTTCAACATCTATAACAGTTTGATTAAAATGGTTTCACCATAACTTAAAATTCTCTGGGAACAAAAAGTACTTGGCCATTTAAACTGAATTATTTATTGGTACAATATTACATTGTAATATATGTATTAACTTATACGTCTATTTCTTTTTATTTTACCTCAGTCTTTGGAAGAGTAATTGATTTAAAAGATTCTTATTTAAACAATAATAAATAAAAAAGTTCATTTATATGATTTTAAATATTATACTAAAATTATTCATATATTAGAAAATGATTATATTTTATAATTTTAGTACAAGATATCATTATAATCATGAATTGTTTCATATGAGCTCAACGATCAGACCACTTTGACAGTCAAAAAGTGGAAAAGTTACTGATTTAATTTTTAAAACAACATAGGTGTGTAAATTTGATATTTAAAAGATTAAATATTTTAATTTAATTTTTAAAAAAGTGTATTTACTGATCTTTTTTTGTTACAAAATCTCGTAATCTATCATTATTTCAAGTTTTTTTTGTTAGAAATCACGTTGATAAATAAATAAAATTAAAAATTTTTTAAAAATTAAATTGAAACACTTGATTTTTTTAAAATAGAATTGAGACATCTAAAAATAATATTAGTTGATTTAAGTAGTTCAACACTTATTCTTCTAAAACAAGTTATTGAGTACGAATTTTGTAAATAAAAAAATCAACGCCATTAGAGCTATCTCGAATTAAATTAATTAAAATTGAATACATTTTTCTATACTGGTAGTTCTAACTTAAAAATTGAGAGAATTATAATTTTTTAAATACCCTAAAAAAACTTCTACTTTTCATGTTCTGTTAAGCAAATTGCTTGGAAACATTTGAAAACTTAATTTAAGTTGCTTTTCTGTTTGATGAATTTGATCACAAGAGCTCAAACCTTAATCCTTAGCTTTCAAAACTCCAACCTCATGTTACTTCATCCACAAGGTGATTGAAGAATATAAGTTGTATTATTAATAAACTAGTGTTGTGAACTGTGTGATACACAGACTAATACAAATGCTACAATTTTTGTTTATCAAATAAATAAAAATAATTAAAAAATATATAAAAGAATACATGTATAAAAATAATAAGGCTTTCAAGTCATGTTAAAATGAATATAAGATGATTCATTTGATACAAATATCTTAAAGATTGAATGTGAATAACGTCAAATGAAAATAAGAATAAAAAATAAAGTATTACATGAGTTAATTTAGATAAATATATTAATTAATGATAAAAATGAGTTAAAATAAAAGTTACTAATCTAATAAGTCTACTAGGATTAAAATCATTGTCTTTTTTTGACTGTTTCTTCTATTACTGCAAATATACATTTAGATTAGCAAGAGTAGGTTTATTGAAATTTAAAACATAACTTACATACCCATAAAATTTTAAAACAACAAAAAGAAGATAATCAAGGGAAGAAATATACATTACATCCAAACTTTAAAATTTAATGTTTTAAATCCTAAATTATCATTCAATTAATCCGCACACATGTAATCTCGGTATTGCCTAAAGTTTCTCTTCACAGGGAGGGTTCTACCCTTTGCTCACATTAAGCCTAAAATGAATTATTCATTAATCTTATTAGATGAGAAAATCAAGAAAATTTTAATTTAAAAATAGTCAAATTATATTATTCAAACACAAATAATTACCTCAATGACATCTTTTTTTTTAAGCTTTGATCTTTCTTATGATATGCTTTCCTCAAGAAAACATAATGACAGAAACAGTAAAGTGAAACTGGAATTAAAAAACCAAAATAATGTAAAAATGAAATACAACAGACATGAATAAAAAATCAAAAGACCAAAAACAGAAACATAGATCAACCAGAAACACGGAAAACAATAATAGAAAACGAATATAGAAATGAAGTGTAATACCCGTTAATTTCAGAATATAATTCGCTTAAGAGTATTTTAGAATTTTACAACGTTACTTTAGTTATTTATTTTGGTCATATTTAATTTTCATATTTAATTGTTCTCTTTGAATATTATTTATGAAAATTGAGTTAAATGACTGGACTAAATATTTGCACAATGTGGGATATATTCTAAGAATGGTGAAATTCATGGAAAAGTGGTTTCAGAATGGTCAATTAGTCCATTTATTGTAAATTGACTGGATGGGTTTGGATGTTGGGTTATGGATACCCATGAGTTATTGAATAACCCATTAGAAATATTTAATATAAAGTTTCAATAGTACCCCCCTTATTTTCTTCTCACGATCGAAGCAGCTGAAGTGAATAGTGAATTCACTTTCTCTCGTTTCTTCACCCTCTTCTCAAATCCTTTCCTTGATCTTCAAAATTTCGATTATCTGTTCGGTTCAAAAGCTTTGTAAGGATTAAAGGTAAGCTTTAATCTCATTATTTTCCTTAAATTTCAGTTTATGTAGAAGATCAGAGGAGGTTTTGTTCTTGAAGATTTTAATGATAATTCATGAATCTTAGTAGTTTTAGAAGTTATATTTGAGTTATAATCGGTTAAAAGAGTTGAAATTCTGGTTTTGAAACAAGAAAGGAAAGGATGAATTTTTGAAAGATTTTTCTGCAAAAATTCGAGTTACTGTAGCGACCAGAGATTTCGGAAAAATTCTGAAAAATTTTCTTCGAGTACTGTAGCAGTACTGTAGTGTCGGCAGTCAACGGTACTGTAGCGAACCGGCACTGTAGCGAACCGTTACTGTAGCAAACCGTACTGTAGCAAACCGTCACTGTAGCAATCAGAAAATTTTGCGTAATTTCGTGATTTTGTTTCCTTTCTTATGTTTCCTTGTAATATATTTTACTAGGAAATTTTCCTACACAAATTCTAGTGTGGAACAAGGTAAACTTGGACAAACATCAAGGTGAGTGAATAACCTTACTAAGCTAATTTGATATTACTAGTCAAAGTACAATATAAGTCCCATTTACAATATTATTGGGATAATAAGCAATCGATTTTTCATATGGGAGTATAAGATGATCGGTAGAAATAAGAGTATGTAGAAATTATTTTATTTCATGGCAATTGTACTATGTGATAAATTCTCTCTATCTTATTAATGAGTAAAGATCTACGGGATCTAATACATGAGTTTGAAATGGTTAAAGTCTCATACTACTCAGTGTATATCTATGAAACCTATACCCGAGTTGAAGGGGTTAGAGTCCCATACTACTCGGCGTATATCTAAGAAATCTTATTCACAAGTTTGAAAGGGTTAGAGTCCCATACTACTCGGTGTATATCTATGAAATCTTATTCATGAGTTTGAAAGGGTTAGAGTCTCATACTACTCGATGTATAAGACAATTAATTATATGAGTAAATGTGGTATTTGTACTTTTGATATTTTATATAGTACAGTTATTTACTTACTGAGTTTTTAAATAAACTCACACTCCCTATGATTATTTTTTTCAGATACAGAAAACAAAGAAGAAGAGAATCCGTTTGAAGATTAGAAGCCCCTTGGGATTATTCTCTATTTCTGTCTGGTGGGATACCAGTACTTATTAATGTGGATACTAGAAACGCTCTGTACTTTCTATAGGTCTCCTAGGCTTGCGATGAGATAGAAATATCAGACTATGTATGTCTATATTTGCTTATCAGATGAATCTAATTCTGTAGTGTGGAATGAATGATTAAGGTTGAATGTAAAACCTTACAGAATATATGTAAATGACGTATGTGTGAGAATTTTATTTAATGAGTAGTATCTTTTCACATGTTCAATTTTTGAGATGTGACATGAAGAAAGTAGAAAAAAATGCAGGAATGAAAGAGAAACAGAAAATAAAAAATCACAATCGAATGAACAGTAATCGCGAATGTGAACAGTACATAAACTGTATAGATCAGAAAAAATAAATAAAAAGAAAATTAAACTATGATACCAAATAATGTGAGAGAAACATCACTTTAGAACTTTGATGATAAATCACCATTATTGTTCTTTATCCATGTAAGGGAAGAAAAAGCAAAATCGAAGAAAAAAAGAAGGGAAATTGTGTGAGAAAAAGAGATATGTAAATATGGATGAGATGTTCGAAAGAAATATATAAATATCTACATTGATTTTGAATTTTAAAATTTTAATTTTGAAAAACGAAAAAGCCTCCAAATTGGCCAATAGTGATTGTCACTTTTTAAAAACCTCTGCATGAAGATAGGAGATTGACCATTGATGATAGTGCAATAAAGAAGTCTAGCGTGATTGTATAAAAAAAAGAAAAGAAAAATAAGTGATAATTTATTATTATAGTTTGAACTAATGGATGTAATTTTAAATTTTATTACAATTATTTAAGAAGATAAATAAATAATATAAACACTTATAGGTTAGTTTTTATATATCAATTAATTATTTGATTATTTATATATAATAAATGCTAATTTACCAAATAACAACATATTATATTTCAATTGAAAAATTTATCTAATTTATCAATCATATAGTAATTATAGTAATTACATATCAATTATATAACAATTTATCCTAATCTTTTTAAATTCATTCAATGTGATTATATAGTAATTATATCAATTATAAATTAATTATACAACAATTATATAGTAATATACTCTAATTTTTTAAAATTCACTTAATATGATGTGATTAATTTATTAAATTAATTTATTTAAATTTATTTTATTATAACAATTTAATAACTATCGACAATTAATACTTTAAAATAGAATTATTTTAATTTATTATATAGATAATTCCAATAATACTTATGTTAGTTAAGGTGGAATTTATTTATTAATCTATAGCTAAAAAGAAGTCAAGGCCGAAATAGACTTTAAAAGGTGGGTCAAATAAGACAAGGAGTGCCAAAATCGCCACTTTCACGATAAACCCCGCCAATCACGCACCGTCCCGAAGGTAAACTTCACAGTTCACACTCACACCATCCCTCTCCATTCTCTACGCTTACCCTATGTCAATCTAATCTATATCTATATATATATATATATATACCACACACATATATACCTCAATATTCTCAACCTCGATTTTGCATTTTGCAGAATCCACACTCACAAGTTCGAGAAGCTCCGGGATTTTGCAACAATGGAGGACAATGAGGAAGTAGGTGAGGAGTATCTGTTCAAGATTGTTCTCATTGGCGACTCTGCAGTCGGCAAGTCCAATTTGCTCTCTCGCTTTGCTCGCAACGAGTTCGACACGAACTCCAAGGCCACGATTGGGGTTGAATTCCAGACGCAAGCCGTGGAAATTGACGGCAAGGAAGTGAAGGCTCAGATCTGGGACACGGCGGGCCAAGAGCGCTTCAGGGCCGTCACTTCTGCTTACTACAGAGGCGCTGTTGGAGCCCTCATTGTTTACGATATCAGTAGGAGGACTACCTTTGATAGCATCAAGAGGTGGCTCGACGAGCTTACTAGTGTGTTCTTCTTCCCTTCTCTGTTCTTAGTTTCGGTTTGGTTTTAGCTTTTTACCTTTTTTTCTTGGTTTAAATAAAACCGATGGAGGAAATGTGCTTTTTGTCACCGAAAGATACATGCTATTTCGTTTCTTAATTAAGTTTTTAGCTGCTACTCGGAAAGAAAACAGGGGCAAAAGTGGATACACCGTATGGAGTAAAATCTTTCAAAACTAAATCGTGCATTTCTAAGGTATTTCGAAGATAAAGGACCAAATAGTTAAGGCATGAATGTTTCAGGACCAAAAAAGTAAATGATTAAAAAAAGGGTACTTTGATATATTCAATGAATTCTTATAAAAATATCAAGGTTAATGCAAACGAATGAATATCGATGATCTAATTGTTCATACATTTGTCGTGAATAAGGTCAATAGCTGTTGATCAAATTGAAGTATATACTATTGATTGATTGAAGGATTTAAAATGATCGAGATAGTCATTCTCGATAGAAGAAAGCTATCTTGTAAACTAGACAAAGCTCGTGATCCTAGTTAATTGGGATTGTTGAGAACTAGTGTGAACATAAACTAGCATCTGTCATCATCATGCATTAAACGTTTTGCTAGATGTAGCTGGAGTTTAGTATGTAAATATTACACTCTGTTCTTAATTTCTATGTAAATGTTTTGGAAGGGAAAGCAAGCAGGCATGCCCTTTTCCTCTCCTTTTCTTTTCATGAAGTTATTGATTTGTGAATGTGGGCTTATTTTAGTCTTTCCCTTTTTTGGTCCCCTCGATTGGCCTGTTTTGCAGAGGAACACAGGTCAGAAATAAATAGGAAAAAAGGTTCACGTTAAATTAATGTCTCGGCAGTCCATGAAAGCATAGCTGGATTTTATAACTCTTGTTGAGACTTGCTTAGCTGAAGTAAAAAAAAAAAAAAAATCTTTATGGGGACCATGCTTGGATGTGAACTGGCGATAAAATATCTTATACACTTTTAAATTGGAGACTTACTCAAATTAGTTGATGTCTGGATGGATAATTAATGTGCTAGAGATACTACCGTTACCGTGGACCACCTATATGCATTTATGAACCGGTTTGATGGCATTTTTTTTAAAGGTTTCTAACATTTACTGTTGACTGAATTTTGAAGCAGAATGGATTGTTTACTGGGAGGTGCTTCTTTATGACTGGAATATGAATGGGATTTTGCCTATTTATAGCTCTAGTTATGAAACTCATTCAGATGAACTACCTTCTTGGATGATGTTTATTGGACAGGGCTAAATGCAATTTCTTAAGTGTTGCTATCAAGTTTCTTGCCTGGCCCTGAAGATTTGGTTTGAGTTGGAAATTTCTCAAATGATCAAATAATTTCTTTAAGTTTGCTAACTTCTCCAAAATGATTCAAAAGAGGTTATTATTTTAACTATTGCCTAATTGAGTCTTCCAAATAATTTGAAAGAAGTAAAAATGTGATTATCATAATAGTTTTTATAGTGTTATTGTTGTAATTAAGCTTCCTTTATTTTTTTAGATTATTCATTGTTTCTAAAAAGATCGGACTTGAAAATGGAATAAGATCTGGGTACAGTTGGTAGATTTGCGACCTAGGTAAAAGCATGAAAGGCTCAAAGGCAAAAAGAAATGCCTATACATTTCTCTAGATAAGAGAAAGCTGAGGATTTCTCCTTGAGAGCAATTTCTAGAGTCCTAGGGTTAGATGCAATTTCTTGAGTGTCTATTAGATTCTTTGATATACATGTAATATGTAGATATTATTTTCCAATTTTGTAACACATTATTGACTCTTTTCAAAAGAGCTCTTTAACATAAAAACTTTAATAACAAACACATGAAGAACTGCATGAATTTTTTTCCATGCTTATTTGGAAATAAGGCTACAAGGGAAACTGACTTCAGTATGTTAGGTAAGGCTGCTACAAAGACCTTGTGCTAGTATAAAGTTGCATGGATTTCACCACCTGCCAGAACTTTTTATGGTATCCTTGGAAGTCTTCTATCATGTTTATTCTTCTAGAGGACTCAAAAAGTTCTTTGTAACAAGATGAATTGTTTTTCATGATTGAATGCTGCTAGCATCATGTCTGGTGCCTGACCATTGAGAGATTCTTGGCTTCTGGGTAGACAAGAGGAGCCATGTGGACATGGCCCTAAGAAAAGCTATCTGATATATCCAAACGGCTGCTTTTTATTGGGTTAGTTCAGTCTACTTAGATAGGTAGACTAAGTATACCCAAGAATCTCTCTGCAGTTAAATGTCCTTCTATTTATATGATGATTATTTATGTTTATCAGACATTTCTTTTCTTTTGAGTGCGTGATTTCTTAAATTTCTTCTTTACTGAAATTTTTCTTTAATCTGCTGGAGTTAATGACGCACTTGTCAGAACCCTGCTTAGTTTTGGACATACGGATTTATAAGAAAATTAAAATCTAGCATTAATTCAATGCTTTGGCTGTTTTGTTTTCATATATCCTGGAGTTGAATAACAAAGGTTGTGTTGGTTAGATCCACCGGTAAAATTGGTCAGAATATTGAAGAGAAAAAGTTTGATTTATGACCTGCACGGTTTGCCTCACCATACTATCAGTGACGAAATATTATATCAGAAATTTGCATTTCTTATGATTGCTTCTTCTTTTCTTGAGGATTTTAATTCCTGGTTAAATGACAATGCAGTTCATTGTGATACTGCCGTAGCAAGAATGTTGGTGGGGAATAAGTGTGATTTGGAGAATATCAGAGAGGTGAGCGTTGAGGAGGGCAAAAGCCTTGCCGAAGCAGAAGGCTTGTTCTTCATGGAGACATCTGCACTTGATGCTACTAATGTTCAAACAGCTTTTGAGATCGTTATCCGGGAAATCTACAACAACATCAGCCGGAAAGTCTTGAATTCTGATTCTTATAAAGCTGAACTGTCTGTGAATCGAGTGAGCCTGGTCAATGGGGCAGGATCAAAGCAAGGTCGGCTGAATTTTTCTTGTTGTTCTTGATCAGCTTTGTGGTGCACCTGGTTTTGTCATTTCTCTCTGGATATTTTGAATGTAGTTCTCCTTTTCTTTTCCTTTCTAGTCTGAAATCTCATGCCTATAATTTCCTCCCCCACCTTTCTTCCTTTTTAGGCTCCAGTTTATCTTTCCAGACCCTCCAGTCCCTTCTGTGAAAAGAAAGGGGAAAAAGGAGGAGAGCTCAAATGTTAGATCGATTTTCAAAAATCAAGTGCTATATCATATTATTTATCATGAATCTTGAGATTATTTAATGGTTGGAAGATGAAGAGCTTCCTTATCCATTTAACTAGGTTTAAGCTGTTAATTCTTGACCAAATGCCTATCCCTCTGCCTAACTTTTACTAGTTACTACTACTGCAGTGTAGGGGTGTGCATAAGCCGTAGGCCTTTTTTCAACCTGGATAATATTTTCTAGAACTTAAAAGGATATCAAATATATCTTAAACAAATTTCATTTAATATAATTTACTCTAAGCTTCACTTAGTTGACGTTTATATGCATTTGAAATTTTTAAATAATTAATAATTAATGTTTAAATTATTAGACTCATTTGACTTTAATTTATAAAAATCAATAAATGCATGGATTACTGCCTCAATTATTAGCCATTTAAATTCCACTTGTCATGCATAGAGGATTTTGTGCCTTACAATGTAGCCTTTGCTTTTGATTTATGAAATTTTATATTTAAAATCCACTTTGTCATGCTTGGAAACATTTTTTTTTAAAGAATGTTATATTTTTATATTTAATTTATCATAAGAGTATGTTTGGTAGATAGTAATGTAATATGATAGAGAGTGAGAAAAAAAGAGATAGTGAAAAATTATTCAAATTACTCTTTTAAAAGTATTAAACTTTCTCTTCTATTATTAAAAAAAGTTATTTCATTTTTATTTTTATTCTCTTTTTTTTTGGGTACCAAAATCACCATAAATGTTTTTAAAAAACTTTGATTGTATCCAGTTTAGTTTTTTTTTTCTCTATATTTGTCAATTTTTTAAAACTAACACAACTTACCAAGTTCAGTGTGACTTCTTCAATATTACAATTTATACCCCAAAAAAAAAGAATAAAAAAAATTAAGTGATTCCTCAATTGATAGGACATGCCTATCCGTGACCCACAATACTTTTTACTTGAAATCAATCAATCAATTAAATGCATTAAAAGAAAAGGCCCTCTCCCTCAAAAGTATACATTAAAGTACGTATTGGTTAATTTTTTTTTTTCAAGAGGGACTCCCCAGAAATATTGTGAGGGGTAGAAGTTGACCTCTAAGAAGGTCGACTTCCCCTTATCATACCTCTAAAAGAAATATGAGCCAATGACGACAATTCTTCACGCTGTTTTTCTTTACTAATTAGCTTACTATTAGATGCATCGAAACTTCATGCTTCTAGACCCTTTTTTTTTTGGGTGAAATGGAAATATTAATTAAAGATTAAGAACGATATTGTTTGCCAAATAGGCCATGATGGGTATATGTTAGCTGAAGGAAAAACTAGAAACTGAATACAGACAATACCACTTGAGTTTGATATGTATGAAACAATAGAAAACAATTTAGCGTTTGAGTAGATTCATTAAGTAGATTGAGTAAACAAAAGGAGGAAAATCCAAAAAGGTTCTCAACAGAAGTTGTTTCTTCCTTCATTCTTTGCCCAAAAGTTTCACGCACTTGAAATCTTTGAGATTTTGTAGTGTTCAAAAATGGAGAAAAGGTGCCCGCAATTTATTATTAGAATGAAGAGCGTGAAATCCGTTTTGACCATAGTTTATGAGAGTATATACTTCTTGACAATCTACTTCAATTTCTAGTTTTATGATATTGATAGATTTTGCAATTTCTAATCCTACGCATAGGGACCATGCTTCAACCGGCTCAGTCCTATCTTTTCCTATGAATATGGAGAAGCCTATTATCCATTCTCCTTGATCTGATCGTATAATTCCTCCTATAGCCAGTAGGTTTCTTTTTGTTGATCTATCCACATTAAGTTTGCTCCAACCTGATGCAGGTTTTAACCACACCAAGTTTATGTTTTGAGGTCCATTTCCTGAAGGGTGGTTGGTTAAGATGTTCGGGGTTGGGTGAGATGACCAAAATTCAACAACTTTGAATATTGCCAAATTTTTGACGGCTTGGTTAGAGGAGATTTTGCTGTCAGATCTTCTTGTTTTTAGTAAGCCAAAGGGTTCTAATAGTATAGGTGAAGATGATATGTTAGGGTATGTGAAGGTTTTTTTTTAATGGTGTTTTTGTTGTTTGTTTCCAGCCATTCTTTGTATGATTTATGAAGGTAGTCTTGGGGTGGGTTTAGTGATTCCCAATTGTCCATATTGTTTTCACATGACTTCATTCTCTCAGAGCATGAAGATAGGTTTCTGGTTCCATAAGACAAAGGGCATAAATTGTGGTTTCTACATAATGCCATGTGGAGGATTTTGTTTGTTGGTAGGCTTTTTGTGTAGGCTTGCCAAAGAAAGAATTGTTCTCGCGAGTGAAAAGGAGTTTTCCATATCCAGGAGATGTTTTCCTAATGTCCTCTACATAATGTTGATTGAGTGTGATTTGTTTTGTCCAATAAAGAGATATAAGCTGACTTTCAGGTAAAAGTCATATTTCTTGTTAAGCTCCAAATGGTTTTATCTTGTGTCAGATTTAAATTTTTTGCTATTGGTTAAGCTCCAATTTCCAGAGTGATTTCCTTGGGTATTTGGAAGGGGAGTTCCTCTATGCACCAGTAGAAACGATTTAAGTTTTTTTTTTTTTTTAATGATGGTGTTTACTATCCTGTTTTCTTCATTTCAAGGGAGGGAAACTACTAGTTTTTGCCTGAGAGTTCCACTTACCCATTTGTCATTCCATAGGTTAGTGTTCTTTACGTCTCCAATGATACATTTTGTGCAAGAGTTAAACAGGGGGAGTTTTAGTTGAATTCATTTACAAGTGTATGATTGAGCAGTTCTCCTTCTGTGGAGGTTTTCCTCGTATTTGTTTGTTATTACTTTTGCCCAGATCTTCTCAGGAGAGTAGTTGAGTTTCTAGATTTGGTACAAAATGTTTGTTTTGTTCTGATGTTCAACTTTCCTAATTCCTAAGCCACCAAATGATTTTGGTTTAGTGATTTTCTCTCATATGATTGTGTGTAATTTCCTAGTGTTTGGAGTGTGGCCCTAGAAGAAGTCTCTAGTGTAAGTGTCAATTTTAGTGAGTATACTTTTGGGGAGAAGAAAAACTTTCATGACATGGCTTGAGAGGTTAGAGATGGTGGATATTATAAGATGAGTTCTTCCTATTTTTGATAGGAGGTTTAATTTCCATCCTTGAAATTTTTTATTTAGTTTGTCTATGATGAAAGACAAATCAGATTCCTTGTTAACACCGTCAAAACATGTATTATTTTATTTGGTATGGTTTTTTAAGGAAAAGAAAGGAAATATGTAGAGTAATTTTACTAAATTATCTCTGTTTTAAAGTTATGATTTGGAAAAAAGAAAAAGGAAATGTAAAGCATGAACCAAGAACTATTGGCCTTCCACATCGCCTTTGACACCTTCATTGCCATTGACTATTACTTCAACTAGTGGACGCCTTCTTCGATCGGTAGTGTGACCGTGGCTTCGACGGTGAACCCTGCGGTGCAACAGCGGCTTCAATGGAAGGAATTATGGTTGGGTGTCAGAGATAGTGACAGAGAGCTAGCGTAAAAGGACAAATTTCTTTACAATTGCTAAATTAGCATTTTAGTGTTGGAATTGTTGTTCGTTGCTAATTTTCGTTGCTAAATTGCAATTTTCTAATAGTGTTACATGAATATTGGGTGATGTTTAAGAGACTCTGTGCTAGCTAACCCCAACATGGCATCACAAAACAATTCACTCATTGATGCAACTAATGGAGGAGCTTTGGTTAACAAAACTTAGGCTAGAGAAATTATTTCCACTATGACAGTGAAATCGATGGTGAGAAGGACCACCATCATTCTGGATCAGGAGATTTTAAGGGATTTGATTAGGAGTCGTTTTGATGCGAACAATGAAAATTTGGAGAAAACATTTGACTGTGACACAGCCAAGGAAAGCCTTGTCACTTTCTTCGAGGAGCTCCAACCCAATAAGTTCAATGCATCTGATCTCAGTTTCAAGCACCGCATTATCACCACATCATAAGAACCATCGTTCTGCCAAGAATCAAGTCACTGAAAGTGTTGAACCATAAGGAGACCTTCCTCATCTAGTGTCTCATCAACCGCATTCTAGTCAACTTGAACCACTGGATTCTATGCAATATGATTGAGACTGGAAATAGTGTAGATCCCAATGCTAGCCTACTATATGGGATGCTTTTCACAAAAATATTCAAGGCTAATGAGGTCTCACTCGAAGGATGTGTGTTTGAGGGGGTTGAATCAACATACAATGCTCACACCTTCAAGTTGATGTAGTACCAGTTCGTTGGTAGGAAGTGGATGATGCCCATGAAAACTGGGAAGAAGGCCATATCTAGTGCAACAAAGGCCCCCTGCACTTGCTAGCCCATCTATTGCTGCTCCACTTGTTGCTAATACTGCCTCTTTGCCTACCACTGCTATATCTAAAATTATGAATGCTCTTTAGGATATTCAAACCCAACTGAAGGCCATCACATATCACATTGATAAGATTGAAGATCACATGCTCACCAGTGATAAACTCAAACCGGTGGGAAAGGACTTTGATGAATTGAAGAAGGATCCTCGACATGCTGGCAACACTTTGTATGATCAGAATGAGAAGATGCGTAATACTGTGAATGCCACAAGGGCTAAACTAAAGCAGGAATTTCATGATGAACTCGCAAAGATCCGAAGACATTTGGGGTCATTAAGTTGTTATGCAGTGGTAGCCAACCGATGGTGTCTTTATTTTATTTTATTTTTTTATTGTGTTTATGTTTCTTTTCTTTGAATAATATTTTAATTTCTGGCTGATTGTATAAATTTGCTATGCTCCTAATAACTTGACTCATACTCTGTGCTTAAGATGTTTTGTTGTTGCTCTCTATTCTTTATGGTTTTATTTCTTTATCCTTTTGTTGTTGACAAAAAATGGAAGAAAGTGTGTGATTTTGAATGCTTTTTGCTCTAATATTTCTGTTATGCTTTCACTCTAATGCTCCAATTGTGTTTATCAAGGTATTTCTTGATTTGATCTAAGTTTTTTGAGTTCTGCTCCAATATATATGTTCTAGTCAACTGATAGTGGTGATAGTAGTTTTAGTCTACTGGAAATGTGTTACAAGAAAGTATATGGTATTTAACTATTAGTCAACTGTCTCTAGAAATAGCTAATTGATTATTATCTTTTCAATACAACATCATGTTTTTGAAAACCTTTTTGAAAATGATTCTCATATTCAGGGGAAGTTACTGTTTTTAAACGATTAATACTTTCAAAATCTTTTAAAGTTTTATCATCATCAAAAGGGGAAAATTGTTGGTCTAAGAGTTGATAATTGATTTTGATAATAACAAAAGAACAATATTTTTAGAGCATTAAATATTTTAAGTATTTATTATCTTATCTTTTATGAAAATTCCTATGATTATGAAATCACTGATTTTTGACCGAAAGCATATTGATCACATGTCTTCAAAAGTTTAAAGGAAAATTTCCTAAATTGAGATAATCAAATCCAATCTTGTATTTAATGGAAACTTTATATCTTGATAACATATCATATTATTCCAGGATTTGTGCCTCACGTCTCTATGGCAAGTATTTGAATTAAACAAGTTCAATATTTTGCAAAGATTCAATCAACTAAAGTGATTATCATGATTGACATGTTTTATGAACATAAGCAAATTGAAGCAAAGTTGAAGAAAGCAATTAAATCAGTCAAAGCTCTCTACATGGAAGAGTTTCAAACACCAAGATCAAAGAGGATATAATCTGAAGCAGCGTTTACAATTTTGGAACTCAAGCAATCAAGATTTTTAAAAGTGACAAACACAACCCAAGGAGTATTGCACTCCATGATCAACATATCTTGCAAATATGAAAGGAACTAGAATCAATCAACTTTATCTTGAAGATACTAATGAACAACTAATTGCAAGTAATAGGTAGTTATAAACTTGTTGAAGTTGAAGCTACAAGTATCAAGAGAAACGTTTTACATTTTGTACCAATGGTTATCTTTTTGATCTGAGACAAATATACCTTGAGCTTAGTGTCTTAAAATATCTAACTTTTGAAAACTACAACATCTGGTGAGTTATAAGTGTAACCCCCTATGTGCGTGTTTGGGAGCGCGTTAAGTCTGCCATTCCCACGTTTACTGTAGCTCCAACCATGGTTCGCCATAATCCAGGATGTTTGGAAGAATTTACATGTCAACCACGTTGAAGGTGAACTGAGTTTGGGAACTGTGAAACCTCGGTTGATTTGCAGCCAAAATTTGTTGCTTTCTCGGTGAATGTAACGTGGGTAGAGTAGATTAATTTTCCAGTATGGTATTCTGCCCCTCACTATATATTATGCTGACTCTGTGTGTGTCTCTCCCCTGTTTAAGAATGTAAAAACAGGGGAGGTGGAAGTGAGATGGCAGGAGGCGAGAATTCGTGAGAGCTAGAACTAAAGAGAGAGAGATTGGGAAGATGGAAGATAGAAGGGCGTGAGGCATGTTTTCTCTGAAGCTGTGAAGGCTCCATTTTCTCCTCTTAAAAACCCACAGATTGCTCTGTTTTTAGTGCAGAAAACAGAGCAACTTTTCTGGTTTGCATGGAAGGGACCAAAGTGAATAAAATCAAAAGTTTGTAGGAGTAGCTATAATTTTGGAAAAAAATATATTTGTGACATATGGACCTAGATGAAACTAAATGTGGTCTTAGAACATGAAGAAGATAAAGGAAAAATTATTACCAAAAACTTAAGTGAATTAAATCAAAAATTTGTAGGAGTAGCTATAATTTTAGAACAAAATATATTTGTGACCTATGGACCTAGATGAAATTAAATGTGGTCTTAGAACATGAAAAAGATAAAGGAAAAATTATTACCAAGGATCTAAGAATAAATTAAAAGTTTGTAGGAGTAGCTATAATTTTAGAACAAAATATATTTGTGACTTATGGACCTAGATGAAACTAAATGTGGTTTTTTACCAAGGACCTAAGTGAATAAAATCAAAAGTTTGTAGGAGTAGCTATAATTTTAGAACAAAATATATTTATGACCTATGGACCTAGATGAAACTAAATGTGGTCTTAGAACATAAAAAAGATAAAGGAAAAATTATTACCAAGGACCTAGATGAATAATATGAGAAGTTGGAGGGAGAGAGTAAAATTTCTGAAAATGTCCAAATTTAATATAAATGAAATTTTAATTAGGATTTGATGGAATTTACCAAATTTTGAAGGTGACATAATTTCTTTTATTATGAGAATAAACCTAATTTATACCATTAAACCTAATTATATCATAATTTATATAATTACTTTAAAAACTAATTAAATAATTAATTTAATTATATCATTATACAATTAAGAATACAATTCTTGAGAAGGAATCTTTAAATTTTGATTGACATGAAATGAATTTAATAGAGAAGAAAAAAATTGTATTGAAATTTACTTAGAGGTAAATTAATTTAATAGAGAAAAAATGTTTTAAAATTTAATTAGAGATCTTTAATTTATTGTGAGAAATTATTGATTAATTAATTTTTTAATTAGTAATTACAAAATAAAAAAATAAATTTATTAATTAAAAATGAGTCATTAGTGATTAATTTATAATATTAGACAAATAAACAAAAAAATTAAGTTTTCTTTAAATAAATGACTAAATAATAATGATACATCAAAAAATTAAATAAAAAATTCATGTTATTTCTGGTAATTATACATCCTGAAACTACGTTTATAATTCAATATCCAAACATCATATTCTACTCCAAACTAAGTTTTACTGTCTCAAATCACGTTTGCCTAAATGTCTCCCAAACATAAATCACGTTCATCCAAATCTAATTTTTTCTAACCACGTTCAATCAAACCTAATTTACCCTACCCACGTTTAATCTACCGGATTCCCAAACACACCCACAGGAAAAACCTTTCTTCTCTATCTATCTTGGTTGTGGATGAGCTATATCAAAACCTGTAATTTTCGGTGAGCTAAGAAACCCTTGTCCAATTGCGAGTGAGCTTGGGAAAACCCTTTATTTTAAGGTGATCTAAAAAAATCTTGTGTGAGAGTTGATGAGCTGTGTAAAACCATTTGTTGTAATCCTTTATATATTTTATAATCAAATAAAATCTCTTGCTTTGTTAGGAGACTGTCAGTAGGCAAATGATAGCTGAACTAAGATATATCGCTCACGTGATTTTCTCTATCTCAATCTTTTAAATTCTGCACATACACATGTTGTGTTTTTAGTTGTCTACATCCGGTTTTAGTTAACTAAATCTGCAAATTGAACTTAACTTCGTAAGTTGGATAAACTTTGAATAAACACCCATTTAGCCCCTCTAGTGTATTCCACGTCAAATTTGTTGTGGCTGTGTCAAAGATAGGGGACATCTCAAAGGCTAACTTTCCCGTCAATTATAAAAGCTGAACCTACTAAATCTTCTATTGTGTAGTTTATACTTTAAAGATGAAATTTTTACGAAGGGTACTCTGCAGAAGCTAACAGCTTTATTAAACAAATATTAAGGAAGAGTACATATTTTTGGAGGAATATATAAAAGTTGAAATAAATTGCCTTTGACCTTGTTTCAACCCAACTCCCCCTTTCCCAGACAAATTGAACTTGAGGATCTACAATAATTGAATTAAGTAAATGAGTAATTATATGTGACCCCAAAAAAAAAAATTCTTTTACCCTGATGAAACATCTTATATGTACTGTCTAAGAAATAATGAAATTCCAGTAACTCAAGCAAGCATTTGCAAATAGCACATCAGTTCCCAAGAGAGTAAAGGGGCCCTTATGGCTTCCTCAAGGCAGATGCTGCCCCCATTACGATGGCAAGGACAATGCCAAGACCAGCCCCAACCGATGCACCCACAGCGGCGGAACTCAACGAATTTGCCTTTGCTCGAGCATCCCTATTTGCGTTCATCGCCAGTGCATGTTCTCGCACCATCTCCATCGTTAATAGTTCCTGTAATAAAAGGATTACCAAATAAAACTACCATACCCAATATCTTCTAAAACTTCTATCACGTATTCTCTTTTCTCTCTAATTAAAATTCTTCTTCCATCAAATAAATAAATAAATCAAATCATTTCATAAGAAATTTGATTCTTGGCTTTCTAAGTTGCATATCACTCTCATTGTTTTACTAAAGACACTTAATGGAAGCCAAATAAAGCTTTTCTAATCAATGCAATTTTAAACAGTTGAATTCAAAACAAAAATCTAAAATTGTTTTACAAAAAAGCTGATTTTAAATAATAATGATTAATTTCATAGATACTTGCAGTATGAGTATTTTAATACTTGAAAGGGAATTTAGTACTTTTATGCATTTCTCTAGAAACCTTGAAAATATGCACATAAATGTACAGACCTAAACTATTGCTCTTTCATAGCCATAGCCGTAACTAGAAACAGGAGGAAAATCAGAGCCTTCCCTATGTTTCATGGCTGAAGAGGCTCCAGAGATGAAAGCAGAAAAGTTTTTTCAGATTTATTAATTGGTCGATAGAATTTATGACTTCAATTATATTTCAGTGTTTCCCCCTCTTTTATACAGCTGTAGACTTGTAGCTCTGCAACTACAGCATATACACCCCTTTCAGTGGATATAGGCAGTTTTCTATACATATCTAATGGAAATCGAACTAGTCCTAGACCATTTATAATTTCAATATTAATATGGTAGTGGGATATGGAAGACCCACACCCAGATATTAGCTGAGGTTTGACAGTCCAAGGTCCCCCATAATACATCAAAATCCCATATTTTTAACTTGGGACTCAACTCCCAAACATTGCAATTCATACGCCTCTTACATGCTTCCAAAATTTGCTAGTAACATACCATTTTGCTTTGATTACTTCTAAAGAGATACCATTGAAGTTTAATAGGCATAAAATTTACACCCTTTTTTTTTAACAGATGCTATTCTATGATCATAAAAAATACAACATGAAAAATCATAGGTTATAAAGTTAACATCATAAGTTTGATCAAGTAATATTCACATGTCAAAATAGGAATCAACTCAGAACAAAAGAAGAGATATGATATCTGATATCATAGGATTTTCTCACCTGAAATGAAGCCTCCTCATGACTGCGAAGAACACTGTGGATACGCTGACAAAGAGAGTTGACACCTTCTACCGGAAGAATGATCTCCTTTTTCTGGAAAGGCCTCGTAACAAAATTAATAGGTGCAAATATAAGCTTTTGAACACCAATCCTTCTATTAAATTCTTCATTGGTCACATTCTGTGACAAAGAAGCCTCAGAAACACTGGCCATAACATATGGAGAAGAATTTACAACTCCAGTTATGCTTGGAGATGCTTGGTATGCTTTTAAAACTGCATCAATTGCTGCCTTTTGTTGGTGTGCACTGACAGAGAATTTGTTTGTTATTGCAAGAACCCAAGGAATTCCAAGAGATTTAGCCTCCTCCAAAAAAAGAGAGAGAACTGGCTTTTGTTGAGACACATTTGAATTACTATGACGAGGTATGCTATGGGACAGATTATGAACAAGAACAATCAAATCTGTCTTCCGGCCTAGATCACGGATTCCCAGCCACAGTTCATCTCTGAAGTGAGAAGTTTCCTTATTCAGCTCCTGCAAAACAATCATTAAACAAGTGACTGAATTTTGCTACATATATCCAAAATATACAAAGAAATCAATGGGGAAGATGAAAGAAAAGCTTATCCACATGCAGAGTTTGTTGCAGCCCAACTCTATTGATTAGGAAGTCGTATATTAGAAAGAAAGGGAAAGTCCATGGGGGGAGGACAAGTGTTTAGAGAAAACCTATCAACTTTTTGAAAGACTAGTCTTACAAATTAAGTGGGAGAAGGACTAGGAGTTTTGGAGTTTATTATTGTCGAAGAGTCCTATAGTTATACCTTAGGATTTTATATTGTAGTATATCTCTTTTTTCTAAGTATAATCAACAAAAGAAAGGAAGGGAAAGGCAATTATGCATAACCTTCTCTAGCCTCTAAGCCATACCACTAGGAAAGGGAACTGGGGTTTTTAAATCCTAAATGAAATACAGAGATTAAGGGGGCCCCGCGCCCCCCGCGGGGAGGGGGGGGGTGGGTGGTGTTGGCGGGGAGGCAGACCTGCATATTTACTCCGGGAGATTCACAATAGCACAAGCCATCTGCAATGCCTTCTTGCACATCAACCTCTGAAATGAGATCCTCATTGATGGTAGTATTTAATTTACCTTTACTCAAGATTGCCTTTAAAAGAGTAGTTTTACCAGAACCCTGCACCCAGGTGATGTAAATCATGAGATGAATAGTGAAATGAAAAATGTCTATGATCCTAGAAAAGGATTTATATATACCTCCAGGCCAACTAATCGTACCCTACGAGTTCTGACATGAACTTCTTTAGAGACAGTGGTAAAATCACTGGTGCAGAATATAAAAAAGTTACTTAAACTTTCAGGACGGATTAAATGCTCTTTATCAATAGGCCTTGAATTATGTTCTCCAACAAGACTAGCAGTCTCTAAATTTACAGAAGGAAAAACAGGCAATGAGTCCACCACAGTCTGATGCTTTGGCGGCCTTCTTAGTGGAGCACCAACCAATACTCTCATCTTCTGCAAGTCAGGTTGGTTCCCATGATTTGAAGAATACTTTGGAGCAAAAGGAAAGGATTCAACTGTAGTCGAACACCTATTGAAGAGAAAAAAATACTCATCACATACTTCTAGATCCACATAACTTATTTTCTGTCAAAATATATGTAATGAGCAACAGTCACTCAAAAGGAGGCAGCATTTTATATGCCTCAACTACTGCTCCTGACCAGTTATATGAAGAATGTATAGATAAACTGACAGAACCACTGCTTCTATGAACACAAATTAATCATCTAGCTCAAATTCTTACATAACTGCAATTAAGACATCAAATTTTCAATTCCATGTATGAAAACTTTCAGAGCATAGTGGCTCTCAGAAAAGATTATTATTATTTGATAAAACAGAAAAGATTAAAAATCTTAATCACCAAAGCAATTTATACAAGAAAATACTGGTAATTTTTTAATTGGAAAAATCCACAAAATAAACTTAAAATGACTTCATGCATAGAATCAAATATACTAGAGAATCAGGTTAATCATAATAGATGGTGTAACAAGACATCCTTGTTACTTATTAATATGATATTGGACCAGGATTTCAATAAAATATTTACATGCATATCAAAACAATACATTACACTAGTTCTTCTATCAAACATTTATTTCAATCTAACAAAGACGCCCAAGTGCTCTGAAGATTTAATCAAGATGTGACTGGCAAGTTCAACATCTTGTTCTGTTTCCTTTTTGTTCTCTCTATTGGAGGTGAATCCAAACCATTTCTGGAGGAAAAGACATTGAATTTCCCTCTTAGTATTGCAGCTGATTGAAAAAATTGATGGCATTCTGATAGGCCTCCTATTATTAAGACATATAAAAGAAAGGCAAAAGGGGACAAAGGGCAGCAAAGGGTTGACCTGGCTGCTACTTAACAGAATGGAGAGAGAGAAGAATAATATGAATAAAGGGGGGACATGCGGAGTTCCCTAGTGAATAAGTTAGTTAGGAGAAAATAAATGGTAGGAGGGAAGAGAAGGGAGGGGGCAAGACAGAAGTAGTGACTTCACAGTGGCCTTGGCAAGTTGCTAAGTAGGGCTCTCTTGGGAGAGATTTTGGTCATCATCTATCAGGTACTTATCAATTGGTATCAGAGAAGGTGACAAGGATTTGTGATCTATGGTTGTCACGCGAACGGATTCTAAGATGGAAGAGATGGAGAAGGAAGTAGGCAAGGTGAAACAGGATCTGAGCAAGCTCAAGGGTGATGTAGATGTTATTAAAGACTATATGGAGGATTACAAGGATGGATGATGAGGACGCAGGATAAGTTGGATGCGTTAACAGCTTGGAGTAAAGGAAAGAGCCCAATGGTACCGGAGTTGCTACAGGGGACGGTGTCGGAAGAAGCACTGGAGGGTTGTCGGAGAATTTGGGAACAGAGGGAGTCCCAATTTTTTAAAATATAATTTTCAAGGAGAACACTTTCTAAGCTAAGAGCTAGTTATTGTACTCTAGCTTTTCTTACAGATCTGTTGTTTTGGTGAAATACAAGAACTAGTTATTGTTTCTTATTATCTACTGTTTACTATCTAAACTAGAATATTGCAGACACATGATCAAGTATCAAATACTGACTCCTTTGTCCACTCAGACCACCCCTCCCTCCATCCTCAACATCACAATGGAAATTCTGAGCAGGAAAAATTTCAAAAAAAGCATAAGTCAATAAATAAAGGTGTTTATATGTAGTTTATTACAGGGAAATGACAATACCAGTTACCATTCACTTGAGCATGGACAAGTGTACACAGATGCAATCCAAAACCAGTAATGTCAACTTTCAGAGGTTCTCCATTTTTTGAACCAGGCGCACCATTCCATCCCAAAGGAACAATTGATGTTGCAGTATGAATAACTGGAGACTCTACTATATGGCCAAGTTCCACAGTCCCTGCAACGGCAAGGCCAAGCCATTGCTGTAGATGAGGGAACTGCTGCCATTGCTCAATCCCTAAGAAAGATGATGCATTATCACTCATGCACAAGTCATAGATTCTGCAACCAAAATGGGGGAAAATAGCAGAATGAACAATAATTATCAATTCTAAAATTTATAAATTAATGCCTCAGAAAAGCATTAGTAGAACCTACAAAGAAAAACGCCTAGAAATTCAAGCTTTATGCACGTTCTTGGAAATGTATCCAACAGCTAAAGACCAATTAGGTTGGACATATTTAGGTCTTGGGAAACTGTAAGGGGATGGCTTATGGTCATATAAGTTGAAGGCTCCTAGCATATCTTTTGATAACCACTATGACAATTTGAGCAAAATACAACAGGCTCAAATTTAGTCAACCAAGTCAGACCAACCAAATGTTCCAGAAACTTAAGTCCAAACACCTTTGGCACAGATGGGGAGCCAGACTATCAATCACGTCTCTGTGCCAATCTGCTTCAAGTCAATCAGGATTTGTCACCACCGTTGGAAGGGATATGTGAACAATGTAAATAGGCAAGAAATAATTTGTCAAAAAAAGGGACAAAACTTAACAGGCTTATTTCTTGGATAAAACAGTCATAGGTTCAAAGGTTAAAACCCCCATCTTCCATCTTGTTCCATGGGTTAGCAGTGGAGATGTGTCACAAAACATTTAAGAAACCTTTCTACAATGTGTATGGGGCTATATACTCCGAAGTTAAAGATTAGCTATTTAATTTGTAAAAGAAAAAATTTCGTTAAAAAATTCAGAACAAAGACTTATCTAAGGGACAGGAGGCTGTGTGCTTGCTGGAATTTCTGGCAAGCATCAGGATTAGAGAATTTTTTATGGCCAGATTTAAGTTCTATGGGCAAAATACAACCTAAGGTTAATCAATCTGTAAAAAGATAGTATTAAAATGTATCTAGTGAGATTAAAATAGTTAGAACGAATAGTTCAAGGGATATTATATGAAACACAAAACAGTTACTCAGAATAACAGTATGGTCAATAGCGTTTATGAACATGATAGCAGAAAAAACAAAAATAAGTTAAAGGAAAAATATAATTGAAAATGAGATGCTAGGAATTACATATTCATCTTGTTTCTCTTTAGCAATGCCACTAAGAGTTCTATGTGCCATTTGATAAGTCTTAGGAGACTGGGAAACATGTTGCATATACAAGTGCAGAATTGTCAGTGGCCTGCTTGTGATGTATAATACATGAAAAGTGACATGCAATGATTCATTTTCAAATTGTTAATGAAGCCCAAAGGGTAAAAGAAAAAATATTATTACATTTAGCACATTCCACCAACTGGATAATATTGACTAATTCTTTTCATCCATAAATGGAAGTATTAGAGGGGGCAAGCATTGAGAATTTGAGATGCAGGGAAACAAATTAAGCCGCAAATAATTCTTACAACAAAGAATCAGAGACAACTTTTAACATTTCTTGATGGAAAATAAGCAGTAATTATATTCTATATAACATAATTTACATAATATGTACAACAACTACCTTTGAAATCGAGACCGATATGACTTCATTGAATGTGATTGGAGCCTTTCCCTCAATTCCGCAATAACAGATCCGACCTGAAAATGTCTTTGCCAGAAGAAAGCAAACAAAATGAGAGAACTTACACTCCTTTATTCATGAGTACGAAGTTGGAAACCTAGAACAATTTTTGAAGTTACTGGCCAAAAGACAGGACAAGTGACTTATACAGAAGATGGATAAGTAAGGAAGCTCATACCGATGTCAACTTTGAGTACTCTGCACTTGATAGTGTCTCTACTGAGGAATTTCCCAATAAATAGAGCTGTTTTACATGAAACAGGTTCAGAAGGATTCACTACTCCCTATAAAAGAAATAACAACATGGCTAGCATATAAAAATAAACTGAAATTGTACATTTATTGCCGGAAAACAGGAAATACTTCAGGTCCATTCAACTCCTTCAGCATTGATGCTATTTATAAACATGATATGTATTAGCAAATGGATAGAAGCTAAGCCTGGTAGGTAAAGAGCCCAACAACTAACCACTAATCTTATTACAAGTCATTTTTTGGGGGCACAAAGAGAATCACTAAACCTGCAGGAATACGACCAAGGTGTCATTATTTGACATGGAGATTGTAATCCTTTCCTTGGAAATAAGTATGAGGCCACAGTACAGCATTTTTGCTCCCCTTGTTCAAGTTACTTTTTCTTGAATTTTATGCAAACAGCGACTCTTAAGTTGTCATTGCTGAAAATATTACAATATTTTGCAGTTGTGTTAATGTCATCATCTGTTTTGTAGGAGCTACAGTTACAATGCAACAGCAGTTGGTCTAGTAGCTCATTCAGGTTGTTGTCAAATATGGCAGCAGACACAATGAGAGGTAGAGAGGGAAGAAAGGTAAGAGGGTGAAGAATTACCACCTTGACCGTCACCTATACTTATAGCAGGAGACTAGGTGTAACATAATAATTCTATAAATAATCCCCAAGAATCACTCCCTAAAACAATCCATTGAATCTAGCCTATCAATCATGTAAATTATTTTCCCATTCAATATCCCCAATTAACAGGAAAATATTCTAATAATTATTTCTTGATTTGTGGACATTAGTCATGCCAAGACTACCTACAATTGTTATTGTGATTTATGGAAATAGTACTATGGCTTCAAAAATGAGTCATAACTTATATCCCAGTTGGGTGGTTTGGCTGTTTCGCTATAAAGCAATGCTAAGCAGATTGCTCTAAATAAATTTAAGAGTCATAGTGTATATAATAGACCAAGATGCACATAGCTGTTAGTAATCTGCAGTAGTGGGAGTGGGATGTGTACAGTTGTTATTTTATCATGCATTTGATTGTTTGATTTTCCTAGTGCTAATATGTATTTTATTTAAATTATTAGAGATTTAGAGTAGTTATAGGATGGTTGTCAGCCATATCCTTAGTTTAAGGGGAGTTATGCCTCACGTTGTATTTTAAAACTCGTTATTTTCAGAATGAAGGTATCAGATCAATTTTATTGTCAAGAAACCTTGTGTGTGAGCGCTAGAGATTTTGGTTCTTTCTATAATCTGAACCATCAAAATAGGTAGGAAAAAGAAATCAAATTCCTCTCTCTTTCCCTCTGATTCTACTGTATCTAGACCCACAACAAGATCATATAGAAGGCACTATAACAATAGCCTTTTTAGAATTTAGAAGATCAAGGCACCCTAACATGAAGGCTTTTCTTTGAACAATGAAGCTTAATAAAATTAACATGAATGATCTCCTCCAAGCTTGCAGGCCCAACAAGGCTATGTTGCCAGATGGTTGTGTGTGGCATTTTAGAAGTTCAAAGACAAACAACCACCCACTCTTTCAGTTTGAAGTGGCATCTCAGATTTGGAATAGACCATTTAGCATCTTCACCGAACATTGGGTTGCTCCAGCTAATCTATAGCATCTTTTAACTACTAAGTTCAAAAGCTTTGGAAGCAAAAAGGAGCATAAAGTGCTTTGGCAGTTTGTTGTTTTAGCAAGACTCCAGTGTCTGGTAGAACAGAATGAAATCACTTTTACTCAGAAGTTTCTTTTAAACACATATTCTTTGGGAAAGAAATATCCTTTTGACCTTCCCTTGTTTTTGTGTCAATTTTGTCCTACATGTTAATAAAAATTCTCAATATCTTCCTAATTGCTAGCATCATACAAATTATTAATACAATTAGATAACTTGTTGAACATGTACCTATTAGAAGATGCAAAAGTAGATATTTGACCTAATAAACCCAAAATGATGTCATTTTGTATTATTAATCCTAACTTTCCTCTTGTTCCCCAAAGGTTATCAATTGAGATATTAGACCAGATATCCACGTTGGCAAAGTATGTCCATGTCTGCATCCTCTAATAGCTAAATGTTCAATAGGTCAGCTAATTTCATTAACAGTTTGGATGGCATCAGCAATCAGGAAGACATTGAGAAATTTTATAAACAAGTAGGATAAAACTAGCTATAAAAAAAAAAAAACCATGTGGGACAAAATTAAAAACTGATCCTAAACTTAAGAGACAAAAAAGATACTTTTGCCTATATATTATTAATGAGAAGAGGAAATGACAAAAACTGGATGACGACATATATATATATATATCATAGACCCAAGAAGTATGAAGTCACTTGAAGCATGTTCTATCTTTCATAAGAAGAAAGTGAAATGATTGAAAGCCTAGGCATGTTTTTAATCATGAGAGTTGTGGGCACAACAAGATGTAAACATTAATATCAAACTTCCATAGTAACAGACTGAAGATTGAAAAAATCAAAAAAAGGAAAAACAGAAATTCTAAATCAAATTAAGAAAGAAAAATATAGAGCTATATAAGAGTTTCTTTTTTCTTTTTTAATTTTTGTAAATTACTATTTTTTTTTTCCTCTTTTGGTCTAATCAATTAGCCTGTCATAATTTATAGCATTTCATTCAACCCTCTGTGGTCTGTTTTGTTATCAATTAATCACATTGATATTTTTCATCCTAATTATAAATAAAACAACCTCATTAATGTTCAACCAATGAATAATTTTTCAGTTGAAAGTTTGTTTCACTTATAGCTTGAACAATTTCAGAAGTCCTCAGTTATTACTAGGATTAGGCTAACATTTGAAAATTTAAAACATGATACAGTTCATTTGTTTAACATTCAAGTGATTTTTATTTTATTAAAAATGTGAAAGAATACTACTCAAGTGGTAACAGATCAAACCACACAAGGCGAGCGAATGGCACTATTTAAAAAACAAGGAACAAACTGATCTCAAACCACAAGAGGTAAATCATAATTTACCCTTTTTCTTTTTTAAATAAAGAGAAAAGACTATATTGGAAAAAAAAATAAAGAAAGAATAAAGGTGGAAGAATAACAATTCTTAACAAATAGCCAAAAGAAAGCAAAGTCAAACTTATGCAATGAATGAAAAAGATATGGAATGAAAATCAAGAATGAATATCACGCAAAAATTTGTTAAAATTGTAGAGTAAATTTTAAGTTAATTGTCTTTACATTTACTCTGGATATTGACTAATGTTAAGGATTATTTATTGGCCAATCCAGACTTCACAAATAGTAAAGCTACAAAACTGTGACTTTTCTTCTCATACTCTTCCTTATGTAAATCAGTACAACCACCTGAGACAACTGCTTCAAACTGTATCCCATACACAATGTTAACCAGACACAGAAGTACTACTTTTGTTCTCATAATAAAAAATTTAAAAGATACAGTGGAAGATGACATCACATGAATAAACAAGCACAAGGGGCAGAACAGTAACACAATAAGGCCAATAATTGGCCACCTTTGGTGAATGCTGAATAAAATTAGAACAAAGCATCAGGCCAGGGTATATACCTGCCCAAATGGCACATATGAAGGTAAATATGGCACTCTGCGCCATTTCCTTTTATCTGCAGTAATATTATTGCTCTTTGTGTCAGTTTTCCCATTTGTGTCAATTTCGGCAAGTGGCTTAAGTGATATGCTATCAGAACCCTCTTGTATTTCAAGAGACTGTGGTTCAACCCCTTCCTCCTCAGTCAAAGTAGTGGCAAGAGAATCAGGCACCAAATTTGTTTTGATAGAACTAACTTGTCTTTGTTGGTGTTTACTAAGTTGTCTCCTTAATCCTTCCAAAGGAACAAGCCTAGAGAGTCTCCAGAAGGATCTCTGCACAGGACCCATCCCCAAAACCAACTGTTCCCCCTCATTCTCTTTATCCTTCTGTACCGCTTGCTCATGTTTTGTTAATGACAGGCTATTAATTCTGTTTTCAGGGGGTGCTGACTGAGGTTGAGCATTATAAAGATGAAAATAAGCTGGAGACAAAATACGGGGAATCAGATCCTCTGGGATGCAGTAACTCTTGAAATAATGCTGCCAGCCTTTTCTATTAACATAGCTACAAAGAGAGAGGAAAAATAGGGGAAAACAGTAAAAATTCAAAAATAGTTCATTTTTAATTAAAGGACTTGAGAAATTAAACAATGAAAAGAATAGGGTGCCAAAGACTAGGAAAACCTACTCTTTTAGAGCAGCATTTCCAACAGGAGGCTGAGAAAATGTTATACACTTGATAGAGACCTTCTCGTTTTCCTTTGATGGAGATGTTGCTGCAATTACCCTCAAAATGGCAAGGGTAGCTAATGCAGCTACCTATGTAGAACACATGGAACTGAGTATATGCAAACTTCCTAAATATACATAAAGCATTGTTTTGAAATCAAGATGGATGAATTAAACTTACTGCTCCACCAAGTGAATGGCCACATAAAACAAGTTTTCGTTTTCTCTTCTGAGCAAGCCTATACAATTCCAAAGCAGGTATTCCTTTAGCTCGAGCCATAAAACCCTAAGATGTAATATCAAGGCAATTATTAGAACCAAGAGGCACCATATATACAAGTGCAATATATCACAGAAAGTATCAAGAACTAAGGCTTACAGTGGCCATGTATAATAGTGAAAACTCTGCAACCAAATTACATGACCACTTATCCTTGATTAAAATACCATGCATGTAATGAGATGGCAATTAAGAATATAACAAAGAAAGAAATCCATTGTGATTGAACTACTAAAAATATAAATTTTACTGATTAATGCAGAAAATATGTAACAGATTGAAGACGTTCGCAATGGAAAACAACTTTATTTACCCGATGAGCAGCAGGTTGTGATTTACTCTTCAATTGTTTAGACCTTGATCCTACGGGCCACATAGTTTCCACTTTACCATTTGGGTTTCCAATCTGGTTATATTCAGTTGCTCCATGTCCTTCAGGTTCCTCAGCAGCATCCTCATGAAATATTGCACCTTGAAGTATATTTGCATCGGCAATTACATCCCTTTCAGGAAAAATAAAATATAAAGAAACATCATATTGGAGTTGGTAATGCCTTAGAAGGCTGACAAAAAGGATCATCTAAAAGGCACCCACTTGTACTGCTTTGTTCCTATAAAGGAAGCAAATAAGGTGTCTCCAGCCTCTGCCAACAAATACCTGTGACAACATAATCAATCAAGTTCGTATATATAATATTCATGAAAATCAAGTTTCAGACATTAAAAATCTTCAATAATAAAACAAGAAAAAACACTGACAGAATATGTAAGAATAAGTACTAGTGTACTACTAAGTAAGAAAACCCAAGCAACTAAATCCCCAAGAAATTTATTGCTATTATATATATTCCTCTAAAAAATGTGACCTCACAAGGATTTCACATCTTAGATTGTACAGGAAACTAATAAAATAATATGAAATTAATGGCTATACTACAGTGGTAAGAATAACCAAGTCTCCAGATATCAAAAATATTCAAAGGCCTATGTGCAGTTAAGAAAGAAAAACTGAGAACTTAAAAACAACAAAACAAAATTAGTTTGACAAGACTAAATTGTATTAAGAATGACAAACCTATGAGGAACATGATCTGATGAAGGTTGCACCCGCTCCAGAGAAACAATTTGTCCTCCAAAATCAGCCTTAAATTTATTTACAGTTCGAATCATCTCAGTGGCAGGTTTCTATGATATAAGGAACGTTAAACATCAAATAAAAGTGCTGTTAATTCACAAATCATAATTAACTAATAAATATTCAAGCAATGTACAAATAAACACTTATCAAGGATCCAAAGTAGTCGTACGGGTTTGTTAGAAGAGAATATCTGGTAATTCCTATATCGTAGTTAAGTAATAGACATTCTTAACTCTGTTTGGAACTTTGGATGGATTGGAGTCAAAGGAATGAAAAGGGAATGTTAGTTCTTGTTAGTGAGTTTAAAAATGCAGGGAATGATATGGAATCAGAGCATAATTCTTTCCACCCCTTACCCCTCAAAACACCAATTTTTGTTCTTTCCCTAATATGGAAGTAAAGAGGGAAAACACCAAATTTTTTTATTGTTGGGCATTTTTACGCTTTTTTTTTCACAATTATTACTTAGTCTCCAGAGAATTAGCCTATAAAGCCTACAAGTAGTAAGCAAATAATTCATATCAATTATATTCTATTGAGTACTGTAGTCTTGAAACAAACGTCTTCACCTTGAATAGAACCTTAGCCTTCCTAAAAGATTTAGAAAAAGAAAGGCTAAGTACATTTGGGCTATGATCAGAAATTGAAAGAAGAATTTACAAGTATTAAATCCAGAGGAATCCAAATGCCATATCATTCTATCTGGCAAAGTAGAAATAGAGAGAACCAAGGATGTCCAATAACAGGAAATGATCATTTACAACTCTTCCATTTTGGTTCCTAGAAAACAGAGATTCGAAGAAATCAGAACCTTTTAAAGTGGAAAAAAGTCAAAAATAGCAGCTCGTAGTAAAGGTGATGAAAAATAAACATATAGACATATGCTCAAGGTAATAAACCCAACTTTTTGAAATAAGTCACATTATATTGGGGGTTATTTATGCGCCCATTCAAATCTACACTGCCACATTATAATGCCGCTTCCTACTCTAGCACAATAATAAAATTCCGGACTTTGCAAAGCAAGACAGCCATTTGTGATTGCCAAACTACGAAGCTCTGACACTATACCAAACTTTCGCACTTGGACACTTCAAATTTTTTCATGTCCGTGTTCTTGCTTCTTAGCTGTTAATCTTACCAAAATAAGAAGAGTTTCCACAGACGTCAAAGTACGAAATACATTGCTGTATCATACTCCAAATGCTAACTTCAATCTCATCCCAGGGGCCCAGATAAGATTCCTAACAAACTTTGCAATTCGATATAATTGTCATTAAAGGAAACTCTTTCCATTCAGTTTCCTCACAATTGCTTGCGAACAATATACATTTAGCAACCGATAATTTCAGTTTGACCACTTCTCTGTAATTCAAGTACACATGTATACTCCAGTAACATATTCATCGTACAATTTCTCAAAACAAATACATATAAAACTCGTAATTCTCTCATTGCTGATAAGTTCAACCAGCCAATACCTTGTAAACGCACTCGGAGAGAACCATGCAACAAAGAATATCCTGCAAATCCGCGATCGACTCAGCCTTGAGGGCTAGGCAGAGATTCTGAAGCTGCTTCCTCCTGCGCTCGTACTCCTCCTGAATCTTCTTCTTATTCTCCCTTTCGTTGCTCCACGGCCACTTCATCCGCCATTGCAGCGGGCCCCAAGAGACCTTCAACAGCTTGGCACGCTGATCTCTGATCCACGGTTCCACTCGGCTCTGGATGAACTCCATTGAATGGACCGTATGAGGATCGGAAATTCCAAACCTAATTGGACTAAACTGAATTCAAACACGAAGGGAAGATTGCTTTTAATCTCTGGTTTAATGCAACCAGAGAAACGGCATAATAATCTATTGGGAGAGGAATATTCAGCCAAGGGTGTGCTCAGTCACAGTCACGCCAATTTTTGTGGCATTTAGATGGCTTTTTCGTTACCATAACGTGAGTTTGTTATATTATACTTTATAAGATACCTTTTGCTATCACTTTTAACGCAATAATTTCTTTTTTTTATGTGAAAGATAAGGTCATATTAAGTGAAAGAAATTGTTGAATACAATTATACAAGAAATAAGGGGAGAAAAAATAATTATTATTAGATCACAAATTAATATTTATATTTATACACAATTTATTTGTACATAAATTAAGGAAAATATTTTTGAATTTTGTTAAATAATTCTATAATAATCAAAATTGTTAATTATGATCTAAATGTGATTATTTTCTTCTCACTTCTCTCATATTAAACCATTTTTTTCCACTAGTTACGTGTGTATATATATATATAATTTAAATTATTCTCTTGATCCTTATAATTTTACTTATTTTTTAATTTAATTAATACTTATAATTTAAAGATTTTAAATTGAATCTCTATACTTTTACACATTTTTAATTTAATTCTTATTACTAAACTTTTATCAATGTTGGTTTAAATTTTGTTAGCATCACTAACTATATGCATATTAATACTGTAAATATACACGATTTATGTAATAAAAAATGAAAAGAAATAAAAAATTAAATAAAATAAACTCATATATATAATAGGTAATACAACTTTATTTAAGTAATTTAGACACATGAAATTTTTTTATGTATATTTCGAATGTTAAAATAGTATATAATTCGCTATATTACCATAACTTAATAGAATATTAACAAAAATTCAATGATAAAGATTAAATTAAAAACATTTAAAACTACAAAGATTCAAATAAAACTATAGAAACCCAATTAAAAACTCATTAAAACTGTAGAGGCTCAATGAAAATTTAACTATTATATAAATACATATAGAAACTTAATAGAATATTAACAGAAATTCAATGAAAATGACTAAATTAAAAATATTTAAAACTACAAAGATATAAATAAACTATAGAAACCCAATTAAAAACTCATTAAAACCGTAGAGGCTCAATGAAAATTTAACTATTATATAGATATATATATATATATATATATATATAGAGAGAGAGAGAGAGAGAGAGAGAGAGAGAGAGAGAGAGAGAGAGAGAGAGAGAGGTGAGTAGAAGAAATAATACTTTTTATTTTTATATTAATGATTTCTGCAATCATTTTTATAATATATTGGTAATCTGATTATAATAATTATTTTTTCCATCTTTTACATTAAACCACTTTTCTACTCTAAATATTAATATGCGCCCTAATAATTAAAATGAAATTCAAGAAAACCATAAATGTTAAATAGCACTCTAAAATTGAATGGGATCCATTTAGAAATAATTTTTCTTTCCAAACGTTATTAAGAGTTGAAAAAAAAAATTCTAATTCAAAAAGGATAAAAATATTTTTTTGATAATAATTCTATAAAAGTCAATTTGAAAAGAAAAATTTATTTGTAAGGTTTTTAAATAACTTTCAAAAGTTATTAGGTTCTAAGTGTGTAAAATAGAATATTATATCAATATTTATTATTAAGTTTAAGGGTATAATTGAAACTAATTAAAAATATATTAATTATAATTGATATAAAATAAAATTATAAATCATAATTTAAATAAGTCAAAGTTTCGGAGAACGAAGAATATTTTTGCCTTTAATAAATGAATATTCTGGCAGAGTTATGCGTGCGTGAGTTTTGGCACCATCATTCTCAAATAGCTTTATATATAATTTGTGATTGGAGTTGGACAAATTTAATTTTAGATTAACTTGACTTTCATTAAAAGCAAGTCAAAATTACTTTGACAAAAAATTAGACTAAACAATTGCTTTTGTATGTTTAAAGTCAGAGAGTAAACTAGTTTTTAAGAAAAACTAAATGCCAAACCAAACACATATAAGAATGGCAAGACTATGCAACAATTGCCCTTTTGAGAATTCGGCAAAATTACTTTCTCAATTAAACTGTCGTAGATTAATATAGCAATTAGTCAAAATGAATTTAAAGTGTGAACTGTGAAGGACCACGGGCAATGAACATACGGCGTCGTTCTCTAGTATCCATCTCAAGCAACCCAGTAATTAAAAAAAAAAAACCCAAATAAGTGGTGATGCTGTGCAAGATACTCCTTCCTTTCAAGGACATACTTTTGGGAGTTAAGTCACACAACAAACAATCACGAGATCTTTTTTTTTTTAAAAAAAAACTAGTTTATTATTAATATTTTTTTAGTTAGAACTATAAATATTTAAAAACTAATTAGATTTTTATTTTTATTAATATTATTCGAATTAAGTCAAATTATAAAATTATAAAATTTTCTTAACATTAATTTTCTTCTTTTATGAAACTCTAACAAAATTCACGTGCACTACACTATATTTTGTTTAGGTCTCTTTTGAAAGTTTGTTAAGATTTAGGGCACATTTGGTATACAAGACAATAATGAAAAAAAGGAAAAAAGAAAAATGAAAAGAATGTGTTTGATATGTAATTAAAAAAATAAAAGAAATAAGAAAAGATGTGTTTGGTATAGAACTGTTTCAAGGAAAAAAGTAGGAAATTTATTGTGAATTTACTGGAATACCCTTATACCTTCCCACATTATTGTTAAAGTTAGTTATTATGATTATTTTTTTAGTTTTGGTGGTGGTTACTTCATTATGTTAATTAAATATTAATATAGTTTAAATTATTAGGAATGACCAATCCTTTTTAGTTTTGTCTTCTGCCACCTTCGTCCCTCCCCCTGCAATCCATCTGCAGTGTTAGAACTGGAATAAACATGGCTCATGCAAGAGGCATAACAAATGCAGTCAATGTGGGAATAGCTGTCCAAGCTGACTAGGAGAACCAGGAATTCATCTCTCACATTTCGCTCAATGTTCTCGCCTTTTGGATTTCCTTGTCCAATTTGGTCTGCTAATTCCTCTCCTTCATTTCTCATTTTTCTTTCCTTTTTCTCTTTTTCACTGCTTCCCTTTCTTGCTGTCCTATTCCCCTACTCAAAAGCATATGCTTTTACGGGTTTTCAAACTAAATCCATCATTGAGCCCTACAATTCCTCATACTCATGCCCTTCCCTTCTCTTTGAAATCGTATTGCCCCTGCATCGATGGAATTCAAAGATCCACGTCCGTGATCCATAAAATTTAGCCATGGGACATGCTGGAATCCAAAGCAGAGGGCTGGCGAGCTGGGAGCAAATCGAGGCCATGAGCAGCATCAACGAAAATAGGGCACCAGGGAGGGGATTAACGAAATTCAACAAAAAAAATGACAGTAGTTTTGACATTGAACAAGGTTTTCCATAGAAAAATCGCTTTTCTAGGAATTTTCAAAAGGAAAAAGAGTCAGGAAAATTTGACACTATTCATACACAGGATTCTCTTTTTTTTTCCCCCTTTCTCCAACTTCATAATGCCATACCAAACAGTAGAAAAGGAAAAAGAGCATGGAATTCCTCTTTCTTTTTCCAAATCCAATGCTACCAAACATGCCCTTAGGGTCAAGATAAAGGGTAAGAACAAAACGAACCGCTTTTAGAGATCTTTAAAGCTTGTGGGGTTAAAAGGGAAGAATAATTTCGAAGACTGGTGTTAAGTTCTCAACTTAGCACCATCTTGGTGCTATTTACCTTCTCTTTTGATCTCTATCTTGCCTAAATTTGTAATACTTAACTCATATTTTGGTTAGTTTAGATTAGTTAGTGTTTCTTAGAGCTTTTAATAAATTGAGTGATTTCATGACTCTTTGCTGCTAATATTTGGTGTTTTGTTGTTTTATGTTGTAGGTTAAGTTGGTGAAGTGTTTGTGCTTGTTGATGAATCCGGCTAAAATTACATTTCTAAAGTTGCTAAAGAAGAAATCCTTTTCTGTCATTCACCGCTACTGCGATGGATCCTTACAGCTATAGCGGTGGTTACTAAAGCAACTCATTTTGAAGTCCTCCTAGCGGTGGCTCCTGGACCAAATTTTATTAAAGCTTTCCAATCTGCCTTCCACAACTATAGTGGTAGGTGCGATTCTGCAAGCCTTTATTTTTGGTTTAAATAGCAAAAGGGTAGGTTTTCTAGGGTACATTGAGCTCAGGAAAGGTTAGAGAACACCAAATTTGTTGAAGGAAGAAGAGGAATCCTATTCTGAAGCTTTCTGGCCTCGATTTTCGTCAATCCAATCTCTGTTTCATGGAGTTTTCTCACCTTTCTACTGTTTTCTGTAGTTTTGAAGTCATGAGTAGCTAAATCTTTGATCTAGGAAAACTATGAACCTAATTTCATATTAGGAGTTGTATTTCTCTATGAACTTGTGATTTCTTTTGAATGAATAGATTCCTTTCATTCATCTATCATGTGCTTGCCTTAAATCTGATCAATTTATTGCTTGCGTGTTGCTTTTACCGATCTTTGGCAGGAGAGGTGTTTGTAGAACATTGAATCAATAGGGCGAGTACTTGAACGTTAGGGGTTTTTGCTTGTTAACTCATAGGAATATTAGTTAACCTTGTTTAATCGAATTAGGTTGTTGCTATTTAGACTTAGCCTACACAAGGAATTGCATATGTATTGAGTAGCTTAATTTAGATTTGGGAGAATTATTTTAAGCCGTCAGGAAACCTAAGATTAAAGTATATAATTGATTAGAATTGTGAGTGTTAGGAAGAGTTTGACAATTCCTAGGACAAAAGAGGGGGATTAGTAGCTATAGGCCTTTTATTGAATTATTTTCATCTGATTTTTTGTGTGTATTCATTGTTAATTGCAAAAAGTACAAAATATTTTGTTGCTTGAATTTTACTTTTAAGTTCTTCACTTAGAGTTGTCTTCGATCCAAATTTGATCATCTAATTAATACGTTTAAATTTCCTAAGTAATTAACGAGTTAGTCATCAAGGGAATGAAATCCTTACTCTATTTTACTGTATTACTTGTGTGAATGATGCGTTTGCCAAATTGCTAACAACCGGTCTTTTCGAGATCTTTCAAAAGGTAACAAATGGTTGAATTTAAAAGATATTCCGAAAAGGAATCATAATGCAATTTTCCAATTTTTTTAGTTGAAAATTAAATTTGAGAAAATGAGGGTTATTCTAAAATTTTCAAAAATTTTCAGGAATGAAAATCAAGTTTGAGAAAAAGGGTCAATTTGAAATTCTTCAGGAGTTTGAGTTAAAATTGAAAATGGACATTTTGCATTTGCTAAGAACATTGGGGCTTGAATGAAAATTTTAAAATTTTAATTCAAGCAAAAACTTATTCAAATGGAACTTTGAATAACCTGAAAATTCAAAATTACACCATCTGTTTTGGGTGTCTTCAAGCATAAATTTTCATCTCCCTTATCTGTTTATGTGTTTCGGCCATGATTGTTCGTGAGTTATCTGTTATTATTATTATTTGTTTTTTTTTCTTTTCACTCTATAAACACAAACATAGCACGTTGGCACCTATTAAAATATAGCACAAACCACACTCTCAACTAGATACACATCAACAACAAAAAAAAATTCTCGGCTATAAAGGGGAATGCGATACAAGGTTGAGAGCAAAACAAATCAATTCAAACAACAAAGTTTGTCCAATTTTTAACAAATACATTAGTTTAATCATATTTTTAGAAATCCATGAGTTCCCCTAAGCACTTAGGGGGAGAAGCGGATTCATTCCGAAAAGCATAGGAGGCTCCTACTTCAATGTGGATTGTCGATTGTATCGCATCTAATAGTCTATATTTTCTTGCATTTTTTTTGCTTTTTTTTTAAAATTTCACTAATCATCTGATCTTGGTCAATAATCATTAAATTGGTCAACATCCAATACAATTTTAAAAACAAAAAAATAAAAAAAAAGAGAAGGAAAACATTGACCATTAGATGCATATTGAACGATCCATGTTGGAGTAGGAGCTTCCTATACTTTTCAAGTATAGGAGGGAATTCGCTTCTCTTAGGAGGTTTGCTGAGAGGTCATGAGAGATCTAGAATATTTGCAGACCTTAATTTCAATAAAATTGCATTTCAAAATAAAACAAATTTCTCTAGATTTCAACAATTTAGCAGGTCTTAAAATCCAATCATTTAAACCATAAATTGTAAATCACACATGATATTTAGCCATCCTAAGAGGCTTTGAGTCTCTGCAGGAATTAAGCGAGGAAGACTATTGACAAGTTTTCAGAGACCCTGAGACTTGGGTCTTGGCAGACATAAGCTTTTGCGAATTCTTTGTTTTTTTTCAAAAGTATCTTTTTATCCATATCATTTGACCGAATTTTAAATTCGTTTCTAATTTTATCTCTAGGATTGAAGATATCAATATAGTAAACGAAAAATACACTCATCTATGGGACATATAAGCACCAAAATGTCCCACTAATTATAAACATGGCAGCCACATTATAAATTTTGTCATCTTTTCTCCTCTATCTCTAATCATAATCAAAATAAGAAGAAAGAAGAAGAAGAAATTGAAAAAAAAAATGAAAGAAAAGAAAAAAAAAAAGACTAGTATTGATCAAGAATAATAATACTGCCAATATTTTCAACATCTTGAACCCCTTCAAATTCTTCCTCTTCTTCATCTTCTTCATCCAGACCGCACTTGTAAATAGATCAAACTAGAAGTAGCTAATCCTCCAAGTACCTATAAAGTAGCCCCTTCTCCTCTACATCACCACCGCATCCACCGTAGCACCCTTCCTCGCATCTCTATAGCCCATAGTCCTTGTTGGAAATATTGACAACCTTTCCCCAACTCCACCGACGAAGGTGCCCCTAATGATGGCAAGAATAAAATCAAGATTGCTAATGTGGGTTTAATTAATCGAAGGTAAGAGGGAATTTCAATTGAGAAAACCCATCAAGTAATAGAGGTTGCAGGAGTCGATATTATTGTTGTCGATGTCTACGCTGATGCTAGTATCAAGCCGAAAAAGGATACTAATAAACACTGCTTTGGAGGAGAGGCTGAGAAGGACCAATCAACTAATTTTGTTTCCCAATTTCTTCTTCTTCTTTCTTGTCTTGATTAAGATTAGAAAGAGAGAGAGTGAGAGAGAGAGAGGAGAGATGGTAAGAACTCTAATATTCTTGCTCTATTTTTTTATTATGAGCCCATATAAGAGCGTGAATTTGAGAGAAGGCCTCACTTACTTGATTTATTCATGCGGACACACAAGAAGAAGGACACAGGAGAATTCGTTGACCAGCGCTCGACTGAAGTCTATCTGAGTGGAGTGAAATCTTTTACTTTTTCTTTTTAGACTTTTCTTAATTAATTATATGATTGTATTTATTTAACAGACAAAATATATTAGATTGAGATCATCTCAAGCGTATACATCACCTAGGGTTTTTGAAAGAGATGTTGAGGTGGACGAGACGCAGTTATGGCTACAAGTAATGGGAGAGAAGAATAAGAAAGGTCACATATTTTGGCATAAGGTCATAGGCGTGTGACATTGGTTGTACATCTAATCGGACATTTGTCCCACCTTTGTCAAGCCTACATCTAGACTTCCACTAGGAGTTAGATCGCCGCATCGAAGAGAGAGTTGAAGAGAGGATTCAACCTCTGATGTAGATGATTGCAACTCAGGCGGCCATGCTCTAGGATATGCAAAAAGTTATCAACTACTTCTTTAGGCAATAGACCTTTCTAGTATTAGTGTTGCTGTAGATGATGATAACACACAATCCCCAGATTCCCCCATACCATATTAGTTTATTTTTGTAGACTTTTATTTGAATTTTTTATGACAGTTATGCATTGTATTTTGTGATTAAAACTTGTAATTTATATATTTGACTGATTATGTAATAAATTTTTCTTTCATAAGTAGTTCTTGTTACTGGCTACTGGCTGAAATTAGTTATATTCTTCTGTCCTTCACAAGTTTTAAATTAGGTTAGGATAAATTTTATAATATATATATATATATATAATTTGTCAAAAAATTAGAGACAGAATCACGGACGGAATAATTTATTCCTAATTAGAGATGAAATCAGGGATGAAATAATCCGTTACTGATTTGAGATGAAATCAGGGACGAAAAAATATGTCCCTGATCTAAGACATAATCAAGGACAGATTTTTCGTCCTTGATTTAAGACGGAATAATTTTTCATCTGTAACATACTAATTTTTCTTCAGACAAAATTTTATTTTTGAGACGGAAAATTTCATCCCCTAATTCTAAGACAAAATTTCTTTTTTCGTCTCAAATTCTTTGTAACTGTACAATCAAAGACGAAATTTTTTTTGTCTCTAAATTTGTCTCTGAATAATCAAAGATAGAATTTTTCATCTCTGATTCATGATTTTCTTGTAGTTTTTGATTAATTTAATCATTTTAAGAATTAAACAAAATCATATATTTAAGAAAAATACATGTTTTGAATTTTGGGCTTCAAAATATAGGCCTATATAATTTCTGAGAAAAGGTTTTTAAATTCTGGGTTTTTATTTTTGTTTTGGGCCTAAAAAATCATTTCTATTAAAAAGTCTAGAATATTATGACTCGTTTTCAAAGCTCTAATTTTTTAAAAAATCATGTGCTTTAGATTAAACAAGATATTTGACCCAAAAAAAAAGATTTAACAAGAAAACATTGCACGCGACTTGCATAAATTTAGAATATTCCTCTTGCTTTTTGTCTTGGTGTTTGTGTGCAAAAAATAAGCTAAAAGTGGATCTTAAAGGTACCAAAAAAAAAAAGGAGACAACTTAGAAGGATGTTAACTAGGAGGAAAAAGCTTGCATTGTTGGACAAAGGGACCTCTTTTTCTACCACCAACATAAAATGCTCAAACAAACTTGCTAACCTCCTTCTACCTATGGAGCACAAAAGAGAAGCTAACTTCAGGCATTATTGGGGGAAATAGCCATTGGAATGAAGCATTAAATGCAAAGAGACATTGCTAACCATTATGAGAGAGGAAGAGACTTCAAACGACCACCTAATTCTTTCAATATTTGAAGCTTCCATCTTTCGACTTGAAGAATTAAATGATTGGAAATTATTTACTACATATCTTAGAGCTTTGGTGCATAACTGAGTTTTAGGAAAGAGAGTGCTTAATAACTTACATTTATTGCTCTTTGTGAGATTACTCTTGTGTATTGCTTTAAGTGAGCAGAATCATCTACCTACTCTTTTCTAAGTGTGTTTACTATTGAGTCTTAGTGAGAGGATTATTTGGTTAAGTTTCTAGGGACTTGGGAAAATCCTAGGGTTTGTTGTGGTTTAAAAGCCTATAGGTGATCCTCTATGGTTGAGGTTGTAAAGACTATTGTGAGTCTACCTTATTGTGAACTTGCCAAGGTTGGGTTGTAGCCAAAAAATAGGGTGTTGATCCTTAGAATTATGGATGCTTTTGTAACTTGTTTTGTGATTAGCCCATAACTAAAATTATCTTATTATATCCTTGAGGTGTAATACCCGTTAATTTCAGAATATAATTTGCTTAAGAGTATTTTAGAATTCTACAACGTTATTTTAGTTATTTATTTTGGTCATTTTTAATTTTCATATTTAATTGTTCTCTTTGAATATTATTTATGAAAATTGAGTTAAATGACTGGACTAAATATTTACACAATGAGGGATATATTCTAAGAATGGTGAAATTCATGGAAAAGTGGTTTCAGAATGGTCAATTAGCCCATTTATTGTAAATTGACTGGATGGGTTTGGATGTTGGTTATGGATACCCATGGGTTATTGAATAACCCATTAGAAATATTTAGTATAAAGCTTCAATAGTACCCCCTTCATTTTTCACGCAACCGAAGCAACCGAAGCAAAGCGTCTTCTCTCCTTTTTTCATCCTTTCCTCAAATCTTTTTCTTGATCTTCAGAGTTTTGATTATTTGTTTGGTTCAAAGGCTTTGTAAGGATCAAAGGTAAGCTTTAATCTCATTATTTTCCTTAAATTTCAGTTTATGTAGAAGATCAGAGGAGGTTTTGTTCTTGAAGATTTTGATGATAATTCATGAATCTCAGTTGTTTTAGAAGTTATATTTGAGTTATAATCGGTTAAAAGAGTTGAAATTATGGTTTTGAAACAAGAAAGGAAAGGATGAATTTGTTAGAAATTTCTGCAAAAACTTCTGCAAAAACCGAGTTACTGTAGCGACCAGAAATTTCGGGAAAATCTGGAAATTTTTCTTCGAGTACTGTAGCAGTACTGTAGTGTCGACAGTCAACGGTACTGTAGCAGTCAACGGTACTGTAGTAAACCGGCACTATAGCGAACTGGCACTGTAGCAAACCGTTACTGTAGCAATCAGAAAATTTTGCGTATTTTTCGTGATTTTGTTTCCTTCCTTATGTTTCCTTGTAATATATTTTACTAGGAAATTTTTCTACACAAATTCTAGTGTGGAACAAGGTAAACTTGGACAAACATCAAGGTGAGTGAATAACCTTGCTCAGCTAATTTGATATTACTAGTCAAAGTACAATATAAGTCCCATTTATAATATTATTTGGATAATAAGCAATTAATTTTTCATATGGGAGTATATGATGATCAGTAGAAATAAGAGTATGTAGAAATTATTTATTTCATGACAATTGTACTATGTGATGAATTCTCACTATCTTATTAATGAGTAAAGATCTATGGGATCTAATACACGAGTGTGAAAGGGTTAAAGTCCCATACTACTCGGTGTATATCTAAGAAATCTTATACACAAGTTTGAAAGGGTTAAAGTCCCATACTACTCAGTGCATATTTATGAAACCTATACACGAGTTGAAAGGGTTAAAGTCCCATACTTCTCGGTATATACCTATGAGATCTTATTCACGAGTTTGAAAGGGTTAGAGTCTCATACTACTCGGTGTATATCTATGAAATCTTATTCATGAGTTTGAAAGGGTTAGAGTCCCATACTACTCGATGTATAAGACAATTAATTATATGAGTAAATGTGGTATTTGTACTTTTGATATTTTATATAGTACAGTTATTTACTTACTGAGTTTTTAAATAAACTCACACTCCCTATGATTATTTTTTTCAGATACAGAAAACAAAGAACAAGAGTATCCGTTTGAAGATTAGAAGCCCCTTGGGATTATTCTCTATTTCTGTCTGGTGGGATACCAGTACTTATTAATGTGGATACTAGAAACGCTCTGTACTTTCTATAGGTCTCCTAGGCTTGCGATGAGATAGAAATATCAGACTATGTATGTCTATATTTGCTTATCAGATGAATATAGTTCTGTAGTGTGGAATGAATGATTAAGGTTGAATGTAAAACCTTACAGAATATATGTAAATAACGTATGTTTGAGAATTTTTTCAAATGAGTAGTATCTTTTCACATGCTCAATTTTGGGATGTGACATGAGGAGAGAACGTGGGGCTTTTTCATAGAAGTGTGAATGTTTATATATTGTTGTGTCATATCTCCTTTACTTACACTTGTATATTACGACTTTCAAGACCTAATTTTTACTCACCTATCATATTCAATCAAGTCTTTCTTAAAATTGTCTAAGTACATCTTATTGCAAAATTTTTTGAAATCAGATTTTAAATTGTATTAGAAATTTATAAAGACTACCATTTTGTAGAAAATGATTTTTTTTTAAAGATTATCAAGTGCCCAATTCAATACCATTCTTGGGTACTGTTTGACCTGACATATTACTAAATTAGTAAAATATGAACAAACGATATTCAGCTTAATTAGACTAAATTCAAGAATTTTTACTCAAATCCTCTAAAATCCATTGGTGATTGAGCAAGGGGGGAAATTGAGAATAAACTTAATAAGCACCATCAAAATTGAATTAAGAGTAAGAAAATGTACCACTGTATCAATTTACATCTAAGTGATTATAATCCTAGAGAAAGAAAATCTAGCCTATCATGATTACAAGAACAATGAAACTCAAATCAAAATGCATCTCGAGTTTAGAAAGAAAAGGGAAGAGAAGAAATGAACTCTGTTGCCAATTTCGTTCATCTTTTCGCCTTCAATCCTTACTTGGTTAATCTTGTTTGAGCTCTAATTTCCTTACTTTTTTCTTTTTTCTCTACCTATTTTCATGCCAGACCTCTCTATCTCCAAGAAATAACCCTAAAGTTTCTATTTATAGGGCTTTAGCTCTTCCTGCCACTTAACTAGAATGAAGCAATGACAAAGAAGAAAAAAAACGATAGTTCTAACATGACCAAAAATCTAAGAGAACAAAAAATAAGGTCCAACTTAAAATTGAAGTGTGTATAGCAACGCAAAATTGTCATGCAAACATTAAAATCAACATTATGACAAAACATCAAATTTAGAAACTTCATAAGGTTATTCTTCTATTCGTTCGTTGCCAATATAGACACTGCACAACCTGTAAAGAATATGTCTTTGAAGGATGTAATGCGGCCTAAGGTTCAAAATCAAAGAAAAGGATACAATCAAAGTTCAAGAGAATTAGTCCACGAGCGTGATACAAACTACTAAACTTTCTCCTTCACTTTTCTCCTTTTCATAACACCCTTTATTTCATTATTTTTTTAAAACTATTTTTCCTTACTAATTCTCTTGTTTTCTCCTCTTTTAAATCCACCAAACTTAGATCTATTTGATATAGCGAATAAGATCTCGTCTAAGGAGATTGATTTCTCAACTTTTTTTATCATTTTAATTTATTATTTCAAGTCTTACAAAAATAGACGATTAAACAAGCTAACAATTGTTATTCTCATCAAAAGATTTAACAATAAAAATAGAAGAATGACAATCCATACAATTGCTACACTTTCCTTACACAAAAGCATGTCTCACAAAGGAAAATACATATTATGGGAATGTAGTTATGTTCAAAATTAGGTATGGAGAACTTAATTGGGTATGGAGAACTTTGCCACCCATTATGGTTCTACTTGGGTTAAATTTGGATTAGTTGACACTTGTGGTTTGATGTTTGGACACCGGATGATTATTCACAAAAAAAAAAAAGCGAGTCTCACAAAGGAAAATACCCATCACCCTCTAGAAGTTCAAAATACCACATTATTTTTATTTTTCATAATTCTCTTGCCTCCCTTATTCAACCACACAGTTCTTTCCTAAAAATGATTGACTAGTCTCTTAAGAAGGTTGCATCATTGATTTTCTAGGTTAATGAGGTAAAAGCTCATGTGGATTATCGCACAATTAAAATTAGCAATGGTTTTTTTTTCTAATTCAAGCTCAAATAATAGTGCAATTTTTATATAAATATAGAAGGTAGCCTAAAAGGCCCAATCATTAAAAGGAACCACCTCAATCATATCTCTAAATCATGCACTACCTAGGATTTCACCTTAAGAGAATATAAAACAGTTCTTAGACCCTAGGGATGAGATCAAATGTACGAATTAACTTACATAAAGGTTTCCCTTAATGCAAACAATCCAATAATGTCGAGTTACAACGTGGAAGGATCAAAAGTTTGGAAGAAACAATACGTGGAAGGATCAAAATTTTGGAAGGAACAATCATTAAAGAGTTGTTGATTCTATCCACTAAGTAGTTAACCTTCAGAGGACAAAAAAGCACGAGAGAAAACAACAAAGTTGACTTTGCAAATTTCTTAATGACAAACTCTTTCTTCTCTCCCACAATCCATGATATTGAACCAAAAATTATTTTTGTTTCTCAGATCAGAAAACAATATAAATTGAATTTCAAATATATTTTTGCGTTCCTTACCTCCAAACTTGAAGGTGAACATTGTCTCTAATGTTTAGAAAAACAAATGTGTGGGGGAAAAGGGTGACACCTCTATCTAAGTACTGAGTGCTCCTGTTAACAATGAACTGAAGCAAAACACTACCAAAAAAAATAAAAGACAAGCAAGTAAAGGTAGAATTGGGGTTAAACTATAAATATAGACCACCAAAATACAATAGTATCCTAAGATTATTATCAAATACAAATATTGTGTCACATCCCACCTAAGACATGTGACCGGCACAAGATTGAGCTGACCTCAACTCGAAACCTAATCCATTTTGTCCACCCAGTATATAAAACATTCTAAAATAAACAAATGAAAGTAAATAATTATTTAAAGAAATCTTCCTTTTACATATTCATAGATATCCAGATACATAAAATTTTACTATTCTTTTCCTTTAATGCATTCCATCATAAGAAATAAATTAAATTAAATAAAGTGCTTAGAAACATGTTCAACAATAATGTTATTTCATTTACATACATAGATTTCTCAACTCATAATGATAGCAATCCAAATCTTAGGTTAAATATACGATTACGGAGCGACTCTAGAGTACTAAAACAAAAGATATAAGGTCAAGACTTAAATCGTCCCCAAAATCAAATTGGATCTTGAACTGAGAATCTATTACTCCCTGAATGAATATTCACCTTCAAATGTCAACTCTGAAAAATGTTAATAAAATGGTATAAGCAAACCACTTGCTCAGTGAAGGAACAATACTACACTACAATGAAAAACAGTCATACAATATCATAATGGTAACATGTGTTAATCAACCATAGATCATTCTATCACAATATAACATATATCAGAATAATTTGTATTAATAGACAATCAATCAATTACATAAATTCCCATACCAATTGGGTTGTACAAGATACCACTGGATCATTACCTGTCACGACCCATTTTCTAGGCACATGACCGGCACAATGATGAATATCCCATCACTGTAAGCCTTTCGATAAATTCTTCCCACAAGTAAAATCGTTAGTCATTATCTCTATATTCTCAAAATACCATTTCTTAATAAATACAAAGAAAATACATCAGATTTTCTTAATTAAAAATAATAGATCCTCAGTACGAAATACATTATCATACTGAAATACAAGCCAAATACCAAACCCCTGACCTAGATGTCCTAGACGGTTACAGAGCAACATACTGTATAACAAAAGAAGGGCCTACCCGACAGCGGGAAGGTCCAACGTGATCTACTCCTCTAGCGGATGTACTTCGGCGGCAACCTGATCTGAACAAAAAGTTTGTACAAACAGTGTGAGCTTTTAAACTCAGTGAGCAAATCGGCCTTGCGTTAATAAAATTCAAATACATCACCAGTCATGCAAGCATATCCGAAGGCTCAAGCTTAACCAATAGACATAGTTAGAAATTACATACAAGAAAAATTCATCCAATTCAACAAACGATACTAGTACTCGTCAATGGCAATATATCCCGGAGAGCGCACACAGGCCGGCTCACCAATTTTGTATTTTTCCGCCATGACGCACAACCTCATCCTCTTAGCTAGGGCGCCTCACGGATTTATCACCAATCCGGGCTATATCCCTACTGAGGGAATCGTTGTCTCCACACTCATTGGTCAAGACACCCTTTAACCCGGGTTTTCCGCCTTGCCGTGAGAGGGGGTACTGTACCGCTCAATCACAATCAATAGTACAACAGTTCATATCATAATCAGAAGCACAATATAATACTCATCCATATAACAGGTATAGTATATAACTATATGATTCAAATTTCATATCATCATGAGATACTTGCTTTGTCTTATCCATACTTCTGGATTAATTATCTCATTATATTCGTCATTCTGAATCCAATTTCCCTCTATGAATCTTGGGAGTGTCCTACGACATACTTTTTATCACCAGTAATGCTAAAACTCTATTAAAACAGGGTCGTTTCACTCACCTGGATTCCGTACGAGTATCACTTCTCTAAATCGTTACGGACAAGAGTACGCAGGTGAATTTCAGTGTTCCGCTACAGAGATTTTCATGAAAGATTACAGAAAGTACGTTAAGATCATTTTCGTACAGATACTGTTCATACGTACGGGTACTATTCATACGGTCACTATTCATACGTACGGGTACTATTCATACCGGAAATACAGAATACAATCTGTAAAAGAGTACACCAGGTAAGTTCCCAGGAAAGAGTGGAGGGTCACACTGGACACACTTAAAAACCAGGTCTTTCCTTAGCCAGAACTTTCCTAGACATGTATTCTCCACAGATTATATTCTATTTCGGTAATCAGAGAATCAAAATAACAGCTAACGACAGTTTTTCTGATGTGGAAGATCGGCCAAAACCGCAACCACAGAGCATACTTAAGAAAATAACTTCTAAAATTTGAAAGACATAGAAAGGGCATAGTATCCTTACCTAAGCAAAAACGGAAAGGCCCAAAATCTCAGAAGCCTAGCGTCGGAGCAAGAGAAACTTAAGGAGGGAAGAAGAGAAGTTGAAGGTGTGAGTTTAGAAGTGAAATGGAAGGGCCTATTTATAGCAAAAGTCAAGGGTACTATTTGACACTATGCACTAATAAAATATTCAATTTACTATTCATGAAAATGACATTTCTAATAATGCAGTTACTGTGCACCTTACGCGTACGATGGAAAATTTTCGTTTATTTACTATTAGAAACTTTAAAGGGAAAACTATCCTTTCACCTTAAACCTTTAAGTTTCTTTTCAATTCAGTCCTTTCAATTTAGTCCCTGAGGGTATTTTTACACATAAAACGTCATTTTCTCCTACAAACTTCTTTCTAGTTTTCTCTTATAACCAAACCACATCTAGTATTTGACATTTTGATTGTATAAATGAACAGTACCATATACGTAAATAGTAACAGTAGTTTGAAAACACGCATTTATATTTTATTTTTCATGGGTATTACATTATCACCCCCTTTAAGAAATTCGGTCCTCCGAATTTAAATTACCTCAAGTCATAAAAAGATGGGGATATCTAGAACGCATGTCGGCCTCGGCTTCCCATGTGGCTTCTTCGTGAGTTTGATTCCTCCACAAAACCTTGACGGATGGAATCTCCTTAGATCGGAGTTTCTTTACTTGACTATCGAGGATAGCTACCGGTATCTCCTCGTATGACAAGTTTTCATCTACTAGGATAGAATCATTCTGAGAAGGGTGAAGTATGTGAGAAGGGTCATGAAGGTACTTCCTTAACATGGATACGTGAAAAACAGGGTGAATCCCTTCCAGATCCATAGGTAGGGCAAGCCGATAAGCCACTTTTCCCACTCGTTCTAGAATCTCATAAGGCCCGATGTATCTAGGACTCAACTTTCCTTTCCTTCCAAATCTCAACACACCTTTCATTGGAGAGACCTTAAGGAATACCATATCGCCGACTGAGAACTCCAAATCACGTCGTCTGTGGTCAGCGTATGCCTTTTGTCTACTTTGAGCTGCTCGCATCCTATCTTGTATTGTCTTAACCTTGGTTAGGGCATCCTGGGCCAAGTCAGGTCCTAATGCTTTCGCTTCACCTACCTCGAACCAACCGATCGGAGATCTGCAACGTCTCCCATACAAGGCCTCAAAGGGTGCCATCCCAATAGTGGCCTGGTAGCTGTTATTATATGCGAACTCTACAAGATACAAATGCTTTTCCCAGCTACCACTGAAATCTAGAATACAAGCTCGTAACATATCCTTTAGCGTCTGAATCGTCCGCTCTGACTGTCCGTCTGTCTGTGGGTGAAAAGCGGTACTAAGGTCCACTCGAGTACCTAATGCCTCCTGAAAACTTCTCCAGAAACGAGAGGTAAATTGAGGACCTCTATCAGAAATGATAGATATAGGTACTCCATGCAACTTTACTATTTCTTTAATATACAATTGTGCCAACGTTACTACACCATAAGTGGTTTTGACTGGAATGAAGTGTGCTGATTTGGTTAGTCGGTCAACAATGACCCAAACTGAGTCATAACCTCCTGTGGAGCGAGGTAGACCAACAACAAAGTCCATCGTCACTCGTTCCCATTTCCATTCAGGAATCTCTAATCGTTGTAACGAGCCTCCTGGCTTTAGATGCTCAGCCTTAACCTGTTGACAGGTTAAACAACGAGACACAAATTCTGCTATGTCTTGTTTCATTCCTTTCCACCAGTAGATCTGTTTCAGATCCTGATACATCTTGGTGGCTCCTGGATGTACAGCATATGCAGCACGATGGCCTTCTTCCATGATGTCTCGTCTAAGAGTTCCAACATGTGGTACACACAACCGTTGTTCAAAATGTAAGACTCCTGTATCGTCGAGTGTGAAACTATTCACTTCACCAATCTTCACCTTTTCCATAATTTGGACAAGCTCAGGATCCTCCATTTGAGATATCCGTATCTGGTCAACAAGGGAAGATCTAGCCCTGATATGGGCTAAGAATGATCCTGTCCTTGTAACCTCAAGAGTAGCACCTTTTGCTCTCAGCTCTTGTAGTTCTTGGATCAAGGGTCTTTTTGTTACTGCTATATGGGCCAGACTACCCATAGATTTTCGACTCAAGGCATCTGCTACCACGTTCGCTTTGCCTGGGTGGTAAAGAATATTGCAATCATAATCTTTTAGTAATTCTACCCATCTCCTCTGCCTCAAGTTTAAGTCCTTTTGTTCGAAAATATATTTTAGACTTTTATGGTCAGTGTAGATTTCGCAAGTTTCTCCGTATAGATAATGTCGCCATATCTTTAAAGCGAAAACTACTGCTGCCATTTCCAGATCGTGGGTGGGGTAGTTTTGTTCATGTTTCTTAAGTTGTCTCGATGCATATGCCACTACCTGGCCATGCTGCATGAGAACACATCCCAACCCTACTCTTGATGCATCGCAGTATACTGTAAAACCTCCTGGTCCTGAGGGTAAGACCAATACAGGTGCGGAGATTAACCTTTTCTTGAGTTCTTGGAAGCTTTCTTCACAAGCGTCATCCCATTGGTACTTTACCCCTTTCCTAGTCAGTCGTGTGAGAGGGGCGGCTAACTGGGAAAAATTTTGGATGAAACGACGATAATATCCTGCCAATCCCAAGAAGCTGCGAATCTCCGTGATGGAGGTAGGTCTAGGCCACATTTTGACCGCTTCTACTTTGCTTGGGTCTGCTTGGATGCCATCTTTGGAGATCACATGTCCCAAGAAAGTTACACGATCAATCCAAAACTCGCATTTAGAGAATTTGGCGTACAATTGATGATCCCTCAATGTCTGCAACACAACACGAAGGTGTTGTTCGTGCTCTTCTGAAGTCTTTGAGTACACCAGAATGTCGTCTATGAAGACAATGACAAATTTGTCTAAAAAGGATTTAAAAATCCTATTCATTAAATCCATGAAAGCAGCTGGTGCATTCGTTAATCCAAATGACATCACCAAGAACTCGTAGTGCCCATATCTGGTACGGAAGGCTGTTTTAGACACATCCTCCTCCTTGATCTTGAGTTGGTGATAACCAGACCTCAAGTCAATCTTTGAAAAACACTTGGCTCCTTGAAGTTGATCGAAAAGGTCGTCGATGCGAGGCAACGGGTATTTATTTTTGATAGTTACCTTATTCAGTTGCCTGTAATCTATGCATAATCTCATCGATCCGTCCTTCTTTTTCACGAACAGAACAGGAGCTCCCCAAGGTGAATAACTTGGCCTTATAAAGCCTTTGTCTAGCAAGTCCTGTAACTGAGTTTTTAACTCTTTTAATTCTGTTGGTGCCATTCTATAAGGGGGTATGGAGATTGGGCGAGTATCTGGTGCTAACTCTATCTGGAACTCAATCTCTCGATCTGGGGGTATACCTGGTAGATCATCTGGGAAGACATCTACAAACTCCTGGACTACTGGAACGTCTTCTACTTTTAGTTCTTCTTTCTTAATATCTTTAACGAATGCCAAGTATCCTTTACAGCCCTTTCGCAATAAACGTTGGGCACACATTAAAGATATAAGATTCCCAGAAATTTCACTCCGTTCACCATGAAATACGAAAGAAGGCTCCCCCGGAATATTAAATTTAACTATCTTATTATAGCAATCCAGGGTGGCATGACAAGATGCCAGCCAATCCATGCCCAAGATGACATCAAAGTCTGTCATATCTAACAGCATTAGGTCTACTGTTGTATTTATTTCTCCGACTCTTACCTTGCAAGCTCGATAGCCTCGTTCTATTAGTAAGGTGCCTCCAGTAGGCGTAGTTACTAAAAACGGACATTCTAATCTAACAACTTTTTGCTTAAAGTTCTTAGCAAAGAATGGTGACGCATAGGAATGCGTAGAGCCAGAGTCAAACAAAACATGTGCAAAATTTGATTCAATCAGAAGAGTACCTGCTACCACCGTATTAGACGCCTGAGCATCTTGACGGGTTAAAGCGAATACTCGAGCGTTCCCTCGGCCTGCTGAAGCCTGCCCTCGACCACCTTGTCCTCTGCCAGCACCTCTTCCGATTCCATTGCCTCCTACAGTTACAGGGGATCTGTTGGCAACAGTAGCCTCTGATTGATTAGGGCGTACTGACCCTTGGCCAGATCTCGTGTAGAGTTGGGGGCAATCTCTTTTGATGTGGCCCTGTTGACCACATTGGTAACAGACCCTAGTGTTGTTGTTGACAAAACAAGCTCCGAAGTGATTTCTTTCACATTTAGAGCACCAGGGCCTTTGTTGACCCCCTGTACCACTTTGTTGACGCTGTGGTGCACTAGCAGTAGAGGCTGCACGTCCAGAACTCTCTCCGTGGTAGCGTGATTTCTCATCTTGCTTCCTCTTTCTTTTGTTATTCTATTTTTCTTTTTGCATGTCTCTTTCTTCCATCATACGGGCGATGTCGACGGCTTCTGTGTAAAATGAAAAATCTCGTATTTTCGATCCCACCCTGTCAAATAAAGACTCTCGAAGGCCTTTAATAAATCGTCGGATCTTTTCTTTCTCAGTTAGGACCATGTGAGTAGCATATTCAGACAACTCTATAAACAGATTGTCGTATTCATCGACGGTTCGTGATCCTTGCCGGAGTGCCTCAAACTCATTCATCTTTGCTTCTCGTATACTCTCCGGAATAAATTGTTCTCGAAAAATTCTTTTAAAATCATTCCATTTAATGGGTGGGGCATTTCTGGCCATGCCCTTCTTCCATGTTCGCCACCAGCGGTCGGCCTTACCTCTTAACTGAAAGGTAACAAGGGTTACTTTTCGAGGTTCAGGGCATTCTAACGTGTCAAGGATTTTCTCACAGTCATCTAGAAAACGTTGTGGGTCTTCATTAACATCTCCTGCAAAGGTTGGCGGATTCAGCTTCATAAATTCCGAGATTTTGACCTCTGTACCTACCCAATCCTGAGGAGGGGGTGGAGGTGGCATCTGGTCTGTCTCTTGTACTTTTGCAGCATGTACTGATGCCTGTGAGCCATCTTCAGATGATTGTCCCATCAAAAGTTCCTTTAGCCCATTCACCTCGTTCTGCATTGCAGCTAATGCTTCCATCACTACAGTCGCGTCAATTTGTGATGGTTCTCCAGCATTTCTTCCAGGGTTTTCAGTGGATATTTCTCTGTTTTGTGCATGGTTATCTTCTGCACGATTAGGCATCTCCAGTCTTGCATTTGCTGACTGAGCAGCTGGAGGGACCAAGGCCCTGCCAGATCTTGTGCGGATTCCAGAAGCGTTTGATTTTCTTGGTGCCATCTAAACTTATTCTACAATTAAGAATAATATATATCGTCACTATTATACTTCAAGTAAAGACACGAAAGAAATGGATTTTAATCTCTACAGGGCTTTTGGTGGATCTTCATCCTATGGTCGTGCTGCAGTCACGACAATAGGGGAAGGCCCACTAAAGACACCTTGCTCTGTAATCACTAGGAGACCTAACAACCTATCCTCTGATACCAACTTTGTCACGACCCATTTTCTAGGCACATGACCGGCACAATGATGAATATCCCATCACTGTAAGCCTTTCGATAAATTCTTCCCACAAGTAAAATCGTTAGTCATTATCTCTATATTCTCAAAATACCATTTCTTAATAAATACAAAGAAAATACATCAGATTTTCTTAATTAAAAATAATAGATCCTCAGTACGAAATACATTATCATACTGAAATACAAGCCAAATACCAAACCCCTGACCTAGATGTCCTAGACGGTTACAGAGCAACATACTGTATAACAAAAGAAGGGCCTACCCGACAGCGGGAAGGTCCAACGTGATCTACTCCTCTAGCGGATGTACTTCGGCGGCAACCTGATCTGAACAAAAAGTTTGTACAAACAGTGTGAGCTTTTAAACTCAGTGAGCAAATCGGCCTTGCGTTAATAAAATTCAAATACATCACCAGTCATGCAAGCATATCCGAAGGCTCAAGCTCAACCAATAGACATAGTTAGAAATTACATACAAGAAAAATTCATCCAATTCAACAAACGATACTAGTACTCGTCAATGGCAATATATCCCGGAGAGCGCACACAGGCCGGCTCACCAATTTTGTATTTTTCCGCCATGACGCACAACCTCATCCTCTTAGCTAGGGCGCCTCACGGATTTATCACCAATCCGGGCTATATCCCTACTGAGGGAATCGTTGTCTCCACACTCATTGGTCAAGACACCCTTTAACCCGGGTTTTCCGCCTTGCCGTGAGAGGGGGTACTGTACCGCTCAATCACAATCAATAGTACAACAGTTCATATCATAATCAGAAGCACAATATAATACTCATCCATATAACAGGTATAGTATATAACTATATGATTCAAATTTCATATCATCATGAGATACTTGCTTTGTCTTATCCATACTTCTGGATTAATTATCTCATTATATTCGTCATTCTGAATCCAATTTCCCTCTATGAATCTTGGGAGTGTCCTACGACATACTTTTTATCACCAGTAATGCTAAAACTCTATTAAAACAGGGTCGTTTCACTCACCTGGATTCCGTACGAGTATCACTTCTCTAAATCGTTACGGACAAGAGTACGCAGGTGAATTTCAGTGTTCCGCTACAGAGATTTTCATGAAAGATTACAGAAAGTACGTTAAGATCATTTTCGTACAGATACTGTTCATACGTACGGGTACTATTCATACGGTCACTATTCATACGTACGGTACTATTCATACGGTCACTATTCATACGTACGGGTACTATTCATACCGGAAATACAGAATACAATCTGTAAAAGAGTACACCAGGTAAGTTCCCAGGAAAGAGTGGAGGGTCACACTGGACACACTTAAAAATCAGGTCTTTCCTTAGCCAGAACTTTCCTAGACATGTATTCTCCACAGATTATATTCTATTTCGGTAATCAGAGAATCAAAATAACAGCTAACGACAATTTTTCTGATGTGGAAGATCGGCCAAAACCGCAACCACAGAGCATACTTAAGAAAATAACTTCTAAAATTTGAAAGACATAGAAAGGGCATAGTATCCTTACCTAAGCAAAAACGGAAAGGCCCAAAATCTCAGAAGCCTAGCGTCAGAGCAAGAGAAACTTAAGGAGGGAAGAAGAGAAGTTGAAGGTGTGAGTTTAGAAGTGAAATGGAAGGGCCTATTTATAGCAAAAGTCAAGGGTACTATTTGACACTATACGCTAATAAAATATTCAATTTACTATTCATGAAAATGACATTTCTAATAATGCAGTTACTGTGCACCTTACGCGATGGAAAATTTTCGTTTATTTACTATTAGAAACTTTAAAGGGAAAACTATCCTTTCACCTTAAACCTTTAAGTTTCTTTTCAATTCAGTCCTTTCAATTTAGTCCCTGAGGGTATTTTTACACATAAAACGTCATTTTCTCCTACAAACTTCTTTCTAGTTTTCTCTTATAACCAAACCACATCTAGTATTTGACATTTTGATTGTATAAATGAACAGTACCATATACGTAAATAGTAACAGTAGTTTGAAAACACGCATTTATATTTTATTTTTCATGGGTATTACATTACCTGTGATCTTTGCCGCATCCACCCTTATCGCTTAATATATGTAATCACCCCCTTATGGCTCCATGTAGATTTTCCCATGAGGTGCATCACCATTACTTTCCTTTCTCACACACAAATATAATCATAAATCACAATCTCAATTCATAAACAATCATTCATCCAGAACACACCCAAACTATCCACAGATAATAATTTCAACAATCAAACTTATCACATTTCAACATAATCTTCATATCATACACAAACCATAATATACAGAAAAGTTATAACTTCCATACTTCTATCTCAAGGTTAAGATGTCCCTATGTATGCATATGTTTATATATACATACATCAAAGCTAAACCTTCCAAAAAAATACTTCACAAGGTAGATTGTAATACCCCAATTATTACGGTATAGTTAAAAGTACTTAAATTCGTGAGAGTGAAAATTTTTCGCCAATTAAGGAGTTCTAACTAGAAGAATGAAAGATGGTAAAGTTTAATAAGGACTAAGACTTACCCTCGGTCGAGTAAATTGTAACAGGAAAAGGAAACATGTGTGGTGAGTGTAGGAAGTACATTCAAGGACTAAAGTGAAAAGAGGAGAAAATATGGAGTACTTTTGAGAAAAGACCGAATAAAAATTGAGAGGGAGAATGGAGTAAATGAGGATGGAATTAAGACACTGGTACCTTAAGGATGATGAATTGGAGGCCAGAGTGGAATTTGAAACAACGAGAGAGACTAAAGTGAACAAATATAGAATTTTAGTATTTTAATAAAAATGGGATGTGATGACATGTATTTTATGGAAGTGTAACTGGGTCTCTATTTATGATCAAGTTTCCCCAATATTCTTGCAAGGTCATAAAATTTTTACCAAAGGGACCAACTTTAAAGGAGAAAAATAATGGGCCCCACAACTACACTAACTTAAACACTCATCCTCCTCTTCTTCCCATTCATTTTTTTCTTCCTCTCTTGTAGCTCTCTCCTTCTCTTTTAGCCAGCACTCCTAAGCCATCTTCTTCAACCTCCATCCACATCTTTTGCTTGAGGAAGGAGGCCACGGAAGCTGGGAGGATTGGTAAATAAGTGTTTTTCTCCTTCTTCTTCCTTTTCTTCCAAAGAGAAAACTCTAGGTTTTGGGGAATTTTTCTCTATGAATTCCTATGGCTAAAATTGAATGATTCAACCTTGTTAGGGTGGTATTGTTGTTCTGAAATATTAGTTAAAAATCTCTTCTTAAATGTGATTAAATCTTTGAGAGTTTTGGTCAGAAATTCATGCTAAAAATCGAGTGGTACTATTCACCTACAATTTTACTATTCATTCATGAATTTCTTCTCTTTTTTCTTCGGTTTTAGGAAGTCTTGTGCATGATTTTTGAACATAAATTTTGGAATGTCTTAGATGTTATAGGACTGGTATAACTGAACAAAACCATGGAATGCACCTAAAGCTATGGCTAAGGTTGAGTTGTGGTAAAACAAGATAATGTTCATATACTTCTGTTTTTGTCTATTTTGGGGGACCAAATGATGTTAATAGATCTTGAAATTTTTATGAGGAACTCTTGATATAGTCGCAATCTGATCTGGAAAGCTTCAAAGTTATTAAAAATGATTTGTTTGGTCAAAGAATTATGGGAACCACCCTTTAATTAGTTCAGAAACAAGTATGAACAGTTCCAAAATATGCCTATAATTCAGTAGCTAAAGACATTGTTTTGACCTGAAATTTTTATGGCACTTATCTAAGATATGAAACTTATGATATGCAAAATTTCATTGCTTTTGGTTATGGTTAGGTTGGTCTGTCAAGAATAAAACTGTACCTATAGCAGAATAGGGCAATTCTGGGATAAGGTTACTAATGTGACCATTAAAGGGGTTAGATGATGGAGTTTAATTTGAGATTTTTACCCTATCTTGCCAACACATAAAGATGGCTCTATTTCAAGTTTCATACTTTTTGGAGCTATGGATTAATACCAAAATTTTTCTAAAGTTTGGATTCAATTTAGCCTTAAAACATGATTAATAACCCATGTTTTGAATTGATATTATTACTTGCTTGATTTAATTTCTAGGCTTATGATGAGGTTCTTGGAGTCTCTTTTTGAGTTTAAAGTGCATAAATCTAGCTCGAACCCAAGATGAGGAATCTAGCCTTACCTTGTTTGCTTACTTTGCTAAGATTATTTTCCTAGCAACTTCTACACATTGTAAGTACTAAATCATAATTTGTGAACTATGAATGAATTATTTGAACCTTTGTCATATATGGCTTTAATGGGTTGTAATTATGTACCTTTTTACATGTTATGATAATGTTTATGGAGTCTTACCAATAACACCTTGTGGCTTTATATCAAAGACTCCACGACTTTGTGTCGTGAAGGGACATAATTTAATTGGCTGACGGGCTTGGAGTACCTTCTTCGTGGAGGATGTATTTTTCATTTTACATCATATAAATCTTGAGTGGAGATGTGAGCTCACTTGGTTGTGTGACATTATGAGTGTGAAGTGACTTCCTCCTTATAGGAAGTTTTTAAGGATCTTTGTGCTTGAGACTGATGATGGTCAACTTTATATATATGCTTGTTTGTTAATGAATAGTTTGCAGGGTGGTGTGGTATCCCGTGGGAGATATATTGCCATTGAGCATAAAGGTTAAATATGCCATCGAGCATGGAGATTTAAATGTTATTGAGCATGGAGATTTATATATGTTATTGAGATTTATTTGCCTTCGTGTAAATGGATTGCTTTGCCTTTGGGCATCGAGATTAACTTTCTTTTGGGCATGGAGATAATATTGGCCGAGAGATAGCATTAGTCTATATGCTAGGAGATAATATTGGCCTATGAGCCGTGAGATAATATTGGCCTATAAGTCGGGAGACGATATTGCCCTATGAGAGCTGGGAGACAATACTAGCCTATGAGCCGAGAGATAAATACATCTATATATATGTGTGTGTGTGTGTGTGTGTGTGTGTGTGTGTGTGTGTGTAAATATACATAAAGGCCTTGGCCAGGGATTGTTATGGCCCTTTTTGGCCATAAACTATCATGGTTTTTAGGACATTGAAATGTTATCTATGTGGATTGTTATGTATAGATGTATGTCTTAACTTGTATGGTTGTAATGGAGTTTCACTAGTATGTGTTGTTTGGAGTGCTTAGTTAGAGATGTTATTTATGTGAATTACTATATAAGTATACGTTTTAACTGGCATGAATGTAATAGAGTTCCATTAGCATATGTTACTTAGAGTGATTAGTGACCTACAGGCTAGAGTCGTTATTAGCCGACGAGCTTGGAGGCATAGATTGATGACCTTCAGAGTGGGAGTTGGCAATTTACTTTAGGCTTGGAGATGTAGATTCAATGTTGTTTTATATGAGTGGAAGTTAAGGAATTGCCATATTGGAGATTAAGATTTACCTTGAGTAATCTAGAATGTCTCGTATGAATGCATAGAATTACTACTGAGTTGTTTTACATACTCGGCTAATACACGTTCTAGAGTAAGATATATTTATATAAACTTTACTGTGGAGATAATGAGCTGAGTAGAGGTAAGGAAACATGTTATTTACTCATTGAGATATTTATCTCATCCTATTGTTGCTTTTCCTTGTAAGTTGCATTAGTTATGATACCATCGCCCGAGGAGTTGTTAAAGTTTGAGGCTTTTGGTTCCTTCTTGTTAGAAGGTCAAAGCTTATTAGTTGGTATATAGTTGTCAACTCTGTAGTCAACTAGAAAACCTAAGAGTGGGGGGTTGTATGTAGGGAGTTTCTAACATGATATTTTTACTTTTTATTTCTATATGTTTAATTAATTACTTGTATGATCATGAACGATACATGTTGCATGAGAATTAGGAGTTAGGAGAAATAGGCTTACGGTATAGGAAAATAACCCTGATATTAGTCAACCATTATATGTGCACACGTGGTATTAGTTAGGACTTTTCACTTAGCATCTAAATCTATTTCAGATGCCACGTCAATCATATTCATTTGCCATGTTATGCCTAGTTTTTTTTTCTTGTTATTATATGCAGTCTAAGCGGGACCTTTCTCTCTCTCTAAAATCTTATTGTGAATAATGTGTTTGTAGACAACAATTTTGTGAGAGACAGAGAGAGAGATCTTGCTTGAATAGTTCATAATAACAATTTTTTAAAAAATATGACTAGGCATGACATGATAGGTGAGTAAGATTGATGTGACATTTGATGTGAACTTAGATGCTGAGTAAAGAATCATAGTCAGCATCACATATATACATACAACGATTGACTAACATCAGGGACCATCCTTATTGGAAACTACAATGACTAAATTTAAGGTTTAAAAACTATATAGACTAAATTCAATGTTGAGTGAACTATAAGGATCAAAAATATATTTTAGCCTATGATCTTATTTTGGTACAAAAGGAGGGATGAAAAATATATATGAGATATATATTATTTTGGGTGAGATTAATAACATCAAACCCATTCAAGTTTTTGGTATCACCATGTCTCACTTCCACTCGAATATTTCCAAAAATATGAAGCTTTTTTAGTATATATGCTAATTAAACCAATGATACAACTTTTTCTTTTAAAAAGAAAAAAAAAATAATACCACCTGACGCGCACTACAAAAAAAAAGTCTAAAATCACTTATTTAACATTAGTTACCAAAAACTAACATTAAATATGTAAGAGATAATTTTTTTTAAAAAAAAATTAACATCAATTTTTTAACATTAGTTACAAATGACACTAAATATTTTTTTAAAAAAAAAATTAAAATGCTCAGCTTTGCCTCTTATTCGTATTGTGCCCTAAAGTCAAATCTTCCTCTTTGTGCCACATGGCGCTTGGTAGTTGCCGACCAAAGCTTGTTTCACTTGCCTCCGCCATCACCATCGTCATTGGCCATCGTCGTTTAGCCTTCCTCTGCCATGGTCAACGATAACAGCTCAGCTTGCTTCCCTGGCGCTTTACTCCACTCACTATTCGCTCACCATTGAAGTTATCCAGCTCTTCAATTGCTCTCTTGATTTCGTTTTGATTAGCTTTCTGATTTGCTTGTGTAGTTTAACTACCTGATCTGTGTTTGATTACGAATCTATCAATATCGCTGTTATTTTCCTGCTACTCTCTGCTTTTCGTTAGAGTTGAGAAATGTAATTGCATTGGATGACTGTGAATCTCTCTCTAGCCTTTTTCATGGTTGATTGGACTCGCACCTGGTTTCTTGTGCAAAACAAGTAGCTACATTGTGCGTTTGCTCTGATATATTTATGTATGTATGATTTTTGATAAAAATAAAAAAATAAAGTGGCATATCCTTAAATGCCAAAATTCATGATCAGACTTCTCTAAATTTGTTGTTAAAATTTTCTCTATTTCAAAGCAAATGTTTGATTGATGGTTGAGTGGGAACCGGTTGGGAATGGAAAAGGACGACGCAGAGGAATCATTTTTCTCTTTGATTGTTGAATTAAGCAGCAAAAGACTGGCACTTCCAAAGGACAAGGTACTTGCATACTGTGAGCTTATTGCAATCTCATGATTTTCAATTTGTCTTCATGAAAAATATATTCTGTCCTACCTAAATAAGAAATTAAAACTCATCTATTATTAATTAGATAATTTTATATTGTTAAGTTGCTAGAACAATCAAATAAAACATAAGTACTGCATGATAAAACCCACTCAATGCCACACAACTTTTCCAATTTTCATCTTCTTACACTTTGTGCTGGTGTGGTAAGAGAGTTGGAAACAGTGTTTCTGGAAGCACCTCTTAGGGCAAGCAGTGAAGCTGTGACACAGCCTTCGTTGAGATTGCCACAAGACTTATATGCTTAAAAGTGACTGTAGAATTGAAAATTAATTGCGAAACTGCAACCTTACAAAACCCTGAAGTTAGTTTTTGGTATCCTTATTGACCTTTGTTCTGTTTAAGAAATACATTCTCAGTCCTATACTCCTATGTGCTTTGTTTTCTAAACAAACAAATAAAACAAAAAAGGAAGTTGTAGGGTTAGACTTATATATTAAACTTGAAAATTTTCCTTTTTATAAATATCCGATTGTGAAAGCCCTAAATCATTTATTTGGCAAAATATGGTGCCTCAGTTTGAAAACATGCCATAGTTTATGGGAATCTCCGATTAGATGTTAGTAGTTTGGTTCTGTTGAAGGGAGGAAATATTTTAGATGACGAATTATCTATTTCAAGTCAGAAATCTAGAGATTGCTTCATAATTTCAACCTTTACAATCTCACACACACCTTCTTTTACAATCTCAAACTGGTAGTAATGCAATACCATCATCTCAGGATATGCACTCAAGGACCATTTTTGTCCCAGGATATGGAATCACTAACCTTGGACATTAACTAAAGTGATGGAGTTAATCTAAATTCAAAAGAAAATGAAAGTACTAACAATCCTTTTCACTTTCTTTTTTTTTTGTGTTGTTATCATTATAATTTGAATATAAATTATTATAATTAATTCTTAAACCCAATTTTGTGTAATATGATAAAGAATATGAAAAAACAAATCTTATTATTAATTAGAGATTCAATTTTGTATAAAGAGTATTATGAACTTTTGATATTGTGTAACGATTGCTTGTAAATTTCCTTTTATTTCCTTACTTGAGATGTTACCAGATTGTCCATTCCCTTTTTTTTTTTTCTGTTGTCTTTGCCAATTTAGGTAAATTAAACCACTAAGGCAAAATGGGGAGTTTATTTTTGTAGTGGCTTATAATTTGTTCTTATTTGTTAGAATGAAGTTGGAAGGAATCTGTTTTGGATGTCATATAGTTTATGCATTTTCTTTGTAAAATTTTTTTCTCTCCAACATTAATTCCTAATCACTTCCTAAATTGTTCCTTTTCTTTAGTTTTGTTGAAGCTGTTGCTATAGCCCAAGCTAGTGCTTCTGGTATACAATTTTTTGTTGGCTAACCCAGCGTCATTTTCACCTTTAGAATCTACCCTAAAAAGTGGAAAAGATCCTGGTTTGGTATAGGTAAGTTATGCAAAATTGATGTTTTGCTTTTGTTGATACTTTGCTCAGAAGTTCAATTTACTTGTGCTAGTATGACTTTTGAGTAAAGCCTTGATTAAATGCTAGTTGTGTTAGTAAGACTATGTGTTTAAAGCCTTGTTTGGAAATTTAATTTTAAAAACTAATCAATAAAAGAATATATTTTTTCATAGACCAGTATATACATTTACTATTTTTCTTTTGAGAAAGTATATGCTTTTGTGAAGTAGAGGCAAACAAAAACTGTAGCTGCAATTGGATGGTTCAACTTTTCAATTTTAAAACTAAACAATAAAAAGATATATTCTCATTTTAGTGGAGAGCTGATAGACAGTTTTATGTGTTTGTGTACATTCTTCAATATTTCTTCTAAATGTTCCTAAGTTGTGATAATAACTAGTGGTATGTTTTGCTTATTCAGGGAGTACCTTGCTCTTCTGTACCAAGACGCAACAAACCTAAAAGAGCTGGATTATACTATTGTAGCTGGTGTACTCGTCCAGGTAACTTGCATTTTAGAGATTTTAATACTATTTATTTGACATGCATTTCTTGTTTTTGAATTGTGATGTTTGTGTTATTGAAATGATCACCTAAAGAATAAAATTAAAATAATAATGAACTCCCAATACTGTTGGATAAAACCTCATTAATTAGTTTACATTCTTCATTTGACCAAGGAAGTGGAAAAAAGAAACAAAGTAGCTAACAATATTATTTTTAATTAAGGATGTTTACTAAACTGAAATCAAATATCTTAGAACACTTGCAAATTAACAGTTTATAGAATGATCAATTAATTCCAAGGTTATGGACAGAAAGTAGTTGCTGCAAAACTAGAACAATACATCAGCTTCTTCTACACTTACTTTATAGAATTCTAATACTAGCTAGCTCATAAGTTGATATATATAGAACTTTAAATTTCAACTCTTCCCTCGACATCTAGTAATCTCACGGCATTGAATCTAATTTTATTACTAAATGGGGGGAAAACCCAAGTCCTTCAATATTTTCAATCACAAATTTATTAACTTTTTTTTTTAAAAAAAAGAACAAAATTACTAATCTACAACCAATATGCAACTACTAATTACAAACTGGAGAATTTATAGTCGCTTTTGGTCATTTGTATGGTCATTCTCCAAATATTACAGATTCTTTCACTACTAATTACAAACTAGAGAATTTATAGTTGCCTTTGGTTTGTATAGTCAATCTTTTGTTAACCATGTCCTTGCACTGAAAAAAAAAAAAAAGACTTTCAATAGTGACTTTTTGATGACAACATAAACAATTGTCACTGAATGTTAATTTTCAGTGACAACAAAAAATGTTGCCACTGAAAGTGATACATTCAGTGGCAACTTAAACGTCATCATTATGTATGAAATAAATGTACATTCAGTGGCAACAAAAATGGTTGCTGCCTAAACTTCACATTCATTGGCGACTTGTGTCACCATTGAATGTCTGATATGCACTTATTTGCCAGCTGTTTACTTTTAGTGATGACATTATTGTCGCCACTTAAACCTGACGTTCAGTGGTGACATAATGTTGTCACAGAAAGTCTCATTTGAATTTTTTATAAATAAAATAATGCGAAAACGTTGGCCTAAGGATTGGAGGCCCAATCTCTTCCTTAGAGCCTCAAGTTTTTACCACTTAATAACTAATTATGCGAATTATGTCTTTAGTTGTATTAATATAATAATTAAAGGGTTCTTTATTTGTAAAATGCAAAAATTGTTTATTAGGGGATTCAAACCCCTAATTTCAATCCAAGAGTCATAAGGTTTCACTACTTAACTAGTTGTTTGGATTTGTTCTTTTATAAGTTAATAAAAAGAGGTATAGATTCCAATTTTATTACTTCCCGCCTTCTCTCTCACTTTCCATCAGTTCACGCACTTTACTTTCTAATTCTCCATTGCACGTTTTCTCTTCTTCTCTGTCTGTGTTCTCCGTCTCTCTTCTATGCTGTCTTCTCACTTTAGTTCGCACACATGGATTCTCTTGTTTTTGGTCTTCTCCACCGCTGTTGTCTTCGCCGTTGTCTCTGCTTCCTCTCCTGCCCATCGTCTTTGCTTTTCTGTCTTGTTTGTGTATGTTTTTTGTCTCGCTTCTCTGTCTTAGTGGGGTTGCAACTTCTCTCATTGGGGTTATATAATTTCTCCTAGTAGGGTTGCAATTGCAGAGCTGGTCAATCTGTGGCGTTCAAAGATTTCTAGGTAATTTTTTTCTCTGTACTTTCTTCAGTGGTAATTTTTGACACTGCTGTGAATTGAAACTAAGTATATATGCTGTTGTAATGTTGGTAAAAGAGTGGTCTCAGAGTACATAAATGAAGTTTAGTCACCTGTGAATTGTGTAAAAGGTAAGCTATGAAGGCTAGTCTTAAATCTAAGGAAAAGAGTGTGCAAACAGAGAGAAAAAAAATGCAGAATTTTCTGGTTTGTGTGTGCAGAACTGTCTCCAAGTTAAGCCTAACGTTGGTTCTGTAAACATAAAGTTGGATGTCTAGAAAGTTAGGGAGATTTAATGATTGGACTAAATAACTAAGAAATTATTGAAAGAGGGCTGGACGGTAAGTTAGAGTGAGGAAAATTTGCTAAATACTTCTGTAGAATTGCTCTTGGGGTTGAAAAAATAGATGAATTTAGAGTATTTACGTCAGATAAATAAGATGTTAGTACTAATTTACTTCTATGTTAAAAAAAGTGGAAATTTTGTAAAATTGGGCATCAAAATAGACCAATTGGGATTATTTCCATCAAATAAATAAGGCTTAAGTGCTATCTTGCTTCTAATGTTAAAGGATGAAATTTCAAAAATTATGGTTGAAATTAAGTAAATTGGAGAATTTTTTCCTTTTGCCCTCACATTTATTTCATGTGTGTCTACTGGTAAATATTTCACAAAAGCAAAAACCATAAGGCCCCAATGTATTAACGGAACAAACCATAGGCCACTAGATGAACATATAAAGCACCAAAGTGAAATTGGCCCAAACTATAAGCTCCAAACTATGGTTAAACTATTGTAATTTGATGCTTGTTATTAAGTGTTGTCTTGTTACTTTAAATTTGCATGCATTATTCAGAGGAAGGTGCTGAATTAAAAATACATAAAGCCTTAGAAACTTATTTACAAACTCTTGAATTGTAAGGTACAAATTAAAAATTGAATATATAAGAAATCAATTAAAAAAACATCAAAGACAAATTAACAGCCATAAGTAAAGGCATTTAAGCCTAGGATATTGTGATCCCATTAATACATGAATTGCAGTAGAAATAAGATGGAAAAGAATTTTGTTTTAGTCTCCTTTTTCTATGTGGATGTACATCCAACTAATGGATGATTCTTTGTCTGCAACAACTGCCTTATGAAATAATTTAGTCATTTTTTTCTTATATATATTTTTGAAAATGGTTTTCTTATCATGCTATCTAAAAATTTATAATAGTGAAATTCCATTTTACTTAAATGTTGAATTTTTTTTCTTGTAAGTGGTCTTGAGTATCAACTAACTATTGCTGGCATATATCTCGGAATGAATGGTTGGAAAACATATTATAAGATTGAAATTGTACCGGTTTTTTGTTTGTGACCTCCTTTCTTGGGTTCTTGAGAGAAAATAGGAAGAAAATAGATAGGATAAAACAAGGAGAGTTATATTTTTCCTTGTACATGTTTGGATGGGATGAACAGTATTAGTAGTGACCACTTGAAGTCCAAGAATGGTAATTATTTAATTTTAAAAACGTGAAATTTGAGGAAAATTTTATTCTCCTTATTCAACAAACTTGAAGAGAATTGATATTCCATTTACTATATGGAAAAATATTATTGAAAAAGAGTACTTTGAAAGTTGTGTCCATCACCCAATTTTACTGTCATTGGAAATTACTAAACCTATTTCACACCCTTCTAAGATTTGAAATTGAATGTTTCAATTCAAAGTTCAAACAGAGTTATAGGAAAACCAGTCTTTGTGATAACTCATTAGGTATATATATTCCTGATCATGATTCTGTTCAAAGTCACATGTTCAAAGTCATGAGCTTGGTTTTTCAGAACATTTATTTCAAGTTGTCAATACTGTCAATGTTAGTTTCAAGTTGTCAATTTTTTCTCTCTATTTCCAGAGAAAGGGGCCAGCTGAAGGAAGTTGTGATTTTTCATCATCATCCTCTTGTGTTTATGCCTCAAGTCCTAAGTATGCTTCTTGATTCTAGATGGATCTTGAAACTTTTATGCTATGTAATTGTACATGTATGCATATATACATATACAATGTAGCCTTATTTGTGTAGCTTTATATTCTAAAACTTTGGGAGAAAATCTTTTCTATTCTTAATTCACTTTTCCCATTATTAGAATTTCACTGTAACTTTATTTATATTACTTGGTTTGCCTTGGGGGACTTTTGTTTCAATCAACCCCTTTTAGCTTAATCCACTTGTCCCTTTCTTAAAATATCATTATAACTATGAAGTATGAATTCATGGGGTGATTTCACATAACTTTTGGATCAATTTTTTTTGGGAGAAGTCACTTGATCCAAAAAGTAAATCTTACAGATTTAAAAGCGAGAGAATTATATTGCGTCTCTTGTTATTCCTTAATTGTAGGGAAAATGGATGGACAAAATGTGGATGCAAATTAAGAATAGAGCTGATCCATCATATATACGAGGAATTGATAGTTTTGTCGATTGGGCTTTTAGTCAACCAGGAGTGAATAATATGATTAGATGCCCTTGTAAGGGTTGTATGAACATAAAGTTTAAGTTGAGGAATGATGTCAAGACCCGCTACCCGAGTCGAGACAGGCATAGTAATGACATCTTCTCGTCATTGCTAGCCTTACCGTTCTTATTGTCTTTTCCCTTATTAGGTTCAATCATGCGGAAGTCTTTAATTTCTAGCATACATCGTTTATCACTAACTAAGAAAGTAAGAGGGACTCACTTGGTGTCCATGCGACATATTGGTAACAAGCATACATGCAAAAGTGTCTAAATGCGTACGGTCACACAAATAGGTAAGTCAAACACACCCAATTAGTTGGAGATGAGAATGTACTTGGTTTCCTCGCCACCTCATTCTCAAAGGTACTAATAATAATACACAAACCACATACCACAGAGTTGGCCCTATGCCATTTGTTTTGGCTTCCCAGGCAGAATAAGGTTTTTACATTAATAACAATGTTGATCAAGATTGACTTGTGGTTGTGAAGACAAGTCCTCTTGACCTTTTCAATATGCCTCAAGATAATGATGTAGGTGATGAAGAAGCATATCAACAATTAGAGATTAAACCAAATGCAATGACTAACAATGAAATAGAATATGATATTGTAGTACCATTTCATAGAGATTTTGGGCCTCAAAGCATTAATCATCTAGGTCAAGCATTTGGCGGGGGAAGAGGAGGGAAACACGTGAGAGGCATTTCACATGGCAACAATAAGGAAGTCAAATCAAACTTACGTGTGCCACAACAAGAAACGCCTCCTAATGATCAATTTTCTACACAACTAGCCACTGAAGGTGAAAGTTTCCTACCACCAGCCACAAGAGCCTCTCTTGAACCTAGTTTTGTAGCTTTGTTTTCTTGTATTTTACATCATAGTGTCATCCTATTAAATTATGTGGTATCTTATTATGTGTAATTTTTTCATGTGCATAATAGCTCGTTACAGTGGGAAAAAAAGTTAGAAAGGGATATAAATATACACAGGTTGATCTGCAAACAAGGAATGACAACAAAATCAGAGTAGAAATTCTTGATTTTATTGATAGACCTGTTGGACCTAGGGCTAGACATCTAGCAAATTATTGTGGTTTAAAAGTAAAGGTAATAAGTTAAATATACAAATGTATTATTTTATTGTCTTACTTTGTTTTTATTAAAAATTTGATAACAAATATCACTTCGTTTTTAGGAAAATTTTGCACCTTTTGGTGGTGTGCGGGTGATTGAATTTGAAGGGTATGTAATACAAATGTTGCAAAAATTGTTTAGGAGGTGGAAAAGTGAATTACATGAGTACTATAACAAGTATAACACTGATGAGGAAAGATTGACTCATCCACAGGAGGATGAGTCATGAAGACTGACAATGGCTAGTCCTAGAACACTTTTCATCTGATGCTTTCAAAGTATTGTGTTGTTGACATTTTTTGAAAAAAAATCTTTTTAAATGGATATATATTTATGAATGTTAACTACAGGCTAAAAGTGAGAGAAATAAAGTAAACAGGCGATTACAAATGACAAAACATTTATGTAGAGCAAGATCTTTTGCAGAAATAGAATTATCTACGGTAAAAATCAACCTCTTATATTATTAAAAAGTTCTATTTTTATTGATATATCTATAATTATCATTCATTGTTGTAATATTTTGTAGAGAGGCCTTGAGACTGGGGAAAGGGCACTTCCTGATCGAGTGTGGGAATTACAGCACACCGATAAGATAAAAGAAGGAGAAGTAGTGTGATCAGATCCTTGTTCACAAGAAATTCATGTGAGTTTACAACTAAATTAGTTGTGTGTTTAAGCATGAATTTGTATTTTGATTTTATTATTCTCACTTTAATCGTAGGGACGAATCTAAAACCTTGTAGTAGAACAACAATCACAGGAAATTGCTTCTCAACTAACATGAGATCAGATCTTGGCAAATGTAATCGGTGAAAGATCCGAATACATTAGAGGGAAGGGTTCTGGAGCAAAAAATCCAAAAAAAAGAGGAATAATGCAAGTTGATTTTGAAGATAGGGTCTCTTCTGGAATAGACACTGTTTACGTTGAAATGGAAAGAATGAGGGAAGAATAATGCATTGAGATGGAAAGAAAAAGGGAAGAAGATCGCATTGAGAAGGAAAGAAAAAGGGAAGAAGATTGCAATTAAAGCGAGAATAATAAAATCAAAATACAAATTCAACTTAAACACAAAGCTAATTAGTTGTAAACTCACATGAATGTCTTGTGAAGGAGGATCTAACCACACTACTTCTTCTTTTGTCTTACGAGTATGCTGCAATTCCCACACTAGATTAAGAGGTACCCTTTCCCCAGTCTCAAGGTCTCTCTACAAAATATTACAACAACAGTGAATGACAATTATAGATATATCAATAAAAATTGAATTTTTTAATAATATAAGAGGTTGATTTTTATTGTACATGCTTCTATTTCTGTAAAAGATCTTGATCCATATAAATGTTTTGTTGTTTGTGAACACCTGCTCGCTTTATTTCTCACTTTTGACTTGTAGTTAACATTCATAAATAAATAAATAAATAAATATATATATATATATATATATATCCATTTAAAAAATGTTTTTTCAAACAATGTCAACAACACAATACCTTAAAAGCATCAAACGAAAAGTATTCTAGGACTAGCCATTGCCAGTCTTCATGACACATCCTCTGGTGAATGAGTCATTCTCTCCTCATTAGTGTTGTACTTGTTATAGTACTCATGTAATTCACTTTTCCACCTCCTAAACAATTTTTGCAGCGTTTGTATTACATACCCTTCAAATTAATCGCTTGCACGCTGCTGACATGTGCAAATTTTTTATAAAAACAAAGTGATACTTGTTATCAAATTTTTAATAAAAACAAAGTAATACAACAAAATCAAAGTAATACAACAAAATAATACATTTGTATATTTAACTTATTACCTTTACTTTTAAAACCATATCTTCACATTTTGTAGATATACTCTTCTAGTCACCATCTTTAAACGAAACAATTTTTCTCACCACTAAGCCACAGTAATTTGCTGGATGTCTAGTCCTAGGTTCAACAGGTCTATCAATAAACTCAGGAATTTCTACTTCGATTTTGTTGTTGTTTCTTGTTTGCAGATCAACCTGTGTAGATTTATATCCCTTTCTAACATTTTTTGTTGCACTGTAAGAAGCTATAATGCAAATGAAAAAATTACACATAATAAGATACCATGTAATTTAATAGGTTGACACTATGATGTAAAATACAAGAGAACAAAGTTGCAGAACTAGGTTCAAGAGAGGCTCTTATGGCTAGTAAGAACTTATTTGAATAAGTTGAGCAATACATCTATAGATTTGTTACTCCCGTGATTTATGCATTCTAAATGAAGTAACTTAACTATGAAAGATAATTTTGACATTTTGGTACAACTTAGATATAGTTCTATCTCAGCGTCTTCTAGTAAATCATAGAATTGTCTTGCATGAACATTTGGTTGTTCATTAGTTTCAGAGTCATTGCTTACTTCCTTTGTATTTGCAAATCATAATGCATCATGTATCATCTCAATAATATCATCATCTTCATCACTATGTATTTCACCTTCAACCAGAGGGGAACTTGGAGATCTTAAAAGAGTTTTTTCGTGTGAATCTCACACTTTATAACTATCCCAAAATCCCTTCTTCAATAAATCTTCCCTTATATTATTTGTAATACCCTGGTCAAATTTTTTGTTATTTTAAATTGCATGGCATTTATTGTGTTCTTTTATAATTGCTATGTAAGTTACTAGAGGGACGAAAATGAAAGAATTATTAAAATAGAATGGAGTCAAGCACGATGTGGGTTAGGAAGAGCTATAGGGTTGGAGTAACCAAGAGGCCAACGCTTAAAACAAACAAAAAAAAAAACGACTACGTGAAACTGTCTAGGGCCTTAATAGAAGAAGTCACTTAGGCCCAAATAGGATAATTAACTTAACCCAATAGTACTTTAATTAAATGAGAACCCAATCCACCTACTGTAGTCCACAAACCAAGTGGCTTGATGCCCATAGTAGGATAGCTAAAAAAGAAAGGAGAGGTAGGCATGAGGTTAGTAAGGATAAGGAGGAAGAGCATTTAAATTAACTGAGGATAATCCAAAACAAAAAGAAACAATTAATAAATAAGAGGATAATGCTTCTTAAATATTAAATAAGTTTGAAAGGATTAATTAAATAAAAGATAATCTAATATAGTTAGAAAAGGATTATCTTAGTTTTAATTCAATTTAAACAAAGGAACTATCTTAATTTAAAATTTAATCAAACTAACTTAAACCTAACAACCAAAGTGGATGCCTCTCTCTCTCTCTCTCTCTTTCTCTCTCTCTCTCTCTCTCGGCCGAACCCTAGCCCCCTCTTTCTCTAGGCAATGGCACTCCCTCCCCCTTCCACCACTACATGCCCAAAACCCTAGATTCCCTCCCCACTTTTAAAAATCGAATCTAGACCTACAAATTCCCTAAAGTGCTACACACTCTCCCTTTCTCTCTCATGAAAGAATCTCTCCAAGCACTTTGACCAAGAAGCCTCAAGGTAAGTTCTTCGATTTTGATTTCCTTTCCTCTTCTAAAAGTTATGTTGATTTCAAAATTTTGGAAAAGAAAAGAAAAGAAACAAGAACAAGAAAGAACCCTAATTCTTTCTTGTGATTATCTTTCAAGATCACTCTCATCTCCCTCATGATCAAACCTAGCCTACCTCAGGCGTGAACATCCTCCTTCAATCTGTGATCCAATCAAGAACCCGTAAATGCCAAAGTAAGTGCCACACAGAAATCCCATCTTCTCTTCTAAATTAATCAAGATCCGTATTAGGCAAGAAGAACGCAAAATAACTCTCTTTTTTCGGTTTTATTGAAATTCGTAGCAAACAATCTAAGGGTCCACAAGTACTTTCCTCCGTAAGAAACTCCGAGTGTCAAATTTGCCCTCTAGAATAAGGTGAGTGAACGAGTCCCAAATCATAGTTACATAGCATTTGAATCATGATGTTTAAAATCGGGTTGGCATCCTGCAATTTCACCGGTAGAGGTAAAAAAACGGATTTATGTGGTAACATTTTTCCAAAATTAAACTTTTGAAACAAAAGGGTTCAAACCAAGGATGATATGAAATCGGGAATTAAATAAAATTCTTGTTTAATGTTGTGATTTTATGAAATTATTATGTGTATGAACACATGGATGTGATTGTGATTGGAAAGCCGAAAAGACATGTTTGTACATACAGGTAGTATCCCCCCAATCCGTCGATGAGCAACACCAGTAATGAATCTCAGTAACGATTAGGGTGACACTCCCTTATGATAGGATGACATGAGATAAGCCCGTGTAAGATGAGACCCGAGTGGCGCCCTATTGACGAAGGGTTATAATGTGAGACATCACATAAGGGTAAGAAAATCACCGAATGGCTCCACCTAGTTTTCAGTACTAAAACTTGGGGATTGTGAAACGACTCATAAAAGTGATGTCCTATATGTCTTCTTGAACTTGTGATTGACGGGTGTTTAGTCCAAGTGTTTGATATTATGAATTTTTACATATTTTGTTTCTAGGATTCATTGATATCGTACATTCATTGAGCTTTTTCCAAAACTTACACTCGTGCTTTCTTCCTTTTCAGATTATACTATTGATAGTGAACACCCTCATGAGGAGTGGTGGAGTTGTTGGTGTTTGTCGATCTTCCCGTTGCCAAGTAGGTCAAATTATTTCTGCGTCAAATACAGGGCTTTGTGATCAATAAGACACTTAATTAGTGATATGCCAAGTAGGTCAAATTATTTCTGCGTCAAATACAGGGCTTTGTGATCAATAAGACACTTAATTAGTGATAAACGATGTATGTTGGAAATTAAAGACTTTCACATAATAGAACCTATTAAGGGAAAGGATAGTAAGACTAACAATGACGAGAAGACATCGTTACCATGCCAATCCCGACTCGAGTAGCGGGTCTTGACATTATTCCTCAACTTAAACTTTATGTTCATACAACCCTTACAAGGGTGTCTTATCATATTATTCACCCCATATTGACTAATAGTTCCTACTTTCTCTCAAGAAACCCAAGAAAAGAGGTAAGAAACAAAAACCGATACAATTTCAATCTTATAATATGTTTAACAACCATTCATTCCGACATATATGCCAGCAACAGTTAATTGATACTCTAGACCACTAAAAACAAAAAAATTCAACATTTAGAGATGACCCCATTTCATGAGGAAAATGGAATTTCACTATTATAAATTTTTTGATAGCATGATAAGAAAATCATTTTCAAAAATATACATAATAAAAAAATGACTAAACTTATTTCATAAGGCCGTTATTGCAGACAAAGAATCATCCAATTAGTTGGATGTATATCCAAATAGAAAAAGGAGACCAAAATAGAATTCTTTTCCATCTTATTTATACTGCAATTCATGTATTAATGGGATCACAATATGAATATCCTAGGCTTAAATGCCTTTACTTATGGCCGTTAATTTGTCTTTGATGCTTTTTATTTGTTTCTTATATATTCAATTTTTAATTTATACCTTACAATTCAAGAGTTTGTAACTAAGGGTTTGTTTGGTTTGAGTATTTTCTGTTTTCATTTTCATTGAAAATAAAAAATGGGCTTAAAAATGTGTTTAGTTGAGTTAACTGAAAATATTTTCTTAGAAACATTTCTTAAAATATGTCCAAATTTAAAAATACCAAAAAAATATTTTCAGTGTTTCAAGAAATACATTTTAAAAAATGAAGACTGAAAATAAAAATAAAAAATATTTTCACAAACTAAACAGACCCTAAATTTCTAAGTCTTTAAATATTTTTAATTCAACACCTTCGTTTGAATAATGCATGCATATTTAACTTAATAACAAGCATCAAATTACAATAGGTTAACCACATTTTGGAGCCTTAGTTTGGGCCAATTTCACTTTTGTGCTTTATGGTCCAAAAAATATTCATCTAGTGGCCTATGGTTTGTTCCATAATACGTTGGGGCCTTATGGTTTGCTTTTATGAAATATTTAATAGTAGACGCACATGAAATACATGTGAGTGCAAAAGAAAAAAAATCTCCAATTTACTTAATTTCAACCATAATTTTTGAAATTTCATCATTTCTCAAACATTAGAAGCAAGATAGCACTTAAGCCTTATTTATTTGATGTAAATAATCCCATTTGGTCTATCTTGATGCCCAATTTTATAAAATTTTCACTTTTTTAACACAGAAGAAAATTAGTACTAACATCTTATTTATTTGACGTAAATAACTCTAAATTCATCTTTTTTCAACCCCAAGAGCAATTCTGCAGAAGTATTTAGCTGATTTTCCTCACTCTAACTTACTGTCCAGTCCTCTTCCAATAATTTCTTAGTTCTATAACGGAACCATTAAATCACCCTAACTTTCTAGACATCCAACTTTATGTTTACATAGCCAACGTTAGGATTGACTTGGACACAATTCTGCACACACAAACCAGAAAATTCCACATTGTTTTTCTCTCGATTTGCACACTCTTTTCCTTAGATTTAAGACTAGCCTTCATAGCTTACCTTTTACACAATTAACAGGTGACTAAAGTTCATTTATGTACTCTGTGACCAGTCTTTTACTAACATTACAGCAACATATATACTTAGTTTCAATTCACAGCAATGTCGAAAATTACCACTGCAGAAAATACAGAGAAAAAAATTACCTAAAAATCTTTGAACGCCACATATTGACTAGCTCTGCAACCGCATCCCTACTAACAGAAATTATATAACCCCAATGAGAGAAATTGCAACCCCACTAAGACGGAGAACATACACTAACAAGACAGAAAAGCGAAGACGACGGGCAAGAGAGGCAGCAAAGACAGCGGAGAGAAGACGACAAACAAGAGAATCCGTGCGTGCGAACTGAAGTGAGAAGACAGCGAAGATGAGAGACGGAGAACACAGATGGAGAAGAAGACTAAACATGCGATGGAGAATAAGAAAGTAAAGTGCACGAACTGATGGAAAGTGAGAGAGAAGGCGGGAAGTAATAAAATTGGAATCTATAGCTCTTTTTTAATTAACTTAGTGCAGATAAAGAGCAAATCCATACAACTGGTTAAGTGGTAAAACCTTATTACTCTTTGGTTGAAGTTAGGCATTCGAATCCAAATAATTTTTGCATATTACAAACAAAGAGCCCTTTAATTATTATATAAGTACAACTAAAGACATAATTTGCATAACTGGTTGTTAAGTGGAAAAAAATTGAGGCTCTAAGGAAGAGATTGAACGTTTGAATCCTTAAGCCAACATTTTCGCAATATTTTATTTATAAAAAATCTAAATGAGACTTGAATGTCAGGTTTAGGTGGCGACAAAAGTAAAAAGTTGGTACAATAAGTGCTTATCAAACATCTGTTGCCATTGAATGTGATGTTTAGGTGGCGACCACTTTTATCATCATTGAATGTGCATCTGGTGCGTTTGGTTCACTGGGAGAGGAGGAAAGGAAAGGCAGCTTTCCATTAGACAGTTATTATCCGGTGTTTGGTTGGTCAATGAGAAAGGAAAGGAAGCTTTCCATGGAAAAGTGATATGGAAAAATTGGATATTGTTTTCTTTATGATTTTTCCGTGTAAAAGGGGATGGAAAATCAGGTTTCCAATCTGGAAAAAGCTTGAAATTACACTAACACCCTCACCGAATCTTGCATCTCAGCTGAGAATTGTTCGTGTTCCTATATCATCGAGAGCAAGGGAGATTGGAAACCAAAATGATGAAGAATCAAACCAAAATGAAATATAAAACCTAAATGAGAAAAAGAAATCAACAAAGAACAAAATAAAAACAGAAATTAGAAATCAGTAAAATGAAGAACAATGCGAAGAAGAACAATGACCACTGACCACCAATTCCATTCTCCATTCCATCCCTCCTTCTCAACCAAACATGTCGAAAACTGGTTGTCGTTCGCCTCTTAGCCGTCGGTCACCGAATCGCGTACTCGCCGTCGATCAATTGCTCACCTGGACGTCTCACACTCTTTGATCTTCTCAACGTCCGTCGCGTGGGTTTCTTACTAGTCTTTCCATTGTTGGTGTTCTGCTTTTCTCGTTGATCTCTTCCTTCAGTCACTGTTTCTCTCTACTTTCGTTGCTAGCATCGATAGATTGGCCTTGTGGATCTGGATGTTGTGTGTGTGAGAGAGAGAGAGTGAGAGAGAAAAGCCGATGAGGGAGTCATATTTTTATTTTTTCTTTTGTAAATAAAAAATATACATGGGGTAATTTAGTAAAATTATCCCATTAAAAAATATAAGCTAACATATTTATTTTCTCTCTCTTATTCATTTTTATACTGTGAACCGAACAATTTTTTTTTTATCTCCTTTCTTTCCATTTCTCTTTTCTTTTTCATTCTTACTCTGTACTACAAACCAAACGAGTCCTATGACTCTTTGGTTGAAGTTACGGGTTTGAATCCAAATAATTTTTGATATTACAAATAAAGAGCCCTTTTATTATTATATTAGTACAACTAAAGACATAATTTGCATAACTGGTTATTAAGTGGTAAAAAATTTAGGCTCTAAGAAAGAGATTGAGCGTTTGAATCCTTAAGCCAACATTTTCGCAATATTTTATTTATAAAAAATCCAAATGAGACTTGAATGTCAAGTTTAGGTGGCAATAATAATGTCACCACTAAAAGTAAACAGTTGGTACAATAAGTGCTTATCAAACATTTGTCGTCATTGAATGTGATATTTAGGTGGCAATCACTTTTTCATCACTGAATGTACAATTATTTCGTAAATAGTGGAGACAATCTTTGTTGCCACTAAAAGTAGTGAGAATAACCATTGTAAAAATATACTTTTAGTCAGTGGCAACATCAGTTGTCATCCACAAAAGTGAAACCTTCAGTGACGACATTTTTTTGTCGCTGTTAAAAATTGACATTCAATGACAATTGTTTATGTTGTGACTGAATGAATTGTGGTACAATTATTCTATATGTCAAATTGGAGTAAGCCATTTTATTTGATTAATTATACTTTCCATTAAAGTGTCTATTTCTTGTTTTGGATTTGTTCTGGTGCACCAATACCACCTATCTAAGAGAGTATCGAACTTGGGCCCTTTGCTCTGCAGTGAAGAGTAAAGTGCTCTACAGGGTAGAGGGCCATGTCCAAGAGTAGCATTGTAGCACACTTTGGCACATGCAAAATAGTGCATGTGAATCTTATGAATGAATATAGATGGATGTGGAATATATTTTAAATATCCTTGATTGTTCAATTGTGCATATATTTGTGCCATATCATTCTCAATAATCAAATATATTCTAACTATTCTGGTTATTCGGGCATGGTGTAGCAGGCTATTCAAAAGTAAATTACAAATTTTGCTTTTAAATTTAAGCAGTTTTTGTTATTAAGAACTATTATTTAATTTAAATTTTTTGTGTTTACAAGCTCCAGGTGTGAGAAGTGTAGAGAAAGCACTACCAACAAGTAGAATATATTATAAAGCTAGTAATAACCTGTTTTAGTGAATATTAAATTTTATATTTTGATTACTTTATTTGTATTGACCTATTAAACAATATATCATATTTGTTGAGACTTATTATATATTTCATATTGGATAATATATAAGATAGTTTTATTATCAATTATTTTTTTTTGTTTGAGACTTATTGTAATTTAGACCATTGTATAATGAAAAAATGGAAAATTAAATAAAAAGGGATATAAAAATTTAATTTCAATATTAGTTGAGACTGACGTTAAGTTTAGTTTCAGTTTTAACTAACGCAAATAAAAGAAATAAATATTAATAATAGCGTCAGTCACAAATGACACTATATTTGGAGACATTTAAAATTGACGTTAACTAATGTCAGTTATAACTGACGCTAAAAGTAAAATTTCACATTTTTTAATCATAATTTAGTGTCAATTGTAACTGACACTAAAAGTGAAATTTTATTTTATTTTTTTTTGTCATAATTCAGTGTCAATTATTATTAACATTAAATATTTAATTTAACGTCAATCATTGCGACAGTTGTTATAATTGATACTATATATGTTGAGACATTGTGTCTAGCGTCAATTATGATAATTGATGCAAGACTCTTTAACGTCAATCATAATTAACACTAATAGTTAAAAATAACTACATTAAACTATAATTTTTTTGCAATGATGTATATTAAATAGTCTATCTCTTTAGTATATCTTTGTGATTTGAACATAATAAAGATAAATATTAATAGAGCAGATTATTTCCACAAACACTAACTCCTTTTGCTCTTATTTACACTATAATTTTTCTAAAGATTATACTTACACAATCATCTTTTCAAGTTTTAAGAGTAAATAAATAATATAGTCCCTTAACTTAGTTAAGGTTACTTTTCTTTCAAATTGATCTTTAAAAAACTAAGTGATGGAATTACAACTTGAGTAAGATAATAAAAATTAGAGAGTTACAACTAAGTATAACGTATTATTAACTTAATTTTACTAACTCTTAATCAAATTTAATAATACATTCTAACGCACTAAAACAACTGCGTGAAGTGTAGGAAAGTTTTCTAGTTATATATAATTTTGAAGCTTTTTAGTTAATAGTTTGTAAAACACGATCTATATGTTTATTAGTTTTTCTGTGTGTGTGTGTGTGTAAAAATATATGTAAAAGTAAAAAACAAATAACTTAATTAACTTCTTACATCTTCATTTTTATTATTTTAAAAATGAAATAAAATACTATTATTTAAATTAAAATATAAATGTAAATAGAAGAATGGAGAGTTATTTAATTCTTTATTAATTTATATTATTTTAAAAATAAAATAAAAATACTATGATTTATCTTTATATTTAAAATATTAAAAATTAAAAAATAATATGTACCATAGATTATGCCCAATGGATTAATTTGTTAAGATCATAGATCTTAGAGTTCTCTTTCGGTAACAAAAGCTCTGTTTGGTAAAATTAGCTTATAAACTAGCTGATAGGTCATAAGTTAATTTTTAACTTATAGTTGATAATTGATAACTTATAAACTAATTTATTGAATTAGAAGTGTTTGATAAAAATAGTTGTTGAAAAATTGAAAAGTGTAAAATGACATAAAAGAACATGTATTTTTTAGTTTCAAAATAATATAAATAAATATGTTATTTTTCAATTAAATTAATTTAAATCATTATAGATATAAAATTCATTAAAAATATATATTTATATATTTTATTATATTTTATATATGAATAATATATTTTCACATATATATATATATAATATAATATAATATATATTTATAATACATTTATATTTTTTTTTATCATATATTATTATATATGTATAATATATTATATATAAATATAAATATAACAAAATATGAATAAATAGGATATAATAAAGTAAGAAGTATAATGGGTATTTTGAAAAATAATAAAAATAAAATAGAAATAAAAAACTTCAAACTATAAACTACTTAAAATAACTTATCAAAATAAATTATAAACTACTAAAATAAGTTTGTTTATCGAACAATTTTAACGAACTTATAAGTTAGTCAAATAAATTATAAGTTAATTTATAAGCTATAATATATCTTGTCGAACAGAGCCATAAAAAACATATATAAAGTAAATCACAATAACTTTTTTATATATTTTTTATAAATGTCAGTTTCAATTTTCAAATTAGTTACAAGTTAGAACAAGAATTAATAAATTGATAAAATCCTAATTCACCCGTTAGGTCACTGCTTGCAGTAGTATTTAACAATTGACCATAATGGACCCTAACTCCACGGCTCGGCCTCCATCGTTCGGCTCTTCTTCCGTTTCATCTCCGACCACTCATCCTCAGATGACGGAGAACAAGGCTCCGGCAGACGGCGGTTTCCGGTCACCCTGGGCTGCTCCGACAGGTTGGAGCCAATAAGATGCGGAAAGTTCAGCTTGGCTTTCGAGCCGCGCATCTTGAAAGCGGCTCGATCATAAGCCAAAGCCGCGTCCTCAGCCGTCTCGTAAGTCCCGAGCCACACTCTCGCGCCGTTCTTCTTCGGATCCCTAATCTCCGCAGCATATTTCCCCCAAGGCCTCCGCCTCACTCCCCTGTAATTCCTCCCACTCGCTGGAGCGTGAATTTCACGCGCCGCCGTAGTTTGGTTGCCATGAGCACTACAGACCTCGGCGCCAGCAATGTTTGCTGGTTCCGATGAAAAAGATGTAGCATTAGTGTCACAATCGCTGTTCTCCGTCGTCCCAGAGTTAGGACTCTGGAACTGGAAGCAGTCCGGAGCATCGCGGGCGAATGTGGCCGGAAGTGCCACGAGAGCATCGGAATCGTCGTCGAGAAGATAGCTTCGGATAGATTCTAGAAGTGCAAGATTGGAGTCAAAAATGGTCGTGTAATCCATTTCTTAAAGCAAGATTAGATGGTTGCGAACGATTTGTAATGCTATGATGTTTCTGGTTTCGTGAGTAGTCTCTGTTATATATATATATATATATATATATGGGTCTGCACTGATGGAAAAGTGGAAGGTTTTTGGTCCATGTTATTGAACCATGTTCATTTCCATGAAGGTTCCAATTTTCAATCACGATTCACGTGCGTTATATTAATATTGTAAAATTATAATCTGGTTTAGTAATATTTTAGTACAAGACTCGTCATATGCTGTTTTGAATATTTAAGCTTTACTTTATTTAAAGCTTAACTGGAAGATGCTCCAATGGCTTCCTTTGGTAACTTAATAATGGGAGCCTTATGCATGCAGACTCAATAATGTTATTTAATTGTATGGTTTGTTTACAATATGTGTATATATAACTCTGTAGTAGTTGCATTTTGAGTTCAACGTTAAAATAATAAAGATTACACTCACTTTTTTCTTCTTTTTACATTTTTAATTGTATATGATTCTCCACTTGCATAATGTAGTTTAAAAGTTGCTGTGTCTAATCTAGAAAAATTTACTAGCTTTTTGAACAGAACCAAAATAATATTTGATAAAAGATATATTGTTCTAAAGGCGTTTGTAATAGAAGAATTAATTAATTAATAAAGGGATTGGTAATAATTTTTAAAAATTAATGAGAAAATATAAAATTAATGATAATGATAGACCATAGTATTTTATGTATTTTGTATATATAAAAGGATTTATCTATTTAATTTACATTGCCAAATAATTTAGAGAGAATTCTATTATCCATTATCAATAATCTTTTGATAAAGAATATAAATTAATTTAGAAGAAACAAATTTTTTGGGAGGAATAAAAAAAAGATATTCATAATCTTATGTACTTGATAGTTTTTCGCACTAGTACTCATGAAAATATGGTAGCTGATTGTGTTTTAGTGAAAAAATGCAATAAAAAATAAATATAAAAAATTGTATATATATATATATATATATATATTTATATATATCCTCTTTCAATTTTGGTTTGTAAACTACTTCCTCAACTTCTGATGATTCCCAAAAAAATTAGCCCCCTAAACTGCCACCCTTATAATATGTAGTTTTTTTTCTTTCTCCCCTTGATGCAATTATTGATATATTACTTTAGACTCTTTCTCGTTTTTTATAAGCCTATAATGAAATTGCACCAAATTTCGCACCTCAAATCATTCTTTTTGCATTAAAAATAAAAAATAAACCCTTTAATTCAACATCCTGTATAGCAATTAGAACGCTATAAGGAACTTTTGAACCATATTATATGACATGATTTATAGACTAATAAAAGCGTGATAAATGAGAACTGAAAGAACTTAAAAATATAATTTCACTAATAAAAAAAACTAGCCTGAATATTTTAAATCGTTAAAGCGATAAATTTAATTAACTAATTTTTTTAAAAAAAAAAGTTGATAAGTGCAAGTGAACCAGAATCAAAAGAAACAGTATATGAATTTCCTTCCCCCCCCCCCCTAATTATGAATGAATGCCAAATAGTAATATGTAGATAGATCTTAGATATAATTAAAATATAAAATTAATAAGTCATTTGCAACACTTGTAACGATTTTACAAATAAATGTCCTTAGGAACTGTTAGCTATAAGCTATGTCTAGTAAAAAGTAAACAAAAAAAAGTATAAAAAAGTACTAGAAATTTTTTTTAACCAAATATACTTTTATAATTTTTTATTGAAAATTACCAATGGCAAGAGTTATAGTACTCCAAAAACAAGATTAAAATATATATTAAAAATTAGCCGCCACTTATCACTTTAACTTAAACACAAAAGCAGCCACAAAATGTTATCCTAAAAAGAAAAAAAAAATTAAAATGGAGTTGTTAAAAAAAAAAAGATATCATATTTTTAACCTCCCGATCTTTTGCTTGACTAGCTTTCTGTTTGACTAAGTAAGGAGATTGGCAAGGGAATCCCACTCAATCTAACAGTTTTGCTTAGCTAAACAAAGAAGCTAGGCTCATTTTTTTATGTTTACCTCTTTGGCATAAGAAATAAATCTTTTAAACAAATGGTAAAAATATACTTTTAGTTTTTATAGTTTTACCTAATTTTGAATTTAGCCTCTACAATTTTCAAAGTTTGGAAGTTGGTCCCTATAATTTTTAAACACATGAAAAATGGTCTTTTCTATCAAGAATTATTAGTCAACCGTTAGCCTATACTTATGTGACACTGAGTAGGAAATCTTGTTCAATATTTAATGGCACGTTGCCAACCATATAGACCTAGTCACCCACCACGTTATATCTCTAGTGAGCAAACACTTTTTTTTTTTCAACTTTCTTTCTTATTCAAAAGCAACAGAAGTAAGAACGCAAAAAGATTTTTACCCCCAATTAACACCCTAGAGAGTAATTTTATTAAGTACATGGAGTTTTATTTGTTGTTGGGCTTCAGCTACTCATTAAGTTTATCACTCACTGTTCTCTTTTAATCTTTCCAGATAATTCTGTGTTAAAGTCCTTCGTCGCGTGGATAGCAAACTTTGTCACCAAATGATCCCTCCTTGATTTTTCCTCGTGTGTGTGTTTGCATTGAATAGGGAGGGTTGAGCCCTCTAACTTCTTTTGGTTTATTTGGAAAAGATGAATATGCTAGTCTGTGTGAAGATTAATTATGGCTTAATAAAAATGGCATGCTTGATTAATGTTCTTTTTATGTGCTTATGTATTTTGTGCCATAAATTGTATGGTTGAAAGCATGATAAATATCTATTGGTAGAAGTGCATTGGATGGGTCTTGATTAGGCTTACGAAGATGGAGAAAGTCCTTATTCTTTATACTGATCACGTGCCCAATCTCAAGGTGTGACACCACAACAGATAGGAGTGTTCAAAACTAAACCAAAGAGTTTTGAAGAAACATAGACCTATTTGGTCTTTTTGGTAGTTTGATTTGATTTTTGTTGGCCGGTTTGGTTCAGTTTTGGGCGGTTTTGAAGGGAAAAAAAAGTACCATAAATTTATTATATAATATTTAAGGTCTTTCATTATTATGCTTAGAAGAATTATTTTGTAACATGTTATTTTATGAACAAAAACTTCATATTTCTCTCTTTAGATCAACTATTAATAATTCAAATTATAACTTAATGCATCAGTGTTGGTGTATAAATTTGTGACAATATATCTTAATTGACATATGATTATAAAGAATAAAATTAGTGCATTCGTGTATAAGATTATTTTTAATATGTTATTTATAATATATATAAGATTTAGTTTGGTTCGGTTTTAATTGAGTCAAACCAAACCAGTCTGACAATCGAACCAAACTGTTTGGTTTTCATGTTTTAAAAATCAATTTGTACCTTCTTTTTTTGATATTAGTCATTTTTTGTCGTTTGATTTGGTTTTAAACACTCCTAATCACATATATGATGAATGGTGACCAAGACAAATCCTTCAATAGACAACAACATAATGAAGACAGTAGGCAACACTGGCATAGCCACAACTTCCGGTTAGAGTGATTTTGGTATTTTGATCCTTCAACTATGCAAATTTGTATCAATGTCTTTTTGTTTAACCAACTGGTTTGACCAATTTCTACCTATTTTTAAGACAACCAGTTTAATGGCTCAATCGAACTAGATCAAGTATTGGTTTCTAGTCGAATCAATGGGTCCAATTTTATTATTTAGTTATTGAATAAAATACCATCTATTAACATATGTATACGTCATATATTTTTCGTACAAGAAAAAAGCATATTTGTGATATCTGATTCTGAATTAACAACAAACAAAAGTATAACAATACGTCAAAATTGATATTCTTATATTAATATTATATTAATATAAGGTATTTAGTTGAAAGATATGTGTCATAAGGTCATCAAATGTCAAAAAAAAAAAATTCTTTCATATCTCTCTGGACAAAAAATATAAAATTGAACTAAAGTATAATATATCTTTTTGGTGACATTAGGAAGATTATACATTTTATAAGTAGAAGAGAAGGAAGTATAATTTTGAGAACTTGCAATGAAGAGACATGTAATTTACTCTAATATTTATTTACAAGTTATAATTTTCGCAAATTAAAAGGAAAATTAATAGAAACCTAAATGCCAAGAGATCAAGTTGATGTCTTTAGAAGAGTCATTCCAGATTAGGATAAAATCATCTTTTTTTTTTTTACCAACGAAGTTGGGTCTAGTGGAATGAGATAGTTTTTCACAAAATAGTGAAGTCAAGTTCGGATCCCTGCTAAAAGAAGTATCTACATTTAATGTTCAAAAATGTCTCAAGTAAAATTACTTCCAATGAAAAATATTTGTAGAGATTTAATATATATATATATATATATATATACTTCCTCTCGAGTGTTCCATAATCTATGTTGTAGCTGTTGCGAAGTTATTGGAACATATTGGATGATTGGTTAAAAGATTCAAAACAAAAAAGATGAGATAATGTTACTTTGACATTGGTCTCTTGATCCCACAATAAATAGAGAGAAATTAGGTACCAAACGTCACAAAACACTAAATTAAATATAACATATCAGAAAGCAATAGAGACATTGAAAAAATAAAATTGAGTGGGTGTTTGGATTTGTCGTGGCTGTATCTAAATGCACGTTTAGTCGTCCAAAATCAATTTTGCCTCAGTTTTGGTGTGTTTGCATTTGCAATGATCATACTTTCCAAAATTGATTATGTTCCAAAACTTAGGTTTTGTTTTCTGTGGATTCAAGTAGCTTCTTCCCAGAATCGATTCTGCAATGTTTTCTACTTTCCTCTACTACCCTCACCGTATTCCCTGTTATCCTTTCCTCTGTAAAGAGAGATACAACCCAAGAGGGATACAGAGAATGTAGGTAGAGAGTGAACCAAGAGAGATACAACTCAAAACAGAGTTTTGATTCACTCAGCTCTGGCAACGCGAAAGAGAGAGAGAAGAACTAAGAGACTTGCCAGTAGAAGATTGAAGCATGGTTGCCCGTGAAAGAATTTATAAATAATTCCTATATACAAGTATTGTATTGCAGATAGTTCTATAGCATATATGAAAAATAACAAAAATATGCGTACCTAGGGAAACAGTAGAACTTTGGATAGTAATTGATTATCGGGTATAAATAAATTTGAAGAATATGAAACAAAATAATTAAGGAGAGTATAACACCCTCTGATTGAAAGAATTTATAAACAATTCCTATATACAAGTATTGTATTGCAGATAGTTCTATAATATATATGAATAATAACAAAAATATGCGTACCTAGGGAAACAGCAGAACTCTTGATAGTAATTGATTATCGGGTATAAATAAATTTGAATAATAGGAAACAAAATAATTAAGGAGAGTATAACTGCCCTCTTGGCCTAATATGCTTTCAGAGGGTGTTATTTCAATGGGACTGCTATACCACATATATAGGCAGAGAGTAGAGACCATTCCTTGTGAAACCATAATGAGCTGACATTCCTATCATTAGTCAGCCCACACAAGGCCCAGTTTCAATTTAATAAGGATTGTTTAATTTATAAAAGAATTTATAATTAACTTATTATTAATACTGGATAATACATATAAATAAATAAATAAATATATGTATAGATAAATATGATTTATGATAGTCCATATGAAAAATCTAACAATCTCCCACTTGGATAACATAAATCATTAGTTTAAAGGATAAATAATTTCCAAATTTAATAATACAACAAAATGGACATGTCAATTATGAGTTGTCACTATAAATTAACAATCCTCAAGTCAAATCAAGAGGCAATAAGTATTTGACAATGCAAAAACCATGTCCAATAGGGGCACTGGCATCTTACATGTCAAGATCCTCAACAAAAGATTTGAATAATATGTAAAATTGGTGTCAGAACATACATTACAAGGATGTGATCCTTGTACAATCCTGACCAATAGTCCAAACATCTGAAAATGCTCTAAGAGATATGATAGTATAAATAACGTCATCACAAAAATATCTCATAAGAATAACACTAAGTAAATATTAAATTTTAGACTCCCACTAACCCAAAATATCAAAAGACTTAACTAAACCCAAATGAGCTACATGATTCTGAAGAGCTCTAATAATTAAGTCTTTAGTTAGTGGATCTGCTAACATGTTCTCTGTAGCAAGATGCGAGTCTGAAACTCTAGAATTTTCTCTCTAACAAATATGTATTTAATATCAAAGTACTTTGATTGAGAGTAGCTTTTGTTGTTTTTGAGAGAAAAGCACAACAGCAGTATTGTCGTAATATATCACAAGTAGCCTAGAAATACTTTTAACAATATGAAAGCCATAAATTAATATTTTCAACCATATGGCTTGACAAGTAGCCTCATAACAAACGACATACTCTGCTTACATAGTAGAAGCAGCTGTAAGAGTCTGTTTAATACTTTTCCAAGAGATAGCTACTCATGTCACCATAAAAAAATAAATAAATAAAGTCAGAAGTAGACTTTCGGTCGTCAGGGCAACCATGTTAAATAAGAATCAGAATAATCAATGACCTGAAGTTGATCAGACTTCCTATAGGTCAATACATGATTATTGGTTCCCTGCAAATATCTTATGACCTTTTCACGGCTTTAAATGATCTAAATCTGGGTTACTCAAATATATCCCTTGTAATACCCAAGAAAAATAAAATATAAATATTTGTTTACAAACTACTGTTACTATTTCAGTATACGGTACTATTCACCTGTATAATACTATTTACGTATATGATACTGTTCATTTATACAATCGAAATGTCAAGTACTAGATGTTGTTTGGTCATAAGAAAAAACTAGAAAGAAGTTCGTAGGAGAAACTGACGTTTTATGTGTGAAAATACCCTTAGGGACTAAAGTGAAAGGACTGAATTGAAAAGAAACTTAAAAGTTTAAGGTGAAAGGATATTTTTCCCTTTTAAGTTTCCAATAGTAATAACAGAAAAATTTTCCATCGTACGTGAGGTGCACAGTAACTGCATTATTAGAAATGTCACTTTCATAAATAGTAAATTGAATATTTTATTAGCGCATAGTGTCAAATAGTACCCTTGACTTTTGCTATAAATAGGCCATTCCATTTCACTTCTAAACTCACACCTTCAACTTCTCTTCTTCTCTCCTTAAGTTTCTCTTACTCCAAAGCTAGGCCTCTGAGATTTTGGGCCTTTCCTTTTCAGCTTAGGTAAGGATACTATGCCCTTTCTATGTCTTTCAAATTTTAGAAGTTAATTTCTTAAGTATGCTCTGTGGTTGCGGTTTTGACCGATCTTCCACATCAGAAAAACTGTCCTTAGCTGTTTATATGTTATTTTGATTCTCTGATTACCGAAATAGAATGTAAACTGTGAAGAATACATGACTAGGAAAGTTCTGGCTAAGGAAAGACCTGGTTTTTAAGTGTGTCCAGTGTGACCCTCCACTCTTTCCTGGGAACTTACCTGGTGTACTCTTTTACAGATTGTATTCTCTATTTCTGGTATGAATAGTGATCATACGTATGAATAGTGACCGTACGTATAAATAGTGACTATATGAATAGTAACCGTATATATGAACAGTATCTGTACGAAAACAATCCTGACGTATTTTCTCTAATCTTTCATGAAAATCTCCGTAGCAGAACACCGAAATTCACCTGAGAACTCTTGTCTGTAATGACTTAGAGAAGCGATGTTCGTACGGAATCCAGGTGAGTGAAACGACCCCGTTTTAATAGAGTTTTAGCATTACTGGTGATAAAAAGTATGTCGTAGGACACTCCCAAGATTCATAGGGGGAAATTGGATTCAGAATGACGAATCTAAATGAGATAATTAATCCATAAGTATGGATAAAATGAAATAAGTATCTTATGATGATGTGAAATTTGAATGTTTTCAAAAATGGATTAATTGTTATTTTGATATGTGGTTTATAAATCCATAATATAGTTATATACTATACCTGTTATATGGATGAATATTATATTGAGCTTCTGATTATGATATGAAATGCTATTGATTGTGATTGAGCGGGACAGTACCCCCTCTCACGGCAAGGCGGAAAACCCGGTTGACAGGGTGTCTTGACCAATGAGTGTGGAGACAACGATTCCCTCAGTAGGGATATAGCCCGGATTGGTGATAAATCCGTGAGGCGCCCTAGCTAAGAGGATGAGGTTGTGCGTCATGGCGGAAATATACATAATTGGTGAGCCGGCCTGTGTGCGCTCTCCGGGATATATTGCCATTGACGAGTACTAGTAACGTTTGTTGAATTGGATGAATTTTATTAATGCGAGGCCGATTCGCTCATTGAGTTTAAAAGCTCACATTGTTTGTACAACCTTTTTGTTCAGATCAGGTTGCCATCGAAGAATATCTGCTAGAGGAGTAGATCACTTTGGACCTTCCCGTTGTCGGGTAGACCTCTCTTCTGTTATAGATTATGTTACTCTGTAATCGTCTAGGACATCTAGTTCAGGGGTTCGACATTTGGCTTGTATGTCAGTATAATAATGTATTTTAAATTGATAATCTATGATTTTCATATAAGAAAATTTGATATATTTATCGGAAGGCTTACAGTGATGAGAGATTCATCATTGTGCCGGTCATGTGCCCAGAAAACGGGTCGTGACATCCCTAAAGCATTAATAGCAAAAACAATATCGGGATGAGTACAAAATTGAGTGTATATTAATCAGCGGAAGTATAGGGATTCTTTTGCTCTTTGGAATGGTCTATCTAATTGACTTCTTCATAGTGTATTTCAACATCGTGAGACACACTATGTTTGAGTGTTCTTATTTTTCACAAGAAGCCTTTTCAACAGAAGTGGGCGATCTTCTTCTCTCAAAGCCAAGTTCATATTAGTGATAGCCAAATAGAGATCCAGAGATTATTTTATTCCCAGTCTTCAAAATTGGTCCTATTTAAAGTCCTGACAGAAGTCAAGCATAGACAAAAAAGGCTGACATTATAACAACAAAAGGAACATTTAATATACATGATATGATCATGCAATAAGAGAATTAAATAGTTCCTTATACACAGCCAATCATGCACTTTAGAAAACATTTTCTTACTTATGATGGTCTGACCTAAAGGTCCTGAACTATAATAAATAAGAAATTTAATAATTATAATGCACAAATCTTATATTACCAAAGTTTCTAATACCGATAGGGTATTCAAAAGATAACTGATATAAGCATAAAACTAACAGTGCATTGTACAACAAATTACATTAATAATAACACACCGATATGGTATAATTATTATTAATGTAATAAAATAATGATTAAAAAAATTTAATCATTCAATTCACAAAATTTGTATAATTGTACCTACGATAGGTGAGGTTACAATTATACAAATAATCAGAAATTATATTCAAAAAATATAATAAATACATATCATGCCTGATAAAATTATTCAATTCATATAAAGACTAAAAAATTAATTCCTTGATTATGGCACATCAATAGAGAGAATATGATATACCAAGGTGCCACTAGCAAAGTAAGGAATACTTATTGAATTTTATGCCCAAAAAAACTAAGAGTACAATATTTAAAATTACAAATTTACTTCCACTAGTCATCATGTAAAAACACTAATAAGACACATATTCTCCTTGAAGCTGATCAAAGTGACACATGGTGAAATTTTAGGTACCATTGCCTCAAGCCAATTTTAAAACGTATATGGATCTTTTTAATTTGCATACTATATGCTTTTGACAATATTTTTTTTAAAAGAAAAATATCAGGTTGATCCATGTACACATCATTTGAAAAATCACCATTTAAGAATGTTGTCTTAACATCTATTTGGTGAAACTCTAGGTCAAAATGAGCTATCAAGAATTAGAAGAAATATAAACAAAATTAGATTTAACCCATATATAAAAAATGCAACACCGAAAAGGAGAAACATTTACCATAAGAAACACACATTAATGTCACTCCCATAGGGAGTGTACACTAATAGTATTTCAAAATAAATTATTTATTGTCATCATAATTGCTATTTTTCCTTTTCAAGCCATAATTATTTTGAAAACTAAGGACATATATATATATATATATATATATATATATATATATATATATATATATATATATATATATATATATATATATATATATATATATATATATTTGCAAAAATAAAACCAAAGATTGGATCTGCGATAGGCAAGATCAGAACCTCACAAAATTATTCAAATTGCATCTTTGGATATCCAAAATTTTTGACAGAATATTTAGAAACAATTTACAATAAAATTTAAATAATTAAATAAATATAAATTGTCTCTAAAATAGTTAAAATATACAAACGGTGCTCCAAGACAGAGTATAAGGGATATTTAATAGATAATAATATTCAAAATTTATATAAAAAGGTTTCGGGCTGAATTTTAGAGAATACAATATCTAAAATAGGATTCTTGACAGATTCAGTCCAAAATTTACAAGAAAACTCAAAAATTTTGACCAACATACTCATGATCAAAATTATTTATACATACATATAAAATTGAGATATATATATATATATATATATATATATATATATATGAATAACTGCAATACCAAATCCCAATTAGGCAATATATGATTAACATCAATGAGAATTGAACCCACATGATTGAATCAATACATATGTATGTATTTTATCTCCCACTCATAATTAAAGTCAATTACGTAATTGGGATAGCAATTCATAATCAATTGCATAATTGAATCATTTGTCTATTATGAAACAAACACATATTGAGTCCAGGAGAGAGGGAATACAAATCATAATTGATTATGTAATATCATGAAACGCATATAATAAGATTTCACTGATCACTTTGCAATTCAATGAAATCACGTAATCCACTCAATTATAACCATAAGCGACGTAATCCCAAATACATGAAGATGCAGATAGATTTTCATTTACACAAAATTCAAAACCCTAACTTTACAAAATTTAAGATTGAAAAAAATTATGTAATGGGTAATTGGGAGCATATATATATATATATATACTGTTACTATATGTATATGCAATTTAATTTGATAAATCATTCAGTTGCATCGGCGGAATCACCCAATCAAATATATACGTGAGAACGTTTTGCCTTGGGGTGTCGTGGATGTAACGAAGAGGGAATTACATACACATACATCACCAAATTCAATCCCAATGAAAACATCACCAATATATAGAAGATTACGTCAATTACAACCAAGCAATTACTGTAATCATGTCGACTATCATAATTTAATTTCCAAAAAATTAGGGTTTTTGATAAAATTATCCCAATTTGAAAATTACATATACATGATCAATAGAAACATAATCACAGATTGAGAATTATAATAATCACAAACATTATCTAAATTCTCAATAATCATAATTTGAGAAAATTCTCATTAATCATAAACAAAACACAAATTTAGGGTTCTATAGAAGAATCATTTTACAATAATTTTTTCTAATCAATATGAACGAATATATAAATCGTCATATGATTTTAATTTTATACAGCCATAGAACAATCTGCTAACCAGGCTCTGATACCAATTGAAGGAATTTATAAACAATTCCTATATATAAGTATTGTATTGCAGATAGTTCTATAGCATATATGAATAATAACAAAAATATGCGTACTTGGGGAAGCAGCAGAACTCTTGATAGTAATTGATTATCGGGTATAAATAAATTTGAATAATAGGAAACAAAATAATTAAGGAGAGTATAACTGCCCTCTTGGCCTAATATGCTTTCAGAGGATGTTACTACAATGGAACTACTACACTATATGTATAGGCAGAGAGTAGAGACCCTTCCTTGTGAAACTCTAATGGGCTGACATTCCCATCATTAGTCAGCTCACACAAGGCCCAGTTTCAATTCAATAAGGATTGTTTAATTTATAAAAAAATTTATAATTAACTTATTATTAAAACTGGATAATACATATAAATAAATAAATAAATAATGTATAGATAAATATGATTTATGGTAGTTCATATGAAAAATCTAACAGCCTATTGCCATCCCCTTCTCCGTTGTCGTCGTCGTCACCCTTCACAATTTCATTCTTCCCCAATGCTCTGTTGTGCCCATTTTCTCTATGTTCCTCTTTTTTTCCTCTTAGTGTGGTTAAGTGAGAGGGTTCTTGTACAAGTCAGAGAGTGAGATTGATGAGAGGGCTCTGTTGATGAATAATGGTAGACACATGGAGCAAGGTTATTTAACAATTATGTAAATATATTTGTATACGATTTTTTATTTATTAATATATTCATTTGATTTTTCTAGACTTAAAGGGAATAAATTAATTGATTATAATTTCTGTTAGTAAAATGAAATTTGAAAATTTGAGATTTGATTTGGTTTGTTGAATTTTTAATTTGGGAATTCAGAATTTGGAATTAATTGGGGAAAACAATTGAAACAAAAAATGAAAAGAAATTATCATTAAAATATTAATATATATATATATATACACATTAATCAAATATTAGTATTAATAGTTAAAAATTATCATTAAAACATTAATATAATTTATTGTATTATATTTTGATATGAGAGAAATTAAATAAGGATAAATGAATTAAAAATATAAAATTTATACCTTTTCTGATAATTACATAGTCAAAAGTACTTCTGCTAACTAATATCCAAATGAAATATATTTTTTAAAATTATTTTTCTAATAATAGTTTCCAAACATAAATCATGTTGATATAAAATTCATAATCAATTCTGAAAATTAATTATGTTCAAATCTAAGTTTACCCAACGAGTTTCTAAACACCCATTGAATAGACTATATGGGATAAAATGTAAAGTGCCAATTTCTTATATTTAGTTTAGTATTATCTTATCTAACATTAACACTTTATATTCTGAATTCTAAATTTTATAGTGAGTAATTTACAATCCCCTCTTCTAAAAATATTTATATTCTTTTTTTTATTTTCAAAATATATACTTATTTCTATCTTAATTAAGAAATTGCTATATTTCAATCTAATTTTGTATTTTATGTTCAAATAGGTTTGTTATAGTCCATTTTTTGATATTCGGTTAACCCAATATCACAATTTTTTTTACTACAATATTATATATAAACCTAATTAAGTACATATTGGGTGCCTTTTTTACAATAAAATAAAATATTTGTAACATCTTATCCTAGATTATTGAAAAAGAGGGTAATCCCAATATATAAAAATTGATTTTCTTAGATTATTAAAAAGTATCTTAGTCAAAAAAAATCTGAAATTAAGTTACCAAATGTTAAAATAGTATTGTCATGAAGCTCTCCAGATAGAAAATATAAACTTAGACTAAAGGGAAATGTATTTTATAATCACACAGCAGTGAAGTATATATTGTAAAAGTACATAAGAGGGCTATGTAATTTTAAATACATACAACTAGGCAAGTGTGATTTACTCTTTTCTTTTTGGACAGAATATTATGAATTATGTTAACAGTGCGTTGGACTTGGACTTGTCTAAAAACAAAATCAAGTTAGAATTTTGGGCTAAGCCCATTAGTTCACATGGGCCCTTTGATTTATATAGCCCAAATATTAGTATCTTCACCGTCACATTTTAATTTAAAATTTTCTTATTTATTTTTTTTCTTTAATGTAACTTCCAGTTCCATATTAAATATGCATCATTAAAATTTGCATAATGGTCAAGAAAAAACTTAAATAAATAGAAGAACTTCGTAAGTTATCATGTGACTTTAAGTTAATGTACTTTTTATATTATAATATAATCTTGCTTGCACAAGCAAATTTTAATGATTGATATTTGAACATTTATTCATAGAATCAAGGAAGTCAATGCATTCACCAAGACACCAACTATGTTTCAATTCGGTAAACTTCATATTGAAAAAAAAGGCAAAATTGGTATTTCAATCCTTTATGTTTATTTTAAATTTCATTTTAGTCCTTTATGTTTCAGAAGTTTCATATCGATCATCTATGTCTCAAAATCTAACTATTCTGTTTCTTTTCTATTAGAATCATTAGTCTTTGTAACAGAATTATCAAGTTATCCTCCCAATGCTGGCATACTTATCTATATGACAACTAACCAGATATTAGTGTCCCATGTGTAATTCCCAAAATACCTTTATGCTTTTTTGTTAGAACCATTTTGGGCATTTTGAAAATTACATGTGAAACACTAATATCTAATTAATTACTATATAGATAAGTCACGTTAGCATTTGAAAGATAACATGTCAATTTCGTTACATAAAATAACAGTTTTAACGAAAAAGATCTAAAATAATAAGACTTTGAAATATAAAAGATCAATATAAAACTTTTGAAATATAAATGATCAAAATAAAATCTAAAATAAACAAGTGGACAAAAATATCAATTTTTCGCCTATAAAAATATATATTATTTATTAGAGACAACCAAGTTGCGTACTTGGCTTTTGTCAATTTTAACGTATTCAAAAATTAAAATCTTAGGATCTTTTTTATATAAAATATTTTTTTATAAGTAATTCTAATCATTATTATATGAGTAAAATATATACACTCTTATCTTCCATAACTATGATATTATTACACTTTGACCTAATTTTATATTTTCTGTTTAAAGTAGTCCATTAAAATCTTTTTTAATTATGTTTAAATACTATCCATTAATTTAAGTACATATTAGATATTTTTTTATAAAAAATAAAATACTTTTGAGTTGTGATAATTTTTAAAAAAAAGGTATCGCAATATGTAAAAATTAATGGTTTGAAATTAATAAAAAAAGTATTTTGGTAAAAAAAAATATGGTATCAAATTATCAAATGTCAAAAAACATATGGTATCAAAATATGAAATTGAACTAAAATGTGATATATTTTATAGTTACAGGAAAAAGGACTATATATTTTGAAAGTAAAAGAGAAAAATATACATATAAAAACTTATAAAGGAGCAAAGTGCAATTTACTCTAAACGGATTCCTTATCAGACAAAAGTGGAAATCCCAGATATGAGTTTATGACAAAGCACCCCCCGACAATCAATTTATTTTTAGCCCAAACAAATACAAAAGCTAAGGACCACAAAGGAGGAAAAAAAATAAAAAGACAGATAATATATGTGTGGTTGAGCTAGTAGCATTTGTAGGTCCACGACCTTTTGCCATTTATATATAAATATCATAAATTTATATGCATTGTTGAAAGTGACAGGGAAAGATGTTCATATAAATAAGAACCCCTTTTTATTTATGTAATCATCCTTGCATCACCATGACATGGCACATAATTTTCACCCATTCATGATTATATTCATATTTAATAATTTTGTGTGTGTGACACTGACTTTATAGAATATAGGGTTTATGAATCTCCTGCAATACAGTATAAGTGTTAGACAGTTCTACACCATTTGATAAGTGGGGCTCACATTTATCAAATTAAGTAGTGTCGTCCAATACCCATACTATTCAATGAAAGATTCTCACACGATTTTATAGATATCATCGAAACCCATTCATCTTTTGCTTAGATAGTGTGGGACACTCCTTGTCTCCCTCCTAAAAGTTGAATTCCTCTAATTGCTGACTTTTTATCTACATTCTAGAACATTTGTTTATTCACCAAAAAAATAAACATTTTATAAATATTTCTAAATAGTATAGAAAATTAAATTGTTTGTCCATCAAACTAACTTTAAGCTAAAATATATTTAATGATTAACAATAGATTAAACCTCCTTTTTAGTTCCCAAAAACATACATTGGTGAGGATTTGATCCTTGATGGTCACTGACTAGTTTTGTTTTTAAATTTTAATATTATTATATAAAATGATTTAAATATTGACATTATCATCATAGTCAATATTATTTACTGAATTGTACTATTATCTGACACCGTAACAATGATTTAAATCGACATATCATCTTAATATATTGATATGACTGATCACTTTAGTCTCTAAATTTAAAATTTTTTAACAAAATGGTCCATTCGTTCAATGTATTGACAGATGTGACAGATGAAATAATCATTTTGTATAAAAATTTTAAAATTTTAGAGATTAAAATAATTAGTGATATTTTTTTAGAGAATATGCCGTTACTTAAATATATTTTTAAGGACTAAAAAGTATATTATTAAATTGGGTTGGTGTGATCTTTTAACAGAAAAGCACTCATTGCATGGTAATGAAGTTGGATGAGCCGTTATGGGCAAAGGTGGTTCAAATGTCAGGGTCTCCCAAGACTTGGCATTGTGCTTAAATTTCTTTCATAGAATATAGGATCTCACCTACTCATCGACTTCGAGTCTTCTACATCAGTCTATTTTCTTTGCTTCTAAGTTCTAAATTTATTTTCTTTGCTTCTAAGTTCTAAATTTATTTTCTTTGCTTCTAAGTTCTAAATTTATGTTTTCCAGTGTTATATAAATATTTATATTTATGTCCTTTTTAATATTATAATAAAATGTGTAAGGAGATGAAAATTGGAGCTGGTCATCTAGATTTCTTCTGTTAACTTTCATATATAATTAATTATTGAAGGAATATAAGAGGTAAGTATAAAATTTCAATTGAACCCTTTTAAATTAATTTTTTTAATTCAATTTGTGAATGAACTTGAAAATTAATTTTAAAAAAGAATACTAAGAAATGCATCCCTATTTAGAGGTGATCAAAATAGCCATACTAAATATGAGAATTGGCAGAATTAACTTGTTCAATTATAAGAAGAGTAGGAAGAGGTGGAGGAGGAACACAGATATGAACTTACACCTTTGAGGCATAGAAGTCTCTAATTCTACGTGCACTGTTAGATGCATATTTAATGATTTTTTTAATTTATTTTTTATTTTTTTAAAATTATATTAGTCGTTAGATCTGATAACTGTTGATCGATATTGAATGGTTAGTAAATTTAAAAGAAAAATAAAAAAAATATAGACTATTAAAAGCACAACAATTTACATTGAGTTGCAGGCTCCTTAGATCCATGTCCAAGAAAGATGATATTATCTAACTCGTCTTTAACCTACAATATTATATATAAATAAAACTAAATAATATATTTTTTTGTTTATATCTATATGCATATATTTGTTAAATATGTGTTAGTTATATATTTATATATTCGTTATTATGTTTAGATTTGTGTTTGATGAAATTAGATAATGTCAAATTATATTGATTGTATATTTGAAAAGATATTAATGGTTGTGAGATTTCTCTTTCATGATTTTATATAATAAACTTATAGAGATGAGTATTAACTTGAGATAAAGATTGCTCATGAAAATTTTCTCTAACGAATGGGTGTGAGTTTAGGAATTCAAAGATTTCATAAAAAAAGAAAATGAGAAAATTTTATACCCGCTAAAGTATAGATTCGGGCATTGAGAGAATTTTTTTTTTTCGGGGAGAATTCAACGAATAAGAATTATAATATCATAAACGAACCTTACCTAGCTGTAATCATCCCTATCTATACAAAGAAGGTTCAAAAAAATCATATTCCTTATTAAATCGGTCAAGGTACCAAGTCAATAGTCAATAATTAAAATACAGTCGAACTATAATCAAAATGATAATATTTAAAATATATTAAAATATATAGTTAATGTATATGTTACATATATTAAAATATATAATTAATATATATATTACATATATTAAAATATTATAAGTATTTTAGAGATATATATTTATATCAATCTTAGATATTCTCTTACTAACTTAAATTTTTAGAAATTTCTTTAAATATATAATAATATTCAGTAAAATTTAAAAAATTCAAAAAATTTAAAAAATTAAACTAGTTAAACTAGTTGAACAGGCAAATTTTACAGATTAGACCAATTTTTATCGATTCACTGATCCAAAATTAATTCACAAATATATCTGAACGCGACTATTTAACTTTAAATTGAAAGAGCAAAAATGTACAGAGAGAGGAAAGTAAATAATTGTTATCTCTGCCCCTTTTTTCTCGTTAAACTTTGAATTTTTTCAGAGAGAGAGAGAGAATATTCCCTTCTCTCCCATTTCTTTTTTATTTCCATCGCTTTTGTTCCTTTTTTTAAAGAGTGATAATTCGACGTTTTCAAAAACGCACATTCACTTGACGTATCTAATTCTTATTGGCTAAAAAAGTAATTGATTTTTTTCATAAATAAGTAAAAAAAAATCTAACTCAATCTATTTAATTATGAAAAGTAATTTTAAAGATACTTTAAATTTGGTTTCATCAAATCTACAAATATAAATGATTTAATCTTAATATAGAAGTAAAACATAATATGCAATAAACGAACGAATTATTAGAATCATCTATCCAATAAAATAATTGAGATTTTTCAGTACCCATTTGGAAGTTTTAAAAAATTCATAAACATTAAAATTTAAAAAGGACCTAATTATGATATATAATTATTATGTATTACTAAAATCTAATAAACATAATGTGTTGTAATTAATTTTAGAATTTTTGACTGTAAATGCAAAATTAAAAAAAAAGAAATATACCCCTAACATTAATAATAATTAAAAAAACATTGGCTAACCTTTGATATTGGTAGAAGAAAGTAATCTAAGGGCATAAGGCTTGCAAATTGTTTAGAGGATGCCATGAGAATGCAAACTTATTGATATGAAACTGAATTAAGTTGAATGATTTTAATTAGGACAAAAGGAAATTATAGTTTTAACGAGTATATGCATTAGGTAATTTTAATAAATTAAAATCTTATTAATGATTTATATTTAATTTCATAAATTTTTAAAGATACTATCTATAATTACATTTATTATTTCTTTAATCAATAAAATACAAATGTCTGAAAAAACGTGTGTTTCCAAAATGTCTATAAGCATCTACAGTAGTGAACCTTAATTTAGTTCTTATTGTGGGTTTCATAGTGTCACATCAACTTAAGTAACTCTCCACCACTTTAAGAAACTGTAATACCCAAGAAAAATAAAATATAAATATTTGTTTACAAACTACTGTTACTATTTCAGTATACGGTACTATTCACCTGTATAATACTATTTATGTATACGATACTATTCATTTATACAATCGAAATGTCAAGTACTAGATGTGGTTTGGTCATAAGAGAAAACTAGAAAGAAGTTTGTAGGAGAAAATGACGTTTTATGTGTAAAAATACCCTCAGGGACTAAATTGAAAGGACTGATTTGAAAAGAAACTTAAAGGTTTAAGGTGAAAGGATATTTTTTCCTTTAAGTTTCCAATTATTTTCGTGAGGTGCACAGTAACTACATTATTAGAAATGTCATTTTCATAAATAGTAAATTGAATATTTTATTAATACATAGTATCAAATAGTACCCTTGATTTTTCCTATAAATAGGCGCTTTCATTTCACTTCTAAACTCACACCTTCAACTTCTCTTCTTCTCTCCTTAAGTTTCTCTTACTTCAATGGTAGGCCTCTGAGATTTTGGGCCTTTTCTTTTCAGCTTAGGTAAGGATACTATGTCCTTTCTATGTCTTTCAAATTTTAGAAGTTATTTTCTTAAGTATGCTCTGTGGTTGCGGCCTTGGCTGATCTTCCACATCAGAAAGACTGTCCTTAGCTGTTTATATGTTATTTTGATTCTCTGATTACCGAAATAGAATGTAAACTGTGAAGAATACATGTCTAGGAAAGTTATGGCTAAGGAAAGACCTGATTTTTAAGTGTGTCCAGTGTGACCCTCCACTCTTTCCTGGGAACTTACCTGGTATACTCTTTTACAGATTGTATTCTCTATTTCTAGTATAAATAGTAACCGTACGTATAAATAGTAACATACGTATGAATAGTGACTGTATGAATAGTAACCATATATATAAACAGTAACCGTTACGTATGAACAGTATCTGTACGAAAACAATCCTAACGTATTTTCTCTAATCTTTCATGAAAATCTCCGTAGCAGAACACCGAAATTCACCTGAGCACTCTTGTCTGTAATGACTTAGAGAAGCGATGCTCGTACGGAATCCAGGTGAGTGAAACGACCCCGTTTTAATATAATTTTAGCATTACTGGTGATAAAAAGTATGTCGTAGGACACTCCCAAGATTCATAGGGGGAAATTGGATTCAGAATGGCGAATATAATGAGATAATTAATCCAGAAGTATGGATAAGAAAAAGCAAGTATCTCATGATGATGTGAAGATTTAATCTCTTGAATTGTGGTTTATAAAGCTATAATATAGTTATATACTATACCTGTTATATGGATGAATATTATATTGAGCTTCTGATTATGATATGAAATGCTATTGATTGTGATTGAGCGGGACAGTACCCCCTCTCACGGCAAGGCGGAAAACCCGGTTGACAGGGTGTCTTGACCAATGAGTGTGGAGACAACGATTCCCTCAGTAGGGATATAGCCCGTATTGGTAATAAATCCGTGAGGCGCCCTAGCTAAGAGGATGAGGTTGTGCGTCATGGCGGAAATATACATAATTGGTGAGCCGGCCTGTGTGCGCTCTCCGGGATATATTGCCATTGACGAGTACTAGTAACGTTTGTTGAATTGGATGAATTTTTATCTTCTTATATGTAAAAGGATGATGTTGTGCGTCATGGCGAAAATATACATAATTGGTGAGCCGGCCTGTGTGCGCTCTCTGGGAAATATTGCCATTGACGAGTACTAGTAATATTTGTTGAATTGGATGAATTTTTATCTTCTATCTATTGGTTGAGTATGAGCCTTCGGATATGCTTGCATGACTGGTAATGTATTTGAATTTTATTAACACGAGGCCGATTCGCTCATTAAGTTTAAAAGCTCACACTGTTTGTACAACCTTTTTGTTCAGATCAGGTTGCCAGCGAAGAATATCTGCTAGAGGAGTAGATCACTTTGGACCTTCCCGTTGTCGGGTAGACCCCTCTTTTGTTATAGATTATGTTGCTCTGTAATCGTCTAGGACATCTAGTTCAGGGGTTCGACATTTGGCTTGTATGTCAGTATAATAATGTATTTTAAATTGATAATCTATGATTACATGCAAATCATCTCTATGATTTTCAGATAAGAAAATTTGATATATTTATCGGAAGGCTTACAGTGATGAGAGATTCATCATTGTGCCGGTCATGTGCCCAGAAAACGGGTCGTGACAGAAACTATCTACTTTAATGGTGAACCTCTTAAAAACTTACAAATTGGTCCTACAATCAACTCTCCACTATTTTAACATTTATTACTATCCACTAACTCCATGAACATTTATTATGAATTGATTATTTTATTATTACTTTTTAGATAAGAACCGTTCTTACACGTGGCAGCCAACGTGGTGAACTACAGTTGTGAACCGAAATAAGAACCAATTCTTAAATTTAAGAAACCCTTAAGAACCACCACTGTAGATGCTCTAATCACTACTTGTATATATTATAAATAATATTACATTCATAATTTCATTAAAATTTAATTCCTATTAATTAAATTTTTTTATTAAATTCAAATAAAGCTATATATGTAATTGTATACAATTTCAACTCCACTAATTGTGTTGTAAGCATAGTTTAAAAAATTAGATCTGACTAATCAGTCCAACCACTAAACCATTGGATCAGACTCTTAGCCAGTTTAGTTTATACTAAAAACCATTAGACTAACAAATTGGTCAAACTATTAACTTTTAAACCATTATTTGAATGCGATATTTAAAAAATTAAAAAATACATATATTTCAATGCTACCAGTTTGATTATAGTTTAATCACGGTCGAATAATTAACCTTTAAACCATTATTTTATCTGGTTCAATAACTTTATTTTTTAAACCATTGGTTATAACAATATCATTCTCTATTTGTAAAAAAAAAAAATTAGTATTCTCTATTTAGTCACCTACATTAATTACTGTATAAAAATTTAAGTAAAAAGTCAACAAATTAGATTCTCTCTCTCTCTCTCTCTCTCTCTCTCTCTCTCTCTCTCTCTCTCTCTCTCTCTCTCTCTCTCTCTCTCTCTCTCTCTCTCTCCATATATATATATATATATATAAAGAAGAAAATTTCTATATCCATGATGAAGGCAACAAAAAATAGGGGCTTAATTTTTTTTCTTTTACAATTTGATAAAATTACTTTGTTAGTAAAGATCGAATTTGATTTTAACTCAGTGAATTTTTTACGTTATCTTCTATCCTATTAACACTTATTTTTTTGTGAGAAGCCATGACATGTGTCCCTGCACAATCACAACAAAGTGAAGGCCATGCAAGGCATAGCATGTGGTATCTCATTTAACAAAGCGATAAGGAAAGCAACAAAGGCAAGAATAATAAAAGCAATAGCTTTGGGACCAAGACTTTAAAAGGCACTCCAAAATTTCAAAATCGAATGTTATTTAAAGTGTGTGACTTTATGTGTCATCAATTCATTAGGATAAAATCTTTTTTCTTTTTTTCTTTTTAATTACAATATTCTATATTCAAACACCACAAGTATTAACTAATTCATATTCAAGAAGATAATGACTACAATAAGTGACAAGTTCTTCCTACTTACCAACTTGAGATCAATAATTAAGTTAAAATAATCTTTTATCATCTAACTTATGGGCTTAGATGTTAGTATAAAGACTTTTAATTTGACTTACTGAAAATAAATAAAATTGAGTGAAATATAAATATTAAACTATTAACTGACTAAAAGTGTATTTCAACTAGTACCAATGATTTGTTTGATTATTATTTTATTTTTATAATATTTTATATTTAAATTTTATTAAAATAATTACATAAATATTAAAACAAAAAATAAGTTCATTGTTAGGCCTTTCACTTATTTATTCAATATTTGTATAGTATCTTAAAACTATTATTAAAATTAATAAGTGGCGTTTTCAACTTTAAAATGTCAATTTTATTTCAATAATAATCTTAAAAAACTATTAAACTATTTTAGATATAAGCAATGCATAACTTTACATTTAATAATAAAATTATTCATTATTTTATTTCATTTATAATTAAAACAAAAAAAATACACGATGTTTAATTATTAGTAAATCAATAAATAATAAAGGAGTTGAGAAAAATACCTTAAATCAACGAATTAATTTTAGACTAAATTATATTAAAGTTATAACTTACCTTTAAAGAAAAAAGTACTTAATATATTTATTGACTAAAACTCTAATTTCGTCCTCATAAATATTTTTTTAATTTAGTCCCTCATAAATTTTTATTATCAATTTGGTCCCTAACAAATCCAAACTTTTTCATTGGTCCCTCATAGATTTTTATTCTCAATTTGGCCTCTCACTAATCTAAATGCTCTCAATTTGATCCCTCTATACAGTTATCCCTACTTTGGGTATGAAAATGTGTGGATCTGTGACTGTGAGGGACTCTGTTGAAAATAAAAATTTGTGAGGGGTCAAATTGAGAATATTTGGATATGCGAGGGATCAAATTAAAAGTTTTTAGATATGTAGGAGTTCAAATTGAGAATAAAAATATGTAAAGAATTAAATTAAAAATATTTATATTTATGAGAGACTAAATTAAAAAATAATATATGAAAAATTAAATTGAGAATAGAGACATCTTAAACGAATCAAAATAAAATTTTAATTTATTTATTATTGATAAAGTGAGAGGGTACTTAACATATTTCATTTTCACAAAGTAGATCTCTTTAATTTTTCTTTTTCTATCAACTAATGAATCCCTCAAAATCTAAAATAGCCAATGGAGTGTCTACACCTTCATGACTTCCCACAAGTTCAAGAAATTTCCAAAGGATTAGTTCACCTATTGCTTTAGGAGAGTGTACCGTGGCGTGTTCACTCGCACTATTATAATGGACACTTTAGCTTAATAAAGTATACATGTGAAATTATTGCATAGGTTGATTAGAGATAAGTCATACCAAACATTATGACCACATCTCCTACGTAGTGGATGTCACCATCATTTACACATGTTTGTTGGGCTTACCAATTTTTAAGCTTAAATTAAGGACATTAAGTGTCATAAAGGTAAGAGTCAATGTTGATGAGGCTACATTGAGATAAAAATTCATGAGAAAAACTTTAGCTCTGCAGTTGTTTATATTTTTATTATTAATTTTTTTAATTAAAACATAATAAATGTATTATTTTTAAAAAATAATTGTGTATTCTTTTATAACTCATGATTGACTTTTTAAAAGCTTTTTCATATATTTTGTTTTTAGTGAAAAATTTAAATGATAAAAATATAAAGACTACATATAAATCTTATCTAAATAAATATGTATAAAAAAAACAATCATATAGCCAACAACTTTGGCTAGTTGAAGTGGTTCAATATTTACTCTTTACTCTTTTAAATAAGATTTTGAATTCAAGTCTTGTAAAATGAGAAAACCATCTTAAAACCAAAATTTTACAAATTTAAAATTCGATATGACTTGAGCAAATTAGTTAAAACCCATGAAATTTTTTAATACATTGCTCTAACAAACAAAAATCACGTAGTGTCTTGAAGTTAATGTAATAAATATTTAAATTTATTTCCCCTTGCAAAATAGGACCAGTGTTACAGAAGCAACGGTTTAGAAATTCTGAAAACATTAATTTGATTGTGAATCACTGTCAAAAGTTTCGACACCTACACTGAACCAACACCATTATATGACTACATAAAAAAAGAATTGTTTGAATTTTACTTCACGTAAAAACAAATCTATAGGACACAATCACAGAAAGTACGCAAGAGATTTCGGCGTGATGAATGAAGTGTTACATGTGGTCCCTGTTCTATGTACTATATGTATAAGCATTCTAGAACCAATAATTAGGTTGGAAAATAAGTAAATTGCTTCGGAAGGAGGCAAACATTTTTCAGAATCCACTTGGCTGAAAAACCCTAATTTTTGGAACTTGGCTATGTAGCTGATTAGGTTCACATGCAGTTAACAACCAGATGGTTAGTTGTGGACTTCTTTGTTTGAATAACAGGATAAGGAGTCACTGGCCACAGTTAGCAAATTAGACTTTATATAGTCTAGAAGTGTCGATTAAAATTGTACTTCTTTGAGACAAAAATCTCTATTTAGTTTGATGGATGAAAAGAAAATTAAATAGAAATATCAAAATACTTGTTTGGTTGTCCGAATTTTCCTTTTCTTGAAATATCCATTTCCTTTATTTTGTGTGAATTTGATTCTTAAGCTCATATGATAAAATGATTTATTATTATTTGAAACGGAAAATTCTTTTATTATTACGCCATTAAAGAACTTGGAAAATTGCAATAATATTGTAAAATTTGTTATAATTATGTTTATGTTGAAATTGCAAAACTTACATTATATTCTCTGTATCTATGAATATAATTACTTTTTGGATTAATGAAATATAATAATTTGTTATTCATATGATACCCTTTATATTGGGACACAGTTTTTCTATTTATATTATTGGGAAAAAATCATTATTTATTTATTTTGTCCATGGATATCATGAGCATGTGCCTAAAATTTCTCTCCGTGCTTACATGGATTATTTCGACCAAACAATAAAATGAAATAAATTTTCCATTCTTTTTCAGACGTTATCAAATAGGGATTTTGAACTACAAAATTCCATTTTATCAAAAGTCATTCCCACCTGTTCTAACAAAAATTTTTCCTTCCAAACCAACACAGGACACAAGTGTTAAGAGGGTCTTAATACATATAGGTTCAATTGCTTCCTATTCCCAAGACATTGAACACTCCTTTATAACGAAACAGACAATATTATTGGGTGAAGCATGGAATATTGGTTTCCAGTCCTAGGACAGGAGTCAAAACCAAAAAAGAGGACAACCACAAAGAGAATGAAGAAGCTGTACATATATAATAAATAATAATTCGTGATTCAAACCAAGCATAATACAAATATGTAACAAAAATAAAGTAAAAATACACATAACATCTCAGCCAGTAAGAATAGAGGGCTACCACAAAATCAGAAGCTGCCGTGTAATGGCCGGAGGGCCGGACTGCTGGACCGACTGATCACGCGGCAAGGGGCTGCTGCCTGCTTTGTCCATTGTTGTATCCATCATAAGGCTTTGTGGATTTGCTGGACTTTCTCCTCAACACAACGATCCAAGTGATCACTTCCAACAAGAAGGCAATTCCACCCAGTACAGCAATCACTATAATGTATGCTGATTTCCATTTCTTTTCAGGACTCAAGATGTTGAATCCCCGGAAAATGTTGATGATTCCCAGGATAATCACGGTGTATCCGATGCTATAGTGATAGATATTCCAGTAATATCGGTATTTGTGTTCCTTCGTTGGTCGTATGAACAATGCAAAAATCTGTGATTAAGAAAAGGCCTAATCAGAAAGATAGAAAAATCAACTGTTTCATCAGTTCCTATTGCTAGGTTCCACATATAGTTCCTTCAACAGCTCAGAAAAAGAGTAAGAACTAAGAACTAAACAAATTGTTCCACTCTGGCTCTAGATTTCAGACTTTTCTTCCAAAGATCAGAGAAAACTAATTGAAATAGAAATCAAATTCAAGAAATGGAAACTTGTCAAATTTCTCATTTGTTTTTCACGGTATTTCTTGAGGAAAGCTTCTTTTTGGTCCCTGAAAATTACATGTTTTGACTATGAATCTATGATATTAATATAGTCCTTGAAAGTTTTGTACTCGCTGCCTAATAATCCCTAGAATCAGAATAGATTCCCCACAGTTCCAGCCAGAACTGCAAATCATCATATCTGAGTCATCCATTTTTTATCAGACAGTCACAACAACAACAAAGCCTTATCTCACTAGGTGGGATCGGCTACATGGATAGTACGACGCCATTGAGCTCTATCAATGACTAACTCTTTAAGTATCTCATTCACCAGAAGATCTCGTTCAATAACTTCTCTAAGTGTCCTTTTTTGTCTTCCTCAACCTTTTTTCACAAGACTTCATACTATCTGCTCAACCTTTCTTACTAACGCCTCCAACAGTCTTCTTTGAACATCTACAAATCACTTTAAACGATTTTTTACCATTTTTTTTTCAATAGGATACTCCAACTCTATTTTGTATACAATCATTACGAATCATATCTTGTCTTGTATGACGCCATTTTGATCAAACAGTCACAATTGAAGAAAAAAATTAAAAAAAAAAAATACACCTTCTTTTAATCGTAGCCGTTTGATCGAAATTAGATGGCTCAGATTTGATGACTACTCTTTGCAATTTTAGCGATCTTCTAAGGGCTGAATGGTGTATTTCTACCATTCGAAAACGAAATAGAAAAACGTGTATCTTTCAGAGGCCAAAAAGTACATTTCCTGACTTCACTAAACTCTATGAGGCTGCAATTAAAACAATATCAAACGAGGTTTTACCTGCAGAGTGGCAAGACAAAAGGCGGCAATTCCGATATTGCGATGACCGGAATATTGGATCCCCTTGGATTCACTTCCAAGCTTAAGACCGGTTCCCCAGCCGGCAACTCCAATAGCATAAGCTGATACCTGGCAGAAAGCATGAAGATAGAACCATGCAGGATCTGCAGATGGGATAGTCCTCAGATACCTTGCAATGATCACTCCAACGGGAAATAGAATGCCCCAGCTCACAACATTTAGCACTCCATGAATCTGGATTTTAAAAACATTGTGGTGAAAGATAATTAAATAAAAATAAGTAGATGTAAAATTCAAAACAAGAATTAGTCAACTGAAATGCACTTTCTCCAGTCAATGTTAAGACTAAGAAAACTGTCAATTTTTCTTTACTTTCAGATACGAGATTGATCACTCAAGAAGTTAAGGGATCTCGCCTTTAAATTCACCTTGTGAATGTTGATTTAAAATTATAAATAAAAAATTAATCTAAGAATCTAAATATGCATATAACAGTGAGAAAACTCAATCTAGTTAGGGGTTAAGATCTTCTATCCAATATACACATACATACATATACATACATATATATATATATTTTAGAGGTCAAGGTCTCCAAGGAAGACCCAAAAAAGGAAGGTTAAAGGCTCTTTTAAATTCTAATGAACAAATTTTACTCAAATTTGAGTCTTTTCTATCTAATTTTTAGAAGCAGCTCAAAAGACTTACAGTCCTTCAGCAAAGAGAAGCCATTTCTCGCTACTAAGTTTGGTTTAGATTATGTAAATTAATAAAACAGAAAATTCCCCCTCCCCCCACACAAAAGAAATAAAAAAAATAAAAAAAAAGACTTGAACTTTCAATATCCAAAATCAAAAACCAAATGAATCAGATGGTTTCCGAACACAAATAGACACAAGTTGTGACAGAGGTTCCAAATAAAAAAGCACAAAATATATGAAATTAGAAAATAAGGAACTAGAAACGGGTTACTCTCAAAGATCCGAATTTGAAAATTAACCAAAATAGAAAAAATAAAATAAAATAAGGAAATTCCATCCCATCAATGGAAGGAAACACAAAAAAAAAAAAGAGAAAGAAGTTAAAAACTGAAACTCACATTCTTCTTCTTTGTGGTTGAGTCCGTTCCACCACTACTGAAACTCTGGCCTCCATTCAAACTCAAGGTCCCCTTCGAGTTCAAGTTCGCCGACGCAAAATCATGCTTGCCGGGAAAACCATCGATGACTGAAGGCCCGACCTGCCACACCTGATGCACACTCTCCGCCTTCTCGGGGACCTTAATCTTCGCAAAGATTCTCATGAACCCGCCGGATTCCTCCGCCTTCGTGTCCCAAACATCGAACGAAATCTTCCCAGGCACAATAGACTCATAGGATCTGATATTATAGGTCTGGACGGTCATTACGCTGTTCTTCTTGAAGGCGATCAGAGCCTGCGCTCCGACCATGCCGGCGCCGGTCGGATTGATCGCCCATGAGACCCAGCCGCCGGGCTTCGCCGGAGCAGCGACGAAAGCGATGGCGAGGGAAGAGTTGGAGGAATTGAAGGTCCAGTGGAGGTAAGAGCCGAGGACGGGGAGATCTAAGCAGTTCGAGTAGAGGTTGTTGTTGGTGAATTTCTGAGTGGAACAGCTGAGTGAAACGGCGGGCGAGAACAGCATCATCGTCGTCGTACATAGGGAAAGAAGTAGAAAGAGGGGAGAGGAGTGTGGCGGAGACGCCATTGTCGTTTCGGCCTGTGAAGCTGCTTTGGGCTGTTTCTGGTGGAAAGAAACTTGACTGGTGAGGACCAAATAGGACTGAATCACTGAGAGAGCCGTGGAGAAAGAGAAAGTGGGAGGACTAGCGCTCAACAAAAAGTTTAAGGGGGAGAATGGATCGGGGAACATTCGGTGCGGAGGGTCTCAGGAAAAATGGGTTTCAATTGGGAATAGAAAGGTGACACGTGGTGACATTGATGGTGACGTGGAATTTCTCTTTTGGGAAATAACGTGACGCCAGTGAGTATTAAATAAACGGGCAAACAAAATTTAACCCCTAAAATATTATATTTTTATTAATTTAATTATTGACAAATTTATAAAATATTGTATTTATTTTAATTTAATTTTTTCGGTTATTAAATAATAAAGTTTATGTTGTTAAAATTTAAAAATTTTGTTGTTAAAAAGTTATTTTTGACAAAATTAATTAATTTAAAACAAACAAAATATTTAAATGACTAAATTAAATTAAAAAGATTAATTTTTTAAAAATTAAATTGAGATTAATGTTATATTTTAAAAATTAAATTAATAACCTATTTGAGAGAAAATAGTATTGAGCTATTGGGACATTGTTATTTTGGAGAAAAATCCAATTAAATTGTACTAAATTGTTAATATTTGATTAAATTATATTTAATTTTTAAAAATTACAATAAATTATTTTTAAATTATTTTCTCAATATAAATTTAATTTCTTATGATAAGTGTTTCTTTGAAAATTAAAATTATTTAATGATCTTAATTGTGATACTTAAAATAATATGTTTGAGTTAATGTTAATTTAATATATTAAATATCAAGAATGATATCATAGATTGTGTAAAATTTTAATTTCTTTACTAGAAAGTAAATTTAAAAAAAAATCTACAACACATATTAAAATGTAAGAAATAGAGTGAATTTTTAAACAAAAGGGGCATGTAATAACTTAACAAAATCTCATAGAATGTTATTGTAATTTATTCAAACTCTTACCAGGAAAGTTTCACCTTATAAATTGAATCTCTCCATTATTAGATAATTTAGAAATTAGGATGTGTATTTCAGACAGAATCTCAAAAAATAAACTAACAAAGAAAACTTCGACTTCTTAAAAAAAATAATTAACTTCCTAAAGAGGATTAAGGGAAGAAAAAAAAAACAGATGCATGCTTGAAGATATTAATTAGGGAAAGATGGGAAGTATTCAATTAAATGAGTGTTTAAAATGAATGACAAGAAAAAAAAAATCATTCTTAAGTTATAAATTTATGATTTAAATTGATATGAAATTTATCTATGTAAAAATTTAGAAAAATATTATTAATACTATATAGATTCTATATCAATTTGAATAATTGATTCATAATTTAATAATAATTTTTTTTCATCTCTCGCGTCAAACTATTACTCTCACTAGATATTCTCCCTAGAAGAAAGATAACTGATTTTAAGAACCTTTAATGATGTTTTTATTATTTTATTAACCATTAAAGTCTGCCAAATATAGTTAAGAATCAAAAACTCTACTTTGAATTTTGAAGAAATAAATAGTAATAATAAATATTTCTAAAAATATTTTTTTAAAAAAATCACTTTCAAAAAACTTTATGATATTAATCATGCTGAATAATTGCAGGCGCGTTAATAGCAAATTTATTAATATTATTAGATTTTGCATATTCAAATTAATCTCACTCTTAAAAATACCACTAATCAATCCTAAGCAGTCTCATCCAGAAAAACACAAATTTGAATTTTGAAAAATATATTTATTAAAATAATTTTAATTTCAAACGCTCTTAATCTAACAAAAATAGTCCCAAATCTAATATCTCGAGTTTTTTTTTTCAAAATAACAAAATCCTACTGACCTGATAAAGGATGAGCAGATTATAAGGAAGCATTATTTTTAGAAAAGAAATAGGAATGGATCATTTTTAAAATGTATACGAATATTTTTGTATAAAATTGTTATTCATACGATTATACTCGTCAAGATCCATGACAAATTTATGAATTATTAAAATTTTCAACTAGATTAATCCAGCTGCCAATAAAAGAATTAATCCGATGGAGTATAAATACATTTTGAATACTACGACTTCATATATCCTTAGAACGAAAAGTTAATTTATTTAAAAAAATTAAAAAAAGCATATTTGTAGGGCACGAAAATGGTGAGTCATTAGACACAAGCAATGTATGAAGGATAGAAAATTGGAACTGTGTGATTGTGTGAGTGAGAACTGCACCCATGCAATTTGGGGTTTTTCAAAACCTATTTCATACAATTTTGATTGAGTGAATCCAATTTGACCAATTTTTTTTTATATAATTTATATTATATATTATGTACTTTATATTTTTATATTATATTTATATAAAGTAAAATTATCTTTTTTTATTGTTGAAATTTGAAAAATAAAAAAATTAATGTTCAATTTTAAATTTTTTTAACACTTATAAAAAAGACCATCCAATCCAAGTTATTATACCATGAACATTCCTAATATAATCCTCTTTTACTTTATTTTTTATAGACAATCTTATTTGTTTTTTTTTTTATTGTGTTTTGTCACTAATGTATTTGAACTTTTAATATGTGGTAAATTGTCTCTTCCATTAACAAACTATAAAGATTCCAAAAAAAAAAACTTGAATAAGAAATTAATATATAAAAGTTGTTTCAGCAAATTATACAAGTATAAACATTTCCATGATTTCAGGCATGTATATTTTATGTGCCACATAGTACTCTTTATATATATATTTTTAGAGAGTACTATGCGAAGGCTCTTCCAAAATGAGGAAAAAAAAAATTTCTCTCATTTTGTTCTGTAAAGGCCACAAAAGGAACACCTTTTTCATAATGCAGGAGCGCATTAGTAGAGTTTATTTGGTCGACGGAAGGCATAAATCTACAGCAGCTGGTCCCTTTTTCATGTTTGGTAGAACTCGATAGAATGTGGTGATGGAAAAGTGTTTTTTCATTTTTCATCATAAATGTATAGATGTTTTCCAAATTTGCCCTAAACTGTTGTCGGTAATTTCATCCAATCTCTTCTCAGTGCGATGGCTTCAACAATTGTCTCTGGTTCTTTGCTTCCCTCGTGAGAACAGAACAAGCTAACTAGTAGAGAGAGAGCATAAAGAACCAGTAGAGAGACGGGATTGAGAGAGACCAATAAATCATGTTTTTGAGTCTCCGTCACCCTTGTTTTTTAGTGTCAAAACAAAGCACTCACCACCTTATCTACACACACAACAACGTTAAGAGATGAGACTGAGAGATATACAAAAACTATGAAAAAGAGGGAGGAAGAGAGAGAGAGAGAAGTAAAGGCCATGAAAGAGTACATAAAACAGAGATGGAGAGAGAAAGCAAGCTAAAAATAAAGAGAGACAAGACCGAGAGAAATTGAGAATAAAAGCTTACCTCGTAGAAAGTTAGTGGTGTGGTGAAAGAGCAAAAAAAGAACACTGCTCCGCGAGTCTGCATGAGTTTGCAAGGAGGACAAAAGGTGCGAACAAAGAAGTATATCAAGGGCAAGTCTGAAGTAATATTCAACTGACTAGAATGATGGCCACCAACACCGCAAGTCTTCCAAATGGTGGCCACTATTGAACATTGCACTGAGTCAAAGCTAGTGTCCAAGGAAGGAAGGTTTTGTGGTTTTTTTTTTCAACTATTTCAATTTTATATTAGGGGTAGTTTAGTAAAATTATCCTTCAAGCTTGTATTTCTTTTCTCTTCAAAATTCACATCAAACAAAGTATTCTTTCCTTTTCTTTATTATTTTTTATATCATACCAAACAAATTTTTTTTTCTTTTCTTTTTTCCTTTCCATTTGTTATTAATTCCTTTTTTTTTCTTTCTTTTAAAAATCTTTCCCGCATACAACATACAAAACATGCTCTAAACTTTCCTACCAAGTATTGGCTTAATTTTCACAATTTTTCCCTTTTAACGTAATAATTAAAATTTCCCATTGGCTATAGTGAGTGACAAATCCACCTAGGTTGGATCCACAACAGGGAGGATTTTTTTTTTCTTTCCTTATAACAACAATTTAAAAATTTATTGAGTTTTAACTAATTTGATTCAAACTAAGTCAGATTAAATAGGTGTTTTAAGTTTTCTCAGTACTATTTTTTATTTCATAATACTCAAAATCAAATTTTTATTTAAAGAGAATAAGTGTCAAACCACTTACACCAAACAACATTAATAATTGATAGACTAGTTCGAAGATTGATGGATGATTGGTGTACTTAGTAAAAACATTTTAAAGTTGAGATATTAAAGTTATAATTCTGAGATCTATATATAATTTTTCTATAAATATTGGGACCTTCCACGTGTGAGTTATCAGTTCCTTGCATATACAAATTAGTAGAAATAAACATTTAAGAGAGGAAACATGAGGAGGGAGGTTGGCATTGGCATTTGGCATATTTATGGTTTCGTTTGCCTGCGGTATCTTACGGTGTCTGTTTTGTTAAAGTCCAGAGTTTGTTTTGAACAACCAAAAATTAAATAAATAAATGAATATATATATAGAAGAAATATAATTCTAATAATAAACTAGAGGGTGATAAGAGAAAGCCAAACTAGAAAATAAGATGAGTTATTATATCAACTAACACTCACCCTTTCCCAACGTCAAAGCACAATGCATTATGCATGAGAATGAATAACTTTCTAAAACGGATGATCTACAGTTATTCTGCTTGCTATTGTTTCTTTTATCTGTTGAAGGCCAAACACTCAGGAACTGATTCACAATCACTGTTTATTAATGCTTTCCTTACAAGTTTTTTATCGTCATTTGTGTCCAAAGAAACTCAGATTCAACCTCATTACATCACAAGCTGGTTTAAACTAAGGTTCTTCATGTTCCTAGTGTTCTCTCAGATGATTACGACTCAGTATGATCATGTTTGACAAACTGAGAATGACTCTATTGAATCGACTGCTAACAGATTGCTATACTTTCAGTTTCATTTTTACAAACATTCCAAGTCCCACATCGGCTAGTTTCTGACACAAACTACTGTATATAATAGTTCTGACATGCCTATGAGACCGCCGAGCTGGGTAACGCTAGCTTGTAACTCAAGTGAGAGCATTAAGGTGTTGGGATAAGGCTCCGGCTTCACCTGGGTGGGCCGGTTGCTGCGTCGTGCTGCCCCGCCCGCTCCAAGCAGGGAGTTGAGCCATGAGACCTGAGTGAAGGTTCAAGTCTCGTGGCTCTTAGACCGGAGAACACAGCGTGAGGCTGGCTTAACAGAGCAGCGAAAACCTCCTGCTCCCAACAGTGGAGGGATAACGGGCCACTGCAGCTCTGGTCCAGAATACCAGGTGCGCCTAGCTGATTAGACCAACACCTTTTTTTAAATATCTTATAATCTGCGTGAACAACTTCCTCCTCTATTAGCCATCGAAGGATTGGGAGTGACACAAATCATCCTCCAAGAGTGAATTGAATAAAATCATATAGTAATGTATAAACTAGTTTTAATTAAAATATATATGATTCAGGAAATTAAAAGACTTCCTAACAAGGATCGGCAGAAAGATGCTCCAGTTAGCTCACATTAGGAAGAGATTCTACAGAGATAGCTGAGAAGGAGAAAAGGGTCAGCTTAGATCTTGGTCTTGGATAGTGGTGTGCTGCCTCCAATGTATTCATCCAATAAATAAATCAATCAATATATCAAAATGATTATATAATAAAATTTATTATCAAAATTTCAATTATAATTAATTCCTTATTGATCAAATGTGATATGTTTTATATTAAATATTTTAGTTTAAAATATTTTGGGAGCTTTAGTCAATTTTACATATGATAATAGTATAAAGAAATAACTTTGTAATTAATGGATTTGAATGAGAATATATATTTTTATTGAAAAAATAACAATTTTGTGTAACAACTACTAATTTAGTGACTCATTTAAGCCTTATTACCATATTTACAACATCTCACTGTCTCTGATTTTCACTTGCCATTTAGGTTCCATTTAAGAGTATCTAGAAGTTTTTTTGTTATTGGGGATTGCTCTTGAAATTCTCATTATGGGGTTAATTCTAAATCCAAACCTAATTTGGAGACTAGATGGGAAAGTAGCAAAGCATTTTTTTTGGTACAATTTTTATCCAGAGGCTAAGCAATTGACTACCAGGCCTTGTCCGATCAACTGCTTATTCTCCATCAAGACTAGTATGCTGATCTAGAGAATGGTCGATCAACTGGTTCAGGAGACTAGTTGATTAATTAGTCTCTATCAAAACATTTTCACCTTAGAATAAAGTTGACATTCTACTGGCTCAGGTAATAAGTTGACCGCTAGCTGTAGAACTTAACCCTTCCCCACACTTTCCTTTCAATGTGGGATCTAACTACCATTTGGGATTCCTTAACTTACTATTTAAACATAATCAAAGAATTTCATCCATCAGTTTACTAGCATTGAACATATTTACATTAATAGATTAATGGATGTCACTACAAAGGACTCACATTTATACAAATTAGTTATCATAACTAAACAAGACTCATCCAACATGATTTCTATCACAACAAACTTGTACGCAGATTACATATATCATGATAACTCTTTAACCTCAACTATCCATCATTATATATCTTTTCCAACACTCAAAACTCGAGCATGCGTCATTGGTAACACTAAAGCTAGCCCAAAACCATACTGTCTCATTCAGTTGCATCAATATCTACCTTTATCTTCTCCAGCTCTTTTCTCACTTGTAAATAGTTTAGTTTCGTAGAGAAAACAATGAGATAATACTATCTCAATAGCTAGCAACATATATTAAAAGAAAAACATTATTTTCAGCATAAAAATATGTTTATAACAACAAACATATGACAATTCATGTATGCAACATATTTCCATTCTATTGGGCATGACGTACCATCATTCCCAGGATCTCCTATGCCGGCTAACTAGCTACTATTTTTACCATACTCAATTTCTTGCATACAAGTTTAACATCCAAGCATACCATGAACATGTATCATGAACATAACAAATCACAAGTAGATGCAAAAAGAAGAGATGAACATGGTTTTAAAAGAAAGGCTAACCTTTTAAAATTTCAAACTTTAGGACTAGTTCTCCTCCTCTTTCTGTGGTTCTTTCTTCCTCCTCTAACTTTCCTCTAGCATCTCTCTAGTCTTTCTTCCTCTAACCTTGACAGATTCACATGAATCAATTCAAACATAGAAGGAGTAGGATTTGAGGATTATTTCCAAGTTTCTAAGCTTACCTAGCTTTCACCACTTACAGCTATAGTTATAAGCTTCAACTTGATCTTAGCCTAAGGTTTGTTTTTCTGCAGCTCTTTTCTCTCTCATTTGAAACAATCTGCTCCTCTTTCCTTCTATATGTTTCTTCACTCTTCCTATTCATAGATAAAGCAAGGTTACTTTAAATTACATTCCCTGCTCATGAGGTCTTGTTCAAGTTGTCTCGGCATGTCCAAAGGCATTTTGGTCTTTTCCCACCATTTAAATGATAATTGCTTTTCTCCCTAAACTATTTTCAGGGTCGACAGTTGATTGGTACTGCAAGCAATCAACTGCGTGCTCTCGTCCTGACATTTTTTTTTTTGAATTTTGCACTTACTAATTGTCACATCCCAAAAATAAATATGAGAATAAACACACAAACTTATGGTATACCTTTATAGTATCCTTAAATTTCTTAAACACTCCTAATATCTACGATTATGAAATTCATAAATTTACCAAACATAGGTTTATACTTTCATAAATAGGAAGAAATTCAACAATTTACTTTTGTTCCAAATTCCACAACAACGGAATTATAATTCAACTAATCATAATAATAAAAGGTAGATCATTCATAAGATATTGTATTACATCAAACAAGCCTAGGTGACCTATAGAGATTACAGAGCATTTCTTAGGTTTTTACAAAAAAAACTTCTTAAGCCCGCCTGACAGAATTGGAATGTAATTCCAATAGGCCTCTAATTCTCAGACGGATTGTTTTCTTCCTCAACCTCTGTATTTGAAAAAGATATTTAAAGAGAGTATGAGTTTATAAAATTCAATAAGTAAAAAACTATGCATGAAAATATCATAAACACAAATATCATATTGCTAATTCAATCAAAAGGTATCATTCAATACATTCAACATATTAATATGTATCATTCAGTTTTGAAAATGCTGTGAGCTTACATTCTCACAATCATATTAAGCCCAAAATTTGTTGATGCTCAATAGATTTACGCTCTCCAATATTCATCCTTAGGAATGTTTATTCATGGATTTACTAATTGGTATATTCAGGTCTGTTGGGTGATCAATCCCTCACTTTATCTTTCATTATCAAGCACAATCACAATCATTACATACAATCATATTCTCACAAACATGTTCCAATTTGTTTAAGGAACTACCATATAGGGTAATAAAAATAATTCTCAATGATATTGTGATTTTTCTTCAACTTAAACATACATTGATAATCTTCTCAATTTTACAAATAACGCAAATGAGATTTATATTGTGCTTTGACTAATTTAGTAAATTAATTTTACAATATTGTCCACTCACCTTGATATTTGTTCAAACTTACCTTGTTCCTCACAAGTAATTATATAAAATGATGGAAGAAAATTTCCTAGTAAAAGATATTACAAGGAAAGATAAGAAAGGAAACAAAATCATGAAAATATGAAATATTTTCTGATTGCTATAATAACGGTTCACTACAGTGACGATTTGCTACAGTAACGATTCACTACAGTGATAGTTTGCTAGAATACATTGACCGCTACAGTACCGTTTGTAATATCCCAAGAATTTATATGAATATTTAAAGCCTATTTTGAAGTTTAGTGAAAAATTTAATTACGTGGAAAATTTGCTTTTTGAATTAGTGAAGAAAATCTGGGAATAGAAATTTTAATTTTTAATTTAGGAAATTTTTACAAATTCTCAAGGACTAAAGTGAAAAGAAAAGAAAATATGGATTACTTTTGAGAAATGACCAAATAGGGACTTGAGAGGAAGAATAAAGCTTATGAGAATGAATTATGAGTCCGGTACCGAAGAGATGATTGATTCGAGGTTAAAGTGGTATTTGAGACATCGAGAGGGATTAAAGTGAACAAATCTTATAAGGTAAGGTGGCTATGAGCGATTTTATCGAAAAAGGAATTGGTGGGGCCCACGCGTATACACTTCTCCTTATTCTTTTCTTTTTCTCATTCTCCCTCCCGTAGCTTCACTTTCTCTCTCTCTCGATTATGCTTGCAAAGGAATTTCTTCATCAATCATTCATGCAATTTTTGTTTTGGGAAGGAAGCTATGAAAGTTAGGATGATTGGTAAGTTGATGTTCTTCTTCTTCTTCCTCTTATTACAAGATCAAATCCTTGGTTATCATTTTTGCAAAATTTTTGTAGAATATTTTAATGGATGAATTTAAGTGTGGATGTTAATCTAAAACATTCCTAGGTGGTTTATGATGTTATTAGAACAAGAAATTTGGAGAAAACTAGGAGAAATTCGTAGAATTTGGATATTTGAAAAAAATTAGTGTTCTTGATGAAAATTTGAGATTTGAGCTTGGATTGTTGGTAGAAATTGAGGGTTTTGGTGTTAAAACACTCCTTAGACATTAAGAATGAAAACCCATGGAAGAAATCAAAAGAAATGTTGTTTTAGATATGATTTTTAGATTTTTGGATGAAGAACACGAAGAACATCGAAAATTTTCCCCAGAATTACTGTTCACCGAGAAAATTTTTCCAGATTTTCTCGTTACTGTAGCTGCGTTGACTCGGTCAACGTTACTGTAGCGTTGACTCGGTCAACGTTACTGTAGCTGCGTTGACCGTTGACCGTTACTGTAGCATCAATTTTTTTTTTTAATATCGTTGAAAAGCTCTTTGAGTCTAGTTTCCAATGGTATAAGTTTCATCTGTATATTCATTGCCAGTTAGGAGTTATGATTTGAGAAGTGGATGAAGGTCGAGAGTAGTGGTAGGAAATTTCTCTATTTCGTAACCCTGATGATTTTTATCTGGTTACAATAGGAATGGTCAAGTGCAAGGTGGGAGTGCTGAGAGCATGAAATCCAGGTGAGTGGGTTAATACTTGTTATGATTAAATATCTTTGTTATTGACTTTTTGCATCATAGTGAAAATATGTTGAATATCCAAGTTTGAAGAGAATGATGTGGGATGATGAGACATAAACAATTGTGGAACGTGCCAGGTGATGTATATAATTATATTTTCTTATTTTCTCATGAATTGAGGTTATATGATGGATTGTGAATGGCATGTGAACTGAGTTGAAATGTATCATACTCTGATTGTTGAGTTCATTCATATGCGGATAGTTGAAGTATGTTATTGTTGAATAATTGTTCTATATTATGGGTTATGTTGTATATATGCTATGTTGCTGGAACCACATCGATTATGTTGTGGCTCAAGATTATGATTGAGGATTTTTTATATGTGATTGTGATTGTGTTTGACTGGAAAGGAAATGCATGGTGGTGCACCCCATGGAGAAATTTATGTGAAGTTATAAGGGTGGAGATTATAAACGGAGCGATAAGGGTGGATGCGGCGGGGGCCGCGGGCAACGATCCAGAGGTATTCTGGACGACCCGGTTGGTACAGAAAATGTGTGTGAAATTGATTTCACCGATTGCTGTTGTGAATTTTGAATTATGTTAAAATGTATTTGATTTACTTGGATATTGTTGTGAATTATTATGAATAATATTATATCATATGATGATCGATTTACGTATGATTGCTGCATGTTATCATTATGATGCATGATATTTTTTTGTCATAGCGTTGTGTTATCTACTCACTGGGCACGTGGTTTGCTCATACCCCTCTTATTGATATTTTTTTTCAGAGTTGACAGCTGAAGGTAAATATCGGAACAAGGAATTATGGATCCTTAGTCCATGATTACCTTTTCATTTGTTCAGGATAAAGGTATAATAGTTAAGTCTTATTCTAAGTTGTATAAATCTAGAAATCTCTGTAATCGGGTAGGTTCATTCAGTGATGTAATGTGAATAATTGTAGTTTGTATAGAGAACTCGGTTTGGTTGCATGAAAAAGAATGGTATGATGTTTAAGAGAAAAAAAAAATAGGCTTACGGAGGTGAAATGAAATTCACTTTCCGTGCCGGTCACGTGCTCAGATTTTGGGACGTGACACCGTTGGTTGCCGACACTACAGTAACTGGTACAGTAAACTCGAAAAATTTTCAGATTTTCTAGTTGTTACAGTAACTTCGAATTTGTGGAAAATCCTCCAAAATTTTTTATTATATAATTCTTTGTTTCTAAACCAAAATTTCATTTGTCCCAACTTATCTTAACTCGATCTTAACTCAAAAACTTCCAAAACAACTCAAATCCATGAATTGTCATAAAAATCTTCAAGAACAAAATCTCTTCTACCTTTCCACATAAACTGAAATTTGAGAAAAAAATAATGAGATTAGAGCTTACCTTTGATTCTTACAAGGCTTTTGAATCGAACAAATCTCCAAGAATTGTAAGTTTATGGTAAGGATTTAGAGTAAGATGAAGGTTTTGGAGAGAGTTGCTAAAGAGAGAAGAGAGAATTGTGAAAATGAGGGAGTTAGGGCAGCTGAAGGATTTAAGGCCAAATGGGTTATGGGTAAACCCATGGGTACCAAACCCACTAACCCAAACCTATTTTGACACAATACAAAATATTTCACTTAATTAAAATCAGTTCCCCTTTTTCCATAAATTTTACAATTCACAAAAATACATTGTATAACGTTAAGAATATTTACTTTAGTCATTTAACACAATTTCTATAAATAATATTCAAAGAGAGTTATTAAATATAAAAAAAATTAAAATGACTAAAATAAATTACGCTATAAATATCGAAATAATTCCAAATATATAACCCCAAAATTAGAAGATATTACACCAATTGATTGACAGCTTAAACTACTACTAATTGCATTCAACAATCGACTTATGTACCCAATAGTAGATTGATTGGTTTTGTTTTGAGATTTTCTTAGTCTTATGCTCTCTCTTAGTCATGGTGTGTGTTTAGGAGAGCGTCACAGTGAGCCTGAACCTCGTTTGAATAGCATAAACATGGTTTGCTTGAATAACAGGATGTTTGGTTCCACGTTTAAAATTATCGCTGCCAACGCAATGGACTTTCAACCACGTTAAAGCCAAAGCTAGGATTTCTTACTTCTGCAAATAATCAACGTGGTTTGATGCTTTCTTTTTCTTTTTTTTTTTTACATTCTAGAAAATGCCCTATGAATACTTTTTTGTTTTTGTCAATCTATGCTTCAAGGAACCATTGCGAGCAACAACAATCCCCACCTAGCAATCTTCCACGCGTCCTTCTGCCACTGTGAGACCCCATGCTGCTGCCACCGTGAACCACCATCATTCTCCCCTGGGCGATGCATATATTCTGCACCAAGAACAGAGGAAAAACCAGAACACATATATTCTTTTCTATATTTTGCCCAATGCAAAATCTTCCCCTGTATTTTGCACCATGAACAGAGGAACCTTATGTGTATTTTCATTCTCCTCTGGGCGATGCATATATTATTTTCTTCCTCTTCCTCTTCTCTACTTCCATTTTTTCTTCCCTATGAATCACATAGAACGCATCATCAAGAGGAAAACCAGAAAAATGAAAAATAGCGGCAAAAATGACGTGTTGTAATTGTAAAAGCTTGAGAATTTTTGAAAACTTAGTTTTTAATTCATTGTTTGCCTTGATTTGGGATATAAATGACCGAACATGTCCTAAAATCATCTAAGAAGAAGTTCTGGGCAGGTTTGGAAATCAAAAGCATCAGAAAAGAACATAACTTGCATGATAGGGACTAAAGTGAAAGAAATGAAAATTTTATAGGGGTTGATTTAATTTTGAAAAAAATATATTCTAGATCGTTGGACCTAGATGAAGCTACAAATAATCTTAAATCATACAAAAGACAAAAGAAAAATTTAGATTAAGGACATAAGTGAATAAATAAAAATGTTCTTGACAAAAAATGAAATTTAAAATAAAATCCAGTTTTAATTGAAATTATGGATTGTATAGAAAATAATCAAACTGAAATTTAATTTCATATGAGTATATCAAATAAAAAGTAATTTATTTTGATTAAATTAATTATTTAAATTATTATATTTTATTCACTTTAATCCCTAACATGCATGCATATGTCCAACATCATGTTTTTCCATTCACCTGGTGAATGGAAAAACATGATGTCATGTGAATGGAAAAACATGGTGTTGGACATATGCATGCATGTTAGGGACTAAAGTGAATAAAATTAAAAGTTTGTGGGAGAAACTATAGTTTTAGAACAAAATATATTTGTGACCTATAGACCTAGATGAAACTAAATGTTGTCTTAGAACATGCAAAAGATAAAGGAAAAATTATTACCAAGGACCAAAGTGAATAAAATGAGAAGTTGGAGGGAGAGAGTAAAATTTCTGAAAAGTCTAAATTTAGTATAAATGAAATTTTAATTAGGATTTGATGGAATTTACCAAATTTTGAAGGTTATTAGTGATCACATAATTTCTTTTATTATGAGAATAAACCTAATTTATACAATTAAACATAATTATGTCATAATTTATATAATTACTTTAAAAACTTAATTTTCACAATTAAACATCCTAATTATTTTGTTTAACTAATTAAAGAATTAATTTAATTATATCATTATATAATTAAGAACACAATTCTTTTGAATCTCTAGATTTTTTTTTTATGAAATTAAGTTCTTTTTTGTATGATTTGCATGTTGATCATCACTAATATCTCATATTTTCTTTTCCTTAAGTAATTATTAACACTTTAATTATAATTATACTTAGTTCACATTGTTCAAATTTTATAAATATTCTAATAAGTAATTAGTGAAGTAATATTGGACAAATAAATAAAATAAATAGTGCACTTTATTAAAATATTAATATAATTCACTAAATTAACTTTAAATAAATAACAATAAATAATAATGATACACCAAAAAATAAAATATAAAATATGTGTCCTTTCTGTAATTACACATTTCAAACTTGTATACTAACATCCAAACATTATATTTTACATTAAACTACGTTTGTCTGTTTTAAATCACGTTTGTCCAAATGTCTCCCAAATATAAATCACATTCATCTAAACCTAAATTTTTTCTAATTATATTTAATTCAACCTAATTTACCTAACCTACATTTACTCACCGAGCTCTCAAACACACCCCACCTTTCACTTCCTAGAGGTTACGTCTCACTTTTAAGTGCCTAGAGTCCCATTCTTAATCTTAGAAGAGGTGATTAGGTAGGATGTTACATTTTGTACTTTATTTTGCAAAAGAAATCTTCAATATATCTTTTTTTGTTCATAGAAAAAATATTTTCGCAATTAAAAATTAATTTTAAAGTATGGGATAGACACAAAAAAAAAGGTAACATTTTTTTAAAATGTTACATTAGCGCTGAATATATAGACTTAACATACACACATGCTCCAAGAATAATATAAAATTTATACAATTGTTATTATTCATGATTTTTTTTTCTTGTACAATATCTGTGTAAGTTTAGGTGATTAACACGAACAGTTTTTTATCTGTGCATGCATGTCATCCTCGCTCATAGAATGTTAATCTTCTTTGTATCATTGTAATTTTATAATCAGCTATCTTTTCCATTTCTTCTAGTTCAAGGCAGCAAATACTAAGTGGCTGTTTGGTTGTGTTTTTTTATTTTAAAAATACATTTTGTAAAATTGTTTTAAAAACTCGTTTTAAAAATAAAAAACAAAAAAATGTATTTGGATGATTTGTTTTGAAAACAATTTTTGTTTTAAACTTAAGAAAATAAAATTATGTGTTTAAAAGATTTATTTTAAAAAACAAGATCTAAAAATTATTTGATACAAAAGTTTTCTATGTAATGTTGTAATAAATTAATACAGTGAATAATTAATAATAATATTTAAATAAACAAAAAAATAAATATAAGTCAAAATATATTAATTGTCATGGCCAAAAGTTACAATATATATGATGTTGTAAAATTTAACAACTTAATATTCTTCCATTGCTTTGTAATTTAAAATTATTTTACAGATAACAAAATTGACACTTTCGTCACCTTCTTTTATATATATAACTTCAAATTATTAACGAAAGAGCTCTGTGGGATTAATTGATGGTTAGCTATCCCAGAACACATCGAAAAAAAAAAAGTAAAACATATTCTTATTTTTTTAAAAAAATTTCTAAGACAATTTTTAAAACAAATATCTTACAAACAATACACCAAACAAAAATTTTTATTTTTAAAAACAAATTTAGTTTAAAAAACTATAACTAAACATGCCCTAAATCTCTCTCTTCGCTCTCTTTGGTCAAGGATCAACAAGGTTGAACTTCTCTCTTCCTCTTGTCTTGTGTATCTGAGTCAATATTTTCTGCAAAGGGTTTTATCTTCTCATCTCTATTTATTTACTATAATTAAAATGTTTAGGATTGTCACTTTTTTTTAATTGTTTTCCAAAGTTACCCCTTTTATTCAATAGGATATAAAATCAATCTCTTCCAAACTTATTGTGCAAAGGGTATAGAGCCCTCCCATGTCTACAAAGAAAGGGTAGCCATAGCCTTAAATTAATCTCTTCAAGAATTAAATTATTAATGTTGTTCTTTGAATTTAAACAAGTGCTATCATGTGTAGCCAATTAACTTTAACTTGGGTTTAATTACCATTGTCAATTTGGAAGAGGAGGGGGGGGGGGGGGGAGGGAAGAACAGGAAGAAAAGTTACAAAAACCAAATAATGACAGCATTGACAATAATGGGGTTATAAGATTGTTAATAGTGCTCTTTAATTTTATAGCAGTCGTGGCTGGAAAAACGTTCATCCTAAATAACTACGTTTGCATGGACAACGAAAAATAAAACTTTTTAATTCTTAAACATAAACAAGTCAACTTTTGTGTATGAATCATTAGTAATGAGCACTTTTTTCTTTCTATAAAGTGAAATTATTAAGAAAAACTCTACAATTACGTGTTTATGTTAATCATAAAATTTGTACTAACTAATAAAGTATGATAACTAGAAACATCATGATGGAAAAAGGCCCATCGTATATCTCATTATCATCATTCATCTAAACCAAAGTTTTTGGGCCAAACATTGATAATTTATTCATTTATCTTGCTTTCTAAAGTGTTAAGTCAACTTATGCATTGGGAGTCAATAAAGTATATAAATGAGGATGAATTAATAGAGGAGAGGACATTTAATGAATTCTTCACTTCTATATCATTATAACAATAACATCATTGGACCAAACCACATAATGACTTCAATCTTGTTGAAATTTGCAACCGCTGTTTAATTTATTTTACTTAATCATTCTCATTATTTGTTGTTTGCTCTTTGTGTGCATGTGATTAAGAAGTCAGACTATCTTTTTTTTATTTTTTGCATTCTTTATGAATCACCAATACCTAGAATCTATTAGATTCTAAATAATTTGATTGGAGTAAAATTAAATTATAAAAGTATAACATTTTTTTAACTCTAATTATTTTCATTTACAATACTCAATCGAGGTTTTATTTTTTAAAAAAATAGTGTTGAACTATTTATACTAACTAATGTTGGTAGAAAAATTAGACTATATATCAATTTGTGTATGTCCCATTTATCATGATTTATGACCCTCTGCGTTGTATAATCATAGAAAGGCTCTAATCTCTAACCCATACAATTTTTATATTCAAACTTTTTACTTGCTATCAATGGAGTTGAGTTTAGAAAAATATGTTAGTTTCTCACAAAGTAGTAAATCAATGTTCACAATCATGTAAAAGACGTGCTCATATTTAGTACTTAATAATGTCCTCAGCATAATTGTATCCAGTGACTTTTGATGTTTATTTAAAAAAAATATGTCAAATTTCAGAAGTATTCCTTAAGAGCTAACAAATATCATAGGGTGAGTGGGGATCTGAGTAAAGGGTAATCGAACACAAGCTTGAGTTTTGACTTGTTTAAATAGAAGAATATATATATATGTTGATCATGCTTGTTCATTTGATAACTGAATTCACTCTAATTCTAAATATGTATCCTTAACCTACATTTTTTACTTTTCATCAATCAAAGCTTCATTTCGGATCCTAAAAAGTTTAGTTCTTTTTTATAATGAAAAAGCACAACAATCATTTTTAAACATTGGAATCTCCAACCAACGTTCTTAAGTCAACCAATTTGTTGAGATCAGTAGGTAATGCAATTGACCACTTTATTTTGTCCTTCATCCCACTTTGTTCCTTTTCTGATTCCTTTAGGATGACTCATTACTCATTTTTGGCTCTCCGTTGTCTCCTGTAACTTGATATATGGTATGTACCAAAACCAAAAAATAAAAAAATAAAATATCACATCAAAAGGTTCACGGGGGATACTACTTGATTTTTAATACATATAAGGGTGCGTTTGGTTTGTGAAAACATCTTCTGTTTTCATTTTCAATCTTCATTTCCTGAAATGTATTTCCTGAAACACTGAAAACATTTTTTTGGTGTTTTCAGATTTAGGCTTATTTTAAGAAATATTTTCAAGAAAACGTTTTCAGTTAACTCAACCAAACGTATTTTCAAGTCCATTTTCTGTTTTCAGTGAAAATGAAAACAGGAAATGCCCAAACCAAACAGGCCCTAATATTTTTAGTAATTTAAGTTTTGTTTTTCTGAAAATTCTTATACAATTATATACTATTGGACCACATCATTAACATAAGTTCCAACATTTATATATATTATTGGACCGCATCAATTTTGTTGAAATTTGAAACCACTGTCCAATTTCTTTTACTTATCATGTTCGCATTACTTGCTGTTTGCTCTCGTGTGCATGTGATTCAGAAGTCAGACTATTTGTGTTGTGTGTGCCCCATTTTTCATGATTCATGACCCTTAATTGTGCGTTCTGCGTTGTATAATCAAATGTGGGCTCTGACTCAAGATTCTTAATGATGAAACAAAGTTTCGACTTTTTGTTGGGTATAGACAATTAATGCATGGGCCTTTTACGTTATTAGATACTAACCATTTTATTTTCATCATCATATCTAGTTAATTATATAACCAACCCCAATTAGTTTAACTGAGATATAAGTAACGCTGATTAGTTTAAGTGATTCAAAATTTATTTTTTAATGTAAGATTTCGAGTTCAAATTTTGTGAATAGTAAAAATTAGTAATAAAAAATTTTTACACTTTTATGATTTGACTTCACTCAAACTAAATTAGTTAATATCCAGTAAATTATTAAATATTAGTGATTCTAAAAAAATATCAATTTATGTGTATATATATATATATATATTTAAAATGTATAACATGAAATATATAAAAACAATTTCCATATAAGTTATAACATAAAGTATTGCTATAAAAAAGTTTAACTCTTTAAAAACGGTGTTTTTGTGTTTTTTTTTTCCTTTTTGATAAATTGGATTTAATTTAAAGCTGGATAATACATGAATAGGGGGACAAAAGTCCTTGACACAACAAGGCGTGAAGATAATTTGCTTTTTCTTTAGACACAAGTATTTTGCTTATTTCTTTTTGGTCGTTCAACAATCACCAATGCCTTTTTTTATTGCGAAATGTACTGTTTCACCAATGGAAGAGCGACCATGTCCCAGTCTCTGTGCCTGCAATTCGACTTACGATAAATCCACGCTTTTCTTCTCTACTCTGATCCTACAATGGCTTTCACCAAAGCCTCTCTCTCTCTCTCTCCAACTTTTAATGAATTGATAATTATAATCACAATAAACATAATCAACTACCATAGTCAATTTTCAACTTTGAAATTTGAGAAGTTAAGGTTTATGATAAAAGTTTTTCCAATTCATAATAAACCTTAAGGATTTGATCTCATAATCAAATTCGAAATATCATAATTATAATATATAATTTATCAACAACTTTGAAACTTCTCTCAATCATAAACAATACGCAAATTTAGGGTTCTATCAAAAAAATTCCTTATATATGAACCCCAACTCAAATTAATCCCAATTATATATTCTCAATTTATCTATCTGAACCTAACTCCTATACCAATTGTAGGATGTTTTAACACAACTTAAACAACAAACAATCAAATATTCATAATCTCACTCATATGTGGAATTTAGTCAAAAACACAAATTATTTTTTATGATCAAAAATTGATTATTTATAAGATCTTGATAGACAAATTAATAATAACAATAATAATAACCTAAAGAATAATAGAGAAGAGCGTACATTGATTTATAGTAATTAATCTTCAAAAGATTAAGCTTTTCAAGGTTATTATGAATGATTTTTCTCAAATAGGTTTTGTATGATGGATATTAGATTACACATTTACATATCTATAGATTTTCCCAAACCTAAAACCAAAATCATATAATCCTAAAAAACATTACCCACTTATGAAGCCTAATTGGTTGACCTATTTATTAATCACGCCCTATCACAATTGTTTATTTGAGTCAGATATTTACACATATGATAATATTAATTTACAAACACCCCAAACTAATTTTAATATATCAATTAGGTTCATCCCAAAATATACTTTATAAAGATCAATAATTTGGACCTAATTATACACAGCAACATATATGTCCAATATATTTACACATATACAATAATTAATATGTAAGTCTATCCAAATAATATTTAGCACTTAATATATTTATAAAAAAATATACATATATTTACCTAAAAAATAAATTAAAGCTAACAGAAAAATCAACACATGATGAGTTTTACACTTTTGTAACTTGGCTCATACCAAATTAATTGGAACCCAATAAATTTTTAAATACTAGCAAGCCTAGTTAAAGGGGAAAAAAAACTTGAATACTTAATCTTTACATATTTTGAGTTGTCGAATTTAAGTAACTCGTAACGATAATTATGGTAACGAAATATAGCAAGAACCACAAGAGATTCTTATTCCCAAGAAGTGAGCTACATTAGCTGTCTGCGTCATCATTTAGGATCGATCCTAAAGAACTTAAATCTTTTTGTATAATTAAAAAAAATAACAATCATTTTTAAACATAGGAATCTCCAACAAACGTTCTTAATTCAAATAAATTGATGAGATTAGTGGGTACTGTAATTAACCACGTAATTTTATCCTTCTTACTCACTTTATTCCTCATTTGGTTCTCCTTTTAGGATGTTTGCGAGAGATATCATTTTCATGTCTCCTGCAATTGATAGGATTTACCAAAACCAAAAAACAAATTAAAAAGAAATGATTTCAAAGGGTTCACCGCGATCTTATTTGGTCTTTAATATATATTTAATAATTTAAGTATTGTTTGTCTGAAAAATAATATAAAAATTAAGTTCAAATATCCAAGTTGAAGCATCAGGACAAAGACTTACGTCTGTTTAGTAGAATAGTAGTTTAAAGTTTAATTAGTTAGTCTTAAATTAATTAAGCTTTTCCAAAATTTGAAAAAAAAAAATCTTATCACTATTCAGCATTTAATTTGCTCGTGGTTAAAATAATTAGACACTTATTTTAAGTAAAATTTTGAATAGTAAGAAGAAGCACAAGCTATAGTTCTCGGTCTTTGATGATTACTATTATATGCAAGGATATATACAAGACTCTAGGCAGGAAATAATTTGAGATAAAACTTTTCTTTTATGTTTCTTACTCATAAATATATTTTGTTTAATAATCTATTTTTTTATTTTTTAAGAAAAATGTTTCTAAATGAATTAAGAAAATTATTTATACTCCAATTCGTTGCTATCAACTTATCACCATTATTGTTATCCATATTCGACCAATATTGCCATCAAAATCTCTACTCCGGACTATATTTGAGCCTAAAATGAGTCGGCCCAAGGTTTGGGCTCATATTCAAATATTTTGTTTCGGCCTAAATAAAATATTGGCTAAAATATTAGTCTATTCCATTTTTAAGTTTTACTTTCTCTTAATTTCATTTTGTTCTAATTTCTTAATTTCTTCTTAAGTTTTATTATAGTCCTTTAACTTTACCTTATCCTTTTTGGTCCATTAATTTTATTTTATTCCATTTTTTCCCTTAATTACTTTGATCTTTTAATTTTATTTTTGTTCTAATCTCTTAATTTCTTCTTTAGTTTTACTATAGTCCTTTAATTTTACCTTAAGTTTTATTTTGGTCCATTAATTTTATTTCATTCCATTTTTGTCCCTTAACTTAGATTTTCCTTTAGTCTCTCTCTCTCTCTCTCTCTCTCTCTCTCTCTCTCTATATATATATATATATATATATATATATTTGTAGATATATATATGGGTCTAGAACCAACTCATACACAGACATAGGACAAAGTTATTACAAACTATATCACATGCTTATTATGCGGGTGTTATGACTGAAGATTCCATGTCCAACCCCGTTTTGGTTTGTGCAACATCAACATTATACACAAACAACTTGGAAACAACCAAAAAATAAACAAGATTGAGAAAGCTGAGAAAGGCCAAGAACGCATAATAATAATCCAAATGTGAGACATTCAGATTATCCAAAATCCAACCCTTTTGACCATTTCTATTTGTAACATCAGCCACAGTTGACAGAATGAAACTACTCAGAAAATACCCAATCCCATTGCTCGTAGTGTAATACGCTGTCCCCATACTCTTCATTCCCTCTGGTGCTTGATCATAGAAGAACTCTATCTTCGCAACTTCCACAAATGCATCTGCAATCCCCGTCAAAACAAACTGAGGGAGCAAGACGAAGATAGTGAGAGGGGTCTTGTCGTTTTTGTCTAAACGCAGATGTTCTCTTGCAACGCTCAGTCTCTTTCTCTCAGCCAAGCATGCTGCGACCATGATAGCGATGTGCAGCAGGAGGCCAATCCCGTATCTCTGAAGCAACGTGATGCCTCTAGGGTTCTTCGTGCGGCGCCTAATGGCGGGGACAAAAACGGTGTCGTATAGTGCGATAGTGATGATCATGAAGATGGTTACGAATGCAATGAGACATGCTGGTGGGATCTCGAAATGTGGGCCTATGTTTCTGTCTAGCGTGGTGCCTTGTCTGATGAATAGTGTGTTGGACTGAGCTACGATGGTGCTTGGAATAAATGTTGCGATTAAAATAGGAACCATTTTCATCATTTGCTTCGTTTCCTCCACTTGGGTCACTGAACATAGCATCCATGCTGATGTTTCGCCTGTCTTTGTTGCTGCTTTGTCAAGATATCTGCACTTATTTTGCATTTTCTTCTTGTTTAATTTTGTGCATGAACCAGGAATTGTAATTTAACATACTTATCCAAAAAATGAGACACTCTGCATGTAGTGATTTTTTAAGATATGATACTTTGTAATTCAAATTCATTATATCTATATAAGGCTAAAGACTCTATATAATGCTTAATTTAATCGTGTGACTTATTCATCCATGACCAAAACTTCTGTAGGATTAGATTATCTTTCTTATACTATAGACTATTAGACTTCTAATATATAATCGATTTAAACAAGTAAATACAAGCAATTATAACTAGATGTTGCCTTGAGTTTATTATGTTATGGTGTGTTTGGTACGAAAAAAGAGAAGAGGAAAGGAAATTAGAATATGAATAAAAAGATAGTATGCCTCTAATTTTTTTTTAAAAAAAGTTTATTGTTTTTTAAGGAGTAATTTGAATAATTTCTCATTATCTCTCTTGTTACTTCACTCTCTCTACTGTTATCACTCCACCTACCAAACACACCCTTATAGATTGTATATTTTTACATCAATCTAACCAAAAAAAAAATTATAGTAAATTATTGATTTAGTTTTTTAAAAGGTTATAGTAGTCTCAACTTGATTATTAAAAAAATCAAATTTCTCAATTTAGTTTGAATGGTTGCATTTATCTTAATTTTATAACTCAATTTGTGAAAGTGAATTTTGGAAATAACATATTTAAGATTTGATAATAATAAATTTGGCAAGTGAGCAAAAAATATCAAATTGAGACTTTTAATTAATCTTAAAATCTTTAATAATTTATTTTAAAATAATGATGATAGAATAGGATTTGAAGAAACAATTAAAGTAATTAAGAAGAAGTAACATCAACTTGATAGTTTACAGTTCTTAACCTTAATGAAGAGGTGTGATCAATTTTGTGCCTCTTGTTACTCGTGTAGTATTCCATGCTTAGTTCATGCAGGTCACGTGGGTCACGTGGGACGCGTACCTTCGATTTCCTCACGGCAGCCACGAGCACCTGAAGTATTCTCTTGATAGGGGTCTCCGTAGGCAATTTATGCCTATAATAGGGACTACCCAGCGAAAACAAGAATATGGAAAAAGCAAGCCCACCTGTGGGAAGCCCATAACCAAGAGTCCAGCCCGCGTTGTCTTGGATGTAAATCAAGAAAGTGCTGGAGACAAGAACGCCAGAAAAAAGAGAAAACATCCACCAGTTAAAGAAGGAAAGCTTTTGGGCCTTCTCTTTGGGCTCGAAGTCGTCGAACTGATCCGCCCCCATGGTCGAGATGTTGGGCTTGGTTCCACCTGAACCTATTGCTATAATGTACAACGCGCAGAAGAACACGCCCACTTGAAACGACGACGCTTCTTGGCATCCACCCCCTTCATCGCCGCACGCTGGGGGCCTCATTGCTTTTAGTGAAACCGATAGTGTCAACAAACACAGCCCCTGCATATGGGAACATAACATCAAGTTTAAATTTTAATATATGGAACAATATATATATATATAATTCACATATTTTGTTACCAAGAGATAAATGAAAGAAGCAATGAGGAAGGTCCAGTATCGGCCAAGATAGGCATCGGCTATGTAGGCGCCTGCAAGTGGTGTTATCCACACAGAAGCAGACCAGTTGGTAACATTGTTTGCAGATTTCACAGTTCCTTCATGAAGCTTCCTTGTTAAGTACAGCACTAAGTTCCCTGCAATTCCGAAGTATGCTATCCTCTCAAACACCTCATACCCTATATATATATATATGTGCATATGATTCTGTAAGTTAGTATTTCAAAATGAGAATTGAAGGGTGGCATGCATGATGCATGGCATATATATGTACGTTTACCTAGTATGAAGTAACAGGCTTTCCATCTTCCAGTCTTCGACCTTAATATGGGTCTACCTTTAAGATCCACAGTACCATCTTGAGTGAAATCCTGGGTCTCCTTTGCTGGGCGATGTTCTTCTGCCATTGCCATTATGGAGTGGAGAGAGGAATGACAATGACCACTTAATTTGTATATATATATATATATAGAAGCTGAATCAGCTTTTTTCTCAGGGCATGTAATAAGTCAATTATTGTGCTTGTTATTTAGTTTTGCATTATCACTCTTATAATTTTAATTCGTGCGCTTTGTTTGGTTTGAGGATGTTTACATAGCAGATTTTTTGGACGAGAATGGCATCTCACAAAACGTCAGGAGAAAAGGTGTCGCTGAAAATATTAAAATTCTTTAGCGACGGCATGCCTCAATTGTTTATTCACCCACATGCATAATTTTTAAGTCTCCAATGTTCCAAGTGGGCATACAACCATAGAACAAGAAAAGACAACTGTAACAAGTTTATTAAACATTAAGAGTGCTCTACGGATATTATTGAAAGGGAAACAAATTTTTTGTCTGTCTTTACAAGTAATGTTATTAGAACCGGTTTAGTCATTGAACCGGGCTGGCCTCTGGATCACCAGGTCAATTGTTGAATCGGATAAATAAATTAAAAAATTAAAAATTATATATATACTTATATTTGTTTACAAATAAATTTAAAACTAAGTAAAATAAATAATTTTATATGTAAATTTTATACTTTAAAATCTTAAAATTATAGTCATTAATCATAAATAATTAAAATACAAATGTGTATAAATAATTTTTTTGTCATAAAATCAGAAATAATTTTTTAAAATATTTTATTGTTATTTTTTAAATTAGATGATTATATAAATTTTTGATTTATGCTCTCCCATTTTCTTGATTTAATTTTTTTAATCAAATAATTATATAAATATAATTTTTTTCTTATCTCCTAATTCGTTAGTAATAATATACTTATTTTTATTAAATTAAATATTTTTTCCACTTTAGTTTTTGCTATCTTGCCACATGCACATTTTAGTTTTTGGGTTAAAATAATTTTAGCACCATATATATATATATATATATATATATATATATATATATATATATATTGTCACATCCCAAAAATTGAGCATGTGAAAAGATACTACTCATTTGATATAATTCTCAAACATACGTTATATACATATATTCTGTAAGGTTTTACATTCAACCTTAATCATTCATTCCACACTACAGAATTATATTCATCTGATAAGCAAATATAGACATACATAGTCTGATATTTCTATCTCATCGCAAGCCTAGGAGACCTATAGAAAGTACAGAGCGTTTCTAATATCCACATTAATAAGTACTGGTGTCCCACCAGACAGAAATAGAGAATAGTCCCAAGGGGCTTCTAATCTTCAAACGGATACTCTTGTTCTTTATTTTCTGTATCTGAAAAAAAAATCATAGGGAGTGTGAGTTTATTTAAAAACTCAGTAAGTAAATAACTGTACTATATAAAATATCAAAAGTACAAATACCACATTTACTCATATAATTAATTGTCTTATACATCGAGTAGTATGGGACTCTAACCCTTTCAAACTCATGAATAAGATTTCATAGATATACACCGAGTAGTATGGGACTCTAACCCTTTCAAACTCGTGAATAAGATCTCATAGGTATACGCCGAGTAGTATGGGACTTTAACCCTTTCAACTCGTGTATAGGTTTCATAGATATGCACTGAGTAGTATGGGACTTTAACCCTTTCAAACTCGTGTATTAGATCTCGTAGATCTTTACTCATTAATAAAATAGTGAGAATTCATCACATAGTACAATTGTCATGAAATAAATAATTTCTTCATACTCTTATTTCTACTGATCATCATATAATCCCATATGAAAAATTAATTGCTTATTATCCAAATAATATTGTAAATGGGACTTATATTGTACTTTGACTGGTAATATCAATTTAGCTGAGCAAGGTTATTCACTCACCTTGATGTTTGTCCAAGTTTACCTTGTTCCACACTAGAATTTGTGTAGGAAAATTTCCTAGTAAAATATATTACAAGGAATCATAAGAAAGGAAACAAAATCACGAAAATACGTAAAATTTTCTGACTGCTACAGTAACGGGTTGCTACAGTACGGTTTGCTACAGTAACGGTTCGCTACAGTACGTTGACTGCTACAGTACCGTTGACTGCCGACACTACAGTGCTGCTACAGTAACTCGAAGAAAATTTTCTAGATTTTGTTTCGAAATTTCTGGTCGCTACAGTAACTCGGTTTTGCAGAATTTCTAACAATTTCATCCTTTCCTTTCTTGTTTCAAAACCAGAATTTCAACTCTTTTAACCGATTATAACTCAAATATAACTTCTAAAACAACTGAGATTCATGAATTATCATTAAAATCTTCAAGAACAAAACCTCCTCTGATCTTCTACATAAACTGAAATTTAAGGAAAATAATCGGATTAAAGCTTACCTTTGACCCTTACAAAGCTTTTGAACCGAACAAATAATCGAACTTCTGAAGATCAAGGAAAGGATTTGAGAAGAGGATGAAGAAAGGAGAGAGAAAACGAATATCAGTTTCGGTTGCGTGAAGAAAAAATGAGGGGGTACTATTGAAACTTTATATTAAATATTTCTAATGGGTTATTCAATAACCCATGGGTATCCATAACCCAACATCCAAACCCATCTAGTCAATTTACAATAAATAGACTAATTGACCATTCTGAAACCACTTTTTCATGAATTTCACCATTCTTAGAATATATCCCTCATTGTGCAAATATTTAGTCCAGTCATTTAACTCAATTTTCATAAATAATATTCAAAGAGAACAATTAAATATGAAAATTAAAAATGACCAAAATAAATAACTAAAGTAACGTTGTAGAATTCTAAAATACTCTTAAGCGAATTATATTCTGAAATTAACGGGTATTACATATATATATATATATGTCACCCATATAAATTATGAAGTTGATAACAAGATGGTAAGAAACACAACTTATAAGTAAGAGGATAGAGTTTGATTCTAGATAAGTGCATATTTTTCTAAATTTTCAATTTTTCGTAAAAATTTCCAAAAAAAAAAAAGAGGCCCAGGTCAAAAACCCCGGGTCAACCTTGACCCAGTCAAGTCTCCCGGATCACTTGCTCCCAGGGCAAAACACGTGACCTGAACATGTTTTGACCCTGTGTCGTTGGATTTCGGGTTGATCCACCAGACCAGTCTGGGTCTTACAATTATGATTTGAAAATCAAGTACAATGTTTAACTTATTTAAACCATTAATTTTTATAATCGACGACTTAAATTTCATAATATTGTTTTTGCAGTTACAGCGATGCAATAATTAGTTTTTCTATTCAATATTGAAGGAGCATGAGAAAGAAGAAAATCACTTATTTACAAATCATCATCGTCACCTTTGTCTTCTTTTCCTCTGTCTTTGCATTCTGCATTATTGCTCTTCATTTCTTTATCTCCCTTTCCAAACCCTACCAACAACTATGGAACAACAAACCCATTTTTAAATGCACACACTCAAAATATAACTAATATGCCTCTCTCTCTATATATATCTATACATCGATTTTAAAGTGAAATCTAAAATAAAGTTATGGGACCAAAAAGAAACAAAATTAAATTATGGGACCAAATTGAAATAAAGTTATTTAGACTAAGATGCAAAGATTCCCCTAAATTTAGGAGTTTGTATAATTTACCCTAACTTTAAAAATTTGTAATAAATTTCCCTAAACTTTTTTATTATACAATATACCTATTCATTGACGTTTTTTCTTGTTATATTACTAATTATGTAAATTGAAAAAAATTAAATTGGTAAAAAATACATTATCTTGTCATCATAAGGATCCTTTTTGCTGCAAAAAAAGTCAAACAAAATGACAAAAAAAAATTATTTTGTTACTTAAGGGTAATAGATTGGATTTACTTTTGTTTTTATTGATTTTGCCTTTTAAGCTTATATAAACAAGTTGTCTTAGAATTTTGAACCAAAAAAATCAACAAAAGAGTTCTGTTTCACTTAATTAAAATTTTAAAAAAATTACTACCAATTTTTAAAATAGAAGGAGTAAATTAAACAACCTCCTAAATTATTGTGGGATTTTTCCATTTGGCATTTCATTTATATATAAACCATTGCAATGATAATGCATGTCAATGACGATCAATGATAGAATAGGATTCCCTTCTATTCCATGCCAAACAGTAGGGTTTTGTTTCCCTCCTGATCATTGATATTCAACAATAACAACTAGAATTAAACAGTAATTTTTCAAAAAAATAAAATTAAAAAAAGAATTATAATCATGAGTCGTTGATATTATCTTTAATCTCTAAGATCTCTCTAAGATCAACGACTCATGAAGAGAAAACATGACCTTCTTATTTTTATGTGAACATAAAAAAAAAATCCTGATCTATCAATGACTACCTTACCCTCATTCTAATGTAATTTTTAATTCTTTGAATACTATGAGGTATCTTTTTGTGCTTTTTTTTCTTCATATTTGAATAACTTTATAGATAATTAGATAAAAAGGCAACAATGCAATTTTGTGCGTTGCACCTACAAAACATTATTATATGTTTGGCTTACTTTTGAATTTATGAAAATGTGGCCTTTTTTTCTTTCTTTCTTTTTTTTCAGTTAGCCTTTGTTTTATTATTGGTCAGCGCTTTTTACTGAGAGTTAAATAGAATATTCATACTTAATTAGCATTTATAAGTTCAAGTGGCACCTCTTGAACATAAGCTCTAAAAAGTTTTAATGGTTGTGGATTCAATTCCTCTCACGCCACTTTCTCACTTTCTTTCACCAAATCTTATGTTTTCTTTAAAACAAAAAAAAAGGATATATAAAATTTACTTGTTTGGGTCCAAATATGGCTAAAATAAGGGTATAAGTTTTTACCTTTTGATTTCTCACATGTATTATTTACTGAAGATAATCTTGTTTGAGACAATTGAGATACTAAATGTTAGCACTAAATGGGGATAAATTTGAGTTTGGGAATATTCGGTGCTTTTACAGAAATCAAGGATGAAAATGATGATATATCTTTACCTCAAGTATTAATTAAACATACACTAATTGTGATATTTATATATTAGTTATTATTTTTAAAATATATGCTTATTGAAAGAAGATTTTTTCTTTTTAGTTTTTCATAGATATTTTCTGTTAGCCATAATGTATTATGCTATAAGTTTTGATGATGACAAATATGTGGGAATTATAGTATGACTTAATCTTCTTGGCCCAAATGAATGATTTAACTTCTTAGCCCAAATGAATGATTTAATCTTCTTGCCCCAAATGAATGATTTAATCTTCTTGGCCCAATGTATGATTTAATCTTCTTGGCCCAATGTATGATTTAATCTTTCTTAGCCCAAATAGTATGATTTAATTTTCTTGGCCCAAATGCATGATTCAATTTTTCTTGGCCCAAATATATTTAATGCTTTATATATTTATATATAGTAATATAAATTGATTTTTGATAAAGTTTATTGGGTGTTGTAATATAATTTGAAAAAGAATATCTTTTACTGTAGCACTTTTGAAAAAGAAATTTGATTGTTGAAAAAGTATGATATAGTTTATTGGGTGTTGTAATATAATTTGAAAAAGAATATCTTTTACTGTAGCACTTTTGAAAAATGAATTTGATTGTTGAAAAAGTATGATAAAGTTTATTGGTTGTTGTAATAAACTTTGAAAAAGAATACCTTTTACTGTAGCACTTTTGAAAAATGAATTTGATTGTTGAAAAAGTATGATAAAGTTTATTGGTTGTTGTAATAAACTTTGAAAAAGAATATCTTTTACTGTACCACTTTTGAAAAATGAATTTGATTGTTGAAAAAGTATGATAAAGTTTATTGGTTGTTGTAATAAACTTTGAAAAAGAATACTTTTTACTGTAGCAAATTTGAAAAAGATATTGATTGTTGAAAAAGGTTGATAAAGTTTTTTTGGTTGTTGTAGAAAGGTTGAAAATGATGATAAAGCTTACTGTAGCAATTTTGACTAAAACAGTCACTGTAGCAGCAAGGTTTCACTATATAAAGGGGACTTCACAACACCATTTACATCAAGCTTCAATTGTTCATTTCTCATATTATCTTGAGTTTCATTCTCTCTAAATTGTTAGAGAAATATTCTGAGCTTAATTTCTGCGTTATCTACACTTTGAGAGTGTTTACCATTATTTTCCTTAAGCCTTTAAATTTATTTTCTCAAGGATTGGTTCCTTGAGTTAGTGTTTGAGAGAAAACACGTTGTAAGGGGGAGAGACACCCTTGAGGGAGAAAAGTATGTTGTAGTGGTTTGCAAGTACCCGGATTAAACTTGCAATTATAGTGGAAATACTCAAGTGGTCTCTTGAGGACTGGATGTAGGCTTGGGATTAGCCGAACCAGTATAAATCTCCGAGTTTGCTTTCTCTATCCCTACTCTATTTACATTTGAAGTTAATTAATTAATGCTTTGCGTTTATATTTAATTTCTACCTCAAGTATTAATTAATTTGTGTAGATTTATATTTGCTCCTTAATTCCTTGCACTATAAAATTATTCATCTTGATAAACATTTTGATTTTCTGAATTAAATTATTATCTTTAACATTATCCAATTTCAGAAAATCATTTTAACTTCCAATTAAGTTTTGTGAAAATTTTTATAAAACCCAATTCACCCCCCCTCTTGGGATCCAACCATTTCTTTCAATTGGTATCAGAGCTTGGGCTCTTGATTTGAGACTTAACCGTCTAAGAGTAAACATGGTTGGATTTAGTGATTGGTTTATGTCTGAAAATTATTCTTTCACAGAACCTCCAGTTTTTGATGCTAATCATTTTCAATATTGGAAGTATGAAATGAAAATGTTTTTATTTTCAGTAGACCATAAACTCTGGGAAGTTATAGAAAATGGTTTTTATATGCCTGTCAAGGAAGAACAAGGAAAATGCATTCCAAAACCCAAGAGTGAATGGAATGATACTGAAAGAAGTTTAATGCAACTCAATGCTAAGGCAAAATTGATTATTTCTTGTGCATTGAGTCAAGATGAATTTTTCAAAATCTCCAACTGTGCAACTGCAAAAGAAATGTGGGAAATTCTTGAAGTTGCACATGAGGAAGATCTTATTGCTGAGGAATTAAGGTATAGAAGTTTCATTAATGAACTTGAAATTGCTCAAATGAACAATTGTAAAACCATTAATGAGATACAACTTGTGCTTAATCAATTGCAAGCTCTTGGTGTTGAACTTACAGAAAAATCTCAAATCACCAAGGAGATAGAAGAAAAAGAAAAAGGAGAAAAAGAGAAACCACAACCAAAAGTTGAATCATCAAAGAAAGCTTACCTATCTTCCATTTGGGGAAATAGCAATTCTGATGAGGAGAACACAAATGAAGAAGCCAACACTTGTTTTGTGGCCAGAAATAAAGATGAGGTAAATTCATTTGACTACTCTTTTGAAGAATTACAAGATGCCTTTGATGATTTACATAAAGAATCTCTAATACTTGCAAAGAAACTAAATGTTTCAAAACAGAAAAACTCTTCTCTTGAAAATGAGTTGGAAACATTGAAAAACGAATTTTCTATTTCCAAGGAAGAGAATTTTGTTTTTGAAAATCAAAACAAAACTTTGCAAGAAGAGAATTTGATTTTAAAAGCAAATATCTCTACCAACAAAAATTGCTTTTGTACCAAGTGTGATTCTTTGAAAAAGGAAAATAATAATCTTAAAAACACACTTGCAAAATTTTCTCAAGGTAGAGAAATTTTAAATACCTCAGTTTTGAAACAAAGAAGAATGTTTAACAAAGTTGGTCTTGTTTCTAAAAAGAAATCAAACCAAAAGCATTCTAAAAACTTCTTTGTTTCTGTAAAGATGTCAAATAGTCTAACTTGCACTTGTTTTTATTGTGGACTAAAAGGACACAAATCTTACTCATGCTTTTATAAGAAAAATCTTGTTCATGGAGTTAAAATGAAATGGGTTCAAAAAGGAACTCATGACCCAGGCGGACCCAAAGAAATTTGGGTACCAAAGACAAAGGATTAATTTGCAGATTTGCCTCGAAGCAAGGAGCGGAAATGACTTTTCAATGGTTACATCATTCAAACTCCACTCTCTTGCATCAAAAGGAGGCAATGGACAAGTAAACATATAAGCTGGAATGTATTGTAAGAAATTTGACTGATATGTTTACTACTCTCTAATGCTTTTGTCTGTTCTCTAATATGCCTTACATCTATCCTTGATACTCATGCATGCTATATCTGAAAACAATTGTTAGGTATGCAGATTATAGATTCGAATTTTGTTTTGAGCTAAAATCTTTCTTCCAAATTTTGCTCAAACTATCCTTTTTACCGCATCATGAAAACTTGCTTCCATTACACGCACATTTTTCTTGTCTTCACAACAATAAGATTCCTCCTACCTATAGTATTTATCCTTGCTGTAATCTTATTTAAATATTTTCAATGAAATCAAATATTTTGTAAAATTGCATTTCATGAAAGCATAGCACTTTTATTAATATGGCATATCTTGAACATAATGTTGCTCCTAGTACTTGAGATTTATTTGAACATTATTGATTTGAACATCAAAGTGCTCCACCAAAAGTGTTTTGCAGGAGTTAGTACTCAAATCTATCCTCTAAGCTCATTCCTAATTGTCGACCAATGCTTGACAGTGATCTTATAAGAGATTGTTTTCAAGAGGATCTTGCAAATAATCAATCAATTAAGTTTATTAAAATTGCAAGAAGATAGAATCAAAAGAAGAGCAATGAGCAAAACAAGGATATCAAAATCTTGAGGAGAAACTTCAAGAAGTAATAAGAGTTTGCCAAAATTGATGAGTATCTCTATTCTTTACCACTTTACTATTTAATTAAGTGATACTCCTTGATCATAATTGGCTATGTTGGCAATTTTTTTTTACTGACACACTTTCATTGCAATGATATATTGTTCTCTAATATCTTACATATTTGATCATATCATTGTATATAAAGATATTGTCTTTATACCATTCATCATGGTTTGAGCATTATACATGTCATATCCTTTGTATAAGATATAGCTTATGAACGATTGTTTATGGATTATAATTTATATCTGATTATATCTTATTAATCCATATTACCTCAATTATTGTATTACATACTCAGGTTATAATATGTTTTATCTTGATAAGTATGTAACTTGCTTTTGCTTTGAAATGATGATATATATATGTCCATGTCAGAAAATTCTTTCCATCTTTAAAATGGATATATATTTTTCAATATATATATATACTATGCTGAATTTGTGTAGCTGATTTCTTTTATCTTTCTTTATTATTATTTTTTTGTATCGTCCAATAAAAGAAACCACTTGCATTAAAAAACAAACTGAAGGATTACATTGCAAAAAAAAAAAAGGGGAAAGTTTGCTCATGCATGAGCAATCTACAGGCGAGGTGGTCTTGGATTAGGAGGCCCGTATTGTATCATCACCCCTCGGCCATTCCTTGGAGCAAGAGACTGAGCAATGTCACGGAGGGTAGTGTAAATCCCATTCATACAATCAACACTTCTTTGTTGTTGATTGCAGAAGCATTGGGTAGACCAATAGAAGAACCTATCTATTCTTGAAGTCAGTGCCGCATTGTTGCGTTTAGCTAACTTCTCTTGGTCCTCTATCATTTTCTTGAGTTTCTTCACCTCCTGCTCCAGACAAGCAATTTTGTCTTCTGACGTATGGCCTGTACTAATCTCTTCAGCTTCTTCGATCTTCATCTTCTTCTTTCGATTCTCCTGAGATCCCTCCAAAGGCCTTTTACCCTTGTCCCTGCCTAGACTCAAGTTTAAGTCGAGCTCTTCCTCCCTGGCCTCTATTGTGAGATCAATGAACTTTCTTGCTGCCATGGTTTGAAATTTTTTTTTGGAGTATGAAGAGAGAGGAATGTCAGAAAGTTGTAGGCTCAGAGATGAATACTCTTTGTGGTGTGATAATTGACAACTCTGGGGCAGTTTTTATAGAGAGAAAATTGTGACTTAGAGCCAACGAAGATATCTCTTCGCCGCACCCCTACACGCTCATCCTATGGATTTTGCAAGCTGGAAGCCAGAAGTCTAGAGTACGCATGCACACCAACAACGCGTCGCATTAATGGCAAAACCACGAAAGTCAATTTTCGGTGGATTTGCGGCTGATTTAACTTGTTTTGATTAGAAATTTTAAGGATTAATAAAATGGTGATATTCAGAACCGTATCATTATGCTTTGTTGTGTTGTTCTTGAGAATATACATGATTGATTGCATCATGCTATGATTACATGTATCTAAGAACATATGTTGTGTATGCTATTCATGCATCATGAGCGAAGGCTATGAATAATATGTCATGATTCCACATGCACTCATAGAAAATGAGAAGTCAAAAAAAATTTTTTTAAATAAATTGAAATGTGTAGAGGATAATACATTTTCATAGTTACACATACTTACATATAATACTTTTGTAGACAAATGGAAGGCAATGATTTCCTTGCATTATGATAATTCTTGATGCATGCGACCGTAAGCAGTTAATTTTGCTTTTAATCTTTGATTTACATTACTAACTTAAGCATCGGAGTGGTTGTCAAAATTTTTGTAGGTGCTCATCCTCAAGATACATATATGAATACTTCTTGAAAATTACATTTGTTTAATATGCATTGGTTGAGGGGGAGCCTAATCTATACTTAAATCCTCTATATCTTTAAGCTCACTTTATCTGATATGCAATGTTTTCCTTAACTATATATTTTTGGCATATCAATGATAAGTTTTGATGAAATTTTACCCCATGACGTCATATGATATTCTTGCTTAAAGAAGGAATACGCTTTAGCCTTTATATATTGCCTTCCTTATACCTTTTTGTTGATGTCAAATAGGGGGAGAAGAATATGGAAAGAAAAATATGTGTATATTGTATAATGATTATTACATTGTAACATATTTTTCTTAGGTGATTTGTCATCATCAAAAAGGGGGAGATTGTTAGCCATAATGTATTATGCTATAAGTTTTGATGATGACAAATATGTGGGAATTATAGTATGACTTAATCTTCTTGGCCCAAATGAATGATTTAACTTCTTAGCCCAAATGAATGATTTAATCTTCTTGCCCCAAATGAATGATTTAATCTTCTTGGCCCAATGTATGATTTAATCTTCTTGGCCCAATGTATGATTTAATCTTTCTTAGCCCAAATAGTATGATTTAATTTTCTTGGCCCAAATGCATGATTCAATTTTTCTTGGCCCAAATATATTTAATGCTTTATATATTTATATATAGTAATATAAATTGATTTTTGATAAAGTTTATTGGGTGTTGTAATATAATTTGAAAAAGAATATCTTTTACTGTAGCACTTTTGAAAAAGAAATTTGATTGTTGAAAAAGTATGATATAGTTTATTGGGTGTTGTAATATAATTTGAAAAAGAATATCTTTTACTGTAGCACTTTTGAAAAATGAATTTGATTGTTGAAAAAGTATGATAAAGTTTATTGGTTGTTGTAATAAACTTTGAAAAAGAATACCTTTTACTGTAGCACTTTTGAAAAATGAATTTGATTGTTGAAAAAGTATGATAAAGTTTATTGGTTGTTGTAATAAACTTTGAAAAAGAATATCTTTTACTGTACCACTTTTGAAAAATGAATTTGATTGTTGAAAAAGTATGATAAAGTTTATTGGTTGTTGTAATAAACTTTGAAAAAGAATACTTTTTACTGTAGCAAATTTGAAAAAGATATTGATTGTTGAAAAAGGTTGATAAAGTTTTTTTGGTTGTTGTAGAAAGGTTGAAAATGATGATAAAGCTTACTGTAGCAATTTTGACTAAAACAGTCACTGTAGCAGCAAGGTTTCACTATATAAAGGGGACTTCACAACACCATTTACATCAAGCTTCAATTGTTCATTTCTCATATTATCTTGAGTTTCATTCTCTCTAAATTGTTAGAGAAATATTCTGAGCTTAATTTCTGCGTTATCTACACTTTGAGAGTGTTTACCATTATTTTCCTTAAGCCTTTAAATTTATTTTCTCAAGGATTGGTTCCTTGAGTTAGTGTTTGAGAGAAAACACGTTGTAAGGGGGAGAGACACCCTTGAGGGAGAAAAGTATGTTGTAGTGGTTTGCAAGTACCCGGATTAAACTTGCAATTATAGTGGAAATACTCAAGTGGTCTCTTGAGGACTGGATGTAGGCTTGGGATTAGCCGAACCAGTATAAATCTCCGAGTTTGCTTTCTCTATCCCTACTCTATTTACATTTGAAGTTAATTAATTAATGCTTTGCGTTTATATTTAATTTCTACCTCAAGTATTAATTAATTTGTGTAGATTTATATTTGCTCCTTAATTCCTTGCACTATAAAATTATTCATCTTGATAAACATTTTGATTTTCTGAATTAAATTATTATCTTTAACATTATCCAATTTCAGAAAATCATTTTAACTTCCAATTAAGTTTTGTGAAAATTTTTATAAAACCCAATTCACCCCCCCTCTTGGGATCCAACCATTTCTTTCATTTTCTACTAGAAGTAATCTCGCTTATAATATCGTGGAATACTAAATGTGAACAACTCTTCCAATAAAGATTTAAACCTGATTCATGGCCTTATGAGAAATTAGCCTTTTTTGCTAAGCCCAACTTCCATTGGAGAAACAATATAATTTCAAGTTATGAATGTTTTGAATAACTTTAATAAATTTGAATATTTTTTGTGATCTTTTATAAATAAATTTCATGTTGATAAGTATTAATTTGAGAAAAAAAACTTTATTATGAAATTTTCTTTGATTAAATGAATCCAAGTTCACTAACAATATTTTAGTCTAATAGGAGGGGTTAGTCCCCCACAAAGTGAAAAATTTAGATTCGAATTTTCGCTAAAACATGTGCACACCTTTGATTTCTAATAGTATTTCAAACAAGATTAACTTTAATAAAAAATGCTTGTGAGAAACCAAAAAATGAATCCATATTCAAAAAAATTCAAATGTTTCATTTAAAAAAAAACATAATTGAGTTTGATATTAACTCAACTATAAATTTCATATTCCTTTAGGTCTACAGAAATATTGAAAAATATATTAGAAATATAGACGGATCCACATTTAAGGGTGGGAGGGGCAATTTTCCCCACAAGGAATTTTTTTGTAATTACTATATGTTGTAATTATATTTTTTGTACCCATAAAAATTTAGATGTTGCTCCTTACATGTTAAATCATAACCACTTATATTATTAAAAATAAAAAAATCATACAACATTTTCAATATATGAAAATGCATAGAGAGCAATTGTAATTTGTAAAAATTTAGGTATCTTGTGTTTTTTTGTCATAAGATTATATATTTTGTGTGTGAAATATTGGATGTAATCGGGGATTTGGTAAGAGTAAAAATTACTTTTGTAATCTCTCATATTTTGCTTAGTAAATTGTTTCTTATTTCTCATACCTGGATGTAGGTTTCACATTAAAATCGAATCATGTTATATCTTATGCATTTTATATCATTTTTTATAGCTTATAAATATTTATAATTTTTTTAATAAAAATATTTAAAGACTATTCCTTACTCCCACTAACCAAAGTTTCTAGATCCGTCTATGATTAGAAACTGCACTCGCTATATACTATAATTTGTTTTATTAGATCTACCGTCTACAATCATATTTAGTAAAGCATGGAAAGAAATTAAAAATTTTCATTAATGTTTGGTTAGAATAGTGCATGTAAAACTGAAAATAAAAAGAAATTATGAGCAAATCATTATAAGAACCTCTTGATAAAAAACATTACAAAAACATTTACAAAATAACACATCAAAGAAACTAAATAAAAATCATTAATAAGAGACTTAACAATAATTTTTATTTTCCTTATTTTCTATTCTTTTCTATCAAACATCAAATATTAACTAAAAAAAAAAATATCCCAAGCAAGTCCATATTTATTTTTATTTTAAAAATTGAACTTTTATTTTTTTGAAAATCCATATATAGCAATCACTCATATTTTTGAAAAGGTGAAAGTAGTTCACAATTTTGAAATAATGAGATACGAGTGTAATTTTCTTAAGTTTTATAATGGATATAATGATAAAAAAATAAGGTTAAAATATATTTTGAGTCCCTATAATTTTACGCATTTTTTAATTTGGTTACTACACTTTCAAAACTTAGAAGTTAGTCCATATGCTAACCGGGATATCTTATTTAGCATCACATATGCTTTAACTAACGGTTTTTAAGATTTTCCAATTTTAGTATATGATTATTTATTAAAATAAAATAAAATAAATGAAATTAAAAAATAAAAATTATAAGGTTAATTATTATAAGTTTTTAAAATATGTTATTACTAAAAATAACTTATGCTGACAGTGTAGGACATAATTGCTAACTTGAATTCATATGTTAACCAGGATGTTTTATTTAGCACCACATATTTAAGTAATGATTTTTTACGATAGAAACCATTTTCTATGAGTTTTTAAACTATATAGATTAAATTTCAAATTTTGAAAGTATCAGAACCAAATTCAAAAATAAAATAAAAGGATATGGGACTAAAAGTGCATTTCAACCTTTAAAAAAAAAAAAAAACCCTTCTCATTCTTAAGAATGAGAAGCCATTTCATCAGATGAAAGAAGGAATTTAGATTCTTTCATTTGAGGAAATAAGAATCCTAAAAAAATGGAGGTTTCATCTTATCAAACTTGCATTTTGACTATTCCCCTTTATATTTCTTTTCATATCTCTCTATTCACGAAACGAAAAATTAGTTTGTCTTTTTACCACTTATATTTTAATAATTGTAATCTTCATTATCATGACATTAGATTATTTTGCTGGTGATCCTTTTCCTGTCTTTATTAATGCGAAAAAAACTAAACTATGAATTTGGGAGTGAAATAAATATATAATTTTTTCAAAATATAAAAAACGAACTCTATATTTTGTCAGAAGCAAATTTATCCTAATTCTGGATTTCATCATGTGATGATCCAAATTACAGTAGAAGCCCAAGTTTATAAAGCCCAAGCTCAACCCAAAGCCCAACCCATAGAGATGGTCTGCAAGGAAGGATCCAACGCACATTATTTACGGCGGTTCTTTTAACTATGGATATATATATATAGTGTTCCAAAACCCTAGCTCAGTGGCCATCCTGGGTTCATTCCTCATCTGCTAGGTTCAAATCAGGTCGTCGAGCTGCATTGGAAGCAGGTTCGGAACTTCCTTCTTTTTTTTTTTTTAATTCTCTTTAACCTTTTCAGATGAAATTTTAATGGCTGTTAAGTTCGCTTCATTTCTGCTACTGCGCTCCTTTCAAATTAATCGTATTGCATTATAATTCTGAATGCGGCCTATACGCTGCTATTGTACGAGGTTATTTTTCATTTTTACTTTTTTTGCATTCTTCTTTTTTCGTTTTCAACTCTTTCTATATGGATTTCGAAAGATGGAAAACATAAAGGTAATTGGAGTTTATGGGCTCTGGGAAATGCAAGTTGCTATTTAAACCCCAAACAATTAATCCAAAGATTTTCAAATTTGAGTCCTGATGGAATTTATTTCTTCTTTTACTTTAATATCTGAACTATAAGGTTACTGAAGTCAGATTTATGTTATTTATTCATTTTAATTGCTAATGGCTAACTTTGCTTTTCATTTTTTTTTTTGGGGTTTCCAGAATCCCAATTTCAGTTGATTCCAATTTAAATTTTCTGCCCTGATCATGCATCAATAGATTAGGATATCTACATTTAGATAACTGCTTCTGTATTTGTATTATATTCTTTTCCTACCTTTCTTTGTTTTTTATATTTGAGGGAAAATAGTGACATTTGGTTATTTAGATTTGTGTGAGACAAAATGGCAGTTCCGTTGCTGAGCAAGAAAATTGTAAAGAAGCGTGTTAAAAAGTTCAAGAGGCCCCAGAGTGACAGAAAAATTTCCGTTAAGGTATGTTTTTAACATTAATTCCTTGTGAATTAGATTATTTTATAATTTCTTTTCATTCAGTTTTAATGTTTGTTTCACTTGGCCAATCATGCATTTGTGGATTCTTGAGGAATGTGATTTCACGAACCCAAAAAACAACTTATGCTTTCAATTTTGATATGCTTGATACCTTTAGTTTGATTGTTTGCTGTTAGCCTGTTACTATATGTTAGTGTATAAAGAAGACAACTTACTTCAATGTATTGGCTATTCATACAAGTAAGTTCCAAATAGAAGTTGTTTCCTGCTGTGGTATCAATTCTAGCTTCTGTTCTTTCATAGAAAAGATTGCTTCAAGAGTGCATTTCAGGCTTTAAGATAAAGGAGAAATTAAAATAGAGACTGGAATTAGTTTTATCTTCCTGAATCCTGATATCAATTGGTGCCTTGAGTGCCCAGTTATGAAAGTTGATTTTGGTATATCATATAGTGGCCTCCTCTTATAGTTTTCTCTCATGAATTTTCAATAACATCTTACTGTTGAACCTATTCTGCTGCTACTACAGTCAAGTCAATAAATTGCCAGTCGCATGACCTTGTCAAGTTTGAGGTATAAGCTTATCAGAATCAATTGTTGCCATCAAGAATCATAGCAGTAATCTGTGATTTGCTTGCCAGGGAAGTTGAACCACGTTCTTAAAGCCAGTTTAGCCTTGAGACACTTGTTATTGAATTGAATACAAAATTCATGGATTGCATTTTTGTTTTTCTTTCATTTTTTGATAACATGGGGAGCTTGAACATGTACAATGGCGAAACATATCCTTGATGCTTGTTAAGTGTTGTTATGACTTCCTTTTCAGCTTCTTTAATTCCTTGGGTTGATAATAATTAAGCTATGTTGCTGTTGTTGTGGTATGCAGACCAACTGGCGAAGGCCAAAGGGTATTGACTCCCGCGTGAGGAGAAAGTTCAAAGGATGCACCTTGATGCCAAATATTGGTTATGGTTCAGACAAGAAGACCCGTCACTATCTCCCCAACGGATTCAAGAAATTTGTTGTGAACAACGTCCAGGAGCTGGAACTTCTGATGATGCACAACAGGTAACTTCTTTTAGTGTGGGTTTCGATTCTCATTTCTCCTCTATTGGCATTTTCTTCGTGTTGATTGACATGATGAAATTTCAGGACTTACTGTGCTGAGATAGCACATAATGTATCAACCCAGAAACGAAAGGAGATTGTTGAGCGCGCGGCACAGTTGGACGTTGTTGTTACCAACAGACTGGCTAGGTTGCGCAGCCAGGAGGACGAGTAATTGCTTCTGCTATTCGAGTTTATTTTCCTTTGTTGTCATCTTTTATGGACATTACAATTTTGGGTTTTGGTAGGAAACCTTTTCCAGAATTGTAGTATTGTGGATTATTCTGTTTGGAGCTACAGATTTTGTTTGATCCATTTTAATCATTGGTGGCGTTGTACTATTCTCTTGTCTCTGTTAAACAACGAACATTTCATGCATGAACCTGCATGAGATTGAGAGGCCATTAGAATTTAGTTAGATGGAGCAATGAACGGTAAGGGTAATGACAATGGTAGTGGAAGTGTGAATTATAAATGTTTGGTATGATATGTAAAGGGATAGGAAAGAGAATGTAACTTCACTAAAATATTCCTATTAAAAATTTAATAAAGTGAAAGAGAAAACCCCACCTCCGTGATTAAGCACTTCATTTACTGAGAACTCACATCATATTATAGCACTTGGGGACCAATGTTAAGAAAATCAAATTGGACTAAAAAATTGGTGAATTGGTCAATTAAATCGGTTATTGGGAAAAATTGGGAAAACTGGTTGGAAGCTATTGTTGGCTGATTCTTCTGTTATTGAAATCTTACAGAAAAAAAAAAATCAAAAATAGATAGAGGTGCACGGGAATAGGAAATAAAACCAGCAGAAAAAAAAATATTTATATAAAAGGTGTAGCTCAGTTCATCTTCTTCACTGATTCTTTTCTCTCATGCGAAGATTGTCGAGCTGAAGAGAAATATGAATATCTTATCTCTCAAGCTATTAGGATAAGATTTAAGATTGGTATGTATATATATATATATATTAAATATTTAAATATTATATATTGTAATATTTTAATATATTTTAAATATTATATATTAATACTCAGTGCAATCAGTTTAATAACCAATTTAATTTTTCAAATTTTAGTATTTTTACTTTTGAATTACTTTGAAATTTTTGTAAATTATTTTTTTATTATCATACACAGATTTTAAGATGATTTAAAAGTAAAAATACTCAATCTCTTGAAAAATTAAACTTTTTATAAACTTATAAACTTATCCAAGAACAATAAAAAGGCTAGAACGGAAAAGGAAACAAGAGTGCGACCTTCATTAGAATGACTAAATGGTTCGTGGCTTCATTATAATACTTAGTAATCTAATATTGGAATTTCCAACTGTTTGATACAATTGTGACGATTGCACTCAGAACTATCAACCAGCAGAACTGTTAAACCATAAATTTGGCCATTGAAGAAGATAGCCACCTAAACACAATTCAAGATGCGAGGACAAGGCACCACAAAAAGGGGGAAAAAAAAAACAGAAAACATTTTCATCAAAATAAATACTAAATTGATTATAACAAGTGGGTATTGTATTCTAAAGTACAATTCCTAGTTAATAATTGTACAAAACTGAGTTGGCAATTGGCCGTGTAAACTCAGAGCTAAAAGAAGTTCCAAAACCCTAACCTCAATGAAGCATCGCCAAGGTGACAAGCAAAAGTAGCAGCACCGCAAGGTGAGGCTACAGAAGAAAAATAATAAGACTACTGGAGTAATGTGAGTTCAGGTATTCCTCAATAAAGAAAAGAAGTCTAATTTTGTTGTCGAAAAAATAGCTAAGGCGGTATAATCTTGAATCTTCCCGGTGTTGTAGTATGATCTCCTGCAAAAAACCACAAAAGGCCATTATACTTACTAGAATTAAATGTATATCAGATCACTGTATATGTCCTTAATCCGCCTATTATGCATAACACTGGTAAACATTATATAACCATTATCATACCTAAGGTTATGCACCTAACCTTCTGGCCCCCTCACAAACATCTGAGCTTTCTCCTTGCTTCTCATCAACATGGTAAAAGGCGACCTTCCTATCTTTGAGAGTCACAACATAGGGGAAATGCACATTTGCAAGCACCTACTCTGATCTGGAAAACACAAGTTTCAAACATATAATTTTAACTAGAAAAGATGAATTTTGGAAAAACTGACAAATTATTTCGAGTAAAAGTTTGTAGGCACCAAAATTACATATCTCTAACGGTTCCATAACTCTATTTGTGATACCAAGTAGTGAATACACTATATAACTGGACAATGACCATTCTCCAGTTACATATTGGGTAATTCTTGAAAAGGTATTTGAAGCATATATTGTGAAACAAATAATTACTGGGTGACAGGAAAAAGTGGCAGCAATTGAAATATCCTCTTTAGGTGACTTAAGAGATTCGATAACCCTATATGGTGGTTGACCACTTTACTAATAAAAATTCTTCTCTATTATTCCTTGTGTTGAATAACTTAGAAGGCTTCAAAAGGTACTAAGGGGAACTAACAAGATGCCCTTGGGCAGATAAGAAACCAAAAAACCATGAGATCCACACACCTTACGAAAAGTAAAAGATACCCTTCTTGAAGCCCTTCTGATAACTCTGTCATTCACCTTGTCAATCTGTGGGAGGAGAAAATATTATGTGGAGTCAATCATACACAAAACTATATGATCAAGGCGCACCTACAAGTATTTTAAGAAAGCAAGATGGTGTCTTTCTGACCAATCTTCAAGTTTTATGCTAATAATAGAATAAAGTTGTCAGGTGACTAATCCATGGAACTGACATTAAACCTTGTGGTGTGGAATGTAATGGTGCCATGCATAACGTGCTTCTCCAGACATCAGCAGCATAGATCGAGGGGGAAGATAAATAGCCTTCCTTACAAAATTTAAATCATCTTCTGGACTTCCCACTTTTGTGACAGTACTTGAGGCATCTCTAGGAAGCCGATCGCCATTTGCATATTTCCTGAACTCCATTATACAAGGCCCTGCTAGTGAAAGGCTGAAAATTAAATCTTCAAATGCCGAATGGGTGTCTATATGGGGGGACAAGCCCACTCCAGGTGGGTACTCATTTACCTGTAACACAGTCGTTGTCACTTAAAAACATTCAAAATAAGTAAACAATACTTATGATTTATCATCTAAAGGCACAAGATAGCAATACAGTATTTGTATACATACGCTAACAATTTTTTCAACCTCATGAATGACTAAATAAAAACAACAGGTTGGCAGTATCAGAATACTAAAAACAACAAAACTTCATGAAGTACTGTATAAACTAGCATACCGTAAGTTGGTCCAAAACTACGTTTCCAGCATTCTTGAAAGTTGGGAATGCTGAGATTCTTTCAAGTATTGGAAAAACAAATGATGGAAGTTCACCCAATCGGTGCTTTGTATTAACATTCCTTGTCTGCACAGCCAAATAAATGTGGAAAGAAAAACCTACATTAATCATTAATATTCTCACTCAGCAAACTATTTATCTTGAGTAATCCATGCTCGTGCAAAAGAATTAATTATTTAACTGGGAGAAATCAGATCCACACTAATTTAGGGACAATAACAATGACTTAATGAAAAACATAGTACCATTGAAAATAAAAGAAAAAATAAATTAAAAAAGGATAATAAGAATATTGATCATAGATATCATGTTATCCTTGATAATGGAAACTAGTTCCACACAAAGAGGAGAAAGATTGGTTTTAAATCTGATAAAGGACTGCAGGAACAAGGTTAAATGTTGCTATTGAAAATACAGGGTTTTATGACTGTTTAGAGGTAAAGTTAAGAAGATGGGCAATATAGGTAAAGCGTTCTTTGTCTATAATTGTTAATGTACTGTGAACCATATTTGCAAATTGTCAGGCTATATTTATTATAAAAATGAATCCTATGGATTATAAGTTTGGCTAAGCTTAACAAAGCATAGATTTAAGTGTTCTTGAGGTTAAATTGAAATTTTGATCATGTTTATTTGGGCTTATGAAGGCGAAAAGATTAGAAGCAATATACATGTAAAAATCCTCCGATCATTTCAATGAATGCAACAATGCATCATGATTAGAATTTCCTATCATGTTTTAACTTACATCATAACAAAACTCATAACCATAGTGTTGAACCCTTCTCTTTGAAAGACTATTCCAAGGCCTGCAGTCAACTTCTTGGAGCAGTTCCTGGGAAGATCGAAAAGGTCCATACCCATCATGTGAAAATAAAGGTGAGGAATGATTATATTTACTAGAAAAAGAAGATTAATAGAAAATTGCAAATAAGCAAATTAAAACTAAAATAAAGTATAGAAGGCAAAAACGGCTAACCTCCTCTTCTTTGGTGCTAATGAAGTCATGCACAAGGTAAAGGCCTGGAATGCTAAGGTCTGAGGCTGTGATAGACACAGGAACCAAGTTACTCGCCTGACTCTAAACAGAGATGCAAACTTATCAATGTCATATGAAATTTAAGATCAGATTAAGAAACTTATATTACTATTTTGATTGATTAGATGTCATTGAAGGTCTATTTATTTAATATATACTTACATACCTATACCAGTAACAATACCGGTATCGGTACCTATACCCCTACCTATGCAACATGGCATGCAATTAGGGATTATGTTGCAGCCAACATAGGATATACTCGAGGGTCTCATATAAACCAAATTGGAATGAAAAATTGTGTAGATTGTCTTTGCCACAGAAAAACCAAAAAAGAAAAAAGAAAACATTGATCATCAATCACTTCTTATTAACAAGGCTGACAAAATAATGCATTTAAAAGCAATGTGCTAGGGACAGGGTATTATGGGATGCCTAAGTCTCACATTGAGTAGTATGAAATGCTCGATAGAATACTTAAGTGACTTAGTTCTTCCCCCTTAACAGCTAGCTTTTAAAAGAATATTCCTCAAGTTGCTTTAGTGCTTATCACAATGATTATAGAGATACTACTTTAAAATAACAGTAATAATAATATCTAAATGGTTTGCTACTGCTCTTGCAATTGCAAGGATCAGAATATGCCTGAACCGCAAAGCCTTTATGACTTGAGCAATTCAATTCAAATTTCTTAAGAGCTTGAAGTTGTCCAACAAAGCAGGAAGCCTAGAGAAACACCAATCAATATCCAAGTCTGCATGATTTAGAACATGGGCTCTGTGCCGTAGTATGGTTGCAGAATTCAAGGGCAGTTGTTCCCAATAAGAATAAACAAAAGCTGTAGTAGTACGAGCCAAATTGAGTGGGGATCATTCTGGCTTTAAGAAGCAGATGTCACTAATATTTGCAATTGGAAAAGGAAGTTAGATACAACTCTGCACATACTGAAAGAGCCAAGTCATCTCCATTGTAAGGATCTAATAGTGTTTTTATCCTTACAAATTATGCCTTAGTTTTAAATTTGAAATATTCAACCTCCAAATTTTATAGCAATGGTATTTTCATATAGCAATATTTCTTCCACATGAACTTTTGAGAAAAGCTAGGTAATAATCAATTTATTCCTAAACATTGAAGCCAGTGAATGAACACACAATCCTTGGGCCCACAGGCAACTGACCATTTTCCCTAAACCTCTAATATCCCTAAAGTTTTCCAGGTCTTTATCTTTATATTAGAAAATAAGTAAAAAGTTTATATGAAATAAGATTAGACAGTATGACACCATAAATCACCTTCAATAGGGAAGTAACAATGATAATTTACCAGATTGCTTGGAAAGATCCAGTACCTGTGAAGTTGGCTGAAGCAATGAATAACGAATATGCAAAGATCGGCCTCCAAGTTTGGGACAGGGGACTCCATCTAATGCCTTTAGGGCAGCTTGGGCAGAACCTTCTTCCAAAAAAGATAAAATTACCCGGGTGCCACTCTCATCTGCTGCATAAACTCCCTTGATGTCCCCATATTCGCTGAACACAGATGCAATAGCATCATGAGAAAGTCCTACTGCTGGTCCACAATTAGCCACATACAGGTTCGAACTTAGTTCACCATCATTCTTGGGACGCATAAACCTTGCCATACCTATTAATGTTCTCTTATGCCCCAACTACAAATATGGATAATTAAAACTTCAGTGGAATCAAGTACGCAATTAGGGGAAATAACTTTTAACAACTACAAATTGCTATTCAGACACCCTTTTGAATAATAAAAAACAAATATAGCAGCCAGAAACAACAGAACCTTACTATGACACAAATGAAACCAAAACTTTCCTAGATGGATGTGCTTCTTAGGGATTAAAACTGAAGCATTTGAAGCTAAAACCCTTCCATCCAAGTTGTAGATTTTTCTCAGGAAAAATTCAGTTCAATTTTCTTTTCTTAGTTAAGGAACAGAAAAGCCAACCTGAATTGTTATTTGCTGAGTTGCCGTGTACAAAGAGGAACCCTTTTTTTGGTCATAAGTACTAAGAGGAACTCAATTGTCAGGTTTGAATACAGGATTACCACTCATGGGCGACCATCAAGTCCAACTTCCAAATGGAAAAAGCATGTTATTACATATTTGGACATTATAGTGGGCTTCAAGGGTCAATCAGCAAGCCAAGTGTTTTTTTTAACCATGTCAAACCATGGAATTTGAAGGAAAGATAACCAATACAAAAGTGACTTGTTTCAAACTCTTTAACCATATTATGAAAACTTTATTTGCTCCACCGAAGTATTTATAAGGGGCACCTAATTGAGAAGCAAATTCATTATTACAAAGCAGCTCGCCTTGGCCCATTCAGGAACTGACATACAAATCTCATCCACCTAATCATTGCTATTGACAAATTCCTTTTTTCTTATTGCATTCGCCAAGACTTAGCATGTGGAGAGAGAGAGAGAGAGAGAGAGAGGGGGGGGAGGGGAAGACTAACAGAGGTGATAATGCGGCGGGAGACCACCGCCCAAATCGCCGATCAATAAATGCGGTAGCGCCGCCGGTGGTGGTAGCTAGTGCTGCAGTGCAGTGGGGTTTCTGGTTGGGTCTAGCCGTACGCTGAGGCTGAGCGAGGCCAAGGCGGTGTGGACCGGAGGGGGAAGAGTGCCGAAGGGAAGTTCAGGGTTTTGTTTCAATCTGAGTTGGATTTGATGTCTGAACGTTCGCGACGCCGGTTGAATAACTTCTTAGTGCCGTACAATACAACACCTTTTTAGTTTTATATTTTTATTTAATTTTTAATTTGACTTTTACAATTTAATAGGTTGTAATGAAGTTTCTATAGTTCTATCTATTTTATTTAATTTTTATTTTTTCTCAGTATTTTATTAAGTTTTGTTAATATTAAACATGATCAAAATATAATGAATTCCCTCGTATTAAAAAGTTCTATACAATTTACCCCTCAATTATAAGATATGAAGATAAATTCTTTAAAATTTCAATTGCATATATTATATTATTTTATATTATAATATTATACATAATATATTAAAAAAATCTTATACACTAATGTATTAATTTTATTTCTTTATTATCATTGAATGTTAATTTACAAATCTATATATTAACAATAATTAATTATATTATAGTTTGAATTATTAATAGATAGTTTAAGTAGATAAATATGGAGTTACAAAAAACTTAAAAATAAATATTTATTGTTTTCATAAAATAATGTTACAAAAAAATAATTTTAAATATAATAATGAAAGGCCTTTAATATTATTCAAAAACTATTTGTACATAATTTGTCTAAATTTAAATAAGCCAATTTATTAGAATGTACCTCCAACTTATCATTTTAAGTCAAAAAAATAAATAAATAAATGAAGCCTATTCAACATTTTCTTTAACATTGTTGCAACAAAAGGCCCTTTAAGAAGGAACAAGCCAATGATATAGATGTTTTGAATGAAAAAGTCATTAGCATAATTATTTTCGTGTTGCATTGTAATTTCTTAGGGTTACTTTCTGCTAGGGTTCTTGCATTGGTGCCGCAGAGTCCGGAGAAAAGCAGGGGCTTTTCTTTTTAGCAACGGTTATAACCGTTGCTAACATTCAAAAAAAAAAAAAACATTGCTAAATTAAAGTGTCGCGAAATATGAAAACCGTTGCTAAAATTAACGACATTTATAGTTTAGCAACAATTTTATTTTAGCAACGGTTAAAACCGTTGCTAAAAAAACCCCTGCTTTTCCCTTACAGAAAAACAGGGGCGCCGGACTCGGTGCCGCAGGCAGCCTTTACTCACCTTTTCCTTTGTGAAAGATTTCTCCTTCTTTTTATAGAAGTTTTTTTTTCTTCTTTGAAAGATTTTTTTTTTGATCTCTCCTCTTCATATCCCAAACATTCCCCACTCTCTGCTATGGAAGCAAGAGATAAAGAAGATTCGCACCTGAAACCCCTATTTTCTCTCTCTCTCTCTCTCTCTCTCTAGCAAGCATATCCCCCACCTATTGGATCGACAACGCTGCAGCCAATGGAGGTTATTTTTTCTAATTATGATTCGGCCTCCCTCCCTACATATCATCAAGCATCAAGGACTGCTGGTGGATGCGGTGAGGGAAAGTGCGAGTCGCCAGAGACCGCTGGAGGACAGGTGAAGGATAGTACGGGTGGCAGGAAACCATGTGAAGTGCATTATCTGCTATTCGTCATCTATGATGCTGCTAAATCAAAGGAAAACACTGGCAAACTTGATTTAACAGTTCCGGCCACCATTGATGGCAGATCAAGAGTGAAGAGGGAAGATCTTGCTTAGTTTCGTGGGCAAACCCAAAAGTGAGAGATAACAATGCAGTATTCGACTTCTGATTAGTTTCTTCTTTTTCTTTTTTTGGTATGGTTTTTTGTTGGGTGGCTTCTGGGCCCACTTTGGATTTGGTGACAACTTAAATATTTTATGGATGGTAGGAAAATTAGTTTTAATCTAGGATTACGGGTGTGTTGTCTATTTTTAGTCTGCTAGATTTAGGATCAATAGTATGTTGCCTCTGCTAATCTCATAATTTTATTGTGTATATATGGTATTATTTTTAAGATATGTTATCTTAAATTATGTACTGCTTTCCCATAAGTTTCAAGTTTGTAATGTATTTGACAATTTTTAGGCCTAATCTATCTTATGTAATTTTGGCTTAATGCCAATTTAATATAATTGATATCTATTTGTCCAAAAAAAAAGAATGAAAAAGTCATTAGAAGTATTATATTGCACAAAATTAAAAAAAATTGAAAGTTTATTGCTAATTTTTTAAGTTGAGGGTTTTTTTTTTTTATATTTTAGCCTATACATCATTACATTGACACTCTAAGTATGATTGATATATGCTTAAAAAAAAGTAAAAATAGTAAAAATTCGCTCAAATATATAGTATGTAATGCAATTTACATGTTAACTAACTTGATCAAATAAGTTTAAATAATATATATTTAGAATGTTTAAACAGTACTTGATTAATTATGCCAATAAAATTTAGTGAAATATTGACAAAAATTAAATGCTACGAAATAAATTATTTTTATAAAAACTATAAAAATTTAATTACGAAGTTTTCAATTATAAGAATTGAATAAAAAATGAAATAAAATTGTAAGCAATTGATAGTATTTTTTTATTTTTTATCTTAAAGTTACAAGAAGTAAGAAGATAGTCCTATTGGGAACTTAAAGCCTACGTCCGAAAGTTCATTACTCTTATAATTTACAAAAAGCTAAGCTAAGATATTGAAAACTATGTTTTAGAATATTATTATCTTTCCACAATATACTTCCCCAAGTATGAAGAGATATACCTTCTTGAAGCAGTCATATTATAGTGTGACGATGGTACTAATAATTCGCAATTAAGAACATTGTAGTTAAATTAGAATACTATTATGTAAATAGTATACCCGAGGAAAAAAAAAAAAAAAGCCTCATTTAGGATGTCCAAGCCTCCAAGGTTTCTCTAGTCAACGTTTGCTTATATGTGAGAGAGACCAAATCATTATTTGCAATTGCAACAAGACACCATTAATTGCCGCTCTTTTTTTCTTTTCTTGATTTGAATTCAAAATGTCTCTAAGTCATTTTAGATTTGGAATTATTCTATGTTCGGGCAATGATAAGGTAAAAGTCCTTCCAATAAATATATTTTTTGAAATTTAAACTTATATTCTCCTCCTTACAAGAATTGAAACCGCTTACTATCTCAATCAATAATTCGTTAGTATCATTAATTCCCTTTAAATGTTTAAAAGGATTTAACATTTTGAGTAGGTTGATCTTTACTTTCAATAACCTCATTCCTAAACTAAAAGTAAATATTTCATCATACACTCAAAGTCTCACAATGATAATGGCTGTTTAAAATTTAAAAATGACAATGATTTAAATTTTAGAGACATTCAGACACCCTTTAAGAAAAGTTCTATTTTTTGTGCTTAACAAATTTATAAGAGATTAGCCTTGTATTTTATTAGATGGAGGTACATTTTTAAAGAATAATGAAATTTAAAAAATCATCATACATAATTAGCATTGTAGAATTTTTTTTTTGGTTTTTGGCAAGCTCTAACCTTATAATATCTGATCTGTCAATGAAAATCATGAACCAGTACTAAATGGAAAGGGGGGAAATTCCGATCAATTCTTATTGGGGGATGTAGACCAAAAGTTTTTGTTACACGACTTGAAATATACAGTGATCCATAGATTCTAAAGCGTTCTTGTCACACGACATGAAATAAAAAGTTAATCCATAGATTTTGGGTGTATTTGGAAAATTGGTTGGCAAATATAGTTTGGACAAATTTAGATTTGAGTGAACATGGTTTGAATAAACTTATATTTGAATAAACGTAATTTATATTTAAAAGACAGTTAGACAAACATAGTTTGGTCAGACCATAAACATAATTTTATGTTTGAATATTGATTTATAAATGTGGTTTTAAATGTATAATTACTGAAAAATGTATGAATTTTGTATAACATTTTTTGATGTACCGTTATTATTTATTGTCATTTATATTTGGCGTAATTATAACCCAATTTTAATTGTATAATTATATAATGATATAATTAATTTAACCAGATTAATTAAGCTATTTAATTATGAAATTAGGTTTTTAGTTAATCACATAAATTAAATAATTAATTTAACCAACATTAAATATGATATAATTTATATAATTTTTAGAAGCATATTATGCTGAGGCATGAGTTAGCAGAACATTTCTTTATAATGAGAGAGAGAGAGAGAGAGAGAGAGAGAGAGAGAGAGAGAGTCGAAAAGAGGAACAAAACAATGAGAGAGTAAGAGAGAGCCTGAATTGAGTGTGTTTGGACGAAAACTAAGTCAAAGGAAATAATATGAAAAAGAAGGAGGACTAAAATGAAATGAAATATAAAACCAAGGCTAAAGTGTAAATTTCTTCCAAGATGAAAGAAGCCATTTTACTTGTTTCGAGCACGGTGTTGGCCTCTCCTATTCCTCCTCTTGCATTTTGCACCCATGGATGATAGTTTTGATTAATGGTTGACTTCAAAAATTACCTTCAAGCTTCAACTACCTTGAACATACTCTGTTTTTATCGAGTGGAAACAGAGTTTTTATTTTTCTTTTAGTTGCTTCTTCTCTCCTCAAACGTGGAGTATTTAGAGGAAATCAGAATTAATGTGAAGTCAATCATGTTTAATCTCGACCAAAAGCAATCATGCGGAGCATTGGAGTAAATTGCGATTGAATGCATTGCAAACATGGGTTGTTTCAACAGATTCCCAAACATCTCAAAATTCTTTCAAACAACATTTAATGTGTTGCAAACGTGGATTGCTTGAATGCAACGTGAATCCAAACACGCGCTCAATAGCTTCACATCCGAAGAGACAATTTACCTCAATTTGGATGTTATGCTCTTCAAATATACTTTGATGGAGTGGAGGGATATTATAAGATCTTTCATAGAAATAATGCAAACTTAGGGTTTGTTTGGTTTGTGAAAACATTTCCTGTTTTCATTTTCAATTTTCATTTCCTGAAATACATTTCTTGAAACACTGAAAACATCTTTTTAGAGTTTTCAGATTTAGGCTTATTTTAAGAAATGTTTTCAAGAAAATGTTTTCAGTTAACTCAACCAAACGCATTTTCACGTCTATTTTCTATTTTCAGTGAAAATAAAAACAGAAAATGCCCAAACCAAACAGACCCTTATGTACTGTGTTATATTAAAGTATTTCTTTATTTATAATCGATTTGATGTTTTGGTTTAATTTATTAATCAAAAAATAATAAATTTTAAATAAAACAAAATCAAATATTAACTAATTTTAATTTAATTCAGTTAAATCAATTTGGATCAGTTTTGAATATTCCTATAAAAGAATGTTGGGCATAGTTAATCCTCTGCAATATGGAACCCATTTTAGTGGTATACTTTCGGTAATTTTATCCAACATCAAGTGTAAATCAAACCTTGTTGAGACAAGGTCCATCTTAAAATATCTTGAACCAAATCGTCTATGTAGATTGATCTTAACACTTCAACATCTCATTGATTCTGAACGGGATTAATAAGATCATGACCAGCTCTTTAAGTTATCGTTATAAGGAGGGTTCATTGATCAGAGTATAAATGTACTGAGAGATTAAAGAGATCGAGACTTAGTTGAGAATTTACCTATATCCATATGTGTTCTGTTAGAAGTTCAATTTGTTTTCAGAATATATTGGAAGCTTATCTACATTCCTCTACATTGTTTTATTATTTTTAATAGTTATAGTATCTAATTTATTTTTTGTCTTCTTCAAAGATGCAGTCGTAGTCAAACTGATTTTGGCTTTGTTTGGATAAGAGTTTATTTAAGTATATAAGTATTTATATATAAATTATTTCTATAATTGAAGAGTTTATGAGGATAAACATCACATAAGATATTTATTATTTTGGAGAGTTTATGAAAATAAGTTGAAAATAATTTATTAACATGCCATAAGTTATTTTTATAAAGTTTTTTAAACACGTGCATAAATACTTATGCCATAAGATAAATTATATAAACTCAAAATAAATTCATCCAAACGGGCCATTTGTCTTCTTAAAAGGATGTAGAGTTGTCAATTTTACTTTTACTTATGAAAATATTTTATTGTAAAATATTGTCTATATAAAGAGGCAAATCTTATAAGACATATATATATATATATATATATTGTGAAAATTTGAGAGAATAACAAAAGGGAGCTTCAGTGAATTCTATATACAGAATTTGTATTTAGTCAATAACAAAGACAAAGTCAATTAAAATTTGCCAACATGTTCTGGTGTATTAATAAATTCGTTTTCCACAGAAAATTTAACAAACCATCCTGTCAGTGATCAATAATAAAACTCAAATTTCTTATTATTCCCATACCAGAGTTCAACCCACAACAACGACGGCCACAGATTCAAATTTCATGTACTCACATTAATATATATATATCGTCAATCATTCAATTTTAGTGCTGCATTCATGTATTGAAGTTTCAAACTACATATGAATTATCATCACATGTTCACTACTCAAAACCACCAAATTACTAAGTATTTATAGAAGTTTAAAATCAAGATAATGTAATTTACTCTAATAATAATAATACGTAATTATCTGATAGTGAATATTTTTTATTAATTAAGTCAAAAAACCGAAAACTTTTCATTCTCATGGGCATGATTTAACTTCTTAACCCACCCTCTTTTATCATTGTCACCATTCTGTGTCTTGGATTTTTTCTCCACCCTTTTATCCTTCACAAACTCACCGTTATTTCCTAAAAATATCCGATGGACAAGTAACTCCACATCAACTTCCTTAATTCCCATCTTGTCCTTATTGCCATTCTCAGGAATATACGGTGGGCGTGCGACCCCCAGAACCTGGTCCCACATAACTCCTCTAAAGAAATCGTGTCCCTTGATTTCATCTACTTGGATCCTACGGTCTGGATCCTTTTCCAATAACCTCCCTATCAAATCCTTCAACGGCATCGTCTCCCCCTTTAGCTCCGGTGGTTCCAATAAAATCCTACTGAACGTTTGTTTCCTGTTCTCCCCTTTAAACGGCGTCGTCCCGTACAACAACTCGTACAAAACGACGCCGAATGACCACCAATCAACCCTGAAGTCATGGCCTTTTCCTGATACAACTTCCGGCGCCACGTACTCCTCTGTTCCGACCAAAGTGTGGCACTTCTCCGCCGCGTCCGACTCGCTCCGGTGCAACGAGTGAGTATTTAATTCCGTTTCCGATTCCCAGTCATGAGGCGCGACGACCGAGTTGTAGCAACCGAAGAAGCGAGCGAACCGTCGCTTTATTCTTTCCATCTTCTCCGGCTTGGCCTTTGCCGAGAGAGAACTCTGCGACGTGCTGCAACTCAACGATCCTCGAGACCTCGGATTGAGCTGTTTGGAGAGATCGAAATCCACGAGCATTACGTGCCCGCTTTCTTGTATCATTATGTTATTTGGCTTCAAATCCCTGTACACTATCCCCAAACTGTGCAGATATTCCAATACAAGCACCAATTCGATAGCGTAAAACCTGTATAGAAAATCCACATTCAATTTGAATCTGTTATCGTTTATTTGCCAAGAAAATATTCCAATGCGGAAGCAATTTTTTGATTTTCACAGATTCATTTGCTTGTTGACAAAACTAGAAAAATCCAAAAGAGGCACACCTTATGCTATCAACGGGAAGCGTCTGGTCAGGCTGTTTCTTCCTGAGAGAATGAAGGCTTCCTCCTGGGCAATAGTCAATGCAGTAGCCAATAGTTTTCTCACTCTCCAAAACACCTCGTAATTGAGGCAAAAGCGGGTGATCAAAACGACGTAGCACTTGCTGTTCAACGGAAATCCTCCGACGTTCACGATGGCTACCAATTTTGATCGCCTTCTTGTTCAGCAAAGCTTTGGAGATCACTTTGAGGGCAAAGAAACCCTCGCCAAAAGCGTCGTGGTTTTTGACGAGGAAGACGGCACCCTTGGCTCCGCGGCCCAGGGCGGAGAACACCTTCAGGTGTTGAAAATCCAAGGTTGTGTAGTCGCAGCCGCGGGGGTTGACGACGACATCTTTTTGGTCCATGGCAGAGGTGACCGACTCGGAGAAAGCCGGCAGAGTTTCGATTGACTCGGTGTAGAATTTAAGCTTTGGTTTGTTATTGTAAGATTCAGAAGGGATGGATGGTAGAGAACGATTGTAGAGAAATTGTAGGAATTTCCCGTTCTTGCCGGAGAGTCTGGATCTGCTGCCTGGCGCCGTACGCTAGCAGCGTGCCTAGCGGCCCACACCCATACGACACACCGCATTTTGCTTGTGAGGGGCGGTAAGGGAATTTTGTTATTGTAATTTGACAGCTTATTTAAGTGTTTATAGAATAACGCTTATCATAAGTGTTTATATATAAACTATTTTTATAATTAAAGAATTTACGAGGACAAACTTTACATAAGCTGTTTTCAGTTTATTTTCATAAGCTATTCATAGTAGCTTATGAAAATAAACTGAAAACAGTTTATTTTTCATGCCATAAGCTATTTTTATAAGTTCTTCCAAACGTGTACATAAGTGCTTATATCATAAGATAGGCCAGATAAGCTCAAAATAAGCTCTTCCAAACGGGTCCTTTGTAAGTGTACGAAAAGCACTTAAAATTTTAATTTAGGAGTAAAATTTAGATTTAGAAATATCATTAATTTAGTTTTAGATTAAAATTATAGGAAGGTCTGCTAACTTGGATTGTAGTAAATGTATTTGTAAGAGAAATATTTACAATATTTTCGTAATATTAAAAAATTTTATATTATTTCCACTTATATTTAATAAGTAATTTTTATCTAAACTCTAAAATTTAACTCAACTATAATATTAAACTTAAATTATATGAATTTTATAAAAAAATTACAATAAATTATATGATAAAATATGAATAAAAATAATATTGAATTGTATGAAAAACGAGGAAACTCATTTGTAAGATTGAAACATACCCACTTCTAGTAGTGTGTGTTTGGAAATCTAATGGAAAAAACATGATTTGTCAAATTAGATTTAAATAAACGTAGTTAAAGTAAACTTATATTTAACTAAATGAGTTTTATGTTTAGGAGAAAATTGAAAAAATGTGATTTGAGGCAGTAAAATTTGGTTTGAGACAGAATAAGATATTTGGATATTAGCTTGTAAACGTAATTTTAGGATGTATAATTATCAAAAGATGTATAATTTTTTATTTAATTTTTTGATATACCATTATTATTTATTGTCATTTATTTAAAGGAAACATTTTTTTATTTATTTATCTAATATTACAAATTAATCACTAATGACTCATTTTTAATTAATAAATTAATTTTTTATTTTGTAATTACTAATTAAAATATATTTTGAAAATTACCTTGAAAATGAAAACAAAGCTAACATCTTTTTTTTTTTTGGGATATTTGAAATTATTTCGAAAACAAATTTATTTATTTTTCTTAAAATATTTTCATTTTGAGACTAGATTAAATATATATATACATACAATCACACGATTCACACACATATATCTATTTAAGTAAAATTTATAAAAAAAATATATAAAAGAAAGAAAAGAAGATGCATGCAGGTACATATACATATAAACACATTTTTCTGTTTGTTCCTATAGGTTCCTAGGTGAAATTTTTTCTTTTGTTCTTTACTTGATATGAGATTATATTTGCCTTTATTTAGATCCTTCATTTCAGAATATATTTTATTCTTAAATTAAATCAACCCCTGCAAGCTTTTGAGTTTTTTTCAGTTTGACCCCTATTTTGCATGAAACACGTCCAAATCTAGGTTTTGCTTTCCAAATCAGTCCAAAACTTCATCTACTATTTTGGGGATATTTTTGGTCCATTCCAACCCATAGCAAGGCAAAAAATGAATCAAAACCAAAATTTGAAAAATTTTCAAAACTCACGAAGAATATCACGCCATATGCCTTTGCTATTCATTTTTTCAGGTTTTTTTTTATTCTATTTTGATCTTCTTTTAGCTCTTAGGTTTGAGTTATGGTGTATTGAATTCACTTTATCCATAAAAAAGAAGAAAATGAAGGCATGAAAGACGATCAATTTTTCAGATTCATTGTGTTTCTCTCGGTTTGGCCTTGTTTGGAGTTGAAACTTCACTCTTTCAATCACGACTTTTACTCCTCAATTTGCTCAGAAGATTTGTGAGTATTCTCTAGCTGATTTCCTCCTTTAATATCACTCCAAAGGATGGCAAATCCTTCCAAGTTTTTAACATGAAAAATAGAGCATGTTTTTTTGACTTCTCAACTACACTGCTTCTCTCACTTTTTTCTATCTCAGAGTCTTCTCTCCTTAACAGAGGGGTATTGGAGGAAATCAGGATTAATGTGAAGCCAACCACATTGCTTTTGTTGGAGAAGCTACAAAATCTCATTATGAAGATAAAGTAGTTATAGGGGTTGAAACTAGATTTTACCAAATCATGGATTGCCTATGAAATCTCCCAAACAAGTTTAAATCTTGTAAACCACGTTTCATGCAACAGTATCCCATGGTTTGGTTAGCCAAATGTGCTCCCAACAAACTCATAGCCAATAAGGAAGGGAAAGACGTGAGCTTCTCGATAGGAACTAAGAAGTAAAGACCGTGGTAGGGGAATTTTTTATATTAAATAAGAAAAATTCAATATGAATTTTAGATTGGATCTTCCTAACCAATATTCTCAAGATATTAGTTAAGAATTACATAAAGAGAAACTTTAGGTGTATATCTAATGCATAACTAAATATTTTTACAACTTAAAGTGGTATGATTGATTTTTTTTTTCAAAAATAATTTGTACATATTATAATTTTATCATATTTTAAAAATAAAAAATTGACTCTTTATTATCCATAAAAATATTATATTATATTTATATTTGATTGTGTCTATACTAGAATGTCTCAAAGTCATATATAGGCAATATTGGCAAAAATAACTAATAAATTAGTTGAAATTAGCTTATAAGTTAATTTTTAGCTGAAAGTTGTTAAATTAGCTTATTAAATTAGAAATTTTTGGTAAAAATTACTATTGAATTAGCTTATGGATGTAAAATAACATATATATTATAATCCCAAAATAATACAAAATAAACATATCATATATATATATATATATATATATATATATATGTCACGTCCCAAAATTTGAACACGTGACCGGCACGGAAAGTGAATTTCATTTCACCTCCGTAAGCTTATTTTTTTTTCTCTTAAGCATCATACCATTCTTTTTCATGCAACCAAACCGAGTTCTCTATACAAACTACAATTATTCACATTACATCACTGAATGAACCTACCCGATTACAGAGATTTCTAGATTTATACAACTTAGAATAAGACTTAACTATTATACCTTTATCCTGAACAAATGAAAAGGTAATCATGGACTAAGGATCCATAATTCCTTGTTCCGATATTTACCTTCAGCTGTCAACTCTGAAAAAAAATATCAATAAGAGGGGTATGAGCAAACCACGTGCCCAGTGAGTAGATAACACAACACTATGACAAAAAATATCATGCATCATAATGATAACATGCAGCAATCATACGTAAATCGATCATCATATGATATAATATTATTCATAATACTTCACAACAATATCCAAGTAAATCAAATACATTTTAACATAATTCAAAATTCACAACAGCAATCGGTGAAATCAATTTCACACACATTTCCCGTACCAACCGGGTCGTCCAGAATACCTCTGGATCGTTGCCTGCGGCCCCCGCCGCATCCACCCTTATCGCTCCATTTATAATCTCCACCCTTATAACTTCACATAAATTTCTCCATGGGGTGCACCACCATGCATTTCCTTTCCAGTCAAACACAATCACAATCACATATAAAAACATCCTCAATCATAATCTTGAGCCACAACATAATCGATGTGGTTCCAGCAACATAGCATGTATACAACATAACCCATAATATAGAGCAATTATTCAACAATAACATACTTCAACTATCCGCATATGAATGAACTCAACAATTAGAGTATGATACATTTCAACTCAGTTCACATGCCATTCACAATCCATCATATAACCTTAATTCATGAGAAAATAAGAAAATATAATTATATACATCACCTGGCACGTTCCACAATTGTTTATGTCTCATCATCCCACATCATTCTCTTCAAACTTGGATATTCAACATATTTTCACTATGATGCAAAAAGTCAATAACAAAGATATTTAATCATAGCAAGTATTAACCCACTCACCTGGATTTCACGCTCTCGGCACTTCCACCTTGCACCTTGACCATTCTTATTGTAACCAGATAAAAACCATCAGGGTTACGAAATAGAGAAATTCTTTACCACTACTCCCGACCTTCATCCACTTCTCAAATCATAACTCCTAACTGGTAATGAATATCCAGATGAAACTTATACCATTGGAAACTAGACTCAAAGAGCTTTTCAACGATATTTTAAAAAAAAAACTGATGCTACAGTAACTTCAACGGTCAACGCAGCTACAGTAACGTTGACCGAGTCAACGCTACAGTAACGAGAAAATCTGGAAAAATTTTCTCAGTGAACAGTAATTATGGGGAAAATTTTCGATGTTCTTCGTGTTCTTCATCCAAAAATCATATCTAAAACAACATTTCTTTTGATTTCTTCCATGGGTTTTCATCCTTAATGTCTAAGGAGTGTTTTAACACCAAAACCCCCAATTTCTACCAACAATCCAAGCTCAAATCTCAAATTTTCATCAAGAACACTAACTTTTTTCAAATATCCAAATTTTACAAATTTCTCCTAGTTTTCTCCAAATTTCTTGTTCTAATAACATCATAAACCACCTAGGAATGTTTTAGATTAACATCCACACTTAAATTCATCCATTAAAATATTCTACAAAAATTTTACAAAAATGATAACCAAGGATTTGATCTTGTAATAAGAGGAAGAAGAAGAAGAACATCAACTTACCAATCATCCTAACTTTCATAGCTTCCTTCCCAAAGCAAAAATTGCATGAATGATTGATGAAGAAATTCCTTTGCAAGCATAATCGAGAGAGAGAGAAAGTGAAGCTACGGAAGGGAGAATGAGAAAAAGAAAAGAATAAGGAGAAGTGTATACGCGTGGGCCCCACCAATTTCTTTTTCGATAAAATCGCTCATAGCCACCTTAGCTTATAAGATTTGTTCATTTTAATCCCTCTCGATGTCTCAAATACTACTTTAACCTCGAATCCATCATCTTTTCAGTACCAGACTCATAATTCATTCTCATAAGCTTTATTGTTCCTCTCAGGTTCCTATTTGGTCATTTCTCAAAAGTCCTCTATACTTTCTTTTCTTTTCACTTTAGTCCTTGAGAATTTGTAAAAATTTCCTAAATTAAAAATTAAAATTTCTATTTCCATATTTTCTTCACTAATTCAAAAAGTAAATTTTCCACGTAATTAAATTTTTCACTAAACTTCAGAATAGGCTTTAAATATTCATATAAATTCTTGGGATATTACATTCTTCCCCCCTTAATAGAATTCGGTCCTCCGAATTCAAAACTCAAGATTGAAACAAATGCAGATATTTTGTCTATATCTCATTCTCTCTTTTGGAATTTTCACAATCAAGTACACAATATAACAAGTCCATTTTTTTTTTCAAGTTCCTTCAATAAAAGAATCACCTCAACAAAAGAATATTCGAAAACTTAAATTTTATTTCTATTATATAAGCTACAGGCAACAAGCTTAACTCGAGTTACAAAACAAATAATTTTAATACGTAAATCTTAGATCAAACATCAGCTTTAGGTACAAACAAAAGAAAGAATAAATTAAGGACGAGGAGGCTTTTGAAATGCAGAAAGTGCTCCAGGTCTAGAAGAGGAAGGTGCTTCAGACCTTAAGGAGGAAGCTAATCGTTGCAGCCTAGAAAGAGTTTCTGGAGGAAACGTCTGGGAAATTTGGCGAAGTGCAGAAGTCACTCCATTCATACAGTCAATACATCTCGCTTGTTGGTCACGAAAATTTTGAGTTGCAAACATCGAATGTCTATCAACTCTATTCGCCAATTCCCTAAAATGACGATTCAAAAGCTTCTCTTGTTCTGCAAAGAGACGATTTATCAATCTCCCCTGGTCCTCAAAGTGGCGGTTTATCAATCTTTCCAAGTCCTCCATCTTTTGTCTCATAAACGCAAGCTCATTATTAGAAGATGTTGCTGTGCTAACATCCTCTAGCTCTATTACATCCCTTTTTCTTTTCTTAGCCTCTGGTGACTCTTCCATGGATCTCTTATTCTTATAATTCTCCAGGTTAAGATTTAGATCCAGCTCTACCTTGCCAGCTTCAAAGTTTAAATTGAAAGATTTATTGCCGGCCATACTTTTCTGAGCTATAAAGGTTGTACAGAAGGAGAAGTTTGATGCTAGAAAGCTTATAGATAATGAACTCTTAGTGTAGTGAGCAGCGTAATGGGGCATCCATTATATATAGACGAAATTTAGGGCTACAAAACCTTTACATCATACTCTAAAGATGGCCTGCAGACCTTATCCGACGCAATGCCAACGGTCTCTAATAATCATGCCAGAAAATAACAAAATATAATCTAATACAAAATATTTCCTCAAAAATTTCGGCTAACTTTTGACTCTTGCTCAAATTATTAAACTAATCGCCGCTTCAATTTATGACTTCTTAACTTTGTATTTGTCTTATCCAATAATTCTAAATCGAGATATTACTCCATGAACGGGTAGCTTCATACTAGCCTTATCTAGGTTTCTAATCCGTGGCTTTGCCCTAAGCTTACACATTTTCAAACATACATATTAAAATTAAAAAAATTTCTCACATTTACACATCAAGCATTCCATAAAGTGAGAAAAATTTTTACCTTTCACTTGCCTCTACGAGCATATATGTATATATGTATAAACATAGAGATACATCATTATCTATATATTTTCATCTATTCAAGTCCTTTTAAATTTCAGACTTCTCATTCTCTAAATATATGTAGAATCATTACATATTATTACTGGCCATAACAAATAGCCTTCACTCTCTATGCATGAATAACATACATACATATCATATGTATTTAGATACATATAATCACAGTATAATTCAATCAATCATGTATATTATACTCAATTGAAGGCTTTCAAGAACAATACAAGAAAGCATAGAAATACATTTTAGTTCATCGTGAAAACATCCAAGACACTCTGTAATGGCTACATTGTCGACTTCTTTCAATTTCAGAAAATGCCAACGAGAGAAATGGAAAAACCAAGTGTAAATCGGCCGCAAATCCACCGAATATTGACTTTCGTGATTTTGCCATTAATGCGACGCGTTGTTGGTATGCATGCCTACCCTAGACTTCTAGCTTCCAGCTTGCAGAAATCCATAGGTTAAGCGTGTAGGGTGCGGCGAAGAGATATCTTCTTTGTCTCTAAGTTCAAATTTTTCCTCTATAAAAACTGTCCCAACGTTCTCAGTTACCACACCACAAAGAGTAATCATCTCTGAGCCTACAACTTCCCAGCATTCCTCTCTTCTCATACTCCTACATAAATTTCTAAATTTTCCAAATCATGGCCACAAGGAAGTACATTGATCTCACAGTGGATGCCAGGAGAGAAGAGCTCGACTTAAACTTAAGTCTAGGCAAAGACAAGGGCAAAAGACCTTTTGAGGGGTCTCCAGAGAAGCAGAAGGAGAAGAAAATGAAGAAGATCGAGGAAGCTGAGGAGACTAGCACGGGCCATACCTCGGAGGACAAAATCGCCTGTCTAGAGCAGGAGGTCAAAAATCTGAAAAAAATGATAGAAGACCTGGAGAAGTTAACTAAACGCAATCATGCAGAAATGACTTCAAGAATAGACAGGTTCTTCTATTGGTCTACCCAGTGCTTCTGCAATCAACAACAAAGAAGTGTTGATTGTATGAATGGGATTTACACTACCCTCCGTGACATTGCTCTGTCTTTCACTCCAAGGAATGGTCGAGGGGTGATGATACAGTACAACCCTCCTAATCCGAGACCACCTCGCTTTTAGATTACTCATGCATGAGTATTTTTTTTTTTTTGCAATGTAATCCTTCCTCTTTTAATGCCAGTGGTTTCTTTTATGGGATGATACTAAAAAAAATAGTAATAATAAAATTAAGAAAGATAAAGGAAATCATTCACACAAAATCAATCATGAATTCAACATATAAAGCCCCATACATACAATTTGATCCGACAGCAATGGAATCAAAACAATAATAACCTTTCCTTTACCTGGTTCAAAAGTATAGCCATATCTGTCTAAAACTAAAACTAAAAACATAATTCCTAAGAAAAAACAAATCTCGGAGGGAAAGGAAATGAAAACATCCTACAGGACCTTCAGTGGAGCCATCTCTCTATAGTTGTGCCCAGGTTCACCACGATAGAGAAGATCCCACTAAGGTTACCTTACTCTGTAATCGGTAGGAGACCTAATCCCAAAGCTCTGATACCAACTTGTCACGTCCCAAAATCTGAACACGTGACCGGCACGGAAAGTGAATTTCATTTCACCTCCGTAAGCCTATTTTTTTTTCTCTTAACCATCATACCATTCTTTTTCATGCAACCAAACCGAGTTCTCTATACAAACTACAATTATTCACATTACATCACTGAATGAACCTACCCAATTACAAAGATTTCTAGATTTATACAACTTAGAATAAGACTTAACTATTATACCTTTATCCTGAACAAATGAAAAGGTAATCATGGACTAAGGATCCATAATTCCTTGTTCCGATATTTACCTTCAGCTGTCAACTCTGAAAAAAGTATCAATAAGAGGGGTATGAGCAAACCACGCTCCCAGTGAGTAGATAACACAACACTATGACAAAAAATATCATGCATCATAATGATAACATGCAGCAATCATACGTAAATCGATCATCATATGATATAATATTATTCATAATACTTCACAACAATATCTAAGTAAATCAAATACATTTTAACATAATTCAAAATTCACAACAGCAATTGGTGAAATCAATTTCACACACATTTCCCGTACCAACCGGGTCATCCAGAATACCTCTGGATCGTTGCCCGCGGCCCCCGCCGCATCCACCCTTATCGCTCCATTTATAATCTCCACCCTTATAACTTCACATAAATTTCTCCATGGGGTGCACCACCATGCATTTCCTTTCCAGTCAAACACAATCACAATCACATATAAAAACATCTTCAATCATAATCTTGAGCCACAACATAATCGATGTGGTTCCAGCAACATAGCATGTATACAACATAACCCATAATATAGAACAATTATTCAACAATAACATACTTCAACTATCCGCATATGAATGAACTCAACAATTAGAGTATGATACATTTCAACTCAGTTCACATGCCATTCACAATCCATCATATAACCTCAATTCATGAGAAAATAAGAAAATATAATTATATACATCACCTGGCACGTTCCACAATTGTTTATGTCTCATCATCCCACATCATTCTCTTCAAACTTGGATATTCAACATATTTTCACTATGATGCAAAAAGTCAATAACAAAGATATTTAATCATAGCAAGTATTAACCCACTCACCTGGATTTCACGCTCTCGGCACTTCCACCTTGCACCTTGACCATTCTTATTGTAACCAGATAAAAACTATTAGGGTTACGAAATAGAGAAATTCTTTACCACTACTCCCGACCTTCATCCACTTCTCAAATCATAACTCCTAACTGGTAATGAATATCCAGATGAAACTTATACCATTGGAAACTAGACTCAAAGAGCTTTTCAACGATATTTTAAAAAAAAAAACTGATGCTACAGTAACGTCAACGGTCAACGCAGCTATAGTAACGTTGACCGAGTCAACGCTACAGTAATGAGAAAATCTGGAAAAAATTTTCTCGGTGAACAGTAATTCTGGGGAAAATTTTCGATGTTCTTCGTGTTCTTCATCCAAAAATCCAAAAATCATATCTAAAACAACATTTCTTTTGATTTCTTCCATGGGTTTTCATCCTTAATGTCTAAGGAGTGTTTTAACACCCAAACCCCCAATTTCTACCAACAATCCAAGCTCAAATCTCAAATTTTCATCAAGAACACTAACTTTTTTCAAATATCCAAATTTTACAAATTTCTCCTAGTTTTCTCCAAATTTCTTGTTCTAATAACATCATAAACCACCTAGGAATGTTTTAGATTAACATCCACACTTAAATTCATCCATTAAAATATTCTACAAAAATTTTGCAAAAATGATAACCAAGGATTTGATCTTGTAATAAGAGGAAGAAGAAGAAGAACATCAACTTACCAATCATCCTAACTTTCATAGCTTCCTTCCCAAAGCAAAAATTGCATGAATGATTGATGAAAAAATTCCTTTGCAAGCATAATCGAGAGAGAGAGAGAAAGTGAAGCTACGGAAGGGAGAATGAGAAAAAGAAAAGAATAAGGAGAAGTGTATACGCGTGGGCCCCACCAATTTCTTTTTCGATAAAATCGCTCATAGCCACCTTAGCTTATAAGATTTGTTCACTTTAATCCCTCTCGATGTCTCAAATACCACTTTAACCTCGAATCCATCATCTTTTCAGTACCGGACTCATAATTCATTCTCATAAGCTTTATTCTTCCTCTCAGGTTCCTATTTGGTCATTTCTCAAAAGTCCTCTATACTTTCTTTTCTTTTCACTTTAGTCCTTGAGAATTTGTAAAAATTTCCTAAATTAAAAATTAAAATTTCTATTTCCATATTTTCTTCACTAATTCAAAAAGTAAATTTTCCACGTAATTAAATTTTTCACTAAACTTCAGAATAGGCTTTAAATATTCATATAAATTCTTGGGATATTACAATATATATATATAACAATGAGAGGAAATCGATGGTGAGTGAACAACACGACAGAGGAGACGACATCGAGAAAGGAGCAAGACTGAGACTGAGAGCAAGGGAGGAGACGACAGCTGATGCAAGGAGATGACAATGCAAGGAGATGATGGAGATGGAAGTGAGACAGAAGGATCGATGAACGAAGGAGATAATAAAGATGGAAGTGAGATAGAGGGATAAATGGAGACAGATGATGAATTACAAGGAAGACGATGGAGAACGAACTACACAACGGACGTCACAATGCCAATAAGAACACAATTTGGGATAAGGGTATAATTGAAATTTTAATAAAATACTAAAATAAGAAGAAAAATATAAAAGTTATAAGCTACTCAAATTAGCATTTCAAAAAAAAAAATTATAAACTACTGAAATAAACTCATTTACTAAACATTTCTAACAAGCTTTTAAAATAGTCAAATAAGTTATAAGCTAACTTTTTTCCCTCCCAAACATAACCATATTAGTATAGATCATACGCTATTTAATGCTTATCTATTTTTAATATGACAAATGCGAGTGTTGGCTCGATTCATGTTCCATATCAAAACATTGCTTTCAGCCATCTATGGAGTGTGAAACCAGAATTCAAAATTAAAAAAAAAAAAGGTAGAAAACAACTAGATTATCAACTATGAAAATCAAGATATAATATAGGCCATAAGATCTTGCGAGAACAACCTTGTTGGGAGGATCTTGGCAAAAAATACAATCAGTGAATTTGCTATCAATGTAGCATTCATCACGACTCTCATGCATTTGTGTTGATAATGTGTATTTGAAAGGAAAATAAATTAAAATAAAAGAAAATTCTTTTTTCTTACTTCAACTATGACCATTCGATTAATTATCCTTTGCAGTTGGTAGGTTTGGGCACGGGTTGAGTTGGGGGAAATTTTAACTGAGTCGATCAAATCTGATCGGATCGAGTTGCTGCTTTTTTAGGGACCACGGTTTCTCTCTCTCTCTCTCTCTCATTCATGTATTTTATCTTCTTGATACCTACCCACGTTTGTTTCTCTATTTGCAGAGATCATCCCAAACTATCAGATGAGAACCCTTTCTGTCATCTTTGTAATCCTAAATGAAGTTTCTCGTTATCTTGTCTATACTGTCACGTACACTATTAGGGATAAGATTTGTCTGCATGTAGTAAATTGGAATGGTATTAAGGCCTAATTTAGCTAGAGTAATTTTGCTAGTGAGAGAGAGGAAATTCGCCTTCTATTTGCTTAGAGAAGCTTGAATTTTGTCTTCTAAGAACTAATAGGAGCTTTTGTTCACCCTACCATGGTGCAGGGGAATGCCTAAGTATTTGCCAAAGTCTAGCACTAAGGCAATCCTCGACTCAAGGCTCAATTCAAATGCCACATTTATGTGGACATTACGAGAACAAACAAATGCATTTTCTCCTTGTTAACCTTCTTAACTGAAGTCTTATAAAAAAGATCTAGACAATTCTAAATAACCCTCACTTGTTCCAAGTCTGCTTCTGCAAATAAAATTAAATTGTCAACAAAGAATAGATGAGAAATATTAGGACCTTTTCTATTAAGTTTTATAGGCCTCCATTTATTTAAAGATATAGCATAATTGATAATATGAACAAGTCTTTCCATACAAATAACAAAGAGATAGGGAGAGAGATGATCCCCTGATGGATCCCTCTAGAAATAGGAAATTCCTCAATAGGTTTCCCATTCCCATTAATTCTAATCTGACACGTAGAGATGTATCTCATAATGATGTTGGTCATCCTTTCAGAAAAACCTATATCCTTAATAGTATCGGCCAAAAGGTCCCAACTTAGGCGGTCATAAGCTTTCTCAAGTCCACTTTGATTGCTATATAACCCTTCTTGCCTTTCTTATTTACCATAGAGTCAACCACCTCTTGAGCGATAATGACATTATTAGCATTGTGGCGACCTAGAATCTAGGAGCAACTTGAGTTTGTTTGCTATCACTTTAGTAATAATTTTATAAATCACATTACAAAGGGTGATAGGTCTAAATTGCTTAATCGAGTCGAGATTATCAACTTTAGGTATAAGAACAATGTTAGTAGTATTAATCCCATCAATCTTTGTCGAGTCTAGGAAGCAATCCTTGATAAATTTACAAATAGACTCACCAATGATGTCCCATTGGCTTTGGAAAAAAATGGCATGTAAATAGTCAGGACCAGGGGCTTTCATGGCATCCATGCTAAAAACAATATCCTTAATTTCCTTAGAAGTGATCTCTGCTTCAAATCTACTTTGATTAGCATCTTCTAGCTTTAGGAATAAACCCTTTAATGGATAGGGCTCCATAAAAGGTTGATCAACGGTCGAGTAAAGTTTCTTGAAAAAAATTTAAGACCATAGATCTAATCTTAGCCTGGTCGGTGACCCAATTACTCTCCTAATTCTTCAAAGCTTCCACTCTATTTCTTTTCTTTCTAATCAAGGAGGAAGCATGACAGAATTTGGTATTCTTGTCACCAAACTGAAGCCATTTATGTCTAGCCTAATGACACCATAAGATCTCTTTCTGCAAAAGAGTCTTCTCGTATTCTTTCCAAAGAGTCTCTTGTAAGTTATTCAAAAAAGGGTTATTTCCTTTTGGGTTAGTTCTATCGACGCCACTCAATTTGTTGGTAAGCTCCCTTTTCCTCTTATTTATATCACTGAAGACATATTTAATCCACCCCTTAATCTTATCCGTGAGACTAGATATAGCCACCAACCAATTATGATCATTACCCCGATTTTTCTTAATCAAATCTTTGAAAGAATCGTCTGTAATCCAAGCAACAATAAACTAAAAATGACTATTTGGACTTTGGTTAGTTACACCCCCTTTCATCCTGAGAAGCGTGGGTCTATGATCAAACTTAAGCCAATTGTGATGGTGAATATACACTTCTTTGAAGTTGGTAAACCAATCGAAGTTTGCAAGAGCCTAATCAAGTCTCTCATGGATCCTCCCATTCTTCTAGGTGTATCTAGGACCACAAAAGTTCAAATCCATTAAATTGCAATTAAAACAAGTTATTGAAGTCACTCATAGCTTTAAAGTTAGGAATTGCACCTATTGTTTATCATCCACCGTTTGTAGGAATTAAAGTCACTAATACACAACCACTTTGAATTCCCCACCGTATTATGAATAGCCTCAATTTGACTCCATAGGTTCTGTCTAACACTAGCAGTGGGACTACCATATACACAAGTAAAAAGGAAGCTTTCACCCCTATACCGACAAGTAAGGTTAGAATGCAGGAGTTGATTCGAAGTGCTAATAATCTCTATTATCATATGTTTAACAACTGATCTTTGTCACACCCGAAATGTGACCGGCCGGCGTTTTCTTAGAAAAAGAAAAATGATTATAAAATCAGCTTTCGAAATTGAAAACCAATTTTATTTGGAGCCGCCACCAAAATTTTATTTATTAGGAAAAAAAATTTTGGAAAAAACCTTATAATTTGACGGTCTGCGATTAAACAGAAATTGAGTTCGGGAGTTGAATCGCATAGGGAAGGTGTTAGGCATCCTATACGTTTGATTTAGAAAGCATACAATTATTTAACAGTCACCTCAAAATTACTCTTATAAACCACCAAAGAAAAAGATGAAAAAAGAACAAATAAAAATATACAAAAACGGACTTGGCTAGGCGATGCCTAGGGCCTACGTACCCAACCGTTGGGATCAAAGTCCACGTAGTTCGTAATTTTGAAGATATTTTCTTGTAAAGGAATATATTTGAATTTTTTTGGATTTAAAAAAAAGTAATCTTTTGAGAGACTTTTCCTCATAAGTATTGTTACACAATCACGTTATGAGTACTTCATTTAATTTTCGAATGATTTAAATTTAACAAATTTATTTTAAGAGAAATTTTTCTCACTTGCATCGTTATACAATCGCATTGTGAATACTTTATTTTTTTTAGTTTTATTATTTCTTAAAAAAAAGAGATCCACTCCAATGGAGTTAATCTCTTATTCCATTTGGAGATTATTTGATAATTTTTTGTTTTATTGTCCTACGGCATTGATTAACAATCGCAATAGGATAATAAAATTTTGCCTAGAGATAGAGATTATTGAACTATTCCAAAAGAATCAGTTATTTCCCAACTCATCATCGGCAGGATAAAATATTTGAAAGTTTAGTTACAATGCTCAAGAACCAGATAAAGCATGCAAAGAGGGGAACTGGCTCAAAAATCACAAATACATACAAGGATATAAATGTGTATATAGGTGTCTAATTCATGTATGTAGCGCATCTAATGTGTGTGTGTGTGTATATATATATATATATAATGCATATAAAACTCACGCATATACGTAATATATATATATATATATATATATATATATATATATCATATATTAACACCTGCGATTATAATATATATATGTAACCTATATTGACACAGACAATTACGTCTACGCGCACCATATATCAGCATATATATATATATATATGAATATCATGTGAAACAATCTAATGCTTCATATATATATATGTTGATATTTCGGGTCTGTGAGCACCCCCCAGTTATAGTGTATACGCAACATAAATTAACACCTGCGATTACGTATACACGCACCAGACATCAGTGTATATATACATATATATATACCAAATGAACACACATACGCGCAGATCAGAATTTGTGATTTACTGGGTTCGCTTCTTACTTTCGAAAGTATGCCTCTCCTCCGTTTCTCTCTCTTTTCTGATTCCTTATGGTTAGTGTCCACGTCTGGCTCTGTTTCTGTAACCCAAAACAGAGGGTCTATTGCTGTCTCTGTTTTCCACTTCTTTCTCTTGCTCAAATGCTTTCTCCCCAGATAATGATTGCAATGTGTTCTGTTTTCCTCCTGCCAATGTTTCTCTAGTTTCCTCTGATTTCTCAACCCCCTCCCCCCTTCAATCTCTCAGTTTTGTTCCTATTTATCATGCTCTGCCATCATGCTCTGAGGTATCATGGATGGCTATATCCCTTAACTCCCGGCGCACTCATATCTATTTCAAACTCCAACTCCGTGAAGCTAAGGGCAGTTCCGTGACGTGCGTAACCTTCAGTAACTAACTGTATCATGTTTTTAACTACTATGCAGATTTTTTTAATATTATTATTATAGAATTTTTAATTTTTTTATTTTATTTTAAAGAAAAATTAAGTGTTTACAGTTGCCCCTCTTTACTCACTTTTTAAACTAGAGTATGAAAATGAAATTGAAACAATGTAGTTTAAGGAAAGAGTAAAGATAGAGAACACTTAATTTTGTCAAAGGTATATTAAAAGTAAATGAAGTGGTATGTGCCGATCGTTTCCGGGCTTTGAAAGGATGAGTGCCAATCGTCTCTGGGCTTTTAAAGGATAGGTGCCGGTCGTCTCCGGGCTTTTAAGAGATTGGTACCGGTCGTTTCCGGGCTTTGAATTGGTGAGTACCAGTCGTCTCTGAGCTTTTAAAAGATGGGTGCCGGTCGTCTCCGGGCTTTGAATGGGTGAGTGCCAGTCGTCTCTGGGCTTTTAAAAAATGGGTGCCGGTCGTCTCCGGACTTTGAGTGGGTGAGTGCCAGTCGTCTCTAGGCTTTTAAAAGATGGGTGCCGGTCGTCTCCGGGCTTTGAAAAAAATAGGTGCCAGTCGTCTCTAGGCTTTAAAAGATGGGTGCTGGTCGTCTCCGGGCTTTGAATGGGTGAGTGCCAGTCGTCTCTAGGCTTTTAAAAAATGGGTGTCGGTCGTCTCTGGGCTTTGAATGGGTAGTGCCAGTCGTCTCTGGGCTTTTAAAAGATGGGTGTCGGTCGTCTCCGGGCTTTGAAATGATAGGTGCTAGTTGTCTCTGGGCTTTAAAATGATGGGTGCCGGTCGTCTCCGGGCTTTTAAAAAAAATAGGTGCCAGTCGTCTCTGGGCTTTAAAATGATGGGTGCCGGTCGTCTCCGGGCTTTGAAGTGGTGGTGCCAGTCGCCTCTGGGCTTTAAAAGATAGGTGTCGGTCGTCTCCGGGATTTGAAAGGATGGGTGCTAGTCATCTCTGGACTTTCAAAAGATGGGTGCTGGTCGTCTCCGGCCTTTAAAAAAATGGGTGCTGGTCGTCTCTGGGTTTTAAAATGATGGGTGCCGGTCGTCTCCGGGCTTAAAAAAAATAGGTGCCAGTCGTCTCTGGACTTTAAAATGATGGGTGTCGGTCGTCTCCGGGCTTTGAAGTGGTGGTGCCAGTCGCCTCTGGGCTTTAAAAGATAGGTGTCGGTTGTCTCTAGGCTTTAATATGGTAGGTGCCGGTCATTTCCGGGCTTTAAAATGATGGGTGCCGGTCGTCTCCGGGCTTTAAAAAAATAGGTGCCAGTCGTCTCTGGGCTTTAAAAAGATTGGTGCCGGTCGTCTCCGGGCTTTGAAATGATGGGTACCGGTCGTCTCCGGGCTTTAAAAAAAATAGGTGCCAGTTGTCTCTGGGCTTTAAAATGATGAGTGCCGGTCGTCTCCGGGCTTTAAGATGATTGGTGCCGTCATTACTACGGGATATGGTAGTACTTAGGCAAAAGTTGTCATAACTACTGGACATGGCAATACTTGAACCCAAGCGATATTTTGAATTTGGATGCACCAAAGACTTTGGCGCGCCTAAGCTTGAAGCGTCGGAGTTAAATTGAAAAATGCATGACATGTAAGAACCCAGTTAAGAGATTTTACTTGTTTAGAAATGATTGCGCTTCCTTTGGAGAAATTCGTCAAACCAGACCAGACCCCCTTCTTGTCTTCAGATCACTTGAAAGACTTCTTGTATTAAGAATTGGTAACTTGCCCCATGATTTGACATTTGTTTCTTTGACGGAGTTGTCTGCTAACATGTTGATAAGGGTGGATTTTCCTTTTCTGACATAAAGACTTCACGCAATGTCAAATTGCCCCAATACTCTTAGATTTCATGAGACATAATGCTTGTCACTCTAGGATTTCAACCAATAGACATGACTAGATATGTCCCATAAACCATAGATGGAGGCATTGCCCCAGTGTTGAGACTTGTTATTTATTTTTGCATTCCTCAAGGAATGAGAAAAGTCTGCTTGCCAATGACTGATCTAGCTGGCAAATGATGGCACCTTGTTGAAAATGATGCTTAGGGACATTTAGGTCTTTTTGCCCCAGTTATGTAACTATGATGGTAGTCATCTTCATAGGATTAATCCAGATTTGTAAAATGTTCCTTTTAGTAACATCTTTCAAATCACATTCACCATAGATCTTGTGATCAAATCTTTTTGACGTCATTACTCAGCTTATTAGTGCTTGTTATGTCATCGATGAAACACACTTATCTTGTTTAACTAAGTCGATGCACGTAGAACACTAAAAAACGATAAGGTATGAATTCAAAGAAAGAAATCTTGTGAATTTAAAGGATATTGAGGAAAACTAATATGTAGACAATTGTTAATGGTTTCATAATGGCGAAACAAAGGTATGCAATGTGAAGATATGGGAAGATGCCCCACTTCAAAACTGAAATATTCCCTGCACAAATCTTTGATTAATGTGAACAAAAGGGATTTGGTCTAAGTCAAGTTGTTGCCCCAATTTCAAATTTACTTTCTTTTTATATCTCTTTTTTTTTAAAGTATGTGCCCCAGTTTAAGCATATCAAACCTCAATGAGGACTTTAAATGCTTGTAACGTGGCCAAGGTAAATTAGCTTTTGAATTAAAAAGATATTAAGCTCAATATTAACATGCCCCTATCCCACTTCTTCACTTCTATCTTCTCTCCTAGAATCTTATGCCAAAAATTCTTTGAACAAGAGAGAGTACTTATGGGTTGTAACGTGGCTTAATAGGTGAGGAATGATGGCTTCAGAAGGAAAGGTATAAAGGCCCAAATTTCATGTTGGGTTACAATGAGAATTATGTCCTTGAAGTGTTGTGTAGTCTTGGCGACATTCACTTAGCTCTTTGTTCTTAACTAAGCTCCCACTTTGAGGGTTTATAGCTTATTTCTGTTAAGATGAGCACTCCTCCCTTAACGATTTTCATAGCTAGAGATGAATTTTGTAGTTTTTCTCTTTTTTTTTTTGGATCTTCTTCAATTTTGTGCCTTTGGTTTTTTCTTTCATTTCTTCTCTTCAGAAATTTTTTTTTTGCCTCTTTTTTTTTCTGATCTTCAAGATAGATCATCTAGATGCCAAAACTACTTCTCATTTTTTAATACTCATTGTTTCCCAGGCTTGATACATCATAGGTGATTTGAAGGGAATCATAGGCACAAACGGGATAACAACGGTTAATTAGTGTATGGGTAGTGAAAGAATTAGACCTCTCTTGCTTTATTAATTTTTGGCATAACATGTTAAAACTACCCTACCCTGGTATCTATGGTAAATAAATGAAATGAACTCTACTTCTAGCTCAAATGGGGTGACTAGGGATAATCTCCTCTTTTGTCTAGGAAAACAATGAATGCCTCATATCATTGACTCAATTTGCTCATGGGACACACCCTTAATGAACTTTGAATTAGCTTTGGGGTCTTATATTCACATTATCCTTAGATTTTGTCTGTGTTCACATTAAGTTAAGATTTTCCAAGAAATATCAAATGAAAAATAAAATGAATAAAAATAGAGAAAGGAAACGAAAGGGAACGAAAATGATGATTTTTTACTAATGGAATAAAAGGATTAATATAATGGAAGTGAGATAATTGCATATTGCCCTAGTTAAACAAGACATGAAAATATAAAGTCCTTTCAAAGTTTTAAATAACAAGCACTAATAAGATGATAAATAACACCAAAGATTTAACTTTGTTGTTGTTCATAGCCTATGATTAAAGATGTATCAACCACTTTCTTGTCCTGCTTTTAATTGGATATGGTTGGAGTCGATCAAATCCAGCACATTTCTTTTAAATGTAGTACAATTCTCGATCGAATGTCCAACAGCTCCCATATGAAACTCGCATGTAGCAGTCGGATCATACTATGCTGGATATGGAGGATTCACCACTTTAGCAGGTCGAGGCCCCAGGAGATGGGTGGTCAAAAGACTTTTGTATAGCTCGGCATTTGTTGTGCCAAAGTTTGGCCATGGGCGACTATGTAAACCCTTTTGTCCTCCCCTTTGGGTGTATTTATTTGGCTCTAGTTGACTTTGGCCATGACTATTAGCTCGATAAGAATATGATTGTTGCTGGGGGTAGGATCTTATTGGCTGTACATAACTCACCTCTTCTTCCTTCTTCCTTGTAGGTTGCCCATTCTTTGAGCTACTTTCCTCTTGGGGACTTAAGAGTTTCCCTTCACGAATATCAACGTCGATTCTTCCCCCAATCTCAATCAAGTCTGCAAAGTCAGTGACATACGTTCCAAGCATAGTTCTATAGAAAGGATCTGGTAAGGTACGGATGAAATAAGAACAAAATTCGGACTGGATCAATGGAGGTTGTACTTGTGATGCCATTACTCTCCATCTTTGGGCATATTCTTTGAATGTTTCAGAATTTTTCTTTGTCATTGCCTTCAATTGCTCTCTGGTCGGAGCTGTTTGTAGATTAAACTTATATTGCCTCATGAATAAGTCCGCCAGGTCCTTCCATTTTTGGATTTTTGAGTGGTCTAGCTGCATAAACCACAACAATGCAGCCCCGGTTAAGCTTTCAGGGAAAAAATTAATTAAGAACCTCTCGTTACGGGACCATACGCACATTTTGGTGCAATATGACTTCAAGTGGTAAACCGGGTTACCAGTACCATCATATTTGGAGAATTCTGGCATCTTGAACTCTTTCGGAATCATTATCTCGGGAGTTAGACACAATTCATCCAACTCTAATGACCCCCAAGACACTGGCCCTCGCAAGGTGCGCAATTGGTCTTTGACTTCTCCAATTTCCTCTTTAAGATTTCTATCTTCTTTCTTAATCCTTGAGGCTAGAATTTGGAGCGTGTAAACAAGATCGTCACCAGGATGTCCCTGCGTGGCATCTTCCCCTATGTTCTGATTAGTATTGTCAGGTATATCTGCTGTTTGTGTGCGGGGGTTTTTCCCTTTATCTGCTGTTGGGGTGACTATTATCTCGTTCTCTTTTGCCTTAGGATTAACATATGCTGACATGGGATTGTCAGTCTCAGCTTGAGTTTCAATAGCGACAGGTATTGAAGAGAGAGCAAATGCACCCGCTTTCTTTCCTCTCACTTCTTCTGTTAATGTTAAGATCATTTCAGTCATTTGAGCAAATTGCCTTTCCAAGGCCTCAAGGCGCACGGTGGAGTCATTTTCCATTCTTTGATTGTCTTCTGATTGGCCTTCCATTGTCTTACTTCGTGAGCGAGTGTTATATACATGAGTTGATAGTAGGGTCTGGTTGGACGATTTTCTTTTAGAAGGCGCAATGGTGAAGCTTTATTATTTCTCTCTCTAGAGAAAGATCAAAAATTAGCCTTTTGAAAATGATTTAATCAAGTTATTAAGTCTTTTCCTCTTTTTGAAAGGATGTTGGAACACGGATATTTTTAAAATATTTACTACCTCTACGATGACTCTGCATAATGTGACTCTCGCGCTCTTTGTGAGCTTTCATGAGTTTTTGAGAAAAATGGTTGTTGAGAAAAAAAGGAATTTATTTTTACTCGTGTTTCAACAATTAAGTGAAAGCAACAGAGGAAATAGAACTCTCTTATTAAAAGGAAAAAGAAAAGATATTACATATTATTCAAAAAAATGAGAAAAAGAGTGAAAAATTATTGAATAGAGTTAGAAAAGGGGAAAAATCATTGTTTTTTGAAAACTATTTTATTAGGAAAAAAATAGAAGTAGTTGAAATAAAAGTAGAAGTTAAAAAAAATAAAATAAAAGATAATGACATACAAAATTGGGAAATGATAAAGGGTGCTTCCCCTATGTCTTACTTAAAGATTCTTATGCATCAGTCTTCTAGGCCAATTAAGAGTGCACATGTTTCAGGGTGGATCTACAAGCCTATGGATTTAAAGGTCCCCAGACTGCCCCCATAGTAGAAACTCATGGAGATCTCTAATTGTCAGCATTGAGAACGTAAGAGTTACACTCTCTATGAATTCTATACTGACCAAAAAAGGTACAGTCTGAGCGGAAGCTTTCGTGATCCCCGCAAGGGATAGACCCTCTGCGACATCACTAGACTTCCTGCTATCTTATGGTTGCGCTCAGCCCAAATATAGAGCCAGTGTGTGCGATGGACGTGTTAATACATAATATGTGAGGGGAGTGAAGTAAATATATATAAAAAACAAAATAAAATAAAAAATTTTAATTAGAATAAATAAATTAAAAAAAGGAATAAAAAATGTACAAGTAAATATATACAAGACAAAATAAAATAAAATAAAATAAAATAAAATAAAAATTAAAAATAAAATATAAGGGTAATTAAGATGACTATCAAACTTAATTACACACTTAATAAATCAATATCAACTCTCGACAAGGTCCCCAGCGGAGTCGCCAAACTGTCACACCCGAAATGTGACCGGCCGGCGTTTTCTTAGAAAAAGAAAAATGATTATAAAATCAGCTTTCGAAATTGAAAACTAATTTTATTTGGAGCCGCCACCAAAATTTTATTTATTAGGAAAAAAAACTTTGGAAAAAACCTTATAATTTGACGGTCTGCGATTAAACAGAAATTGAGTTCGGGAGTTGAATCGCATAGGGAAGGTGTTAGGCACTCTATACGTTTGATTTAGAAAGCATACAATTATTTAACAGTCACCTCAAAATTACCCTTATAAACCACCAAAGAAAAAGATGAAAAAAGAACAAATAAAAATATACAAAAACGGACTTGGCTAGGCGATGCCTAGGGCCTACGTACCCAACCGTTGGGATCAAAGTCCACGTAGTTCGTAATTTTGAAGATATTTTCTTGTAAAGGAATATATTTGAATTTTTTTGGATTTAAAAAAAAGTAATCTTTTGAGAGACTTTTCCTCATAAGTATTGTTACACAATCACGTTATGAGTACTTCATTTAATTTTCGAATGATTTAAATTTAACAAATTTATTTTAAGAGAAATTTTTCTCACTTGCATCGTTATACAATCGTATTGTGAATACTTTATTTTTTTTAGTTTTATTATTTCTTAAAAAAAAGAGATCCACTCCGATGGAGTCAATCTCTTAATCCATTTGGAGATTATTTGATAATTTTTTGTTTTATTGTCCTACGACATTGATTAACAATCGCAATAGGATAATAAAATTTTGCCTAGAGATAGAGATTATTGAACTATTCCAAAAGAATCAGTTATTTCCCAACTCATCATCGGCAGGATAAAATATTTGAAAGTTTAGTTACAATGCTCAGGAACCAGATAAAGCATGCAAAGAGGGGAACTGGCTCAAAAATCACAAATACATACAAGGATATAAATGTGTATATAGGTGTCTAATTCATGTATGTAGCGCATCTAATGTGTGTGTGTGTGTATATATATATATATATATAATGCATATAAAACTCACGCATATACGTAATATATATATATATATATCATATATTAACACCTGCGATTATAATATATATATGTAACCTATATTGACACAGACAATTACGTCTACGCGCACCATATATCAGCATATATATATATATGAATATCATGTGAAACAATCTAATGCTTCATATATATATGTTGATATTTCGGGTCTGTGAGATATTAGATATATATATATATATATATATATATATATATCATATATTAGCACCCCCAAGTTATAGTGTATACGCAACATAAATTAACACCTGCGATTACGTATACACGCACCAGACATCAGCGTATATATACATATATATATATATATATACCAAATGAACACACATACGCGCAGATCAGAATTTGTGATTTACTGGGTTCGCTTCTTACTTTCGAAAGTATGCCTCTCCTCCGTTTCTCTCTCTTTTCTGATTCCTTATGGTTAGTGTCCACGTCTGGCTCTGTTTCTGTAACCCAAAACAGAGGGTCTATTGCTGTCTCTGTTTTCCACTTCTTTCTCTTGCTCAAATGCTTTCTCCCCAGATAATGATTGCAATGTGTTCTGTTTTCCTCCTGCCAATGTTTCTCTAGTTTCCTCTGATTTCTCAACCCCCTCCCCCCTTCAATCTCTCAGTTTTGTTCCTATTTATCATGCTCTGCCATCATGCGCTGAGGTATCATGGATGGCTATATCCCTTAACTCCCGGCGCACTCATATCTATTTCAAACTCCAACTCCGTGAAGTTAGGGGCAGTTTCGTGACGTGCATAACCTTCAGTAACTGACTGTATCATGTTTTTAACTACTATGCAGATTTTTTTTAATATTATTATTATAGAATTTTTAATTTTTTTATTTTATTTTAAAGAAAAATTAAGTGTTTACAATCTTCATTTGATTTGCAATGATCTAACTAATTCTTCTTCAAGAGAGAATCACGATAAGAAGGCATTTTCCCTTAGATATAATATTCTCTTGGTAATCATTAGCTTCATCAGTAATTTTCTCAACCTCCATCATAGCCGCTCTTGTAACCTTTCCTTCAATACTTCCCATTTTGATCTTTTTATTAATCCTTTCAATCAAATCCTCTTCCTCACAAGATAAACTCGGATGGTCAAAAAATGGTTTGCTAGTGGACAGCAAACTAGAAGACATCATAGCCTTGTATTCATATGGCTCAATACTATTATACTACTTGTGTTGCATTATGTCAAATTTAAACAGGCTTAGCCTAACTGACATATTTATTAAACGAGTCACTTTTTAATACTCAAGTTCGCTTGCATTGACTCACAAGCAATTTTTTTTTAATTTTATATTTAAATAATAAAATGTTAAATTTTTTGAAAAAATACATTTTACCCCTATAAAATTTACTTTATGTGTAGAAAATTTCTTATGAAGTTTAAAATTAAGCAAAAGATCTCTATAAATTTTCATATTATATCAAAAAGTCTCTGTCATTTAGTTGATCGTTAGTCAACTATCAATTAATGTTAACATAGATATTAAAGTATCATGCCAGCATTTTTTAGAAACTCATGAGCCACGTCAATAGATAAGTCATTTTCTACATCAACCCTTCCCCTCGTTCATAGCCTTCTTACTTGATTCGAAGCATCTACCATGAGCAATACGCCACTGCCAGCATGCTCTTCACTACCCAAACGCAGTGAGGAAAAAGACAACGATCGAGGACCTGATGGGTCTGACGGACTGAGTCTTCTTCCCCATTCATTCTGTTTTGTCCATTAGTCTCATTTGATTCAAAAGTCGCCTGATCGTGTTTGCGAACATTGAGATTGGATCCAGATAAACCTCTTGTAGCTTGCTCCATCAAAGGGAAGCGGAACCAACCAATAGTGATATTCAATTGGTGACAAGTGGAAGTTAAGCCAACTCAATTACTAGAGTAACTCAAATAAGTAGTTGATTAATTTTACCAGTTTTTAGGCACTATTGAATTGGTGCTTTAATGGCGGTCAAGCTACTGTAATTGCCTTATCTTTGATTCTCTCTCTCCCTCTGCCTGAGAAATTGCTTCACAACCATTTTGAAATATTGTGAAAGCAACGTCAGCTACTGTGTGGAGTTGAACCAAATGAGACTAGTGGGCAAAATACAGTGAGTGCTGAAGAAGACTCGGTCCGAATTCTTTGGGCAAAATAATAAGATGAGTATATATTTGAGTCAAGTGACACCCATCATTCAACGAGAAGAAAGAAGAGAAGTGGCAACGGAAATAAAAGTGACTCAAAATCTAAAATTCCTGCTCTTCTTTCTTCCCAACCAAAGAGATTGTCGTGAATACATACCAATTTGCCTCCATTGCAAGAGAATTGGGCATGGATTTGTACCCTACTCCGACTCCTTCTTACATCATCTTCTCTTACGCATTGTCAACCCCATCGACATCGTCGCCGTCGACCCCATCATTGTTCCCTTCGACATGGTCATTCTTGTCGTCCTCAGCCTCTTGGTCTCCCTTAAACGATGTCATTCCCGTCCCCTTCCCTTCTTTCGCAGTAGTCTCACTCCACCATCTTCGCCACTTCATCGCTCTCTCCAAAGGCGTCTTTAAGCTAGTTTTCTTCAATTTTGAACATCACACTATTGAAGCGGGTAATGGCAACGATAGTAATTGGGATTGCTGCTTTATTGCTCTATATTCAAGGCTCATCGACAATCAGATTGACACGATGAAGGGCTTTTGCGGGGCTTTGGCTGGAAAAGGATGGACATTTTTCAAAACCAATAGAATCCTATCAACGGATCCCGGAGTTGGCGAACTTCCTGCTAGAAAAAAGAAAAGTGAAAGCAAAGAACAAAGAAGAAGGTAACGCACAAAGAAGAGAGTTTCACGTTTTTTGAGGTAGACCAACAACTTGTTTTTATTATAATTCTACAGTACATCAAAATATGGACTAGTGCCTAATATATAGATAAATTAAAAAAACTAACTTTTGGAAAAAGTAGGAACCACTACACATTTATTTACTGAAAAACAATAATTCAAATTATCTCCTAAATAGTGGCTAACCACCCTCCTAATTTTCTGTAGTGATTTCCTCAATCAAATTTTGGATCAAACTTCCAACACTTCCCCTTGATTCAAAATCATATACTCCAAGTAGGCTTCTAAGGTATGCATGTCACTAACTTGTTAAAGCTTTGGTGAAGATGTCTGAGATCTGAATTTTTGTATTGCAAAATTTTAGAGCAATTTCTTCTTTTTTAACCAGTTCTCGAATAAAATGAAACCTTAGTTCAATGTGCTTTGTTCTTCCATGGAATTTCTGGGTTTTTTGACAATGCAATAGTGGACTTGTTATCACAGTATACTTAGTTCCCTCTTCTTGCTTCTGCTGCACATCTTCTAGTATTCTTCTAAGCCAAATACATTGATAAGCTGCTGTAGTTGCTGTTATATATTCTGCCTCTACTGTTGATAAGCTGTAGTAGCTTGTTTCTTAGATAGCCATGCGATAGCTCCTGAACCCAGGCCAAAAACATTTCCAAAAGTGCTTTTCCTATCATTAAATGAACTTGCCCAATCACTGTCAATAAAGCCAATCAAACTGAAAATTGGTTACCTGAATATACCAAATGCCATAATTCAATGTTCCTAACAATTATCTCAAAATCGTCTTTGCTGCACCAAAATGCTGCATTGATGGACTGTTCATAAATCTTGACACAACACCAACGGAGAAGGCAATATTGGGCCTTGTGTGTGTAAGATAAATTAAACCACCAACCAGACTCCTATACTGCTTCTGGTTTATTTTTTCAGTTCCATCCTCTTGCTGTAACTTCTGATTTAAATTCATTGAAGTAGCCACTATCTTGCAATTTGACAGGTTAAACCTTTTTAACAAATCTGCAGCATACTTCTTTTGACAAACAAAAATTCCAGCATCATCTTGCACAATTTCTAACCCCAAAAAATAATGTAGCGAGCCTAAATCTGTCATTTCAAACTTGCTCACCATGCTAGCTTTAAATTCTTCTAACAGTACTACATTTGAGCCCATGTAAATTATATCATCTACATATAAACAAACTATAATGAAATCAGTACCTTGCTTCTTCAAATAAAGAGTAGGCTCATTCTCACTTCTTGCAAAACCATTTTGCTAGAAATATGAATCAATCTTGCTGTACCAAGCCCTTGGGGCTTGCTTTAAGCCATAAAGTGCTTTTCTCAACTTAAGAACCTTTTCCTCCTTCCTATGGATAACAAAGCCTTCAGGTTGGGAGACATACACTTCTCCCCCAAGTTCGCCGTTGAGAAATGCTGATTTGACGTCAAATTGATACACCTTCCATTTATGTTGTGCAACAACTATTAGAAGTAATCTAATTGTCTCAAATCGAGCTACTGGTGAGAAAGTCTCATCATAGTCCACTCTTTGCTGTTAAGAATATCCTTTTGCCACCAAATGCTCTTTATACTTCTAAACACTTCCATGTGCATGTAACTTGGTCTTGAAAACCCATTTCAAGCCTATGACATTTTTGCCTTTTGGTAAATCTCGTTAACTCCCATGTTGAATTCTTCTCTATGGACATGAGCTCTTTATTCATTATCTTCCTCCACACTTCTTGTTTTGTTACCTCTTCATAGTTTGTATGGTCAGGAGTTAACAAAGCAAATTCATCATTTGCATAGATCTCTTGCAATGATCTGAATTTTCTAGGTGGTGTGCCTAATGAGGACTCACTTGCAGAACTTAATGGTGTAGTTGCTGGACTGCTTTCAGCTGATATGTGAGGATTAGGAGGATTAATTGAGGTTGAATTCATCTCCTCAATTAATGGAACTTGAAGCTTTTCTACTGCATCACTGTTGGCGGTGTTGTCACTCCAATTCCAATCTGCACCTTCATTAAACACTATATTTCTACTTACAATTATTTTTCCACTACTAGGATCATGCATTTTATAGGCCTTAGACTCAGAACAATAGCCAATAAAAATACATTTCTATGACTTTGCATCAAGTTTTTGGCAATTCTGTGAATTAATTAAAACATAAGCAATACAACCAAAAACTTTTAGATGGTTTACAGTAGGCTTCCTCCCTTTCCATGCTTCATATGGAGTGCAATCTTGGATAGCTTTTGCAGGAGAAATATTCAACAAATACACTGTTGTTGCTACAGCTTCAGTCCAGTAGGAACTAAGTAGTCCTTTCCCTTTCAACAAGCTCCTTGCCATCTTAATCACAGTTCTGTTTTTTGTGTTATGCCACACCATTATGCTTCGGTGTATATGGTGCTGTCAACTCATGTTGTATCCCATTCTCTTGGCAAAGATTGTTGAATTCATTTGATAGAATTTCACCATCTCTGTCTGTTCTAAGTACTTTGATACTAGCACCATTTTGTTTCTCAACCATAGCTTTAAATTTTCTAAAATGTTCAAATGTTTCATATTTGGCTATGTTGTTGTTGTTGTTGTTCAAATGTTTCATATTTGAGTTTTAGAAAATATACCCAACTCATCATGCTGAAATCATCAGTAAATAGAAGAAAATAGTAACTGCCACTTAATGATTCAGTACTCATAGGACCACAAAGGTCTAAATGAACAAGCTCGAGGTATTCTTTTGCTCTCTATGCCTTTCCAGGAGGAAATGATTTTCTAATCTGCTTGCCATAAATGTAGCCCTCACATGTATCAAGTGCATAATTTTTTTCTCCAACAGCTGTAGTCCATTAATATTTAGGTGACCATAATGCAAGTGCCATAACTTGGAGTCATCTTTTTCTCCAGCAACGAAGACAAAATTATCCATAGAAGAAATTTCAAGTGGAAACATTATGTTCTTAGTCATTTTTATACTTACAAGGATTTGGTCTGATTGCTTATCATTGACAAGACACTTTCCATCATCAAACAAAACAGAATAGCCACTATCCACCAATTGTCCTACACTCAACAGGTTATGTGCTAAGTTAGGAACAAATTGAACATCATATAAAAGCTTTGTTTTACCTTGAGAAGTTTTGATAGCTACTGTTCCTCTCCCTTCAACTGGCATTTCTTGATTATCTCCTAGCTTAACCTTCTTTTTATGAGTCTCATCAAGTTGTTTGAAGATGGATTTATTCCCTATCATATGATTAGAACACCTGCTGTCTATGAGCCACACTTTGCCTTGAGTGTCAGTTGTGTTGCAATATGCCATGAATAACTTTTCTTCTCTGGTTTCTTCTGTAAAATTCACTTGTTTGTCTTTAAACCAACAATTAGCTTTCACATGCCCGTACTTCTTGCAAACATAACATTGAATACTTCCCTTGTTGTTGTTGTTGTTGCCAGATCTTTGCTCAAATCCTCTATCTCTTCTGCCACGACTAAAATTCCTTCCTCTACCTCTTCCTCAGCTACAACCTGCAGATTTTTCTTGCTCCTTTGACCCTTCTCCCCTTGCTTGGAATGCCTTTTCATCATGCTTTTCATCCTTCCTGTTAATTCTTACTTCATGTGATTGTAATGAACCCATCAACTCATCAAATGTATAAGTTGATAGATTCTTAGACTCCTCAATAGCTACAACTACATGATCAAATTTAGAAGGTAAACTTCTTAATACTTGTGTCACCATGGTTGTCTATGTGATCTCTTCTCCAAATGATCTCATTTGATTGACAACTGCTGCTACTTTGATCATAAGTTCTTGAACAGATTGTTCATTCTTCATGTGGAGGCTTTAAAATTCTTGATAAAGAGTTTGTAATTTAATTCTAACCATTGTAGATGATCCATGGTATGCTGTCTGCAACCTCATTTGCTGTTGAAGCTACTGCAATCTTCGAGAAGATTGAGTCATCCACTACTTGTTGGATGAAGAACAGGGCCTTTGAGTCTCTCTTCTTGTTTTCCCTCCCTTTGGCCTCCTTTTTGTTTTCCTTGTACCCATTCTCCACCAAATCCCACAATTCTTAAGACTCGAACAAAGTTCTCATTTTGATACTCTAGAATTCATAATTTTCACCTTTATAGATGGGTATGGAAGGTTGAGAGATGTTCAATGCACTGCCATTGACTTCCATGTTTTCAATGCCCTAGCTTGACTTGAACTAGGCTTTGATACCAATCTGCTAGAAAAAAGAAAAGTGAAAGCAAATAATAGAGAAGAAGATAACACAGAGAAGAGAGTTTCACATTTTCTAAGGTAGAGCAACAACTTGTGTTTATTATAATTCTGCAGTACATCAAAATATGGACTAGTGCCTAATATATAGATAAATTAAAAAAAACTAACTTTCAAAAAAAAAAAAGGAACCACTACACATTTATTTACTGAAAAATAATAATTCAAATTATCTCCTAAATAGTGGCTAACCACCCTTCTAATTTTCTAAAGTGATTTCCTCAATTAGATTTTGGATCAGACTTCCAACACTTCCGGTGGAAATTTTGTTTACCTCTTCAGGAAGATCATGTCAATCGGATACGGCTCTAGAATTCGAATGGGGAGGGAGCATTCGATGGGGCGTGCAGAATCAAAGAGCTGAGGTTACCTCACTTGGATTGTTGAAATGCCCCTTCGAGGATGTTGCAGTATATTTTGTTTGTGGCAGTCTGGCAGAGGCTTTGAATCACGGTAGGAAAGTTGTGAGTGAGGGACTCGAGTTCTCTCCTCGTCGGATGTGCTAAGGAGAGAAGCCAGACACCCATAACTCTTGATGGATGTGGACTCCACACAAATAAGTTGTCCTATAGCCATCTAAAGGTTATAGTGCTCTAAAGACTCTTCTTTGTGGGAGAGAACCCGGTTCTCTGAGTGAGGGGAAGTGGCGCATGAGTTTTTTTAAAAATGCTATTCATGTGAGCATGGATGGTTAGTTAACTAACAGAGGTAATTATTTTTTGATATAATATAAAAGTTTATAAAGGGTATTTTGCTTAGTTTTAATTTTTATAATATTTTTTAGCACATAAAGCAAATTTTATGAAGATAAAGTGTATTTTTTGTTAAATTTTTAAATAAAAAACTTTAATAAATTTTTTAAAATACAATTTATATTTATAAAATATGACTTTTTAATATTTTTAAATTATCAATAATATTATTTTTTATTTTTAAATTAATTATATTATATTTAAATTTAAAATTTTTATATTTATTTTTAAAAATTTACAAAAGTTTTCATATTTCAATTTGTTAAATATAATATTATAAAATATAATAAAATAATAAAATAGGTTAATTTAAATAAAATAAACGAGACTCTACCTAAAAATTAAAGCCAAGTATAGACGGACATGGGTTGATCCAGGAATTTGAGCCCGGTTGTGCATTAATGGACTCTTATTCCCGAGTCAGCTTGGAGCTGATTCTGTCGTTGTCCCCATAGGGGGAGCACCATCTTGATTTTGTAGAGCGAATGGTTTTGGATTAATGGTGATTCATGACTAAGAGCCTAAGATATCTGCTTCGTCAACCCCACATTACCTCATCAACACCCAAGATATTTGCTTCGTCAAGCCCAAGATATGGAATGTGGATAAGCCGAAAACCAACATAACCTCCAAATTGCAACTAATAGACGTAAAATAAAGGAGTAAAAAAAAAAAAGAAGCTTGTTTGCATTGTCTTATCTTCTTCATTTTGAATTCAGAATCAAAACCCTTAATTCCTACGTCCAAAGCTGCGAGAGAGAGAGAGAATTTAACTTGACTGAAAGTTAAAAAGGCAGATTTTAGTGGAAAAGAAGTCATTCATTATTATGTAATGCCTGTGCAATTTCTGTAAAGCTCCAGTCATCATGGTGTATGGTGTTCCATTACAGAGTCATAGATTTCATTTGAACTGGAGATGGCATTGGTAATTAATTTTGGGGTTTTTGGAGGATTCTCGATGAATGTGATTATTGCTTTTTTTGTGCTCATTTATATGCTAGAAAAAGTTTGACTCAAATAATCAACTCTTGTCCAGACATATGTGTAGGTATAGTTTTGAATTCAACTGGAGATAGCAGCTATAATTTATTTTGGGGGTTTTTTGAGGATTCTCAATGATTGTAATTGTTACTTTTTTGGTGCTCATTTAAATGCTAAAAAAAAATTGACTCAGATAATCAACTCTTGTCCAGACATATGTGTAGGTATAGCTTTGAATTCAACTAGAGATAACAGTCATAATTTATTTTGGGGCTTTTTTGAGGATTCTCAATAATTGTGATTGTTGCTTTTTTGGTGCTCATTTATTTGCTAAAAACAAGTTTTAGCTCAGATAATCACCTCTTGTGGAGATTTGTGTGTAGGTATAGTGGAAGAGTAATCATCATTCGAATAGAAATTTGTACATAATTGGTGGAGTCAGATCAAACAATCATGTTCTCTTGCTATAATTAGATATGGTTTCAATTTTTTTTAGTCAAATTTCTATTGTAATGATGTCATAATTTAAATATCCAAAATACAAAAATAATAATTACGGCTATTCCTAACCTTCCTATCCTATCATTCATATATACATTGATTATTTATATTATTTATATTATATGTGTTTACAAATAAGTTATGTGGAATATATGTATATGTAGATATGTAGATATTTATATATGTATATGTCATATGTAGAATGTTTAAAGAGAAACATAATACATAGAAAAGGTCATAATTTAAATTTATATATTTTATATTATTATTTTTGTTGATTTATTGACATTTGAAACATTTAATGTTTTTCCATATAGATTGCCAATTAAAATTTTCAATGTTTGATATTATTATTTTTTAAAGTTGATTACATTTGCTCTGATGATTTCTATGTATATATGTTATACTATATCATATTGGATTGGATGTGTCAATGACATACATTTTTAATTTTTTTATTTTAGCCTATTTATATTGCCTTTGCTTTTTTTTTTTTCCTAATCAATTGATAATTCCATGATTTGACATTTTTAATGTGTTTTCCTTTTAATGTTTTTTTTTTGAGTATTCATGCGATGATAGAGGCCTTTTCAGTCATCTATAAAATGAACAATGCCTCAGAGAATATTCATCCTTCAACATTTGCAGATCTCCTCAAGGTAACATCTATTTCTCCTTTGTATGTCCTTCTAATTAATTTATTTCTTGGTTAGTTAGCAATCCAAGTTATTGTTTCTCTCCTACATCACATGTTTCATTTTCATATATTGGACAACTTCAGAATCCTTCATATAAAGTGTTCTAGCATAATTTGCATGTATTTATTGTAAGTTATAGATGTTCATTCTACTATTCCTTTGTTCAATGCTCTGTCGTCTATATGCTGTTCATATGCTTCATTAATTGCAATTAAAACATTTTGCTTTTTATTTTTGGTTTACCTACGTGTAATGTGATTATTTTGTATTAACTGATGTACTAACAATGACTATTGTTGCTTCATTTGAATATATTGACAAGCACATACTGAAATTAATACGTGATTAATGGTTTTTTTTTCGTTAAGTATACATGCACATTCCTTTTTTTTATTTTGTTCAAATCAACGTACATCATGTTTATGAGTTTAAATTATTTACTTCTCTTATTAACGACAATTCTAAATGTAATGTGATTACTTTGTATTAACACATGAACTAACAAGTATTGTTGCATATAATTTGCTTTATCATTTCTGCAAAAAAAAGTGGTTGAAAGAATCATGCATGTGAATTATGGTGTAAACCTTTTTTTGTTATTATGGTTATGTACAGGCTATTTTTAAAAAAATGATGATTGTTCAAGAATTAGTTGTGGATGTAAATCTAGATTGTACAGTAAATACATTTCATGTTCTTGCCCTATTTCAATATACTGACACCCACATTACAATTTTTTTTTTATCAATGGTATTTCTTATTGTATATTTATTTATATTAGGCAATATATCTTATCTCTTTCTTAAATTATAGTGTGTTACTTACATTGTGTTTGAGTTGGTTTTTCATTGTTTTCAATGCACATGTGTGTATAGCTATTTAATCTTGTGCAATTCATCTTTATTGCATTTTCCATTGTAAGTTTAGACTTTTTTTATAATAAAAAAATTTTTTATTGTTTGTGTAGAAGTTAAGATGGAACCTCATCCAAAAAAACTGACTGAGCTCCCCCAAGACCTGATCTTTAATATTTTTGGAAGATTGGATTGTGAAGATTTGGTTCCATTGTCAGTTGTGTGCAAATTATGGAATAGATATCTTAAGAGCAAAGCATTTACTAAACATCACAAAAACAATAATGAGTCCAAGGCAACAAGGATAATACTATTACAGCTGGTATGTGAGGATCAAAAAATCACCACAAAAATTTACATCCTTGACCTTTACCACATGGTCCTCCTTGCTGTTAAGATGCCTTATAGTACTTCACGTGAGTTGTTTGTCAACTTTATTGGGAGTCAAAATGGGCTAATGTGTATAAGAAGGGCTTTTAATGGAGCAAAACATGTGTTGACTATCTTTAATCTGGTTACTATGGATTATATTAACACCGAAGACTACGTTAATCATGTACCCCATGGTAAGTCTTAATTTTTTACATTATTTTTACAATTTTTTTGTCACTATTTATTTAATTTTATTTATCATTCATTCTTTTCCACTTTTCTAATCAATGCCATTTTTTTTAAAGAGCATATCTTGCATGCTTTTGGGTATAAATATTTTACTTCAAATGCAAAAAAAATTTTGTTACTATATCTTTTTAATTTTATTTATCATTCCTTCTTCTCCACTTTTCTAATCAATGTTTTTTTCAAAGCATACCTTGCATGCTTTTGGGTATAACAACTATTCACAAACATTTGAGATCATGCTTCTCTTCATTAATCCTATGGACCGTAAAAGAGTTTGGTGGATAAAACACACACTTAAAACATACACTTGGATGGATGCACAACCTTCTGGTATAAACGAGGACTTTATTTCTAGTGAAACTTTATCATTGGATATGTATTATTTTGGGAATCTGAGATTAATGGTCCGCCTTTTCGACACGTTCAGTTCTTAATTGTATTTGATAAAGCACTCTGATGAATTTTTTGAGATGACAATTCCATAAGAAGTCATTAATGTCAACTACAAGTTAATATTGCATTGCGGCAAAGTTGGGCTTCTATTTTAAAACTAAGTCTTTCATGGACCATATACAATTAAACTGTGGACTTGTGATGTGGCCTCACGGAATGATAATTCATGGATGCAAGTGTATTCACTTAACAACTTTCCAAGTTTCTTTAAACCTATTTGTGTAATTGATGATTATACTTTGCTGACTACTAGAGTTGTTCCACATCTTCATGAAAATGCCAGTCGTAGGAGAAGTGATATTTATTTATACAATGTGAAGGAACAAGAATGGAAACAAGCTTCTAACATTTGGGACTACGGTTTTCTTTGGTACAGAACTTCATATGACTTTATTCCCACTTTTCACAATGTGAGGATCTGAAGCTACTCATAAGTAGTATTGGAACCACTACTCTGTTTGTTTTCTTTTTTTGTTTTCTTTTTGTTCTAGAAGAATATTATGTAATTTATGAAAACATATTTTCGGAGTTAGAGTCCTTTGGTTGTACTACTTAACCACTACTCTGTTGTTTTGTTTTTTGTTCAAAAAGAATATTATGTAGTTTATGAATACATATATTTTAGGAGTTGGATTCCCTTGGTTGTAGCTACTTATTGAACTAAATATTAGGTGTTTTTATATTATATGAAATTGTAAGTTTCTTTTCCTAATTTATGGTTTATTGTAGTTTTGAATTTTATGATCTTTTTTATTAGCTTAGATATGGTTTTTTTTTAATTCCAATTAAGAGCCAAGTTTATATACATTATCATTAATATTTATTTCTTATTTGTTTTTAATTTTAATTTACCACGAGTTTTTTCATTCATTTAAAATGTATACATTTTTTATTATTAAGTATTGAATATATATTCGTAGTTTGATTAGTGTTGGAAGTATAGAAAAATAATGTAATTGGTCATTCTTTTTAGTTCAGGATCGCCTTTTAACCCACCAATCAACTGTCAATTCAAAGTTTCTATTGAGTTTCGAGAATTCTTATTCGGATTTGTGTTCATTTATATAAACTGATATTCATACTCTATCAACTTGTACTTTCATTCTTCACTTAATTTTTCTATTCTATTATCATATATGGCTTCCAAGAGGGAAAAACCCCACTCTCTAAGCAAATCGTCTGAGGCACATTTTGGTGAGTTTTCATTAATATATATTTTTTTGGTTTGTTAATTAAATTTGATTTCAAATTAATTTATTTTTTGCTGTAACAATAAATTAACATTGGGCTCATTTTGATTTTTACAAAAATCTGATGTTTGTTTTTTATGTTAGTAAATTCCCAACATCAAAATTAATGTAATGTCAAATTTGAAAAAATAAAACACTTAATTTAATCAAAGTTCTTATTTCTTCTATTTATTTCATTTCTTTTTTTAATAACACTTGACATTTGTTTATTAGACATTTCAAAATAATTACATATTGTATTGGGTCAAATGGTATTTAATTCCATCTAAAAAAAATTAAAAAAATCAGATATTTGATGTCTTTATTAAGTAATTTTTCCTTTTTGTTCACATTATGTTTTCTCTCATAAGAGAATGAACAATTACAACTTAGATACTATTCAAAATCTGGTTCAATTGTTCTCCAGAATACTCTTACTTCAAGTGTACAATTAGGTGCAACCAAAGGTAAACTGCTTTTCTTACCACATGTATTTATATTATTAAATATAAATATATTTTTTCTACATATATCATTTTAATTATTCATATACTATTCCAATAAATTTTTTCTTGAACAATTTTTGTAAGGTTTTTCTGATTTGTTTTCCACTATAGGAAATGAACAATCAAAACTTATATACTGTTCAATTGTACTGCAAGATTTTCCTACTTCAAAGATCCAAAAAAAGGGTATTAATAGTAATTTTTTTCTTAACGCAAATATTTTAATTATTAATGAAATATTCATATATATTTTTTAATCATACTTTATATTAATTATTAGCATACATTTCAATCATCGACTATCAAGTACTAAAATTTTGTTATTTAAATATGTTCTCTCTCCTTGTAATATGAATAATGAAACCTCATATATTGTTCAAGTTTTTCGCTAACAAAAAATATTTGTTTTTAACATTTTTTCTCTTTGTAGGAAATGGACAATCAAACCTCAAATATTGTTTGAAGTATGGTTGTATTATAATGCAAGATTCACCTACTTCAAGACTACAAATAAGTGAAAATGATGGTTAATTGTTTTTCTTACAAAAAATAATTGGATTTTTAATTAAGTGTTCATATACTTCTTTTTATCATATTTCTTATTAATTATTAATATACCTCTCCATTAACAATTATCAAGTACTTATTTTGTTTTTAAATTTCCTCTCTCATTAGAAAATTGCAATCCAACATGAAATATTGTTCAAATTCCAGTTCAATTGCATTGCAAGATACTCCTACTTCAAGAATGCCAATAACTCAAACTAAAGGTAAGATGTTTACATATATTGATATTAGTTAGTTATTATCATAAAGAGTTGCCATACATATATTAATACCTGTTTTGCTATTTTTTTTTATTTTTTCAGAATCTCAAAAGTATTCAACATCATGTAACTCTAAAAAATATAATACGAGATGTAAAAGACCCAGTACAAATGAAATTGTGCTTGCAAACATCACCAATAGTAAGAAATTTAGCGAAGGATCAATTTGTTTACTTTTTAGATATTTACATTTAAAGCTTTTGTTTTATTTAGTCTCTCAGGAATATTCAAAGTCAAGGCCATGCTCTGTTGACAACACTTCTGGTCTATTAGATAATTCAAGACAAACTATTCTTTCAAATTACTAACGGTAAATATCCATTCATACAACATGGTTGCTATTATGGAATGTTCTATAATAAAGTATTTTTTGATTAATAACATATTTGGTGACAGTGTTATATTCAGGTGGAATAGAAACATGTCCAATACTCAATGACATTTCTAAAGGGAGGAAGAATAGTAAAAAAAAAAAAGCAACCAATAGTTAAAGGTAATTTTGATATAGTAATGAATTGCAAAGTTACCATAAATAATTCATCCACTTTATAGACTTTCAAGCATAGCAATAATTCATTTATATTCCATAACTATATTAGCTGATCAATTTCAATTTTCTTATTTGATAGAAAATTCAAGAAGTTCTGTTATCAAAATTGAAAGAATTCATAAATCTTTAATTCGATTCTAGAGTACAGGTATTCCATTTATGTTTTTTTTAATAACCATCTTCAAACTATGTACATGTTATTTAGTTGGCAAATAAGCTACAACAAAAACAAATAAATTGTACCAATATATCGTATTTATATATTTTTAACACATTATTTATTTGTTCACCTTTACATATTTACATGAAAAACTTTTGTTTTATTTAGTCCTTCAGGAATATGAAAAATCAAGACCATGTTTTATTAACAACGCTTCTGGTCTATTAGATAATTCAAGACAAAATATTCTTTCAGATGTCATTAATGGTAAATACCCATTCATACCACATGGTTGCTGTAATCAAATGTAATATAATAAAGTATTTATTCATTAATAACATTCTTTACAATATTATTTTCAGCTATAATAGAAATAAGTCCAATATCCAATATCATTTCTAAAGGACTGAAGAATAGTAAAACAAATCAACCAATTGTTAAAGGTAACTTTGATACAATTAGGAATTGTCATGCTCAATTTATAGCCTTTCAAGCATAGCAATAATCCATTTTATTTGTCATAACTAAATTAGCTAATCAATTTCATTTTTCTTATTTAATAGAAAATTCAACAAGTTCAATTAACAAGATTGGAAGAATTCATGAACCTTTAATTCCCTTCCAGGGTACAGGTATTTCATTTTTTTTTTCTAGAATTGTCTAGAAACTATGTAAATGTTATTCTGTTACAATAAATGAGGTACAAAGAAAAGAAACAAATGGTGTTGCAATACCCTATTTATAATTTTTTTTGATTATTTGTTTACTTTGCATGTTTACATGTAAAGCTTTTGTTTTATTTAGTCTCTCAAGAATATTCAAAATCAAGGTCATGCTTTGTTAACAACTCTTCTGATCTGTTAGTTAATTCAAGACAAAATATTCTTTCGGATGTCACTAACGGTAAACAACCATTCATACCAAATGGTTGTTATTATTAAATATTCTACAATAAAGTATTTATTGATTAATATTTTTTTTAGTATTGTATTCAGATGCAACAGAAATAAGTCTAATATCCAATGTCATTTCTAAAGAGAGTAAGAAAAGTAAAAAGAATCAATTGATATTTAAAGGTAATTTTGATTTAGTAATGAATTGCAAAGTTACCATAAATATTGGAAATTCACTTTATAGGCTTTCAAACATAGCAAGGATCCGTTTATATTGCCATAATTCAATTAGCTAATGAATTTTTTTTTTCTTATTTGTACAGAAAGCTCAAGAAGTTCAATTATCAATGTTGGAAGAAATCATGAACCTTTAATTCCCTTCCAAAGTACATGTATTTCATTTTTTTATTTTTTTATCCATATTCTTCAAACTATGTACATGTTATTTAGTTGGCAAATAAAGAACATTTTCCTTATAAAACACTTAAAATTTGTAAAGAATGTTACAATCAATTACAAACTTATGGTTTGTAAACTTAGTTGATTAAATACAAATAAAGTTACATATTACCCTCATATATTAAATATATTTTTTTGTGAGAAATTAACATTACATATTAATTAATTTTATAAATTCATGTCAATTTTAGTTATACGTAATTCAAATTCAAATGGTCTGCTTGAAAGTTTGGATGTGAACAATGTCATTGAGTTTGGAGATACTATTATTGACAGATTTGAAGAAGGTATGAATTATGTATATTTTTTAATGAAATCATTCTAAATTTAAAAATATAATTAATATATATTTAATAAATAAACTTTCAGTATATTGGGATATTGGAGATCATATTTTTCATTGTGAGTTTTGTGGAGAAAAAATGTGGTATGAAGAACGATATAAAAAAGATGTCAACTACCACTTCTACAAGATCCTTCAGATGAATTATTCAAATTACTGCATTATAATGATAAATGTGGAAAGCATTTTTGAAAGAACATTAGAAAATATAATATAATGTTTGCTTTTACATCAATGGGAGGAAAAGTTGACTGTGACATTAATCATTCTAAAGGGCCTTATGTTTTTAAATTGCACAGCAGAATTTACATATGATTGGAAGCTTACTACCATGTGATGGAACAAAGCCCAATTTTGGTCAACTATACATATATGACACGGATAATGAGATTTCAAATAGGATGTCAGTTATGAGGTATCATTCTTTTATACACAACTTTAGCTCATATTATTGGTATAATTTTGGTCTAAATTTTTTTATGAAATATAATTCTTTTTATTATATTTATATGCAATGCTTTAATAAATGTAGGTCTGAAGAAAATGATCATTTGGATGCTAAAATCATCGAAATATTGAGAGATATGCTTGATAAGACAAATCCATTTGTTCAAACATACAAGAATGCTAAAGACATGATTGAGCGTTGTAGTCTGTCCAACTTTAATATTCGTCTCTTACGAAAGAGAAGTAAAGATAGGAAATACATTAACTTACCAACATGCTCTGAAATTGCAGCTTTAGTGATAGGTGATATTGATATGTCTACACAAGAGCGAGATATTATTGTCCAATACAAAACATGATTACTTCAAATAATAAGTGAACTGCATCCTTCATATTTACCTTTGCAATATCCACTTTTATTTCTGTATGGTGAAGATGGATACAGGGAGGATGTATCTTTAAGTGCAGCTAATTTGGCATCTTCTACTAAGCATAAACGTCTTACAATGAGACAATTCTTTGCTTTTCGAATTCAAGATAGAACAAACGAGGCTCAAACAGTTGTATCTGCTGGTAGATTGTTTCAACAATTTGTTGTTGATGCCCATGCCATGATTGAATCTAAGAGACTACTTTATATCCTACTTAATCAGAAAAAAACAAGATCAAACATTTATAGTGGTCTCGAGGAAGCTCTCTTACGTGGAGAAAGAAATTCATCATACATAGGGAAACGTATAATTTTACCCTCTTCTTTTACTGGTGGAGCAAGATATACAATCCAAAATTATCATGATGCAATGGCTATATGTAGATGGGCTAGATTTCAAGATCTTTTCATAACTTTCACATGTAATCCCAAATGGCTAGAAATTTGTACGTTTCTTGAGACAAATGACGTTACTCCCGAAGATAGGCTTGACATTATTTGTCGAGTTTTCAAGATCAAACTTGATTAGCTCATTCGTGATCTCAGAAAAAACAAATCTTTGGACAAGTTGTTGCAGGTACTATTAGATGTTATTCTTCTTTTATTTATTGTTTTATATTGGATTGGATGTGATTTCTTTTATTTGTAATTACTTTTTTATCACTATTGTTATTTCAACGTTGTATACTATTGAATTTTAGAAAAGAGGTTTGCCTCATGCACACATCCTTCTTTTTCTACATAAAGATGATAGACATATTACTACAGATGACATTGATAGAGTTATTACTGCTGAAATACCAGATGAGTCTACCTCTCTAATTCTATTCAAGTTAGTAGTTAATCTAATGATGCATGGTCCATGTGGAGTTGCAAACCCAAGGTCTCCATACATGGTTAATGGAAGATGTTCAAAGCATTTTCCTAAAAAATTTAACCACTCTACAACAATTGACGATGAAGGTTATCCATGTTATAAGAGGTTAGATAATGGTCTTACAGTTGAAAAGAATGGTATTTCACTTGACAACAGATATGTTATTCCATTCAATCCTTATTTATTGTTGAAGTATAACGCACACATCAACATGGAACGACGTAATCAATCAAGATTAATTAAATATCTATTCAAATATGTCAATAAAGGTCATGACAGGGTGATGGCAACTTTTCATAATAAAAATGGTTCAAAAAATGAGAATCAAGAAAGTGATGAAATCAAGATGTTCTACGATTGTAGATACTTATTTCCATGTGAATCTATTTGGAGAATATTCATTTTTGATATTAATTTTAGAGATCCGTCTGTTGAAAGATTGTCATTCCACTTACCAAATCAGCAATTAGTTGTCTTTTCAGATGAAGAACCTGTATATTCTGTAGTTCAACGTGCTTCTATTGGCAGAACAAAATTTTATGCATGGTTTGATGTAAACAAAACCTATGAAGAAGCAAAATTATTGTTTTATGCTAACATCCCGAAAAAATTTGTTTATAAAAATGATTCAAATGAGTGGGTTTCAAGAAAATCAAGTTTTTCAATTGGTAGACTTTTTTATACACATCCAGGAATTGGAGAACTTCATTATATGAGAATTTTGCTAAATGTTGTTAGAGGTCCTACATGTTATGAAGATATTAGGACTATTAATGGTAAGACTTATCAATCTTTCAAAGAGGCATGTTATGCACTTGGCCTGCTGGATGATGATGAAGAATATGTTTCAGGTATTGAAGAGGCAAGTATATTTGCATCATTAGTTTATGTCAGAAGATTATTTTGTACGTTATTATGGTCAAACTCGTTGTGTAGACCTGAAATGGTTTGGGAGAAAATATGGAAACTCATGTCAAATGACATAATATACAAAAAAAGGTCAATTATAGGTCACAATGGTAAGATTTCGTGCAACATATTCTAAGCTCTTTAGTTATATTTAAATAAAAATGTTATTTTAATTGAATATAAATTGACTTAAAAAAATTTCATGTGTTGTTTGCAGATCTGATCATATCAGATGAACTATTAAAGAATTATACATTGATAGAGATAAATAGTATATTGGAACTAAATGGTAGAACACTCGCTGATTTCTCTTCTATGCCTCAACTTGAAATGCACTACAATCACATATTACTGAATAAGTTGATTATGGAGGAATTAAATTATGATAAAAAAAATCACTATTCGAAGAACATTAAGATCTTATTTCATCATTGAATAGTGACCAAAAGGCCATTTATGACAAAGTATTGAGTGACTATCTGATGTTGGTGGTCTTTTTTTTGTCTATGGGTATGGAGGTACACGTAAAACTTATTTATGGAGAACGCTTTCTGCACTTTTAAGATCAGAAGGCCTGCTTGTCTTAAACGTAGCTTCAAGTGGTATTGCATCACTTCTTCTACCAGGTGGTAGAACTGCTCACTCATGATTCCATATTCCTCTTGAAATCAATGAAGATTCAACTTGTAATATCAAACATAAAAGTGACATTGCTAATCTGATTTCAAAGACAAGCTTAATTATCTGGGATGAAGCTCTTATGATTAACAAATTATGTTTTGAGGCTGTTGACAGAACTTTTAGAGATATTTTACGGACTTCAAATCAAAATAGTGAACTTCAACCATTTGGAGGTAAAGTTGTAGTATTTGGAGGTGACTTTAGGCAAATACTTCCTGTAATTCCGAAAGAAACTAGACAAGTCATTGTAATATTGACAATAAATGCCTCTTACATCTGGGAGTATTGTAACGTTATGACACATACAAAGAATATGCGACTATTAATTGGCAAACAAGGTTCAGAGAACAAAGAAATAAGTGAATTCTCTGAATGGATCTTGGGGATAGGTGAAGGTATCACTGATAAAGATAATGATGGGATAGCAAATATTCAATTTCCAGACTGTTTTTTGTTGAAAGATGTTGTTGATCCTATTCTATCTATTGTCAAGAGTACATATCCATGTTTTCAACAGAACTTGGGATCACTAGCTTACTTTAAAGAAAGAGCAATTCTCACTCTTACTCTTAATAATGTTGATTCAATCAAAGACCATATGTTATCTTTAATCCCTGACAACGAGAAAACATAGTTGTGACAGTATTTGTAAGGCTAATGTTAATGTGGACAACATCAAATTATCTGGGTTGCCGAATCATGAATTGAAATTGAAAGTTGGTGTGCCAATAATTCTGCTCAGAAATATTGACAAATCCATGGGGCTATTCAATGGTACAAGACTTTTAATAAGTAACTTGAAAGATCATGTGATAGAAGGACAACTTATTTCAGGAGACAATGTGGGTGATAAAGTTCTTATCCCACGATTGGCAATAACACCATTTGATTTAAGATTACCTTTCAAACTTAATAGAACACAATTTCCTATTGCAGTTTGTTTTGCAATGACTATAAATAAAAGTCAAGTTTAGTCTCTGTCTAATATTAGATTATATCTACCTACTCCTATATTTACTCATGGTCAACTATATGTCGCAATTTCAAGAGTTAGAAGCAAAAATGGCTTGAAAATCCTAGCACTTAACCATGAAGGTAAATTTTCCAGTTCTACGTCAAATGTGGTGTATAAGTAAGTATTCAATAATATTAAATAATGTTGCAATTTTATATACAAATGTTTACTTACTGGTTATTATAAAATTTCTTTACATGTTTATTATTAGTAATATTATTTATTAGTTTGCAATTTACTGTAAATTAATCATCAGTGCATCGCAAGTTGAAGCTTTTCTATTTCTAGCATAACTCCATTTTTAGCTTTCACAGCAAGTTGATCGATTAGTTGTCCAATGATTGAGTAAATTTTTAATTTTATGTTTCATATGTTTCTTGCATGACAATTTTTGAGGCCACATGCTGCTTTCATATATTTTGAAGTCATACCCTAAACCTTAAACCCTAAATCCTAAATCTTAAAGAAGGGCTCCCCGGTCTATGATAAGAAAGTGAAGATCTTTCTTTTGATTAGAAATTAATATACTAAAATATTGTAGTAATATAATAAGTATGCCAATGCTAAATCTATTACACTAGAAAAGCATTCCTCTATCTAAGAGCAATGCTATTTGCAAGTACATTATTTAGTTGAAAATGAGTTTTATTTCATATATATAAATAATTAATTTTATATACTATTATATTTTTAATTCACTTAACTATAAACATCCGTGTAAGGGAACATTGCTAGTTATAAAATATAATAAAATAATAAAATAGGTTAATTTAAATAAAATAAACGAGACGCTGCCTAAAATTCAAGCCAAGTATAGACGGACATGGGTTGATCCACGAATTTGAGCCCGATTGTGCATTAATGGACTGTTATTCGCGAGTCAGCTGGGAGCTGATTCTGTCGTTGTCCCCATAGGGGGAGCGCCGTCTTGATTTTGTGGAGCGAATGGTTTTGGATTAATGGTGATTCGTGACTGAGAGCCCAAGATATCTGCTTCGTCAACACCACATTACCTCACCGTACTGGCTTACTCTCTCATCAATCATCATGCGCTATGGAATGTGGATAAGCCGAAAACCAACATAACCTCCAAATTGCAACTAACAGACGTAAAATAAAGGAGTAAAAAGAAAAAAAAGAAGCTTGTTTGCATTGTCTTATCTTCTTCATTTCGAATTCAGAATCGAAACCCTTAATTCCTACTTCCAAAGCTGCGAGAGAGAGAGAGAGAGAGAGAGAGAGAGAGAGAGAGAGAGAGAGAGAGAGAGGGAGAGAACACATGGCGAAGCATGATTCTTCACTCCCTCAAGTGGAAGTTCTCTTGATTTAGTCGGCTATGGAGTCAAGGAGGCTCGCTATTTTGTGCTCCCATCTTCGCCCCATCGGATTGAGTCCCGCTCGTTGTTCGCCTCAGTGCGGGCAGGTTTCGAGTTTGGGTTGTGCATCTGCTCCCGATCATGAAAAGCGATTGTGTGATACAGAGAAAGAGAAGTTCCAAGATGATTGCGTTTTCTGCAAGATTATCCGCGGCGAATCAACCGCTTTCAAGGTACGCTGTTGGTTTCTGTTTTTCTTTAACCCGTTTTATTTTGCTGAATACGAGCCAACACGTGATTAGTTATGTTTGTTATCTGGGAAATTTGTCGAGAGGTGATGATTTTGATATCTTTGGAGGTAGTCTGGTATTGCGGTAGCTCTGATTTAGCATGAAATTTGACACCAGTTTAAAAATGGTGAAGCTGATAAGAAAAGGCTTATAGAACCTGCTGGAGTGCTGGGTCATGTCGCAATATATATATATATTCAGGTTAATGGTCTATTGGCACTATTAAGGCATTGTATAAATTCTTAATTTTTTCTTGTACATGTTGTACAGATCATGCTTAATGAGTTTGCCAATTTGTTGACTTGTGGATTGTGTGGCTATGGTCCGCTTGTTTAAAACTAACAGAGCAAAAACTGTCTTGGGACATACTGAATGTTGTTTTAGGCCTTAGTAAACCAGTTTCCACAACTTCAAAGGATGACAGGAAATAGTCTCACAGATGCTTAGGCTAACAACTAACATCATTAATATGGCAAATCAACATGTTTTGGTAAATATGAGCCAATAAGCGATTATTTATGGTTGGTAGCTGAGAAAAATGTGGAAAGGTGGTCATTTGATATCTTGGTGGCAGTCTGGTACTGTAGTAGCTCTAATTTAGCTTGAAACTTGACATGAGTTAAAAAAAGATGTTGGCTTATAGAACACTAAGTCGTTTGGCACTATTCAAGCTTTGTATAAATGCTGAAATTTTTAACAGGATCTGGCTAAGATAGCCTTATAGATACTATAGTGTTATCATAATCATCTTATATCATGCATTTATAACTTGACACTTGCAGAATTATAAGCATTCAACTAACAGAAGTCGTAACAATGTTTAAATTTTAAGCTCGGATTATTACAGTTTCATCGTTAAGCTGCATTATGTACATTAAATCAACAAAAGAGATAAGGAGAGAGAATAGTTGACACTTTATGTTAAGAACTTGGAAATGTTATGAAAACATAAGTCAGAAGCAAGGTTATTTTGGATTAAGAGTTTCAGACCTTTTCTGAATATAAACAATTTAGCTTCGAAAGACTTTTAGATTTGGATAATTACTTATTCACATGTTCAAAGGAACAAATCACCACACAGATTCAAATAACACATAAGAAGCCAAATCTTTAAGATTCAATGATCAAAAAGTTTTTCTGTTAAGATAATAAGCTGTAATAATTATAATCCTATATATATAAAAAATAAAATAAGCAAAACTATACTACTTAGTTCTGGAGAGCCCACCAAGGAATTTGATTTATACAGCCCTCAATGAGATGCAATGCAGTGATGCTAACAGAAAGTTATTTATGCAGCTTTTCAGCAGTGACTTTATCCATTCTTTTGATTATGGTTCAATAATAAATACTTAATGCTGCATCAGCTTGCAATCTTTCTGTGTTCATTTTATTAAATTTAGCAGTTTTTTCTCCTCGTCTAGAATATAGCATTGAATCCACACCTCGAACTTTCAATGCCAATTTGCCATTATTATTGAGATGTAGAAAAAATTTGAAATTATGGATTATGCTCTATAAATTTCTCCAAAATATTGTTTACAGTTTCAATCTGGTATGTAACATAAACTTTGCTGGCAGTATCAATTTTGGACATGCAAACATTTTTTTTCGATTTATTGATTCCTTTCCTATTGTTTATTCAAAATGGCAGCTGTATGAAGATGACATTTGCTTATGTATATTGGACACAAATCCGCTCAGTCATGGGTAAGGTATCATATATCATAGTAGCAAGTACAGATAGGTATATTGTGAGTCATGGTCTTGCTTTGCATTGTGTCAAAACTTAATGCAGGGGCACTTATGGACATACTTGAGATGCACATAGTTTCTGCTCCATATATTGTGACACTGAATGGCAATGGTACTTTTAGCAGTTGGTTGATAATGGTACTAGAATTTCTATTTCTTCTTTCCCTGCCCGGCTGCTCCCTTACATTAAAAAAGGATTTCTTAGAAGTAGAAGTTCAGTAAGAGTGCCGTAGAAACAAAGGATTTATTTTTACCATCTATACTGGAGAGTGTGATAATTCTGTTACTGAGGAGCTAGGTAGATTAGACTGATTCAGAAAATGATGGGAAAGACCAAAAAGTTGAGGTAACAAGTTTAGGTTATTTAGAGACTAACAGTAACATGGAAATAATTGTTTTGTGTGCATGAGAGTAGAAAAGCTTGTGCCTTAGTGATTTGTCCTCTGTCTGTTTCTAAATTCAGCTGTAGAACAGTCTGTTTAAACCACAAGCTCTATTCCATATGTGTGTGTGATATGTTAATCAATAGACAATTATGCCTACAATTTGGCAATCTAAAACTACTTACCTTACTGTTCTGCATGTCATTGTTTGATTATCTTCTTCTCATATCTAATCTTATTTTTTCAGGCACTCTCTCATTATCCCTAAATCTCATTTTCCTTCATTAGATGCTACTCCTCCATCAGTAAGTCATTTTCAATAGGTACTATGAGACTGAAATTCTAATACTGTTTTTATCGAGTGATTATATGCTTTTAAGGTGATAATGAGTCCTTTCTCCATTGCTTTTTTTGGACAATTCTGGTGATAGTAATGGATTATGACAGCATTGGCAAAATGAAAAGAAATGTTGGTTTGTATACCCAAGCCTGGAAAGGAACTTGTGACTCCCAATTGTCAACACCCCCTTGGGTCTTTAGTTGTTTCTGGATTCAGAACTTTGTGGTACAAATTATTTGCATTAAAAAAAAATGAAAGTCTAATATCACTGTGTGCTTCATTCCTTAAATTATAGGACATAGAAAGGACCACAGAAAGGACGAGTCAATAGAAGGTCAGATAAACCATACAGGGGAAGCTGGTTTGTAACTGATTTGAGTAATTCAACTGACACACTTGGCATCAATTTTAAAGAAAACAAAAACACATACACACCCCTGCTTTGCAGTTCATTGAATTTCTTACAATGTGTGAAAAAAATGTACTATTATACATTGTTTTTAGTCCCAATTGGTTGGGTCTTCACCCATTGAGGGTAATGGGCTTGTTCAAACCATAGACCTTTTTTTGTGATTTATCTGGACTGACTTGATGAAAATCGATGGAAACTGGCAAATTTAGAATAAATACATTCATATAATCATGATTTACATCATGCTTGACATGATTACATAATTAGAAATAGGGTTCCTACTAACTGCTTTAAAGATAACCTCTGATTCCATGAGAAAATTATAAAATTCAAATCGAAAGATAACTTGGAGGGATTACACCTTGAGAAGTTCATAGGGAAAGAATTTTATACTTCAATTCCTGCAGAAGCTTGTTTGTTGGCAGCACATTTTGGGTTTTCCGTCAATCTCCTTTTTAGCAAAATTTCCTCATAGCTTCTCTCCCTAGCTGAGTTTCGTCCTATAATTTTTTCTCTGGACATTTCTCTCGAGGGTCTTCTCAATGTTTTCTCTCTCTAACCCTTTTAAGCTTTGGACCTCTATATATAAATGAAATGTCATTAGCTGCTTGTGTCTGTATTAAGCTGAAACCCTTACATTCATAATAGTGAAATATATATTTATCCATACTTTCCTCAATAAATACCTAATTTCACACTTCATATAAGTCGTCTTTAGATTTTTTTTTTTTTTGGGTGGGCATTTTTCCTCTCTAGATTATGAATCAATTTTCATCATCATCAACATCATCTCTTTGTGATAGGTGCTACTATTTTTTCAAATATGTTCTTTTATCTTAAAATAATATGGTTGGATTATCTTAAGACAGATATAAGATTTTAAGAGGAGAGAAGAATTTAAATCCTTCTACAACTCTTTATGGACAAGCTGAAAACTTTCAGTCCTGTTTTCTTTGTTGAGAAAATAAAAGAGCTAAAGGTATGGAGAAAAGGAAGCGGCCAAACAAAAGTTATTGAAAGACTAAATTATGGTGCGGACATAAAATTGGCCCCTCAACATCTATTTATCAAATACTGTGGCCACACAAAGATACTTATACCAATTACTTTGGGTGAAAGTCAGGCAACTCTTTTTTTAACTTACAATTTCCTAAACCCTTACAAATAAAACCCAACTGAGGAGAATAACAATGAAGAATAACCAACTCAAATTAAATAAAAAAATTGTCAATTGGAGAACTTAAAGTTTGTGCTCCCCTTGTCAACATTCTTGACATACAAGCAACTCTCAGAATTCTTTGACTTGCTTCCTATGATGGCCCCTCTCCATTCTCCAAATTATCCTTCTCAGCCTTATCACCAACCTCGAAGCTTCAACCTGCTTCCTACAAGGAGCACCCTCAACCACCTTCTTGTTGGTCTCCATTACTTGGGTTGCAGACCAGGGTGCCCAACAACACACAACTCTCTTAGTGGTTCCAAGGTCTCCAATTTGCAACTCTTGGAATTTTTACTCCTCACAACTTCCCATCTTACAACAAGAGCGTTGACTGCAACTTCCTTGACGGTAAAACCAACAATACAGCACTAAAATTTTGCCCGTTATACCAATTTACCACAAACCACAATAGACCATGACATCAACAACTCTATGACTGAATATAGTACCCTCAAATGTTGCAACCTCATAAAAGAACAGCAAATGCTGGTCCCAGCCTCATTTTATTTGTTGGCTAGGCCTTATTTTGAGCCTATTGTCCTTCAAATCATCAAATGCACTTCAATACTGGGCTGAAGGTTTGGGACATATGAATTTAATAATGTACTCCGTGGACATTTTTATTGTTGAAATTCTAACTGCCAAGACTGGTGACAATGTTCTGAAACCTATTGAGGCTTAATTGGTTGCACACTTTAGTTTTAATTGTCTTTTTGGCTCAAGTTTTCATTTTTACTAAAATTCAATAAAATCAGTTGTTTTTAATAATAAAAGGGCCAAAATAACCCAATTAGAGCTCAAAAGTAATTTTACTCCTTTATTTTTGTCAGTATGTTAATATTTCTAAAATTCAATAAAATCAATTGTTTTTAATAATAAAAGGGCCAAAATATCCCAATTAGAGGTCAAAAGTAATTTTATTCCTTTATTTTTGTCAGCATGTTAATATTTCTTCCCCATTTCTTCATTCTTGTATTTTCAAGTTTGAAAAGTCCATTGAGTCTGATCCTGGTTAAAGTGAAAGAAAAGGATCGGTTAATTGATGTGGCATTGTGTTTAATTACTTCAAATATTTTGTACTTCAAAAAAAAAAATCTTTTAATTGGAAAACTGACTTCTGGTGCAGGTGGTAGCTGCAATGTGTTCGAAAGTACCATTCATTAGCAATGCCATAAAAAAAGCCACTGGCTGTGGTATGTTTCTTGCTTTCTGTCATAGTTTTATCATCTTTCCTCATTTCATCTGGCCTATATTTATTTCAGTAGGACCTGGTAATCTCACAGGTTAAGTATTTAACAGCCAAACAATGGAAGAGCTAGGGGTCAGGCTAGAATGTCATGTTCTAACATAATCATACATGCAGGCCAAGTCCAAACACAATATTATCCATTTTTCTTAGAATTTGGAAATATTACACATTGATATTAGGGCAATGAAAGAATTACTAATCTTGACTAATTGTCCTATAAGAAAAATGAGATTAATGAGGCTCACTTCCTGATCAGATATATTATGTTTTCACTTTTTCTCAAAACTTCAAAGAAAGCAGATCAGAAATTATTTCTGCAAGATTAAGTAGCTGTCCTGTGAGTCTATGAAGCTGGTAAATAGAAATACATGCATTTTGATGAATTCAGGTGCTAGATGAACAAAGCACACTTGATGTTCCTTATCCAGGTCATTTAATTAGTTTATCTTACTATTTATGAAAAATTAGGAATAATTCCTTGCCCAATTATGTTCTCTCTCGCTTGATTTGAGTGCGTACTCTTCCATTGTTTGATCTAAAAGTTAAGCATCCCCAAGATTGTTAACTTTGGATTAAGATGAAACAGCCCTGCCCTTGGTTTCATCATTGACAGCAAAGAGAAACAGTTGCCTATAGACAAATTCAATCATCTCAATATACAACAACAACAACAACATAGCCTTATTCCACTAAGTGGGGTCGGATACATGGATCGCACGACGCCATTGAGCTCTATCAATGACCAACTCTTTAGATATCTCATTTACTAGAAGGTCCCGTTCAATAATTTCTCTAAGTGTCCTTTTTGGTCTTCCTCGACCTTTTTTCATCGGGCTCCAAACCATCTGCTCAACTCTCCTAACTGGCGTTTCCAACGGTCTTCTTTGCACATATCCAAACCACCTTAAACGGTTTTCAACCATTTTTTCCTCAATAGGTGTTACTCCAACTCTACCTTGTATATGATCATTACGGATCCTATCTCTTCTTGTATGACCACACATCCAATGTAACATCCTCATCTCCGCCACTCCAATTTTATGTTCTTGTTGTCCTTTCATTGCCCAACATTCACTCCCATATAAAATTGCTGGTCTTATAGCAGTACGATAAAACTTTCCTTTGAGTTTATCAGGTACTTTCCGATCACAAACAACCTCTGATGCCATTCTCCACTTCAATCATCTCAATATGCTTTGAAAATTTCAAACTCCATGCAAGTTTGATGTGAACCCTATGTTATGTTACATAGTCTCACAAATTCAAGGATTAAGTAAGGAATATGAAGATAGGCATCAAAGTTTTCATTCATTGGTTGACATGACCCGGTCAATCCTCTATTTTGACTGATTGCTTAATTGAGAGTATATAATATAATTATTGTTAAGTTTTTAGTAAATTTATGATTTAGTCTTTAAAAGATCACTTCCCTCTCAATTTGGTCCTCCAAAGTCCGAATCATTAGCTAACAGCCACATAAGATTTTTTTTTTTGCCTGATGAAGGGACCATTTTGATTGGGAGAAAATATTTGGCAACTAATTGAGAGGTTCTATGTTTAGTGGACAAAATTGAAAGAAGAGCAATCTTTTAGAGACTAAATTGAAAGATGTTTAGAGGACCAACAACTTGAGAGGAGAGTAATCTTTTAGGGACTAAATTATTAATTTACTCTAAATTTATTGTATGCTCTCACTAGATGCACTAAGTGATACATCCAGTAGTTTTAGGCTACTTCTATTACCTCTTTCAGGTTTCTGTCTTGACTTGTAGTGTGCACTAACCACATTAACTTAAAAACCTCAGAATGGCTAGTTATGAATGAAGATCCCTATTAGTTGCTTACATAGTTCAGGTCTTATTGTGAGATCCATTCCGAACCATACACTTCTTGCAAACGGACATATCATAAAAACATGATCTATATTTTCTTCTACTTGCTTCCCACATGGATGACAACCATCCTCAACTTGAATATGATGTTCCCTAAGGACTTCCCCCCAAGGAATTGCGACAGTAATAATCGGGTTGGTGCTTTAAACTTCCAAAACCTCTTCCAGGGGAAAGAACTCTGACTTCCACTCCCTGCGATGTTTGATTGGCTATTAGCAAGAAATCTACACATGTTAGCCACAGTGATGTTTCCTGACTGATGTCCCTGTCCATTTCAATTCATCCTTCACTGATTCTGCCACTTTAGTTTTCAGAACTTCCTTAGCAATATCATCTGAATACATGCTTCTTACCATTTATTTTTTCCACCTTAGGTTCCAGGCATCAATAAGCTCACTCACTTTTTGTATTTCCTCCACCTGAGTTGTATGTGGATACCTGTTAGGGTTACCTACCATCACTTGATCTCCTTTCTCTATTCCCCCCTTTAACATCTCTTGGATAATATTATAGCTACTGCTCCAGCTCTGCCACACCCATGATTCCTGGCAGAATTTATTAAAAATTCCCTTCTGTCCTCTGTTATATTTATTCCTAATCCATTGATTTATCAGCAAATCATCCCTCTTAAATTGCTTTCCACACCTGTTTCCCTAACAAGGCAGAATTGAAATTTTCTGTGTTTTTTATACCCAGTCCTCCATCTGCTATTTGGGTTTCTAGGACAGCCCTACACTTTCGATGAGCTCTCTTTTTCTCCCCATTAAAACCCCAAAAGAAATCAACATTTACCGAGTCTACTAAGTTCTCAGACTTCTTTGGGATCTTGATGACAGACATTGGGTAAACCAGAATAGACTGTGATACTGCCTTAATGAGGGTGGGCCTTCCAGCTTGGGATAGCAAATTTATTGTCCATGAGGCTATTTTGTTCTTAATTTTATCTACCATCTCTCTAAAAACATCCTTCTTGTTCTGCATTTCATCCACTCTCATGCCTAAATATCTTCCCAATCTGCTTCTCACCTCAACTCCTCCCAAAACCTTGGCCATCATTTTCCTAAATTTATTAGGGGTATTTTGGGCTGAAAACCACAATGGATTTATTCTTGTTTATGCCTTGACCAGCCATGAAATATCGTGCAAATATATTTTTTATCAGGGATAAAATATTTTGGTGACATGAAATTACTTCATTTAAATTTACAAATAGTTATGAGTGAAGGTCCCTATTAATAGCTTACATAGTTCAGGTTGAATAAGGAAGCAATGAAATATCATGCAAATCTATTTTAATCAGGGTCAATTATTTTGGTGACATGAATTTATTTCATTTTATATGTATTACTGAGAAAAATCAAATTGATATAGCAAAATCCTGTTTAATTCAGACAACAAAGGATTGACTTGATTGTGAGGTAAGCTAAGATTTTATATATGAATTTGAATAGAACAGAACTACTAACGGAGACATTTACTCCCATATTCAATAGCATCCATTGTTGGTGTATCGCAGGCTTGTGTACTCAGATCCAATCTTTGCTATGTGTGTTATATCTACTTTACACATCCATGATTTATTTCAAAATTCACACTAACCTGCATAGAGTTTATTACCTTTCCACCACAAAAATTCTCTAAAATTTAACGGTCAGTGCTATACCTGGGTCCTAGATTTTTTTTCTGCTTTGTTATGAATAAGAACCACTAGCACATCCCTATTATATGAAGGCCATTCAATTACCGTTAACACCAGAGTTTATGTTTGCTTATCAAAACTCATGTGGCATCTGAATATTTAACTCACATGTTTTTCTAATACCTTAATGTTTCTTTAGTTTGCAGCTATTAATATTGCTAAAATGGCCAGTGGCCTATTAGACCAGTGGCATCAACATCATTGAGTGCGAGGCCTTAAATTCATTCAACTGCTGCATTCTGTTTATATCACAAAAGAAAAATGGAAACAAAGGATTAAGAGCTTATGGTAGCCTAAACCTATCAATCTTGATCTTGAACGGTTAAAATTTAATATTTTTAGTCCAATTAATTGATTAGAAATCATCAATGCCTTTAACCCACCGATGGGCACAAGTAGCTGGACTATCAGTCATAGTAGACTCTGGCCATATAAGCAGGCAAAGTGAAAATCCCTTGTCAAATGTCAATCGATAACTCGATTCTTATTTTATGATTTGTGGTACCTATGGGTTGTTCAAAACGCAACCATTTTGTATGCCAAGTAACCTTTGAATTTGCCTGCTCTTTGAAAGAAATTAGGTCACTACTTTTTGCATAATTTTATTGTCCTACCAGCTCTGTTGATCATATGCTCTCTTAATACTTCTGTTTGACTGTATCGTTCTACATCAAGTTTCATGGAAGTTTGGAATTCTGCAGATTCATTCAACTTGTTGGTTAACAACGGAAAAGCTGCCGGGCAAGTTATATTTCATGTAAGATATTTATCTACTTCACAATGAATTCTGGCACATGACAAATTTTCTCCTCATTCAGATATACACCGATATGTAAATTAGTTTTGCTTGTCCACATTCAGAAAATGATCATGGAAAATTTTCTGACTCAACGTGTGAATTTCAGACTCATATCCATATAATTCCTCGCAAATCATATGATTGCTTGTGGACTTCTGAGGTAATTACTCCCCTTTTAATGTTCATTATAATCTTGTGATGGGTTACAAATCATTGGTGTATTTTATCGTTTCCAGAGTCTTAAGAGGCGTCCCCTTAACTTAGACGAGGAAGCTTCTCAGCTTGCTGCTCGTGTTCAGGAACAGATGCTGCCATCAGACATCTCCCAGGATAGCAAAAATCAAGATCTTTGTACAAGCAAAGATTAGTTGGATCATTTAGCTTCTTGTAAGTTAAAGCTTCCAAATATTTGTGTTCATATTTGACTATTTGTACAGTCAATCATTTTTGATTTACCAAAAAAAAAATCTGTAGAGATAAATCTCAATTATTGTATGTTGGCATTTTCTTACGCTGAAAATTTTGATTCTAAAATAGTCAAGTTTGTGCTTTCCCCCACAGATCCGTTTAGCTTTTTTCCTACTACTTTCATACTGTATTTGGTGACAAATGTTTATTTTATAGGTATCTTTGCTTGAGTTATTTATACTTATACCTATGTCTTTGAAAGTTTCTACTCTACAGTAAATTAATGGCTTAGTTTATGAAGGATTACTTTTCTCTTGATTTAACCTTTTAAAGATAAAAGGTCTCTCAATTTAACATTCTAAATATTTATCTTATTCTATAATCAAAGTAGTTTTCCAAAAATATTTGTCAATGAACCAACCAGGTCATACAGGAAGTCAATGGGAATTGCTCTGTTCAAGGCCTAACCGGTCCAAGAATTGGGCAGTTGCAGGTCCTTGCACATTCTGGAAATCGCATTTTGATATAGTAGAAAATAGAGAGGCAAAGCCATGTGTTATCTATTGATATATTGTAAAAATTGAATTTATTTCACTAGATATTAAATGTTAAAGAACATTATGTCAATTAAGTGTTATATCATTTCTTGTCACAAAAGAAAAAATATATATACAATGTGAAATTGTTGACTTGTCTTTGTAATTGAGTTATTTATTTGAGTTTGAAAATACAATAGTGAATTGTGTAGTATTTTTAAGACATTGATCATCATTCTTATCTTCAAAAATCAGTAGTGTCTAATTTTCTTAAAGAAACTTTAATTTTCATGTTTACTTTAAAAGTGATAACCTTGCAAATTAATATCAAACAGAAAAATGTTTGGCACACGCAAAATAGCTTGCAGAGTATGTACTTGCAATTCGGAACCTCAAATCCCTTACATATTAAATCCTAATCTTAGGATGAAAGTGAAGATAGTAAGTTTTCACTTCACCAAAATAATTAATTAACCTATACAATCCGTGAGTAATTAGTAACCAGTGCAAACAATGTGTCGTAGTCCACGAACTGTTGAATTAAACGAGTTTGGTAAATACAAAGAAAAATAATTTTAAAAAAAACTTTATTGCGTCAGAGATAAAAGGTATTTCTTTTTTATAAAAGATCATAAATAATAAAACAAATTAAAATTCCTTTTCTTTTTTGAATTGGAAGAAAAACAGTAAAATCAGGGAGTGAGCATTACTTGAAGGGATGCTGCTTATTAGGGTGCTAATTATTGTGAATTTCTGCTAATGCTTTCATGCTCATGTCAGTTGTCACCAATACATTCTTAAAGGGCATATTTAGAATATAATTTTTAGGTATTAATTATTAATTTTAAATAAAAATATATTAAGGAAATATGTTTCTGTTTTAGCACCATGTTTTTTTTTTGTGACAAAAATCCTTTACATATATTTTTTTTATTGAAGAATATGATAAACACCTAAATATATTTACCTATAGCTAACCCGCTATTAAAATGCATAATTCTAGTCCATATAATCAAGTAAATATTGTGTATATAACTCTGTTTCAAAACAGTAGCTTCTGCAAACACAGAATTAGAGCATCTTGCAGTTTTCACCTTCTATTCTATTTCTGCTATAAAATGTCAGGTAAATAAAACATTTCCTTCTCTTCCCTTTTCTTACAAACTCCTCAAACCAAACATACCTTAAGCCAATTATCCCTTGAAAAGGGATGTACTCATCTACATGAAATAAGCAGTGCAACTTAAAGGAACGAGTCTAGTGGATTTAAAATAACTCAGGCAGACTAACAGCAGAAGTACAAGTTAAATTTTACAGAATCAGGAGCTAAGAAATATGAAGAGTATACAACAGAAACAAGTCAAAGTTTAATGCTCAATCCTGTCCCTTGTCTAAACAGCATCAACAAGCAGAAAGTGTGAGGAGGATGTTTGATCTTCTAAAGGAAATTCTAAGACAGGACATACAAAACCGTGAATCTAATGGCCAGAAAATGACAAGATATCTATCCATATTACTGTTGCTGCTCATATATCTGCATATAAGCCTCTGAGAGTGCAACCATTTGAGGAAGAGTTTCTGAGACGTGCAAATCCTGCATCTCATACCTAAAAACAGTTTTAAGTGAGTCCAAATCATTATTATATAGTCATTAAGATTGATTCATTTTGTCAAGAAATGGAACTTACCATAGTTCTTCTGATTTGCGTTGAACAAATACCCTGTAGAATCCTTCACCAGGTTTGCCATCATGAACAACATTGGCAATTAAATCATATTTAGATCGCAATTTCTCATTTTCCTTTGGTGTTGGTAATGGAATGTAATCCTTTAACTCCAGGTTCTTCACCGGAAAGTTCACTGAAATAATAAGAGATTAGGCGAACTGACAAATATACATGCTGCATTTATATTAAAATTATTAAAGCACAATTTCAATATAATATCTTACCTAATGTAGGATTCTTTTCCACAAAAAAGTTATTCTTTGTAAACCGACGCATGTGTAAAATTAGATACTGAGGCAGTCTGGTCACACGATATTGCATCCTAGCTATGTGAGGACGGACTACCTCAGTGACAGTCTCCCCGTCAAACTTCTTTAATATGTTGAAGAGTGGAACCTAGAGACAAAACCTAATTAGCAAGGAGGAGGAGAGAAAGAGAAGAACTTGAATAACAAGCTAAACTACTTGAATAACAAGCTAAACTCATATCAGTCCATAAGTTTACAGGTCAAGGAAATGAATGTTACAAACATCACGTGTTAAAATCACAAATTATACTTGCTTCTTCTATCTCTTCCTTTAAAGCTTTCTCTCATGGAATTTTCCAGGAAACAATTCAAATTAATGATCAAATTACTGCAGCTGCTACCAACTAAAAACCAAAGGTCCAAAGCCATGTCACAGATAGACGAAGAAATTATATATGTATATATGGCAATGCAACTGCAGGCTGAATTCATAAATCCTACGGAATGAGAATTTACGAATGCATTTACTCCAAATATGATCATTGAAGTGGAAAGTTTAAGGATAGAAATTTATTATTAAAGGGGGGGGGGGGGGAGGGGGGAGAGGGAGATCCTAAGCTATATATGGCTGCGCCAATAATTTGTAGTAGAAACTCCGGTGATCAGAACAGCCTTCGAATTTACTAGAATTTACATAATACTTATAAGGATTCTCTGTTCCTCTTACAAGGATTTTTTTTTTAAAAAAAAAAAAAGAGAGAAGGCAAAAACCTATAATGTTGTGTTATTTGTGTATGCTTTCTTGGGGTTATACCATTTATAAGAACGGGGAATTGGCACTCTGGTGTTGATGTGAATCAATCCAAGTAGAAATTGACCGAAAAAGGATCTGTTGGCAGATATAAGGTTGGTCATGTCCAACAACTCCCTTTATGTTTGGACCATGGCTCTTGGCATCTACTCTATATTGGGTTAAGCAAATAGAGTTGCACTTTGGCTGAAGTTAGTGAGTAGTGCTTGATCTTGAAAAGGTTTCTAATACCAGGGGACTTTATAGTGCGCTAGGCAACTTGGAATTTGCTTGCTCAAGGATTGTACTTGGAGATCTCATATTACTTCTAAAACAATGAATTATATATATCTTAAGAGCAGGTAACTTGATAATTTTATCATACTGAATTATTGCTGGCTCCATAAAAGATAAGCAAGGCTTAGATGACTCATATCCTTAATTATTTTTTCCTCATATAATTTATGGACAATGGCTATACTTATTTCTATAGTTGGAGGCAATGTGCCCTTAAAGATTATGTCAGGAATTTGCTTGTGTTGTGGGCCACAAAAACAGGACAAGAGCATGGCCAGATTGTTCAGAATGCCACTCTGTTGGTTTCTCATGTATAATTATGTTAAGGCTTGTTAAAGAAAAAAGAAGAATTAAACAGAACTAATTTTGCTTTCTGCTTGGATGCTATCTATTTGTCCCGATATATTTTCTCTTTAGAAAATTGTTGGACCATAGGAATTTAGGTTATTGATAGTTTTATTGTTATTCCTGGATGGACACTTTGCATTTGTGCTGCAACTGCCACTAGAATAGTGGAAAAAATAATATCAGCCAAAAGTGAATAGAGAATCAACATATCCATTACATGCAACCTATACGAGTATCACCATAAATTCCTATTTACATAGCGACTCTTGTAGTATGGTTACCAAAAATTAAACACAGTGACTCCAACTATGTTCACAGGAAAATAATGGAAAATTCTAGAGATTATTCATGATTCAAAAGAAACAAAACTACAGAAGTATTTCCTTTCTCTTTTCTATTTTTGAATTTAATAGTGTGGCACCTTGGAGACTATGATTGCATGAACTTCATGTCCAAAGATCAATCGACACATTATTTGGTATATGGTTTACAAAATTCTTAATCAGAGCTGATATCATTTCGAAATGCTATACCAAAGAAAAGCATTGAATATATTATCCATATATCAATTAAAGCAATAAAAAACAAATCCACACAAAATAAGACATCCTCCAGTATACATGCTATCTGGTGGCTTTATTATCCATTTGGTCCCACAGAATTGACAAAACATTTTTTGCTTGCTTGTCAAAGTAGACAGTTTATTTCTTCTGACAAACACGAGTAAAGGGATTTTGCAACCTGTGTCTTATCTTCTAGTTATGAAGTTATAGATGGTTCTATAATTCATTTGGCATCTGTATGATCTCTGATATAAGAAATGTGCACTTACATGTAAGATGACAGTCATTATATGATTCATTAGCCATTTAGCATGCATCAAAGCCAAAAATATAAGTATCATATCATTGGCAATATTAGGTGAAGACAGAATTAGAAGATGAAATAAAGTAGCACTTGAGATTATTCTAGACTAGGTATAACTGCACATGCATCTTCCATCAAGTACAAATCACAAGCCTCTTGCTTTGCTTTTTAAATAGTGGCACTCGATGTGACACAAACATACCAATCTTGGTGCACAGTATACATCTTGACAGTCATATACACACTTTCCCTTATTCAAATAGCCTATTTCAGCATTTAGCAATGTTAAATGAGTGTCATAATCAAATTAAAGCCCAAGTAACAACATATAAACTCCAAAGCTGCACCATCTCGGTGTAAGTTATATCAACTACAGCATTTTAGAGGCAGTGTAACAGAAGTACAGCACAGAAGCAGTACCTGAGGTATTATATTTTTCTCCATCACATCCTTGAATAGAGGAGGTGGTGGCAAGTCCAATCCTAACATTAGAAATGGCATCCTTGAAGTTTCCGTGACAAAAGCATCCCGCTCAGTACCACCATCTGAAAGTTTGTCAGTGGGGTGTTGCTCCTCATTATTTTCTTTCTTTTCAATGATGACTTTGTTAGGAATCTCTTTTACAACCTCCAGTTCACCCTGCAAGCACAACAAACACAACTAGTTGAAGCTAGAAACAACGAATCAGTCAAAAGAAAAGAATGAAACTACAGTGGATAAGAATGGAACCTGAAAACACTTGTAAATTATGCTACTGTTCTTCTTTGAGGATCTAAGATCTGCATGCAGTGTATTAAGAAGCCATGACATAAACTCAACTGGGTCAGATTGTGCACCTATCCGAAACCTTTTTTTACTAGCTTTCATCACTGCCTGCAAAAATTCATGCGGGCTGACCTGCAGATGCAAATGTTGAAAGATAAGTTACCAGAGTATCAGAATGATAAATTTACAACCCCTCTAGCAGAAGCAAACCTGTCCTTTAAAGTTTCGTGCATGCCAGATCTTCCTAGTGAGTTCACCAAATCGATGAACAAGTTGAGATTTGCAGTGTTGATAATTTTCAGGGATGAGGAAAAAATTCCTCAGGGGGTTAACTCTCATCAAGGATTGAATTGTCACATTCACAAAGTCAGTCTCCTTGATGTTATTAAGTCCCACCTAAAAATTTTAATTAATACATAAATATTAGTAGATAAACATTTAACAACCCATCAACAATAATTGAAATTCCACATTATGTTATAAGCAAAAATAAAAATACCATTCCAGGAAGGTAATCAGAACCGTCAAGTGCTCTAGACCATTGCTTATTTTTGTCGAGTTGTTCAACCTGTTCTCTAGTAAACCTGCAGATAGACAAGAGATAAGTATTCCTCAAGTAAAAAGACATATATATATACACACATATAGTTTCGAACTTCCAAATTGAATAAAACTCTAAAATCATCCAATAGCCAGTAGCCGATGATATTGAAATGTGTTCAGGAATGTAATTTGTCTGCAGCAAGCATGGGAGAAAACAAATTTGACACACCTTGGGTTTAGAACATGTCGAATGTCATCTAATGATGGATCATTAATTTCATATCCATCTGGAAGACAATAAACTTTCTCAGTTCGAAGATTGATATAAACATGGTGTCCGGCTTCTAGGCTATGAGTATAGGCGTGAGACTTCTTCCCCCTCCCTTGATAATACTTCCCGCAAACCAAACAAGCGTAAACATTTAAATTCGAAAGTGACACAGAACAGAACTTCTCGAAGTCAAAATCCAAAACCTGCATATTATCATCAGAAATTATTAAGAAAACCAATAAAGGGGGAAAAGAAGTAGCAACTCGATGTAAAAAGTAATGAAAATGGTTACAGCCATCCTCCAACCATGATAAGAAAAAGAAGAACAAAGATTTAAATCCACGTGGTACATTACACAAACACACACCAGCTCAACTCATTGTATACAATGCAGCAGATGATTTAAATACCTGTCTATTAACAGTATCGAGATAAGGACAATCCCTCCGAACCTCAACCAGACGGTTGTGCCTTCCTACACCGAATTGTTGCTCCCGGGAGTCTTCGTCGTCTTCATCATATCCAAGCCCATTTCGCTGGACGCCACCATTTTCCCTCTCGCCAACAGTATTACCCGATTCTCTTCTCTCATAATCTTCGTCTTCATCAATATCAGCATAATTATTGGCTAAACCAGAAAGAGGATTCACAATGGAGACCGGAGGAGGCGAGGGAGAAGACTCCTCAACCAACCTTTGCCTTTTTGACTCGGACACAGAGTTAAGCTCTTCCTCATTCGACCCATTATTAATTTCCCTTTCCCTTTTTGATCCCATATTCACTATTCCAACTTTTTTCAGGCAAATAAACTCATCAAACCTATGCCTGAAAAAAGAAAACCGACATGAACAAAATGATTAATCTAATTTTGTAAACAGAACCAGTAAAATCCTCCACTAAACAGCACTTTTTCTTAAGAAGGCTGCAGAACAGAAAGATTAGAGAGAAGGGAAGAAGCAAATCGAAAAAAGAAGAGTACCTGCGTTGTTCGTGGAAGAGTGAAGCTGTCTGCTCTCAGACGAGAAAGAGGCAGACTGGGAATCGAGTGAATTAATCCGAAAGAACGTTGTCGAAGCCTCAAGTGAAAGATTGAAGGAGTTGTTTGGGATTTCGGAGTTGTTTTCAGAAGCTCCAATGGATCGATTGTGGCTACTGCGCCTCAGAATTCAGATGGCTCGTGGTTCGTTTGACGCCGCCGTTGCCGAAGCGTTGGCCTTCAAATGGGGGTCTGACTGTAGCTTTCCAGATGTAGTTTCGATTACTGGAGGGTGAATCTGATTGTGTATCAGTGGTGGCAGCTTATCGTGAGGCAAGGGACGTTTATTTGCTGGATGGAATTCTCCAAGATGCAAGGTCTTTGGGAGCTTCATTTTCCTTTTTCTTGTTCGGTCATGTCTGAAGGGCTCTCCGTGAGGTAGGTCATGTGATTGCTAAGCGCTACTGTCTAAGACTAAAATATCATTTGGGTATCTTAACTTTATCCCTACTTCTATTTTAGTCCCTTAACTTAATCTTGTTTCAATTTGGTCCCTTTACTTTACGTTTTTTTTAGTTCATTAATTTTATTTGCTTTAAAAAATTGTAAGATTAGATTATCAGAGTTAAGTAAAAACCATAAAATTTTTTTATTAAGCGTTTTGATAGTGTTAAAGAGAAAAAAATATTTTACTGATTTTTTGTAAGTTAAAGAAATAAATTAAACAAAATAAAATTAAAGAACTACAGAAAAATATAAGGCAAATTTAAGTGATTAAATTGAAATAAAATAAAATTAAGGGACTAAAATAATACTTAAGGTAAGGTAACGTAACGGGACCCAATTTCAATATAAGATAAAATTAAGGAACAAAATTAGAATAAAATAAAAGTAAGAGATCAAATTGAAACATTAGGTAAAAAGTTAGATGACCAAATTAAAAGAAAATTAAATTAAGAGTTTAGAATAAATCTTGAGACAAGTTAAATTTGGTCCCGTAACCTTAATAACATGAAATAAACATTCCTTCTTTGGAGGATACTTTTTTATTTTTTCCAAAAAAAAAAACTTAACTTCTTTTAAATTTTAAAATATTCAAAATTAAAATAAATAAACTGAGCTTCGAGACAAACAGGTCCCATTTTTTTTTTCCCGTTAAATGTAGCAAAATTTGAACTGTATTCATATAAAAGTAGCAAAACTTAATGAATTCACCAATGTTTTGGGACCCGGACCGGCCCGGCGGGTTGATCTGGGACCCGGTGACCCAGGGTCGGGACCGGTCCGGATCATCACTTTTGACCCGATCGCAATTGACCCGGCCAAGACCCGGTCAACCCGGTCGGGTCTTGGCCGACCCGGGTTGACCCGGGTCTCTTTTTTTTTTTTTTTTTTTTTTAATTTTATTTTTTAAAAAAATTTTATTTTATTATCTTTTTTTTTTTAAACAATCTCTTAATTTTTGAAACTAACCCAACCAATTTTGTGACTAACATATTCTCATATATTCAGATAGGCACAACAAAATTAAATTAAAATTATTTTTAGAAAAATAAAACTAGACCAAGTTGATAAATATAAAAGTTTTTTCTAACATAATTTTCACAACAAAAATTTCATGATTTAAGTCATTGAATATGATTGAGAATTTTAAATATACATTCTTAAGAAAAATTAATATTCTGCATATTAGTCATATTATTATGTTTGGATGATATTATTTATAATTTTATGAATAATTATTAATATTTATAATTTTATGTTTGAATTATTATGCATGTTTATGATTTTAAAGTTTGAAATTTACATATAAATTATTTATTTTACTTGTTTTTTAATTTATTTCTAAAAATATATATATGTATATATATTTTTTAATTTATTTATCTGGTTCAGCAATTGACCCGATGGCCCAGCGGTTGAACCAGTGACCCGGTGACCCGGAGGCCAGCCCGGTCAATGACCGGGCCGGTTCTAAAAACATTGGAATTCACGGAAATAGAACCAAGAAAGGCAGGTGAGTTTGATAAGAAAACTCTTGTCGCATGAGCAAAATACTGTCCAATATTCCCTCTACCACTCTCAAATGATAAAAACATATCTTTTGATACAAAAAGCATAACTGACAGTAGTTAACAAGCAGAAGCTGGTTGAAATCGCTAGATAGATACACAAACTACATAAAACACCCTTGTTTATAGAATGTAGTCAAGGAGTGTTAACTACTGTATATTTCTATATTCTATAATATTACACGACACAATAATATATAGCCCGTTTGGGAATATCCGTAACTTTAAAGGACAACTGGAATACTCTATTCAAATTTCTTGATAAGTGACAGGTCATTCAACATTTTCTCAATTGCATCATCATCATGAGACCGTCCTCTTGTCTGCATGTAACAAAAATAAGGCATTCAGTACATATATCTAGTTATTCATCTAGTAGACTCAAAAAAATCCAGAAGAGCATGAATATAGTAAGGAACTGACAGGACTGACTAATTAACCAGCAATTGCATGAAAGCTTAATGTTAGTACACGATCAACTGCGAGCACCAAACAATGTCTACATATACCGTCTTTGGACGTGAGAATAATTTAGAGTAAAATACTAATTTGGTTTCCAAAAATTATAGTTATGACAACTTAGTCCCTAAAAGATCAAATGTCTCAATTTAGTTCCTCTATTTATCAAAGAGACTTTTGATAACAAAAAGTTTGAAATTTAACAATGGGAGATTTTGTGATTTAGCAATAAAAAAGACCAATTTGAAATAAATGTGGTCTTCCAAGGACCAAATTGACACAACTATAATCTTTCAAGGATTAAATCAACAATTTAGAAACCACAAAAGTCAAAAGAATTTGCAAATAAGTCTGCTGCTAACCCCAGATAGACCATCATATAACATTTAAGATAAATGTTATTTCTTTAATCTATACCAAGCAGAAATAACTTTATATCAAGTTGACTATGGCAAATATATAATATTAAAGCTCATTAGTTCACTTGTAAAGGATTAAAGGACTATGGAACCAAAGCCACAAAAAGGAAAAAGGAAAAGTACGAGCGGGTGGGGAAACAAATTATTACAACCTTAATAGAGGGCACCATTGCAATAGCTTCCTCCACAGTTTCTGGGCAAAGATTGCCAAGGACACAAAGCTGCATGAAATTATTCAAACAGCATTCAAAATTTCATTAATTGTAATATAAGAATTTGCTTTTTAAATAGAGTTTGTGAAGGGAAAGGGCTTATTACCTCGAACTCAGCCAATTGGTATCTACTAAGAATTCTGTATGTCAGTTAAGATCACAATCATGACGAAAGTTTAAACGAAATTAAGATTTTCATTATTTACTTTTCATGAACAAAGGATTAACATAGATCACCAATTCTTTCATTGATACAGGCCACGATGTCAATATGATTGAACATTTTAAGGAATAAACAGTACGGATTTTCTTGAACAAGTGTTGATAATGATAGATGAAAACATTATTTGAAGATGAAAAATCCAGGATCAAGCAAGACAACTGGATATGAATGAAAATAAATAACTATCGTGAAAAGATGATAGACACTAAAATAATTTGATCAAAGTTGAATGTAAAAAACTTTATGGGGGATCTTCCATACTGTTTTTTGAGGATACTCTCGTACTTGTCTGACAGCATCAGGATTTTTATAGCGGCTGAAACGCTTCACATACTGCAGTGACTTCTCAAATACCCTGAAAACAGTGAAATATAATTTATCATATGAGGTGCTATAAAACTTTCCATCTAGCAACTTTGGCCTGCTTTCTTAATGTCAATTATTACTATTGGCATGCTGTAGAAACACGACTCAGAAGACAATGTTATGTGGAACTAGTATTATTGGCAACATTGACTCCCTTTTCCAGTGCTTCATTTAGTTATACCAGCTGATAAGGCAAGATCTTGGAGGAATTGGCAGCAACCCAGGCAATATATGTTCTTTTCTAATAAAATAAATTACTCTCTTTAAAACGTGATGCCCGACCCTTATGTTAAACTAACAAGATGAACTTAATGAGAGGTTTACTCACTGAGAAACTTGATTCATGGGATCTTCGGATGTCTGCTGAAGCTGCTCATACTTGTGCTCAAGAATTAATGCAACTTCACAGTTCATCAAGCACTTTGCCTTCAGAAACTCTGACAAATATGAACATGTCAGACAATATTAGAATTATGCCACTGTAAAACAACTTCAGGCAGTTGAAATATAATATATCAGAATTATCTGTCATAGGGAAAAAAAAATTCAACAGTGTTTTGAACATCATGGAAGGTGCAAGCCCCACCTGAGCAAAACAACGCTAAGCTATTTGGATGCACAACAAATTTTAGAAAAATCAAATAACAATAAATCATGCAATCAAACAGCTCATGTTAGTTTCATACATTTGAATTATATTGCGTGCTAATTTTACGGTATATCAATGGGATACAAAGAAACTTTGGATTAATGTAAAATTTTGTGTGTAAAATCTTCATGATATGAATTTTATTTAACACTAAATTTTGTGTGAAACTCATCCTATAAAATCTTATTAATGGTATAAGATTGATTTTAATTAGTACCAGTGTCAATGGATTCCTACTCTCTCTTTCTTTCTCTCTCTCTGTTTTCATGCGCATCTGTTGTATTTATGTTGTGTCTGTATGTTGTGTGTGTGAGCAAGTCTGTTATGTGTATGTATTTGCAGATGTTGCATGTGAATCAGAGATTGTCCGAATTCATATTTTAAATGCCTAAATCATTCATCAGTATATAAAATGGAAAATTTTAAAAGATACATCAAACTTCTAAACCATAAATTAGTAGAGTTATTTCTATAACTCCAAATTCACACCATTATACACCTCTCAGATACAGCATGTTATAACAAAACATAAGAAACGTCAATATTCTATAATAAGAGATAGGTTTAAGAGGTGTGAAACTTACTAGAACCTTAGGCATGCTTTTGAAACACTGAATGTGAATAATTAGCTAGAAGGCCATATGTTAAAAAACCAAGGATCTGAGATATGTATATCCAATGTCAATGTCAAACACACCTTCATCTATCGATGAACGCCCAAAAATATAACATAACATAATTCAAAATGAAGGCATGCCTGCAAAGGCAGATTCTGGCCCTTTGAGAGACTTCCACTCCAAGAAATATATCCACAACAATATCTCAGGCAGCAGACACATATAATAAACAAGTTTATCGCTTTTTTAATCAGAATAATGATAGAAGGAATCTTTAATTATTCATTATGATGTACATGGATAAATTTCCAAGGAGTCAAAGAAAAGCATATGATGCAACAAGTCAAAGGTTTGAATTAACTCTCCTAGAAAAGGACAACTGCAAGTTTATTCTGCAACATCCCACACTAGCTTTATACAAAATAAGCACAGCTTATAATTTGTTATCAAATTCTGTGTCAACCAACCAATATCTGGAAACCCATGAGGACATATATAATGTTTCTTTTTTTTTTTTTTTTCAAATAAAGCAGTAAGATGAAGCAAAGTAATTTCTCAAGAATTTGCAGAAAATGACTGCAACAGAAATCATTATTACCATCGCCAATTTTAAGCTCTGCAGCATTTTCTTCCTCTTCCCCAGACATTTTCAGCCAAAAGGGAACCTTCAGACCTGGACAATGGTTAGACAGAAAAAAAATAATTGAGAAAATCTATATTAAAATCCATTTATCATTTTAAAGTCAATTATGATTCTATAGTTCCATCTCTTTGCCCCAATAAAACACCCATCAGTGAATTAAAAAAGAAATATTTAATTTCCAACCATAAGGAAATTGCATTACACACACTCCCGATTTAAGAATAACTAAATCCTTAAACTTCAAGCCATCAGTATACCAGGAAATATTAACCATGGAGATGACAAAAGTCATTATCTTAATCCATATACAAATTCAATTATATGAAGCTGAACAAGCAATAATAACTTGCTTCTTAATTTGAGGAGGAAGTAATTTCAAGAGAGAAGAGGAAACCAATAATGTAGTTCCTCTGTACTTGAAAGCTAAATAAAACCCAGCATATGGATTTAATTTCTCTAATGGGATCTATTAGGAATCCATTTTCTCTTGCTATGAACTTTAATTAAATCTTTAATTTCAGAGATATAGGAAATGTGATACACATACATGACTTTGCTTTTGTCAAACAAAGCAACAGATGATGGACTGAAGGATTAAATTGTACATTCATTAAAATTGAAAATTTTGGATTCCAGATTAAGTTGTTAATGTCACTCTGCAAATGAACAACTTAGTTTAGGTTAAATTTGAAGATTAAATAGCTCATTCAACTTCTCCAGAACATCAACAACTTAGTTTAGGTTCAAGAAAACAAAATAAAAATACAAATTAATTGTCCCACGACAAATTAAAATCTTTAAAGCACTTCAAACATAAGATCAAAGTTCAAACACTTCAATATTCTTGGCCACACCACCCATCATGTGCTTCATCACCATTTTAGCTTTATATGGAACTTTTCTACAAAATAAAAATAAACGAAGTATATAAACTTGTTTTATAGCGGGTGCAGGTACTCCTCTGTCAGCGAAGAAAATGAATGAGAGGGAATAGAAAGTAGTTTAATAAGGGGTTTCATTTTGCTGAGGGAGAAAAAAAATCTACAAAAATGAAACAGATTTTCACCATGTAACTATAACCATCCCTTTTTTTTTTTTACCAGTAATGGTGATTGGAGGGAAGGGGGGTCATGTAGGTTTGCCTCCGTCATTCTCTCATATATTCAATTTTGAGTTTAAAAACTAGCTTTTCTTCCGAGTTCCCTTTTTTATTAACTACTACAGCCCAACCATGCTTCTAAATACTATTATGCAGCAAAATCTTTTCAAATTAATATCAATCAGATGGGTTGGAAATTCATATTCCTAACTCTGAATAGTTTAAATAACCATGATAGTTAGCAAGATTCTCATGACATCTCAATCCTTGTGATTGATCCATTTAACTGTTCAACATCTTTTAAATAATATTATTGCATAAACCTTATGAATAAATAAGACAGAAAACAGAGAATTACTATAAGAATGTATTTTACAATTGGAAAGGAGCAATACATTTCCTTCACCAACTAGAAATTCTGTTGAACTTATAAGCATTAGATATCAAAACAAAGAGTAAATAAATGCAGTGGCACCACATAGAAGAAAGAGGGACAGCGACAGAAATAAGAACCCAGATTTTACTCAGAAATTTTTTAAATACTAATCCTAGTGAGCAAAATCTGGTTGTTATATGCATGCTTCAAAGTTCAAAGTATAAGGGATCAGACTCTAACTTATCGAGTTTTAACATACTGACCTGAGTTTCTTTCACAGTATATCTATCAAGCAAGGTATTCTTCTCTTGGTCAGTTAGCAAGAAATTCAGGTCGAGCAAAAAACCACTGGTATCTGAAATCAGATCGAAGTTAGAAGCAACAAAAACACAACAAGAATACAAATGAAAGACCAATCAAGAAATGAACAAGCTTACCACCGGCGACAGATGAACAGTGAGGAGTGAAGCAGAGTGAGACGACGACGAGAGAGGGTATGATAAACCAAGAGTGACTGGACGCCGGCGAGACTCGAGTCGAGAGAGGGCCAGAGGGGCTAAGAGTCTGGCGGCGACCGACGGTAAGACGGAGACCTGAGGCTGAGAGACCAGACAGATGAGAATTAGGGAATGAGGTGATGGAGGTTGGGTATTTGCCTATTTGGGAATGAATTAGGTTTTTCTCATTTTTTAATTAAATTAATTTAAATTATTCTAACTACAAATTTATTAAAATATCCCTACATAAATATTATATATATATACATGTTCTACCTAAATAAATATTGGCAAAAATAGTATTTTAATCCCTTATTTTAGGCTTCAATTCGATTCTTTATCTTTTAAAAGTTTATTTTTATCCTCTATCTTTTAAAATTATTTCGTTTTGATTCTTTACCGTCAAAGTTGTTAATTCAAATAACAAAATAATGTGTCAGATATGATGTGGATGCTAATTCAACTAACAAATGACACGTCAAAGCTGGTTTGGTCATTTATCTTTATTTTAGGTTCTATTTTGGTCCTTTATCTTTTTTTAGGTTTTATTTTGGTCCTCTATGTTTTAAAGTAGTTCTATTTTAGTCCTTTATCATCAAAATTGTTAACTTGTCTAACAGAAATTACATGTCATCTATTATGTGGGTGTTGATTGGATTAATGAGTCCATGAGTAAAATCAAAATTTCCAAATTGCCCTTATAATTATATTTTGCTCCCCCTTATTTTGATTTTCAAATATTGGGTGCCCAACTTTGTTATTGTGTTTTGGTCCTTATGTGTTTGACTCGTTATGCGTTTTATTTCCTCTGTGTTTTATCCTAGGGCAGATGATGGGAGCAGCTAAGGAATACCAAAATACAATGGAGTTCTCTCATTGATTGTTCTCTAGCAAGATTCGTGGACTAAGGATTTGAAATTGAAATTGATGTAACTTGGCATAAAAATAGAAGAATAAGAGAAAGAAATAAAAACAACCGATAAACAAAATGTGCTTTGACGCCTTCAGAGGAAGGGGAGGAAATGTATAGAGGAGGGGGAAGGCAACATACAAGAGAGGCGGAGGTACAGATCGAAAATCGTCTCTGCTTCAACGCGACACACCTTCATCTTTGATCATATTTTCCACCTCACGCCTTCTCCTTCCATGGAAACTAAGGTCCCAAGCATTTGGGAATTTAGGTGAAAGATGACGAGGGCAATCTGGGAAATTTAATTTTACATATGGGCTTATTAATCTAGTCATCACCCACATGGCATATAGTGTATAATTTCCATTAGGGAAGTCAATTTTGATGATAGAGGACTAAAATGAAACCTAAAATAAAGATAAAGGACCAAAACGAATTTAACATGTCATTTCATTAGTTAAGTCAGCATCCACATGGCGTTTGATGTGTTATTTCGTTAGTTGAGTTAATGACTCTCATAGTAAAGGACCAAAATGAAATAATTTTAAAAGATAGAAAATCAAATTAAGACTTTTGAAAGATAGAGAACCAAACTGAAATCTAAAATAAAGATAAGGGATCAAAATATTATTTTTGCCTAAATATTATATATATACATGTTTAAAAATCATTCTAGTAAATTTAGTAAAATTATTAAAATGTCCTTTGAGACAGGACCCTTACATGGAAGGAGAGTGATCCTTGTTCGTATTTACAAATTATTTTTGGGGGAATTTTTTTTAACCCTTGTCCCTATAGGGAAAATTTCTATAAACACAGGGCCTCAAATGCAGGGTCTGCGCAAGGATCCCCGAAAATGAAGAACAATTGCCACTTGTTAACTCCACTTAATATAAGTTGAGCTCTTAGTAATTGAGAAATAGTAATTTATTAACCTTTTCCATGATTTCATTTTTGGCATTAAATAATTGGAATCTATACACTATTTTATTTAATTATACTTGGAAAAGAAAAGTATCAGGATAAGTGTTGTGGAAAGTCTTGAGAAAGAAAGGTGTTTGTGTTGTGTATATCAAAGCTATAAAAAGATATGTATGAAGGGGCAATAACTAGTATGTGAATGTCTGGAGAAGAGACAAAAAAAATTTCCTATAAAGATTGGTCTGTATTAGGAATCATCTTAAGCCCTTTGTTTGACTTAGTTTTAGACGTTTTGACGAAACACATCCAAGAAAAAATCTCAAAATGCATATTTTTTACAGATGATATAGTTGTCATGATGGAGTCAAGGGAAGAGATTAACTCTAAACTTGAGTTATGGAGAGTACTTTGGAATTGAGGGGTTTTTGTTTGAGTAAGGATAAAACAGAATATATACACTACAAGCTTAAAAAGCGGCAAACTAAAAATGAGTTTGAGGTTAAAATTGGAGATAAGGTTATATCACAAGTGTCAAAGTTTAGGTATCTGGTAGCAGCAATACAAGATGATGGTGAAATTAATGGGGATGTTACATATATGATACAAGTTAGGTGGTTGAAATGGAGAAAGGCATCAGAAGTTGTTTATGATCGGAAAGTACCTAATAAGCTTAAAGGGAAGTTTTATCAATCTGCTATAAGATTTGCAATATTATATGAGAGTTAATGTTGGGCATTGAAAGGACAACAAGAACAAAAAATTTGGGTAGCAAAGATGAGGATGTTGAGATGGATGTGTAGTCATACAAGAAAAAATATGATACATAATGATTATATACGAGGTAGAGTTGGCGTGACACCTATTGAGGAGAAAATAGTAGAAAACCATTTAAGGTGTCTTAGACATGTTCAAAGAAGACAGCTAGAGCTATCAGTAAGAAGGGTTGAGCAGATGGTATAGAGTCCTGTGAAAAAAAAGGTCGAGGAAGACCAAGAAGGAAACTTAAAGAAGTTGTCGAACGAGATCTTTTGGTAAATAAGATACTTAAAAAGTTTATTATTGATAGAACTCAGTAGTGTTGTGCGATTCATGTAGTTGACTCCACCTAGTGAGATAAGGTTTGTTGTTGTTGTTGTTATATACTTGGAAAAAGAAAGTGGGATTATTGCATTGCATAAGCTAGTGAGAAGCTGAGGAAATGAATGGGGGAGCAAAATGGACCAACACACGTGAAAGCTTTGAAATTTCATGGCATAGTTATATCATCTAATCATGGGTTAGCTTGTGATTCTATTGGCATCAGAAAGATCTATGGCTAACCCATACCTCATGGGCATTGCAGCAAATAATTGGGCATGGAAGGCACATAAGTAGTCAAAAAATTTAAAAAATAGACCAATTCAAACTATAATTTATGTAATCTCACTCTGTTCAAATAAGCACAAAAATAATTAAATTAAATTTATTTTTTTAAAAAAATAAAACTAGGCCCACTTGATATGACTTACACATAAGGGACATATCACTGATTTGTACTGGATTGATCCGGTGGTATGAGCGCATAAGACCACCTCTTCCCCTAATTTTTTATGAGCCTATTATAACATGTACATATATAAGGTCTCATTCCCTTCATGTTCTAATCAATGTGGGACTAACTAACTTGAAATACACAAGTTTTACAATAATAATTGCTTGTATTAACAAGTTACTAATGTGGTTTGAGAGTATGGACAAATTTTAATGATATTTTTTTATATGTGTAGAATCTGATTCAGATTACAAATAATAAAAAAAATTCTTGTTGACAGGGTGTATGACGTGGAAAGTGATTGTATTTGATTTGGTTATTAACATGAAATTAAATGTTGAATGAGATGCTTAGTTAGTGTCACACATGCTTAAACTAACAATTGACTAACTACTGTTAACGACAGGGGCTATTTCTTTTAGAGTTTAGAAACTATAGGGACCAAAATCAAAGTTATAAGAGTGTAGGGACCAAATTCAAGATAGGGTGAAACTTGATGGCAACTCGACAAGTATACCGATTATTGAAGTGATAAAGAATGAGTAAGAGTATCATGTCCACATAGACTGAAGTACCAACTACTTAAGAAACTAAGATAACACTATTTAGACAATACATTGGATTGAAGACAGCTCTATTTCTAAAACTAGAATGCAAGTTGACAATGAAAATTAATTAAGTGCAGAAAACACAACAAAAATAATAGAAATTAATCAATGAAAAAAGCCTAAGATTGCTAATCCCCTTCGATCTTCCTAGAATCTATTTTCTCTCTCCCTTATGATCTTATCGACATTACATGTTCATATAAGGCATTGAGTTACTTAAGCGAATTTTCCAAATCTCAGCTAAGCTAAGCTAACCTAAAACTCCATAATTCTTTATGTGTATTTAAGTTCAATTAACGAATAGGCCTTAATTCTTATTAAATGAGGTCAACGATTATATCCCTATATTGTTAACTAATCAATCCCCTTAAAACCTAAGGTTCAAGAACTATTTTATTCATTCAGTGGTCTAACTCTCACCTCCCTCGCCAAAGTTTGACAAAGAAGCAAGCATTCCAATAAGCGATCAATTTAAAGGACAGCAAAAATAAACGAATGAATAACCATGTATTGAATTGCCAAAAGCAACAAGAGATGAGAGAACGACGGTTACTAGTCCAAATTCAGGTTCATAACAACCCTAGATGAAAAGTTTAGCCACACATGGAAATTAAATAGCAGAAATCGAAAAAAATGTAAAAGAATCCATGAATCTGAGTTGGGAATGGCAGAAAGAGGCTCTAAATTGCTCTAAAGCCAAGTTCCCCTTCCTCTTTGGTCCAAAAGCAATGTTCCCTTTCGTATTCGTGCTCAGAATCCCTCACAAAACTTCCCCAATTTCCTTTTTATACCTAGGAACACATGACAATAAATAAATGCATCGCTAGAGCAGCACAGGCTACAACGACATAATAGTGCTCCTAGGCTCTAGGCTTCGCATGCTTGAGTGAGGCGCTGCAACCTTTAGTGATGAAATATGGACTTTTGCTTCAGGGGCTACCGCTGCAACGGTGAACAATAGAGAAGAACACTTCAAAGCCTCTTAACACCGATCGCAAACAGGTAAAGAACACAACCAATTGTGCCACAAATAACTGCAGACCAACTGCAGCTAAAAAAAAACTCTATATTCAAAGTTTCAGTAAAAAAACCGAAAAATTATCTTCCTACCCAAGATATCCCTTGTGAAAAAGAAGTATACCATATCAACTCTTCTCCAAGGTTCATACACCGAACCAATCAATGCATCATATAATGATCTACTAAGGCCATTTGCAGTAATGAGAAATCCCATAACTGTACCAATCAAAAATCAAGAATCTTCAAAATCTTCAAACCTAACACAGAGTCAGGTATATATGAATAGTACTTAGGTTGAATATTAATATCTCCAATAGCCAGTGTAATAGCTAGTTTTGTTGTACACAAGTTGTTCAACATCTCCAAGCTCCATCTCACTTCCTTGCCTCTCATGTTCATTCTGACACAGCATCTTTATCTGCTCCAATGACTTCCCTTCGGTTTCTGGGACTATCATGTGGACAAGGACAATAGAGAGAGCAGAAATAGCAGCAAATAGAAAGAATATTCCAGCAACTATAATTGCCTCAAAAAAATAATCAGTATAAAATACAGACTAGTACAAGGAAAGCATGCATTGGCAAATTTACAGATATCATAGTTGAACTCAAATCAAACTGTCAGACAAGACAATCCAAGAAACCCAATTTCAATCAACAACAGATCTAAAACAAACCCACTTCATAAGAACACCAAAAACAGAACCAATATGATCTAAATGGAGCAAACAAACTTTGTGAAATAGATACTTCAATGAAAACAAATTCTGATATTTAAGGGTGCAATTCCAATAATCATAAGAATTGTGGAGAAGATAAGTTACTTCTTTAAAGCTGGTTTAATTTCCTTGACAGCCTTGATTTCAAAAAGGTCAGTAGCAAACAGAGTATTGACCAAACTGATAAGAATGCCCATAGAGCTTATAACATTGCAATAAACTCATGGTTGATTTCAAATGAAGAAATGGAAGCAACAACTAGTGCAGCACATGATGATTTAAAATCAGATTGCAATTTCTCAGCAGCTCCAAAATTACTCATTGAACTTGCTCTTTTACAGCGCAAGCGTTTAATAGACCCAAGAAATCAAGTTTTTTTCAGGCATACAGTCAAACACCTTCAAAAAACAAGTACACATTGAAAGTGTAGATTCAATGTACACACACAAAATGCCAACTTGTCCAAATCTTCCACACAAAGATGCATATAGGGGAGAACCACTGACACCGCAGCACAAACTATGACCAGCAATAGAAGAACTATTAACAAGAAACCAAATACATAGTAAAACCTCCCAAGCCAGATACTGAAAAAATTGCAAATCACTAGATCAGGAACCCGGATCGGAAAAAGCCAGTGCAAGACTCATCATGACTTTCACGAATGACTAAAGAATTATAGCCACAAAATCGAGAGAAGCAAATAATATGATCTTTTACATCCCCCACCACCTGTTGTTTTAATTTCTTTTAATCTTTTAGGATAAAAAGAAGAGGCCAATAAAACCAAAGCCTTCTTTCTCTACTGCGACAAATGAAGAACCTATAAAGAAAAGAAGAACATATAGTGACGACAGCACCTAATTTGGGGTTCGAACCATGGAATGGATCTTGGGCATTCACTTCTTTTGCAAACTTAAATTTCTCCTTATATTGCTTGCATTGAACGTATATCTCAGCAAAGCCAAATCCAAAAGTCGCCAACAGAAGAGCAAGAAAACACTGAAATGCTGCAAGAAAGCAAGGGCAGTAATTGATCAGACTTTGTTTGGTGTCAAGGACAGGGTAAGATGTGAACGAACACCATCGCAGCCATGAACTACATCGCGACCACAAACACCATCGCTGCCCTCCACTATATTGCGAGATGAATCAGCGACAGAAGAAGAAGAGGAAAGGAGCGAAATGTCCTCACCAATAAATGAGAAAAACCCACAGTTTTTGTGGGTTTGAGTAGATGCCGGGTAAGATGAGGCGGAAGTCGGCCAAGAATTCAAGAAGCAGAAGGAAGGATCTTAGGGCGATAGGTCTGGTGAGTTTGTGAAGGAAGTGAGAGACAGTGGCATGCAAAGAGGACGCCGCGACGAAAGAACAGTAAAGATCAAGAACTCCACTATGCTTCTGTTGCGGTTCTTTAAACCCTGAAAAAATTCATCCCCAAGAAGACGAATCGCAGACCAGCAAGAAACTCTAGCAAAAAATGATTAAGGAAAATCCAAAAATCAAGAAACGGGTCTGAAGCAATGTGAAAAAAATTCACGGGTCACAGGTCACATGCAAAAACTAGGCTCTGATACCATGATAAAATTAAAAAAATAAACAAAAGAAAAAGTTTTCAAGAAAAGAAATAAGAGAGAATTTGAGAATATTGAATATTATTCTCTTATTACTTGAAAGAATATAGTACAATACATGAGTATTTATAAAAAATAAAATGTAACATAAAACTATCATTACACTATTCCAACATCTTTTAGTTCTATAGTGGTATGAGTCCACCACTACAACGAAGAACTATAGAAGCCAGTTATGTACACTGGACCTTTCTCAACCATATTTTGAATTCAACTTTAATCTTCATTCCTTCTATTGATCTCCTTTCAAACTCAACCCTACAACAAAATCACAAAAAATTGATTACTAGTGAAAAGTAATTCCAAAACAATAAAACAAAAAAGGAATCATAGAATCGAAGACTTGACTAAAACAACAGAAATTTTTGCTGAGAAAGCATCATTCAAGCACGTTAAAGGCTGATAATTACATGATAAGAAAAATCCTAATATAGTTAAATTAGGAATTTAACAAAACTATAGGGACCAAAAGTATTATTTCACTGTATCAATTTTGTCTCATATTTTTTTTATTAGTTTTAATTGTGTCAATATACCTTGTATTAAGTGAAGCATTGCCAGCTCATTTCTATCGAATATGACATAAGGTATAAAGTTGCATGGTTCCGGTAGACAATGCGAGGATCCTGAAGAAAGATGAACTGAAAAGACATTACATATTAGCTCTTAGTGCTTCTCCATAAAATTTGGCAAGACGCGGCTTCCCTTGCGTGTTCATCCCTACTCCTCTTACAATCTTGCCTTTTTCTTAATGGATAAAGAATCAGTCTCCACTGTTAATGGAGTCGACGGCGATTCCCCGATCAAATCGATCGCTCCAGGAGAGAGTGTTGTTTCTTCCCAATTCTTAGCTGGCTGAGAGAGAGAGAAGAAGGAGGAAGAGGAGGAGTTCAAAAAAGATGATGGTCTGAGTAGCAAGGCCCATCGGGTCCACTGGACCGGATCTGCAGCGACCCGTTATCCCTCCACTGTTTGGAGACAGAAGTTTTCGCTACTCTGTGAAGCCAGCCTTACGCGATGCCCTCCAATTTAGGAACCAAGAGACTTGAACCTTCGTTCAGGACTCAGGGACCAACTCCTCACTTGGAGCAGGCGAGCCAGCAGATTGCAGCATCCAGCCCAACCAAGTGAAGCCAGAGCCTTATCCCATCACCTTAGTGCCCCCACTTGGGTCACAAGCTGGAGTTACCCAGGTCGGCGCACCTATGAGCATGTCAGAAGCTTATATACAGTGGTTTGTGTCAGAATCCAGTCGATGTGGGACTTGGAATGTTGCCAAAATGAAACTCAGTACAGTCTGTTTAGCCTTAATATGGTGATTCCTAGCTTGCAAAACATAATCATATTCAGTCGTCAGTGTATGAGAGACCACTGAACATGAAGAAGCACCAAGGAAGTTTAGAAAATTCGTAATTTAAACCTTTTGTGAAACAGTAATGTCACGACCCGTTTTCTGGGCACATGACCGGCACAATGATGAATCTCTCATCACTGTAAGCCTTCCGATAAATATATCAAATTTTCTTATCTAAAAATCATAGAGATGATTTGCATGTAATAATAGATTATCAATTTAAAATACATTATTATACTGACATACAAGCCAAATGTCGAACCCCTGAACTAGATGTCCTAGACGATTACAGAGCAACATAATCTATAACAGAAGAGAGGTCTACCCGACAACGGGAAGGTCCAAAGTGATCTACTCCTCTAGCAGATATTCTTCGATGGCAACCTGATCTGAACAAAAAGGTTGTACAAACAATGTGAGCTTTTAAACTCAATGAGCGAATCGGCCTCGCATTAATAAAATTCAAATACATTACCAGTCATGCAAGCATATCCAAAGGCTCATACTCAACCAATAGACAGAAGATAAAAATTTATCCAATTCAACAAACGTTACTAGTACTCGTCAATGGCAATATATCCCGGAGAGCGCACACAGGCCGGCTCACCAATTATGTATATTTCCACCATGACGCACAACATCATCCTCTTACATACAAGATAAAAGTTCATCCAATTCAACAAACGTTACTAGTACTCGTCAATGGCAATATATCCCGGAGAGCGCACACAGGCCGGCTCACCAATTATGTATATTTTCGCCATGACGCACAACCTCATCCTCTTAGCTAGGGCGCCTCACGGATTTATCACCAATCCGGGCTATATCCCTACTGAGGGAATCGTTGTCTCCACACTCATTGGTCAAGACACCCTGTCAACCGGGTTTTCCGCCTTGCCGTGAGAGGGGGTACTGTCCCGCTCAATCACAATCAATAGCATTTCATATCATAATCAGAAGCTTAATATAATATTCATCCATATAACAGGTATAGTATATAACTATATTATAGCTTTATAAACCACAATTCAAGAGATTCAATCTTCACATCATCATGAGATACTTGCTTTTTCTTATCCATACTTCTGGATTAATTATCTCATTATATTCGTCATTTTGAATCCAATTTCCCCCTATGAATCTTGGGAGTGTCCTACGACATACTTTTTATCACCAATAATGCTAAAACTCTATTAAAACGGGGTCGTTTCACTCACCTGGATTCCGTACGAATATCGCTTCTCTAAGTCGTTACAGATAAGAGTACACAGATGAATTTCAGTATTCCGCTACGGAGATTTTCATGAAAGATTAGAGAAAACAAGTTAGGATTGTTTTCATACAGATACTGTTCATACATACGGTACTATTCATATATACGATCACTATTCATATATACAGTCACTATTCATATATACGGTCACTATTCATACGTACGGATACTATTTATACATACGGATAATATTCGTACATACGGTCACTATTCATACATATGAATACTATTTTTACGTATGGATACTATTCATATGTACGGTTACTATTCATACGGTTACTATTCATATGGTTACTATTTATACGTACGGGTACTATTCATACCAGAAATAGAGAATACAATCTGTAAAAGAGTACACCAGGTAAGTTCCCAGGAAAGAGTGGAGGGTCACACTGGACACACTTAAAAACCAGGTCTTTCCTTAGCCAGAACTTTCCTATACATGTATTCTTCACAGTTTACATTCTATTTCGGTAATCAGAGAATCAAAATAACATATAAACGGCTAAGGACAGTTTTTCTGATGTGGAAGATCGGCCAAAACCGCAACCACAGAGCATACTTAAGAAATTAACTTCTAGAATTTGAAAGACATAGAAAGGGCATAGTATCCTTACCTAAGCTGAAAAGGAAAGGCCCAAAATCTCAGAGGCCTAGCTTTGGAGTAAGAGAAACTTAAGAAGAGAAGAAGAGAAGTTGAAGGTGTGAGTTTAGAAGTGAAATGGAAGGGCCTATTTATAGCAAAAGTTAAGGGTACTATTTGATACTATGCGCTAATAAAATATTCAATTTACTATTTATGAAAATGACATTTCTAATAATGCAGTTACTGTGCACCTGTACGATGGAAAATTTTTCTGTTATTACTATTGGAAACTTAAAAGAAAAACTATCCTTTCACCTTAAACCTTTAAGTTTCTTTTCAATTCAGTCCTTTCACTTTAGTCCCTGAGGGTATTTTCACCCATAAAACGTCATTTTCTCCTACGAACTTCTTCCTAGTTTTCTCTTATGACCAAACCACATCTAGTACTTGACATTTCGATTGTATAAATGAACAGTATCGTATACGTAAATAGTATTATACGAGTGAATAGTACTGTATACTGAAATAGTAACAGTAGTTTGTAAACAAATATTTATATTTTATTTTTCTTGGGTATTACAAGTAAAGTTGGATCTGTGGCTTCTTTTTCAGGTATCCGAATGATGATAAAAAGATGTGGGAAAGCACAATAAACTGATCATGTGAATCAGTTCCTAAATATGGCTTTCGATAGATGAAAGAAACAAAAAAGATTATGAAGTAAGCACAGTAAACAACGGATCATTAGTTTGCCAAGTCCTTCATTTTCATTGCGGTTTGTTTTAGTGAAAAGGTGAGCCTAAGTTGTGTCTATTTTTTAACACGGCTTGGTTTCCGAAGAGTCCATCAATGATCCGCGAGAATGCTTATGTATATTCATATCTTTCCTATATATATATATATATATAAACCAGATAACAGATAGTAGTAGTAAATTGAAGGCAGAGTAACCAAGAAAAGAAGATCAAAGCAGAGGGGGAAATGGCATCATACGCACATTCCTCTTCCCACTTTAGTCTTGGGATTTCTTTTGGTGGTAGTTACCCTTGCCGATTCTGTAATGAATTCGACGAAACAAAATTTAAAAATAACGAAATCCTTAAACTTCAAGCCATGAATGCATAAAGATGACATAATTCATTATGCTTGTTTCGGATTCTTTCTGCTTCCTGTTGCGAGTATTCAAAAAAACTATTTTTACTCTTAATTTCTGTTATATTGTCAGTGGAACACTCAGAAAAAAGGAGATAAAAAAAATTTTTTTTATCAATTTGATGATGAAAATGTCGAAAGTGTCCACGAAGATTAGTAAGAGTGTTTAATATTATTTTTGGCTGAGTTGCTCATGACAACGTATATGATATTTAAATTTTGATAATAATTTAGATGATATTCTCTGTCAAATTGAATAGGTGTACTAATTGACTGTGTCAAATCGATTTTAAATCTAAAACTACAAATTCAAACATGGATACTGGATGCTAGGATCGACGCGAATGCTAACCTTCATCACAAGCAGTGACATCAAATAATCAAATATGTACGTTAGGGTTGTTACTGCAACATAAAGAAGCAATGATCAAACAATATCCTTCCGTTTAACATAAAGGAACGAAATGACGTACCTATTTGATATAAGGATATGTTCAACACGGACGTTCTCTACTGAGTTGAATAAAAAGGTGATAGTCTAAGTAGGCTAGGCTCACTTGGCATCTGGATTGAAGTTGCTGCAGCCCGTTATCGCTCCACTATCAGGAGCCAGAGGTTTTCGCTGCTCTGTGAAGCCAGCCTCACGCTGTGCCCTCGGGTATAGGAACCACGACCCATGAGCCTTCGCTCAGGTCCCATGTGTCCACTCTCAATTTGGAGTGGGCAGGCCAGCAATGCAGCTAGAGCTCATCCAAGTGAAGCCAGAGCCCTATTCCTTCATCTTGGTGCCCCCCTTGGGTTACAAGCTGGTGTCAGAGAGTATTTAGAGAGTAGTTTGTGTCAAATTTTAGACGATGTGGGACTCTGGAATGTGTGTTAAATGAAATCTACAGTACAATTTGTTTAGTGGCTAGTACATTGATTCTCAACTTGTATAACATGATCATGCTTAGTTGAAATGTAAACTAGTAATCATCTGAGGGAACATTGAAACATGAAGACTTTTAGTTTAAACCAGCTTCTAATTATATAATGAAGTTGAATCTGAGTTTCTTTTGATACCCGATACGATGATAAAAAGATGTGAATAGATAAAAGGAACAATATATATTGTGGTTTATGAATCATTTCCTGAGTGTTTGGCCTTCAATAGATAAAAGAAACAATACATTAACGCCGTGTTTGGTTCGACGGATAGAATAGAATGGAGACAAAAATTTCATTAAACAATATTCTTTTCAGTATTTGGTTGGCCAATCTTAATGGAAGGTTTCCATTCCATAATAGAAAAAAATCTGATGTGGCATCAGTTTTTTCCAATGTTTTTTTCCCTTAGATTTGCTATGGAAAAAGCTTTTCCACTATGGAAAAAGTTTGAAATTCCATTTATGCCCTCCAAAGCTTCAAATCATCATCTCGTTCATCTCTGCAGCGTCGTTCCCGTTCGTCTCCACGTACGCTATTCATGTTTCTTCCATTTTTCCCATTCATCTCCATTTTTCCAGTTCGTGTTTCTCTACATCTCCATTTGAAGGGATTGTTCTTCAGAAATCGATTTGTGTTTGATATTCCAAAAATTTCTGAAACTCTCCAGTGTTGGCCATTTAAAGGGACAAGTTCTATGGCTACGTTTCGGCAAGCTTGGTGAGAGAGAGAACGCTGGAGAAGAGAGATTCAATGAGGAAGAGACTAAAAGGCCGAGAGAGAGAGAGAGAAGACAAAATTTTTTTTAAATAGTTTTAATTGATGGGTAATTTAGTAAATTTACCTCACATACTAAACAAATTTTTTTCCTTTTCTATTCTCTTTTTCATTATGAACCAAACAATTTTTTTCCTTTCCTTTCCATTCTTATTTTCCATTTCATTTCTCCTTTCCTTTCTATTCCTACTTTGTATGGCAAATCAAACGAACTGTTAAGAAGTAAGCAGAATAAACCGTAGATCATCACTTTGTGAAGTTCTTCAGCTTCTTCACTTTCTTGCTTTGTGCTTTGACGCTGGGAAAAGGTAAGAGCATGTTTGGATCCGTAGTAAGCACTCTCAAACTCACGTTCAAGCTTCTAAATGGGCTTTAATAAAAAATACTGAACGTTTGGTTATGCGTTGAATCAAATTTTTAGAATTGATTTTCCTACAAAACCTAAGTTTTCTCTAACTCAACAAATTCTAGCTTTTGCGTTCAATTGAGTTGATAATTGATTTTTTCAAATTTCTCTTCTCTATTTTACCATTCAATTCTCACGCCATCTTCTCTGTTTTTGGTAGAAAAAACAGAGCATGTTCTGAGAGAGAAAGGGAGGAATAAGTAACCAAGAGAGAGAGAGAGAGAGAGAGAGAATCCTCTGTTTAGGGGAGAGGCCTGAAAAAAGAAAAAAAAGAGCTGAAGAAGGAAAAATTAAACAAACACAGAGTTTCAGTGCAAAAAAGGGGGATTGAGTTTAAGGGCCAATCACAATTTTTGGACTAAAAACTTTACACTACTAAGCCCCACATTTTTTGGAAATTGCACTTCAAACACAAATTTTTTTGTTTCTTTGTATTGTCATCCCAATGTAATTCCTTTTTGTTCCCTTTTTATTTTTTAATCTTTTAATCTGATTGATGTCTCATTCAAGAGTAATCTTTAAATGGTTTTAAATGAAAACAATTGAAACAAAATTGGAGATTAAGTAAATAAATTTATTTCATTATAATATTTATAAATATATATTTTTAATCAAATATTAGTATCAATAGTTAATGAAATAAGACAATATAAAATTCATACTATTTTTGGTAATTACACATTTAAAAATACTTTTACTAATTAATATCCAAACGAAATTCATTTTTCAAAATCACTTTTCTAATAACAATTTCCAAACATAAATCACGTTCATATAAAATCAATTTTGCTCAAAATCAATTATAAAAATCAATTATGTTCAAACCTAAGTTTACCAAATAAGTTTCCAAACACATACTAAGTCTAAGTTTATATAATCAACAAAACTTAGATGTAGTTATTTTCAAGTTATCTAATAGATATATTGCATAAAAAAAATTTAAAGGACCAATTATGTAATATTGAGTTGTAAAAAAATATATAGTTATTTTTTAATAGCTATATACTTATTATGTTTTAATTAAAAAATTTTATATTTATTTTATTTTTATAAGAGAATTTTGTGAATAGTGCCTCCTATTCTTAGTCCCACATTGAGTGGATTAGTGAAGTGGGGAGCTTCCTTTGGCTATAAAAGGGAAGCTCTCCTATGTGTTTCCACACCCCAAAACTAAAGCCTAATATCTCTTCTAAGGCTTAGTTTTCTCTTCTCTCTCTTATAAATATATTTTGGTAGTGTCCGAGGACGTAGGCAAAATTAGCCGAACCTCGTTAATTTCTGGTGTTCTCTTTATTTAATTTCTGCTCTTTATTTATCTGCTTTATATTTGCCTCCTATATGGTAGGCTATTTTGTCGGGTATTGTTAATTTTATTATTGGTGGAAAATAGCCCGAATTTCCACAACAATTGGTATCAGAGCCTTGGTTGCGAAAACTCTTGAAATTTTAGTATGCTCTTGTGGTTGCAGTTTTAACTGATCTTCCACAATCAGAAAAAATTTTTTGAGAATTCATTTGAAATTTTTTTGGAAGAAATTATTAGTAATATATTGTCTAATTGAAGTGCATGTCTAGGAAAGGTCTGGCTAAGGAAAGACTTGGTTTTTAAGTGTGTCCGTTGTGACCCTCCTCTCTTTCCTGGGAACTTTCCTGGTGCATTTTTTTTTTGGACTAGAGTATTACTAGTAATTTTCATATTTAGAAGTTAAAATGGCAGATAATAAGGAGCAGAGAACCACTGTTTCCACCACAACGTCGGCAGCTTCTTCGTCGTCATTTGTGACGAGAATTGCTGCGCCAAATCCAAGATTAGCGGTGGAGATTTTTGACGGTACAGGTCATTTCGGCATGTGGCAAGGTGAAGTTCTAGACGCTCTTTTCCAGCAAGGTCTAGATATTGCTATTGAAGAGGAGAAACCAGATGAGATTGATGAAAAAGAATGGAAGACCATCAACCGGTTAGCATGTGGTACTATTCGATCATGTCTTTCCAGAGAGCAGAAGTATTCGTTCGCAAAGGAAACTTCTGCTAGTACATTGTGGAAGGCATTGGAGGACAAATTCCTGAAGAAGAGCGGCCACAACAAGCTCTATATGAAGAAGAAATTGTTCCGGTTTAGTTATAAACCCGGTACCACCATGAACGATCATATTACTGCTTTTAATAAGGCAGTAGCTGATTTGATGAATGTTGATGAGACTTTCAAAGATGAGGATCTGGCCCTGATGTTGCTGTTTTCTCTTCCTGACGAGTATGCATTTATAGAAGCTATGTTACTTCATGGGAAAGAGAAAGTTTCCCTCAGTGAAGTGTGCAGTACTCTATACAGTCATGAATTGAGAAAGAAGGATCGAGAGGAAAGTAAGCAAGCAGAGGTGGTTGCAGAAGCGCTAGTGGCAAGAGGCAGACCACAAGGCCAGAAGAAAGGAAGGAGAGGGAGATCGAAGTCAAAAGGCAGACCGAGCAAAGACGAATGTGCCTTTTGCAGAGAGAAGGGGCATTGGAAGAAGGATTGTCCAAAATTGAAAAATAAGGGGAAAGATGATAGAAGCAAACCTCCATCAGAAGCAAATGTAGCTGAATTTAGTGATGAAGATTCAGATCTTTCACTGGTTGCTACAACATCAACAAGGCGATCTGACAAATGGATGTTTGACTCAGCTTGTAACCAACATATTTGTCATATTCGGGAATGGTTCACTGAATTTGAAGAAGTAGCTGGTGGTGTTATTTACATGGGAAATGACACATATTGCGAATCAACTGGTATTGGTTCAATCTACTTAAAGAACCATGATGGATCGACTAAAGTTCTAACAGAAGTTAGATATGTACCAGACATGAAGAGGAACCTCATCTCTTTGGGAGTCTTGGAATCCAAAGGATTAGCAGTGACGATACGAGATGGAGTTCTAAAAGTCATTTCTGGAGCTTTAGTGATGTTGAAAGGTACCCGAAAGAATAGTTTGTATTACTACGACGGTAATACAATTGTTGGGACAGCTGCAGTTGCTACTCTCGATGATGATGGGTCAGATGCAACTAGGTTGTGGCACATGCGGTTAGGGCATGCAGGAGAAAAATCCTTACAAATTTTGGCGAAACGAGGATTGTTGAAAGGTGCACAAACCTGTAAGATGGATTTCTGCGAACATTGCGTGATGGGGAAACAGAAGAGAGTGAAATTTGGCACCGCAATCCATGATACCGAGGGTATTTTGGATTATGTTCACTCTGATGTATGGGGACCTTCCAAGACAGCTTCTTTGGGAGGTAAACATTATTATGTTACTTTTGTTGACGACTTCTCTCGACGAGTGTGGGTGTACACTATGAAGTCAAAGGATGAAGTGTTAGATTGTTTCCTTAAGTGGAAAAAGATGATAGAAACTCAGACTGGCAAAAAGATCAAACGACTCAGAACAGACAATGGTGGTGAATACCGGAGTGATCCGTTTGACAAGGTTTGTCAGAATGAAGGCATTGTTCGACACTTCACAGTAAGAAATACACCACAGCAGAACGGGGTGGCCGAACGCATGAACCGAACATTGCTGGAGAAAGTTCGGTGTATGCTGTCCAATGCTGGGTTGGGCAGACAATATTGGGCTGAGGCAGTGAGATATGCAAGTCACCTTGTTAATCGTTTGCCATCAACTGCTATTGGTGGCAAAACACCTCTGGAGGCTTGGTCTGGAAAACCTGTTACTGACTATGATTCGTTACGTGTGTTTGGTTCCGCTGCATACTATCACGTTAAAGAATCAAAATTGGATCCGAGAGCAAAGAAGGCGCTCTTTATGGGGATCACTACTGGTGTGAAAGGATACCGTCTATGGTGTCTAGAAACACAGAAGATAATCTTTAGCAGGGATGTTACCTTTGATGAATCTGCCATGTTGAAAAAGGTAACAAAAGATGATAGTCAACAGATCAATGGTGCACCACAGCAGGTGGAGGAAACTCCAAAGCAGGTGGAGTTTGAAAGTAGAAGAATTAACCCAGCAATCAGTAATGAAGGTGATGAAACTCCTATGGCAGAAGAGGGGTTAGAAGAAGAGGAGGTTCCAACCCAAGAACCTCCACAGCAACAAGAACCAATTGCATTACAAAGGCCACAACGAGTAAGATATAAGCCTGCTCGATTCGATGATATGGTGGCTTATGCATCTATAATTGTCAATGATGAAATTCCTACCACCTACCAAGAAGCAGTACAAAGTTCAGAAGATGAAAGGTGGAGGAATGCTATGATTGAAGAAATGCAGTCTCTTCAGAAGAATCAGACATGGAAGCTAGCAAGTCTACCGAAGGGAAAGAAGGCAATTGGATGCAAATGGGTATATGCAAAGAAAGATGGATTTCCTGACAAGAATAACACTCGTTACAAGGCGAGATTGGTGGCTAAAGGCTACGCTCAGATGGAGGGAATTGATTATAATGAAGTTTTTTCTCCAGTGGTGAAACATTCCTCCATTAGAATCTTATTGGCCTTGGTAGCTCAGTTAGATTTGGAACTAGTTCAACTTGATGTAAAAACTGCGTTTTTGCATGGAGACTTGGAGGAGGAAATCTATATGACTCAGCCAGAAGGGTTTAAGGTTGATGGTAAGGAAAATTTGGTTTGTAAACTTGAAAAATCCTTGTACGGATTGAAGCAATCACCAAGACAGTGGTACAAGCGATTTGACAAGTTTATGTTGAGGCAAAAGTACACAAGGAGCAAATACGACCATTGTGTGTATTTGCGCAAGCTACAAGATGGATCGTTTATCTATCTTCTCCTATATGTTGATGATATGCTTATAGCTTCAAGAAATCAAGGAGAGATTGAGAAGTTAAAGGCACAATTGAAGCAAGAGTTTGAAATGAAAGATCTAGGAGAAGCTAAGAAGATTCTCGGCATGGAGATAAGCAGAAACAGAAAATTGGGGCAACTTTGTCTGACTCAGAAACAATATCTGAGAAAGGTACTGAAACGTTTTGGCATGGATGATAAGACAAAACCTGTAAGTACCCCGCTTGCTCCTCATTTGAAGCTTAGTGCTAATTTATCTCCAAAGAATGATGCTGAACGAGAATATATGTCGAAAGTTCCGTATGCAAATGCGGTTGGTAGCTTGATGTATGCTATGGTATGTACAAGGCCTGACATTTCACAGGCAGTTGGGGTTGTGAGCAGGTACATGCATGATCCTGGAAAAGGACATTGGCAAGCTGTCAAATGGATTCTGCGGTATATTCTGAACACCGTGGATGTTGGTTTAATGTTTGAGCGGGATGTAAAAGCGGGTCATTGCGTAGTTGGATATTGTGATTCTGACTATGCTGGTGATTTGGACAAACGTCGATCAACTACCGGTTATGTGTTTACCCTTGCAAAGGCACCGGTCAGTTGGAAGTCTACTTTACAGTCAACAGTTGCTTTGTCTACCACAGAGGCAGAGTATATGGCAGTTACAGAGGCTGTTAAAGAGGCTATTTGGCTTCAAGGTTTGCTGAAAGATTTGGGTGTTGGTCAGAAGCACATCAAAGTGCATTGTGACAGTCAGAGTGCTATTTGTTTAGCAAAGAATCAAGTCTATCATGCACGAACGAAGCATATAGATGTCCAATATCATTTTGTAAGGGAAATTCTTGAAGAAGGAGAATTACTACTTCAGAAGATCCACACAGCTGAAAATCCTGCAGACATGATGACTAAAGTTGTGACATCAATCAAGTTTCAACATTGCTTGGACTTGATTAATATTGTGAAGATTTGAAGATGAATAGCGCCTTAGGCGCATTTGAAGACACTACTTTTTTTTGAAAATTTTTAAGCGAGAGTTTTTGTATTGGGACTTGAAATTCGGCAAGGTGGAGATTTGTGAATAGTGCCTCCTATTCTTAGTCCCACATTGAGTGGATTAGTGAAGTGGGGAGCTTCCTTTGGCTATAAAAGGGAAGCTCTCCTATGTGTTTCCACACCCCAAAACTAAAGCCTAATATCTCTTCTAAGGCTTAGTTTTCTCTTCTCTCTCTTATAAATATATTTTGGTAGTGTCCGAGGACGTAGGCAAAATTAGCCGAACCTCGTTAATTTCTGGTGTTCTCTTTATTTAATTTCTGCTCTTTATTTATCTGCTTTATATTTGCCTCCTATATGGTAGGCTATTTTGTCGGGTATTGTTAATTTTATTATTGGTGGAAAATAGCCCGAATTTCCACAACAAATTTAATAGTAAAAATATAATCAGAGGCGGATCCTCCTTATATAATTGCCCCCACAAGCAAATTTTTTTAATTAATATATGTGATCATTTTTTTACTTCCATAAAAATTTAGATGTTGCCTTCACATATTAAATTATAATAACCCATCTTATTAAAAGTACCTTATTCAATAATTTTTTAAATTCAATTTAAAAATTAGTTGTACCAACTACTGCTCCACTCAATAAATTTATTTCTTGTGTATGTTATATCATTTTTTATTATTTATACATATTTATAATTTTTAATAAAATATTTATAAATTATTTTTTATCCTCGTTAGCTAAAATTTCTAGATCGGTGATATATCGACCGCACCTAAGTTCTGTCCATATATAACAGCTGACCTTTTCTTCTTGTTTGACTTTCTCTTATTATCCTCTAGTTTCTTCATAAATTCATATTAATTCCTTCTTTATATATATTCATTTATTTATTTATTTCGTCAAAACAAATTCCGGACTTTGAGACAATAGACACCAGAAAATAAAGTCATATACGGGGCACATAGATAAAAATATATATTTAAAAAGACAGGCAATTAATTAAGGCGTTTATCAAATTTTTTTTCTTTTGTAGCAAGTCTTTTATCAATTTGTGAATGAAATATGTATAAATAATAAAAAATTACATACATTTGATTGAGTGCCGTGACAGCATGATATTTCTTTTAATCATTTCAATAAAAGTGGAGACGATAATACTAGTGTGTCAAATTGATTTTACAATGAACTACAATTATTAATTTAATGACGATATAAAAATAGAGCTAAAATTATAATTACAAAGATGAATATTTAATCATAGCACCAAGATGAAAGGTCACTCTTTATCAATAGAGTTATTGAAACGGGCCCAATCGACAATAATAATATGAAAGGGAAAACATTTTACTCCCTTTTATTATTGATGAGCAAAGTCATAACATAATGTCACACATTCATTACATAAAATAAATAGTCGAGTCATAACAAAATTATTTCTCATATCCAAATTGTTCCTATAGAAGAATAATCAAGGAACATGCAGAAAATACAATCAAATAAAAACACACTAGACAACCCTTTTAGTTGACCCTATTGGACTACGACCATAAAAATAATACAAGAAGGATGACTCTCAAGATGTTACCAACCCAAGAATCGAACGGGTCGGATATTCGAACCGTTGCTACTCCTTGTGTAAGTGTTCTTTAACGTTTGTGGGTTCTGAAACATGGAAGCACAACAACTTGAGACTTCATCACCATAACCTAGGAATTCATCCGCACAACATCCTCAACATGGTGTTTATTGGTCGGTTGAAACGATTGATAATTTATTTTAATCTTATGTGACTAATTAATTTTAATTTTATTTATATGTAAGCTAATAAATTTCAATTTGCACATATGAAAATGATGTTGTGTGGATTGAGAGGCTACAATTGCATGATTTATGGGCTTTCCCTCGAGCCGGAGGGTAATGTTGCAACGGAATGATCTAATACAGCTTATTGGAGAAGGTGCAAGGTTATTGGCATCATTTATCGGTCCCATGGGACAAAACTTCACGCGTTGCCAATAACCTATGCAGATTGAAAGAATGTTCCATCTGATTATAAAGAATTCATAATGACAAATATTGTTCACGTAATAGTTATCAATTACTGATTTATAATTTTTTTAATTAAATATATTCTAATTAAACTCTTTAATTTTCTTTTTTAGCCCAAATTTGTTATTAAGCTCGCTGGGGAAAAAAAAAATATATTTTGAAGAAAATTGGAATGACTTAGAAGAATAAGCACTTGGAGCTTTATAAGGCTTGGAACAACATAATAAAATCAAAGGAAGAAATCATAGTAGATGTTTCGGGGGATTCTGAGGTAGCATTGGGCTACTTATGTTGAGAGACGGCATAGTCCGACGCTATTAGGTAATAAAACTTTGAAACTTTCTTTTTTCCATTTTCTTACAATATACTAACATAATTCACCTAAATGTCAAGATAAAGCTGACAAAAATAAGATGAACAGACAACGTCAGACACTCTATCACATTGAAGTTAAAAAAAAATCAAATAAATTAAAATTAAACATATTTTATGAAAAAATTGATGAAATTAAAGTTAAAAAATAGAATCATATATTGAATGAAAAAGTTTAAAGTTTAAAAAATTAACATTGATTGTTAATCTAATTAACGAAATATTTAATGAAATGGTTGGTTATTTAATGAAATGGGTTTAGGGGGATAAAGTGCACATAAGACAAAGTTTGTAGGGGTGAAGTACATTTTTACTTAAAATGAATAATACATTTGAATGATATTAAGACTTGTCACAAGATTCAATTTATTAAAATGTATTCCAATCTATTAAACACTTAAAAGAAATTAAAAAAAAAACAAATGTAACAATCTAAATGAATCAGATTCAGACCTTTATTAAGTGCAAACAAATGATGTCGTAGTCTTACTTTTTGTTAGGTTAACTAATAGTTAAAGTTCACATCATCCTAGTCCTGCCACATTATTAATATTGTCAAAATAAGCCGAACCAAGCTGACTTGTTAAATAAACTACCCGATTTATGTATGCTTAAGCTTGCCCCTAGTGGCTATCACTGTCACAAAGATTAACGCACACAAGAACCCATCAAAAGTAACTTAGGGGTGACAGATGCTATTTTGAGAGGAGATATTAGTGGGAATTATACTGAAAAACGTGTGATTTTACCTTCAAATTTTATTGGTGGAGCTAGATATATGACTTCAAACCATAATGTAGATAGGGTAACATCGGATTCAAATTGCAAATAATATTAAAAAATTTATAGTTGAAAGGATGTATAACATGGCAGGAATGGAATATTGGATTTGATTTGATTGTTGACATGAAATCAAATGTTAAATGTGATGCTCGGCCGCGTGTGCTTAAATTAACTGTTGTTAAAGGTGAGAGTCGTTTTTTGATAGTTTAAAAACAATAAGACCCAAATCAAAATTTTGAGAGTGTAAGAACCAAATTTAAGATAGGGTGTAATTATAAAGATTAAAAATATTATTTTACTAATTTTTTTATATATTTTTTTTATTAATTTTAATTTTATTTCTAAATCTAATATTGTTTTAATTATTAACGATAAATATTAATATAATATGGCAAAGGTCAAGACCAAATTCGTGAATATACACTTAAAATAATGAAATTGTTTCTCTTTCCTTTATTTTTGTTTTCAATTGTTGCTTAATAATAATAATTAGGGCGCTACCTTGTATTAAGTGAAGCATAGCCTGAACAAAGCAAGGATCCAGAACAAAGATGAACTGAAAAGACATTACATGCGGGCTCCTGCTGCTTCTCCATAAAATTAGGCAAGACACGGCTTCCCCTGCGTGTTCATCACTACTGCTCGCTCTAGTCTTGCCTTTTTCTCAATAGATAAAGAGACAGTCTCCACTGTTAATGGTGTCGACGGTGATTCTCCGATCCAATCCATCGCTCCGGGAGAGTGTTTCTTCCCAATTCTTAGCTGGCTAAGAGAGAGAGAACAAGGAGGAGGAGGAGATACGATACATCACATTTTTCAATAGCTGGGAATGGAGTTCAAAAAAGATGATGGTCTGAGTAGCAAGGCCCACCGGGTCCACTGGACCGGATCTGCAGTGACCCGTTATCCCTCCACTGTTTGGAGACGGAGGTTTTCGCTGCTCTGTGAAGCCAGCCTCACGCGGTGCCCTCCAGTTTAGGAACCAAGAGACTTGAACCTTCGTTCAGGACCCATGGACCAACTCCCCACTTGGAGCGGGCGGGCCAGCAGGTTGCAGCATCCAGCCCAACCAAGTGAAGCCAGAGCCTTATCCTATCACCTTTGTGCCCCCACTTGAGTTACAGACTGGAGTTACCCAGACCGGCGAACACGTGGGCATGTCAGAAGCTTATATACAGTGGTTTGTGTCAGAGTCCAGTCGATGTGGGACTTGGAATGTTGCCAAAATGAAACTCATTAGTCAGTACAGTATGTTTAGCACTCAATATGGTGATTCCCAGCTTGCGAAACATAAACATATTGAGTCGTCAGCATATGAGAGAACACTGAACATGAAGAGGCATCCAGGAAGTTTAGAAAATTCGTAATTTAAACCTGTTTGTGAAATAATAAAGTTGGATCTGTGGCTTTTTTTTTTTTCAGGTATCCGAATGATGATAAAAAGATCAAAGCCTAACTTAATCAAAGCAGAGGGGAAAATGGCATTATACACATTCCTCTTCCCACTTTAATCTTGGGATTTCTTTTGGTGATAGTTACCCTTGCCGATTCTAGAAGGAAGAAAAATGTGCAGGAGGGGCAAGAGGGTAAATTGGCAACCGCATAACTAACTTGGACAGATGTCCTGTGCGTGGATAGGAGAGAGAAGGAGTGGGAGGGAGAGACTAGCTAGCCTCTCGAATGCTAGTATGTGCGTGTTTATCAGTGTTCTTGGTATTTCCTGTGTGTAAGTGACTATGTTCATTGTGAGTGATGTTCTGTGAGTGTGATGTCAGTAATATGTGTGTGTGTGTTTTGTAATTCCCTTATTAAGAAGTTCAGTAATCCAGTATCAGCTATTTCAATCAGCAAATAGTGCCTCATTTTTATTTATAACAGCACGGTTACATCAGAATTCCTGGCTTTTTTAATGGAAGTCATAAGCTCAGAAGCAAGAAATAGATTATCAGATATGAATCTACCCTTGATGAATGCATTCTGACGAGGCAAAATCCAGTGATCCATAAAAGGTTGCAGCCCGTTAACTGTCACCTTTTATATAATCTTATAAACAACATTACAATGGAATTTCAAGACTCTACCAAGTATAATCTCCATATTTAAGTTGAACAATGTGTTGTTGGATTTTAGATACATGTGATAAAAGAGAAGTGTTTCATCAAGATGATGCAGATATACAACTGCTGGTTGACTAGAAGAGCTCTATGATACCAGGTTGCATCCACCCTTCCATTCTCTGTGATAAATTACTAGTGTTTTTGTTTTTTTTAATCTTGTTCTGTTCTTTATCACTGTAATAGCTGATAATAAAAAATAAGACAGAAATTGTCTAAGCATATCGCCATACTTCTAGACTGTTAAGGATTTGGTTTCCATTATATTTTGACAGGAACACGAAAGTCATGTTTCACAAATCTAGACTGTTCATCTCTGATTGAACTATCAAAATAAAAAAAATAGATTTCATGAGATATTTTTATCTTTTGATCTAGACTATCTGATCTGATATGTAAACAAACATAACCCTCATGTTCTTGCTAGAACATGAGGAGATCCAAATCCAATTGTCACACCAATTGGCCAAGGCTTAAGTTTCCAACACATCTGAGGAAGTTAGTTCATTTGGCGATAAGGGATATCCTTTTTAGTGTACTCTTAGTACATCGATAGAAAAAAAATTAGGGTATGTTAACAAAATTAAAAAAAAAAAAGGAATAAAAATAAGACATTTTACTAAAATATTCTAACTTCAAGAAAGAATTTAGCGTTTTTTAAAAGTGTAATTTAGACAATTTTTTACTATTTTTTTTTACTTTACCTATTCTATCACGTGGCTCCTATGTACAGAACATGTCATGTATGGGGTGTTTGTTCTGCAAAGAGAAAAAAGAAAAAGAAAAAGAAAATAGAAGTGAAAATGAAATATTTTATTAAAATATCAAAACTAAAAAAAAAAAATCAATCACACCATTATATTTGCTAGTTTTTTTTTATTTTGTCAATTACAATTCGACTAATTTTTAACTAATTGTTTGTACGACTAATTATTAAGTTAATTAAACGACCAATTCATCAATTGTTTAGTTAAACTAATTAATATAATTAAATTAAGCTAATTAAATTATCTTCTGTGCCCAAAATTATCGCTCCAAAATAAAATAGATTTTGGCTTGAAAAATTATGTCATGTTACTTAACACTTATTCTCTGCTAATAAATATTATCAAGCCCAATCCTCTTTTATACTTTCATTTCTTTTTTTTCCCTTTCATTTTCTCCATATTTTATATTAGTATTTCGCTTTAAACTATTTCTTAAGAATGTTCCTTTTTTTCCCAAAAAAAAAAGAGGAGACATACATTTTGAGGAAGAGAAAGAGAGAGAATAATTCCAAAGAGGACATATTTTTTTCAGCCACTACCAAGAAAAAGCCTTTTTAAATTATGACCCTTACTATTGATCAAACTTAAGAAAATTGGACCAGTCATGAACCTGTTAAAACACTGGTTCAAGGGTTAATGGTCAGATCACGGTCGAAGCGGTGGTACTTAAAATATATTAAAATATATAACTAATATATATATATATTACAAAATATTAATAATATATAATTTTGATATAATCACTAAATCTTTGAAAAAATTATTTTTTATATAAAAAATACCAATTGTGAGTAGCTTTACACTCATACATGTGACACCCTCTTTCCAAGGCAGACCATATTAATTCAACAAAAATATTTGATGTTATTTAAAATATTTTAAAAAAAAATAAAATTATTATAACATTAAAAAAAAAGGAAAAAAATCACACATTATTGATCCATTTCTCTCTCCTATCCTATGTCATATTAAGGTTCAGAAAATCAGACCGGTTATTGAACAGTGAAGACACTAGTTCACCGTTTAGTAGTCTGACCATGTTGAATTGTGATCAAACCGATAATAATTGAAATACATAAATTAATATATATGGTCACATAATAAAACTCATAAATTAATATAAAATTATTTCTCAACTACAAAAATATTAATTTTTTTTATTCTCACATTCTACTATTTTCTCTCTTTCCAATCACGCATCCCCACCTCCTATCTCACTTTTTTTTTTTCCTTTGATTGACAAGCCTCCTAATACACGCCACACCCTAATCGCCCCAATAGTAATATATATGTCACCTTTTCTTCTAAGACCATAAGTCCAAAACACGCCTCCCCAACCTCACTTTTTCTTCTGAGACCAAAACACATCTCATTGCCTCCATAAGTTCATCTTTCTCTCTTCGTTCATCTGCAAAACTTCATCAATTCACTTCATCTTCTTTCTCTCTCTGTTCACTTTGAAGCTCCCTTCATGGCAACTCAAAACAAGGTCATTCTTTCAGTTGTTGATCAGAGTTTTTTCCTCAACTTTATATTCTTTCTCTTTGTCTGCATTGGCATCCATGGAAGAGAACGACGAAAGGCCGACTTCTTCTTCTTCTTCTCCTCCTCCTTCTCCTTCCAACAACGACGTTGTTCTTTTAAAAAAAATAACTAAATAGGTCAACCCATAGAACAGACCAGTTGTTTTTTTGATTTCGGACTGGTCTGACTGGTTTGATCAATCTCTAGTTTTTAGACATATTCCGGATCGAACAACTGGCCAATTCAATATTTTTTTGGTCCGGTCCAGTTTTCTTAACTTTGTGTCAGACTATGATCTCTATTTCTCTTTCTCCTAAGCGTGTTTCAGTCTATGAGAATGGCAGTGCATTTATGTTGTTGTGTCTTTTCATAATTATTTTATCTTTTTTATTATTGACAATAAGCCTCTCTTATTCATTTGTTTTGTCACTTACTCATTGGCCATCCTTACCTCACTATAAACACAGACACACACACACACTCTCTCTCATGACTTCAAAGAAAGAGCAATGAAGACAAACAGAGGTGGCAGGAAGTGCGAATAGGGGAGGTTAGAAGTGCAAGGAAGAGCAACGAAGACAAATAAAGACTACCAGAAGTGCGAATAGCGATGGCGAAGAACAAACAGAGGCTACCAAAAGTGCGAATAGCGGCGACGGAGCAGTAGCGAGGTGTCTAAAGTCTAAACTGTAGCTGTAAGATTTGGAGTATGCGGCGTGAATGTTTAAGGGTGCTTGACTGCTTGGGGTGATTATTAGCACTCAGCATCCAAACAACATCGTTGCCCCATATTTTTTTAATATATATATAATTACCTGAACCAGTGTAACTAGCGAACCGGTCGATTTTCTGGGCTAACCCAAACTTGATGACGGGCTAGTTCATCAGATTTCTGATTCGTTTTCAGAACATTGCTATTTACTATATAAAAGTTGGTACCTCGTTGTCTCATACTTGGATACTTGTGGTTTAAGCCATATTTGGCAAAATGGAGAATTAAAAGAAACTTTATCTAATATATTTAATACATTTATTTTTAGAGTGAATTATTAATTTGATCTTAAAAATGTTATCATTATTTCGAGGATAAATTGCTGATTTTTTTTAGAATACTATAATTGTCTTGAATTAGTTTATAAAAGATTAAGACATTGTTTTGACAAACAATTTATTTAAGCAGTGAATTAGGACTCGGACTGACCAGGGGGGTCGACCCAGAACTCAGCAACCCAGGAGTTGAATCGGTTCAAGTCTCCATTTTAGGCCGGCTTGCAAGTGGATCAGTTGAGACTTGCCCAGTTCTTAGACGGCCTATTGACCCGTCATGTCACGACCCAAATTCCGGACAAATTCTGGACACGTGACTGGCACGATGACATGAATATCGTGTCACCGTAAGCCTATTAACATATCAATTTCTCTCCTTTTATTTATGAATATTTATAATATACATTGTTCTCCTTTTTGTTTATTAAATAATATAGCTTTCGTAAGTATTTATAATTTAGCAAACGAATAATCTAAATCAAGCAAATAAGACACTTTATTTTAAATAATTTAAATAGTCTCAACTATTTAAATTTTAAAGACAATTCAGACTTTGAAATATATATATATATATATATATATATGATAAAATAAAAATAAAAATTTGAAAATATTAATTAAGTATAAATAAGATTAATTAAAACAAATATTAATTTATAACTAAATATTAATTGAAATAAATATAAATAAATATCAAATACTTATTAAAATAATTATTAGTTTGCAATATAACTTATTATAACTACATATCATATACACATAAGGAGAGATGAAAACTTATCCAAATTCCTTGTAATTTCCCATATTACAATTTTAATATTTAATATAAAATAATCGAAATTTCATTCATTCACAAAAATCACATCAACTTAAATAAATTCATAATTGAAATCTCAACTTCTATCATAATCAATATCATAAATCCTCAAAATGGATCTTCGAGTTCAAATCAAATTAAATATAGTAAATAAAGTAGTTTATTAGCCCGAGATCCCATAGATATCCTAGTTGACCACAGAGCTTCCTAAACTTAACAAAAATAAAATACTAACAATATGGGACTCACCCAACAATGGTATAGTTCAACGGCAACTACTCCTCTAGCAGGAGATTCTCCTTCACTATCTGATCTGAAAAGGGAAAATCAACGAGTGTGAGATAATAATCTCAGTAAGCGAGCCAATCCCCGTCCTAATAAAATTCGCTATGCAAAAGCAATAAAATAAAAAACATAGGTAAAAATTATAAAATCACAGGGAAAGATACACATCAAAGAATTGCAAATCAATTAGACAATTCACACGAACGGAACTAGTACTCGTCAACGACAAAATATCCGGAAGCGCCCGTAGGCTCGCTCAACCAATCTCATTATATCCGGGAGCGTCTGTAGGCTCGCTCAACCAATTTCCTCAACTTTATCAACCCGCCATGACGCACAACCTCATCAGCAATGGTCAAGGCGCCTCACAGATTAAATCCGGACTCATCTCCCTACCAAAGGAATCGTTGTCTCTACTCTCAGAGGTCAAGTCATCCTATTACCTGAATTTCCCACTTGACATGAGAAAGGGTACTATCCCGCCCAAACACAAATAATATTCACCCAATATAGTAAAATACAACATCATAAATCGTCAAGTATAAAAGTCTAGATAATCTCAATTATCTCAAATTTCAACCATCTCGTAAATCACATGTGCATCCTTTTTCCAAACAAAATAATAATAATAATAATTATTATTATCATCACCAATCATATTCCCACTATGGTCATTACCTATCTTTATACCCTATTACTTTAACACTTAAGATAATATTAAAGAAGGGTTAGTTCACTCACCTGAGTTTCTTGCTAAACCATAGCATGACATTCCAAGATTCTTCGGTAATGTGCCAGATTTTCCTATCGCATGTTTGAAAGACAAACTTTGAAATTAAAACAGAAAGTTATTTTATTTCATTTTTCTGACCTCCGTGTACTCTTTCGGCCATATCTCTCAAACGGTAGGGAGTTTTCAAAAGATTTTAGATTTTCTGGAAAATAGACGAAAAGAGATTTCTGTGCATAGGTAATTTGAAAATTTTGGAGTTTTCTAGAGAGAGATATGGTCGTTTTAATTTTCAAAAAAATTACTCCAGAATTTCTGAAAATAAATTTTCTTACCTTGTTTTAATTCTTACTATAGATGAAACCCTTTGAGTTCTTGTTTAGGTATGGAATGTGCAGATCCTAGGACTATGTGAAGGCTGTAAAACATGATGTGGGGTTGTTCTTATGTTTATTTCAAAAGAAACAACATCGCTAAAATGGAAGGGAAGATTATGACTTACCTTAATTTCTTCTTGCTTATTAATTGTTAACTCTTCTTGAGCTTCCCAATATTGAAAATTGAGTGTTGATGTTTAGAAAAAAATATTAGCCGAGAGAGTGTGCTTATGGGAGGGATTAGTTTGGTTGAGTATGTATTTGTTCTAGGGTTTCTAACTTAGTTTAAGATAGATCAATTTAATTGTTTAAATTTAAATAGATTTTGTTATTCAAATTTTAGATTATTCTAATTAAAAATAATATGTTTAATTCAGATTTCTAAAAAAAAATTTCTTTTTCAGATTTCGTATTGGGATAATTTATCCTTCAATTTAATGTCTAATTAGATTGGTTAGTTTGGATAATTATCTAATTTCCTTATTTAATCTTTTGCATTATCCTTTAACCATTGCTACTACTATTTATATTATATGTATATTATTTTGTTTAGTTAATTTTGATTTGTTTTAATTACTATTACTAATATCTATTTAATTATTCCTTATAGTCTTTCGAAATCCCTTATTGCTCATAGGATTAGTATTCTAGTTGATTAATTTATCAACTTGTATTTTTATTAATTTCTTTTGTTTAAATTTCAAAATTCAACCTTAAACGCCCAATCCTAGATTATGTAAATCTAAGATCTTACTTCAAATATTGGAAGGTATATTTCAGATTTTTCCTTTTCATTTGTTTTCGTAATTCATTAAATTTTTTCTTTTAGACATTTTTTTGTATAAGACTATTTCTTAATTACAACTATATATTCTAAAAATAATATCTAGAGTTTTAGAAATTAATTTTCATTTTCTATTTCACAAAAAGGTTTCCTATAATTTTGTCCATCTATTCCTATACTTTGTACACATTTTTCCTACACCCCACAAGATTCCAAAATCTTTCATTTTAGTCCTTGCGAGTTTCACTTTAGTCCCTGTATGGCCTAACATCACATATTGCTAGCCTACAGCCTGAAATCACATATCTAAGCATCATCACATTATATTGTGATATCACACACACATTTTACACAATATTTTCAAATCAATAATTTGTGAAATAAAATTCATCAAATTAAATGAAAAATAAAAATGATGGGTTGATAAGTCCTAGAAAGTCACTAAATAATGTCATCATATATGGGATTTTCGGTCCTCTTTTAGCCATGATTGCTTTCCTTTTGCACTTGTTATCTTTGTTTTCGTACAATTTTCGTGTGCTTTATAGTGTTCGTATTTTCTTATTTTATTGCCTCTTTTATTGCCTTTTTAATTTATTTTATTTATTGTCTTTTGTAGGTGCAATTGTGGGGAGAAAACAAGAGAAGATGTTGATTCCAATGGCCTGGCGCCCAGGCGCCAGGCATGTGAAGAACAAAGGCTCTCTGCCCAGTTGGCGCCCAGGCGCCAGACGTGGCGCCTAGGCGCCCAACCCCACGAACTAACATTGAAGCTTCCAACCTTGGCGCCCAGGCGCCAAGTCACGAATCTGCAGCTTAAATACTCCTTTTTGAGCATTTTGACCTAACTTTGGACTTGGGAGATTTTGGGGAGCTTGGAGGCAGCAAGAGAGCATCCTACAGAGCTGGTTAGGGGGAAGAAGGGCCTTCCTTCATGGGATTGGTCTTCCTTCCCCCATCTCTTCTCTTTTCTCTTCATTTTATTCTCTTTTCATGTTGCATTTTCTTGTATTATGTAGTGGTAGGTAGTATGTAACTCAAGGGTTGTTATGAGCCCGATTTTAGATTAGGTTTTGTGTAATTTCTTGAACTCTTGTAGCTATTGCTTGGTTAATGCATGTTTATTTATTCCGATCTTAATGCTTTCCTTTAAATTGGCCAATTATTGGGATGATTTGGTGTTTTTACCAAACTTGGGAGGGGGAGGTAAAAACAAGACCAAAGGAATAAGTTGTATGAGTTCTTGAACCTTAAAGGAGAAGGGATTGATTTGCTAATATCATAGGAATATAGTTATTAGCCTCATATTGTCAAATTAGGGTTTGTTCATTTAATGAACTTGATTTTCACATAAGGAATTATGGAGAATTGGGTTTTATCTTAGTTGAGGTTTGGGAAAATCCTTCTAGGAATATTCGTACCCTAGACTAGCATGTACAATTGATAAAAGCAAGAGTAAGAGGATGATAATGGAACCTATGAAGAATGATGGGCTTGGTGGTTGATGTAATTTAGTATCTTATGAGGTTTTGTTATTGAATGATTCTTCTCAATTGCATTTCGTATTTTGTCGGAGTGGATTTACGGAATTGAATTGCTCTAAAAATGCTTGATCACCACTTTTATGAGTTTGGGGTTTTTATCTATGCTAGGGATAGCTAGGTATTAATTAGCCCATTGTAACTTCCACCATAAATCGGATTAATCTAGGGATGGATAATCTTATTTATGTAGTTTTTATGAGTTCCTAAACTTAATCACCTACTTGAATGAGTGGATTAAGGAATTAAACAATCATTTGGGATAGGTAGGTTTGTTTCTCCAAGGGATTAGGTTCAAACAACTTTGAGAGCTTAACCAACTTCAAAAGGATTTGTAATTGGATTGAATCAGTCTTTAACAACTCAAAGACTCATTTGTCTATGAATTAGTCGGATTAAGAATTAAATGAAGTCAATCCCATCCATCCTAGGCTATTGTCATTAGGAGTAGCTTAGTTTTAGGTTTTAGATAGAGTTTAGTTTATTTTGTAACGTTAGATTCATATTTCCGTTCAATGATTCGTCTAGATAGCATTCAATTTTAGCTTCTCGGGTACTTGGTACCTCAATCCTCGTGGAAACGATACTCTACTCACTCTGTATTACTTGTACGATTGGTGCGCTTGCCAAATCGCCTAACATGGGTATTACACGTCAACCCAGGTTGACCCACATTTCCTTTTTTTTTAAAAAAAAAATTTAACTTACCAATCAATGATTAAAAAAATCGGACTAGTTTTGGATATTGGTTCACCGGTCAAACAAAGTGTAACACCCTGAGATTTCGTGGTTCTTGTGGCATAGTTTGTTTGTGTGTTTACATGATGTGGTTTATGTTATGTGTTGATATGATGGATTTACGCGGTTGAATTTAATGCTTATACATATGCATGAATATGATATTTAAAATAATGAAAAATTATTTATAGTTATTGTCACGACCCATTTTCTAGGCACATGACCGGCACAATGATGAATATCCCATCACTGTAAGCCTTTCGATAAATTCTTCCCACAAGTAAAATCATTAGTCATTATCTCTATATTCTCAAAATACCATTCCTTAATAAATACAAAGAAAATACATCAGATTTTCTTAATTAAAAATAATAGATCCTCAGTACGAAATACATTATCATACTGAAATACAAGCCAAATACCAAACCCCTGACCTAGATGTCCTAGACGGTTACAGAGCAACATACTGTATAACAAAAGAAGGGCCTACCCGACAGCGGGAAGGTCCAACGTGATCTACTCCTCTAGCGGATGTACTTCGGCGGCAACCTGATCTGAACAAAAAGTTTGTACAAACAGTGTGAGCTTTTAAACTCAGTGAGCAAATCGGCCTTGCGTTAATAAAATTCAAATACATCACCAGTCATGCAAGCATATCCGAAGGCTCAAGCTCAACCAATAGACATAGTTAGAAATTACATACAAGAAAAATTCATCCAATTCAACAAACGATACTAGTACTCGTCAATGGCAATATATCCCGGAGAGCGCACACAGGCCGGCTCACCAATTTTGTATTTTTCCGCCATGACGCACAACCTCATCCTCTTAGCTAGGGCGCCTCACGGATTTATTACCAATCCGGGCTATATCCCTACTGAGGAAATCGTTGTCTCCACACTCATTGGTCAAGACACCCTTTAACCCGGGTTTTCCGCCTTGCCGTGAGAGGGGGTACTGTACCGCTCAATCACAATCAATAGTACAACAGTTCATATCATAATCAGAAGCACAATATAATACTCATCCATATAACAGGTATAGTATATAACTATATGATTCAAATTTCATATCATCATGAGATACTTGCTTTGTCTTATCCATACTTCTGGATTAATTATCTCATTATATTCGTCATTCTGAATCTAATTTCTCCCTATGAATCTTGGGAGTGTCCTACGACATACTTTTTATCACCAGTAATGCTAAAACTCTATTAAAATATGGTCGTTTCACTCACCTGGATTCCGTACGAGTATCACTTCTCTAAATCGTTACGGACAAGAGTACGCAGGTGAATTTCAGTGTTCCGCTACAGAGATTTTCATGAAAGATTACAGAAAGTACGTTAAGATCATTTTCGTACAGATACTGTTCATACGTACGGGTACTATTCATACGATCACTATTCATACATACAATACTATTCATACGGTCACTATTCATACGTACGGGTACTATTCATACCGGAAATACAGAATACAATCTGTAAAAGAGTACACCAGGTAAGTTCCCAGGAAAGAGTGGAGGGTCACACTGGACACACTTAAAAACCAGGTCTTTCCTTAGCCAGAACTTTCCTAGACATGTATTCTCCACAAATTATATTCTATTTCGGTAATCAGAGAATCAAAATAACAGCTAACGACAGTTTTTCTGATGTGGAAGATCGGCCAAAGCCGCAACCACAGAGCATACTTAAGAAAATAACTTCTAAAATTTGAAAGACATAGAAAGGGCATAGTATCCTTACCTAAGCAAAAACGGAAAGGCCCAAAATCTCAGAAGCCTAGCGTCGGAGCAAGAGAAACTTAAGGAGGGAAGAAGAGAAGTTGAAGGTGTGAGTTTAGAAGTGAAATGGAAGGGCCTATTTATAGCAAAAGTCAAGGGTACTATTTGACACTATGCGCTAATAAAATATTCAATTTACTATTTATGAAAATGACATTTCTAATAATGCAGTTACTGTGCACCTTACGCGTACGATGAAAAATTTTCGTTTATTTACTATTAGAAACTTTAAAGGAAAAACTATCCTCTCACCTTAAACCTTTAAGTTTCTTTTCAATTTAGTCCCTGAGGGTATTTTTACACATAAAACGTCATTTTCTCCTACAAACTTCTTTCTAATTTTCTCTTATAACCAAACCACATCTAGTATTTGACATTTTGATTGTATAAATGAACAGTACCATATACGTAAATAGTAACAGTAGTTTGAAAACACGCATTTATATTTTATTTTTCATGGGTATTACATTATCACCCCCTTTAAGAAATTCGGTCCTCCGAATTTAAATTACCTCAAGTCGTAAAAAGATGGGGATATCTAGAACGCATGTCGGCCTCGGCTTCCCATGTGGCTTCTTCATGAGTTTGATTCCTCCACAAAACCTTGACGGATGGAATCTCCTTAGATCGGAGTTTCTTTACTTGACTATCGAGGATAGCTACCGGTATCTCCTCGTATGACAAGTTTTCATCTACTAGGATAGAATCATTCTGAGAAGGGTGGAGTATGTGAGAAGGGTCATGAAGGTACTTCCTTAACATGGATACGTGAAAAACAGGGTGAATCCCTTCCAGATCCATAGGTAGGGCAAGCCGATAAGCCACTTTTCCCACTCGTTCTAGAATTTCATAAGGCCCGATGTATCTAGGACTCAACTTTCCTTTCCTTCCAAATCTCAACACACCTTTCATTGGAGAGACCTTAAGGAATACCATATCGCCGACTGAGAACTCCAAATCACGTCGTCTGTGGTCAGCGTATGCCTTTTGTCTACTTTGAGCTGCTCGCATCCTATCTTGTATTGTCTTAACCTTGGTTAGGGCATCCTGGGCCAAGTCAGGTCCTAATGCTTTCGCTTCACCTACCTCGAACCAACCGATCGGAGATCTGCAACGTCTCCCATACAAGGCCTCAAAGGGTGCCATCCCAATAGTGGCCTGGTAGCTGTTGTTATATGCGAACTCTACAAGATACAAATGCTTTTCCCAGCTACCACTGAAATCTAGAATACAAGCTCGTAACATATCCTCTAGTGTCTGAATCGTCCGCTCTGACTGTCCGTCTGTCTGTGGGTGAAAAGCGGTACTAAGGTCCACTCGAGTACCTAATGCCTCCTGAAAACTTCTCCAGAAACGAGAGGTAAATTGAGGACCTCTATCAGAAATGATAGATATAGGTACTCCATGCAACTTTACTATTTCTTTAATATACAATTGTGCCAACGTTACTACACCATAAGTGGTTTTGACTGGAATGAAGTGTGCTGATTTGGTTAGTCGGTCAACAATGAGCCAAACTGAGTCATAACCTCCTGTGGAACGAGGTAGACCAACAACAAAGTCCATCGTCACTCGTTCCCATTTCCATTCAGGAATCTCTAATCGTTGTAACGAGCCTCCTGGCTTTAGATGCTCAGCCTTAACCTGTTGACAGGTTAAACAACGAGACACAAATTCTGCTATGTCTTGTTTCATTCCTTTCCACCAGTAGATCTGTTTCAGATCCTGATACATCTTGGTGGCTCCTGGATGTACAGCATATGCAGCACGATGGCCTTCTTCCATGATGTCTCGTCTAAGAGTTCCAACATGTGGTACACACAACCGTTGTTCAAAATGTAAGACTCCTGTATCATCGAGTGTGAAACTATTCACTTCACCAATCTTCACCTTTTCCATAATTTGGACAAGCTCAGGATCCTCCATTTGAGATATCCGTATCTGGTCAACAAGGGAAGATCTAGCCCTGATATGGGCTAAGAATGATCCTGTCCTTGTAACCTCAAGAGTAGCACCTTTTGCTCTCATCTCTTGTAGTTCTTGGATCAAGGGTCTTTTTGTTACTGCTATATGGGCCAGACTACCCATAGATTTTCGACTCAAGGCATCTGCTACCACGTTTGCTTTGCCTGGGTGGTAAAGAATATTGCAATCATAATCTTTTAGTAATTCTACCCATCTCCTCTGCCTCAAGTTTAAGTCCTTTTGGTCGAAAATATATTTTAGACTTTTATGGTCAGTGTAGATTTCGCAAGTTTCTCCGTATAGATAATGTCGCCATATCTTTAAAGCGAAAACTACTGCTGCCATTTCCAGATCGTGGGTGGGGTAGTTTTGTTCATGTTTCTTAAGTTGTCTCGATGCATATGCCACTACCTGGCTATGCTGCATGAGAACACATCCCAACCCTACTCTTGATGCATCGCAGTATACTGTAAAATCTCCTGGTCCTGAGGGTAAGACTAATACAGGTGCGGAGATTAACCTTTTCTTGAGTTCTTGGAAGCTTTCTTCACAAGCGTCATCCCATTGGTACTTTACCCCTTTCCTAGTCAGTCGTGTGAGAGGGGCGGCTAACTGGGAAAAATTTTGGATGAAACGACGATAATATCCTGCCAATCCCAAGAAGCTGCGAATCTCTGTGACGGAGGTAGGTCTAGGCCACATTTTGACCGCTTCTACTTTGCTTGGGTCTGCTTGGATGCCATCTTTGGAGATCACATGTCCCAAGAAAGTTACACGATCAATCCAAAACTCGCATTTAGAGAATTTGGCGTACAATTGATGATCCCTCAATGTCTGCAACACAACACGAAGGTGTTGTTCGTGCTCTTCTGAAGTCTTTGAGTACACCAGAATGTCGTCTATGAAGACAATGACAAATTTGTCTAAAAAGGATTTAAAAATCCTATTCATTAAATCCATGAAAGCAGCTGGTGCATTCGTTAATCCAAATGACATCACCAAGAACTCGTAGTGCCCATATCTGGTACGGAAGGCTGTTTTAGACACATCCTCCTCCTTGATCTTGAGTTGGTGATAACCAGACCTCAAGTCAATCTTTGAAAAACACTTGGCTCCTTGAAGTTGATCGAAAAGGTCGTCGATGCGAGGCAACGGGTATTTATTTTTGATAGTTACCTTATTTAGTTGCCTGTAATCTATGCATAGTCTCATCGATCCGTCCTTCTTTTTCACGAACAGAACAGGAGCTCCCCAAGGTGAATAACTTGGCCTTATAAAGCCTTTGTCTAGCAAGTCCTGTAACTGAGTTTTTAACTCTTTTAATTCTGTTGGTGCCATTCTATAAGGGGGTATGGAGATTGGGCGAGTATCTGGTGCTAACTCTATCTGGAACTCAATCTCTCGATCTAGGGGTATACCTGGTAGATCATCTGGGAAGACATCTACAAACTCCTGGACTACTGGAACGTCTTCTACTTTTAGTTCTTCTTTCTTAATATCTTTAACGAATGCCAAGTATCCTTTACAGCCCTTTCGCAATAAACGTTGGGCACACATTAAAGATATAAGATTCCCAGAAATTTCACTCCGTTCACCATGAAATACGAAAGAAGGCTCCCCCGGAATATTAAATTTAACTATCTTATTATAGCAATCCAGGGTGGCATGACAAGATGCCAGCCAATCCATGCCCAAGATGACATCAAAGTCTGTCATATCTAACAGCATTAGGTCTACTGTTGTATTTATTTCTCCGACTCTTACCTTGCAAGCTCGATAGCCTCGTTCTATTAGTAAGGTGCCTCCAGTAGGCGTAGTTACTAAAAACGGACATTCTAATCTAACAACTTTTTGCTTAAAGTTCTTAGCAAAGAATGGTGACACATAGGAATGCGTAGAGCCAGAGTCAAACAAAACATGTGCAAAATTTGATTCAATCAGAAGAGTACCTGCTACCACCGTATTAGACGCCTGAGCATCTTGACGGGTTAAAGCGAATACTCGAGCGTTCCCTCGGCCTGCTGAAGCCTGCCCTCGACCACCTTGTCCTCTGCCAGCACCTCTTCCGATTCCATTGCCTCCTACAATTACAGGGGATCTGTTGGCAACAGTAGCCTCTGATTGATTAGGGCGTACTGACCCTTGGCCAGATCTCGTGTAGAGTTGGGGGCAATCTCTTTTGATGTGGCCCTGTTGACCACATTGGTAACAGACCCTAGTGTTGTTGTTGACAAAACAAGCTCCGAAGTGATTTCTTTCACATTTAGAGCACCAGGGCCTTTGTTGACCCCCTGTACCACTTTGTTGACGCTGTGGTGCACTAGCAGTAGAGGCTGCACGTCCAGAACTCTCTCCGTGGTAGCGTGATTTCTCATCTTGTTTCCTCTTTCTTTTGTTATTCCATTTTTCTTTTTGCATATCTCTTTCTTCCATCATACGGGCGATGTCGACGGCTTCTGTGTAAAATGAAAAATCTCGTATTTTCGATCTCACCCTGTCAAATAAAGACTCTCGAAGGCCTTTAATAAACCGTCGGATCTTTTCTTTCTCAGTTAGGACCATGTGAGTAGCATATTCAGACAACTCTATAAACAGATTGTCGTATTCATCGACGGTTCGTGATCCTTGCCGGAGTGCCTCAAACTCATTCATCTTTGCTTCTCGTATACTCTCCGGAATAAATTGTTCTCGAAAAATTCTTTTAAAGTCATTCCATTTAATGGGTGGGGCATTTCTGGCCATGCCCTTCTTCCATGTTCGCCACCAGCGGTCGGCCTTACCTCTTAACTGAAAGGTAACAAGGGTTACTTTTCGAGGTTCAGGGCATTCTAGCGTGTCAAGGATTTTCTCACAGTCATCTAGAAAACGTTGTGGGTCTTCATTAACATCTCCTGCAAAGGTTGGCGGATTCAGCTTCATAAATTCTGAGATTTTGACCTCTGTACCTACCCAATCCTGAGGAGGGGGTGGAGGTGGCATCTGGTCTGTCTCTTGTACTTTTGCAGTATGTACTGATGCCTGTGAGCCATCTTTAGATGATTGTCCTATCAAAAGTTCCTTTAGCCCATTCACCTCGTTCTGCATTGCAGCTAATGCTTCCATCACTACAGTCGCGTCAATTTGTGATGGTTCTCCAGCATTTCTTCCAGGGTTTTCAGTGGATATTTCTCTGTTTTGTGCATGGTTATCTTCTGCACGATTAGGCATCTCCAGTCTTGCATTTGCTGACTGAGCAGCTGGAGGGACCAAGGCCCTGCCAGATCTTGTGCGGATTCCAGAAGCGTTTGATTTTCTTGGTGCCATCTAAACTTATTCTACAATTAAGAATAATATATATCGTCAATATTATACTTCAAGTAAAGACACGAAAGAAATGGATTTTAATCTCTACAGGGCTTTTGGTGGATCTTCATCCTATGGTCGTGCTGCAGTCACGACAATAGGGGAAGGCCCACTAAAGACACCTTGCTCTGTAATCACTAGGAGACCTAACAACCTATGCTCTGATACCAACTTTGTCACGACCCATTTTCTAGGCACATGACCGGCACAATGATGAATATCCCATCACTGTAAGCCTTTCGATAAATTCTTCCCACAAGTAAAATCGTTAGTCATTATCTCTATATTCTCAAAATACCATTCCTTAATAAATACAAAGAAAATACATCAGATTTTCTTAATTAAAAATAATAGATCCTCAATACGAAATACATTATCATACTGAAATACAAGCCAAATACCAAACCCCTGACCTAGATGTCCTAGACGGTTACAGAGCAACATACTGTATAACAAAAGAAGGGCCTACCCGACAGCGGGAAGGTCCAACGTGATCTACTCCTCTAGCGGATGTACTTCAGCGGCAACCTAGTCTGAACAAAAAGTTTGTACAAACAGTGTGAGCTTTTAAACTCAGTGAGCAAATCGGCCTTGCGTTAATAAAATTCAAATACATCACCAGTCATGCAAGCATATCCGAAGGCTCAAGCTCAACCAATAGACATAGTTAGAAATTACATACAAGAAAAATTCATCCAATTCAACAAACGATACTAGTACTCGTCAATGGCAATATATCCCGGAGAGCGCACACAGGCCGGCTCACCAATTTTGTATTTTTCCGCCATGACGCACAACCTCATCCTCTTAGCTAGGGCGCCTCACGGATTTATTACCAATCCGGGCTATATCCCTACTGAGGAAATCGTTGTCTCCACACTCATTGGTCAAGACACCCTTTAACCCGGGTTTTCCGCCTTGCCGTGAGAGGGGGTACTGTACCGCTCAATCACAATCAATAGTACAACAGTTCATATCATAATCAGAAGCACAATATAATACTCATCCATATAACAGGTATAGTATATAACTATATGATTCAAATTTCATATCATCATGAGATACTTGCTTTGTCTTATCCATACTTCTGGATTAATTATCTCATTATATTCGTCATTCTGAATCCAATTTCTCCCTATGAATCTTGGGAGTGTCCTACGACATACTTTTTATCACCAGTAATGCTAAAACTCTATTAAAACATGGTCGTTTCACTCACCTGGATTCCGTACGAGTATCACTTCTCTAAATCGTTACGGACAAGAGTACGCAGGTGAATTTCAGTGTTCCGCTACAGAGATTTTCATGAAAGATTACAGAAAGTACGTTAAGATCATTTTCGTACAGATACTGTTATACGTACGGGTACTATTCATACGGTCACTATTCATACATACAATACTATTCATACCGGAAATACAGAATACAATCTGTAAAAGAGTACACCAGGTAAGTTCCTAGGAAAGAGTGGAGGGTCACACTGGACACACTTAAAAACCAGGTCTTTCCTTAGCCAGAACTTTCCTAGACATGTATTCTCCACAAATTATATTCTATTTCGGTAATCAGAGAATCAAAATAACAGCTAACGACAGTTTTTCTGATGTGGAAGATCGGCCAAAGCCGCAACCACAGAGCATACTTAAGAAAATAACTTCTAAAATTTGAAAGACATAGAAAGGGCATAGTATCCTTACCTAAGCAAAAACGGAAAGGCCCAAAATCTCAGAAGCCTAGCGTCGGAGCAAGAGAAACTTAAGGAGGGAAGAAGAGAAGTTGAAGGTGTGAGTTTAGAAGTGAAATGGAAGGGCCTATTTATAGCAAAAGTCAAGGGTACTATTTGACACTATGCGCTAATAAAATATTCAATTTACTATTCATGAAAATGACATTTCTAATAATGCAGTTACTGTGCACCTTACGCCCGTTTATTTACTATTAGAAACTTTAAAGGGAAAACTATCCTCTCACCTTAAACCTTTAAGTTTCTTTTCAATTTAGTCCCTGAGGGTATTTTTACACATAAAACGTCATTTTCTCCTACAAACTTCTTTCTAATTTTCTCTTATAACCAAACCACATCTAGTATTTGACATTTTGATTGTATAAATGAACAGTACCATATACGTAAATAGTAACAGTAGTTTGAAAACACGCATTTATATTTTATTTTTCATGGGTATTACAGTTATGTGTGATGAGTTGGGGAAACTTAATTCAAATCGAATAATTTAGGCAAGGGACCTAATTGAAAAAATATAAGGATTTGGGGTTAAATTATAATTTTTAAAAAATAGGGGGATTGGGTAAGTAGTTGGAGTGTTGAGTTGATAATTGCCAAGTAAGGGGAGTATTCTCAAAGGAAAATAAATTGATTAGTTTGATTAGGAAAAGCACCTAAATTGCACTTGGGTCCCCCTATTGCATTTATGTAGAAATAGAAGAAAGGCCAAAATGAAATTTAAGGAAGTACCCCCACACTTAGGCATATATCAACCACTTACTCCCTTCCCCACTATTTAAGCATTTAAAGCTCCCAACCACCAAACCTCCCAAATCTTGGTCTTCTCTCTAGCGAGTAGTGCTTCTCTGGTCATTAGTGGTTCACAATCACGGTGGAAAGCTTCAAGAACCAATGTAAGATCTACATTTTCAAAATTATCCTCTCATTTTCGTACCGTAAAACCTTAGGTGCTGAAACTTGGTTTTTGGAGTGATTTGGGTGTTTCTTTGGAGTGTTTTTGAATGATAATGGTTTTCCAGCTTCCCTTCCTCAATCCTTGTTGTTTTGGCTATCCAAAATGGGTTTGATAGTGGATTTTCATGATGAACTCCATACCCTATCAAAAAAATGAAAATGATAGAGTTTTATAAGGTTTTGAGATTGATTCTTAGAATTCAAGATGGAAACAAGTTTTTATATGTGTTTTTATGGGTTGAATGCTTGTTTGGATGGCCAAAACATTGAGGAAGTGTTTATTTGGGTTTGGGGTTGAGATTGAAAATGATGGAGAATTTTAGCATGTTGAATTTTCGTGTCTACTGGTAACTGGTCAACTTTTGAGTGACAAATGGTCAATCGGCTGCCCTTGGTACTCTCTACCCAGATTTGGCTGAGATGCATCGATCAACCGATAAGGCTTTATCGGTCAACCGGTTGTTCTTGGGTAGGAATGGCAATCTTGGCAAAGGTGCACCGATCGACTGGTAAGGCACTATCGATCGACCGATTGTTCCTAGGTGAGAATAGAATTTTGGACAAGGACGCATTGGTCGAATGGTAGGGTGATATCAGTCGACCAGTTGCTCTCGGGTTGGAGCTGGCAATTTCTAGCTAGTCGACCAGTCGCTCCCTGTCTGCATTTTTTAGATTTTAATCATTTTTTCTCTCATGCACTTAATTAATAAGAATCAACTCTAAATCTTGGAATGCCTTTCCCTTCCGAATCATCACATGAACTACGGTAAAAGTTTAGTTGGGGAATCAAGGTAAGTAGGTGACCTTTCAACTTATTTATATGAACTTAACTTCATATTTCATGCTTGTATGAGTAAATTGGAACCATATATGTGATGAATATGAATGAGATAATGAAGGTTAAGTGTGGTATCATGTTAGGATATTTTTACTCTTTTTCAATAGGATGAATACTGCCTATTCATGTTATGGTTGAGTTAATTATGGTTGGGGCTTTAGTTATACACTTCTAGAGGACGAGAATTGGGGATTGCCGATGAGGGCACGAACCAAGGTCAAAGGAGGAAAGTGTACATTGGAAAAGGCTGAGATGTATATATTCGAGCATGATCCAGAGTTCCTAAGATAGACTCCAAGTGACAACAGCCAATAGATGCCGAGACAAGGCACGGGCCAGAATCCAGGAATGGATGGGAATCCAGGACCGGTTTCTAGTAATGCTTGTATAACGGTGTGATTGTTGGTTGTGATATAAATTATGAAAATGTTTATGTGTGCATGTATTATCTCTTGAGTATGTAAATGTGATTTTATGGCTTGATATCTATTTTCCCCTCACAATCACCTACTTACTGAATTGTGGAAAACTCATGCCTTTTTGGATTTAACATTTCAGATATAGTTGCTGAGGAGGAGTACTTGCTAGAGAAGTAGCAGTACTCGAGTTGACCTAGCCAGCATCATGGGTGGGTTATGATCTTTTGTATTTTTCCTTGTCCTAGTTACGCTTTGGAGTCGCATAGGAGTACTAGGGTCTTTGGGGATGTAATTGGATATTTTGATGTATATATATATATATACACTGATGAATGTTGTTGATATCTAGTGTTCGTTTTGAATTGTATTAAATGTAATATTTTGGAACATGATTATGTAATGGATATTTTAACCTTAGAAATGCAATGATATTTTCATGAAACTCTTATTTTCCTTTGGTTTATGCGTTAAAGAGATGGTTTAGGCTTACAATACCGATGGAGTGTAACTCTCTGTATTGTGCCAGTCACAAGCAGGGTTGAAGGCTGTGATACAAAGATGGAAAGTGCAGAAGAAGAAAAAAAAACAGAAATTGAGAGACTGAGAGAGTCAGACTCAAAGATAGAGGTAGTGAGGCTAGGGCATAGAATAGCAGAGTAAGTCGATCTCTCTCTCTTTCTTCTCACAGGGGTTCACAACGACGATGACGAGGAATATCGAGTTAGTCTCTCTCTCTCTCTAGCAAGCGGCAAAGATAACCAAGCTTCTTCAACAGAAGGCAAGTCAGTCTCTCGCTCTCTCATGGTAATCAAGATTTAGATCTTGCTTATAAGATCGCACAAGATCTAGATCTTGACAATAAAAACGAGTAAGGTCTCTTGTAGGATCTTTTTTACATCAGGATCATTTGGGATCTAGATCTTTCATCTTAAGATCGTACAGGAATGTACAAGATCATAAGATCCTAACACTTAATTTTTTTTTTTGAATGTTTTGATATTCAATTTTTTTTATAGAAATAACTGATAAATTTATGGAAACATTTTGATATTTTGATAAATTATATTTATTTTTAAATATTTTTTATATTTAGCAAATTATATAAATATTTTTTATATTTATTTTCTAAAATTGCATAAGATCTTATGATCTTGAGATTCGATCTCACTCGACCTTTCTGATCATTTACAAGATCTTGATCGACGTAACAGTATGGTACGGGAGAGTTCATGATCGAAAGAGTAAAATTTTTTTGACTTCTCTAACCAGAACATAGGACCGAGAGCGAACAGGGAATAGATGTAGAAGAAAAAAAGCAGAAACAAATGCAAAAGAAAGAAAAAAGTAGAAATAAAGATTTAGAACCAATAAATGTGCAAAAACTACTAGGTGCGGATGAAGCGACAAATGCAGATGGAAAAGCCATGGAAGAAGCTTGAAGAGATGAAAGAAGCTCAAAAGGTTTGGTTTTCAGTGACGTTAAAAGTGACAAAAATGGATAGCACCCAAGAGAGGGATGAACTGGGTTATTAAAAAATTTCACAAAGATGTTAGAAGTTTAAGAAGTTTCTAAAAGCAATGCCAAACTTTTATATCTAGAAAACAAAGTATGATCAAGATAAATAAATTTGAAGAGCAAGGAATAAAAAATAAGACTTAAACAATTAAAAAGTAAGAAAAGAGAAGATTGAACAATAATATTTATACTGGGTCAGCTTAGAACCAAGCTTACATCCAATCTTCAAGACCACTTCTTAAGAATTCCACTATAAACCACAAGTTTATCAAAGATGGGCACTTGTGAGCCACTACAACAGAGAACTTTTCTTTTTCAATGGTGTCTTTCTCCCTTACAATGTGTTTATTCCCAAACACCAAATCAAGAAGCCCACTGCTTGATCAATCAACTTAGAAAAGATGAAGTAAAGCAAAGTCAACTCTCTTAGATAGAGTGAATACACAAGTTTAAGCTCTCAAATCAGTAAATGATTGGCAAAACAAGTTTTTCAGAGATTTAACAACAAAGAGAATGTTTTCTTGATGATTTGACACATACTATAGCTCATATAAATAGCCCCAGATGTAAAAAATCCGTTAGAAAAAGATTACATCAGATTTCTTAAGAAAATAACTGTTATATTTGATGTCAGCGTACTGGAAGTCAACTAGCAAGTCCACGATAGTCGACTAATACTTTTTAATTAGGTGTTGGTTAATTGGTAGCTACTTGGCAGTCGACTGGTAACTCTTTGTTACTTTTTGTAAAAAATGTTTCAGACTCTAGCGGTCGACTGGTTTCTAAGAACCGATCAACTAGTAAGTTATTGGAAGAAATTTAATTTTCAGACAGAGAGTATTTGGTCGACTGGTAGCCTACTAGAGGTCTTCATCATTTCAACCTAAAAGTAACCGGTCAACTGATAGCCTATTAGGAGTCAAAAATTAAGTTTTCAAAAGATTTAAATTTCTAAAACCTAAGTAGAGCTATTACATCATTTAAAAAGACATTTCCAACTTGTATAAAAGTTCAAAAACATTCCCAAGATTTTAAAATAGGTTTCTTACCATTCAAATACTTTTACAAATAATCCTAAGTCTTAAGGCACTATAAAAATAAAAAAGGCTTCTCTTTGGCTCTTGCCTTTGACTTTACCAAAATTCCTAAAAATAATATGTCAATACAATTCAACAATTTATTTTTAATTTATTTGTTGTTATCAAAATTTGATTTTAATATTTCCACATGAATGAAAGAAGCTCGAAGAGATGAAGGAATTCAGAGACGTCTACAGTATCGAAGAAAGGATGTGAATGGTTTGGTTTAAATAAAATTTCAAATTTTGATGTTACATTAAAATGGAAGGCTAAATAGCTAATAGAAAGACGTTTGAAAAATAATACAAAATAATTCCTGAACTATGGAGTCAATGCATTTTGCCTTTCTTAATTTTTATTTTCGGATAACATCTATTTAGGGGGCATTTATTTTTTTAAGATAAGATGTCCGAATCTAAATATACATCTGAATATTAAGATATTGTCTTTAAATTTGAATATTGGATGATTAAGACTATTTTGTTAACATCTAAACATAGAAATTGTTTATCAGGAAAAATAATATTCAAATAGATTAATAATTAAACATATGTTATGAAAAAAATTGATGAAATCAAAGTTAAAAAATAGAAACATATATTGAATGAAAAAATTTAAAGCTTAACAAATAAGCATCGATTGTTACTCTAATTAACGAAATATTTAACAAAATGATTATTTTGCAATAATTATAAAGTTTAAGGGAATTATTTATTAAATTTTAAAGTTTAGAGGGATGGAGTGCACATAAGACAAAGTTGGTAAGGATGAAGTGCATTTTACTTAAAATGAATAATACATCTGAATAATATTAAGACTTGTCACAAAATATAATTTATTAAGATGTATTCAGAACTATGAAACACTTAAAAGAAATTACAAAAAAAACACACTTAACGGTCTGAAATATGAATAAATCAGATTTAGACATTCATTAGGTGGAAATAAGTGAGACCTTAGTCTTACTTTTTGTTAGGTTAATTAATGGTTAAAGTTCACATCATCTTGTTTCTACCACACCATTGGCACTGTCAAAACAAACCAGACCAAGTTGACTCATTCAGTAAATGACTCGATTAATGTATGCCTAAGCCCGCCCCTAGCGGCTAGTGGCCTACTAGCCATATCAATATCACAAAGATTAATGTACACAAGAACCATTTAAAAGTAACTTAGGGTGGACATGTATAAAGGGTTGATAGACGTTGTTTTGCGACGAGATATTAGTGGGAATTCTATTGGAAAACATGTGATTTTACCTTCAAACTTTATTGGTGGAGCTAGATATATAATTCCAAACTATCAAGATGCAATGGAAATCTGTAAATGGGGTAGGATTTGATTCATATTACAAATAATAATAATAATAATAATAATAATAATAATAATAATAATAATAATAATAAAAATTCTTGTTGAAAGGACGTATGACGTCGTTGGTGATTAGATCTGATTTGGTTGTTGACATGAAATTAAATGTTGAATAGATGCTTAGTCAGTGCCACATATGACTAAACTAACAATTGACTAATTATTGTTAACGGCGAGGGTTGTTTTTCAGAGTTTAAAAAATGTAGAGACCAAAATCAAAATTTTGAGAGTGTAGGGACCAAATTCAAGATAGGGTGAAACTACAAGGGGTAAAAGTATTATTTCACCATTTTAGTTTGTAAATTTTGTTTCACATATTTTTTTGTTAATTTCAATTTTTTCCCAAGTCTAACATTATCTAAATTATTAATGGTAAACATCGATGTAATTACCTCTATTGCACATGTCAACACTAAATATAAATATACACTTAAAATAATAAAATTGTTTCTATTTCCATTAATTTCAATTGTTGCCTAATAATAGCTAAGATTTTAAAAATCAGACCGATCATTGAACCGGTAGAGGTACTAATTCAAAAGTAAATATTAAAATATTATGCATAATTACATATTATAAACATAAATCTTCAAACTCAATTAAAAATAAATTTAATATTCAATTACACAAAAATTTTGACAAAATAACATTCTCAATCAAAAGTTTACAACAAAAAAAAAACCAACTAACAAGAAAAAATTATTAATCATTATATAATTCATACATATCAAATATATGAAATTAAAAAATTAAAAAAAAATAGACTGATTTGTTTGGCCAGTTTTATCAGTTCAAAACCAAGCTGACTAGTTTTTCACTTGTCCATTCCCTCACCGATTCTATATATTTTTCTATACCAGACCTAGGAGCAGATCTCGGTCTAACCAGTTGAATCAATCGGTCTAGTCTAGTTTTAATAACCATGATGCTAATAATAATAATAATAATAATAATAATAATGAATAAAGTTGCATGGTGCTTGTAGACAAGGCATTCAAATTCTCTCCATCAGTTGGAGGGACTATTTCCTCCAATTTTTGATATGGACTGTTGGATGAGATCATTCAACGGTCCAGATTAATCTTGTGTTTTTTTTTAAAAATTATATGATTAATTTTAACAAGTCAAATCTTGTATTTTTTTTTCTTTTTTAATTAATTATGTAATTTTTTAAAAAGAAAAACATAAGATTAATCTGAATTATTTGATGATCTCATTAAACAATCCAAATTAGGAACTTCTGGACGAAATCTGAACCCCAGGCGAGAATCTTGAGCAAAGGGATTTATATCACCTCCAACGCCCAAAATTGAAGGATTTTTTTAAAAAAATGTTATAATTATTTTGTCATTCTATTTATTATTTTGTTTACAATTATCATTAGATTAGTTAATAATTATAAATCTTATTTAAAAAAAATTATCCAAATCCTAAACAAAGATGAACTGAAAAGACATTACATATTAGCTCTTACTGCTTCTCCATAAAATTAGGCAAGACGCGGCTTCCCCTGCGTGCTCATCACTACTGCTCTAGTCTTGCCTTCTTCTCAATAGATAAAGAGACAGTCCACTGTTAATGGTGTCGAAGGTGATGCTAAGAGAGAAGGAGGAGGAGTACAAAAAAGATGATGGTCTGAGTAGCAAGGCTCACCTAGCTCACCGGACCGAATCTGCAGCAACCCGTTATCCCTCCACTGTTTGGAGACGGAAGTTTTCGCTGCTCTGTTAAGCCAGCCTCACGCGGTGCCTTCCAGTTTAGGAACCAAGAGACTAGAACCTTCGTTCAGGACTCATGGATCAACTCCCCACTTGGAGCGGGCGGGCCAGCAAGTTGCAGCATCCGGCCCAACCAGGTAATGCCATAGCCTTATCCCATCACCTTGGTGCCCCCACTTGGGTCACAAGCTGGAGTTACCCAGGTCGGCGGACTACTAGGCTTGTCAGAAGCTTATATACATTGGTTTGTCAGAATCCAGTCGATGTGGGACTTGGAATGTTGCCAAAATGAAACTCAGTACAGTCTGTTTAGCCTATACATATGGTGATTCCCAGCTTGTGAGACATAATCATATTGAGTCGTAAGCGTATGAGACAACACTGAATATAAAGAGGCATCCAGCAAGTTTAGAAAATTCGTAATTTACACCTGTTTGTGAAACAATAAAGTTGGATCTGTGGGTTCTTTTTCAGGTATCGAAATTATGATAAAAAGATGTGGGAAAGCACAATAAACTGGTCATGTGAATTAGTTCCTGAATATGGCTTTCGATAGATGAAAGAAACAAAAAAGATTATGAAGTAAGCACAGTAAACAATGGATCATTAGTTTGCCAAGTCCTTCATTTTCATTGTGGTTTGTTTTGGGAAAAAGGTAAGCCTAAGTTGTGTCTATTTTTTAACACGTTTTGGTTTCCGAAGAGTCCATCAATGATCCGCGAGAATGCTTATATATATATATATTCATATCTTTCCTTTACATATATATATATATATATATATATATATATATATATATATATATATATAAACCAGATAACGGATAGTAGTAGTAAATTGAAGGCAAAGTAACCAAAACAAGAAGATCAAAGAAGAGGGGGAAATGGCATCATACGCACATTCCTCTTCCCACTTTAATCTTGGGATTTCCTTTGGTGATAGTTACCCTTGCCGATTCTGTAATGAATCTGACAAAACAAAATTTAAAAATAACCAAATCCTTTTAATCTATCTGTTTATTTTGGACAAAATTATGTATTCCTCGATTGTTTTATCTTTAAAAAGGCAAACTTAATTATTTCATCTTAGGTAAACTATTCTTTTGGTCCTTATAGTTCCATTTAATTTTTAATTTGATCCCTTTAGCTTAAAAATTTGTATTTGAATTCTTAAACTTATACAACTTTATTTAGTCTTTATCACCAAACTTTTGTTAGTATTTCCAATAAATTTTGTTGACATAATTGACCATGTGCATATTGGCACTCTCAATATGCATGACTTATGTCAACAAAAAAATAATTAAAAAAATTAACTCATGTCTGTAACATGCAAATTATGTCAAATAATTTGGGTGAACTAGCTTAAATCATGTATATTTCAAATATGAAGATGATACATAACTGACCATGTCATCAAAATTTATCAGAACTTCAACAAAAGTTGAATGATGGGGACTACTTAAATACTATTAAAACTATTAAAGATTCAATTATAAATTTTTAAACTAAAGGGACTGAATTACAAATTAAATAGAAGTATAAGGACTGAAGGAATAATTTAAACTTTCATCCGTTACAAAAGAAGGCATGTAATCATAGAGTTAGCAACGGTTGAGATTAATTGGTTAGCCATTTCCATTAATGTAGCGTATTATGGAAGTATGAAATTAGAGTTTATCAAGAACTGAGTAGCATGATTAACCAAATAAAGCCTAAAATTCAGTATCAAGTCTACATGTGTATGATACTATAAACCTTGCTAAAAAGTTTCAATAATTTCTTTTTATTTTTCTTCATTGTAAATTACTAAGGAAATTTATAAAATGTATAAACTACTGAAAGAATAATTGAGCTGTGATATCTAAGCAAATTCTTGCAAGAAAATTTTGAACACTCTGGCGGCGCAGAGAATTGGATTCACCCTTCAGTGTATTCACTCACTAACTCATGAACACGGGAATGACATTACTTGAGTAAAAGGATATACAAAATTTGGTGACTGAGACAAAATTCCTGAAGCAATTTTCACTTTCAACAACTCAAGTTGCAAGAGAAAATCAGAAGCAGAATATACATACAAATTAACAAAATCATTATGCAGTGTGTGTAATATTAACAACTCTGTTCAGTCTCTCAAGAATTCCACTAGCCTTCCTCTTGGCCCTTGAAGTTCCATTCAGTACAAGCTCAGAGATTGTTCCATGTGTGATCTCCTCTTCCTTTACCTCCTTCAACTTTGTCCTATCATACGAGCAAATGGTTTGAAGAATTGCTACACAGTTCTCCTTGTTTCGCTCGCAATTACTCTCCCTCATGATACTCAGCAAGATTGGAACAGCTCTGAGATCCACCATGTCCTGAACAGCCTTCTGCTGACTTGAAAGCAGCGCAAGGATTGCAAGCAATTCATCAACACGAACCCGGCTCGAGATCTTCCTTAGTATCACACTCACTGCACCATCCCTCACGGTTCTTGCCTTGTTCTCATGAATCACACACAATGTGAAGATTGCTGAAGCAGCATCCTTCATGGCCATGGGATGCCCTTCATCTAAGAGGTTGATTAACAGTTTTAAGGCGCCAGATTTCCCTATGACCTCCTTGTTTGAGTCTAGAGCAGATAAAGTGAAAAGGGTTGCTGCAGAATTGCTTCTGGTTTCTATGGTTCCTAAGCTTAAGGCCTTTACAAGGAGTGGAATCACCATTGGATTTTCGGCTACAAGCTTCTTGTTGCTGTCATGGATTGAGATGTTCAAAAGTATTGTGATCACATCTTCTTGGAGATCAGGGTGAATGCTGTTAAAGGAGTCACTTTCAGAGATTGGTTTGAGAATCTGAGAAATGGCTTGTGAAGTTTCACCAAAGAGGGTCCTATAGGAAGGCATTTTCTTTGTCAACAAACGAAGCTGCTTCGCAGCTGCTTTCTGATCAGAAAGCAAGGATGAGGACATTTTCTCGAGCAAAGAAAGAAAATGATCGCGATTGGCTTCTGTTATTACACCTTCCTCATCATTGTAAGTATAGTGCACTTGATTGGAAAATTCAACACCGTTGTTCTTGCGCCATTGTGATATCATTTCCCTTATGAGGTGATTTGGAGTGAGGACAGTGTGTGACAGAACTTGTTGGGTTTGAGGGCAAGTTCTGTTCCCAGATTTCAGCCATTTCTGAATGAAGGGCCTATCATATGTCTGCATAATTCAGATGAACAAAGATGAAATACAGCAAAAAGAGGGACGAAAATAATTCGTGGTATCTAAATTTGTTTTTTGTGTTGTTGGTGTTAATATTTGTACTTCAAGATTTAAAACATAAATCGATGATCATTTCAGCTAAAACTTTAAGCTTGAGTGAATATTCATAAATAGTTTTAGTATGAGCATTGACATGCCTTTCAAGATACATGCAACCACTTAGTTTTTGAAGCTCCTATTTTATATCAAAAATCATGTTAAAAGGAACATTGTAGCAATTAAAAAGGAAAAGAAAAGAAAAGAGCTCAAAACACTAGAAGTTCATTGTTACCTTTTGGGGAAATTAGTCAAAAAAATTTACACAAAGCTACAATCCGCACCGCCACTCACTGAAGAACCACATTTAATGGAAATAAAGAATATTATTCTTTCTTCACTTTCCACTCCTTCTCTTTCCTTCCACAATGGTTTATATTATTACCACTTTGCTTTTTTTTTTTTTCTTTTTTGTCTGTTTGGGTTTTAGGACGCATTTGAAACATAAATGCCAAAGAAAGATCTGAAAAATTTTCAGTTGATCAAACAAAAAGTACCAGAAATAACACTTCCAACGACATCACTGCATTAGCAGTAATTCAATTGCATACTTTAATATCACCAACTACCAGACAAAAGATTCTCGATGACAAGAAACAGTAAAGCAGGAGCGGAGAAAACTGTTTGGATTGAAGATGAGAAAGAACAGAAAGGAAGGGGGAGAGAGAGAGAGAGAGAGAGAGAGAGGGTTGAAAGTCCCAATAGATAAAATTCAATTAAAATGACAAAACTTAAGAGTAACTATATAAATTCATCTTGGAAAAAATATCTTTTTACACTTTAGTTGCTAATTTGTTTCTTGATACAAATTGTTCATTCAATGCTATAACTGGTGTATATTGAATTATTCCCAAACATACAATTTGGTCTCACGAGGAACCATTGTATGAGGAAGCACAAATGCTTAGAGTTAAAAGCATAGGGACGAAATTGTGTATTTTCCCCAACATTTTCTCAAAAACAAACACAGTCCAATCCAAATTGCAACACTAACCTGTCCAGAAGCCACAATGACAGGATCTCTCATCAATTCCTTGGAAAGCGGGCACTTAAATTCTTCCGGACAAGTGATCGGATTCTTGTGAAGCTTCAGAGAGAGCGACGACGATGATTGCGAAGACGGCGACGACGACGACGACGGTCGCTTTCGAAGCTTCAAGTCCTGAAGCATACAGAGAACTTCCTTGGCTCGATCAATGGTTTGGGTGCTGCAATCCTCATCATCGACGATAGACTTCACCAATCGCTGGAACTCCTTCTTCAACTCCGACGCCTTCGCCGCCGCCGCCGTCGGATCAGATTCCACCACCACCACTCCCGGCTTAGCCATAAGATCTGGTGGCGGATGATCGCAGCCGTCACTTTAAATTTATACTAAAAAAAAAAAAAGGAATTCGGCTCAGAGAATGGCGAAGGAGAGAATATGAGTGAGTGGGAATACTCTATTTCATCCTCTCTCTCTCTCTCTCTCTCTCTCTCTCTCTCTCTCTCTCTCTCCCTGTTTCACGAATGCTTCGCTACAAATATTCATATATTTTTGGCTACTTTTGTTTACTCCTAAGGGGCTCGCTGCTTCTATTCTTAGGAACTGTATGAGGTGTTCCGAAAATGAAAGAGGCGTATCATAAAAGGCACACTCTTTTTTTTTTTCCCTCTTTTTGGATCTCTTTTTTTTTTCTCTCTCTCTCTCTCTCTCTCTCTTTTTGGATCTCTCTCTAAAGTCTAAAGTTTTAATTAATTATTATATCTCACTTCCTTGATTTGAGGTTAATTGACTTCCAAGTCATTCACTCAACAAAAGAAAAAGTTAAATTCTCCAATCCTGTCCGCCAAGTTTCACATCACGTTTTTCGTTCCGTTTTTTAATTGAATACAAAGGCTATTTGGGTAACGACCTAATAATTTATATATTATTTAATAAATTTTTAATTTATTTAACTAACTTATAAATTTATTACAATTATTCAATAAACAGATTTATTTTAGTAATTTATAATTTATTTTGATAAATTATTTTAAATAACTTGTAATTTCTGTATTTTTTTTCTTTTTACCCATTTTATTCTATAAAAATATCAATTATATCCTTCATATCCATTATATCTTTATATATATATATATAATATATATAAATATAATAAAAATATGTAAATATATTTTATTATATTAAATAAAATATAATAATATATATAAATATATTATATATGTAAAAATATATTATACATATATAAAATATATAAATATATATTTTTAATAAATTATATATAATAATTTAAATTAATTTAATTTAAAACAAAAAATTATATATTTATTTATATTATTTTGAAATTAAAAATATATGTCCTTTTTATGTTATTTTACACTTTTCAGCTATTTGAACAATTATTTTTACTAAACACTTATAATTCAATAAGCTAAATTATAAGCTATTAGCTATAAGTTGTAAGCTAAAAATTAGCTTATAAGCTATCAATTAGCTTATAAACTATCCACTAATTTATAAACTAATTTTGTTGAACGGAACTAAAAAATTATCAAATTTTACCACCAAACGCATAGATAAGGGATTGTCCTAACTTAATCAAAGATATTGAGTTCAAATTTCTGAGAATGCTATTTGTAGTGTTGTGGAAGACACTTGCCTTTAAGGAAAGATTTAGCAGTGGTAAAACTTAAACCCATGTAACAAAACAGCAGAGTTAAATTCAAAAGAATAAATTATAAACTAACATGACAAGATTATACGGTGTGATCAGTAATAAATAATAATTAATTAATTAATTTAAAATAGTCAAAATATTCTAGAAATAGAAGAATGAAACTCAAGTAACATAACAACAAAGAGAGAGAGAACATAATTAATTGTATAATTAAATTCAAAAGAATAATTATAAACTAACATGATAAGATCATGAGGTGTGGTCAGTTAATTAATTAATTTAAAAAAATAATTAATTTAAAATAGTCAAAAGATTATAGAAATAAACCATATCAATATGTAGTTGACGTAATCCTACTATGTTCAAATAAGCATAAAAATAATTAAATTATTTTTCCAAAGTTAGCTTCACAATTTTAAATATTCTTTTAATTAATTTAATTTTAATTAAATTAAAATTCTCTCATAATTATTTTTTATTTAAAAAATTTAAATTCAAAATTTTATTCAAAAAATAAATATCAAAACACTTAAATTAATAATAATGATATTTTGGTTTCATTTTGCTAGACCGCAATGTTTATAATTTTTTTCAGGATGTCATGTTTGTCTTAATTAATCTTTTTAAAAATGTATAACAAACAATATTTTATTTTATATACATGAATTTAAAGGTAATTTGACCATAAAACCATAATATTCGAAGATAAAGCTCTCCCGTGTCATTATTCATTTATTCTTGTCCTCTTGTAACTCGATTAAAATTAAAAGGAAGAGAATATATGCTTAATCGTTTTAGAAAAGGCAAAGTAATTTATGGGTTTTGTAGATACCTTTGTTTTTATTATTTTTTTCTTTCACATGATATAGATGACTTCCAACTTAGATAAAGTGGTTATTTTAACGGTCAAGGACGGATCCACATTAGAAGTTGCAGGGACAATTACCCCCACAAAAACATTTTTTTATAATTAATATATGTGATAATTTTTTTACCTTCACATAATAAATCATGATCATTCATCTTATTGAAAGTACATTATCTAATAAGTTTTTTTAAATAGAATTTAAAAATTAATTGTACCTTACTACAGTATCACCCAATAAATTTATATCATGTGTATTTTATAATATTTTTTTAGCCTATTTATAATATTTCTTAATAAAAATATTTATAAATTATTTCTTACCTTAATTAATCGAAATTTCTAGAGCCGTCCCTATTAATGATTACAGTTCATTGGTAACAATAATATCGATTATTTCATTCATAGAAATAGCGATAGTTTGATGTTTAAAAATTTCAAATTAGATCTTTCCCCTTTGTAAGCTAAAAAATAATCAGTCTTTTATCTTATTATGGGATAACCTTGAGAAAACAACAAAGAAAAAAAAGTAGTTCTTTTGACAAAAGAAAAAATAGAAGGGAGATAATTTTATTTTTTTAATTTCAAAAACATAATTCAAAGAATAGGACTAGACCGACCAATTCGATAAAAAAAATCGCTAAGCATGCTAGGTCTTCAGTTTAGTTTGAACTTGGGAACCAATGAATGTTTAAATTAATAAAAAATCAGTTGAATCAATTTCTATCCAATAAAACCGACAACAGGTTCAACTTTTTTTTTTTGAATTTTTACAAAATATTATTATATATTTTTAAAAAATTTCAAAAAACATAAGTTATTAGAAAAAAAATTTAAGATTGGTGTATATATATATATATATATTTAAATGTAAAATGTTTTGAATATTTTAATATTATATATTATATATTAATATTTTAATACTTATAATATATACATTAATTATTATTTTTTAATATTTTAATATATTTTAAATATCATATGTTCGACCGTGATTTTATTACGATTCAACTATTAATTCTTGAATTATTGTCTCGACCGCTTTAATAATTAATTTAATTTTTTAAACCTTATTTTACCGTAGATGCATTGTTATTGACTGCAAATCAACAATTACTGGAGTTCCATTGAAATATTATCCTATGTTAGTTTTAACTTTCCAGACTATCGAGCAATGCCATGGAGAACTCCATTGCTTTTCCACCTTTATTTTTTTTTTCTCATCATACGTAATTAATTTATTTATAATATTTTATTATGTATATAGGAATTTTTTTAAAATAAAACTCCAGTAAAAAGTATATATTAAATTTTGAGTTCAAAAATTTAAAATGTTGTAAAAATAAAAAAAATGTAGCCCAATTTATGTAATATTCAATAAGAAGATTCGAAAGATTTGAATTTCTCTAACAAAAACATTAAAAGCATATGTTTTTAGACAAAAAGTGTATAATATTAACAAATGGCTGGGAATAAATTTTTTGCAATTATTGTATATGATGTAAAAAGTGAGAAATAAGAAGTACAGAGGGGTGTTTGATTGCATTTAATGAGATTTTGAATTTGATTTACACATATTTTTCACAAGTATCTTTTATTAAATGTAATTCTATACAAGTATGTATTTGTTTTGAATATATCTTATTTGCTTTAATAAATTAGTTTGTAAGTCGATCCGTGTAGGCCTACAAACTAACACATTAAAAAATAATCAGTTTAATAAATAGGTCAGGCTAAATTGAGCCTAATTATAAACAATTTGTGACGAGTTGACCGACCTTTTAATAGCAAGAATAATTAATGTCATATTTTGAGAGAGTGCGGTGCGGCGAGTGAATGACAGAGGTAGGATCCACATGGTCCATTCAGCACGCAATCACGGAATCCGTGGTCTGAACACCTGGCAAAACGCGTAAGGAAAAGAATTCCAAAAAAAAAAAAAAAGCTTGCGTTATACTCGTCTCACAGTGTCACACCCGCATCGTGCATCGGAGTCATGCTTGGCTGCGACCGCTCCCATAGTAACTGAAACTCGAGTTTACACGTGGCCGAAGCAGGCAATGCTTGTTGCACTCCATGAGTCATGACTCAGACAATCTGAAACGTGTCATTTTCTGCGACAATATGTGGGTCCCACTTGAGTAAACTAAACTTCAGTTTTTACTTTTTGGTCAAAAGGCGTAACTGTCGACACCAAACCGAAACCGCAAGTTCCGGTTCACGTCGACCAGAAAGCCCGGCTCATTATTTATTTATTTTCCCTAAAAGCTGCTGAAGCCGTTAAGCCACGCCGACCTTTTTGTTTGGATTTTAGACCGTATTGAAACTTTTGAGTTGGGAAACGCACTTGTAAATTATTTATTGTTATAAAATAATTCATTTATATAAATTATCACAATATTTTGGATTAGAAACATGAATATCTTCAGATAAAGTAATTTTTCTGACATAAATTATTTAAAAAAATTAATTAATTATATACATAAATGATTTTAAAATTATCATTATTAATAATTCATGATGCGAGGAATTATCGTTTTGATACTGATAGGTTAATAATATATATTTTTAAAAAATAACAAAATTATACTTTCAAAATTTTTTCGTAAAATTTTTGAATGTAACTCAACATGATTTGGATAAAGAAATATCAAATTATTTATTTATCTGTAACTTATTATAATGCATTGATCATTCTCACCCAATTTGTTTTGTTATTTGTTATTTTTATTTGATAATTAGAATTGTACTACGTACAATTTAAAAAAATATATATATTTTTCGTCTTATTACTTTAAGTTATAATAAAATATTTACTTCGAGTTTTAATTTTATTTTTAATATTTTTTTGTATTGATTTTATTTTATATTTTTTATTTTTAATTTTGTTCTCAAAAATTAATGTCATTAACATATTTTAAAGAAAATGTTAACGTGAATTACTATCTATATGATACGTTTACTATCATGTTATATTATTTGATTTTAATTTTAATTTTATTTTAAATATTTGACTAAATTTAATTTTTTTCTCAAAATGATACTATTTCATTTCTCTCTTTCATCTCAAATTAATATTTAAATATTTGATATGTTACATAAAAAAAATTATCTAACATTAAGAGAAATCCATGCATCACTTAAAGAGTTTATATTAATATTTTCTATTAAGATTGTTAATAGTATTAACACTAGAAATAAAATTGAAACAAAAAATATATAAAACAAAATTGATAATAATACCCAAAAAAATTGAGGACCAAAATTAAAATAAAAATCAAGAAAAAAAATATCGAAAAACAAAAGTTTTAGTACAGTACAAAGTCGGTTAAGTGCCTTAAAAGATGGGAAATCATTGACAATTCGATAAGGTGAATCATTCCAATTACATGTGAATAAGCGATACTTTATATATATATATATATATATATTATTGGATTTTCGGATTTTGATATTAACCATTTCTCTTTTCAAATATTATTGTGTCTATCAAGTTTGACTTATTTTTTTAATTTATAAATTAAATTTTTATTCTGTATAACTATATATTTTTAATTAATTTTAATTATACATTTGATTTAACGTTATTAAAATATTTAATGACACACATTGATATAGCATTTTATCTTACAAATATTAGTGCTAAATCATATACTTTATATGTATCATAATTAATATTAATTTAAAATCACTAAAGTAACCTTATGAATCCTCTTGATGACAAAAAGAAAGACGAATATTAGAGGGTTCACATAGGGTTATTTTAGTAATTTTAAATTGTATCAAAAGTAGCATATTCAAAGTAAATAATTTGATATTGATATGTATAAGATAATATATCATGTCATGTCAATGTCTGTTAATAAATATTTTAACGGTATTAGACTTAGAGACATAATTAAAACTAGTTAAAAACATATGAATTATAATTGATATAAAATAAAATAATTTAATTAAAATATGAATCAAAGTTGAAAACATAAATAATATTTTTTTTCCCAAAATAAACCATTCAATAAAAAGCTAGAGGAGCTCTTACCACTTAAAACATTCAATATGGTAACGAGAAAGAAGTAGCTCTTTCAATGAAAAACAAGAATTAACAACTTTTAATGATGGGATCGATCAATATATATGAGGAAAAAAACTTACTGCACATTCTTATATTTTATTATTCAATTATTCAATTAAAATGGGACAAAAATATGATTTTTATCACATATGTTGTTATTATTACACAAAATGCCATGCTATAATCTTCTTTGTGCCGCTCCAATTTTATCAAGTGACCTCACTGGATATCTATATTTTGAAACAACAATTTCTTCTATTTACTTAATCTATCAAATAAAAAAAATTCCAATGATCTAATAAGACAAATGCAAGCCAATTTTTTTTAAAATATAATTTGAATATAGAGTTAAATTATAGTAATTTTACATTTTAATATAATAAAAAGTAAGATAATTTAAATAACTTTCCACTTTTTCACTTATATTTTAATTTTTAAATAATTTTTTGAATAAAAAATAAATGACTGTACTTTTATATTTTAAAATAATAAAAACACAATTAAATAAATTTCCACTCTCTTATTTTAATTTAATTTCTCTTCTTTATATTATAATTTATAATTTTTTTAATTTTTTTTACTACTTTATGTTATATATGTGCTAATGTGTGATTTGGAGGCCATTGACTAGAAGATCCTAAAGTTATATATAACGATGTAGATAATATCATTCTTAAACTAGAGAGAGAAACACAGCAAAAAGAAATTGAATCGAACAAGAAATTAACTCTAATTGAAGTGATACTAAATAACAATTTAATTTATAAAAAAAGATAAATGAAGAAACTCAAAATTAATTTGTAATCTTGTATCTCCATTAAAAATAGCTGTGAAAAGATTTATTTACTAAAAACTAAAAAAAAAAAGTGAAGAGGAATGAAAGGATTATCATTTGTAATTACTCATATGGCCTCCGAGATACTACTAATATTGAAAAATAAAATATTAGCCACTTATAAGGAAGAAGAAGCAATAACAAGAAAGAAGTAATTATGTGATAAATACGCAGAATTAAATAGTGTTTTTTTCCTTTTTTATTTGTTATATAGTTTATAATTTAAAGTAGAATTGAAGTTTTATCGGACAAAATAAGATATTTGGAAAAAAATTTAATTGATGTCTTATTTATCAAATTTAAATTAATTTAATATAATATATTAATAAATATTAATATACAAATATATATATATATATATATATGGACCTATCTAAATGACTTGGAGTTGGGCTTTGTGTCAAACATTTCTTTACAATTAATTAATATTTTTGGATTAATTTATTTGAAATGATTGTGTGAATTAAATTTTAAATTATTTTAATGAATTTGAAATAATGTATTCAAACTGACATGTTAATTAAATTTAAATAAATACATTTATTAAAAATTAAACAAATATATCTGTTGAAAATTTAATAAACATAATTGTTCAAATATTTATATATATATCCTATTAAAATTTAATATAGGGTAATTTTGATAGAAAATATCCAACAAATAGTTATAGAAAGACTTTTATCTTAGAAGAGTTTACCTGTAATTCCCTAATACACATGCATAAACTCTTTAAAGATAATATCTATCACATCTCAAAATCATTTTATTCTCTATATTTCTAACATTTTCTAACACAAACATATGGCTAATTAAAGATAAATAGGTAAAAATATATCTAAAGTTCTTATAATTTCATTCAACTATAAATTTAGTCCCTATACTTTAAAAATTAAAAATTTAGTCTCTATAATTTTACTAAACCCATCCATCTCACCGTCATCGACCTCCTCCTCACTCTCATTCTTTCTCTAGGACGACCCACCGCAACCCATGACCCACAAGCCCCACTAACAATAGGCCCAATGTTTCAAAAGCATTCTCGAGTACTTTCTCTGATGAACATCTTTTGATTATGATCGAAAAAATCAACGAGGGAAGACAAAGAGTGGGTAGGTTGCAATTCTTGGATCGGAGGGAGATGGCGAAGGGTTTCAGGGATGGCAGAAAGTTGGGGACAACTCTAACTAAAAATCATTAATGTAAAAATTATGAAATATATTTATTTTCTTTCTTTCCAAATAAAGAGGGAAAAGTAAATAAAAATTAAAGAGGGAAAAAAAACCTTTGATGATATAGTGCCACGTCAGCATATAATTACTACATGTGTAACTGCTGATGTGGATATAATACGTTGATTAAAACATCCTAATTAGTGTCACGTGTTTCGAGTTAACTGTTAACTAATCATTAACTAACAAATTTTTTTGATTTTGAAAACTATATAGACTAAATTCTTAATTTTTAACATATAGAAATTAAATTCATGATTGAGTGAAACTATATCGACATTAGATATATTTTTACTAAGATAAATATATGAATAAAAACTTACCAAGTAATTTGATAAGTCTGCAATTCAATTTAATTTTTTATTTTAACAAATTATTATAATTCCAGTGCACACAAATCAAATCAAAATATCAAACGGTTGTAAACCATATTTGTAATAATGACAACAACAAAAATTGTGAAAAGGTTTATACTTTTTAGTTCCAAAAAATCAGTTATTTTAAATTGTTTGTTATCATTTGTTGAATCATTTCTACCATGCCAAAATATCTCACTCAAAAGGTTACAATATTTTAGAGTTTTTCACCTCCAAAAAACTTCGCATCAAATCATTAATAAACCCTATGCTTTTCCATGTTGAAATGAAAGCATTGTCTCTGGTCTCGAATTACATTTTTTTTAAAAAAATAATGATGATTTAAAGGTAAATTAGAAGGTTAAAATCTAAAATTTAAGGTGAATTTATTTTCTCAATTATAACTTGAAATGCCCATCTAATCATGATGTTTATGATTAGTTGATTTCTTTCGGTTAGTAATACATTACGACTCATTACATAAACCTTGAAACATATAGAGGCATGTGTGAACACCATATTTAAAATCTTGACCAGTAAGTTTGCATTTTTAGAAGAAGAAGAAAAATTTAAATTAGAGTAACTTATTAATTTAGTTTGTAAAATATTACAGTTATCTCAATTTAAACATTAAAAGATAAAGTGTTTTAATTTAATTCTTAAAAAAATATACTTATCTCAATTTAGTTACTTTGACTACTATATCACAAATCTACTATTACTAAATTTTAGTTTTTTTATTGACAAAAGTCATTTTACCAAAGAGAGGTAAATACAATATTTTATATACTAAGTTAGCAAAAATACTTGATCTTTTAAAAATTAAATTGTGACTTTTGTTATCTTTTAAGAATAACATCTCTCTCATTAATTTCCATTTGACATAGTTTATAGGCAAAAGTATCTTTTTGGCCTTAACGTTTACCTTGAGTTTTAATTTTGTCTATAACGTCTTTATTGTGCCAATTTAATCTTATATGTTTTTTTTTGTTTTAATTTTTGTCTTTAAAGTTAACGCCGTTAACAAAGTTGATGAAAAATGTTAACGTGGACTCTTCTAAGTAACATATGGACTTCTCTAAATAACATGTATACTATTTCATATGACACATCAAATGTTTAATTGTTAATCTGAGACAAATGAAAGAAATGAAAAAAAAAGTATCATTTGAAGCAAAATTAAAACTTAATCAAATATTTGAAATAAAATTAAAACTAAAATCAATTAGCGTTGGTAGTGGACAATTCACGTAGAGAAATTCATGTCAATATTTTCAATCAATTATATTAACGACGTTAGTTTTAAAGATAAAAATCGAAACAAGAAAGAAACATATGAGATGAAATTAGTATAAAAAAATGTTATGGATAAAATTAAAATTTGAAGTAAATATTAGGGATAAAAAATGTACTTTTGCCTAATTTATATTTTATTTTTTCTATCATTACTACAAGGGAATGGTGAATATTAATTTTGTTAATGTATTTTGCTATTTGTTTATTTATTATGTACATCCTGTAATTCTCTTTGTTCAATAGTTTGTTACAGATGCTGAGGTGTCCCTCAGGAGGTTTTAATATCTAGATGTATTGTACCTAGAGTCCTCTATATATTTTGTATTTTTACTGCCTTTATAAACGGCCATGGAAAGTCTTAAATCATTGCCCTCCAATGCTAGCACACCCTACTCGATTCAAAAGCCTAATGCGATTACCTTCACTCACCCCATGTTGACTAAGCTGAAAGAAGATATTGTGGTAGTAAAGTCATTTTTGTTGGCGAAAAAGATAAGAAGTAATTTTACTTCTATATTAAGTCTTTGAATAGTTAAAGATGGTGAAAAATTTAAATTTTGCTTCCATAGTAAAAAATGGTAGAGAATTTAAATTCTGCTTCTTTGAATAGTTAAAGAAAGTGGATAATTTGAATTTTGTTTCATCACCTCCCTTCCTCTATAAATACATGTAATAATCTCAATTCTTGAAGGTAAAATCCTATTTTAGGTGCAAAAGAGAGAGAAAAAAATGTGACTTCTCTTAAAATTATCTTTTCTTTTGTTAGAGAAAGTGTGTTTTCTCATATTATAAAAGAGGATATTGTCAATTGTTCTCTCCTTATTTTAGAGAGAAATTGTTGTAATCATTTTGTATCAGTAAAATCCTTTTACAATTTACCCAAAGTTTTTCTCCTAATTTGTTTAGGAGTTTTACAAATAAAATTTGGTGTTTATTATTTTTTTCTCACTTTTACTTCAGTTGCAATTGTGTGCTCCATTCCACAACATTCTAACAGACAAAATGTTTTTACTCAGGAGGCAACAAATCTCTGCAGCCATCAAGGGTCACAATATGCAAAAATACATCACTGAATCTACTCAAATCTCTAAGAAATTCCTCTCAGACGAGGATTAAGTCAATGGCATGGTAAATGAAGCCTAATTAGTCTGGGAGAAGCATGATCAATTGCTATTGTCATGGATGTTGTTCTCTATAAGTGAGGGAATGCTCACTCGTGTTGTGGGATGTGAGACTACCTGTCGAGTTTGGAAAAAGATTCACGAGTTCTTTGCCTCACAAACTCGTGCTAAGGTGCGTCAATTTAAGATTGAACTTAGAAACACGAAAAAAGGTGATTGATCCATGAATAATTATCTAATGACGATTAAATCTATGGTTGACCACTAACTGTTGTAGGGAATGTGGTCTCCCAAATTGATCACATCAAATCTATCTTGGATGGGTTACATGAGGAATACGACCCCTTCATCATTTTTGTTAATTCAAGACTTGAACTTTATACTGTCAGTGAAATTGAATCGCTCCTTTTTGCTCAAGAAGCAAGACTTGAAAAACATTCTAAAGTAATTTCCTCTTTAAGAAAAATGTTCGTTAATGTCCTCAGTACAAATGTTAGAGGATAAAGGCAACAACTCTGCAAGTTCAAAACTAAATCAGAACACAATGCTTCTTGAGGAGGAAAGTCCATTGCAAGTAGAGGAGGAAGATCCCTTACTTGAGGCAGAGGTAGAGGCAGGAATGGAGGTCGGAGCATTGTATGTTAGCTTTGCAACATACTTGGGCACATTGTTGTTCAATGCAATTATTGCTTTGACTACAACTTTCAACCTAGTCAACTTCTGCAAGAGCATAGGAACTCAGCAAATCTGGTGATAATGGTTGCAAGCCTTGAAACAGTGTATGATCATCACTGGTACCCTGACTCAATAGCCATTGCCCATGTGACACTTAATTCTGCTAATCTGATGAACAGAAATGAGTACACAGGTAGCGAGCAAATACACATGGGAAATGGTAAGGGTTTACTTATTAAACACGTTGGGCAATCATTTTTTCATTCTTCTTTCAATTCCAAAGGTTATTTAAAACTTAATAATCTGTTACATGTTCCTAATATCGAAAAGCACTTGGCCAATGTTTTAAAATTAGCCAAGGACAAAAAAGTTTATTTTCAATTTCATCCAACTAACTGCGTGGTAAACTCTCAGGCCACCAACCAAACCTTCTTGGAAGGAACTGTTGATTCTGAGGGCCTCTGTGTCTTTGACAATTTTCAACTCCACCTTAACAATACGCAAAGCTGACAGCCTTGTTTTACTGCATCAAGTCATCACCTCTCCTTCAACTTTCAGTTCCAGTTCTTCAACTTCTTCTAGTTCATCTCCTCAAGTTTTAAATTCTTTTGGGAAGAAGCTTTTATGACTGCAATATACTTAATAAACGGTATACCCTCTCTTCATTCCAATAGCACTATCCCTCCCCTGACCAAAATTATAAATCATAAAGCCTCACTACATATTATTAAAAACCTTTGGTTCTGCTTATTATTACTTCTCCCTATTGGCCCAATGGTTGATAATTGACTTTGATGGTAACAAAAGAAAAATACTTTTAAAGCATTAATATTTAATGTTTAATATTTATGAGAAATTATTTTTAGGAAATTCCCAAGTTTATGAAATCATTATATATTTGTGTGTGTGTGTGTGTGAGAGAGAGAGAGAGAGAGAGAGAGAGAGAGAGAGAGAGAGAGAGAGAGAGAGAGAGAGAGAGAGAGAGAGAGAGAGAGAGAGAGAGAATGCCTTTTTTAATGATTATTAAGGGCATTTTTGTAATTTCAGGTGATGAAGTACACATGGTGAGTGACATGGCAGTTCATATTTGTCACGTGACAGCCTAGTCAATATTTTTTGTTAGTTTCTTTGATGAAGTTAAAAAAAAAAGCATATTTACAAAAAAAAAATGTGAGACATATTTGATAAAAATAAATGTTAGGGGTATTAGTAAAAATCAATATAAATGTTATGGATATGAAGTATATTTTTTCCTTGAAACCAATTAAAAATATATACGTTATAATTAATTCAAAATAAAATTTAAGATTGTAATTGAAACATGGATTAATACTTACTAATGTTAATTCAAAATTTGAAATTATGAAAAACAAACTAGTTTTATTTTTGCTAAGTCTATTATTTGTTTTTTTCTAAGTTTGGCCCAAAAAAATGTGTCAGCCCAAAAGGGTATATCCAGGCTTACTTGGTCTACCAATTGTTTGGAGGCTCAAACAACATTTATTGGATTATTAAATTATCTTTGTACTCAAAATGAATTTATTATGTGTTATTTTCTCTCTCTCTCTCTCTCTCTCCAGAATTCAATACTAAATACACTAAATGGATATTTAATTTTAAAAACATATACAAACCTTCTTTATGCTTTAAATTATATTACAAGATATTTATTTTTAAAGTGATGAAAAACACATTAAGATGCAAGAGACAAATTAAAACCGATCAAATACTAAAGCATTATTATTTTAAGGTAAATTATAGTTTTAGAAATACTTATTTCTGCTTAAATCTCTAGTACGCAGATCTTTTGGAAATTATGTATAATTTCACCCTCAATTTCTTCAAGCAAATAAGAAATTAAGAACACAATACTTGGAAGCTCTTACAGAAAACTAATGCTTTCAATTTTACACGTAGAATTTTTTTTTAAATAAAAAAGAACCGTTGGGAAAATGCATATATATTTGCCATAATATAGTCTATGCGGATAGGATAATATAATATGAAAATTTGAACAGTACAAGGTGGGTGGCAAGTTTATGTCATAATTTACGCTCGAAGCAAATCGATTAATAAATAATATATTTGTCTTTTTATGACTAGTTAGATTTAAGATTTAACAGTTTATATTTAAAGGGTATTTTTTTATTTTTAGTTTAAAAATATACTGAAATCTAAGTCGTTGAACTTTCTATAGAGAGACAAATAACAAATTCAAATTCAATTTAAACCTTGGTCACTGTGTTGAGGAAGGGTTCGGGTCACTTGTTTATTGGTCTATTAGATTATTTGATCAATTGCTGAATGAAGAGAATAAATTAAACACACACACATATATTTGTTCAAAAATAAATAAAACAAATAATTTATGTACTAATACACAAATCTCATATATATATATATATATATATATATAATATTTTATAATTAAATTAATAAATTGTAAGAATAAAATTAAAAGTAATTTATTTTTGAATATTGAATTTTTATTTTTAATACTATATGATATTATAAAATTGTTTTCTAAACTCTTCACACATATTAGATAACAAGAAATTACAAGAGTTATGACTATTACTTTTTATTCATTGTGTCATGGGTTTTACTCCTTTCAAATTTTTATCCCACTCTCACCTTATAAAAAAAAAGAAGTTAAAAAAAAAGGGAAAAAATGTTATGGGTCAACTAGATCTATTTGAGTTTTAATCAAATCACTTACAATTCGATCAGTTGAACACATTTGAATCAAGTTGGCCATCAAGTCATTAAGTCATAGGCCGACCTAATTGGATAGTCTAAATCCAAGAACAATTGTATAAGTAATGGTTTCAACAGCAATAATATTAATTTGCTTAATAGTTTGAATTTAAAGCAATGGTAAACAGTATTCATTATTTTTATTAGATTATTATTAAACTGTTGTTTTTGTGATGGCTATATAAATAAGATCCGAACTAATTCCACACATACTTTTATAGTGTTAGAACTGTAATCTAGTGTTGGAGTATGAGAGTAAGTTCAAAAGCAGTATGTTATTAAGCAGTCATATAAAGTATAATTTGAGTGTGAATGACTGAGAGTTAGATTTTTTTCGCGTTCTATGATTTATATTAAATTCTTACAATATATATTTCAAATAAACAAATCTAAAGAATTGCCTAGCTTGATGTGTTACAAGTTTTGAAGTAATTCCTTGCTTTACACGAGTGTTATTTACATAAAATATGTTCATATAAAATTGCAACACAACTTAAAATGTCTCAATACCATAGATAATAGAATTATATCAAATCGATTAGTTTAATCGAAAATCAATCACTAATCTATGTGATTGACTCAAAAAATTGGTTGAATTAATTTTTGTTAAAAAAATTATTATTTATAAAATATAATTATTTTTCACGTCATATGAGATTTAGTAATTTTTTTAATCTTTTTTATTATTTTCTATCATATTATATTTCTTTTTTTTTTTAGAAAACAAAAAAGAGAAAGAAAAAAAAAGAGAACAAGAAAAAAAGAAAATAATTACATTATTGGGCTTCCTGCCACGCCAATTATGGGCTTGGAAACTTGGGCTTCTGTTAATTTACACCATTTCTGCTTTAAGCATCGTATAAGCCCAGAGATTAGACATTTGGACCAAGGTTGGGACGAAAGTGGATTTTCTCTTAAACTTTTTAAATACATGAGGCTCCAATTTTAATGTGGATCGTTCAATGTGTCACATCTAATGATTCACTTTTTCTTACATTTTTTGTTCTTTTTTTAAACAAAAATTCATTAAGTGTTCGATCTTGATTAATGATTATAAGATCTAACAACTAGTATAAGTTTTAAAAAACAATTAAAAAATAGAAAAAAAATGTGGAAAGATCCACGTTTGGAGCTGTAACATCTTATGCTTAAAAAGCGTAAAAGAGAATCCATTTCTGTTTGAGACAAAAAGAACTTCAAAATTGATAATATGAACCTTTTATCAAATTTTATCAAAACAAAATTTGAAGAAAATGAAAATTATTATATCAAAATACAAGTCGGAATTAATTTTTTTATTCTTTTTATCATGAATATTTATTGAAACTTGTTAAATAAATTTTAAAAAATAAAAAAGCCTAACATAAAAAGGCAAGTTGCAATTATAATCTGTGTTGATCTAAAAAGAAAACCATTTAGCATGATTATTGAAAAATTGATAGTCATAATTATGCAAATGCATGCGTAATCGATTTCTAAAACATTTTAGGTTAAGATGCACTATTGGTATAGTTTTGTCCATTTTAAAATCTTGTCTTTACACTTTAATTTGTTGCAATTTGGCTCCCATAATTCTTCAACACATTAAAAAGAAAAAAATTCACCGTTACATAATTTGATTTTTCCCTTAGAATAGGTTGATGGGGCACCACAAAAGACAACATAGTAAGACCAATCAGCAAAATGTAAGCCAAGTCAGCAAGCACAATCAAACACACTTGTTTTATAGGCAAAAACATCATTTTGGTCCTTTAACTTAATTTGATCCTTACTTCATATTGGTTCATTTACTTCTTTTCATATTAATCTTTTAACTTTAAAAAAAGTTTCAGTTTGATTTTTCTTGCAAACACAATTAACTTAATGGATGAAAATTGTTGAAGCAGCTGCTAACTTAATGAATATTTGAATCTTTATCCTACAAGGAATATATATATATATATATATATATATATATAAAGCAAATTGCATTGAAACATATCCAAGCGGAAGTCTTCTTCTTCTTCGTTATCTTCTCACTTTCAACTCATCTCCTCTTAGGGATTCTTTTTACATAGTAGAGAATGGATTAGCTCCAATGCAATGCAACATATCGTATTTTACCAATAGATATCGATACACTTTATCTGTCCATTCATTTTGAACAAATATAAAGTATCCGATGATAATATCTTAATTTGTCCAATATCCATCGCCTAGTAGATTTTTACAAAGCATACTTTATTCAATTTTTGATACCTAATGGATATCTGATATTTTTTTTTTCAAACAAATATCATCGGATATCTGAGATATCTGTTTGAATTGCCATCCCTAGTAGTATCGTCTATTCAAGTTTATGCTATGTAGTTTGCTTTGTCTCTTTTCTTTGTTCGTTGCTCCTGGGTTTCTTCTCTATAGAGGAAGACTTTTCCTGATGCCTCAACAAATGGAATTACAAGATTTGTTTAAAATTTTTAGTGTTCTATTGTCCTACAAAGTTCACAATTTAATTTGAGGATGGGAAAAGTAAAGAATATGGTTATGTTTAATTTTAGTTAGAGGAATTCAACTTCGTCTCTTTATCTTCGGTGATTTTCATCGGTGATTAGATTCATCAGTTATTTTCTCTCATCATCTGATTCTCTCACTTTTATACAGAATCAATATTCTGTATTCATCATCTACAAAGCATCATCATCATCATCTGTGCTCTGTATTCATCATCATTTGCTCATAGTTTAAGTATATATCTTGTTCGTCAGTTCATTATATCGTCATCTATCACGTACACAAAACCGGGGGAATTGATAATGTTTTGTGTAGATTATCATCTTTCATCATTTTTTGTACTTCGCAGATTCTGTTGTTACTTTGAAGTTTTCACAGTTTTTCTCCAAATCAACTTGAGGGCGAGTGTTGAGGACAAGTTGATTTATGATTTTATAAATAATTATAGGTTGTTAGATTAGTTTCGTTATTAGTTAGAATTAAGTGTTATAAATAGATTGATTTGGTATTCAGGTCGAATAACTTTCTCATATCTTTCTCTTCTACAATGAAATCAGAGTAATTCATCATCATTTGTCTTCAATTATCTCTTACTTTTGCTTTCAATCGTAGAGTTTAACTTCATAATTTAACAAAAATATCGTGTTGGTCTTTTAACTAACGTTTGTTTCATATTGATCCCTTAACTTCTAAAAATGTTTCTCATTGATTCTTTTTACAAACACCATTAATTTAATGGTTGGAAATTGCCCACATGAATACTGGTTTAATGAATATCCAAATTTTTATCCTATGAAGAAAAATGTGTTTACCAACTCCTGTCTATCTATATATATATATATATATAATGAATTGCATTCAAACTTTTCCAAATTTATGTCTTCTTTTTCTTCATTGTCTTCTCACTTTCAACTTTTCTCTCTTTTTTTTTTCCTTAGGGATTCTTTTGTGTAAAATATAGTATGCAAAAAAGTACAATATTTGACAACGTCATAAGATTGAGTTGAAAACATATCAAGTGAATCGAATTCTTCTATCAAAATAGAATATGCAGAAAGTGAAATAATCATAAATAGAGACCAAGTAAAAGTTTATACTATTTAGAGTAGAGTATACATAATTCTTTTGTGTCTATTATATTTCCCGCCATGCGGAGTTGAACCCTTCTATGTGTACATAATATAGAGTGTGTAAAGTTTTTATGTAACTATGTCCAAACGTTCCTTCAACATGCCTACAACAAAATTAGTGTTTGCTTCATATCACTTAGCACTTGGAAACATTCTTAATTTCTTAGACAATCATAGCAAGGCAGTACTTGTGTGATGATAAAAGACTTGAAAGAAAGCTATTTGTATACCATGATCAACTAAATTTAGTTTGTCTTAAGTAAAAATCTATTAGTGTGTGAAATAATTTCATATGTACGGGAAAATTGATTATTGACATGCTTATAGAAGTTGCAATATGTTAAGCACTACAAACACACAAGAATTTTGGACACTATTATTATGTATGATGGGAGATATACTAGGCATAAAAAGAATTTTGGACACTATTTTGAATAGCAAAAAAAATTATATTTGGCCTTCATTTGTGATTATTTTATAAATTTGCACGCACTTGTTCCGCTTGCTGTGTTCCGAATAGAAAGATTTAATTTGCTTGATCTTGTTTTCAATACACTCTTGTAACATTGCCTATTATTTCACTGTTTCACACACACTATTTTGCACAAATAATCCTTAAGAGAAGAAAAAAGTTGAAAGTGAAAAGATGAAGAAGACATAAGTTTGAATATGTTTGAATGTAATTCTTTACACACACACATATATACACACACACATATATATATATATATATATATATATGTATGTATGAGTCAATAGTTACATTTTTTCGTTGTAGTATAGAGATTTAGATAATCTTTGGAGTTAGCAGCTGTGTTGACCAAAATGAACCAAGGGTCAAAGTTAAGGGGCCAAAATGATTTGAGAGAGAGAGAGAGAGAGAGAGAGAGAGAGAGAGAGAGAGAGAGAGAGAGAGAGAGAGAGAGAGAGAGAGAGAGAGAGAGAGAGAGAGAGAGAGAGAGAGAGAGAGAGAGAGAGAGAGAGAGAGAGAGAGAGAGAGAGAGAGAAAGAGAAGGAATATATGATTTTTCAAAAGAAAAAGAGTGGCTAATTTTTTGGAAAGTAACAATTAGGTGTCCAGATACTGAGTGTTGACTAATTCAGATTCGAGTTGAATCAGATCATAATAGACAATAAATCTCTCTTAAAAATTAGAACTCAAGACCTATGTTTAAACTAGAAAAGAAGAATTAATTGTGTTTGTTGATTTGGCATACATTTTGTTGTTTGGGCTTGTCAAGTCTTCTATGGTGCTGTATCAACCTATTCTAATGGCACTATCAAATTATAGGGACAAAATCATAAAAAACTAAAGTATAGAGACTAAAAATACATTTTAACCAACATTTTCTAAAAATTATTTGATAATATAACATTTGTTTTAGCTGACAACAAGACAATAAATGCTAATTGATTCTTGCTCATACGGCATTTATTAAATGGCATGCATACACAAACAAGAATATAATGTTATTTTAATTACTCGTTCACCCTAATCATTAACAACATAATAGATTTCCCTTACTATATTACTCATTTATTAATAGAATAATTATCTAAACGGATGGATTAATATATTATAAAGGTCCAATATGCTTCCAATTATTAGGTCACATGGTGGTAGGTCTAGGCGCTGAAATTACAACCTGTGTGGCTAGCAACTACTATTCCTTGACTTTTCAAGTTTCCATTAGTAATAATATAATTAAAATTAGTTTAAATTACACTACCCTCCTATATAAGTTTTCAAAACTATAAATTAACCTCTTCTCTCTATTTTTTAAAATATATATTTTCTTCCCTTCTAATTATAAAAATTGTTAAACTTTAGTCCAATTTTATATATGTTCTCTATTTAAAAAAAGTATGTTACATTATTTTTTTGATATTTGAAAAGTCAATGCCACGTTTTTTTAGCTAAATTAAATACTATAAATTAACCTAAGCACATATTGGGAACTTTTTTTTTAAAAAAAATAGAATACTTGTAATATCTTATTCTGTATTAAAAAAAATATACAAAATACCAAAAAATTTATGTTCTTAGGAATAATAGAAGGTATTTTATTTGAAATGTTAAAAAAATACTATAACAAATTTCTTAGATAAAATATACAATTAGATTAAACTGTAATATGTTTTATAGTTTTATATTTATAAAGGAGGTGAGAGTATAGTTTAAAAGTAGAAGGAAGAAATATGTAATTTTGAAAATTCAGTGGAGAGAAGAGTGCAATTTACTTGAAATAAAAAAAAAAAAAAAGAAAGCGTGTGTTAGTTGACAAAAATGTGAGATCTGAATGGGCCGTGAGTTAATTAAAAGTCACCGACAGTAATATTATCATAGATTTCCCGCAGTTTGGAAGATTACTGCGAGCCACAAAGCCCTTGGTTTTGAGGATTTCTCATTTCTGGAGGTAGACAACGCACCGACCCCTTCAAACATTGATATAATATTTTTATATTATACTAAGTACAAACCACATATATACAGACAAGAGAACATATTATTATGCTTAAAAAATATAATATATTTTATTTTATGAAAGAGTAAATGATTGATTCCGTTTTCAAAAATTTACTACGTTTTTAATTTGATAGTTCAATTTATTCATTAAAAACATTATCTTAATTTCACCTCTCTACTCTTCCCCATCAGAAATAATATATATATATATATATATATATATCAAATAATTAATTAGGGCTAATTGTGATATTTTATGTAAGCCGATTTTACTATGTTAAAACTGTGATTCTTTTATTGTTAGTTCTTATTAATTCATCAGTAAAGTTAATAAATAATATAAAGGCAAAAATGGTATCTCAGTCTTTTAAGTTTTATATCAATTTTTTATGTTTCAAAGGCTTACTATTATGTAGGTCCTTTTATATTAGCTTATTCTATATATAATGAAGTTGATATGTCATCTTTCAAATATTGATAATCTGATATAATCGCTCTATATGACTATTGACTAGATATTTGTGTCCTATGTGTAATTTCTTAAATGTCCTTATAATAGAAAAAGGATAAAGGATAAAGCTATTTTGAGAGTTACACATGAGACATTAATTTTCAATCGGTAATTATGTAAATTGACTATGTTAATATTTAAAAGATGATGTGTCAACTCTGTTATATAAACTAACAATTCTAATAGAAAAAGATTAGAATAATAAGACTTAAAAACATAAAAGACGAATATAAAAATTTTGAAATATAAAGAATCAAAATATTATTTTTATTTAATATAAATAATACCGTTGGTGTCATGATATTTTTCTATTTTTTTACTATGTAACTGTAGAAAAGTCCAAATATTTTTTTAAAATAATAAATAAATACGTTGAATTGGATGTGAGAGAGAGAGAGAGAGAGAGAGAGAACCGTGAAGGAATCTGTCGAACAAGTAATTATGTTGGCATTTACATATTTCAGTTAAGACAATTTTTTGCATCTTATATTATATCAAGAGAGAGATGCCATAAAATTTAAATCCTGATTTTAATGGATAAAGGCATTGTTTTTTGCTGCTATGTGCACTTCAACTTACATGATTGATTTTGTTTGCGTCTATATATATATATATATATATATATATATATATATGCAGAACCTAAACGACAAAAGATAAAACAGCTATTGTGAGGTGAAATTTATATAGTTAACAACTATGGTAATGTCAGAGTTTTGATGAGGCTAATATTAGATCCTAAACTCAATAATTATGCTCTATGATTTAAAGTTCAATAAGTGCATAGAGAGTTCAACTTCTTAATTATTTAAGAGGTTGATGTTTTTATTGTTGAATCATTATTGAGATTTGTATAAAATATTTTTTTAATTATCATATATACAAATATCCAAGTGTTGGAGGTGATCTAGTAGGAGGAGAACTTAAACATCTTAAAAAGTTGAGTTCTCCATAAACTTTTTTTTTAAGTTTTCTTATAGGAAAAATTATTATTCATCCACTTAAACTTTGATCTACATTTTAATTATAACTTAGAACTTTATTTCATATCAACTATAATACATTTATTTCTAATTAATTTCAATTGTGTCCCTAAGTCTAATATTGTCTAAATATTTAATAGAAAACATCTGATGTGATATTTCATCTTACATTTATCAACGCCAAATCATCCACCACAGATGTACTATGTCAAATAACTTAAACATACATAGATCTCAACTAAGTACGACGACATGCAATACCATGACGTAAAGTCATGTGGCATGTAAGCTCTATATCTGCCTTGTGGCAAATAATCCTTGAGGACCTCGAGCTATCAAGATGTATGGCACTAAAAAAATGTTAAATTACAATATAAATAGACTTATATACATTTCTATATAATGTTAGAAATTTAAAAATTTGAGACAAAAAAATTTGTCTTTGATTTGCAAAAATTTCATCCTAAACAAATATGAGATGGAAAGAAGTTCATCTCATATATTGTCGTCACTAATGATAAAAAAGGAAAGAATTTATATCTCAAAATTAGCAATGAAATATTTTGTTTCAAATTTCAAATTTTGTTCTAAATTAGAAAATTAGTTTTTGCAACGAAAAAGCCACCGTCTCAAATCCATCTCTAATATATGTGAAAAATCCATGATTTAAATCTATGCTTGTCGTATGACCTTCTGTGTATGTATGTTATATAAGGACCACATTGAATTGAATGCATATTTGAATGATATGAGAAAATGAAAATCTCATGCATAGAACCAAATCTTGTGGTATTTTCGTGTTAATTGTGAGTTGTTGCTCTAAAGAGATGTGCTGATGTGGTTTGCTTGTGCATGTAAGTCCTATAAGGGACTAAAATGAATGAAGGTGAAATTTGGGTTGTACATGTGTAGATAGAAATTTTGTGAGATTTTGGATTATGTGATGATGATTTAATCATGGTATCCATGGAAAATTTTGTGCCAAGTGTTAAAGTTTAATTGTGTGATATCATAGGATTTCCAAAATTGCCCTCAGCAATCCTTCTCCTCTCCTTGTGAGCAGGGGCAAAATGGTCAATTGTGCCCTTATATTCCTTAAATATCCAGACCTTTTTCCTTTCATGTGCTCTCATGACACACCTACCCACCTTCTTATTCTCTTCTCTTCCACACATAAATTCACGCCTCTCTTCCTCAAGCTTTGGCAATCCAAGTTTCCTAGCAAGTTTCCTCTCCATTGAACTCTCCTCCAACTTGGAGAAATCCTTGGTTTGAGGTAAATTTCAAATTTCTGCCCCTCTCCCTCTAATGATAGTTTGATGGCTGAAAATGGATTTTTGTTGTGTGAGTCATGTTTCTAAACTTTCTTCCTTTAATTCTAAAATGATTCAAGCTTGTTTTTTAAGAGAATGGTTACAAAAACATTGATTTGGTTGAGATGAAGTTTTCAGATCTAAAATTTGTGAAAACTGGATTTCAAGCTTTGATTTTTGGATTTGATTTGCTTCCAATGCTATTAAGTGCTTCCCTAGACATTAAAACGTGTTTTCTTATGACCAAATTCATGTAAATGGGTCTAGGTTTGCTTGGAATTGAAGGAAGAATGTTAAGGAGGGTGATTTTTGATGCAGAGGGCTATGTTTGCTAATAGCCATTTTTGTAGTAATGATCTCAGTCGCTACAACGATGGGTTGTTTGTTACAGCAATGGGTTGCAGAGAATAACCCATTTTCCCTGTTTTTCATCACTGCAGCCAAAAGAATTCCTCCTTTCCATGAATTTTAACCTTTTTTTCTTACCTTTTTTAAACCTTTAGGCTTCCTTCCCTAATCACTCAAGACAACATTCATCTTGCTAAGAGGAATAATTAGAGTAGGAAACTGTAGCTTAGACTTGAGGAGAGTGAAATAACCTATTTTGCTATAAACTTTAATACTTGTGTTAGCTCTTAAACATGCAATTAGACTTATATTTTGCTACGTTGACTTAATGGTAAGGAAATATGGTACTAAGGTGTCCATTTATATGTTGCATCATATTAGACTACAATTATACTTGCATAATGATTTGTTATACCTAATCACACAAGTGGAACACTATACCTAGTTGTGATTTGAAATTTGATATATTTAATTACATTGGACACTATGAAAGTGTTGGTGATGTAACCACGTTGTTGGTGTTGTAAATTGTCATTGGATTCATCTTTCCTTGATCTATTATTTGTGCTTGTGTATGTGTGTAATTTGGAAAGAGGAGGATGACATAGGATCTCATGGGTTAGAGCAATAAGAGTGGCATACATAAGAATTCATGAACACATGAATGAGCATAACTCATGATGAGTAATAAGGGTGACATATATGAAAAATGGAGCAACAAGGGAGGATGCGACTGGGGACACAAGGCAACAAACACATAAATAGATGGGACCCAAAAAATGTATGTGATTCTTATTTGATATTGTTTCACATTAGTTTCCCTTTCATTTGTCCTTGATGTTGTGTATGAAACTTGTACCTTGCATATGAATTGTTTTATCTCGTAGTAGTAGAGTAGTTTATATTCCTTTTTTTTTAACATTTCAAATCCACAAATAGAAGAAGATACTTCGCCCACTAAGTAGAGTAGTTGCTAAACCTCCAACCCTTTTGTAGTTAGGGTATAAGTCTTTTGTTGATGTCTTTCTTTTGCAAAACCTTTAGAGCTTTGGCACTATAATCAAGTATATGGGATTCTAGGGGGAAAAATTGTTGTGAATGGCAGTTAGACTTAATATGTGTATTTTGATGATCTGTTTGTACGCTTTGTTTGATTACATTCTTAGTTGTTTATGTATGTTGAGAATGTATTCAAACAAAATGGAAACTTATGTGTGAATCTCATTTTGGAAATCAATGAAAAGTATGTATACATTCATATCCCACATTGATGAATTAAATTGTTTTGCATTCTGCTAGTTTTAGTTGGTTTATGTTGTGATATTTGTATGTGGATTGTTTGTTGATGTTTTAGGATTAGGCTTACAGTGGTGAAGTTAAACTTACTTACCATATCAATTACGTGCTTGATTGGGGCATGAAAGTTGATATATAAGTGCCTAATCAACTCCCTTATAAACGTTGTTGTTGTGACACAAAATTTCTAGTTCATTATTTTAAGTAGTTATAGGCTTGATATCATGAATGTCATCATTTTGTATGCCTCCTTATTAGTTTCAAAAGAGGAGGCATTAATGGCCCTCGTAGACTTGATTTTAATCATTGCCAACCAATTGGTTTTGTCAAGCCTTATAACATAAAGGGGTGTAATATACTTGCATTGCTTGTTATGCAAAGAAAAAGGGGTCATACTTATTGATCCTCCTTGAGGCTCAAACTTCAACAATCATGTGCTACAAATTAATTCTTGTATCTCAATTTAGTGTGAGGTCAAATCATTTGCATTTGAATAAAACAAATGTTTTTTCATAATCGTCCAATGAATTCAAACTTAATGATCTCCTTAAGTATCCTCTAATAATCACACTCTAAGTCACCATAGTCAATCCTTCTTATGCTTATATTGTCCCAAAATAAATACAACTAAATTTGGATTTGTGAAGGGCACAAGTATTATGTTCAATCTTAAAGTAATATTAAGCAATTGAATTTTTTGTAGCATTTAGACAAAATATGGTTCATTCATTTAACCTTATACTATAAATTAGAATTAGTATAGATTGTCAAAAGCTTCTTTGTATATTGTACAACATTTCAGCATTTGTTTCTCTTTTTGAGAGCTAATAACTTGAAACCTGCCAACTTCGCACATTTAAAATTGCAACACATTAAATAATCACATATAAAGATGATTTTAAAATATCAAGCAATAGAAAATGAAAATATATAAAAGAATGAGATTTTAGTATAGGGTCAAACAATTCACACATTTGAATAAAACAAGTCTTTTTTGTTATCATCCAATGAATTATAACTTGATAATCTCTTTAAATTCCTCGTAATAATAACACTTCAAGTCACCATAGTCAATCTTTTTTATGCCTATTGTTAGCAAAGATATACACAAGAAGGGGGGTTAAATTGTATATTTTGAAATGTTTTCTATATCTTTACAAGAATAGTGAGTAAAGAGAATGAGATTAGCACACGAGATTTAAAGAGGTTTAGATTTTAACCACTTGGATCATACGTTCTCCTCCTAATGCACAATGGCAAAAGGGTTTTCTATAGTATTCAGTAATTCAAGTATTACAAGAAAGCCCTTTAAGAACAATCCTCCTTGATTTTCCCTTCAAGAACAATCATCCTAGATTTTTACTTCCTATACTCAAACAGATTCACCTTGAAATGCTTCTCACAAGGGAAACAATTAAGTAAAGACTTTAGGTGTTACTGTAACATTGTTTTACTTTTTTACTTTATTTTTTATTTCTCTTTCACTGTGGTATGTTTGGTTGTTTAAATCTTTTGTTGTTAGGTCAGTTATGACTGTTATTTCTTTTCTCGTGTATAAGTATTGGAGTTCAGTAATAACAATGTAGAATTTCCCTTTCTATCTTCTCTCTTTGTTTTCTCGTTTGTTGTTAGCAAACTTTCGCTTGGTATCAGAGCACCAAGATTCAGGACCTTCTTATATAGTAATAGTTAGGCTCATCCTCAACCACTGGGTCTGCAAATAGTTTAACAGAATTGAACTCGTCCATTATGAATCATAACAAGGTTAATCTGGTGATGTTGACGCTCAATCAAGTGTGTTCATTCAAACTTGATTGAACTAATTATCTGATGTGGAGATCACTTGTTCTTCCAATGATACGTGGCAATAAGATGGACGACTTCATTCTTCAAACAAATATGTGTCTAGACACCTTCATCTTTAAAGGTGACGAACAAAAGATAAATTCAAAATTCGAGGAATAGGTCACCCTCGATCAACTGTTACTCGAATGGTTGTATAATAGCTTAACGCTAGAGGTAATATCTCAAGTTCTTTGATGCAAGACTTCACAAGAACTCTGGAATGCTTTTAAATAATTCTCTAGATCATAGGCACGATCGCGCCTCACTCTATACAATAGTGAACTCCAACACTTGCGAAAGAGAGGTTTAAAAATAGACGAATAGTTAAGAAAGTTGAAGGAGTTGGCTGACAACCTTCTAATGGCTGCCTACCCATTGACAAATGAGGACTTAGTTACCTAGACGCTGGCCAGACTCAATGCAAAATATGGAGCCATTGTGGTTCAGTTAGCCAAGAAGACTAGGCTCTCTTAGGTTGAACTTCAAACTTCTCTGTTGACATACGAAAGTTTTTGGAGCAATGGTCAACGTTGGGTCAATGTGGCTCACCATGTGCACATGTCATTTTCTAACAAAACGAAGAATGTTATCAATTCTAATCAAAATTGGAGAGGGCAGACAAGACATAGCAAAGGAAGATTTAATCATGGAGGCAGAAGTGGCAGGCAAAATGGAAGGCCTACATGTCAACTATGTGGGAAGGTAGGTCATATTATAATCAACTGATTTTATAGGTTTGATTAGAATTTTTTTGGTGTATCAAAAGGAAATCCAGAAAGCAGTAAAGACTCTAATGCTTCCCATTCAGCATACCTCATTACCCAAGATAATCTTGATAATCAAGATTGGTACCTAGATAGTGGGGCATCAAATCATGTTACCAATGATCCTGTTGTGGTAAAACAAGGTACGATTTCCCCTTTCAAAACTTACCTTGTTATTGGAAATGGAGAGAAAATCAATATTGAAAGGTTGTCAAGTTAGTTGTTCAAGATACCCCTCTTAAACTAAACAAACTATTGTTAGTGTCCAAAATCAACAAAAATTTGATCAGCATATCTCAATTGTCCTCCGATAACAATGTATTTGTTATGTTTGACTCTTATGGTTATGTGGTGAAGGACAAAACAACAGGAAAAACCCTAATACAAGGAGTGCAAACTGAAGGATTGTACAGAGTAAAAGGAGCATCTAAGGCAAATTGTTTTTTGACCAAGGAAGATAGGAAGAGTCAAGAAAAGAAGTTATGGCATAGAAGACTAGGCCATCCCATAGAAAGAATTTTAAATGATATATTCAAAAAGTGTAACATAAATAAATCGATAAATAAAGAAAGATTCTTCTATGAGTAAAATGCATGCTCTTCCTTTCAAGAAATCTCAATCTAAGGCTGAAAAACCTTTAGATCTTATGCACACAGACCTTGGGGGTCCTGCATCTGTATAATCTAGTTCAAGCTATAGATACTATATTTCTTTTCTAGATGATTCCAATAGATTCTTGTGGCTTTTTCCATTAAAAAGTAAAGGAGAGGCAGCTAAGCCTTTATTCAATTTAAGAAAATAGTGGAAAATCAATTAGAAAGGAAAATAAAAATTATTCAAACTGATGGAGGAGCTGAGTTTAAGATTTTCTTTAATGTTGTGCATGATAGTGGGATTATTATAAGACATTTTTTTTCCCTTCAGATTGTTGAGATGGGCTGAGTATGATTGCTTAAGCTAGTGCACTTATGTGTTATTAGTCTGTTGCTTTTCAAACAACTGCAAGGTCGATAAATATGCTACCTACCATTGCTCTTTAAAGGGAAGTTCCTTATTCTGTCATATTTAAGAGAAAACCTATTTTAAGGAACTAAATGTTTTTGGATGTACTTGCTTTCCATACCTAAGGCCTTATAATCAACATAAATTAATTTTTCATTCTATGAAATGTGTGTACCTTGGCCCAAGCATAAATCATAAGGGGTTTAAATGTTTATCATCTATTGGAAGGCTCCATATTTCTAGACATGTGATGTTTAATGAGTTTGAATTCCCTTTTAAAAGAGGTTTTTTAACACTAAGAAACTTGAGGAGACTAAAAAAATTATTCCTATGGTGCATCTTTCTTCCTTTTATGAAAATAAAAACAATGCTGATGTGTGGTCTAGTGCTGTGCATGAGTCTGAAAAGGTTCTAACTGAGGAAAATATTGATTCTGCCACTGCAGAAAATTCTGAAGCAATACTAGGTGATCAAAATTCACAGGAAAGTAATGAAGAAGTACAAAATGTTCCAGCAGTTCTAACAATTGATAACAACAATTCCAGATTTGTTTCCATTCATCCTACGATTACCAGGCTGAAGAGTGGAGCCATTTAGCCTAAATCTATCTATGTTGGCCTAACAAAACTGAACAATGGTGTAACATATCCTTGTAATACTCTTGAAGCCTATAAGGTCCCACATCGGAAGAAGGCAATGGAGGTAGAGTTTGAAGCCTTAAAGAGAAACAATACATGAGAGCCGGTTCCTTACAAAAGACATAGTATAGTGGACTGTAAGTGGATTTTGAAGACCAAAATGACTGTAGATGGAAGCATACAGAAGCATAAAGCCAAGCTTGTGCAAAAAAGGTTTCAATAAGACCCTAGAATTGTAGGAGAAACTTCCAACCCTATAGAAAAATCAGCAACAGTGAGGGTGGTCTTAACCATTGTTATATTTATTAACAGGCCTATTAAACAAATTGATGTAGATAATGCATTTTTGAATGGCAGCCTTAAGGAACTAGTTTTTAAGAAACAACCACAATGTTTTGAAGACTCTAGTCATCCAAGTAATGTGTGTAGATTGAAGAAAGTCCTTTATAGGATTAAACAAGCCCCAAGGGCTTGGTATGAAAGGTTAAGAGATACTTTATTATAGTGGGGGTTTCAACATACAAGGTGTAATCATTCTCTTTTTGTTTTACACACCAAAAATCATGTCATAATTGTCTTGCAAATATCTAGTTGATGTTTTTATCAATAGGCTAAATGATGTCTTCTCTCTCAAGGATCTTCGTGATATTCATTTCTTTCTAGCAATTGAAGTTATAAGAAGTAGGAAAAGAGTTTTCTTAAGTCAAGGGAAGTATGTGGCAAATTTATTGGAGAAATATAACATGAAGGATGCCTCACCTTGTACCATTCCTTTGACTCTTAGGAAACACAGTTCTTAGGTGAAAGAGGAGGCTGTCGAGAATCCTTTTCTCTACAGAAGCTTAGTTGGAGCTTTGCAGTATTTAGCACCTGACCTGATATTTCTTTTGCTGTGAATCAACTAAGTCAATGTTTAAGTGCACCAACAACAATTGATTGGTTGAAGTCCAAGCCCACCTTAAGGTTTATTAGGTTTAAGTTTACACATCAAGCCCTTTATTGATCTCACTTTCATAGGTTTCTCTAATGCGATTGGATAGAAGGTCAGTAGGGGATATTGCGAGTTTTTGGGGAATTCTTTGGTGTCATGGTCAAGCAAAAACAAGGGGTGGTCTTAAGGTTGTGTGATGAGGCTGAATATAGAGTTGTGGCTTCTTTAACTAGTGAAGTGGTCTTAGTTAAAATCCTTTTTATGCTAGTAAGGGTGTCCTACTTCTAGGGTGCTTATGTTGTGGTGTGACAACTTGAGTGCCAAAGCCATAGCTACTAACCTAGTTCTACATGCAATAACTAAACATGTAGAGACTGATCTACATTTTGTGAGGGATAAGGTGCTAGGTAAGGAAATCTCCATTAGGTATGTTCCTAGTTTTAAGCAACCTGAAGATCTACCTACTAAGCCCCTGGCAGGTTCCAGGTTTGACTTCTTTGTGGCAAACTTGGATTGGCTAAAGCCCCTCCTCGTTTGAGGGGGACAGTTAAGTAAAGGCTTTAGGTGTTATTGTAGTGTTACTGTAACATTATTTTAGTTTTTTACTGTATCTTTTATTTCTCTTTTACTGTGGTATGTTTGGTTATCTAAGTCTTTTGTTGTTGGGTCAGTTATGACCGCTATTTCTTTTCTCGTGTATAAGTATTGGAGTTCAGTAATGACAATATAGAATTTCCATTTCTATCTTCTCTTTTAGTTTTCTCATTTGTTGTTAGCAAATTTTCTTTGAAACAATTACAACCTTTCTCCCAAGGTTCAACACACCAGCTTTTACAACCCTTAAGCGATTCAATAGCACAAAACAATAAATCAAGAGAAGAAAGAAACTTTTCAACCACTCAATATAGTAAGAATAGGCTCACACTGAGCTCACAACAATAAAAGACCAACTGAAGATTAGTGAAGAATGTTGTCTTAATAAATCACTTCACTTGCAGTGTTAGTTCATTTCTGAGAGCAACACGAGTCTTAAATATGGAGATAAAGGAACTAGCCATTGGACAGGAACTAGCCACTAGACAGGAACTAGTTGTTGATCAAGAACTAGCCATTTTAGCTCATAAATGCACCTTCTTATCTCCATCTTTCTTCATTAATGCAAAGTTCTGATGGTAAGAGAAAAAGATAGACGTGAAGCATGAGGATGTTCTTTACAGAAATAAATAAGGAACCCAAAATCCTAACACAGCTCATTTTGCCTCCTGAGGCATTGACTTGAGTATGCACAGCAGCCAACACATTCTTAAATACTGATAATAGGAAGATAGTTGTTGTACCATTTTGAATCTCAATGAATATCATATTTAATGCTTTAGTTCATCTCCTTTCATGCGCCATAAATGCTCTTCTTGGAGAGGGAGAACGAAAGTTAGTAAGAAGAGAGAAAATGTGATCCATAAGTATAGGGCGCAACTCCCCAGATCCTTACAGCTCCCTTTTTGTCTCCTGCTCCACTAACCAACAGAAAAAGCTCTTTAGTCCTGACAGTCCCCTTAAAAACATAGAAAGATATTTAAAGGAACAAATACAGCATGTGATATCATGGAAATAAAAAAAAACTAACTAGGCCAAAATAATAATCAGACTTTAGGCCCAACAAACAAATGAGTTTCGTTATCAAAAACAAAGTGGGCTTATATAAAATATTTTTACTCCAGCACCTACATTGTCCTAAAATAGATACAATTGTATGTATTTTAGAACATTAATCGATATTCACACCAACTTCTCATATTGCACCTTATGGTACCAATTGCTAAATTATTGATATAAACTGATGAAGAATTACATATTATATCAAATTCACTTTAAATGATAAAACATTATTAATTGAGCATTAATTTATTTTAATAATTGGAAGCCTTTAAAATTTATAAAAATAAAAAAGAAACCAAAAAACTTATGACACAAATATGTTATCCTTATAATTCTAAGTTGGTATGCTAATTTTTGTTTTGTTTTGTTTTTAAAGAGAGGATGATATTTATTTGTCAATTTTCAAATTAATTTTTTTATATATTCCCTTTTTAAATACTTTAAAGATTTTTCTCTTCTTTTGTTATTTAATATTTTCAATTTATTCTAACATTTTCCTTGTCTTTGAAACTCCCTAATCTTATTATATGTTTGACAAATTACTTCTCTTATTATCAAATTATAAATAGATCCATATCAGATTTTACAAATTTATAACATAGCAAAATACCACAGGAATATCATAATGATTAGGCATAAGCAAGCATCGACAAGTAGAATGTATCAACCAATGTTTCATAGAATTGTAAACCGTTTATAAGTATTCAACACAAATGATTTTGAGATGCCCTATATCGGTCTCAGAATATTCAAAAAAATAACAAGTGAAAATAAAAAACAGATGATATTTGACATGAAAATTTCCCTCTCTAAAAAGTAAAAATGAACAACAACAACAAAAATAGAAAATAAATGAATCCTCCATTTGCAACAGATATTGAGACGAAATATTTTAAGACAAAAAAAAAATTCATTTTCAGATTCCATCTCAGATACTTCTGTTTTTATTTTTTTTTTCTCCATTTTTGAGATGGACTTGAGACAAATATGATATGGATTGTTTTTTGTCTCAGATTTTTATTTTTCTTGTGGTGGCTTTTTTGTTATTAGGTTCTTCACTAAAAATAAAACATGTTTAAAAAGTTCTCTATAAAACAAATCATGTAATGTTGAGTTATAAAAAAATGTACAGTTATTTTTTAAAGTTTATACAGTTGTCATATTATAAAATTTACACTTGTTGTATTTTAATTAGAAAACATAATAACAAAAATAAAAGAAATTACATGTAACTTATTTTTTCCATTACAATATCCTCATCACCTCTAACTATTTAAGTTCTCGTAAGTGCCCAAGGTATGTTTCACATTCTCTAAAGATTACGACCTCGAACTTAGTTCATCAAATATTTATCAATGTTCAAAAAATTAGACTGGTCATTAAATCGATTGAGACACTAGTTTAACAATCATGGTTAAACCGGTATTACTTAAAATATATTAAAATATTAAAATATATAATTAATGTATATATTACAGATATTAAAATATTAAAATATATAATATATAATATTAAAATATTCTAAGCATGTTACAGATATATATTAATACCAATCCTAGATCTTCTCCTAATATCTTAAATTTTTGAAGATTTCTTAAAAGTACATAATAATATTCAGTAAAAAATTTTTTAAAAAATTGAACTGTTTGAATTAGTTGAACATGTCGATTTTCCGATTCGTTGGTCCAAACCGAACCGGTTCACTGGTTTTCCAGTTGAACTTACCGGTTTTGTCTGGTTCTCTGAACACTGATATTTATTGTAAAAACTTTATTATTTTCTTTTGATTAATGAAATTAACTTTTTATTTAATATGAAATTGTAATTTTATTCTTAATAATTTTTTTATAATTATATTTTTAACATGATAGTTTAAATAATTTCATGTTTGGTATTTTATCAAAAATTAATTACTGTATAAAAATTAAATAGCATAATTTTTTTACAATATATATATATATATATAATATGTTAAAAATCGACTCACCAGCGAATTGTACGCAGATAAATTTCACTTTTCAATTTAGCTGATATCATGTCACGAACAAGTAGATAACGCTTATTCCGTAGTTACAAAAGATATTATAATCAGCTTTATTTTTTAATATTCTCCAAATAATCTAAGCATTTTAGAAAATTAGATTAATTACTAAAGAGTTTAATCTTCTTTCCTTCATTGTTTATACTGAAAGATTGTATTAATAATTTAATTCTTAGAAAATATACAAGTCGACCGTTTGATTCTTAAAATTAAATTTTACACAGTCATTGAATATTATGAATTTTTATACATGGTTATTAAATTAGTTTTTAAAAATAAATAAATAAGAAAAAATAATTTATATTAAGTATATAACTTGAATTAACTCTTGACATTTAAATTTCAATAATTAAATAATAAAAAACTGTACCTTTTAGAAACTAATTGTATATTTACTCAGATTAAGCTGTAAAATAACTTAATATAAAGTCAGTTTTGTTTGTCCATATATGTTTCAATCTTAAAAAAAAAATGTATACGTGTTAAAGATGTTGCTATAAATGATTGTTGATTCTTCTCTCAATAATTTCTTTTGGAGTAAAATTATTTGTGTAGCATGTTGTCCATGAAGAGACAAAATTATTAGTTGTTAAAAAATTATAAAAAAAATATTGTTTCTCTTATATATGAGACAAAATTACGCTAATTAATTAATTAATTAATTGAAGAGAAGAATACAATACTAGTCGGAAAATAAAAAATTTCAAAAAAAAAAAACAGATGGTATTGGACGTAGTAATAAAAACAAGTTCCGTTTTACTTCACTGTGAAGCAAAGAAAAACAAAAAATCGAAGTTCTTGCATCAGTGCTTTAGTTAATTAATAATTATTATTTTCTTCTCTCTTGTAGAACTAATGTTTTTAAAATTAGATTGGGAATTAAATTAAAAAGAAATACTAATTCAAGATTTATTAATTTGTGATAGAATTGGTTATATTTAAATATATATTATTTTAAAATTAAATATCTTCACCCAAAAAAAATTAAATATTAGAAGTCTAATATAATAAATTAATAAGCTTTTTAGGAGTGGCTTTAACAAATTTATAAATGTTTAAACAAACTATTAAGTATTGTTGTACAAATTTAATAATTACAAAACAATATTTCAAATTTGTTATAAAAAATTACACATATGTAAAATAAAAATTTAATACTCATAAAATATATAAAAATATATATAAGAAAATCATTAAAAGCGACTTATTTTCACGAAAAGCATAAAAAATGACTTATTTACGCTACATGAAAATGACTGTTAAATGATCAATTAAAATAAATATATTAAAATAACATCACAAAAAAATGAAGTTTTCCTTTTCAAAATAGAATTAGAAAAAAAATAATATTTTCTTTCAAATATATTTTTAAATATATAAAATGGATCGATATTTTATTTAATTGAATTATTATTATTATTATTATTATTATTATTATTATTATTATTATTATTTATGTCAATAACTCACTTTCATTTCAGTAAGATATTACTATAGTATGTCATAGAATTTTCTTTTTTATACTTTTTTTCTTAAAAATTTCCTGTTCTATAATAGATTTCTGGCTATAAATGTGCAAGACTTTAATTTGGACATATTTGTCTATACCTTTTTAAATTTACTAAGAAAATTTAGAGAGAGAGAGACAAAAAACTAAGAAGTGAAAATTTGAGATTCAACGGAATGTGCTAATATTTATATATACAAATGCGCTGTGCTTTTTTATTTCTATCTCTCATAAACTTTACAAAATAAAGTACTTTAAAGAATTCATTCCTCTCAATAGATTTTATAGACATATACATTTCATGTATATATCTTCTTGTTTGATGTCAAATTTTGGAGAAAAAAATACTATTAGAATTTATATATCTTTCAAAAACTAATTTATATGTTTACAATATTAAATTAATTGATTTGTATTTTATTTGCGTTCCTTAAATTTTGTAAGAAATTTTCTTTTAGAGGGCAACTATAGAGTACTTAGGGGTCATTTGTTTTTTTTTTTTTAAGATTAAGATATTTGAATCTGAATACATATCTAATAATTTTGGAAAAAATTATCTTCTTGTTTGTTGTCAAATTTTGGAGAAAAAATAATATTAGAAGTTATATATCTTTCAAAATCTAATTTATATATTTACAATATTAAATTAATTGACTTTGTAAGAAATTTTCCTTTTGCGGGCAACTATAGAATATTTAAGGGGTTTTTTATTTTAAGATTAAGATATTTGAATCTAAATACATATTTGATAATTAAAATGATAATATAGTTTTTTTTCAATATATGACATTTAAATAGTTAATGAAAACAATTATATTCAAATAATTTTTAAATAAATTGATAACTAAACATATTCTATGAAAAAAATGAAACAATTAAAATTAAGAAAGAATTATATTTGAATAAAAAATTCAAATAATAAATTAAAATAAAAATTATATAGCTGAACAAGAGTTATCAATGGACTAAAAATTTTCAAACTATAATAAGATTAATCCATTAAATATTTCTATTAATTGAAAATTACCAACGAAATAATTATATATATAAGATAAAATACTCTAAATTTAAATACCAACCAAATTTCATGAAATTCAAATAACTAAAATACTCTAAATTATCCTATAAAAATACTCTAAATTAATTTGATGTGGTCTAAATTAATTTTTGGGTAGTGATATTAAGTTTAGAATTAAATTAGGGAGAAAAAATATACATATTAGGTTCTTAAATTTTGATTTCCTTCTTCATTTCAAAATTTCTTATATCTTTTCTAGAAAACAAGAAAAAAGAGAAGGATAATATACACACACACACACAGAGAGAGAGAAAATGAACGAGTGCCAAAAGTAATGAATAATTTATTTGATTAGTGTTTATACTTTGTAAAAGATTTTATCTATTAATATGTATTTAGATCTATTAAACATTTAAAAATTTTTTTAAAAAAAGCACTTAATAGCCTGAAACAATCTGAACGATTCAGATTGAAACCCATTAAAAGCAAACAAATGCCTTCTACCTTTCAAAGAAATTGAGATATTTTATTTTTGGATGAACTGCATGAATTTTTTTAATTAACTTTTTAACTTATATTTTAATTAATAAATTATTTAGAAAGATTGACTAGTTTTTTAACTGATAGGTGTGTTTTGAATTTCTCTTTATTCTAAATAATTTATTAGTTAAAATATAAGTTAAAAAGTTAATATAAAAAATTCATGCAGTGCATACAAAAATAAATTACTTATACACTATATATGTACATAGATAATTATATCAGTAAAATTGAATGAAACATCGAGGGACTTTAGTAATAGGGATTAAATTAAAATTTATAAAACTGAGAACTTGATTACAAATTTTACTTTGGAAAGACTTAATTAAAAAATTAAAATTAAAAAAAAAAGCAAAATACAACTCTCTCCAATTATGGTTGTCCAGTCAAAAATAAATGGTCACGAATTCGTGACTTTTGGCACCACCTATAAACAATTAGAACCTACAAATCTCAAATCTAAATGTTAATATTGGTTAGTTTAAATAGATTGGCAATTATTTTCTTTTAAGTAAAATTTCAGGTGAAAAGAATTTATACCTATATAATTAGTTAGAATTTAGTATTCTTTTGACTATCTATTGTTTTAGAAAAAAAAAATCTCAATTAAAGCACGTTTATATATATATATATATATATATAGTTCTTTTAGGGTATTCCAAATACAATCTTTCTAAATTACACCTACAAAATCTCAACCTTATCTGCATCAGAATCCACAGTCTCCTTCATCTTCTTTGTTAGTCAACAACTTCCTGGCGCACAAATATGACCAAATCGCTATATGATTGGACTCATAAATGATAAAGTCTTTTATCCAATTTTTGCATACAAATTAATAAATGCTCATATACCTAGCCTAGTGGTCCCTCATATATGAAATGACACGTGGCTGAATGATCATTAATATGTGCGAGAAAGGTCTATTAGTTGCGACATCAAATCTTTCTGCCACTGAATTTCACATTTATGTGTCAGATTTTGATTGTCTATATGTCAAATAGCTTTTGAGTGTCTATAGGTTTCAAATTAATAACTGCCCATTTAAATTTATTTAGTTCATGAATTAAACTAATAAGTGCGCATGTTTGGGGCTGCGTTGCAGTGAGGGAAACAGGGTTGAAAATGTCCCAATAGAGTTTGAAGAAAAATGATAATGTTTGACACGGCGTTGCATGCGATTATGGTAGACTTCACCCACGTTTGCAGCTCTATAATCACAGTGTGAATACAGCGAACATTTGAAGCTTATCCGACAGGTTGAACGTGGTTGGGCAGAGAAATCTGATGGAGTTTTGCACTGTCCTTCCCATTTTCTAATGCTCCCCTCTCATGCAATCTTTGCTTTCCTTTGGCTATATTCTGTTTTATATTCCCAAAACAGGGGAAACTTTTCAAAACAGTAAAACTTTTCAAAACTTTTCATGTAATTCATTTTCTTTCATGATTTTTGGTCTAAAATGATATAATGAATCTTCAAATAAGTTAAAAGGAATTCTGGGTTGATTTGGAAGCCAAACCCAAGAGAAAAGCAAAGAAAACCATAAAAATGTTGCAGTAGGGACTAAAGTGAAATTTTTGAAAGTTTACTGGTTTTGATTTAATTTTGAAAAAAAATATATATTCTTAATCTAGGGACCTAGATGAAGTGAAATATGAGATCAAATCAAGTAAAGAGCAAAAGGAAAAATTTTGATGGGGACTAAACTGCATAAAATAAAAAGTTTATGGGGGTTGATTTAAATTAAAAATAAAATATATTCTGAAACTAGGGATTTAAATGAAATTAAATATGATCTTAAATTAAATGAAAGACAAAATAAAAATTTTGATCTAGGACCTAACTAAATAAACTAAAAAGTTTATAGGAGTCGATTTAAAGTCAAAAAAAAATATTTTGAAACTAAGAACCTAAATGAAGTTAAATATGATCTTAAATCAAGCAAAATAGACCGTATTTGAGACACTATTATGGATCAAATAGTAGAGCATATGTAGAATAATTAATAGTCATTTATAAAATTAACTAGTTCTTTTATTCTAAGAATGAATCTCTTAATTTATTATTATACAATTAATTTCTTTTTTTTGTTTGATTTTATTAATTTTTTAAATAGCATTGAAAATCATAGTTTAATTTAATTTACCAAATTAATGAGAAGCGTTGTCATTAAATTATTATAAGTTTGTTTTCATTAATTTTAATTGAGATAAAATTAATTTAATAGAGAATAAAAATATTTTAAAATTTAATTAGAGATATTTAAATTATTGTAAACAATTAATGATTAATTAAATTTTCAATTAGTAATTACAAAATAAAAAATTAATTTATTAATAAAAAGAATTCATTAGTGATTAATTTGTAATATTAGACAAATAAACAAAAAAATTAAGTTTCCTTTTAAATAAATGACAATAAATAATAATATTACATCAAAAAATTAAATAAAAAATTCATGTCATTTTTGGTAATTATACATCTCAAACTACGCATGCACACCAATATCCAAATATCATATTTCTCTACCAAACCACTTTTGTCTACTTCGAAAAAAGTCTCTCAAACATAAATTACACTCATCCAAACCTAGTTTTTTCTAACCACATTCAATCAAACATAGTTTGTCCCACTCACATTTAATTCATCGGCCTTCCAAACACACTCTAAAGTTTGCACGATTTATAAGTTAACTTGTTTAAATGTTTTATTTTTTTATAAAAATTATATTATTTAATTTATATAACTATAATTTATTATATTTTTATATTTTATAACATTATATACAATAAATATAACAATTTTACTATAACTCAGCTTGATATTGAATTAACCATTATCAATTATCGAGGGTATCTAATTTCAAATAAATGTCTTGAAACAAATTAATTTGGCTGAAGAATGCCGTGTTTGGCATGCCATTTTTCTTTGAATGGAAAATGTTAAACTTTGACTTAGTTGGTACATAATAAATGCCATGAAATTTAATGTTATGATGTTTTATGATCCTTTATGTATGAGTTGTGGATATCTATTTTTGAAGTGTAGTTATGAATTTCTTCTTTGGTCATCCGAAGTTGGAAGCAATCATTATTGGAGATAGTTATAAAGTGCCATCTGTCAGTCTATGCCTAACCAGGCCAACACGTTTGTAAGTTTATAGAAAGTTAAATTTCTCAAAATGTCAAATGTTTTTATACTTTTAAATTATCTTGAAATCTTTATAAATTTTTTTATTACTATATATATAAATTTTAAGATAATTTAAAGATAAAAATATTTAATTGTTCAAAGGTTGAGTTTCTTATAAACTTATCCTTCATATTTTTATAAATAACATTTATTGTATAATTTGATTAAAGGTATATAATTGACTTCTTTAATATAGATTACATTGTATATTTTGAAGATAAAGAATACAGATTTTAACCTGAGATATGAGAGAAGAAAATAATCATTATAAATCAATAGTTTAAACCATTGTAGAATTTATTAATTAACACAAAAATCACAGACATAATATTTTCTTTGATTTTCGCATTAATGAATTCTACATCACCTTAAATTATTGATTTGTGATTTAAAGGTAATTTTTTTCTCCTCTCATCTTTCATATTAAACCGTTCCTCTCATTAGATACTTAACATACACACACAATGTCATTTTCTAACATAAATGGTTTTGCAATGAAATAGATATGTATGTGTAGGAGACATATCTAGTGAGAGGAGTGATTTAATACGATAGAAGAGAGGTGAAAACAATCATCATTAAATAACAAATCAATGATGATTTAGGCTAATGCAAAATCTATTCATGAGAAAATTAAGAATAATATTATTGATTTGTATTAATAGATTCTATATCAATTTAAAACTTGTGATATGGCAATGATCACTATTTTCTTTCATTTCTCACATTAAATTACTTCTCTCACTAAAAATACCTCATGTGTTTGTATATATATATATATATATTGGAAAAAAAAAATCATGTATATATATCATTGATCCCCCCTTAGCCATCATTTACCATCAGTACTAGGCAAAAAGCCCGTAGATCGTGAGCCGACCCATGACCACCCGTAAATGGACGGTCTTAGACCAAGTAAATTTAACGGGCCTAAATGGTCAAGATCGTTTAAGACCATGAGCTAAACGGTTTGGACTATAGGCTACATGGGCTGGCTCGCGGTCTTTTCTTTTTAATTTAAATTTTTATTATTTTTATAAAAATTATATTATTTAGTATAAATAATTGTATTTTATCACATTTTTATATTTTATAACCTTATATTCAATAAATATAGTGATTTTGGATATAAAAACTCTTGTAATTTTTTGAAAATAAATATAAAATTTTCAAAATTATGTATAACATAGTTAATTTTGAAAGAAAATATGAGAAATTAAAGTGATTGGTTATTTGAAAATATTTAAAAAGTAATGTTTTATATGTATAAATATTATTTTAATAAAAAATTGTTGAATTTTTTACTCAAAAAATTAAAAATTATATTATTTTAATATATATTTTAAAAAAAGAGTGTAGATCGCGGTCAACCTATTTGGTCTTCCTATATGAAGACCGTTTATAAATGGGCCGGCCCGTTTAAGTCAAGAACGTGACGAGCCGGCCCATGACCAGCTCGGACCGCCCGTTTCCCACCACTTTTTACCATCCAAGTTCCAATCCTTTGTCTCATCAGTATCTCCTAGCAAAAAATCCCATGCGAGGAAGTCTTAATCTCTATCCATTGCAAAGGACATTCTCAAATCCCAAAACCCTAAAAATTATAGTTGATGCAAGTGCACAAAAACATATAAAAACTCGATTTCAAGCAAACTCAAATGATGCAATAAAATAGAATTGATGGAAGAATAAGTAATAATTTATTCTATAATTCATTTTATACAATACAATGAATAGTGCCCTATATAGCTAAAGAATAGTGTCATGTGTCGTACAAACTTTTAACATAATACACACAATTACAATAATATATATAGCTAATATTTATAGCTCAACATCATAGGTCATCAATAATTATCTTCCCTTATCATTCTCATGCAAACAAAGCCTCTCTAAGCTCCTAACTCTAAGTTGTGGGCTTAATCTTGAGGAACTGTTCTGAGTAAGTGTTTTAGTAAGTATATCAATTATATGCTCTTGCTGAAACATGACATTCTTCAAACTCCTTTTGTTGTACGTTTTCTTTAACAAAATAAATGTCTAACTCTACATGTTTTGATTTTGAGTGCAAGACAAGATTGGAAAAAGGTATTATTGAGCTAAAGTTGTCACAACAAATTGTTGGTGTTAACTTTGAGTACTAAATTCTCAATTTCTTCAATAATGACCTCATCCACATTGTTTCTATCATAGTTAGTGCTAATGCTCTATATTCTGCCTTTGTACTACTATGTGAGACCACATGCTTCTTCTTTGATGCCCAAGAGACTAGATTTCCTCCTAAATAATCCATCATTCCTAAAGTTGATCTTCTGTCATTAGTATCCATACCTTAATTAGAGTTTATGATAGCCTTGATTCTCAAATGAGAAGGTCTTTGTAAGATTAGGCCATGAGTTGATGTTCCTCTCAAGTACCTTAGTATCTCTTTAAGGCTTTCCAATGGTCGTCTCTTGGATTATGGATAAATTGGCATATTTTATTAAGAACATCAAACCCAAAACTCGATCCGCCTTCTTCAATGAAATTTTTTTTTAAACACACCCATTATGTTACTAATGGGTCAAGCAAATACCCTTTTCGTCTAATACCTAGCCCAAAAAATGAAACCAGATCTTAATGCTAAACTAGAAACCATACCTTAACTGCTACTTAATCTAAACACAAGACCAACACTGAACTACCACTCCCTCTAAGTTATTGAAAACTAGGTCTCTAAACCTCTTATCCACACACACACACACAAAATCTTCTTCCCTTCGAGGACAATAAACCATCTAACTCCACAAAACAAAGTGGGTCTTATTTTACCATCATTCAATAAGAAAGTTATCCTTAAAAGTCTTTAAAACATGCTTAAGACAACTTTTCCCTTATTCCTAGTCCAAACTCTAATATAAAGGCACAAAAAGTATATAAAAAGCTAGGATTATCCTTCAATGTAGCCACCAAGAAATCTCCTTTCACTAAATCTGTCTCCTCACCAATGTGTATCTCCTTACCCACCACTTATACGAAACATTTCAATCATAAAAAATATCATAAGTCAACACTCTCCTCCCTAATGTATGCCTTTACCTAAACAGTGTGATGAACCCTTAAAACATGTCAAGAACCTTTCATCTAAACACAAAACCCACCTATATGACAGAAGACATTTTATTTAAACTCTCAAAACCCATAAACCTAACACAAGCGACTAAGAACCAATACAATCTAATTTTATTTCACTAGCTTCTTCCTACTCCAAAACTTAAAAAAATCTGCCCCACCAGTTCTTGTCCTACACGCCAAACCTTCAACAAGCATGCCTCACCATCAATTAAACATCCCAACACAAAAAAACTCAAGCTCCCCTCACTCCACCCTCAACCCTCCTGCAATCACTAAACCCCAATTAGAACCACCTACACATGTTGTGCCTCGTCATACCAATCAAACTACCACAACAAGATCTCCTAGACACTAACAACAACACACCTCCTAACAACCTTCAACCATTTCATCTCACTAACCTCTACAATGCATATCAATAAAATCCATTCCAAAACACGAGCTCTACTTTCATTTAGATCAATATGTTGTAAGGTATTCTAAACAATGCATCATGCGTCCATGTATGAAGCAACCTGATGACTTCAACTATATATCCTCTTCAACGAACCCCTTGACAATACAATAATTCTCTCACCTCTAATACCAGAATAATTGCATGCTACCCCCTCTGAGAACCCTACACCAAGCTCACCCTCACAATTGGTTCCCCTATCATCCAACACCACAACACTAGACGAGGTGTTTCAAATCCCCCAGTTAGCTGATGTTCTCATAAATTGAAGTGGCACAGCCTTAGATTTTCCAAGAAACAAAAATATGTGTATCAACTTAACCCTAATATATCTCTTGGAAGATATGGTTGTATCGGTAATGTGTTCTTCAGACTTCACAATAGGTCCCTAACTTATAATGAGACTTTTTTCCCAACAAAAATTCTCCAACCTTTTGATGAATATGGATTTTTGTGCCTTTCCACAACATGGATACCCCTTTCAACCAAATATTCATTTCTATGAATATCTCAAGTTAGAATGTGAGAGGAGAGAGGTAGCAGGGACTTCAAACGTGACTAATTACTATTTATTAGCTTGACACAATGATTATCACCAAACTAGACTTAGTGGAGATAGAGCTCTCAATGTCATTACCTCCCTAGGTTTTGAAAACTTCTTCAAGGTTGATGCCATGGGTTTCTCCAGTGGAATCTGGCTTCTATGGAACTTGCAAACCATTTATGTGAAGCCCATAGCGTCTTCCTTCCAAGAGGTGCATTGTAGGATCAAGGTATTCTCCTTGTCTTGCCTTATTACAACTTTATATGTGAGCCCGATCTTTAGGAAAAGAACAATTTTATGGACTAATTCAACAGACCTAGCTAAGAATTTAGACCTTCCTTGGCTCACTATGAGAGACTTTAATGACATTTCTAGACAAAATGAAAAAATTGGGATTACACATGCATGTCCTATTAGAATGAGGTTGATTAGTTTCTTTTTAAATTCTAGTAACCTAATTGACATAGGGTTATAGGGCTTCATTTTAAGTGAAAAAACAATGGTCAAGAGAACTTTTAATAAAAACTAGAAATTTTAGTGCACATGCTAACTCCTCTTGGATAGCTCTCTTTCCTGAAACTAAGGTCCTTCTCAAAGAAAAGCCAAAGTCTAATGATTATCCTATCCACCTTAAAACAAACCAAACTTTGAATTTACGTTAGAAAACTTTTAGATTTGAGCCAATTTGGTTAAACCACAAAGATTTCATGCCTCTTGTCAAAAAAAGTGGTCAATCTTTTCAAATGACCTAGCTAGAAAGAACAATACAAACTTCAAGAGAGTCCTCACCACTTGGAACAAATTCAACTTCAAAAATGTGTTTCATGAAATCAAACGCACAAAAGCTTGCCTCTTGGGTATCCAAAATGCTCGTTGTGAAAGGTACAACCAACAATGGATTCATCTAGGAAAAAAAACCCTTCAAAGAAAACTCTCCCATATACTTAATCAAGAGGAAGAACTTTTACAAATGACATCTAGAATCTCTTAGTTAAACTTGGAAGATAAAAACACTTCTTTTGTAACCAAACCTTAAAGAGAAGAAAAAATCGAATCACAATTCTTCAAACAAGTGAAGTCTCGTGATTAATTGATCCAACTCAAATTGTTAATAAATTAAACAATAACCTCAAATATGGCCCGTATAATTACTTTTTGACCCCATATAATTAAAAGGATTAAACTGAAAAAAATAGTAAAAATATAGGGTCAAAAAGTAATTATGAGGACCAAAATAAAAAGAGACATAAAAACATAGGAATATAGGATCAAAGAGAAATTTTGAAAAAAAAAATGTGGGGCTAAATACTATAATTTTGGTGGGCTAAAAATTTGCAATTTTTGCTAAAGAGCTCAGCTCCATTTTCTTATTTTGAGTTTCAAAGCTCTTTATTTCTCATCTCTTCCTTCTTGGCTTTTCCCCTTCCACTCTTCTCCTTCTCGTCTCTTTTCTTCTCCAGTTTTCTCTTCTTCACTCAAATTCAATCTACAAGCTCTAGGCTCCTCCTCATCTCTTTTCTCTTCCTTATAGTTCTACTCTCTCTTCCTCCCTCCTTTCACTGAAGCCAATCCAGTTCCGTAGAAACTAATTTAAATAAATAAATGAAACAAATGTGGTTCATCTTATACTTTCTACGTATGACATTGGAAAAATTAAAAAGACAAAAAAAAGACAAGGAAGTGTAGGGTTGAGATATTTAGAGAAATATTTTTGAATTGAGTTATTTAGGGTAATAGATTTAGAATTTGGACTAATATTGGAGTAAGAAAACCATTTTTTTCGTTTAATAAGTGAAAATAAAAAGCCGTTCTTTTATGACTTTTTCTTTCTTTTTTCTTGTTGGAAACAGCTTGGAAAGAAATAACCATAAAATATACATATAGGAAGCTGTGACATGCTTTCCCTTGCACTTAGGAAGGTTTATTACACCTTCCTATAAGTTATTTTATATTTATTATCTATAATAAATGCATGAAAAAAAAAGGGAAAAAAATAACTTTAAGTCGGCAAACTGTGTGAACCCGACAATGGCCGAGTTAACCGCCAAGTTCAGAGTTTAACGCAATCATTGACTTACCCAAACCTATTTAAAAAATAAATAATTTTCAAATTAATTTATTAAACATAATTTTATTGTTTTTGAATATATTATATATATAAAACATTGGTAGAAACTTTGACTTTTATTAATATTGCATTGCTCACAAAGAGCTGCCTTATGCTGACTCCAATGATTGCCAATTTTATAATTGCGTTGCTTAAATAATACCTTATTTGGAGGAATAAAAAATCAAAAATAAAAAAATGATATAAAGATATATTAAAGAATTAAAATCTTTAACTAAATTGAAACGAGATCTATATTGAAATTGACCCTTGATATTTACATTAGCATTTTTCAGTGTATATTAATAGTGTCAATTTTGACCTAAAATATCATATACATACAAACATATATATATATATATATATATATAAGAAAAACATTTAAAGATTTAGGATATATATTATTTATTGTTTTCTTAAGATGTGCTTAAATTATAATGTTCTCCTTTTTATTTTGAAAATATGCACAAATTTTTTTGAAGGCAAACATATATCCTCAAGTATAATATTTATAATTTCCTTTATTAATAGTTTTTAGTTTAATCAAACTGTTCTTTTCTAGGAACATTCACGATAGTTTCAACAGGCAATTATTATTTTCTTTTATTATACATCGGATACACTATCTTTAACATTATACTGATTAAGGGCCTATTCGAATATAGAAAAGCATATTCATCTTAACCACATACCAATTTTATATTAATTAAACTCTACCGAAACGCCTCCCATATTATTATATTTGTTTGCTTGCTAAACTTTTATCGATTATAATATTGTTTATGTTTAGATAAGTTATTACAGTTTTAATTTATAAAGATCGTATCGTGATTAGTAAATATTACTATATATATAATTCATCAAGAGGATCCAACCCGAAATATTTTATGTTGTTGCGACTGATCTCATCAATTTTTTTAATAGATTACTGATTCCATTTTAAAATACTATAACTATCTTAATTTAATTCATAAAAAAATTAAATCTCTCAATCTGACACTTGAAATATTGCTGTTAAAATAAAAGACAGAAATAAAATTGCTTTACCACCGAATGGAAGAAAAACTCTTATGTGTTATTATTTTATCATATTATTCATATATTGTCCAATAATATAAAGTTAACCCATTTAATACATTATTTAAATCTACAACGTAATATTTGCTAGATAAATAAGATCGTAATTTTTTCTTTTTAATAAATACTACAATAAACTCAAATGATATATGATAAGATAATTTAATATTATTAAATATATAATTGAATTATTATATATAACAATTTTCCTCTAATAGAATTAAGAATTATTTTTTATTAGAACCATCAATATTCTAAACACTCAACAGATTATGATTAATTTAGTTTGCATCGTATTACAAAAGTATAAAATTGTCTCACCATTGATTTTATTTTATTTATAGAACCATCAATATCTAAAAATTTACTTAGTTTCAACTAATATATTTTGACTCAAGTCGAATCTCAAAGATATAAAATTATAGTAGATGTCAAATCACTTAAATTAATTAATATAATAAAAATTTTATCTTTTTATTTACAAGACTCAATTCTAAAATTTTAGTTATCATGAATGTCAAATTACTCAAAACACTGAAGTTGGTGGATAGAATTAAGAATTGATCCAACTTGAGATTAAAAGAGGGACAAATGGAATGGTAATATTCTATGCATCACGAGTATCAATAATGATTTGGTTCATGAATGGCTCAAATTTGTGTCACTGTTATACCAATTTGATCTTTATTAAAAAGAGTATCGCTAAAACTTCCTATGACTTTAGCCTCTTCATATATATATATATATAACACTTAGCCACTTCCTTCTTGGATGACATGATTTACTAGCATAGCCAACTTTGGCTTTGATTATTTTTATGTCTTTGATTAAGACGTTTGAGGGCATTTGTGTATACAGTTTTATGTCTTTTTATTAAATATTTTTTTAATAAAAATTTAATAGATTCAGTACCAATAAAAAAAAAAGAGACTTTTGAACCATTTTTTTTGACAACAAAAAAATTTGTCAATAAATATTCATTTTCAATGATAATACTAAAAATTATTATTAAAAATAATATTTTTAATGACAATATTTAAAATCGTCATTGAATGATAATTTTTTAAGTCATCATCAAACACAAAGTTGCACAATTTTTTACTTAACTTTTAATAATGACTTTCCGACTTTTGGTTGTCACTAAATTTTTTTTTAGTGATTATCATTTTTTATAATTCAACATAATATTAATAATATTTTAAAAATGTTTTACATGATATATTTTTATTAAAAATTTAATAAAATAACTTAAAAATTAGATTAATATGTACCATTTTTTATATGTTGTCTAGTAATTTTTCTGATTAAATTATGATATATAAAACATTTCTTTTAAAAGATCACTAATATGTTCATTGGTTAAAAAAATTGATCACTTGTTATATTTTATTAAATTTTACTAAAATTTTTTTTAATAAATTACATTGTCAGTTGAATTATTTAAAGAATAATTAATCGTAGGTTTTAAGTAGCAGTTATGAATTATTTTCTTTTTAAGTAATCAACTTTAAATCTCGTCAACTTTATATGTAAAATATAATTAAAGCTCGATTCACAATGAGATTCAGTTAGAAATAATTTAGAAAACAATAACTTAGAATATCCAATGAATACAGATTAAAATTTAAACAAATTAAACGGAGGGCATTAATTATTTTAACTTTAAGAAGTGCTATTATTTTAAGCTATCAATAAAATTGTCTTAATTAATTGGTCAACTCAGGTAATAGCATTATTTGCAAGTAACAAACATCTAGTTTTGAAATTTAAGACTACTTAATTAATGAACACTATATAACGATCTCTTCCTTCACGAAATGTCTTGTTCAGTCTTTCGAGGTGGTAAACAAATTTTAATTATTTAATTATTTGTATAGACAATGCTTAAACATTCAGAAACAGTTTGGAATCATCCCGATTTTAGAAAAAATTATATATTGATATTAAATTATTGATTTCTTCAACAATAACATTGGTCCCATGCAGTAAACAAACGAAATCAGACAAATTAATATTCCATATTCTATTTAATCACAAACAAAATAAAAAAAATAGAAAATAGAAAAACGTATAGCAAAACTCTATGATACAATAAATATATTCTACAGTGTATAAGATTTATTTTTGGAACAAGTGAAAGGAATAATTTTACATAAGATGTAACAAGAAAATAATTACCCTTAAATTATAATTAAAGGTGAAGATTAATACAAAATAATCATAAATAATGTTCCTATTAGATCTCTTATATAAAAATCACCTTTGCACTGGATATGCCTATATTTACATAAGGAGTTCATTAATGAAAATGAGGAGCACAATACGAAAGAGGAAGGAAGCTAGGAAGCTAGCCATTATAAAAGCTAACTTGAAGGCTCTAGCCTCTATCATAATCGATGAATGACTTTCTAGATTTATTTAATTCTTAAAAAATTTATAATTATCTCAAAATAATTTTTTTTTGAAAAATAATTATCTTAGTTTAGTCTCTAAAAAATTACTTTTACTTATTTAGTCCTTTTATTTTTTGTTGTTAAATCATAAAATCTACTGTTATTAAATTTAAAACTTTTTGTTACAAAAAAATATTTTAACAAATAAAAATACAAAATTAAAATATATACAATCTTTCAATTATTTGATTATAAAGCCTTGTTGGCCTTGCATAGAGAACACACCAGAAACTAAAGTTTTCCAATTTTTAATTAGACAAAAATACCATTTTGGTTCCTCATAATTTTTTATTCTCAAATTGGTCCCTCACAAATCCAAACATTCTCAATTAATCTCTTCATTGATTTTCATTCTTAATTTAATTCCTCACATATGCCTCTTTTTTCAATTTGGTCCCTCATTAATTTTCATTCTCAATATGGTTCCTCATCTATGGCACTTTTCTTAATTTAGTCCCTCATAGATTTTTATTCTCAATTTGATATCTCATAGATGCCTCTTTTTTTTTTGAGTTAGAAGTTCAGCAAAGGAAGAATTTTTTTTTAAAAAAATTGCACTTAACAATTCACACTAATCAGTTAATCACCAAATCAACACTTTTATTAAACTATTTAACGTTAATTGCATAAAGGAACCAAATTGAGAACTTTTAGATTTGTTAGGGATAAAATTGAGAGTGAAAATCTATGAGGGACCAAATTAAAAAAAAAGGCATCTTTGAGGGATCAAATTGAGAATGAAAATTTGTGAGGGACCAAATTGTTAAAAGGGGCATATGTGAGGAACCAAATTGAGAATGAAAATTTGTAAAGAATCAAATTAGAAAAAAAAAAGGCATCTTTGAGGGACCAAATTGAGAATAAAAATTTGTGATGGACCAAATTAAAAAATAAACATTAGTAAAGGACCAAAATAGGGTTTTAGTCTTTTTTAATTATTACCTATTTTTTCTCTCTAAGAATGGTTTTTCTTTACAAGGGCTTGGATTCCCAAGACTTGGACCAAAGTTGCACCAAGTTGAAATCAATGTTTGATATGTCTTCATTGGGATTCCAGTCCCTAAGCAACCAAAGTTGATTTTTGTATATCCACTTGCTATTTCTCAACCAAAGTTGAGTCAAATTAGTGGATTTAGATCCTTCTAAATTGTAAAGAAATTGGTACAGTTTAATAGGAAAAGTATAGAAACAAGAGTGTGAGCCTTATACATTATTCTTGTGGAGTTCAACTCTTCTACTTGGCTTGTATTTTGTTTAAGATTGACAAGTATATGAATTTCACCTACTTGTACGATTTTACTTGGCCAAACAAAATATTAGCAAACAAAAAATCCACATGCACTCTTGTTTGGTGTGTATGAGATCCACAAATTTCTTTAATTCCAATTTAAATACAAACAAAAATGGAAGCGAAAACCCTAACAACACTAATGAGAAACAGAGCTGGGACCGAAGGCTTTTTCTCGTGTCCAAGATTATATTTGATATTTGAAAGATACTCTCATATACAACTTATTACTTATTTTTATTTTATCTCAATTTAAAAATATATTTACTAGTAATCGGGCCTTCCTATATACATATATATATATACATGTCTTTTACATTAATATTTCGTTTGAGCAAAACTCAAATTCAATGGTTTTTTTTTTTGGAAGAAGTGTGCGATGATTACAAATCTAGAATCATAATTTAAATTAATATGTTAAAAAAAAAGGAATTTTTTTACATTAATATTTATTATTGGAATACCGATTTAATATTTATCTATTGATTATTAGTTTAGTATTTTAGTTAATTGAATAATCATAAATGGTTCAATTTTTACATATTAATATCATTACATATATTTATTTTGTAATTAACCCTCATATCAAACTTGCATCATTATGCTTCAATGAATATATATATATATATGACTCTGGGCTAACCAAAAAAAAAATGCATGAAGTACATGAACCCTAAATATTAGCAATTGTTGCCAGCAAGACGATTATAATAGAAGTGAATAATAGTTCATAAATTATATTTTACTTGAGCCCATCTTGTGACTCAATTTTACCTAAACTCAGGTCCAATAATAGGTCTAGGAAATTATTTCAAATGTTTTGTCGACATCCAAAAGGGTAATCGCTCACTTGCCAAGAAACATGAAACCTCAATTAAATTTGCATAACTTATATTGATAACCCTGCCAGCGATAGCCACACAATAAAACAAGCCATACACATTCAAGACCAAAAACCCAATTGTCTTTAGATTTATTGGCTCTTTGCAAATAGCCTACACCTTGACTTATTAAATATTAATTGTTACTTAAGCACCCATTCTCTTAAAAGGAAAAGATTTTATAGAAAATTTAGGTGTGTTGCGGGCATATTATGGCGAGCGGCTCCTTTGAATTTAAACGGCCAAATCCACTCTACAGTCAAAATCCTTATTGTTAGTGAAAAAGCCATCCAACCTTCTGTGATGCATAGCATATCCCTCTCACCTCCTTGATACGTGATACAAAAAAAAAAAAAAACTAAAAAACATGGCAAACTCCAACGTCCTTCTTCATTCACGATTTCTAGTACTTTTCAGCATACAACGCTGGCTCCATTCCAGTTCTCGCTATACTCCTCTTCCTGCAACCTTTTCGCCCAATCGTTGTCGGCCACAACTATGGCGACGGCCTCTGCAAGAGCATCCCCTTCTTCGAAGGCCACGCTCCTGGAAACTCCCTCTCAATTAATGCCTCAGATGGAATCGTGACGCTACATTGCACAAAGGTGCCACTACCAGAGTATGTAGAACTTCATTTGACTCAATTTTGACTTCCACGTAGTTGTTTCTAACCTGCATTGTGTGTTTTTTCCCTTTCAGGTGGACTTGACCAATGGGTACTACAACGTCAGCAACAACATAAAGTTCAGGTTCCCGATGTTGTTCACGATGACGATGCTGATTATTGTTGCTGGCATATTGCTGGTTTTGTTTTTGGTTGTTATTGCCCTCCGTTATTTGCTTTTATGAGCTAGAATGGTGCCGGCGTTGTATGCTGAATAATAGTGTTGGACATGTGAATGAAAAGGACGTTGGAGTTTGCCATGTTTTTAGTTTTTTTGGGTGTGCCATACGTCGAGGAGGTGAGAGGGACACGCAACGCATCACAAATAGTTGGATAGCTTTTTCACAGATGGCCAGAATTTCAATTGTAGAGTAGATATTTGGTGGCTTAAATTTTGAGTGGCTGCTCGCGATACTATGTAATGCTTTATGTGTGAACCTTACATCACTTGTGGTTTGGTCTATTTATGGGTCCTTCTGTTCTCTTGGAAGACCCTTGTTTTTTAGAAGCAACAATTCTCTGTCTCTCTCAACAAGCTGTCTATTACTAACAAGAAAATTACTCCTCTATTTACGTCGCTTGCAGAGAGACCCAATAGTCCAAGTCTATCATTCCATGAATTTTAAGACAAATACTAATTAATTGACTACAGCTCATTAATAACGTCTAATTTTTTATTTAAAAAAGAAAGGAAAAGAAGAATGAAAAGTTGGAATGAGTTTGAAATGAAAAGAGCAAATTTAGTTGGTTGGGTTTAGCAGTTGCATGTATGGTAGGGCGTAGAGTAGAACTGCTTCTTTCAAGAAAGCGAATTGAGACATTTTGGTGCTTTGACGTTCAAGGCCCGGCAATACTCCTTCTTCCGTCTTTTGCGGACGGAGGGAACCTACGTGCACAATTATGTTAACCAACAAAATTTAGGTGTAGTTATTTATATCATTCTTGTTAAATTTTTGAGCAAATTACACATAATTTATATAAACTTTAGAGTAGTTGCAATTTATCTCCATAAATCTCTAAACTTAATAAAAGACTCTCGTCAACTTTTAAATGTTTGTAAAATACCCCATTCGTTAAGTTCATTGTTAAGTTTACCGTTAATCAATAGTTAGGTCAGCTTTAGCATAAATATACCACATAGACATTCATGTGACATGAGTGTATTTGCCTTTTCAACCTAAAAAATATAGCAAATTAATAAATTAAGAAAAAAACAAAAATTATACATAAGAAATAATAAAAATTTAATTAAAACCATTGTAATTCAAATTTAACTAGGAATTAAAAAAAAGGTTGACTGACTATTGATTGACGGTCAACTTAATAGTCAACCTAACGAAGAGAGTCTTTTGCAAACATTTAGAAGTTGAAAAAGATCTTTTGTTAAGTTTGAAAATTCATAGGATTAAATTGCAAGGATCCCAAAGTTCATAGGAGTGTTGTGCAATTTGTCCTAAATTTTTTAATTAAAATATGATATAATTTTTTAATTAAAACAAGATAAATTTTTTAAAAATGACTTTATATTTTTTGTAATTAATTATTACATAATTAGTCTTTTAAGAACTTTTTACGCATATTTTAATTTTAGCAGAGAATTTAAGTCTCATCCCAAATTTAATATAGTGTGTCAATTAAGTCCTAGACTTCTCATGTCACATATAGGCAAAAACAATAATAAATAAATTTAATATTAACCGGTCATATATAATGATAACAATTATTTGATCCACAAGATCTACAAATGCCCGATTTCTTGATATGCCAATTTAGAGAAAGTTTTATCTTTTGTATTTATTAAGTATGAAAAAAATTAGTCTCGATACAATAAAAAATAATTATTTTAAATATAATATTCAGTAAAATATTTTGTAAATATATAAAATATTTAATTTTTATTAATTTTAAATATTTATAAACCTAAAATATTTTTATATATTTAAAATATCACATTATATTTTAAAAAATATTCAAGAAATTTTTTATGAAAATATTGGAGATGTTAAAAATAAATAAAATGTTTTAATAAAAAGAAAGTCTTGTATAAAATTTTTAAGTAATTTTTGTTTAGTTTTATTGGAAAATTAAAGACTATATTTAATAATTTAGCCCCTAAAATATATACTGGTGGATTGCTTAATTTCTAAAACTTTAATTCTATATTGTTTATTTTTTGAATGTTGTAAATTGTTACGCACCGTTTTTTAATTAACCCTTTAAAGATGTATAAAAAAGTAATTTAATCTTACAGAAGAAATAATTTATATTGAATTTTTAATAATAATTAATTTATTTAATACTTAAATTTCATATACTTGACAATAAAAATACAATTTTTGAGATCTATTTTATTTTGCATAGTTACTCAAAAATAAGTAATATATATTTAAAATTATACCGTTTTCTAAAATGCCAGTACAAAGAAAAAGTGAGAGAGAGAGAGAGAGAGAGAGAGAGAAGTATCTACGAAAAAGAACGAAGAAAGTAAGAAAAAGTGGCAAGAGAGAGAGAGAGAGAGAATTAGTATTGGACAAAAAAGAAAAGGTAGACAGAACTCTCTTGGGCAAGTGAAGAAAAGTTAAAAAGACAATTAAAAAACAATTATTATTTATTATTTTTTTTAAAAAAAAAGTGTCCTTCTGATGTTGAGTCTATTTAATCCCATTGCATTTCCATCTACAGCCTTCCCCTTTTCCCTTTTCTCTCTCTCTCTCTGCTTTTCCTTCGCTTTTTATTCCCTTACTCATTATCCTTCTCTCAATTCAATTCATCACTTCCGTTTTCTGTGTTATCCTTTCCCACTTTCTTTTTCCTTCCAATTCCCGCTGTTTCCCTCTCTTATCTAATGTAATTCAAAATCCATTCCCTTCTAATTACAGCAACATTCCATTCCATTCCATTCACAGCCTCTTCAATTCAATTCCCTTGATTTTGATTCCAGCTGATTTCTCGATCTGCGTCATGGATAACGATTTCTTCCTAAATGCTGGAATCCTCCCTGCTCTGCACTTCGAGCCTTCGTCTTCTTCTTCTCCTTCAATGCCGACGTGGCAATCGCTGTCGTCCGCCATGGATATTCAGCCCCAACAAGATTGGTCAACCACGGATCACCACGGCCTTCAATTCGATTCCGCCCTGAGCTCGATGGTTTCTTCGCCGGCAGCTTCGAACTCCAATTTGTCCGGCGACAATTTCGTCATCAGAGAATTGATCGGGAAATTGGGGAACATCGGGAGCTCCATGGAGATCGGGAATAACAGCACGAACACTTCGTGTTACAGCACGCCTCTGAGTTCGCCTCCGAAACTCAACATTCCTCCATTGGTGGGTTTGAATTCCAGTGTGGCGGAGTTCTCGGCTGATCCTGGGTTCGCAGAGAGAGCTGCCAAGTTTTCTTGCTTCGGAAGTAGGAGCTTCAATGGCAGAACGACGACGACGAGCCAAATTGGGATTAACAACAATGCTGAGTTGGCTCTGCGATCTATGCAAAATGGGAAGCTCTCTAGAGTCTCAAGTAGCCCCTCTCTGAAAGCACTTGGATCTCAAGTAGAAAATAAGAATTCTCCTTTGCATTCTCAAGAGGAATCCACAATCTCTGAGCAAAACCCTAATGGGGAATCTGGGTTTAAACCTTCCCCTGATATGAATTCCAGAAAGAGAAAAGCTTCTTCCAAGGCAAAATCCAAAGAAACTTCAACCCCTTCCAATCCTCCCAAGGTAAATTAATTGTTTCTAAGTCAAGATATCTATGAAAATATTGAAATGGGCTTGAACCTTTGAAACAAGGCTCAATTCTAGTGATTCAGTGCAGTGTTCTAAAACCAAAACGGTCTTCTTCTTCTTGTTCTTCCATTGCAGGCTGGTGAAGCTAATGAGGATTCAAATGCAAAGCGAAGCAAGCCAAACGAAGGTGAAGGAAATGATAACGGCCATGTGAAGTCAGAGGAAGAGCCAAAAGGAGGAAGAAGTAATGCAGGGGAGGAGAAGCAGAACAAGAGCAATAATAACTCAAAACCTCCTGAGCCTCCGAAGGACTACATTCATGTCAGAGCAAGAAGAGGTCAAGCTACTGATAGCCATAGTCTTGCAGAAAGAGTAAGAATCAGTGATTATTATCTTTCCAAATGAAAAATCACACTAGCATCAGTATATAGATGTATTGCTGGCTTCATATTGACATTTTATCAATAAACAGGTAAGAAGGGAGAAAATCAGTGAGAGGATGAAGCTTCTGCAAGATCTTGTACCAGGTTGCAATAAGGTCGGTGCAGATGAGCTTTGAGTAAATTATTTATTTGGCCCTCGAAAGATTTATAGTTATTTTATTTTAGTCCTTTAAAAATCAAAAGTTTTAATTTAATTTTTAAAAAATTGTGTTCTTTTAAATTTAATTATTTTTAATTGTTAAATAGTTAAATCTGCACAATAAATGATGGGACAAAATCGAAACATGTAATTTTTTAAAGATTATATTAAAATAATTATAATTTTTTTAGTAACTAGAACAAATTTTTTGGGCTCAAAAAAATTCCTGGTGCTAAATTGTTTGTGAACTAATTCTGGTAGGTTACTGGGAAAGCTCTAATGCTGGATGAGATCATAAACTATGTCCAGTCATTGCAGCGTCAAGTTGAGGTAAAAATCGGGCATAAGAATATTCTCAAATCATGATCAGATATAATATTAGCTTTCTCGCTCATTAATTATGACTTCTTCTTTTTATTTATTTTTTGACAGTTTTTGTCAATGAAATTGGCTTCTGTGAACACCAGGGATGATTTGAGCATTGACAATCTCATCTCAAAAGATGTTAGTTTGTTTTCTTCTTTTTCTTTTTTGGGGGGCTCTAGGCATTGTGGGGTTTGGTCACTTTTTGAGCAAAGTTTTTGAAGCTTTTATCCTGAATTCGGAATGTCTCTGTTTGGCTTTTTGGAATTTGTAGATATTTCAATCAAACAATAACTGTTTGGCACACCCAGCGGCAATATTCCCCATGGATTCCTCAGCCCGAGGCTTTTATGGGCAGAGCCACCCAGCAATCCACAATAACGTTCCTAATGGAACCCACTGCTCAGTGGAATCTTTAGATACTGCTCTGTGCCAAAGCCTTGGCATGCAGCTACCTCCACTAAATGGGTTTCATGAAGGTGGATCCCAGGTAGTGACTTTTTCCGTTTCTTTTTCTTTTGGTTAAGTAAATTATTGATGTGATTTAAAAAATTATAATTATTTCAATTTAATTTCTAAAAAATCAAGTACTTAAATTTAATTTATAAAAAATTTTGTTTATCTCATTTAATCTTTTTTGTTTGTCAAGATAGTTTTTAGTAACAAAAAATTAAAAATTTAACAACCATAAATTTTACAATATATCAACGAAAATGATTATATTAAAATAATTATAATTTTTAAAGAATAAATTAGTAATTACTCTTTTCTTTTTGGTGTCTATTCTTTCCACAAAATGATTGACAAAATGGGAAAATTTCCTAAGATGGCTCGGTTAGTCGGTTTGTAGAAAGATTAAGAGGAAACGTATTTTTTTTTATTCTTTACATATATCATTTAGTTTCAAAGTTTTAGAAGTGCACATTTAATTCGCGAAATTTTTTAACTAGTTATATGTCAGTTTCTTCTGAGTAAAAAATAGAGTAAAAATAAGAAAAATGTACGTGTTTAAAGGGTTAATTAACAGTGAGTCAAAAAGTTTTGAGAATCAAATTGCATATTTTTATTACTTAGAGACTAAATAGCTAGTACATGTACTTTTTTAATGGCCAAAAAATATATTTCTCCAGAGATTAATTGATTAAGTTGATTATGATTCACTTATTTTTTTTTAGAAAAATTTGTAAATTGGCGTTGTCTGAGATTTTTATTATAGAAAGACTAATAATTAGTGGTCCTTTTATGTTTAGTTTTCTCTAACCTTCTTGTAATGATTTGCAGTATCCTATGACTTTCTGTGAGGATGACCTCCACACCATTGTTCAGATGGGATTTGGCCAAACTGAAAATAGGAAAACACCAACACAATCCCCAAACTTCAATGGTAATACACAAAGATGAACGAAAAAAAAAGATCTTCGATAATTTGGTGATATATTATTTTCATTTTGACTGAACAAGTTAATATTAATAATGCCTATTTCCGGTACTATTGCAGGTTCAAATCAATTACCTAATATGAAAGTTGAGCTTTGATCAACATTCATTGAAGCCCAGAGGAGTAGGAAGATTGCTGTATACAAGAGATTTAATTCCCCCAACGCATCATGAATTATCATTATTATTATTATGAAGCCATGATCATTATTAGGTCTATTCAATAGACACCGCCCTTTTTTTCTTTTTCTTGTTCTTATGATTATTACTATTTTTTCTCTCTTTCTATCATTTTAATTTCTAATCTTCTCTTCTGGGAGCAGTCCTTTTCATTTTCTTTTATATAACTCTTCTTGTAAAATCTTAGGAACGATTCTGTATTCTCTGGTGCTAACTCTCATTATGGCACCAATTGTAAGATATAGTGCTAATTAAAGAAAGAATTTTTTTCTCCTAGCATTCTACATTTTTCAGCCTCTTATCGTTTCATTTTTTTAGATTATTTCTTCACCTAATAAAATAAAAAATTAATCTTTTGTTAGAAATAAATTCTCTCAATTTTTTTTTATGAAAAATTAAGAATTTGTTTCTCTTTTTTGGATAGATTATTTTATAATGAATAGATTATATTGGAGCTGCTTTTTTTTTTTCATTAAAAGTTAAAGAGAATTCATTTTCACTTCCTTTAAGTTTATTAATTACAGAGAATAAGATTCTGCCTAAATTAACCTTCTTAGAAATCAAATATTTACCATATTTTGAGTCCAATTAATCGTTGTTACTGTAACTTTAGTATCCTCTAGCCATTTGATTTGGAAGACATTTTATGAATTTGACATATATCTTTATTATTGTTTGATTTATAAATTTAAAGAATTTTTCGTTAACTTTATATAATTCATACATCACATCAATCCACTAAGAATTTTAGTGGGTCTTCATAATAACCTCATCAAAAGGGTAATGTCAATTAATGTATGCATAATCTCGTGGATATGACTCTCATTGTGTTGAAACCAGCTGTATAACTAGTGGAGTCTTTTTTAACTTTTCCTTTTCCTTTTTAATTCTCAAAAGTCTAATTAAAATGATTAGGGTATTTTGATTATAACTTGAGGTATGGTCAACTATAATTTTTGGTATTTTTTTGAATTCTCTGTAACTTTTTTTTTAGGTTCACCAAACACGGAAGCTTCTGTGCCTTTTTACTGTGCAGAATAGAAAAAAAAAAAAAGTAAAGACAGACACCAGAGGTTAGGGGTTGTAGGTTAGAAGTTAGAACCACCACTTTTATTTAATTTTTAAAAATATTTTTAATTAATTTTTTTGAGCATCGAAAGAATCCCAGGTTGGCAGTGGTGAGATTCTGACTAGGCCCAATGAATCAAAGAGCTTTATAATGTCACCAACTTTTGTTATATTAATTTAATTTGTGAATAAGAAAAGAGGGTGCGTAGTGGAGTTCAGGTTTGGAAAGATACTCTTGAAATAATTTAAATTCATCTTTTTGTTAATTCAATGGTTGTTATCAAAAATCCTGATTTTAGGGCCTAACAAAATATTTCTTGTGTATCAACTTTTGTTGATATAAGTATTTCGAAACATCCTAGTTCAAATGATATGAGATTAGTATATTAAGGATTAAGAGTCAGTTTTTGAGTCCTCATATAATTTTTAAAAAAAAGGCAGCTTCAATATTTATTTTTTCTAAAGATCTTGAGTTTTTATTTATATCTCAAAATTTATTGAGCTTTAATTAATTTAGTTTGTGCCTAATCAAATCAAAAAGGTATAAAATTTTTCAAGTATTAATTTTTCTCTATTCACAAAATTTAAATTCGACTTTTTTTTTTAAAATAAACAAATTTTAAACTATTTAAATCAATCAATATTAATAATAAAATCATAAATTTAAGTCTTATAAATAAAAAAAATTAAAGAAACCTATTCATCCTCATTTGCTTTGTTATATATATATATATATATATATATATAATATAAAGGTATAAAGTTGCCTGTTAATTTTCTCCACTCAAAAAACTAATTGAAAACTTTACTTATGATTTGATCCACTCAAATCAGATAAACTAAAGTCTAATAAATTTGGAGACATAAGTAATTAAAATATTTATAAAAAAAGATTTTCCGGGGTTGCAGCCTTAGACGCATTTTTTATTGAAGGGTGTATTATTGGTGTGCAGATAAGTGTGATTTAATTATTAGTAAGATGCTTTGAATGTGGTACAGTTTCACATCACAATAGATATCATAAGATATTTATTATTCAATACCTTTTTTAAAAAAATTTCATAAGAAGAAATGGTAAATAGAAAAATGCTAATCTGACAGCTATGTCTCCAAAATTTCCAATCCCCCAATCATAGTAAGACGTGTCTAGGGATTGATTGTTGTGTATTTTATTTTGTTCTTCGTCTGTTCATGCTGTTATGTTGTTCTTTAGGGATTTTGTTTTGGATTTATGCCAATCACTATGGTAATTAATTTAAAACACATCAACTTTACAAGGATAATCTAGGGTGTAAATAATGGACACTTGGTTGTAATTGAGTTGAGATCAGAGTTTTATTGCATATAAAAAATGTTAGGTTAAATAATATTTTTATATTATTTAATTTGAATTTTGAAATTAATCCTGCATATTTTAAATGTATAGTATTAGATTAGTCCCTTATCTCTTAATATTTCATTATTTAAACAAAAAATTAAAAAAATAAAAGTGACGCTTAGATCAACCTATTTAAACCTGTAAGTCACAACTGATGAATATGTAAATTTAAAATATGGTTTGTTTAATAATCAACTTAACTTGACCTATGACGAATAAGGTAGATATGAATAAGGTAGATATAAATAGACTAATCTATTTAAATAATGATACATTTAATCTTATTTTAATAGTGATTAAGTTGATCAGTTTGACAGTTTAAAACACTCATAAGACAAAGTAAATGATAAGTGACCACTTTGATGCGTTTTAAATTTAAGAAATTAATTTTAAAGTTTAAAATGCAAAATGCTGTGCCAAAATAATTTAAGAAATTACAGTTTAAACAAACTAATAAAGTTGAGAAATCTAAATCTTCAATCCAAATTTTAAAAAATTGACAGAAGTTAAATTTGCAAGTCAACTTATTATCAATTCTAAAATGTTGAACCAAATCATCTCATACTATTTTAACTTTAACCCACTTTTGAATTATTTAACTTTTCCTTGATGAAGCATTTTTTTTTTAAATTTTACTAAGGATATCCTCTCACCTAATATGATAAAAGACTAATTTTTCTGGACATATTGAGGGCAAAATGTAAAGTCCTAAATTGGTGTCTTCAAAATTGAAATTTTTGTTATTTATGAGATATAAATAGTTGTTATTATTATGACCAACTAATGTTGATCTTTAGATCCTTTATGATCAAAGTTTTTAAAATTGGAATGATTATTGAACTAATAAAAATATTTATTCAAGATTCACCGGCCCGACCACATTTGAACTACAACATATATATATATATATATATATAAATAAATGTGGAACAAAATTTAAAACTAGTTACAAAATAATATATGGAAAATACGTATATGTATAATAACATATTAGTACTCATGCAATATATGCCAAAAAAAAAACACGATTAAAGAAATATAAATAAAATTGATTCAACAATTAAATCATTCATTTTTACTTTTTTTTAAAATTTTTGACTAATTTTACTGATTTTTAATAGATTTTTTGGGGTGACCAGTTCACCATATTAACCAAATCAGTCATGATAATTGATTTTTTGATCTGGCCAATCGATTCAATATGATTTTCAAAACAGTGTTTATGACACATTTGGTAATTAGGTTTTTTTTTTTTCCTTTGCCTAGTTTGTATATCTATCACAAAGTACTTTTTGTGTTTTGCCGTTATTCTTGACTTACTAGAATTTGCCAATTTTGAGCTATGTCTTAGCAATGAAGGTATAGTTACACATAATATATTTAGCAACAACATTCATTAATTTAAATAATCTGTCAATTGTTCTTTTTTTAAGTAATGTTTTAAATTTGACTATTGTAAATGAAGAAATTTATAGCCCTAGAAAGGTTTTATACTTTTATTATAGTTACACATAAGATATTTCTTAACGTTGATTAATTTAAATAATTTATCAATTATTTTATAAAAGAGCTGTATATTTTTATGATTTAACCCAATTCAAATCAAATTAATCAAAGTGCAAATAATTTTCAAGTATTAGAACTTCAAAAAAAAAAAAAGAAACAATGCAGACATATCTGAGATGAGTTGTTCCTAAAATCACTTTCAAGGTCTTCCCATCAAAATCTGAGGGACAAAAAGTCAGATTCAGTTGGAATCCCATTTCTTTATGGCCTAACGTTAGTGGATTATATGGTACAAGATGAACCTGAAACTACCAGTCAAGTTGAAATTGGGCATGAAAATATAACATACAAAAAGGGTTAGCTTAATCTTATAGCATAGCAGAGCTTTATGAATTGGGCAAAAGCAGCTTTCAGTACATGAACCATCATTAAGCTTTCTTTCTTTCTTTCTTTCTCTTTTATTTTCTTCCAGTGAATTACTTGTATAAGCATTTGAAAAAGTTCTTGCAAGTCATAATTTCTCCATTTCATCTTTTGCATATCACGATTCTATATAATAATTTGGTCTAAATTTTTAATATTGGGCCGGGTAAGCCTTATTCAAAGTCACATAAGGTCGGGCTAAAATAAAACCCAATTTAATTTGGGCTTTTTCTAAACCCTAGCTCTTTTTATTTTTTAGTTGAACAAACTAACCAAGTTACGTTTGGATGTGTGTTTGCAGCTCTAAAAATCACGTTTGCCTTTTCAAATGTGATTTTGCCAACCTTCGTTTGGATATGCGTTTGTCTTCTAAGCTGAATCATGTTTCTCTTCCAAACCTCCGTTTGATTTAAAGCTCTCTCTATCTGTTTCTACATTTATGTAACATTTGCATTCATAAATAAGGGTGTTTATTGGCTCAGATCAATTTAGTTTGAACTTTTTATTCAATAGAATTGATATAATTGGATAGGAAGAAATCATATTCAATCAAATAGAATAAATTATCCAATCATGTTGGATTGTATTGGATGATTGATTTTTTGAAAAATAAAAATAAAAAACTCCTTCAAAATTTAATAAAAAATGCAGAAAAAATAATTATAAATGTAATAATTGCATCCATTCTCCAATTGCGGTTAGATCGACGTGAAGAAAAATAAAAAGGATTGCACAAATTTATCCCATTCTTAAAAGTGACATAAAATATAAAATATATAATATTATATAACATATAATAAATAATACATTTAATATTATATATATATATTAATTGATTGATGGGTTCGGTTTGGACTTTGGATGAGAGGGACAGAGAGATTAGTTTCGGTTTGGAGAAATCACTTTTTGGCCCCAGAAAAAGTGCCATTCTTAAACCCTTATCTTGGCTAAATTTAACTTTGATTCCATATCTAGATCTTTGTTTTTCATTTTAATCCCTATTGCATTTTTTTTTTATTTTGAGTCCTCTTTGTTATTTTATTTTTCAGTTGAATCCCTAGTTTTGTTATTAGCTTAAATTGCGTTTAGATTCATGATTCGCTTAATTTTAGAATTTTCATTTAGACCCTTTAGATTGCTTGAGAATATGTTTTTCAATATACCAAATCAAAACCAAGAGTGTCAAGTAAAAATAAAATTCATATTCTATTTATTAATTACGCATTCAAAAATGATTTTGATAAACAATATCCAAATACATTTCCAAAAATCACTTTTTAGATAAGAGTTGCCAAACATAATCATAGTTATGCAAAGTCACTTTTAATTAAAATCAAGTTGATTCAAAATCAAATTTAACCAACTCTTACCTAAACACACATCCATAGAGTTTAGCGTGGCATATCTAGTCTAGATCAACCTTTCAAGTGAGAAAATTTTTAAATATAACTTTATAGTAGTACTACTAAAATTTAATATTGATTAGTTGTTAATTTTTTTAATATTTTTGCTATTTATATAAACATCAAAACTAATAATTGATTCTTAGTGTGATTTAGTTACCTACTGGTTTTATTATTGTTTACCTATCAAAAGAACATATAAGAACATGTTAGTCTATGACAACTAGTTAAGCCTTAATAAAATGTTTTAGATTTAAGAGGACAGAGCCAAACCTTGAGAATTACCTCCAAGGACCTTTGATCCCTCAAGGTCAAAGACTAAGTAAGACAACGAATAAAAAAAAAGTTAAATTAAATTAAATTAAAAAGAATTGACCTTTAAGCAAAATTATTTATAAAAAATTTGTATTAAATTGCTTAGTGTATAATGTGTTTTTATTTGAATAAATAGATATTATAAAATTTAATATATTTGTTATACAAATATATTTTCATTTCAAGGACTACCCAATCTATGAAACATGATTTTTTTATTATTAGTCCTTGAGGATTAGGCTATGGCTAGGACTATCCCATTTTAGTAGAACTATCTAAATATGTATTTTGTAAGATTTATATTATTTTAGTATTTCAAATAATTTTAAAATAATAACTTAAAATAATTAAATCATCACCCCTTGCTTTAAAAAAAAAAGTTATTCTTTCCCTGATTGCTTATACTATAAATCACCCACGCTATTCAACAACTAGATCAGGTGAAAATCTGGTAAGTTTCATTAAAATGGGGTGTTTCATTAACCTAATTGTGTGGAAATTTGCAGTTAAATTGTCAAAATCAAAGATACTGAAATATCAAATATGTGTCCCTAATAGAAGGAGAAATTAGAGAGATGATGGACTGGACTATCTTAGAATTGGCTTTGGACTGTAATGCTAAAAAGAGCAGAAAATGAGGGCCTACCAAACAAGAATGTTTTTGGAGATTTTATAAGGCACTATCATATTCATAAATAATAACAATAATGATGATGATAATAATGATGATCATTAGGGTAGGTGCCCTACTTAGCAAGGCTGTCACTGTTATATCACCCACTATATTTCCCACTTTCTTTGTGGGTCCTTTCTTTTTCACCCTAGGAAGACGAGAGAACAAGAACAACACTTTTTTTTATAAAAGAAAAAAAATGTAAATTATTAATTTAATTAAAATTATAATTATCTCAATTTATCTTAAAAAAAATATTTTTTATTTTAAATATTTATCTTGAGTTTTAATTTCATCTCAAAATTTTTTTTGCAAGTTTATTTTACATATTTATTTTTTGTTTCAATTTTGTCTCTAGTATTAATATCATTAATAATGTTAATAGAAAGTGTTGACGTGAATTTCTCCAATAATATGTGAACTCTTTTACGTGACTCATCAAACATTTAAACGTTAATTTGAAATTACAAAATATGTTAAATGAAAAAGTTTATATCAATATTTCTTATCAATTATGTTAATGTCATTAATTTTAGGGATAAAATTGGGAAAAAAAACATGTAGGCTATAAATGGCACAAAAGAAATGACAAGAAAAAAAAAATAAAACTCAAGGTAATTATTATAAACGAAAAAGATAAATTTACCATTTGATTTTTAAAAAATTAAGTGTTACAATTTATAATCATTAAAATATTATTTTTGTTTCAATCTAATGTTTTTGTTGCTAAATCTAAAAAATCTACCATAATCAAATCCTAAATTTTCATTGTTAAATAGATAGATAAAATTGAAGAAAAAAATTTAAAAAAATTAAATTAATACACTTAATTTTTTAAAAAACAAGTTAATATAATTACAACCTTCCAATAACCAAATGAGTAATTTAGTTAAAAATTATATTTTTGGGGGTTTTACAAACTTTGTTTCTTTTGGTGGACCTACGCATTATTAGTTTCACCAACCATTAATTCAACTTTAGAACTCTAAAACGTGTTCGGTTTTCTGCATTTCAAAGCCTCTCACCGTCAACCTTTTATTGGCAATGTTATGATTTTATTTTAAAATATTGATTAAATATTAATGTAAGTAATTAAAATCACAAAGAAAATTGATAAACTAATTTATATAAAATTTAATATAATTGAAAGTGTTTTTAAAATATTTTATATTCCTGAAACAGTTGAGAAGTAATCAAGTGAGATATTTTTTAATAAAAATAAAACTGATTTTTATTTTAAAAAAATGAAAAATATGTTTAATTATAATTTTTATATAAAAGAAAGTGTTAGTCTTTCTTTTTATTTTTTATTATTTAAGTCACCATTGTTTACCTGTTTTTGTTGGTAACTTCAATCTGATTCAAAACTTTTGGTGGCAAATTTTGTGGATTCAATGCATTTCCTTGAGACACTCAATAAGGTTAGGGGACAGCACCAAGCTGTCAAGATTTTATGGTCAACATGCTTTAATCCTCATTTTCTTGTAAATATCTAATTTTTTAAAGTAAATTATCAACTATCTCGATTTAGGAGCTATTTATTTATGTTTTAAATTTAAGATATTTAAATTTGAATACATATTTAATTATTAAAATATAATATATATATATATATATATATATATTATAAAAAATTATATTCAAATAATTTTTAAATAAATTAATAAATATTTGTTATTAATTATTATTTTTAATATTAGATGGTGTTATAAAAAAAATTTGTTAATGTTTTTTTAATAATTTAAAATCATTCTATACAAACAATGATATGATTTACATGTCATATTATATATAAAAAATTTCCTTTATAGTTGCAAGATTTGGTCTAGAATCTAGATAGTTGAAACAATCTCCACCACATTCAAAATAACATAAATTTGAGTCTTTTCAAAAGTCTTTTTTAATGTCTGAATAAAACAATCAAGACTCAGTAAAACAATAATGAATTAGAATCATATCCACATTAAGTGTAAACAAACGTCCCTAATCTTTCAATGATCCTATTTATTTTAATTTTACCAATTTGTTTGTCAAAGTGACATTTTTTAATAATGAAAATTTTGAAATTTAACAATAAATTTTATAATTTAGAAGTCAAAAAGATTGAATTAGAATAAATATAATTTTTTGAGATTAAATTTGCCACACTTGAGCTTTCAAAAAGAAATTGAAGTAATTATAATCCTAAAAACAACATTATTGCTCCTTGGGCAATAAACATCCTTATTATGGGCCTTCCAGGCCCATCGGATATGAGAGACGGGCCCATGAAATGAAGGATGGAAATTGCCCAAGTTATTCGAAAAGCCCACTAAGAATCCTTCTCTACGAATCGAGAGCATTACATTGATGTATCATGTAGATATATTAATTTCTAATTAACACCTACTTAGAATTAGATGGATTGAAATCACGCCTATTTAAGCACATAACCCCAAAAAAAAAATAGTGTTGAGTAAATTTCTAATTTAGTATTTAATAGTTTTACTTTATCTAAATGTAATCTTTAAAATAACAAATATTTCAATTTAATTTTTAAAAAATTACACTTTTTTAATTTAATCTTTTTATGTTACTAAATTACAAAATTTACAATTGCTAAATCTAATTTTTTGTTGATAAAAATTGTTTTGATAAATAGAAAACTTTTATAAAGTAAATTAAGACACTTGATTTTTTACTAATTAAATTAAAGTAACTGCTTTTTTGGAACTGAATCAGTAATTTAGTTGCAAGTTTACAGGAAGATTTGCCATAAATACTACAAAATGTTACTGATAAATGTTAGTGGAGCACAAAATTATTGAAAGGCTAATAAAAAACATAATTTATGTGCTAATTAACCTAATCACAATGATAACTGTGACATATATTGGAAAGACGTAGATAGATTATTGAGAGGCTAATGAAGACATGCTTAATTTATGTGCTAATTAACCTAATCACAATGATAATTTGTGACATAAAGATAGACATAGCGAGATAGACACATACATAAATGGTCCTAAAATCTTGTACTTGGTCGACATTATAATTGGTTAAATAGGATCATCCAATTAGATAAGATTTATACGAGTATCACCTACTAATTAGACAACCATATTTGAATAAACAAAAAATCTAAATTCTAATTATTAGGTGCGGCAAGAAGCACAGGAGCATTCGTTGGTGCATTTGCAAGCAGAGCCAACAGCAACAGTTTCGGGACAGGAGCATGGGTTGCAGCCACAATGTTGTCCGCATGAGCAAGTGGAATGGTCCGATCCACTGCTTGTCTCACGCTTATTTGAGCTACACCTGCCAATTTTCATATCAATATTTTAATTTTTTTAAAATTAAATTAAAAAATATAATTTTCAAAGAGTAATTCAATAGTTTAATCTTAACTTTACCAAATCTTGACCCAATTCAATTCACCACCAAGCCATTAATACCGTATAATCAATGTCTCAGAATAATTAATAAGCCTATTTTGTTTTGAATTTAAAAAAAATTTAGAAAAAAACTAGTCATAATTTCTTAAAACAAAAAAATTAAAACCAAAATTCATAAGACAACATGCATATGAAGTACAAAAAATTAAAACCAAAATTCATAAGACAACATGCATATGAAGTACTGAAAAATAAATTTGACTCTTTTACTTGGCTATATTTTTTAGTCAAATAAAACTATTCGATCAAATTTGATATGTGAGATTCATATAAAATTTATTTGATTGAATAATTCTGCTTAATTAATCAAGTATAGTACTGTCCAAGTGAAAAATTTACAGTCGTAAAAGATGAAAGGGAGGAAGAGGAGAGAGAGATGACCTGCAAGTGGCATCACCAGGGCATGGCATGGTGCAGCCACACTTATCGTCGCATACCGCAATTTCTCTTCTCACTTCTGCCATTTACTTCTTCTTCTTCTTCTTCTTCTTCTTCTTCTAAATCTGTAATTTGTGGTCTGTGCTTAGAGTAGAAGAAGGAAGGCCTATTTATATGGATGTGGAAGATCCCATGAGTGCCATGTGTTATGTTCTCTTTCTAGGTGTCAATTAGCTTCTCACGCAATGATTCATGGATCACCACGTACGCCTTTGGAACACAAACTTTTGGATCTTGATTCATTAATTCAGATCCTTCTAGCTCATCCCCCACATATTCTATCCATAACAAGGATCTCTATCCATTTCAATATTTTAGTTAAAAGTAAATTTTTGATTTGGTGTTGAAAATAATACGTGTCTTAATTTAGTTTATAAAAAAATTAAATATTTTATTTTGATCTAGTGATATTTATTAATAAAAAATTTAAAATTAACAATAATAAATTTTATAATTTAAAAATTAAAAAGACCAAATTGATGAGATAAATGTAATTTGTTTAAGGACTAAATTAAAATACCTAAATTTTTAAAAACTAAATTAAGATAATTATATTACAATTAAATTGTTAATTTACTCTTCAATTCAACGAGTCATGAATTCCAATTAAGTGTCTTTTTCGCAAATTACATTTAGTTTCTTTAGTTTTAACTTTTAACCAATGTTTAATTACAAAAAATTTTGTATTAATTTTAAAATGTGATTAAATTTTTATGAACATTTTATATTAAAATAAAAATATTAAATCTGATTGAAAATTAATAACTAAAATTAGAAATTTAAATTATAACTAATAATATTTACCTTAATTCAATTTTGAACTCATTAAAGAAAATTAAATTTCAAAATTTTCATCACTTTAAAAATTAACAAATGTCTGACATTTTAATTTTAATTTAAAATACTAACTCTACCCAACAAAGTTATCATCTGAATTCCTGCCTATTTCTATTCAAAAAATAAAAATGAATGTGCTAAAACCAACGAGTAATTCCACTATAGAAAGATTGACCATTTCTCCAAGTTCTGGTCTTCTCAACTCGTCTCATCTCAATCGTTACGTGTCCCTTCGTATTCTGAGTCGCGGACACACTTTAAAGTCTAGTCAGTTCACATCCTTTTTTTTTAGTTCAATATATATATATATATATATATATATATATATGTAAACTGACTTTTTGAGCCATCTAGTCTAAGGGTGGCAATGGGACCTCAAATTCAAAGATCTTCGTAGAGATGGAGATGGAAGAAAATTTTTTTTTGAAAGTTAAACAAAAACGGGAACAGAAGATTGCACTCCCTGCCTGACGAGGTCTCCGTCCTGACATTTTAATGATTTTATAAAAATTATTAAAATGCCTATATATATATTAATTATATATTTTAGGGATAATTTAATAATTTTACAATTAAAATAAAAATAATTTTAATAATACAAAATCCTAAATCCATTCATTCAGACCTAATTCCCAAATCTTTCCAACATTATGAAATTTGAAACCACCTCCTGCCGTCGTGTCGATCATGCCTTCATCCTCTCTTGCCCCTGCCTCCGATCACGTCTCTACCGTTGGCGTCGCCGTCTCTGACTAGGTTCTCTCCATTCTCAATTGAATTTTCATCTTGTAAACTCCAATTAAATTTACATTCCAATCTTGTATTACCACTCCTAGAGTACCTACTGTAACATCTCGACTTTTTATTTCCTTGAAAAAAACATTTCTTTTCTAAATTGATTTACTAAATAATTTTTGAATAATTTCCTTTTAAATAATTATAAATCTCACTATTCACGAATTTTACTGTTCATGTAAACAGTAACCTTGCAGAAAATTTGACAATATTCTCACTAATTATGTCTGAGCTTGAATATATACAAATAATAATTTACATAGTTTTTGGTATTCTCTTTACGTATTTGAATCATGAACTATCACAAAATATATTTCTACACTTCAATCTCATCATTAATATCATCAAAGCATCTCCTTTTGCCCTTTTTTTCTTGAAATGATCAATTTTCTAAAAGTGAGATATAAAATATTTCAGTAACTAGTCACTTATTAAAACATGTAAATACATAAGGAGATCATTTCAGCCATAAAAGCATAACATCATACTGATAATAATTAAATCTCTCTTGTTTACTACAGTAGAACAAGATTTATAATAGAAATTCTATAAAAAGCTGATTATACACATAGATATCATAAATCATAATTAATCATACTTTTATACAAGACTAACTACCTTATGCGAAGAAGAAGCCTTAATTCTGAACTTTCAGCTCTAATTCTCTTCTTCCTGATTTTTCTTGTGCCTCTTCTCTCTTTCTCTCTTCTACTATAATTTTCATCTCTTCCTCTCTCTCTCTTTTCTCTACCTTCACCATTTTTTTTTATAATATTTCTTACACGACTCAGCCACTTCACTTTCTCTCTTTTCTCACTTTCTCTTCTTTTCTTTGTTTTTTTTTTCTTCTTCTACTTAACCGATCGCACACACACACCTACCTTTCTTTGTTTTTTTTTCTTTTTTCTTCTTTATCTCCTTTCCTTTATTATTTTTGTCCTTATCTCTCATGACTCATCTTCTTATTGCCGTCCATTTCTTTCATCTTGATCTTATATATATATATATATATATATATATATATATATATTCTTTTCTTGGTTATAATCATAAAAGACCTTATATTCCTTTTGTTCCTATCAATTAGGACCCTAGACTAAGAAATAAAATTCAATTTATATATCTCAAAATTTTCTTTTTAACTATTTTATCCTTATTTACTTACTTATTTATTTATTTAGCCTTATTTTCTAAGGTAATTAAATTTAGGATATTACACCTACTCTAAGGGCCAAGTATCAAAATTTACATTTACTTAGTAATTAGGGGAATTGTTTTTTCCTCCTTGTTTGTTCTTCTTGCCTTGGTAGAGGAGACTCTCTTCTTTGAGCATTCATGTAGTTGTCTATCAGGACTGAAGCTTGTTCTCACAATCTATCAAGTTGAGTGCTCTTGTTAATTGCAATCTATCTCTAGCATCCCAAATTTAATAACAAACAATAATGAACAAAACCTAATTTTTTTCAAACCATATAGAAATTGTCTTTACAAGCCATTACTTGAAACTGTAATCTAATGCTCATTGGGGGAATTTGGAGACACTTCACTCCACAGTTGAGTAAGAGCAAAGCAAGATAGTAAAGTATGCATGATGTCTTCAAATTCATTATACCAATACCTCTTCTCCCCTCCCCTGGGGGGCGTTTCTTTTAGGGTTTCAATAGATGAAATTATACCCTTGTTTTTCTAAGTAGCAGTGCTTGCAATTGTACTTCTCCATGTAAAGAGGCTTGGAGTAAATATTCCTCAAAAAATTTCTCTGAAAGCTAAACAAGGACGGGGACAGGAGATCGTACTCCCTGCCCTACGGGATCCCCGTCCCTGACATTTTAGTAATTTTATAAAAATTATTAAAATGCCCTTATATATATATATATATTAAGTATATATTTTAGGGATAACTTAATAATTTTACAGTTAAAATAAAAATAATTTTAATAAAAAAAATCCTAAATCCATTCATTTTGACCTAATTCCTAAATCTCTCCAACATTATGAAATTTGAAACCACCTCTTGCTGTCATGTTGATCATGCCTTCATCCTCTCTTGCCCCTGCCTTCGATCGCGTCTTTGCCCTCGGCATTGCTGTCTCTAGCTAGGTTCTCTCCATTCTTAATTGAATTTTCATCTTGTAAACTCCAATTAAATTTACATTCCAATCTTGTATCACCACTCCTAGGGTACCTACTCTAAGGGCCAAGTATCAGAATTTACATTTACTTAGTAATTAGGAAAATTAAGTTTTTTCCACCTTGTTTGTTCTTCTTGCCTTGGTAGGGGAGACTCTCTTCTTTGAGCATTCATGTAGTTGTCTATCAGGACTGAAGCTTGTTCTCACAATCTATCAAGTTGAGTGCTCTTGTTAATTTGCAATCTATCTCTAGTGTCCCAAATTTAATAACAAACAATAATGAACAAAACCTAATCTTTTTCAGACCATATAGAAATTGTCTTTCCAAGCCATTACTTGAAACTGTAATCTAATGCTCATTGGGGAAATTTGGAGACACTTCACTCCACAATTGAGTAAGAGCAGAGCAAGATAGTAAAGCATGCATGATGTCTTCAAATTCATTATACCAATAACTCTCCCACCTCCTCCTGGGGGCGTTTCTTTTAAGGTTTCAATAGATGAAATTATATCCTTGTTTTTCTAAGCAGCAGTGCTTGCAATTATACTTCTCCATGTAAAGAGGCTTAGAGTAAATATTCCTAAAAAATTTCTTGCTTTAGGATATCAAAGAGTTGGGGTTTAGAATTGTTTAGGATCCTCTAACTCTATTTAGTAAGAAGAGAGAGATCAAACAACTCTAGATTTTGGAAACCTTTGAATTTGCTTACAAACCCTATCATTTGTTTATTTGAATTAATTATTTTTGCATCTTCCAGTCGTAGTAGGCAGAACTATATATATATATATATATATATTATTAAAAGCCCTACTTCTGATACCTAGCCTTTTCATAATATCATCTATTAAGATTCAACAATTTGGGCTAATTGGATACTAAGTGTTTTCATAAGTTTCTTATGTTTTTATCAAAAACATTTTTCTTAGCAAATCAATATCTTGAAAGGTAGATTAATAAAAAATATTGTTTGACTTACTATGGAGTTTGAAAAACAAATATGCAGATTAACTTTATCCTTTTTTTTAAATGTAAATCACTTTGAGATTTGAAAACTTAGTAAAAACTATGACTTAAGTGAAACCAAGTTCCTGAAATAAAAAGAAGATCAAAATTAAGAAAAGGGACACCATGATATATAGTGATTTAGGACTTTTTAAAAAGAAACTCCTATATCCATTCCTCAAATACACAATAAGAGAATTTTTTATAAAAGGAAAAATTCCAATTAATACAAATAATAACCTCAATCCCTAAGGATCAACAATATGTTTTTACGCAAACACCCTGCTAAGTTAATATATTATCTTAGCAAACCTATCTTGGTAGACCTACCTTAGTTTTTTTTACAGCCTCTTCTACCCAAGAGGAGTAGCCTAACTGACTTTTACACCAAACCCTAAAATTTGTACAAAATTCCTAAAATCTTACACAACCAGTCTTCTCTCCAGGACTCTCAAATCGCAAATATAACAAAGATGTGTAGAAGCTCATTAAGAGCAAGATACAAGAGAGAATTCCCAAAGAGAAATGAAATAATAAATGTTATAAAATTTGCACCTCCATTAAATGTGAACTCCCTTCTTTCTTCTACAACTTTGTAGGTCATATATTGGAGGAGGATCTTATAATAGTTAGGGCTTAGCAGTGGGTTATGTTGACTTGCTCCACCTGCCCAACCTGACCCAAATCGCACATTTGGGTTGCTAAAAAAAATCCTAACCTGATCATTGGAGGGTTAGGAAATTCTCAACCCAATTTGACCCATCAACCCGACGAGCATATAATTTTTTGGGGATTTTTCGAGGGTTTTCCATCTGGTCTCCTCTTTTGTATGTCAAGAGCTCAAGATTAGACCTCATCTGAATCTCATCTTATATCTCACTCAATCTCAGACTCTCAAACCTCAATCACTAATCCTTTCCCCTTCTAAATTTAATCTCATTGTCTTCTCTTCGTCTTTGCCTTCTATCTCAGTCTCAGAAGACAAAAGTTCTCTTGTTCTCCTTCTCCATCAATCCATCATCACTCAAGCTTGAAGCTTTTGTTCATCAAATCATCTTCTCCATCTCCTTCGTCTTCACAAGTATGAACCCAGTATGAACCCAAAATGTGAGGTGTCTTCTCCATTCAAATTTTAATCATTAAATCTAGTTCATATGAACCAGAAATCTGGCTCATAATCTAGTTTGTATGAACCAGAACTGGTTATGAACCATACAAACCAATTCTTCTGGTTTTGTGGTTCATATTGGCATCATTTCTAGCTTTGTGGTTCTATGATTCACTCAATTGCATTGAAATATTCATCTATAGCTAGGCCAAATTTATTATTTGAGCTGTCTTATTTAGTGAATTGTGTTGGATTTGGGCTTGTCATATTTCTTCTGCATGAAAAATTGAACTTTCTTTGCCAAAGAATTTCTAGGCCCTCTAGATTTATTGATCATTTTCCACTCAAGTTGTATCTATAAAAGTAAACTAATTAAATTAAACATTTCAAACATAAACATATTTCTTATATGATATTATTGACTTTGTTTTTTACTATGTTTCACCATGAATTTATCTCTCTTATTTTGTGAATTGGGTTGGATTTGGTTTTGTTACAATCTTCTATATCAAAATTTGAACTTCTTTGCTAAATAATTTTTGGTCTATCTTGATTTATAGTTTAAATTTCCCTCAAGCATTATCAAATTCATAAGAAAGTAAACTATGGAAGTTTTCACTGAATTTGTCAAGTCTGTTATTTGTAGACATAGAAGATGATTGTAATACCCGTTAATTTCAGAATATAATTCGCTTAAGAGTATTTTAGAATTCTACAACGTTACTTTAGTTATTTATTTTGGTCATTTTTAATTTTCATATTTATTTGTTCTCTTTGAATATTATTTATGAAAATTGAGTTAAATGACTGGACTAAATATTTGCACAATGAGGGATATATTCTAAGAATGGTGAAATTCATGGAAAAGTGGTTTCAGAATGGTCAATTAATCCATTTATTGTAAATTGACTGGATGGGTTTGGATGTTGGGTTATGGATACCCATGGGTTATTGAATAACCCATTAGAAATATTTAATATAAAGTTTCAATAGTAACCCTCATTTTTTCACTCAGCCGAAGGAAGCAGAAAAGATTTCTCTCTCAGTTCTTCATTTTCTTCTCAAATCCTTTCCTTGATCTTCAGAGTTTCGATTATTTGTTCGGTTCAAAAGCTTTGTAAGGATCAAAGGAAATTTTCCTACACAAATTCTAGTGTGGAACAAGGTAAACTTGGACAAACATCAAGGTGAGTGAATAACCTTGCTCAGCTAATTTGATATTACTAGTCAAAGTACAATATAAGTCCCATTTACAATATTATTTGGATAATAAGCAATTAATTTTTCATATGGGAGTATATGATGATCAGTAGAAATAAGAGTATGAAGAAATTATTTATTTCATGACAATTGTACTATGTGATGAATTCTCACTATTTTATTAATGAGTAAAGATCTACGGGATCTAATACACGAGTGTGAAAGGGTTAAAGTCCCATACTACTCGGTGTATATCTAAGAAATCTTATACACGAGTTGGAAAGGGTTAAAGTCCCATACTACTCAGTGCATATCTATGAAATCTATACACGAGTTGAAAGGGTTAAAGTCCCATACTACTCGGTGTATACCGATGAGATCTTATTCACGAGTTTGAAAGGGTTAGAGTCTCATACTACTCGGTGTATACCTATGAAATCTTATTCATGAGTTTGAAAGGGTTAGAGTCCCATACTACTCGATGTATAAGACAATTAATTATATGAGTGAATGTGGTATTTGTACTTTTGATATTTTATATAGTACAGTTATTTACTTACTGAGTTTTTAAATAAACTCACACTCCCTATGATTATTTTTCAGATACAGAAAACAAAGAAGAAGAGTATCCGTTGGAAGATTAGAAGCTCCTTGGGATTACACTCTATTTCTGTCTGGTGGGACACCAGTACTTATTAATGTGGATACTAGGAACGCTCTGTACTTTCTATAGGTCTCCTAGGCTTGCGATGAGATAGAAATATCAGACTATGTATGTCTATATTTGCTTATCAGATGAATATAATTCTGTAGTGTGGAATGAATGATTAAGGTTGAATGTAAAACCTTACAGAATATATGTATATAACGTATGTTTGAGAATTATATCAAATGAGTAGTATCTTTTCACATGCTCAATTTTTGGGATGTGACAAATTGGTATCAGAGGAAAGGTTTTATAGGTCCCCTATAGAGTACAGAGCAAAGTGATCTTTGTGGGCCCTTCCCTATTGTCATGAGCCGCGGCATGACCATAGGATTAGGTTCCATAAAAGACCTTGTAGAGTATAACGTCATTTTATAGATAATTTTCAGTGGGGCTAGTAAGTGATATTTTGTTTATGTCTGAAAATTATTCGTTATGTGTGTAGATCTGTGACAGATCAATGTCAGAAGGATCTTCTAATAATAATGAGCATATGGGTCCAAGGAGGGCCATAAATCCACCAGTACATGTGCAAGATGATCCTAACCGTGGTGATAGTTTACATGCTCAAAGTACTGAGGGCGCAACTAGTGAGCAAGCAAGAAGAGTCGAACCTGATGCTCACGTTGGCAATGCAACTATTGCACATGTGATTAATTTGATGAATGAACGATTTGACCGATTTGAGACTGAAATGAGAGGTCGAGCTGCACAAGCTAACCTGCCAGTGGATCCTCCTATTGTTGAAGCTGAAATTGTACCACCAGCTCAGTTAGCTGGAGGAGATAACGTAAGGGAGGTAAGAATGTCTGAATTCCAGAAAATGAGGCCTCCTACTTTTTCAGGGGAAGATCCCAAAGAGGACCCACAATGTTTCCTTGAAGATTGTGAAGCAATCTGTGATGCTATAGGGTGTTCTCCTACTCAAAAGGTAGAATTCACTTCTTTTCAGTTAAAGGGTAGGGGTGGTAAATGGTGGAAGAACTGGAAGAAAGCTAGAATTCAAGGCACACCGCCAGTTATGTGGACGGAGTTTTACAGATTGGTTATGGAAAGGAGGTCAAAGAATAAAGAAGAATATCGACAAAAGAAGAAAGCTAGATATAGGAGATCTTTTGATCAAAGGGAAGACTCAGGGACTTTGAAACCCTTTACTGCATCACAACATGCTCCAGCCACTCCTACTAAGTCATTTTATTCTACAGCCAGTGTGGCTAAGCCTCGTTTAGAGAGCAGGGGTGGTTTTAGTTCTTCTAGTAGAGGAGGTACTCAAGCTAGAAGGAAGAAACCTCAGTGTCCTGAATGTGGGAAGTTTCACTTCGGAGAATGCAGGTTAAACACTGTTGGTACAGGTTGTTTTAACTGTGGACAAAAAGGACATTTTATAAGGGAGTGCCCTCAGCTCATGACAGGACCAGGTCAAGGGTCTACTTTGCCACCTCGACCATAATCTATTTCTGTTTCTATTACTCAAACACCAACCCCTTCAACAGGGGGTAGTATGGGAAGAGGTTCTGGAAGAGGCCAAGGTGACCGTGGAAAACAAGTTGCTGGCAGAGGAAATGCAAGAATATATGCCCTAACCCGACAGGATGCTCAAACATCCAATGCTGTAGTTACAGGTATATTATCTGTTAATACTTTTGCTGCACGTATTTTGTTTGACCCCGGTTCTACTCACTCATATGTGTCACCCCTATTTGCCAAGAGATTTGCAATTGATTCGATTATTCTTAAAGAACCATTCTTGGTTTCCACACCGATGAGAGAGACTTTGATGGTTAAAACATGTTATCGTTCTTGTAAAATAATCGTTGGAGGCATGGAAACTGAGATAGATCTTATGGTTCTCAATATGTTAGATTTTGATGTGATTCTAGGGATGGACTGGCTATCTTCTTGTCATGCTACTATAAATTGTCGTGACAAAGTTATTTCCTTTAATATGCCGGGGAGGAGTAATTTTGTGTTTCAAGGAGATCGAAGTGATGTACCTTGCAACATGATATCTATGTTAAGTGCCCGGCATATGTTGCGAAAGGGATGTCAGGGATTTCTAGCTTTTATCAAAGATTTAGAAAAGAAAGAACAGAAGTTAGAAGACATTCATGTGGTTAATGAATTCCCAGATGTGTTCCCAGAAGATTTACCTGGATTACCGCCAGAAAGAGATGTTGAGTTCAGTATTGATTTGGTCCCAGACACACGACCAATTTCTATTCCACCTTATCGTATGGCTCCTGTTGAGCTAAAAGAACTCAAAGAACAATTGGAAGATTTGTTGAACAAAGGGTTCATTCACCCAAGTTTTTCACCTTGGGGTGCTCCTGTTCTTTTGTGAAAAAGAAAGATGGTTCTATGAGATTATGTATAGATTATCGTCAGCTGAATAAAGTCACAGTGAAAAATAAGTATCCTTTACCAAGGATAGATGATTTGTTTGATCAGCTTCAAGGAGCAAAATACTTCTCAAAGATTGATCTAAGGTCTGGATATCATCAGTTACGAATTAAGAGTGATGATATACCTAAGAATTGCTTTTCGTATACGGTATGGACATTATGAGTTTCTTGTGATGTCTTTTGGGTTGACAAATGCACCAGCAGCATTTATGGATTTAATGAACAGAGTGTTTAAATCCTTCCTTGATAAGTTTGTAATTGTATTTATTGATGATATTTTGGTGTATTCGAAGAGTCATGAAGAACATACTGAACATTTGAGAATAGTGCTTCAGACTTTGAGAGAGCATCAGTTGTACGCAAAGCTCTCAAAATGTGAATTCTGGATGAGTCATGTAACATTTTTAGGACATGTTATTTCCCAAGAAGGTATTCATGTAGATCCAAGTAAAATTGAAGCAGTTAAACAGTGGCCTAGACCAACAACTGTGTCTGAAGTACGTAGTTTTCTTGGCTTAGCAGGGTATTACCGTCGCTTTGTCAAAGATTTCTCTAAGACGGCTCTCCCATTAAATAAGTTAACTCGAAAGAATGTTAAATACATTTGGGATGATTCATGTGAGCAAAGTTTCACCCAATTGAAAGAGTGTTTAACTTCTGCACCAGTCTTAATCCTACCATCAGGACCAGGGGGTTACTCTGTATTCTGTGATGCCTCAAAGATAGGCTTAGGATGTGTGTTGATGCAACATGTTAAAGTCATAGCTTATGGCTCACGTCAGCTTAAAAAGCATGAATTGAATTACCCCACTCATGATTTGGAAATGGCAGCTGTAGTGTTTGCCCTAAAGATTTGGAGACATTACTTGTATGGGGAAACTTGTAAAATTTTTACAGATCACAAAAGCCTTAAGTACATTTTTGAGCAGAGAGATCTCAATCTAAGGCAACGAAGGTAGATGAAACTTCTGAAAGATTATGATTGTACCATCCTTTACCATCCAGGTAAAGCAAATGTAGTGGCTGATGCTCTAAGTCGAAAGTCTATGGGAAGTTTAGCTCACATTGCCACTATAAGGAGATCTCTAATACATGAACTACAAGAATTAGAAGCTGATGGAGTATTCTTTGAGATCACTGAGTCAGGTACATTTCTGGCTCATTTAACAGTTAGATCATCCCTTGTAGAAAAAGTAAAAGCAACTTTAGAAAATGACATTGATATGGTCAAAATCAGAGATAAGGCAAGGCAAGGTCTAGCACCAAGTTTCTTGGTAGATGAAGAGAGAGTCTTATGGTTTAATGGGAGACTCTGTGTCCCCAACATTGAATCTTTGAAACATGAAATCTTAATGGAAGCTCATGGTTCACCCTACGTTGTACATCCTGGTGCTGTGAAAATGTATCAGGACTTGAAACAAGTTTACTGGTGGGAGGGCATGAAGCGAGACGTGACTGACTTTGTAGCTCGATGTTTGACTTGTCAGCAAGTTAAAGCTGAACATCGACGACCACCTGGATTGATGCAAAAACTAGATATTCCCGAATGGAAGTGGGAAAGGATCACTATGGATTTTGTAGTAGGTTTACCTCGGTCAACAAAAGGAAATGATTCAATATGGGTCATAGTGGATCGACTTACTAAGTCAGCACATTTTCTTCCTGTTCATACCACTTTCAGTGTAGCAAAACTTGCTCGACTTTATGTTAAAGAAATAGTGAAACTTCATGGTGTACCAATATCCATTATATCAGATCGAGGACCTCAGTTTACTTCTCGGTTCTGGAAAGTCTTTCAAGAGGCTTTGGGTACCAAAGTGAATCTTAGCACAGCATTCCATCCTCAGACTGATGGACAGTCCGAAAGGACAATTCAAACTTTAGAGGATATGCTAAGAGCTTGTGTGATGGATTTCAGTGGAAGTTGGGAAGATCATTTGTCTCTTATTGAATTTGCTTATAACAACAGTTACCAAGCCAGTATTCAGATGGCACCTTTTGAGGCTTTATATGGGAGACGGTGTCGATCTCCTATAGGTTGGTTTGAACTTAGTGAAACCAAAATATTTGGACCTGAGATGATTCAGGAAGATATAAATAAAGTTAAACTGATCAGAGAAAAGTTGTTAACTGCTCAGAGTAGACAGAAGTCTTATGCGGACAACCGACAACGTGACCTTGAATTTGCAATAGGTGATATGGTTTTCTTACGAATCTCACCTATGAAGGGAGTAATGAGATTCGGGAAGAAAGGCAAGCTTAGTCCGAGGTATGTTGGCCCATATGAGGTTGTAGACAGAGTGGGTAATGTGGCATATCGCCTAGACCTACCTTCCAACCTATAGGGAGTTCATCCAATATTTCATGTGTCCATGCTACGGAAGTATCTTCCTGATCCTTCTCATGTCATTCAACCCCAAGAAGTTCATTTTAATGAAACTCTCACCTACGAAGAGGTACCAGTAGCTATCCTTGATAGAAAAGTCAAGAAATTGCGCACTAAAGAAATTCCTACTGTCAAGGTTCTTTGGAGAAATCATTCTCGCGAGGAAGCTACGTGGGAGGCAGAAGATGAAATGTGGAAAAACTATCCACATTTATTTGAAACTTGAGGTAAGATTTTAATTCGGAGGACCGAATTCTTTTAAGGGGGGTAGAATGTAATACCCGTTAATTTCAGAATATAATTCGCTTAAGAGTATTTTAGAATTCTACAACGTTACTTTAGTTATTTATTTTGGTCATTTTTAATTTTCATATTTATTTGTTCTCTTTGAATATTATTTATGAAAATTGAGTTAAATGACTGGACTAAATATTTGCACAATGAGGGATATATTCTAAGAATGGTGAAATTCATGGAAAAGTGGTTTCAGAATGGTCAATTAATCCATTTATTGTAAATTGACTGGATGGGTTTGGATGTTGGGTTATGGATACCCATGGGTTATTGAATAACCCATTAGAAATATTTAATATAAAGTTTCAATAGTAACCCTCATTTTTTCACTCAGCCGAAGGAAGCAGAAAAGATTTCTCTCTCAGTTCTTCATTTTCTTCTCAAATCCTTTCCTTGATCTTCAGAGTTTCGATTATTTGTTCGGTTCAAAAGCTTTGTAAGGATCAAAGGAAATTTTCCTACACAAATTCTAGTGTGGAACAAGGTAAACTTGGACAAACATCAAGGTGAGTGAATAACCTTGCTCAGCTAATTTGATATTACTAGTCAAAGTACAATATAAGTCCCATTTACAATATTATTTGGATAATAAGCAATTAATTTTTCATATGGGAGTATATGATGATCAGTAGAAATAAGAGTATGAAGAAATTATTTATTTCATGACAATTGTACTATGTGATGAATTCTCACTATTTTATTAATGAGTAAAGATCTACGGGATCTAATACACGAGTGTGAAAGGGTTAAAGTCCCATACTACTCGGTGTATATCTAAGAAATCTTATACACGAGTTGGAAAGGGTTAAAGTCCCATACTACTCAGTGCATATCTATGAAATCTATACACGAGTTGAAAGGGTTAAAGTCCCATACTACTCGGTGTATACCGATGAGATCTTATTCACGAGTTTGAAAGGGTTAGAGTCTCATACTACTCGGTGTATACCTATGAAATCTTATTCATGAGTTTGAAAGGGTTAGAGTCCCATACTACTCGATGTATAAGACAATTAATTATATGAGTGAATGTGGTATTTGTACTTTTGATATTTTATATAGTACAGTTATTTACTTACTGAGTTTTTAAATAAACTCACACTCCCTATGATTATTTTTCAGATACAGAAAACAAAGAAGAAGAGTATCCGTTGGAAGATTAGAAGCTCCTTGGGATTACACTCTATTTCTGTCTGGTGGGACACCAGTACTTATTAATGTGGATACTAGGAACGCTCTGTACTTTCTATAGGTCTCCTAGGCTTGCGATGAGATAGAAATATCAGACTATGTATGTCTATATTTGCTTATCAGATGAATATAATTCTGTAGTGTGGAATGAATGATTAAGGTTGAATGTAAAACCTTACAGAATATATGTATATAACGTATGTTTGAGAATTATATCAAATGAGTAGTATCTTTTCACATGCTCAATTTTTGGGATGTGACAATGATGAGTCAAGATGAGTCATACAAGTCAGGAGTGCACCAACACCAACTCCACCTAGTGGTGAGGATACTCAAGATGTAATGACAAATACTACTAAAGCCTTCTAGACCTCTTCCTATGTATGAAGTCATTTCTCTAAGAATTCTAGTGGAGATAGATGTTCTTGCAATTATTGTGAAAAAACTTATGCTTGTGGCTCTAAAAGCCATGGAAGCAATTTGAGTAGGCACTTGATTGATTGTCTCAAAAATCCAAATAGACAAGTTGATAAAAAAAAATTGGGATTAAAAAAAACCAAAGACATTGATGATAGCATGACAAATGTCAAAATAATTGAATTTAATCAACAAGAGTTTATAATTGCACTTGCCAAGATGATACTTTTGGATGAATTACCTTTTACGTTTGTTGAGAATGTGAATTTTAGATTGTTTGTGTAATTGCTTTAACCACAATTTCAGATTCCATCTCAATTTACTTTGGCTAGAGATTGTTATCAATTGTACTTACAAGAGAAAGAGTTTAAAGTTGTCATTTAGTTGTATGTTTGAAATAATTTCTATTACAATTGATACTTGGACTTCAATTCAGAATTTGATTTACATATATGTCACTGGTCATTTTATAGACAATGGTGGGGTGTTGAATAAGAAGATCTTGGGATTTTTTTTTCTTATCGCAGATTATAAGGGTGAAGCATAGGAAAGGCCTTAGAAACATGTTTAAAGGATTGGGGAATTAAGAAATTTTGCACAGTGACTATTGATAATGTTAGTTCTAATAATGTTGCTATTGCTTATTTAAGAAGAAGATTGAGTCATTGGAATTACACAACTATATTTAATGAAGAGTTCATGCATTTAAGATGTTGTACACATATTTTAAAATTTTCATAAGTGTAAAATTCGCCTCTGCTCAGGTAAGCTAAAATAAATTACGTTAAAAAATTATTTCTCCAGAGAAAAACTAAACCGGTCCGATTTATTGCACGCGCAGGGGGGGCAAATTGGACGATTTGCACTGCAGTAGCTTGAATCCATGTGGGCTTATGTGCGTAAGAGCCCACCTCTTTCCAAACTCTTTATTAGCCTACTAACACATGTTAGTATATAAACTCTCTTCCCCTCCATGCTCCAAGCAATGTGGGACTTTTTAGATTTCTCTTTTGAAATATTAAGCCTTTATAAGGCTATTTTTACAATATAATGCACATAACTATTGTTTTTGTATTTGTTCTTTATGTGTTGCGTGCTTGGTTGAATTTGGATTGTATAATACTAAATTGAATTAACTTCTATTAGCAGGGATTTATCCGCCTACTACTTGTATTATTAGAAGGAATTTATTTGCCTATTATTGTTGGATAATCCTTTTATTGGCAAGGAAGAAGAGGGAGAAAAAGAAGAAGAATTAAATAAATAAGAGAGGAGGAGGAGGAAGGAGGAAAAAAAAATTTAACTACTGTTCGACCCAAACCAAATCCATTAGAATCAATTTGGATTGATTCAAATTCAGCCATCAATATTGCTAAACCTAATCCAACTCGTGCTCTGAGTCATGGCTTAAAAAGACAAAGGGTGAGTGCTGTGAACATTGTCTCTTTTAATCTTTTTGAAAACAGCAAAATGCCAACTTTTTTCTTTTCTTTACACACACTGTACTTTATCCTTAAATGGTGCTATATTTTTTTTCACATTATCCAACATTGTCAAGAAGCCAAAAAAATTTCACAAAATTTAAACATGATGCGTTTTCTCATGGGCCAAGTATAATAAAACTTGAAACTATCTTCTGATATAAGATGGGCCAAACGTACTCCAAATTATCACAAATATGTTCAGCACATTTTATGGCCCAAACCATCTTTTATATTAGATCATAGGTCCTAAATCTTTTTTCAATAACCTAGAGGTTATTGATTCATAAGTTATGACGCTCAACATTTAGATAATAGAATAAGCTTAACTACTTAAAACATAGAAAATTCTGAAATGTATGTTCTAAAAATGATTAACATAATCAAAATAAAATATCTTTGCAATAACAATTAGGCATGAAGGCAACTTAATCTATGAGCTTGAAATGGTTTGAGAGTTTCAAGGCTCATTAATCTAGGAAACTACAAAAATACAAGCGCATTAATTTCCTCATAACAAACAACATTCAAATGGCCCAGAATAACGTTTAGTCACATCATTTTAACCGCAAGCCACTATTTCTTGTAAAAGAGTGCAGATAAACTATAAATACCTAAGACATTCATAGACCAATTCGGAAAACTTTTTGAAATGATATATTCATTTTTAATCAATATTTTAAAAATTAAACTGATAATTAAAGAAGTACCGATTTAAGGTTAAATGGTCAAACTTGATTGAACTGTAATTAAATTGATAGTATTTAAAATAAAATATATAATTATAAAATATTAAAATACTGTAAAAATACTAAAAAATAAAATATATAACTAAAATATCAAAATATTGGCAAATTTTTACCTTGAAAGTAATAAACATTTAAAACTCTTTACCCACACTTTTAATATTTTAACAAAAAAATTATTAATTAAGATAATATATAATCATATTAAATTTATAAAATACTAAAATATTAACATTTCTATTAAAAAACTACATAGGTTTTTACAAATTACTTATATTTTAATTAAATATTTATATTTTAAAAAATAATATTTAGTAAAATATTTTTATATAGAAATTATTTTGATCCACTAATAGCCCTATCACCCTATCACCTACCTACTACTCCTAATTTACATACAGGCTATTCTAATTTGCGATATACACTGCCCAAACAACTTAGGGTGTGTTTGGGAGCCCGATGGATTAAACATAGGTAGGACAAATTAGGTTTGCCTGAACGTGGTTGAAAAAAATTAGTTTTGGATGAACGTGATTTGTATTTGAAAGACATTTAGCAAACATGGTTTAGAGCAGACAAACGTGGTCTGGTATAGGAACATGTTTGGATGTTAGTATGTAAACGTGGTTTGGGATGTGTAATTACCATAAAGGGCATAATTTTTTTATTTAATTTTTTGATATACCATTGTTATTTATTGTCATTTATTTAAAAATTGTGTAATATTTTAAATTAATCATTAATAAATCATTTTTTATTTTGAAATTACTAATTAAAAATTTTATTAATCACTAATTATTTACAATAATTCTAATATCTCTAATTAAATTTGAAAACATTTTTCTTCTCTATTAAATTAATTTTATCTCTAACTAAATTTCAATACAATTTTGTTATTCTATTAAATTAATTTTATCTCAATTAAAATTAATGAAAACAAGCTTATAATAATTTAATGAAAACAAGATTCTCATTAATTTGGTAATTAAATTAAACTATAATTTTCAACGTTATTTTAAAAGTTAGGAAAATCAAACAAAAAAATAACTAAATTGCATAAAAATAAATTAAGAGATTGATTCTCATAATAAAGGAAATAGTTAATTGTACAAATAACTACTAATTATTATGTATATACTTTACCATTTGATCTCTAATAGTATCTCGAATACGGTCCATTTCAGGCAAAGATGTCAGACTAGTAAATGAACTTAAGGCAACAACATCGTTTCCACTATATTCCTCAATGATATCTTCATTGTCTGAACAATTAAGATCAACGTCGTTATCAGCGTGCCTTCTTATGAAATTATGTAGTGTCATCGTTACAACCACCAATTGAACTTATGTTTCCATTTTGAATTTAGGCATTTTGCGTAAGATTAAAAATTTATTCTTCCATACTTCGAAAATTCTTTCAATAGTAGTTCTTAAACTGGAGTTGTAGTAATTGAATACCTCGTTGTGGTTGGCAAATCCGGTCGAACGTTTGAAATCCTTAATATGGTCACGTTCACACTTGTAGAGATCGATATATCCAACTGGTGTTGGATAACCTGAATCCATCAAATAATATTTACCTAGAAAAATAGAGATAACACATATAAACTTGAGAGAATACTTAATTTAACTAATCATGAAGCAAAAAAATATATACCTAGAGGTGGATACGGAAAGTTCATAGCAAGAGTAGTGATAGCCTACTGGAACACTCTAACATCATAAGTTGTGCCATCCCACCCAGGCCATACAAATGTGAAACACATGTTCCAATCACACACAGCTAACACATTTTGCGTGGGATATCCTTTTCTTCCAATAAACCTTGGTTGGTCACTTGCACTAACTACGCACGGGATATGAGTTCCATCAATCGCGCCAATGACATCCTTGAAATATAGCCAATATCGTTGGTCATTTTGTATTTTGGGAGAAATATCACGAAATGAACGATCCTGATGCCTAATATAATTAAAAGAAAGCTTTAATAAACCAGCCAATATTGCATGAATTTGTTTATTGATTGTTTCTCCTGAGTGTTGGAACCTTTCTTGTAGGACTCTGTTTCCTACCCCATGGCCCACCATGTAAAAAAACATAGCAACCATCTCTTGAACTCTTACTCATGTAGACCCCTCTAATCCGCACTCTATTAATTCATGACATAGACGGTAGAAAACATTTTGTTCCATGCGGAACATCTCATGGCAACAAATTGGATGTCCCTGTAATATGTTTACTACCCATGAATGTCCAGACTGTTCATTTGTTCTACGTAGTTTTTTAGACATATATAATTGATAGTATGTAGCAACCATTGCGGTTGTAATCATGACTTGATCATCGTCGTCTATTTCTGAATTTTGTTGTATGTTTTGAGGACCATTCACACCTAAATATCCATAATACATATTAAAAGCAAGTAATAGTAATAAAACATCACATTACAAGCTAGGAATGATGAAGATGAAGTTTACAATAAAGTTCAAATTCAACTAGGAATGATAAAGATAAAGTTTATACAATAGTCAAATAAGAAGTTACGAATAATAAAGTTCAATTTTTATAGTGGTCTGAAGGGTATTGAACTACAACTTGAAGCTAATTAAGTAACAAGTGTGGCTTCCCCAAATGTGTTGCAAACAACTCCCTTGCTTTCTCATGCACCAGTAAATTGCAAGAAATGGCCATAAAAATTGGGGTCGCTTATAACTTCATCCATGTTCTAAAGGACTCCCATTAATTCCTCCATAGATGGCACACTTGGTCGTGTATGTGGCTTATCAACGTAACTGGTACATGAGCGATAGGTATCAGCTATTAAGCTCACAGCTGCAACTAACTGTCTAGCATTAGATGCCTTGCCTTTTCCTTTCACTTTTTCACCAGCAGCCCTTTTTCTTTTTTCACCACTTCTTTAGCTAGGTGGTATGGTGGTGGAAGTTCCTGCAACCACTAAGTCCTCCTCACTCTCCTCACTTCCTTCTTCTATGTCTATAGGCATGTCGTCCCATGTTGAACGATAGACAACATCATCATCATTCATGCTAGTTGGAAGTGTCCCAGATATAGGTGCCCAAGCATATTAACCATTGGCCACCACATCCTTAAAAAGTTTGGTCAGTAGGGGTGCAAAAGGACGCCCTTTATACTTGAATTTTACATATTGAAAATTTTTCTGCACAATCTCAAAATATATTATCTCAGCAAACAAAAATAAAGTGTACATAATCTCTAAAAAAAGTATGGTATCAATCATACTGCAATCTTCTTCTCCCACCATTCGTTAGGGGCATCGACTGTGTTCTTGACACTATCCCACCCTAGCCCAGTTTCATTGGCAAATAATTTGTGCCATGCTTGCCATTCTTTCTTCAAACTATCTCATTTGTTTTTCAACTGGGTTCTGTCATAGTTCTTACCATTTCAATTGTTGAATTTAGTAACAACATTTTTCTACCCAGTCTTTATCAACATTATGCCATTGCGTTCTCCTTTATTAATTTGATTCAAGCAAGTTTGAATAAATTGTTTTGTTGATGACCCGATTTGAAAACCCGGGTTTTCCCACTGTATGGGGCTACCAGCGAGCCTCATTCCATGCCGGTCACCACCGTCGGCACATGCCCGACGAATTTCAGTCACAAACAACACATTATAGCACAGAAGAGAGGCAAATCAATTTAGATGAACACACACAGACAGGCAAACAGAGGAGGAAGAAAGGATACCTATTAATGAGAAATGACAGGATATTGACAGAAAATAACGACGAAGGCGACGAAATAGAGAGAAGCACCACCCAGATCCAGTTGTCGCAAGATGAGAGATCTCCAACGGGTCACGCACGCAACAACAAAAGAAAACAGAGGATAATGATACTGGTTCATCTTGTTTGAAATATATATACACCAAAGGCACTGGAAGCAAAAGGCAATATTGAACAATGAGGAGGGCAGAATATACACTGTTAGCAAAATCAATCCCACCCATGTTTACCTGTCCCCAAAAGCAACAAATTCACCCGGTAAATATGTTATGGTTTACAGAGCATTCAACCAAGTTTCAACCTAATGAAATTTGCATGATTCTCCTCCCAAACATTCCGAATTTACGCTAACAATGGTTGAATGCACAGAAAACATGAATTCACTGTGACTCAACATGGAAACAAACACGTACTTAAAGGGATTGACTTTTGGCAAAAAACCACCTTCATATGGCGCAAATGTCATCTTCCATCATCTTTTCATTCTCTTCTCTCTCTTTCTCTCACATCTTCACTCTTCATCTTCCATCTTCTTCATCTTCTTCTCACTCTTCTCTCTCCGTCAAAGTACTGACTATATTCTTCTCTCTCTCTCCATCAAAGTACAGATCAAACACTATTCTTCATCTTCCTCCTCCTTCATTTTTCTTCTTCTCTCAGGTATACACACTTCTTCATTCTCCATCGAGGTATAGTACTGAATCTCCTTTTTTCTCGAGCTTACTCCTTTTTTTCTTCAATGGCCATTAGCAAAATTATCAAACAAAAAAAAAGTAAGTCGAACCAACCACCCGTCTAATTCACCCAATTTTACTAATTTAAAACCAATTCAACTATTTTCATTTCAACTTAATTCCACTTAACTCCTAAACAGTTTTTTGGTGTAACCAAATTAAACTCCCTACCGGTCACTAATCCATCCAATCTGACTAGCCATCCAATCTAATTTTTTAACCCTTGGTCCTAATATATTTGTAATTAGTAAATAAATTATATCTGATAATTGTTTTACGTCATCAAATAAATAAATTTTTGAAAGCCATGACCGCGATAATAGAGAGTTGAATGAAAAATTCATTTTATGCAGTGAACTGAATTTCTGAGGCTCACATTGATCAGGCATTTTTTTTTTTTTCGAATTCCCTTCCAGACACTAAATAGTGTTAAATTATTCCGTGAGATGATCCATTCGGATTGCCTTCGCTGGATCGTTCCGCCCATAGGATCGTCTCTCCCGGCTATTATTATCACACACTCATATGGCATAACACTAATTCCCATTTCAACTTTGAAAGTTTAAAAAATTACCCGCGGCCAGGCAATTGTAACTTCATTAGTGGCCAATAGTTCAATAAATATAAAAAACGAAGTAAAATATAGATTTCGTTAAGACATGTTTGACTATTCATAAAAGAAAAGTGTTAACTGTTCCCAAGTCCAGAAAACCACCATAATTTAATTTCCATGTCCACAATCAATACATAAGAAAGTAGACCTCAATAACTCAAATATCACTAACTGCTGCAACTTTGAAATCCCAGTGTTTATGCCTTGCTGTCAATACTCATAGGCTCAGCACCTTTTGTCGCTGGTTTCTGCAATTTTAAATGCACAAGTTCAAAATATCCACCAAGCTAGAATAAGCCATACTTTACCTACTAAATATGCGTTAAATCATATATACCACACATGCATGTTAATTTTACTCTCTTTTGTTATATTTATGGCAAGAACTCAATTAAAAATTATAGACATGAGAAATAATTTAAGCTAATCTAACAAAAATGTCACAATTAAATTTCAGTTACCCTAATACCCTTCCCCTCTTCTCCATTCTTCCCCAATCCAAACAGTTTCTAAAAGAACAAACCTTTAATCAACAGAGACATGAGTGGGAAGCAAAAGATCTGGTACTTACATTGCTGTCAAGTGACTCAAGCTTATTCATCTTAGCAAACATATTGCCATAAAATTTGGCCTCCTTTTTGTTATACTCCTTCATCTTTTCCTTCAAGGTCTTGTACTCCAGCTTGACATCCCTGTTCCAACATCAAAAAGATTATATGGGCATCTTACCATATTGCACAAAGAACAGAATATGTTCCATTAAAAATAAAAACTGCTTACTAATTCTTTAAGGTTAAAAGCAATCCAAGCAGAATATATACCTGTTATCAGGGTCAATCTCGAGAGCTTTCTTTATGTCCAATTCAGCCAAATCCAAATCAGCCATCTGGATATAGGCCTGGGCCCTTCTATAGAGTGCCTTCACGTTTCTGCTTTCGAGGTCTAGCACCTGCTCGACCATATTCAGACACATTCAGAAGTTACAATTTTCAAGATAATGGGCCCAAAAAAAAAATGATTAGAAGAGATGAGGAAACTACAATGGCACCTTAGTGCATAATTTCTCTGCTTCTTTATACTGCGTTAACTTCAACTTGCAAGCCGCATTGTTCAAATTGCAAGCGACCTTCAATGCCTTGGCCTGCTTTTTCTCCTCCTCGCTGAAGGAGGAATCATATTCAATGAACTTTACAGCCTGCAATTAAGTTACAGTTATAAATAATTCCCAAATTTAAGATATGCATTAGTGTTGAATCTAGAGTGAACAGAATATTAGATTACCTTCTCATATCTTTTAGAAGCTCTAGCATATTTTCCACTCTTAAACAACACATTCCCTTCTTCTTTCTTCTTTCCAGCAGCTTCAATTTTCTCCGGAGTGTTCATATCCCAGGATTCCTTCTCCTGAGGAGGAGGATAACGTTAGTAATAACAAACTTAACGCTACCAAGAGTTCAACCATTCCAAAATAAAGAATATGTATGTAAAAAGTGTAGAGACTTAAAAGAGGTGAAACCGAATAACAGATATTATTGTGAATGGTGCAAAACTATCTTTAGCTATAGGCTGTAGTATGTTACTCTTTTAACTGTGGTGTGGTGACTAGAAACTATCAAAAATAACAAAAATTCCTTTACTAGTAAGTGCCTCATACTTGCACTGAACTAAATTGCAACGCCTGGGAAGCACTGAACTAAATTGCAAAGCCTGGGAAGCAGAGAAAAAAAACTGTATAGGGCTTAAAAACCTTGACGCTTAAATAGAGAGCTTCAGTTAAGATGATTCAGTCACATATGTCAAAAATACGAATTACAATAATTGTATAAAGACAAAATGCGATGACAAAATTGATAAGTTAGTAACCATTATATATTTGTCAATTGAAAGTGTCTACTCCAGGTTATTCGACCTTCCTATTTACGTCCAGCTTAGAAGCGTGGTTATTGCTTTGCAATAATGGATTTAGTTTATCAAAAATTAACCACTAAAATGATCTATGCACAACCAAAAATATAGCTTACCTTCACGAATGATACAAGCTCAACCTCGTAATAAACGGTTGAGTTAGGAGGGATAACAGCCAAATCCTGCTTGGACTCAGACGAACCAAAAGCATACTCAGGCGCAATAGTCAAAAGTGCCACCTCACCCTTCTTCATAGTCATCACAGCTCTATCAAGCCCATCAATTACTTGTTCTGTTAAGCAAATTAAACATTTCAGTTTAATAACAAATATTAAGAGGACAATGGAGCAAAACACGGGGATATTTCATATTACCCTCATCTGTTTTGAATTCAAACAGCTCCTCCTCCTCATGGCCCTTCTTAAAGAAAACAGTACCATCTTGCAGTTTACCAATCAATTTCACTAGGCATATGCAAAATGGTCAAAACTGTCAGACTAGGCATTAAAAGGAGGAAAAAAAAATTCATTTACATAATTGAGCACTAACAATTCACAACAGCCCCCTCATTTGGACGCTCATATCCTTCCCCTTCTTTAAGGATCTTCTTAATAACTTTCTTATCATCAGTTACTTCTGATACAGTCTTCCATGATACTAACTCGAGATTAATATGCAACGTTGCATTTGGTGGAACTGCACCTTCATCACCGTGTGCTGCCTTTCCCTTCTCACCAAAGCCATCTGCGATAAAATATAAGGTATAAACACGTTGAAATTGAATTTACAGACCCTACACAAACATCATAATAGAATATCATGAACACTATCCTCATCAATAAAACACTTAGATGCAACTTACATTGTGGCTTCACAGTCAAAAGCACTTTCTCCCCCTTCTTCATAGTTTTGACAGCCTTTGACAAGGCAGGACAAAAATGACCTATCATAAAATAAACATTAAACTCAGATAATCCAGACAGGCAAACTTTCAGAGGAAATATTAGCAGCTAGACTTACTGACCTTCTTGAACTGTGAACTCCACTCCATCAGATTTTCCTACAATTGTTCCATCTTCAAGCCGAGCTTCGTATTTTACTGCATCATTTGCAGAAGGTACATAGTCAGAATTCAGAAATCATTTAAGGCATCAAATAAAATTGGAAAACAAAATATACACATACCCAAAACTTCATCAGGGTCCTTGGGGTTCTCCCATTTCTCTCCCTCAGCAAGAATCTTCTTAAATATGCCACCATCTTTGCATATGTCCTTCACACTAGTCCAAGACAGCAGCTCAACATCAAATTGAAGTGTAGCATTAGGAGGTATTGTTGGAGGAGAACCACCTTCACCGTAGGCAAGCTCAGGAGGGATGGTGAAAACGGCATTTTCACCTTTCTTCATTGTTTTAATACCTTGATCCCATCCCTTAATTACTTGCCCTGCAGTTCCGAGATGTCAGTTAAAAAAGATAACTAAATAAATTGCTACACACTTTCAACTTATAAATTTTTAATCATTCAGGTGAGAACCAAACACCTGAGTCACTCAGGAGTTTGGAGCGAGCAGGTATTTAGGCGAAGGTCTTGAGTTTAGATGCAGTGCAACTTCTAGACGTACCAAAAACAAAAAAACAAAATAAAACCCCAAAAAAAAAAATTAAGGAGCGTTCGTAACACACAAACATTGGATCCTATAAAAGAGATGGTACAACAGAAGACTTTGGATCACTAAGCCAGCAGATAACCAAACTATTAAGTGATTCCACACAAGTGAATTTCCAAGTTCAATATTCGGCGATTACTTTTCTAAATAAATCCCAGTGACGAAGTATCCAATTGTATTTACTTTCAAAGTCTATCACAAACAATACAAAATTCTTCTCTCAGAGAAATTCGAATTAACTTATCCAATTTAACATGATTTTTTCCCCTTCTTAGATTGCGACTATAAAGGACTCAGATACAAAGGCATCAAAACTAACGGCTCCGTCTCTGAGTTTAAGCTTATTATGCTTAGGATAAGCTACATAAAATCTTACTACAAAAGGAATCTAGAGAATGAATATGCATCTCTTCGGAATTTCCCACCATCTATACCCAGTTACACACCAATTTACAAGTAATTTTCACTACTCCACGTTAAATTAAAAATGCATATGAAACTTATGGAAACGCGAACTTATGGAAACGCTTCCTTTTCCCATAACCTATACAATCTATACAAAAGATATACATCATGAAGTTCACTTCTAATTGGAGCATCACAATGCATTTGAAATTTACCAAAACGCTTTCTATTCCCATAAGCGCTACAATCCACAAAAATGAATATACAAGATGTAACTCACTTCTAATTCGACAAAATAAAGAATGGCAAAAATGCCAAATAAATTTTACTGTCACAATAATCTTAACTAGATATAATCTTCCATAATAATTTTTCTAAGCAGTTAAGACTTCCTCACTTCATAACTAACGAACCATATTCCAATTACATCTAATCACAGATCCTACAATTTCCGCTATGATTATCAAGGAGCAAATGCGACACTCACCTTGTCCCAGCGTAAACTTGAAGGGGGTTCCCCTGTCGCGGCTTGAATCGAACTGGGTCCCATCAAGCAGCGTTCCCGTGTAATGAACTATTCACCAAAAAGGCCAACAATGAGAACAGAGAATGCTACCAGCTGGTAAAACGAAACAAGCAAATTTTACGAAGGAAATGTAATGAATACCTTCAACTTCATCACCAACTTCGGGTGTGTCCCAGCCTTCGCCTTCCTTGACGAGCTTCTTCTTCAAGCCCTGCTTGCCGATCTCCTTCTCCTCCCCAACCTTGAGAGTGGGGTTGTCATCGGGGAGATCAAAGTCCTCGTTCATCTCCTCCGCCGCGGGCATATCGAAATCCTCATCCATCAGCGACACGAAAATTAAGGAACGTGCGAAAAGAAGAGAGAATGAAGGAAGCTTTGAGAAGCAACGAGAGATGCGAACACAAAACCTGAAACTGAGAGTGTGGACTAAGAGGCTTTTTAAACAGAGTCAAGGATGACTCGGGTTCTAGAGAGTTCTACCAGGAAGGGTTTAGATTCTGAGAGTGAGTTTGTTAGTGATCATCGGGATGAAGGGTCAAGATGGTTCCAGAAAGAGCCGCATTTTATTTTATTTTATTTTTTTCTCTATTTTTAGGTTAAACCCATTTTTTTTAACCTTTGGTGCCTCACTTGATTTTTAATTTAATTTTTATAATTTAAATTTTTTTTATTAAGTTATGATAATTTTACAAATTTTTAATTTAATCTTTATTATTCAACTTTTATCATTACTTTTTAAATTTTACTATTGTAATTAATTATATACAAATTAGTATTCTAAATATAAATAATTTATGTTAACAAAACAAATATATATATATATATATATAGTTAAGTAATATTAATTCATATACATATAACATATAATGTAATTTATATTAAATAATTAAAATAAATTAACTTAAGTCATATCTATTCTAAATGTTAAATTGATATATAATTCGTTATATTACTAAAATTTAACAAAATATTTACAAAATTTAGATAATTAGGATTAAATTATAAAATTATAAAAGTATAAGGTCTTAATTATAATTTTTTAAATTATAGAGATCAAATTAAAAACTAAGTAAAATTATGAAAACTAAAAGTGTAATTTAACCTTATTTTTGAATGTTGGAGAGACAAAGATAGAGAAAAAGTATTAGAGCAATTTTTTATATTTTTATTGTTTTTATTAAAAATATGTGTAAATTTAAAAAAATCAATTATACAATTTTAGTTTATAAAAAATATATATAATCATATTTAAAAATTAAACACGTGTTATATTTTAGTTAAAAAATTTTGATAGCAGAAATATAACAACTATATACCTAATTTTTTTTTAAGAAAAAAAAAGGGTGATTGGCTGTTATGAGCATTGAGGTAAAATAAATTTTAAAAATTAAACCCATGGTATATTTTAATTAGAAAATTTAATAACAAAAATATAACAATTATATACATAACTAAATTTTTTTGGAGAAAAATGGTGGTGGTTGGCTGTTATAACCACCGAGGTAAGAACGGAGATTGCGTGTGGTTAGACGCACTTCAATAACGTGAGAGATTGTCTGAAAATTTATTTTTGTTATTTATTTTGTCAATGATCAATTTTATCTATTCAATAATTGGAATATTATTAATTTTATTTTAATCCTGCAAAAATAAGCTGATTAAATCTATTTTTTTAAATATTTTCTCAATTAATGTGATCACTGTAAAAAGCCTATAAAAGTTTATTGGATGGATATTTTGATTAAAACAAAGTTTTAGTGACTAAATTAAGAATGTTTTAATGCAGTTTCAAATTTAAAAAAAATCATCTTTTAAGATGTAATTAATTTTTATTCATAAAATGATGATTAAAACTAATAAAAAAACTAATAAAAATAACACAAATATTTCTTAAATATTTGTGAATGATTATAATAATATTGTGTTATTCTTTATCATTTATTTTTAATCTAATGCTAATTAATTATTCGTTTCATCACTCTCTTAAAGTTGGTATTAAAAAAAAATATCTCAAAGTTATTCCAGTACTCGATATATCCTCTTTTACAATATATAGTTTATTGAAAATAAACAACATTAACAAATATTTAATTACATACATAATATTAATTTATTAATGTATAACATATAATTCATATATTATATATTAAAAATAATAAAACAACCCAGGCCTTTTTATTATTTGGGTTGAATCTTGCGCAAATAATATTTTTTGTAAGAAAAAAAAAAAAGAGGACTCAGTTAATAATTTTTAGTTCATATACGTAAATTATCAGTCCGTGATCAGATATATTATTGAAATATTTAGCTCTAATGAGAGACTGATAAATGAGTGATAAAGTAAAGGTAAAATAATGTATTGACTTTGTTAAAAAAAAAATTCTAATTATATAAGAATTTAACATTTTTACCTCTCTTTATGAAAATAGAAATTAGAAATCTAATAGAAATATTTGATTTTTGAAACTGTTGCTTTTTTGGAAATCATTTTTAAATCTTAAACTAAAAATGAGAATATATCATTTACATATATTATATTTAAAAATCTTTAAAATATTCCATAGAGCCAAGGGCTACAAATGCTAAATATTCAACTATATAAGGGTCAGAACCTCAACAACCTGGTAAGTTTTCATACTTCTAGGCTTTAGCTATTTTTGTTAACTTGTAAAATAAGTTATTATTTATTCTCAGTTTTATCTTTTATTTTAATCTACCACCTTAGACTAAAGTGTTCCCATTGCTCTAAAAAAGAAGGGCAAAGAGCTTTTATATATATATATATATATATATATATATATACCAAGACATATGATAAGATGGAATAGGAGTTTATTGAAGTGGTTTTGAGAAACACGAATTTTCCTGCAGAATTTTGTTGATCTGATTATGAGATGCGTCTCTGTTGTTTCTTACTCTATTATTATAAATGGCAAGCCAGGTTTTTTTTTTAAACCCGAGAAGGGGCTGAGGCAGGCGGACTCGTTATCCCCTTACATTTTCCTTTTGTGTGTTGAAGTTTTTTCTTATCTATTGGAAGCTGCAAAAGAGTTAAAATTGACTGAAGGCAACAAGATTGCTAGGTTTCCCCTGATTACTCATCTACTTTTGCTGATGACAATATAAAATTCTCAAATGCAAATCTGAAAGCTACAAATACAAACTCTCATATCATCCGAGCCTACGAATGTACTTCAAACTAGCAAGTAAATTTGGAGAAAAATGAATTCACCTTTAGCAAGAATGTGCAAGAAGAAGTTAAAATCTCAATCCAAGAAAGGATAGGTGTTGAAGTTGTGAATGGGAAATATTGGGTCTTCTTATTGTGATAGGAAAATCAAATAAAATTATTTTCTCAAATTTACGAGATAACCTCTAGAGAAAAATGAAAGTGTGGAGAAAGAAATTGTTGTCACAAGCATGGAAGGAGATTTTGGTGAAATCAGTGGCTCAAGCCATAGCAAATTATGGATCTTGCTCCTCTGCTTTTCCAAAGAAGAAAAGCACTATGCTTTTGCTATGGACGGATGAGATTTAAGGATCGCATGTTTGCTATGTCGATCCAACGGCCCAAATCACGTATGCTCTTTTAATGAAACCACTGTTTTTTTTAATGCATGGTATGGCAACATGTGGCACTGCTGTTCTTGCCCCACCCAAATCATTTTGGGTTCTGGATATCCAACCCGACCTAATTATCCTTTTGACTTTTCATAGTCGGCGAGAATAATATCCCTTTTAAAAAAAGAAAAAGAAAAGAAAACCAGTCATGTCCTTCCTTAACTAAAACAATATCGTTTCCTTCCCACTGGCGAGAACAAGAGCTTGAGTTAAAAGCATCTGAAGCTGTCTCATTTCTTCCTCGGCTTGCCTCTGTCGTTGATATGTGGAATGATGGCATGAATTGCTTCACCGGAAAAGCCATTATAAAACAGGGCACTAACATATAATGATTGCTTACATTGACTATATTTTCAGGTTGGTATGGCTATGTCGCTGGTGCAGAGAAGAAGCACAAACAAGGAGTGACTCTTGGCAAGCTTCTAAGCTATAGGACACATGAATGAACTAACTCTATATTGGAATGAAAAGTATTTTGAGACTGTACAGATATGAGACTATACAGTTAAGGGATTTCAAGACTGTATAGGTATGAGACTATACAGTTGAGAAGAGCTTAAAAATTTTGATAGGTAATACTTACACCAACAAGTTGCACCTTCTTTTTTGGGAGCCTATTTCATAAGTACTCTACAATTAAGCATGCTTAGCCTGGGGTAATTATGGGATGGGTGACCTCTTGGAAAGTTTTTTCAAAGAGCATACGAGTGAGGACAAAGCATATTATAAGGACTCGTGTTGGCTTGTAGGGACAGTCGTCAATCTAGAAAAGTAACTCAGTCATTACAAGTGGTATAATAGCCGGACCTCTCATAGTACAGTGTAGTTTAGGGATGAACCAAGCAGAAGCTGGTAAACATGTGACGACTGGGGCTGATGAGAGCGAGGAGTGATCGCCGATGCAGAGAAAAAGTACGGACAAGGAGTAGCTTCTAGCAGGCTTTAGGCGAAGGAACACATGAATAAACCAACTCTACATCAGAAATGAGAGGTATATTGAGACTATACAGTTAAGACATTTTGAGACTATGTAGGTATGAGACTATACAGATAAGGAGAGTTTAAAAGATTTGATAGGTACTATCTATACCAACAAGGTGTATTTTTCTTTTCGAGAGACCATTTCATAAGTACTCCACTGTTAAACATGTTTAGCTTGAAATAATTCTGTGATGGGTGACCCCTTGAGAAGTTTTTTTTAGGGAGCATACGAGTGAAGATAAAGTATGATGTAAAGACTCATGTTGGCTTGTAGGGGCAATAGTTAATTTGGAAAAACAACCCAATGGTTACATTAGGGTTTAGGGTTTGAGGCTAATATGGGACAAGCCTCCAAAGCCTATTATAAGAGAATCAAGAAATAACAACAGAAGTGGAAGCAGTTGAATTAGTAACATATTTCGTGAGATGAACTATTGCTAAAGTAGAAAGTGGAAATTTAGATTGACAAAAAAACTGACCTTGGCTTACGGGTCAAATAAGTTGGACTGTTTAGGCCCAATTTTAATGGGCCTAATTTTGCAAACCCAAGCATGCCAAATAAGTTAGACATTTTAGGCCCGGTTTTAAACAAACCTAGTTTTGTAAACCCAAATCCATCCTAAATTGAGTGGATTGGGCTGGGCTCGCAGGCTTCAACCCACATTTCTAATGCTGCCTCCATGGCTCCATCTAATCTTGTCCTCCATGGATGCTAGGCTGATCACTTTGAGCTACCCTTATATTCATCGGCTGAACTTGTGCTTGAGGAGTGACACGTGTGTTAAATATGTGTTGGAGCAAACTAGGTGTATCATGAACTGAAGGTTGATTCATAGATATGATTGCTATCCTAGGAATGAGTTCAATGGCATGATGCAATCGCCATGACAAAATTTGCAAAATTTTCAAGAAAGTCCCATAAACCATGTGTTGGAGATTGATTGTGAACTTGATGTTGCAATGAATTATTATGCAAATTAGAATATCACTATCTACCACCATAGGAGACTTTGAATCAGATGATAAATCAGAAGATAATCCAAAACGAAAAGCAGATTTAGTAAATAGAAGGGGTTCATGATCAATAATATTATCACAAAAACTATGTTCCATAAAATTCTTTGTCTATTTGCTTACTTCAGAAAGATTCCTACTAACAGAAAGAAACTGAGTAGAGTGGAATGGATTGAAAGCAATAGGTTGAAGATTATTTTCTCTCACTAGGGCGTACTTCTCTCACTAAGGAGCATTCTTTATATATATATATATATATATATATATATATATATATAAACAGAACTATTAGTTATAACAAATAGCAATATGAATTGCAAGAGTTCTTTTGGAAGCTTACCATTCATAATTTTTTGGCGTACCACAGCTTTTAAGATTCGTTTTGTCATTTTTTTTAATTATGTATTAAGTATATACCCATTTACTTTTATGATAATATATATCTTATCAAGTTTGGAGGATTTTTTCTTTCGTTTTTTTTTTTCAATTTATGTTTTGTAGGACACCTTGATTCAGCCAATTCATCCTTTCAAGCCAACAAGTTATCTCACTTTTCTTTTAACAATCTTTGATTTTTGGACAATTGTCTCGTATTTAAACGAGCCAATTCTTAATGCTATGCTTTCCATAGCTATCAACTAAATGAACTGATTACTATATTCAAAATTTATATTATATATATGTATTATAATTTTAACTTTTAGACTAATTTGTTATAGATAATATAACAAATTAGTAATAATATTATAAATATATTATTTACTTAATACAAACTTTATAATTTGAAATGTCTACTTTCATGATTGGGATTGAAAAAATACTTACTTTTTTTTTGGTGGGGCTTGATGTTCAACTTTTAAAACTCTTCAACATTTTCTTTTTTTAAAATCACCATCCAAAGCAATCCAAATCAACCAAGTTAGATTTGAATTGATAAAGTTTTGAACAAAGTAACTATATTTTTGAGATAAGATATGTTTCCACTCACTTAGAGTTAGACTAATCTGTTCGGTTGAAGCAACCAAACAAAACTTATGCCAACCAATGAATACACTTCATCGCTTCATGATTACTGCAACTTTGCAAAGCATGACCCAACCATCGCCATCCAAACTCTAACCAACCATATATTAAGTGTTAATATTTTAAAAATTAGATTTGTCATTAAATCAATAGAGATATTAGTTCACGGTTTATTAATTTAACCATTGTTAAACCGTTAATAATTAAATATATTTTTTAAATTTTATACATTAAAAATATATAATATAATAAATTAATCAATATTTTTATACTTAATCTTAGTAAATTTATATTATTATATATGTGTGTAATTTCTCTTCTATTTTTTTGTTCTCTTATTTGTTTTTATGGCAAAAAATTATTATTATAAAAAACTAATTAAGAAGAAAAAAGAAAATATAACATGATAGAAAATAATAAAAAAGATAAAAAAAATTAAAAGTTTGCTAGGTCCCACATGATGTGAGAAATAATTGTATTTTGTAAATAGTAAATTTTATTTAATTTTTTTTATAAAAACCAATTTAATCGGTTTATCAGTTCACTGATTCTTATCAATTTTTATTTTTTTTATCGGTTCAACCAGTTTTTGATCAAAATTTTCATTGGCCAATTTTCAAGCTCAATCAGACCAGCCCAGTGACCAATTCCCAATTAAACTAATCGAATCATCCGATCTACTTTGATTTTTCAATCTATGCCAAATACTTTTGCAAGTGATGATTCTTCATTAATGTATTTTGATTAACTCTAGGGTTTATGTATTTTAATGTAGGACGAGGATCCTCTCCTTAACTACCAACTACCGTTAGATAGTTGTAGACCCTATCTATTTATATGAAGCCTACAATCATCTAATGATTGTAAGCAAAACTGAAATGGTTGGAAATACATTAGCTTACTTACATACATAAATGGGTATGTGAATCCTCTCTTCAGTTTATAGACCAAAAAGAGTCCTTAACTGTTTACAGTTATTGGATGACTGTAGGCCTCACACAAACAAATAGAGTCCACAACCATCCAACGGCAGTGGGCAACTAAGAAGAGATAAAATTAGGAGATGATCTCCATCCCAAACATTCCTTCTTAAAAGGTTAATATTTTTAAATGATTTTTTTTGTCACGACCCGTTTTCTGGGTACATGACCGGCACAATGATGAATCTCTCATCACTGTAAGCCTTCCGATAAATATATCAAATTTTCTTATCTGAAAATCATAGATTATCAATTTAAAATACATTATTATACTGACATACAAGCCAAATGTCGAACCCCTGAACTAGATGTCCTAGACGATTACAGAGCAACATAATCTATAACAGAAGAGAGGTCTACTCGACAACGGGAAGGTCCAAAGTGATCTACTCCTCTAGCAGATATTCTTCGATGGCAACCTGATCTGAACAAAAAGGTTGTACAAACAATGTGAGCTTTTAAACTCAATGAGCGAATCGGCCTCGCATTAATAAAATTCAAATACATTACCAGTCATGCAAGCATATCCAAAGGCTCATACTCAACCAATAGACAGAAGATAAAAATTTATCCAATTCAACAAACGTTACTAGTACTCGTCAATGGCAATATATCCCGGAGAGCGCACACAGGCCGGCTCACCAATTATGTATATTTCCGTCATGACGCACAACATCATCCTCTTACATACAAGATAAAAATTCATTCAATTCAACAAACGTTACTAGTACTCGTCAATGACAATATATCCCGGAGAGCGCACACAGGCCGGCTCACCAATTATGTATATTTCCGCCATGACGCACAACCTCATCCTCTTAGCTAGGGCGCCTCACGGATTTATCACCAATCCGGGCTATATCCCTACTGATGGAATCGTTGTCTCCACACTCATTGGTCAAGACACCCTGTCAACCGGGTTTTCCGCCTTGCCGTGAGAGGGGGTACTGTCCCGCTCAATCACAATCAATAGCATTTCATATCATAATCAGAAGCTCAATATAATATTCATCCATATAACAGGTATAGTATATAACTATATTATGGATTTATAAACCACATATCAAGATAACAATCTTCACATCATCATAAGATACTTATTTCATTTTATCCATACTTATGGATTAATTATCTCATTTAGATTCGTCATTCTGAATCCAATTTCCCCCTATGAATCTTGGGAGTGTCCTACGACATACTTTTTATCACCAGTAATGCTAAAACTCTATTAAAACGGGGTCGTTCCACTCACCTGGATTCCGTACGAACATCGCTTCTCTAAGTCATTACAGACAAGAGTTCTCAGGTGAATTTCGGTGTTCTGCTACGGAGATTTTCATGAAAGATTAGAGAAAATACGTCAGGATTGTTTTCGTACAGATACTGTTTATATATACGGTTACTATTCATACGGTCACTATTCATACGTACGGTTACTATTCATACGTACGAGTACTATTCATACCAGAAATAGAGAATACAATCTGTAAAAGAGTACACCAGGTAAGTTCCCAGGAAAGAGTGGAGGGTCACACTGGACACACTTAAAAACCAGGTCTTTCCTTAGCCAGAACTTTCCTAGACATGTATTCTTCACAGTTTACATTCTATTTCGGTAATCAGAGAATCAAAATAACATATAAACAGCTAAGGACAGTTTTTCTGATGTGGAAGATCAGCCAAGGCCGCAACCACAGAGCATACTTAAGAAATTAACTTCTAAAATTTGAAAGACATAGAAAGGGCATAGTATCCTTACCTAAGCTGAAAAGGAAAGGCCCAAAATCTCAGAGGCCTAGCTTTGGAGTAAGAGAAACTTAAGGAGAGAAGAAGAGAAGTTGAAGGTGTGAGTTTAGAAGTGAAATGGAAGCGTCTATTTATAGGAAAAGTCAAGGGTACTATTTGATACTATGCGCTAATAAAATATTCAATTTACTATTTATGAAAATGACATTTCTAATAATGCAGTTACTGTACAAATGGGCGGCAACGACTGGAATTTTTTGTTTTATTACTATTAAAAACTTAAAGAGAAAACTATCCTTTCTCTTAAACCTTTAAGTTTCTTTTCAAATCAGTCCTTTCATTTTAGTCCCTGAGGGTATTTTCACCCATAAAATGTCATTTTCTCCTACGAACTTCTTTTTAGTTTTCTCTTATGACCAAACCACATCTAGTACTTGACATTTCGATTGTATAAATGAACAGTATCGTATACGTAAATAGTATTATACGGATGAATAGTATCGTATACTGAAATAGTAACAGTAGTTTGTAAACAAATATTTATATTTTATTTTTCTTGGGTATTACATTATCACCCCCTTAAGAGAATTCGGTCCCCCGAATTCAAAACTCACCTCAAGACTAAAATAAGTGTGGTTACTTCGTCTATATCTCATCCTTTGAATCTCTTTCTTCCAAAACCTCATCACACCCTTGGTGAGATTTACAAGAATATTATACCATTGACTGTGAACTCTAAACCGCATTATCAATAATTTGCATAAGACTTTTGCCTTTTCTAAATAGCAAGCAATCTCTTCCTCATCAGTTTGATCTTCTCCACAACCTTTTGTACCATAAAGTGTCTCATCCTCATAACCTTTACCAAACTCAAACCACCTAATCAAAGACGAACTCTGTCTATATGTAAAACCTCAAATAGGTGTCATCTCAAAAGTGGCACGTGGTCTTTCCAGTTCACATTGAATATCAGAACACATGTTTCCACACACATAGCTTATAACTTTTACGAATACAAGCACCCTATCCGAAGGCATCATTTTGGCCATAAGTAATACTCTTGCCCGAAGGCGATCCTTCTACCTTAAGGCGATACTCTCAGCTGAATGCGTCATATAAAAGGAAAAATCACGTAAAATTATTACATAAATATCTAGGAAGAACAATCCCAGAAAATGTGTTAAGTAAATAACATACTCCTCATGCATAATTATATATATGGAAATTCCTCTCACCTCAATAACTCATATAGAGTCGCATCCCTTCAATGCTTAGGGCAAACCCATAGTTCTCTATACATAGGTTCATAAAATACTTATTCAGCATTCCTCCATAGCTCAGAAGTGCAATGAAATATCATTTAGTAACTTTGCTCAGTCAAAAAGATATTACCATACTATGCTTTAGAATTAAGTATGAAATATAACAAGTCCAACATCTTCTCATTCCTCAAGTTCTTTCAGTAAAATGAATCACTTCAACAAAGAAGATCTAGATACTAACTTAAATTTTATTTCTAGTACATAGATAATTTTAATACGTGAAGCTTACACCAAATGTAGCTTTAGGTACAAACAAAAGAAAAATAAATTAAGGACGAGGAGGCTTTTGAAATGTAAAAGGTGCTCCAGGTCTAGAAGAGGAAGGTGCTTCAGACCTTAAGGAGGAAGCTAATCGTTGCAGCCTAGAAAGAGTTTCTGGAGGAAGCGCCTGAGAAATTTGGCGAAGAGCATAAGTCACTCCGTTCATACAGTCAATACACCTTGCTTGTTGGTCACGAAAATTTTGAGTTGCAAACATTGAATGTCTATCAACTCGATTAGCCAGTTCCCCGAAACGACGATTTATCAATTTCTCTTGGTTTTCAAAGAGACGACTTATTAGTCGCTTCTGGTCCTCTATCTTGTATTCCAGGCTCTCTATCTTACGCTCCAGATTTTCTATCTTACGCTCCAGGAACGCAAGCTTATTTTCTGAGGATGTTGCAGTACTATCCTCCTCCAACTCTATTACATCCCTCTTTCTTTTCTTAATTTCTGGTGACCTGTCTACAGGTCTCTTCCCTTTGTTGTTTCCGAGACTTAGATTTAAATCAAGCTCTACATTGCCAGTCTCAAAATTCAAGTTGAAAGACTTATTATCGGCCATTGCTCTAGGGATCTCAGAAATAACTTCGAATGAGAAAGGAATGGAGATTGAGAAATAGGTATGTAATGAAAGAAGTAGGTTTGCTTGGTGCGATGAGTAGGGTAACGGGCATACAAGATTTATAGACAACCCGAAACCCCTAGAGCTAAAGCCACCACAACCTATACGCCGCTCGCTATGAGGTTTACATATCACATATGTCGCAATGCCAGCAATTAATGTCGGACATGCAGATAAATAGTAAATGCAATTAACATAAGTCAAAGATTTCCTCAAAAAATTTTCGGCTAATCTTGACCTTTCTCAAACTTTTGACTAACTACGCTCTTCAGTCTGAGATTTTCTCCCTCTAACTTGTTTTATCCTGTAATCCCATATCACGATGTCCCTCTATGATCGGGTAGTCTCATATTAGCCTTATCTTAGATTCAAATGGGTGTCTTTACTCTGGATTTACACATAATATATATGTAAATATATATATATTTTAAAACAAAGTTAACTGCTTTCGGTCGCATGCATTAAGCATTATCATGATGTAAGGAAATCATTGTCTTTCATTTGCCCACGAGAGCATTATATGTAAGTATGTGTAACCATGAAAATATATCATCATCTACACATTTCATTCTATCCAAGTCATTTTGATTTCACATCTCTATGAGTATATGTAGGATCATCACATATTCTCCTTGATCGTAGCCTTCACTCATTATGCATGAATAACATACATAAATGTAATTACAACATGATTCAATCAATTATGTATATTATACTCAACTGAAGGCTCTTAAGAACAACACAATAAAACGGAGAAATGTATTTCAGTCCATCATAAAAGCATCCAAGGCAATCTTTAATGGCTATATCATTAACTTCTTTGAATTTCGAAAAATGCCAACGGGAGAAATGGGAAAACCGAGTAAAATCGGCCGCAAATCCACCGAATACTGACTTTCGTGGTTTGGCATTAATGCAACGCGCTATCGGTGTGCACGCCTACCCTAGACTTCTGGCTTCCAGCTTGCAGAAATCCATAGGTTGATCGTGTAGGGGTGCGGTGAAGAGATATCTTCTTTGTCTCTAAGTCTTAATTTTTCTCTATAAAAATCATCCCACCGTTATCAGTTACCACACCACAAAGAGTAATAATCTCCGAGCCTACAATCCCCCAGTATTCCTCTCGCCTCATACTCTTACAAAAATTTCTAAATTTTTCCAAATCATGGCCTCAAGGAAGTACATTGATCTCACAGTAGAGGCTAAGGAAGAAGAGCTCGACTTAAACTTAAGTCTGGGCAAAGACAAGGGCAAAAGACCTTTTGAGGGGTCTCCAGAGAAACAGAAGGAGAAGAAAATGAAGAAGATCGAGGAAGCTGAGGAGACTAGCACGGGCCATACCTCGGAGGACAAAATCGCCTGTCTAGAGCAGGAGGTGAAAAATCTGAAAAAGATGATAGGAGACCTGGAGAAGTTAACTAAACGCAATCATGCAGAAATGACTTCAAGAATAGACAGGTTCTTCTATTGGTCTACCCAGTGCTTCTGCAATCAACAACAAAGAAGTGTTGATTGTATGAATGGAATTTACACTACCCTCCGCGACATTGCTATGTCTCTTGCTCCACGGAATGGTCGAGGGGTGATGATACAATACAACCCTCCTAATCCGAGACCACCTCGCTTTTAGATTACTCATGCATGAGTAAACTTCTTCTTTTTTTGCAATGTAATCCTTCAGTTTTTTTTTGTTTTTAATGCGAGTGGTTTCTTTTATTGGCTGGTACCCTAAAATAATATAGCTACACAAAATCAATCATGAATTCAGCTTATAAAATCCACCATATAAAAATTTGATCCAACAACAACGGAATCAAAACAAGTAATAACCTTTCTTTTACTAAGTTCAAAAGTGTGGCCACATCTGTCTAAAACTAAAACTGAGAACATAATTCCTAAGAAGAGATAAGTCTCGGAGGGAAAGGAAATGGGAACATCCTACAGGACCTTCAGTAGAGCCGTCTCTCTATAATTGTGCCCGGGTTCACAACGATAGAGGAGGTCCCACTAAGGTTACCTTGCTCTGTAATCACTAGGAGACCTAACAACCATTGCTCTGATACCAACTTTGTCACGACCCGTTTTCTGGGTACATGACCGGCACAATGATGAATCTCTCATCACTGTAAGCCTTCCGATAAATATATCAAATTTTCTTATCTGAAAATCATAGATTATCAATTTAAAATACATTATTATACTGACATACAAGCCAAATGTCAAACCCCTGAACTAGATGTCCTAGACGATTACAGAGCAACATAATCTATAACAGAAGAGAGGTCTACCCGACAACGGGAAGGTCCAAAGTGATCTACTCCTCTAGCAGATATTCTTCGATGGCAACCTGATCTGAACAAAAAGGTTGTATAAACAATGTGAGCTTTTAAACTCAATGAGCGAATCGGCCTCGCATTAATAAAATTCAAATACATTACCAATCATGCAAGCATATCCAAAGGCTCATACTCAACCAATAGACAGAAGATAAAAATTTATCCAATTCAACAAACGTTACTAGTACTCGTCAATGGCAATATATCCCGGAGAGCGCACACAGGCCGGCTCACCAATTATGTATATTTCCGCCATGACGCACAACATCATCCTCTTACATACAAGATAAAAATTCATTCAATTCAACAAACGTTACTAGTACTCGTCAATGGCAATATATCCCGGAGAGCGCACACAGGCCGGCTCACCAATTATGTATATTTCCGCCATGACGCACAACCTCATCCTCTTAGCTAGGGCGCCTCACGGATTTATCACCAATCCGGGCTATATCCCTACTGAGGGAATCGTTGTCTCCACACTCATTGGTCAAGACACCCTGTCAACCGGGTTTTCCGCCTTGCCGTGAGAGGGGGTACTGTCCCGCTCAATCACAATCAATAGCATTTCATATCATAATCAGAAGCTCAATATAATATTCATCCATATAACAGGTATAGTATATAACTATATTATGGATTTATAAACCACATATCAAGATAACAATCTTCACATCATCATAAGATACTTATTTCATTTTATCCATACTTATGGATTAATTATCTCATTTAGATTCGTCATTCTGAATCCAATTTTTCCCTATGAATCTTGGGAGTGTCCTACGACATACTTTTTATCACCAGTAATGCTAAAACTCTATTAAAACGGGGTCGTTCCACTCACCTGGATTCCGTACGAACATCGCTTCTCTAAGTCATTACAGACAAGAGTTCTCAGGTGAATTTCGGTGTTCTGCTACGGAGATTTTCATGAAAGATTAAAGAAAATACGTCAGGATTGTTTTCGTACAGATACTGTTCATATATACAGTCACTATTCATACGGTCACTATTCATACGTACGGTTACTATTCATACGTACGAGCACTATTCATACCAGAAATAGAGAATACAATCTGTAAAAGAGTACACCAGGTAAGTTCCCAGGAAAGAGTGGAGGGTCACACTGGACACACTTAAAAACCAGGTCTTTCCTTAGCCAGAACTTTCCTAGACATGTATTCTTCACAGTTTACATTCTATTTCGGTAATCAGAGAATCAAAATAACATATAAACAGCTAAGGACAGTTTTTCTGATGTGGAAGATCAGCCAAGGCCGCAACCACAGAGCATACTTAAGAAATTAACTTCTAAAATTTGAAAGACATAGAAAGGGCATAGTATCCTTACCTAAGCTGAAAAGGAAAGGCCCAAAATCTCAGAGGCCTAGCTTTGGAGTAAGAGAAACTTAAGGAGAGAAGAAGAGAAGTTGAAGGTGTGAGTTTAGAAGTGAAATGGAAGCGTCTATTTATAGGAAAAGTCAAGGGTACTATTTGATACTATGCGTTAATAAAATATTCAATTTACTATTTATGAAAATGACATTTCTAATAATGTACAAATGGGCGGCTGGAATTTTTTTGTTTTATTACTATTAAAAACTTAAAGAGAAAACTATCCTTTCTCTTAAACCTTTAAGTTTCTTTTCAAATCAGTCCTTTCATTTTAGTCCCTGAGGGTATTTTCACCCATAAAATGTCATTTTCTCCTACGAACTTCTTTCTAGTTTTCTCTTATGACCAAACCACATCTAGTACTTGACATTTCGATTGTATAAATGAACAGTATCGTATACGTAAATAATATTATACGGATGAATAGTATCGTATACTGAAATAGTAAAAGTAGTTTGTAAACAAATATTTATATTTTATTTTTCTTGGGTATTACATTTTTTATTCAACTCATATCATCTAATATATAAGTATTTTAATACTCGTAATTACAACAATATGAGCATAAAATTTCATTTCAATATTGTAATATTCACAAAAGATTAAAAGAAAAAAAAAACTAACACAAATTAGACTCAATCACACGTCGAACTCTTGTACATTAAAATGGACTGGACTCATTTAAAAATAGATTGAAATTTTTACTCAAACCTATATTTCATTTGTTCATTTTTAAGATTTTTTTTTAAATCTTACTTTTATGTAAAATAAATTATCCAAATAATAATAATGTTAAACAATTATAACATAAAATATATAGTAAACAATTCAATATCAAGTTAAATATAAAAATTATTTATATATTATATATTATGTATTATATATTATATATTAATAAAAAGTAAAAGATGTATATTATATAAATTATACATTTTTATTATTACATACATATATAAAATATTTTAAATATTATAATATATTTTATTTTATATATATAATTAATTAATTTGGGTCTATAGAACCCAAACTAAACTTTAAAAAAAAATCTAAACTTATATTATTTTTTTCAGGCTTAATTTTTTGGAGTCTCATTTTTATTTATTTTTCAGCTAAGTTTACAAACTTTTAGGACACAATCAAGTTTGACACATTTAATTTTGTGAGTGTCAAAATTGAGGAATGAATAATGATTTGATGCTAATGACATTTTATTGTTAGCAACCATGTTGTTATGCAAACAATAGACACTAATTTGATGAGCCAATCGTATTACTTAATAGGCTTGTGTATTTCAAAAGAGTAAAATTAGTCTCACATTAATTAAAATAACAAGGGGATGAGGTCTTATATATGATCATGTTATAACGTATTCATAAAGAGTTATGGAAAGAGATGAGCTCGCTTCCTCACATTATTGGGCCAGCGTAGTGCAAACCCCTTGTGCACAAGAAAAGTTGATTGGGTCTAGTTTTACTTTTTCTGAAAATAAAAACGATTTTATTTGATTATTTTTATGCCTATCTTCTATTCTCTGTTATCATGTTTCCTGAGGTCAATTCAGAAGAACCTGTTTTATTCTAGGAAGAAGTTATCGCAATCGTGAAATCATTCCTTAAAGATAGTGTCCTACATAACACGACTCACGCTGCATTGGTTGCCAAGTATTTACAACAAGAAGTAATGCACCTCCCTTTCTACATTCACACTAGTTGACTCTCTGAAACCAAGAATCTATAATTTCCTTCTAACTATTGCAACTGATTAAAGAGTCTCTGACAAAAATATACAAACTAGATTGCGAAAGCTCATTAACTTCATGATCCTGTGATATGTCGAGGGGTAATTAATACCTTGACAAACCCAAACCCGTCCTAAACATGGGCAGGCTGGTCTGAGCCCGCGGGCTTTAGCCTATATTTCCAATGCTACCTTCATCTAATATTGTCCTCCACTAATGCTAGGTTGATCACTTTGAGCTACCCCTATATTCAATAACTAAACTTGTGCTTGAGGACACATGTGTTGTATAATGAGATGCCATATATTCGATTGCTCCACTAGGAACGAGTTCAATAAGAAAATAGATTTGGTGCTTGCCTATAAGGACAAGCATAATTTGGACCGTTTGATTTCATTTCCAACAGTCCAGATTTTATTGTCTTTTTTTTTAAAAAAAAAAACCAAAACTACCACTTAAAAACTAAATTGTTGGATTGTTAGATTTGAAATCTAATGGTCAAGATAAGGACAAGAACCATGCTTGTCCTCACCATATCCGTTTTCGTTCATCAACATGATGAGACAGTAAAACTTGAGCTTCATCAATCCCCATGACAAAATTTTCAAAAAAGTCCCGTAAAGCATGTGTTGGAGTTTGAATGTGAACTTGATGTTGCAGTGAATTATTAAGCAAATTAAAATGTCACTATCTACCTCCATAGGAGACTCTAAATTAGATGATAAATCAGAAGATAACACAAAATGAAAGGTAGATTTACATTATGTTTGGTTCGGTGGGTGGAATAGAATGGAGACAGGAATTCCATTAAAAAGTGTTCTTTCCAATGTTTGGTTGGGCAATTTTGATGGAAGGTTTCCATTCCATAATAGAAAACAAATTTGATGTGGTATCAATTTTTTCTACTGCTTTTTTCCATCAGATCTGCTAAGGAAAAAGCTTCTCCACTATGGAAAAATTTTAAAATTCCATTTATGCCCTTCGATGCTTCTTTGCCTCAAAAATCATCATCTCGTTTGTCTCTGCGACTTCATTCCTGTTTGTCTCCATGTACGTCGTTCGTGTTCCTCCATTTTTTTTTTCTGCTCGTCTCCATTTTTTCAAGTTCATGTTCCTTTGCATCTCCATTTGAAGGGACTGCTCCTCAGAAATCGATTTTTGTTTGATATTCCAGACAATTTCCAAAACTCTCCAGTGTTGGCCAACTTTCTTGCGAACAAGTTCCATGGCTGCATTCAGGCGAGCTTAGAGAGAGAGAAGAGAGAGAGAGAAGACCAATTTTTTTTAAAAAAATAGTTTTAATTAATGGGAATTTAGTAAATTTACTTCATATATCAAACAAATTTTTTCCTTTCCTATTTTCTTTTTCATTATGAACCAAACAATTCTCTTTTCCTTTTTATTTCTATTCCTACTTCATAATACGAATCAAACAATCAATAAGTGAATAGAAGGGGTTCTATATCAATGATATTATAATGAAAAATTATGTTCCATAAAAGTCTTTGTCCAATTGCTAACTTCAGAAAGAACCTTAATGACAGAAGGAAACTGAGTAGATTGGATTGGATTGAAAGCAATAGGTTGAAGATTATTTCCTCTCACTAGGGAGTACTTCTCTCACTAGGAAGCATTCTTTATATATATATATATAAAAGAAAAACAGAACTACTAATTTTATTGCAGAAGTTCTTCAGGAAGGTTTTATTACACACAAGCATTTAAATTATTGATAATTTTTTGACTTACCACCGCTTTTCATATTCATTTTGTCATTTTATTTTTATTATGTATTATGTATTAAGGATATACCCCATTTACTTTTATGATAATATATATCTTATCATCAAGTTTGGAGGATTATTATATATATATATATATATGTTTTGTAGGACGCCTTGATTCAGTCAATTTAACCCTAGAATCTAACAAGTTGTCTCATTTTTCTTTTAACAATTTTATTTTTGGACAGTTGTCTCGTATTTAAACGAGCCAATTCTCAATGCTATGCTTCCCATATCTATTAATTAAATGAATTGATTACTACATTCAAATTTTTATTATATATATTTATTATAATTTTACATTTTAGTAAGTAACCTAACCATTACATTCTCAATTTTATTATTGTTCACTTATTTATTTTTGTAACAAAATAATGAGAAAAATACAAATAATTCTCATAAACTTTCATCAATATGTAAAAAACTTTCATGAACTTTAAAATTAATCAAAAAATCTTCATAAACTTTTTTATTTTATACAAAAAAAAAACTCTTTTATTCAGTTGACCATTAATTTAACTAATGATCAACTGATTAAAATTTATTAACTACCAACTCAACTTAAAATTTACGTGTCAACAAATGACGTATCAATTTAAATAATCAAACCCGACATGCTCTTCTGTCTCCCTTGCGCTTACGTAACCCATCTCAGCTATCCATTGCGTTCTTCTTCTCCAAACCTACCATAGCAGCTTATGGCCCCTGCTTCAAGGCGGGAAAACAGGGACTGTAACTTTCCCATCTGAGATCTATCAACTAAATGAATTGATTTCTATATTCAAAACTTATATTATATATATTTATTATAATTTTAATTTTTAGTAAGTAACCTAACCCTTACATTCTCAATGCTATGCTTCCCATTTCGTATTACTTACTTTCATGATTGGGATTTAAAAAAAAAAAAAAAAACTTCATGTTCAACTTTTAAAATTCTTCAATTTTTTTTTTAAAATTACCATCCAGTCCAATCTAAATTGACCAAGTTAGATTTGAATTGGTACAGTTTTCAGCAAGGTAACTACATTTTTCGGATAAGATATGTTTCCACTGACTTAGACTAATTTGTTTGGTTGCAGCGACCAAACAAAACTTACGTTGCTTCATGATTATGGAACTTTAAAAGACAAAACATGACCCTTTATCTCATCTTTCACACTTTCACAGCGATGCCACCACCCAACCATCCCCATCCAAACTCTAACCGACCATATACCAAATATCGATGATTTAACAATTAGATCAGTCATTAATTTGGTTGATATATTGGTTTACGGTTTATTTGTTTAATCATGATTGAACTAGTAATATTAAATATTTTTTAATTTTATATATTAAAAATATATAATATAATAAATTACTAAATGTTTTTATACTTAATCCCAATAAATTTATATTATTATATATATGTGTGTAATTGTTCTTCTATTGTTTTTCTTGTTCTCTTATTGATTTTTGTGGCAAATATAATATTATAATAAAAAACTAATTAAGAAGAAAAAAAAGCAGGAAATATAACATGATAGAAAAAATAAAAATAAATTAATTAATTAAAAGTTTGTTAAGTCTCACATAGTGTGAGAAATAATTGTGTTTTGTAAATAATAGATTTTTTTTAACAAAAACTAGTTTAACTGATAACCGGTTTTTGACAAATTCAACTAGTTCTTGACCGAATTTTGTTTGGCCAGTTTTCTGAATCAACTGAATTAGACTAGTAACCAGTTCTTGATCAAATCAGTTGAATCGTTCAGTTTGCATTGATTCTTTAATCTATGCCAAATACTTTTGCAAATGCTGATTCATTAATGTATTTTTTGATTAACTCTATGGTTTATGTACTTTGGAATTTATTTTTTGTTTCACTTTTGAGGTCTTATGTAAGTTTTGAAAATATCAGGTAGTTGGAATTTGATAGTTGATAGTTGATAGAATTTGAACTTAACCCATTATAGAAGAATTAGTTGTTACAAATAATAAAGAGAAATTACACAGATGTGTTTGATCATCATTCATATTAGATTATTTGAAATTTTATCAAATTGGTATTGTGTAAGTTAATTAATTAATTTTTTTTTTCACAAAGGGCTAAAATATTAGCCATACAAGTAGGTTATTCTAGGATGAGCCACCCACTTATGTGTGTAAGCTAACGCATTTCCAACCATTTCAGTTTTGCTCAGGCACTCCTTCTTAAAAGGTTAATTTTTTTAGATGATTTTTTTTTTATGAGTCAACTCATATCATCTAATATATATAGTATTTTAATAGTTCTAATTATAAGGATATGAGCATAAAAATTCATGGCATAATTGCAACATTCAGAAAAGATTTTAAAAAATAAAACTCACACAAATCAAACCAAATTACACATTTTATTTTTGTACAGTAAAATGGGCTGGACTCATTTAGAAAACAAACCGAATTTTTAACTTGGACTTATATTTTACTTATTCGTTTTTAAGATTTATAAAAAGATTTCTTACTTTTGTGTAGAATATATAATAAACAATTTAATATCAAGTTAAATATAAAAATTATTTATATACAATATATTATATATTAATAAAAACTGAAAGAAATATATTATATAAATCATATATTTTAATATTACACATGTATATAAAATATTTTAAATATTATAATATATTTTATAAATATATATATATATATAAAATAATTTATTGTTCCAATATGCACTATATTATTTTTTAAAATAAATATAATTAATTCTAGTGTATCAAACTTAAACTAAGCTTTAAAAAAAAGTCTGAACTTAGCCCATATTTTTTCCAAGTTTTCTTTTGGGTCTTATATTTATTTTTTTTTTCAGCTAGGCCCATCGGGACAAGATATTTTTGGGCACGATCAAGTTTAACACAAATTTAATTTACTTGAGTGTCAAAATTGAGGAATGATCTGATGCCACTGACTTTTTTATTGGTAGTAACCATGTTGTTATGCAAACAATATACACTTATTCGATGAGCCAATCAACCTAAAATGTGTATCACCAATTTTTAAAATAAAAATACCTAATTTGTTTTAATTCCTTTTTTATTTTTCATTTTACTTTGTTTCAATTCTTTCTTCTTTCCCATTTCCCCTCACTCTCCTTTCGTTTTTATATGTAAGAACGATGGGTGCGAATTTTCCTTCTTCTCTCCTATTCTCTCATTTAATTTTCAACTATACATTTACCTCCCTCATAACTATAAAATTATTACATTTTAATATATTTTTTATTCAAGAAAATTCGTTAGTCTTTTTTTTTCCTTACATTCAGTAACTTAATAACACATTTTTTTGAACTAAAATATTATTCAATAATTTAAGTATATATTGGACACTTATTTATACAAGAAAATAAAAAAAACTTGTACATAACATCTTAAACTAGGTTAATAACAGGAAAAAAAAAGATTACAATATGAAAAATTGATATTTTGAAGTTAATAGAAGATATTTTAGTCAAAAGATACATAGGATCAGGTTATCAGATGTCAAAAAGTATGCTATAACAATTTTTTTGGGACAAAAATTATAAAATTGGATTAAATATAATATATTTTATAATTGAAGGAGAGAATATACTTTTCAAAAATAAAGGGAAATGATTATATTTTAAAAATTTGTACTGGAGGAAAGTGTAAATGTGTAATATACTCTTTTTTCTTTCTTCTTTCCTCCCCTTACCTTCTTAAATCCACTGTTGGGGGAAGGTTGTGGTTGTGCTTTACAGCCTACCTCATTCTTACAGCCAAAATAACACTTAATATTAGTTTTTGGTATGGATATATACATGTTTACCAAATTATTTTCAAGTAATAAAACTTAATATTAGTTAAAGAGCATGAGGATGAGAAAATCAAAGTCTTGATAATTTGAGGCCACAATCTAAAATCTTTAAACTTTGAAATGAATAACATGAATAACTTTTAATATATTTACTAACAACTACTATAAACTTATGAGACCCCTTAAGATATTGAGACCTTTAAACATCCAAACCTTGGTGAACAGAGAATATAACTATTCAGGAACAATAATAAGCTGCCAATTTATGATCTATAGCTCGGTCGTTGGTTTCTGTTCACTTGAAGTTTTGCCGTTCACTGACACTAGCTCAGTCTCAAATATAAGGGTTGCCCCACCTGAAATATCAAACCCATATGTTGACCTCCAATAATATGAGGTATTGTTGCCTATCTACAAGACTCAGAAAAGATATAGTATAAAAGTTAGAATATTCAGTGAATGCCATTCTTTTTTTTTTTTTTCCTCATATAAACTCAGAGTCAGTATGACTCAGTGATCCATATAAAACTTAGAAAATGTGTTATCCATCCCCAAGAGAAAATATCTTTGTCTAGTGATGCCCCCATGTAGAAATTTAGTCTAACATTATCATATATAAATTAGTAGAGCTCGAAAAAGGGCCCAACCCAATAGATTGGGCTCGTTTAGTTCACTTAAAGAATAAAGCCAGCCCGTTTAAAACTGGGCCTAATTGGCCCGGCCCACCTGTCCCACAGGTTATGTGAGTTCAACCCGCTTAATCCGCAGGTAACCTTCCTAACTTTTTTTTTTAAATATATCATTTAGATAATGAGATATCAAATCTCACTCTCCAATCTCCACTCCCGTCTCTCATTTTCTTTCAATCGCAGATCTAGTATCTCGCTCACCTGAGTTCTTTCTGTCGTTTCCCTGTTCTCTATCACTCGCATGGTCGCCGATAGCAATTGTCTCTATTCTCTTGCCTCTTGTTTCTCAATCTCAAATATGTTCTCTTGCTCGCTTGAGTTCTTTCTATTGCTCTCCTGTCTCTCACCACTTTTTCAAGATATTAAAACAAAAAAAAAGGTAGGTTGGGAAATTACTGCCCCGTTTTAAAAACAAGGCAGCCCAACCTATGCTTTTGTTGACTCGCGGCGGGACAACCCATATGAGCCAGGCTGGTCACAGTGAGCATATTTACCATCAAACTTGAGTTTACCAAAACACAGTCAAATTAGATTTTCAAGTGTTGGACAAGCATCATTGTAGGCAAGGGACAATTCTTCTAAATCAGATGTGATCCACAAAAGAATACGTGTGCAAAGACCCCTTTCAAGCAATCGTACTTGACTGACCAGAGTGGAACTATCTTACTGGACATTACTGATTATAGGGACAAAATTTCCTAAGGGCATTTGCAAGAGTTTATCATAACATTACATCATCATCTACTACAGAGTATGAACCAGTCTGGCCATTCAGTAAAACAGTCAATCTGCTCACTGTGCCTATCAGATATCTAGCTGTCAGATGTTAATTTTTCTAACTAGAAAGGTTTTGGCTTTTGAACATGAATAACATGAGGTGTTTACCTGGAATTAAGGGTGGAGAACCCTTTTCTCCATAGCCAAGTTTTGCTGGTATTTTCAACTTCCGCTTCTCACCTAGACACATTCCCAATGTTCCTAGGTCCCACCCTGCAAAGATGGAGTACGCATGGAATCATTCAAGCTTCATCTTAAAAGAAAATTTTCCATCAACCATAGATCAGTATTTTTCAATAAAATTACAGTTTATATACTAGTATCAGTTTATTAAAATACAACCAGCCATATATATCAGTATCAAAGAAGCCCATAAATTTGGTTGCCATAAACGAAAGATGAGGCTCATATTCTAAAGCAAGGTGGATGTAATGATCGAAGGTCTAAAGTTGAACAAAAAATGCAACTATCAACTGCATCTTCTTTTCTTATTATTCAATGTTATTGTTATCGGAAGACACTTTAAAAGCCAGAAAGTACAAGAAGAAAATAGGTCCAAAGCTATAAGCTGCTACTTTTAAATTACAATAAGCCATACACTAGGGTGAAACCATTAAAATGTAAATGTGCATATGTCAGTATAGGAACGCAAGGTCAATTCTAGACAACAAATGACATGAGAAAACATGAAATTGTGAAAATAGTAAGAAAATTGTGTATTTATATGGAGTTGCAAGCCGCATCACCTAAATTATTATGAGTTGCATGTTTGGGGTGAAATGTATGACTCTGTATTATGCAACATTCCTCTAAGCTGTTGTTTTATTCATATTAGAAACCAGGAATTCAGAAAAGTGAAAGTTGTTTATGCACAACATACCTTTGATCACTTGACCAATAGCAACCTGAAACTGAAGTGGTTTATTAGTTTCATAGCTAGAATCAAAAACAGTTCCATCAGTGAGTGTTCCCTACAAAGACAAGTCACATTATATCATACTCAAGAAAGAAAATGGTAGATACAAATATATTGAATGATTATATCATACTCAAGAAAGATAATGGTAGATACAAATATATTGAATGATAATATCTCATCACACGAAAAAAATAAAAAATAAAAGACACTGATCCAAAACAATAAGATTTGCTAAAAGCATGCGACTTAAAAATGCCTCCTCACAGTTTTGACCACAAAAAATATTAAATTGAATACAAGCAAGGATGCCCAAACAAAATGATAGCAGAGTTCTAGGTGAAAGTTCTAGGTGAAGTTCTTCTGTGCCTCTGTATAGATACCTCCACTGATGGTTTGATTACTCCCTTTATTAGAATTTAGGTGAGATTGTGGGACACCGTTGAATGTCAACAATGAGAAACTGAGAAAGTACACGATTCCATAATCTTATTCCAAAAATGTGAATAGAAATTCCAAAGAACGGGAAAAGGAGACTGTATGGCCCATTAAGATAATCAGAGTAAGGTTGATGATGATTAAGGATATTAGGAGAACTATGGGCTACTACGATATCAGTAGCTATCTATGAATTAGGGATTTATAAATAAATGATTAGTAATTTTAGGATATTTTAAGAATTTAGTATTATTTAAGTTTATCTTAGTTTAGGATCATAATTATCTTAAGTTGGTTTGTCTATGTAAGCATTGCATTATTATTGAGATTGTTACTAAAATTCTGTTCTCCCCTCATAACCTCATCTCCCTACTTTCTCTCTGTGTTTAACCTCACAGGTATATCAAGATATATTTCATTAATGCCAAATGGTAATTAAAATTGTTAAATCAGGGTTACCTAGTAAATTAAGAAAATTGTCTAGCAATGAATATGACTTTGCTTTTAATTTGATCATTGTATTTTATTCTAATTATGGCTATTTAGATTGATGAATGGTAAGTGAATTTATGTATCAAACAAGAAAATATTTTTACGCTCCATAACTTCCTTTTATTCCATCTTTCCATTATGTCGCCTAAATTAATTAGCAGGGCAAATTTGGTAATGTATTCAACTACATAGAGATCACCAACACTAGACAATTTCTGCCTATAGCTTCTATTACATTCCTTTTAAATCCTAGATGAGGATTATGATGTTACTGCAACATCTGCCAAAGAAATAGGAGCCACTTTTGCAATTTAAGCTTTTCATCATTTCAGTAAGCATCAAATGAACCTGGAAATCTGCTCACCCGATAGTGTACTTTGAGCATATCACCTATATGTGCCTGAACCTCACATGATTCTGGTTTATGCTGCAAAGAGAAAAAAGCAACAACAGTTAGTGATAAAAAAGAGTATGTCAAACTGAAGTATCACTTTATTACATAATCTAATTAGCATTTTCACGATGCAAATTAATAAGCAGGAATCTCAAATTGTTGGATGAAAACAAGAAAGTTGCACTAGTAGTTCAAATACTCAAAAGCTTTTCCTTTCCTTGTGTTAAATTCTACCAAAAATAAAACTCCCTACATTCGCATTATTGCTGCTCTTGTTTGCTGGCACAGAACAGTATCGTGCACATATAGTTACAATCCAAAATAACAAAGTGCAATATCTAATGACTCCGAGACAGGGATAGTCAAACAAGAAACCAGAATACAGATTTCACATGTCATTCAACACCCAATGGTTGAACTAATCAGGCCAAATGCCCAAAAAAAAAAAACAAAAAACAAAAATCGGCTGAGCTAAATTCTGCAGTGAAGTGCGCTGAAGAAACGCAGTGCTTAGGCACTTGTTTGCCCCTATTGCATTATCAAAATCTCAATCATGAAAGAGAGAAATTTGTTTATGAAGAAGAAGACCAAGTTACCTTAATACCAATCTGTAACTCCGTTACATCACGGGACTTCTTTGCAGAAACTAACACAAAAAGAAGCACCAAAGCGATCAATGCTATATAAATTCATCAAAAGTAAACCATTGAAATGAAAATTAATAAGATCTAAATTAGTTGTAAATGAAGCAGTGAAGAATGCATGACCATTGAGGAACAAATTACTGCGAAATTATTCGTCACTGATTCAATGAATCGTAATTATGATTTTATTTGTTAATTATACGATTATTCAACGAATCGCGAGAGCAATGCACAATACCTAAGGTCGAAACGAGAAGGATCAACAGAAATATAGCACCTACGTCCATGGAATGGCTCAAACTCATGCTTTAGCAATTTTTGTCTCTCACGCACTAGGGTGCCTTGTTGTTTCAACGAATTTATAGTATTTTAAGCTACGGGTGCTTTGGAGAGGGAGAGGGAGAAGGAAATGCTAATGTATGGAAAGGACATTCATTTTCTGTAAAAAAAAAAATTATAGGATGAAGTCTGAATAAAATATTATCTCAATTTAATTTCAAAAATTAAGTATCATTTTAATCATTTAAAATATATTTTATTAATTTTATCTTTATATTAAATCACGTCAAACAAATGTTTGCTGGATTTTTGTTTTTTCATTAAGCATGGTCTTGAATTTAGTTTTTCTTTTGTAGATAAATTTGAATATTATGAATTAGTCAAAATTTAGTAAATTTTCATATGCTAGTAAAAAAATCAAATTAAGAGATGTTTGACAAAATAAATGATATGACACAAGCATAAGACAACCAGGTCAAACTAGTGCATTTTACCATTTAGTGCCATAATTTAATGTTAAGAAAGCACTTAACAGCTATATAATTTTGTATATATTTGTTAACTAATTGTTAACAAACATATTCTTTGTAGAATTGCAATGAAATGTTAAAATATTGTCGGACTAAATTGAAATAAGTTGTATTTTTTAAATTGAAATATTAATTCCTCTTTTATAAAAGATAAATAAATCAAGTGCACACACACACATACATACATATATATATATATATAGAGAGAGAGAGAGATGTAAGTATATTAAATCATTTATTTTAGTGAAGCCTACTTCCAAATTAATTATGTGCTTTTTATGACTGACTTATTTTCCTTACTTTTTTATAAAGCAAATCTATCTCAAAATTTTCATTTTAATTTTCTCAGGCATTTGCGATGACATTCTTCGATGATAAAGATAGGATTCCATAGAATTTTTTCAAATTTATTTGTAATTTTTCTCTGCTAATTTTTTTAAAATTTCCAATGTTTCTTAGTTGAGGAATGGATTCATAAAATAATAGTTTAGGAATGCTATTAAAGATAACGTTAGTGTTAAAAATAAAAAAGTTTAACAAAAAGTAAACTATCAACTATCTTCAACATTTTTTAAAAAACAATAGAGAGAAAATCCTCACTTTCATCTCTAACATGGATGAATTTTAATTTGATAAGATCGGGCAGTTGAACATTTAACATATGGAGCTTCAGTAGTCAGTACTTCATGAAATTAATGTTTCTAATTAGGACTTCTTACCTACTATGGAGAGTGAATAACAAGTGAGAGTTAACATTATGCTAAATCCTACATCAATTTATTAATAGAGAAGATATGTAAAGGCAACACAAAAAACTTTTGAATGAATAAGGGTTTTATTTAAACCAATATCAATAAACTCGAAAGTTTTATGTAGTAATCTTTAAAATTAATTATAAGATTACTAAATTACAATCCGTCATTATTTGTAACCATTCTCAATGTAGAAAGACCTTGAAGGCTTGAACAGTTCTTCATTGTTAGAATTAACAAATTAAAATTGTAACACTAGTGTTGAAGCATAAAACTTAGACGCGGATCATAATTTAGACGGTCAAGATTGAAAATAAAAATCCTTCAATCTTAATGCTAGTGCTAAAGCAAGCAAAAATTGATAAACTACAAATGTTATGTCAAAGAATCTGCACACCACTGCAACTTCTAAATAATGTACGCTGATCATGACAGGACTTCATATTCTATTAGAGCCATGTTACCCAAAAAAAAAAATCTAAAAACCTTTGACTTATAAGACAATAGACTCCCCTGTCTAAAACTTTCATGATTAAGGATCATTCTAAATCATCCCCAAAAATAGTAGAACAAAAAGATGATTACAGTACCAACTAGCAGCAGACATAATACATTATGTTTTCCGACTCTGGTTGCATCTCCTTGAACATCATAGATCTCGGTTAGCTGGAATTACCTTCAGTAATTTGGCAAGGTCATAAGATTTGAAGTCCTTCCCATAACATAAACTCAGATCCAGAGCAGTTTTCCCATCCTGAAAGACAATGAGCTAATTAAGTTATACCACCAGAAAAAAGGACAAGTCTCTCAACCAGTCCTTAACACCTTCATAATAGAATTTCATCATGAAATTCAGTTCAGGTTTCTCATTGGCTATCACAAAATGAATTATGAAAAAAAGAAAGTAGCAGTTAACTGAGACCAAAAATACAGTTGAAAATAAAGGAACGAGAAGATTTCTTCAGTCTACAACTAATGCCATGTAATGCCAATATGGGTACACAAGATTGGAGAAAAAAAAAATGCAGGTAAACATACCGTATCTAAAACAATATAATACATGAATACAGCAATTTTCTAAAAATCCAAGATTATGACAGCTATAATCATATAAAATATTTTAAAATACGCATATACAACAATTGATAAAATAAATTTTAGTTAAAAATATGATCAAGTTATATTCATATCAAGCGTCACAAATAGACAAATTCTAATCATTTAAACCATGATTTTAGCACAAAACTATGCCAAAAAGTGCCAAGTAAGATAGCAGACAAATGGCCCTTAATGCCGATAGCTACCCAGTATTGAAACATATGGGCATCCCTGCAAAAATGGCATATCGATGGTTAATAGTGCACAAGCAAATTACTAGTTACAATAGCCTATATCAAACAAGAACTCAAAACGTAGCAAGATATGACGGATCAACCAGATTCTCCCACATTAAACAATGCTAAGAATTAAAAATATGGTACTAAATACAAGGACAACTGTTTCATATTCAAATTACGAGAAAATTGTGTTCTGTAGTGGATATAACACAAAGTTACCTTATTTCTTCTTGACTTATCTGCGCCATGTACCAACAAAATTTTTGCTATATCTCTATTTCTGCTTTGAATGGCAATGTGCAGTGGAGTCCAACCTTCCTGAAAAATTACGATGTAAACGAGTCTTAGATGTAACTGAACACATATAACAAATTTACAAATAAAAATAGAGATTCTCTTGTTTTTAACAGCGCTCACATTATCTGCAACATTGACGTCAACCTTATATTTGATCAACAACTTTACAGTTTGCTTGGCACCAACTTGAACTGCATAATGAAGTGGGGTAGCACCATCCTACTACAACCATAAATATGTAAAAACCAAGGCACCTTGTAAAGCAGTCAACAGCTAAGGAAAGCTGTGTTAAGATGTACCCTTACCTTATCCTTGACATGAGGACTAGCACCTTTTCGTAAAAGATGGCTTATAACAGCTTCTTTTTTTCCTATAATTGCTTTATGAAGTGCAGTGAGACCTTCCTGTTTAATCAAATTATCCAAATCAGGTCTAGGCAAAGCTGGTACGCACAAGGACATACCTGTAAACCAAAATATAAACACACTTACCACGTTTATAAAATCAATATCAACACCATTTTCAAGCAGCCTATCCATGCACCTTATCTGTGTTGATAGTGCTAAAGTGTGCAGTGGGCTCCATTTTGCCTAAAGAATGGAGATAGGGAAATGTAAGTGACCGGAAAAATGCTTTCTAATGAGCAGTTTTTGGAAACAGAAGAAACTTGGAAAAATCTAAACATGCTCAAAACCGAGTGGGTAGACTTTCCCGAGTGTTTGCAGTGTTTGCTTATAGTACATTAAAAGGTAGGGGAGTATGAGAGAAGATGCATGGTTTCAGACTTACAGTTGATATTTTTTCCACGTTAGGGGTTACATTCTGTTCCAAGACTGCTCTTTCTTCTGGCTCCAAAAGCTGTTCAACCTCTGCAATGATGATAATATCTGTTTTAGTAGTGGATTATGGTCTAGGGTCAAGATATATTGACCATGTCAGCCTTCTATCAGCATTTTCCTTTTGTTGGGCGCATTTCATAACCAGAAACTTCATTAAGCTTAGACCATTCTGAACGAAGGAAGTCCAGTTTGTGCACAAAAAAGAGAAGGTTGAAACAGAGAAAAGAAAAGGAAGAAGACAAGTGCCTTTCTTAATATTCTCCTCATACTTGTCCGCTGAAATAACATCATAAACAGCTGAAGCTGCTGTCTCTTCCTCTTCCCAATCACTTTCAAAGCCATAGTTCTCATCCTCTGTTTGCTCATCTTCTTCTTCATCATCATACTCACTTCCACTGCCATCATCAGGTTCTTCCCAAGTCCCTCGTTGGGTCTGCAAGTTTGATAATCCTCCACTAGATTTAATTACACCTGTAATCCTGAGTTTCCTGACTTTATATCGGTCCTCACCAATTGAGAGATAGCATTTTCCTCTGCTTGGACTTCTACATATAAAACTGGTGCTGCATTTGGTAGTAATGGAAGATTCAGTAATAGCAGCAGAAAATGGAAAATGTTGATTAGTAAAAACAGATGCTGGAGCCCAAGAACTCATTTCTCTGTCTCCCTGAAAAGAAGAAAAGAAAAGGATAGATAACATCAAAAACAAAAATTACATATACTAGTCAGTTGTCTCTGAATCATCATGCTGAGCCACTAATAACGTTTAAGCCGGTAGAGACATTGTCGCAAATAGACTGTCGGAAAGTAATGGCTAATACCCAAAAATAAAGAAATAAATATCCGTTGATAAGAAAATATTTTATGATTTAAAGCTGACCAGATCTAGCTTTCTAAAAAAAAACTAAACCTAATGAAATCGCCATCTAATCTTTATTTCTAAATGGAAAAAACTAAGAAAAAACCCTAAAAAGTATGAATAAGGCTTCTCCAAATTCTAATGCTTCCACCTTAATTTTTCTATCTAAACAGTTATCTTAGGTGATTTAATTTTGTGTGGCTTTTAATGATTTATAAACTGAAACAAAAAAAATTTTAAATTAGGGAGACTTGACCTCAAATGATTATCCGCAGAGCCTATATACCCTAGCCGAATGGGATCAAAATCCACATAATTCAATGATTTTGAAAAAAAAAAAAAAGGATGATTTGATTTGTTTTGGAAGTGATTTTTGTATTTTGTTATTATACCTTTTCCTAGGATATTTCTGAAAAAGGATTTTTGCAAAAGGAAGTTATCTGATTTCCCTTATATTTCAATTTTTTTTTGAAAAAAAAAAATGTGATCTGATCCATTATCTAAAAATGAATTCTTTGGAAAACAGAATGCATTTTGACTTGTTTATTGACTTGAGTTTTTTATGAAAATCAGAATTTCAATTTGATCTAATTTTAAAGATATTGAAATGGATCTTTATGCAAAACAAAAGCGCAATCAGACTAAATGATATTTTGAAGGAAAGAGATGAAAATGCCCTCAACTTTAATTTTGAAAGAATTTGACACGACTTTTGAATAAAAATATTTGACTTATTTTTGAAATGGGATTTCGAAAACATTCTCAGATTTATTTTGAAGATTCAGAAATGGATCTTTTAAAAAGTGAAATAAATGATTTTCAGTTTTTGGAAAAAAAAAAAAGAAAAAAAGATGAAACACATTCAATTTTCCAAATATACTAAATAAGAGAGCCAGAACACACTATTTTATTTATATGTATATTTTTTAATTTCAAAAGACTAGTCCTAACGATAGTGATCCTAGAGGCCCCTAAAACACCAAATTTTATTTTGTTGGTTTTTACAAATCTTAAAGTGCGAATTCTATTTTGTATTTCTATTTTTCCTTTCCTATTCTCAACCTGGCCATTATCGCCTTTATTTCTGAAATGGAACGAAATCCCCTAAATCTAATCTAATCACAAAAACACCATCAAGAACGAGATTATTTCAGAGTATATAGTATAGAACTACAAATTAAGAATAAGCTTTAAAAAAAAAAACGAAGAAAGAATGAATGATATTGGGGCTTTTTTCTATCAAAAAACAAAAGAATAATAATGGGGGAAAAAAAATTGACATAGGTCTCGGGAGTGGCTTCATGAAGCAATCCTTGAGGCTCCTCCATGATTTCTTTCATCTCTTCCCCTCAATTCCCAATCTCAGTGTTTCGAATGGAGAGGGGAAAAACCAGGTCGGATTATATAATTGCCATTCAAAAGAAAGAAATGCAATATCAATTTTCAATGTATGCCATGCCACATGATTCAAGACACATGCACATAAGCAGAATCAATGAGTTAAATAAAAATACTGTCAACATGCATTCAACAAACCCTACGTGAAAAGGATCATTCCAACTAATCAGTCAAGATGGAAACACAAATTTAGGATGTTGAAATGGTCTGGTAACTCACAGCAAGATCACAATATACCATTGTATCACCTATATCTTCAACAGAAAGCTTAAGGCAATCTGGATTTCGCTTGGCACAAAGGCAAAATCAAAATTCAACAATTGATCATAACCACAACTAATTTACAGTCTCTGAAAAGGAACAAAACCAAAATTGATTTTCAAGAACAGCCAAAACCAAACTAATTTGCAAGTTCTGAAATTAGAAAGCCATCAAATTCAATTAACAATGTCAGAATAGAACCAAGATTACCAGCAATAAAGAAATGACATTAAGGACTGAAATTCAACTTGAACTACTGAAGCTTAAGCACAAAACCAAAATCATATATTATAATGCAGGAAAAAAAAAAGAGACAGAAATGAAAGAACACTTCCTCTCTTGGAATGCAAACCAGATTAAACATCGCATAACCAGCAAGATTAAGATCATGATCCTATTGAAACTAAAAGCACACATCATTTTTTCAGATTCAAAACAGGCTCAAGCATTACAGAATCAGCGATATTACAATCAAGACTAAGCTTTAGTTCTTGCCCTAAACAAAGTTTAGCATCATAAAATGGAAAAACTAAAACAAAACTGAGATATAAACTTCAATTCCATGATCTAAAACAGATAGTAGCATGACCATATCAAAAGAACAAGATCAAGTCCGTTCAATCCAAAAGATCAAGAAAAGGCCAACATGTCAATGATCCCAAGAATAAAGCAAGCAAATCACCGATTCAGTTATAAACACATTAAAGATTCGAATCAGGAAATCAGCTAAGACAACGTCATACCATAGACCCCGGCTTTAGTCTACAAGATTCCACGAAAAGATTAAAAATCCAGAGCTCAAGCCCTGAGCTGACCAGAGACCAAGATTCAGGGACTAAATCGAAGATAATTTAACAAACCGTACTTAAGGACAGCAAACATTATCAACACGCAAGAAGAGGCGCATCAAAGTATCTAACACAAATTAAAAGTCGATCCAGGCGTACAAAAGCAGAGAAGATTTCGGACTCACCCTTGCGTAGATGCTAAAATTCTCGACTCACTTTCACGTACTACTCGCTTCGAATACGCACTCTCACTTGCGAATTTTTCCCAAGAAATCAGGAAACTCCAAGTTTTTCACCGTCTCTCTCTCAATCCAGCTGGTGGTGGCAGAAATGTAGAGATGAGAGGAGTCGTCTCTTGCGTGCGTGGAGTTCCGGCGGTCAAAACGTGTCTTCACTCTTCAGAATTGAGGGAGGCTCCGGAGTGTGATGGCTAGAGACTGGGAGAGATAAGACTATCCTTCTCTATTGAAGGAAGAGTGTAGAAGGCTTGAATGGGTGCTTGACTGCGATGATAACATAACCAAATTTGGGACAGTAGAGGGATAGCATATTCGGAGCGGAGGATAGTCTGGGAGCTTAAGGAGAGATCATCCAGGTCAGGTGGGTTTGGTTGAGTGGACGGGCTATCCTCGATCGCAAATTTTGGATTTCAATTTTATTTCTAATTTTTATTTCCTGATTTTTGCTATTTATTTTTTAACATTTGTTTTTTATTTTTCTATTTTTGCCTTCCTAATTTTTTTTTGGTCTTCTATTTTTATTTTTGAACTTTTGATCTCTAAATTTTTATTTTGCTTTTATTATTTACTATTTTTTATTTTGATCTGGACTTTAAATCCTAATTTTTATTTATGATTTTTATTATTATTATTATTATATTATAATTTAATATTGGGAATTTAGTATTTAAATTGAATATTCCTTTTAAGCCCTTATTATAAGCATTCCACCCGTTCACTCAAGCACAGACAACTGGTTTAACTTATAGAAAGCCAAGAATGACAGCTGTTGCTAATTCAACCATCAAAGATTGTGAGGAAACTTTCCAGACAAAGATGCTAAAAACGTGGAGGGTTGTGCATTGAGGGAAATGCCGTTCTTCTCTGGTATCGTTCTGGGGCAAGAGATGAATCATTGTTATGTTGTTGCAACAATCGATTCCTTCAATTATGGATGATTTTGATTTCGAATTATGTGTTTTGGGATGATGATGAGTGATTGAGTGTGAGTATAATTTTGGTGAACAGACAATGAACAATTGCAGGCTTGGGGTTGTTGAGGATTAAGTTTGAATGAGAAATTGAGAATGGAGATGATGGATATTCCGTTGCCCATGACGATGAGGGCTTTTTTTTTTTATTTTAATCTTTGAAACCGTTTTTTTTAAATGAAAACAAAATGTTTAGAATGTTGCTTTAGTGAATGTTATTTGAAACATTATCAGGTACTACATTTATCTTTTTAAGTCAAAATTTGAATATAAGTTCACTATATTTTAAGGACTAATTTCTCTCATTACATCTAATTCCCTTGATTTTCTATTTCTAGTGGGTGTTTTCAATATGGTAAGATGAGAACAACTATAACATGATTTTTAAGGTAACAAATTTTTAAATTAACTAAATTTATTGTTGAAATTTTAATAAATATTAAACTATCATTTTATATTCATATTATTTGCTTATTTTAAATAATATTATATTTTAAAATTTTTATATAAACATAAGTATAAATAAATAGTAGTGTTAAATGAATCAGACTGACTCATTTAAGCCTAGTCTATTTAGCAAACGAGTCACTTTTTGAAGTTCATATCCACCCACAAGCAACCTTTTTAAAAAAAAAATCACTTGTTAAACAGTAATTTTTTTGTATAAAAACTTTTATAATTTTTATAATTATTAATTTAAAAAATAAAAAAATAAAATATAACCTATATCACACTAAGAAAATATATTATTATGATTTTTTTAGCCAATGAAAAAATTACTAACATGTCTATTAGAAAATCATCTCTATATATTTAAAGTTTTTTTTTATTTTACCCATGACTTTGTTTTTTCACTTATGACCATCTCTTTTCATTTTTTTAATGAACTAACAAATGATAGAATATTATCTTTATAGTTTGTACACATCAATATATAATTACTTGTTTCTTATTTACTATCCTTCACAACATATCAAGGTCTCCATTTATTTTATTTTTTAGGTTTTTTAATGTGAATTCAACATTTCTTTATTTTATACAAAATAATATGAGTATAATTTTGAACAAATTACACTTACTAATCTTCATCCTTATCTCAAATTGTAATTTTTTTTAAAATTTAAAGAATGCAATTTATCTTTTATTTATTAGTCATTTGATATTTAAATAAAAAAACTATGCATTAAAAAAAAAAAAGCCAGCTCACAAGCCCTTAAACAAACAAGTCTAATTTTAGAAGTCTAAGCCTGTACTAAATGTAAGCAAGCTAAGCCGAGCTCGCTGGCTTAAACCCTTGCGAGCACTGAAATAAAGAGATAAATGCACTTTACCTCATAAAATTTGCCCAATGTGCATAAAACCCCCAATGAACTTTGAAACTTAACAAAGAACCTTTACAAATTTTTCCTTTTGTGCGATATATCTCTTCCATTAAAAAAATCAGTAAGTTAACTAACAGTTAATACCACGTCAATTTTAACCCAAACCCATAATCCACAAATCATATTTTTCATGGCCACAACCCACAACCCAACCCCACACCTCATAATTTTCCGCCTAGCCCATATCATACAAATCTCACTCCTCATCACTCTCGCCCCTGCTCTTAGTCGCAACACCCAAAAATCACAGCCATCAGCATCGTCCCCTGTTCTCCGTCGTCATACCCATCGTTGTTCAACCCACATTGCACATCACTTTCGATTTTACTCCTCATTATTGTCTCGTCTCTTCCCCTCACCCTCTCAACAGTAAACCACATGTCGTACTCAATCATTGTCCCCGACCTCTTTGCTCTCAGCCTTCCTCACACAACGCCACAACTGCACACCCACACATTCACACTCAGCCACCAGTCGCTCTTCACCAGTCATTTCTATATAGCGATTGATTATTCCCTAGGAATAGAGAGTCCATATCCTAATCTTACCATATCATGGGTAGCTGGGTTGGAATCCATGTGATGGTTTGAGAGTGATTTCAAATATTCTTCGCATCCATCTTCGGCCTTGTGTTAGAAATGTCCCACACAATTTCAAATATTTGACTGTATGTGAAAATGCCTTTATAACATTAAACATTTATACTTAGAATCTTATTCTATGTTGAACTACAATCATTATCATGGGAGTTGAATCAACAAATAAATTTGATTGCTTAAGCAGATTACAATTCAGAGAATGGCCCTGTCTCCACAAACTTTGAAGGGACATCACAGTTTTGTTCATTTCAATCCTTTAGGAATTATGAATATGACAACAACTCAATCATGCATGGCATGACCTACCCCCAACAAACTCATAATCATGACAGAATCCAGTAACAATTCACCACTTAATCAGCATTACTTGATTGAGATTAACAAATGATTGATGGGGTTCATAAAACGCAACCCAATATTCAATTATAACATCATTCATTCAATAAATCACTTCATTTAGATAACAATGAACCAATTTATCCTTCGATTTTGTCATAAAATTCATGCTCAATTGTTGCCACAACTCCACTTCATTCATCCAATCCCTCAGCTCTCATGCCTATTTTATCATCATTGTCATTAAGATTATGACCCTCTTCAACATCTAGGTTCATCTCATCGCCGCAAGAGCATTCAATGTTCCAATCTATATTCTGAACAATAGTCCCATACATGACATTTTAGGAAGATAAAAGGAGTGGTTAATTTACAACATTCTTCAATGGCAGAGGCTGAACATTTAAACAGTACCAAGTTAGTGGTCGAGTTGTTTTTGGTAGTTGACACCCGTCGCATTAGTTTCAATTCATTTAGACAGTACTAAATGTGTGGGTGTGTGATTGTTGCATTGTGTGAGGAAGGTTGAGAGCAGAGAGGTCAGGATAGTGATTGAGTGCGGCATACGATGTATTGTTGAGAGGGTGAGGAGAAGAGATGAGTGAAATCAATGGTGATGTGCGATGTGGGTTGAATGGTGATGGTTATGATGGCGGAGAACAAGGGACGACGTCAATGGCTGTGATTTTTGGATGTTGCGACTAAGAACATAGGTAAGAGTGATGGGGAGTGAGATTTGTGCGATGTGGGCCAGACTGAAGATTATGAGTGAGGTTAGGTTATGGGTTATGGTTATGAAAAACATGATTCGTGGACTATGGGTTTGAGTTATGGATTTGGGTTAAAGCTGACATGGAATTATTTTTGCCATATCAGTGGCTAACATAGCGTTGATCATTAGCAAACTTAACGATTTTTTTAACGGAAGGGTAAAACCACACAAAAGAGAAAGTTTATAGGGGTTCTTTGTTGAGTTTTAAAGTTCATGGGGATTTTCTGTATATTGAATAAAGTTCATTGGGATAAAGTGAATTTTTCCAAAGATAAATGGGCATTTATGGCTTATTTTTAACGCTAAAAATAAAAAAGCCATTAGGGTGAGCTAGGGCATAAAAATATGTGGGATTTGAACCAAGCAAGGATAAGCAAGCTTTTATAGTAATTGGGGAGTATATTTTTCTTATCTCAGTTTAGGAGATATTTATTTGCACATATTAATGTTAAAAGTAAATAATTTTAATTATTTAGTATTTAAATTTAAAAATAATATCATAATAATTAAATATGTATTCAAATTCAAGTCTCTTAATCTTTAGAAAAATTGACATTTTAATCACTCTAATTCAAAGGCATATTGAGATTGTTGTTTTTAAAGAATTAAGAGCAGGCTCATTGCCGTTGCAAGGTCTGTGGGATAGTGCAACTCCACCTCTACAACAATATAATCTTCCAAGCCACTAATGTAGAGTCCAATCTTCTGGTCTTGGGTCAATGATCCGGCTCTTGAAGCCAGTTGTTTAAATTGTTCTTGATACTCCACCACCGCTCCCTCTTGTTTCAATTTTGATAATTCTCCTAATTTAAGGCTGCTTATAGGAGGTCCAAACCTTAAGTTACAGTGATGTTTAAAGTCAACCCAAGTGAGATGGGGAAAATCTGTCTCCAACTAAAGGAACCATGTCTGCACATGTCCTTCCAAGTGATAAGAGGCCAAACTAATCTTCTCTTCCGCATTGGTTTGCTGATGCTTGAAAAAAGTGTTAACACCTATTCAGCCAACCAAGAGGATCTTCACTTCCACGGAACATCGGGAAATCCAATTTAGCCAACTTAGGAACGACCGAACCACTGGTACCTGCTTCCAGACGTTGAGTTTGTGGCCGCTGGTGATTGGGCCCACTTCGACTACCCTTGTCGTCACTGTCTGTGTGAGCGACATGTTAGATTATTTCTAATATATGGCCCATGTAATTTAGTTTAATAGCATTAATTGTTAAATTCACATAATATAACATTGAAGCACCTAAATGATAAGTTTTTAATATATTGGGGCCTTCTTGTGATGGTTGAGAGGCTATTATGTAATTAAAAACTTTATAGGGGTCAAAGTGTAATTTACCCCTTTTTACTCTGATTTCAAATTGAAAAGTAACAGAAACGTTTTTTGGAGCGTTGTTGTTTTGAAAGGAAAAGTACCGTTACTGTTTTCTCTCCTGATCATCAAGGAGACCTAAAGGCAGAAATCCAGAGGAAATAAAGAGACTCAAATTTACAGATATGGATCCAGGTATGTTTATGATCTATTGTGTGAATTGTGAAAATCAAGATCCAAAGGAAAGAAAAGTTTTACTTACACAACGTCCTTCCCTTTGTCCATTTGAGCCCCTCTGTCATTGCTGCCCAGAGACCTTTGCTGGCCTCCCTCGCCACCTTCTGGGCGGGTTCCCTATCCTCGCTGCCTATGGACCTTCGTCGCTCCCCTGTGTCTCTTTCTGTGGATGTGCGTATTGCAAGCTCCTTAGAGAGCGCTTGCAATCTCAAGTTTGTCTTCTCTCTCTTTGCGGCGTTAATCTCTCTCTCTGTTGTGTTCTTTGTTGTTTCTTCTTGCAACATTTGCATCAGTTAGTCATCTATTGCTGAAGCTGTTTCATAAATTTGAAATATTTGCATGTAAATTTTTTTTTTTATAATTCCCCCCTTTTTTATTTTTGAACCCCCATCTCATTCCTCTTGATCCCAAGACCCCTCCCGTCAATTGAATTTACTGGAAAATTTAATTAAATGTCAGATTTTTTAGAATATAAGTAGAATTTTACCCATTCGACTATGGACCTTGTTAAAAGATAAAAAAGTTTGGAAAGGATATTCTAACATTTCAACCAAATAATATATTAGTGGTAGATAATCACGTGTTCCCCACTACCCCCTCTTGTGATCCATCAGGAAAAGAAAAAATTGCTCCACAGAGAGAGAGAGAGAGAGAGATAGACTCTCTCAATTGCCTCCGCCTGCATTCTCTCCTCTCACTCCTTCAGCGAGTTGACGAAGTAGAGGTCCATGGTGGGAGAAAACTTCTGTAGTAATAAAAATTTACAGAAAAAGAAGATGAAGGGTGAAATGTAGAATGGAGAGAGAGAGAAAAAGATCGAGAGGTAAGCAAATTGAGCTCGTAATTACTCTTTTGCAAAGTTTTAATTGTGATTTCATCTCTGGTCAGTGAGAACTCATATTTGGTTCCCATTTCAAAAGAGAGACGGATGAGTATGAGGGAGAGAGCAGATCAGGTGAGAGAGAAAGAGGAGGCTCGCGTGGTGGCTCATTGGCTGGTCTCTCCTTCCTCTGCCTCCTTCTGCTTCGCCGTCATGGTATGTGCAAAGAGGAGAGGCTGAGAGGAAGAGAGACGATGTTGGGACGATAGTGAGTGCCGGATGGGAGCTTCGCCATCTGACCATAGCGATTTATGGTCGTAGTATCGTCGACCACCTCAATTATTTTATTTATTTATTTTTAAATAAATTGTCCTTTGGGTTAAGAGTCCTGGCTCCGCCACTGATTAAGAGGATGCTCGAAAATCTGAAGTGACATGTAAAATAAATAAATTCAAAAACTAAAATACTTAAAATTATATTTTTCAACTACTAAGTGATGTATAGATCAGGCTTAGATAAAAATTTTCAGTTATTTTATTTATATACTTACAATTATATTCTCTAATAAAAACATAATATATAAAATGACTTTAAGAGATTTGATACTATAATCTTGATATGCAAAAATATCTTCATCTTTGGCCAAAAAAATTATATCTGCATTTACGTCTCTTATTTTTATTAGATAAGTTAAATTTTGTTCAGGGTGTATTTATTCCAAATAATACATAACATATTTACTTTTTTTAATATAAAAGATACCTAATATTTTGAGAATGAAAAATAGAAAATATGAAAAAAAAAATTCCTCAACTTATGATTTTGCAATATACCCATTAATTTTAAAACTTAGTAATAGACTTTTCTAAACTTTCAATTTTGTACATCATATTACCTTTTTTAAAAAATAAAGAATTTAAATCCTTATACTACTTGTTTTATGTAGGTTGAAAATGTCATACTCATAAAAGAAAGTTACATTTAGCTTATCATTCTAATTAAGACACATTTTTGTAGCAAAAAAATAAAATAAAATAACAAAAAAATGGCTCTTCTTTTGTCACTTGGGATGACAAGGTGAATGTCTTCTTTCCCCCCTCCTCTAAGTTAGCTTTTCAAAGCTTACATAGACAAGTGTTGTCAAAGTTTTAGACAAAAAAGTCATTTGAGAAGTTACATTGTAAAGAATTAAAAGTTAGTAACATTTATTACTAACTTTCAAAATTAGAAAGCGCTATTTCACAAAGAGTAAAGCAGAGTCTCCTCGTAAATTTTTAAAATTATTTGTCCATCCCTTTGTGTGTAAAATATACACTCTTCTTTCCATCAAAACAATATATATATATATATATATATAGACACACACACACACATTCCTCCCCTATAATTATAAAATTGCTACATTTTGGTCTAATTTTATATTTTTTATTCGGAGAAGTCCGTTACAATTTGTTTATTGATCTTTGATAACTTATTATTATATATTTTTTGGGACTAAAATATCATCCATTTACCTAAGCACATATTAAATACTTTTTTTTACAAGAAAAAAAAAAGAATACTTGTGAGATCTAATTATTGATTAACACTAAAATAATGTATTGTAATATGTAAAAATTGATGTTCTTAAGTTAATAAAAAGTATTTTAGTAAAGAATACGTGACATTAAGTTATCAAATGTTAAAAAGTATACTATAAATATATGTCTTTAAACATAAAATATAAAATAAAATGAAAATGTATTATATTTTATAATTATAAAAGAAGGATTATATATTTTGAAAGTAGATAAAAGAAAATTATAATTTTATAAATTTATAAAAAAAAAAAGGAGAGTATAATTTACTCTTTTTTTTTAAAATTGAGAAAGTTGTTTATGTTTTGGGGGGAATATAGGATTACTAACTAAGAATGGAATTAAAAAATTATATTGGGAGAATAATGGATGGACATTTTTTTACATAAATATTGTCCGTCTTGTATTTAATTATTCTTATTTATAGGCAAAAGTACAGTATACCTATAAATTTTGACTTATGTTTTAATTATATTTTTTAATTTTATTTTATGTCAATTATAACTCATATATTTTTAATTAATTTCATTTATGACATTTGATTTTAACATCATCCAAATATTTAATGATTAATGTTGACATAACATTCTACCCTATATACATTAGCATCAAATCATTCATCTTGTATGTGCCATATTAAATACTAACTTAAAATGACTAAGTGCATGTTTGTCAGCATGTTAGAACCACAGTCTGGCGAGCTCACCCACGGTTAAAGCAATTTGGAGTTGTTTGTATCTGCATTGGCGATGGAGCTCACCCATGGTTACTCTGTTGAACCACGTTGGAACCAAAGTGTCATTTTGCAGCTTTTGTGTTGAAATTAAAATGTGTGCTGCTCCATTTTGTCCGTTGCTGTCCTCATGTGTATGCTCATTTGTGTCTCACTATCCTCTCTTCTGTGTGCGTTGATGTGTTTTTCCTTCCATTTCTGACATTTTCCAGTCATCCAAGTATGTTTTCGCCACTCAACACAACAACTCTGTTTGTCTTTGTTTGAACATGTCATGGTTTTGTGTGTGTGTGGCAGTTTTCTGATTGTTTTTGGGGGTGGATGTCGTCGGGAATGTGCCAGAGACGAAGAGAGAGGCACGACGCAACTCTCTGACGATCTCAAAAGGCAGAAATTGGTAGGCCACGTTGTCGGGTCTTCATGACCAGCGAATCTGTAGTCTGAGTTGGGAAGACGATGACATGTTGTTATGGTTTTTTTTTTGGTTAGTGAGTTTTTTTTTTGGGTTTTCGATTAATTCATATTTTGCCTTGTTTTGGGTTGGAAATGATCAAACATGTTCTGGAAACATCTAAACATAATTTTAGGGCATGTTTGGAAATCAAAAACATGAGAAAATAATGTAACTTGCATGATATGATAGGGACTAAAGTTAAAGAAATGAAAAATTTATAAGGGTTAAGTTAATTTTTGAGAAAAATATATTCTGGATCTATTGACCTATATGATACTAAATATGATCTCAAATCATGCAAAAGACAAAAGAAAATTTTGACCAAGAACCTAACTGAATAAACAAAAAGGTTTTTGGTAAATGTTGAAATTAAAGCAAATTTATTTTAAATTAATTATATATATAAATAATATATATATATATATAAGGTATAAGATATAAATAATATATAAATACATAATATATATATATATACACACACACACACACATATATATATATATATATATATATATTATGTAAATATTCATATAATTTACTAAGTTGGCTTTAAATAAACACTAATGGTAATTATTTATTAATAAAAATGAGTTTAATATTGAAAAGTAATTAATATCTTTATAAATAAGTAATTAGTGATTAAATAAAATTTTAATTAGAAATTAAAATTAGTAATCATTTATTAATAAAAATTAGTCAATAATTCAGTTTTTATCTAGCAATTTATTAGCACTTTAATTATCATTCACCAAATTAGCTTCAAATAAATGACAATAAATAATATACATTAAAAAATAAAATATAGAATTTTTGTCTTTTCTGGTAAATACATATCTCAAACCACGTTTACACACAACATCTAAACATTATGTTGTGTACCAAACCATATTTTTCTATTTCAAATCATATTTGTCCAAATATCTCTAAAACATAAATCACGTTTATCTAAACTTAAGTTTTTTTAACTATGTTCAATTCAACTTAGGCTATGTTTGGATCAACGTTGAAAGAAGTTAAACATGCGATTGCAGCTCCTCAACGTGATTGTGCACCAAATTGTGTTGTTAGGTCCTGCAGTTCAAATAATCACACAATCGATTTTCCTTCTAAACCTAGGTTTGGAGTCACCACAGATAATTGAAGCTTTTGCTCACAATCACGTTCAACTAATAGTTTCTACCGTGATATCCTTATCTAATTTTCCTCTAATACCCTTTGTATCTGTTATTCATCTCTCTCCCTCATGAAGAAGACCAACATTTTGGATTAGAGAAACTTAGCACAGATAGATGATCTTTCCCACACATGCATGGAGAACAGCGTTGGAAGGAAGGATTTTGCAGCCGAGCTTCACCTCTGTTCCTATTTTTGCCTATTGTAAACTAAATCTCACCTCTATGTGAGATGGAATGGAAACCGTGGGCAGGTATTATGTGGTATTGGGGAAGAAAAAGAAAATGATCGGTTATAAAATATTTTTAATTTAATTTAATTTATATATTGATTATAATTTTTGTTTATGAGGTGAAATCTAAATTTATATTGTCCAATTGACTAAAATGATTGATTAATAGTTAGATAAATTGAGTATAGAAGCATGATCTATTAATTTTTGTTAAATTGACTTATTAACATATTAATTATTTACTTTTCTTCTTAAAATTTATAAGTGATATTAACATATTTGCATATAAATAAAGATAAATGAATTTTAAAATATAAAATTCATACCCTTTTTAATAATTACTTATTTAAAAGTGCTTCCACTAACTAATATTCAAACAAAATTTATTTTTCAAAATTACTTTTCTGAAAACAGTTTCTAGACATAAATCACGTTTATGCAAAATTAATTATGCTTATAATCAATTTTGAAAATTAATTCTGCTCGAACCTAAATTTACCCAACAAGTTTCCAAACATACACTTAGTTTGTCTAACTTACGTTTGTCCATCGAACTCCCAAACACATCCTAAACTTACAGTATCATTTTATGTATTCTTTCCAATTTTATTAGATGTCTCAAAGGGACAAAATACAATGTAATTTCTCCTCATCCAAAATATATTTTTAAAAATTATATTATATTTTAATCATTTTAAATTAATATATAATGTAATAATTCAAAGTAAATAATTTAGACTAATGTTTACAAAATTAAACCATATGGCAATATTTATTATAAAATATTTTGATGATATCTAAAAGTTAATTAAAATATATGAGATATAATTAATATAAAATAAAATTTTAAATTATAATTAAAAGAACGATGAAAGAATGGGGGGTAATGGAAGTAATTGGACCGAACGGAGAATAATGCAGTACGGAGCGCTTTTAGCAAAGTTCATCTTTAGCAGCTGCAAGTGAGGCAGTGTGCAACTGAGCATGGGCAACAGAAAAAAGAAAAGTCCATTTCTCGGAAACAGAGTGCGTGCCTCGGACTGAACGTCACATCTATTATCTGAATTTGCTATTAAGATACAGCTACACCTACACCATAGACATAGGTAGCTGATATAACTTCAAGGAAACCTCCATTTTTTAAAAGGAAAATGTACGGTTACTTTAAGCTACGTTTGATTTTATTTTTTATTTATTTCTTTTAAACAGTTTTTTGCCTACTTGTTTTTAGAACAAGTTTTGAGAACAAAAGTATAAATTTTGTTTTAAAATATGTTTCAAAACAAAAAAAAAAAAGAATTTGTTTAATAATTTTTTCTTAAAAACAAATTTAAAAATACCAAAACAAAAAATTGCTAGAGAGTGAAGAGAGGAGAGGAGAGAGAGGAGAAAGGAGAGAAGAGGGAGGGAGAGGATAGAGAGAAGGGAGAAAAGAGAGATGGAAGGAGAAAAAAGAGGCTAATGGATACACTCTTGTTCCAGTCCGAAAAGGAGCGATACTCAGTTGTTGATGGCAGGATCAGCGTGGGATGATCCTGCGGTCGAAATTAGGCGTGTGATGCGACTGGTTCTCAACCACACAGCCACACTACTATGATTTATGTAGATTGATGACTGAGCATTATCCATGAAGTGGAGGCTATAGCCTCATGTTCTCACGTGGGACGTATAAGTTGTGTTGGGTAAACGAATTTGTAATTTATAAATTAATTTATGATTTATTTAACTAGTAAATAAATTTGTTAAAAGTGTTTGATAAACGAGTTTATTTTAGTAGTTTATAATTTATTTTGATAAGTTACTTTGAGTAACTTATAACTTATAATTTAAAGTTTTTTGTTCCTATTTTATCTTTATTTTTTTTTAAATAGACATTATACCCATTACTTTATTATATCTTATTTACTCATCTTTTATTATATTTATATTTATATATAATATATTATACATATATAATATTATATATATGATAAAAATATATAAATATATTATAAATATGTATAATATATATATATAAATAATAAAATATGTAAATATATTTTATTATATATAAAATATAATAATATATATAAATATATTATATATGTGAAAATATATTATTCATATATATAAATATATATTTTTAATGAATTTTATATTTATAATAATTTAAATTAATTCAATTAAAAATAAAAATGATATATTTATTTATATTATTTTAGAATTAAAAAATATATATCATTTTACACTTTTCAACTACTTCAACAGTTACTTTTACCGAACACTTGTTATTCAAATAAGTTAGCTTATAAGCTATAAGTTATAAGTTAAAAATTAACTTATAAGTTATCAGCTAACTTATAAACTATCTGCTAACTTATAAGGTAATTTTTCCTAGCACAGCCTTGTAATACCCGTTAATTTCAGAATATAATTCGCTTAAGAGTATTTTAGAATTCTACAACGTTACTTTAGTTATTTATTTTGGTCATTTTTAATTTTCATATTTAATTGTTCTCTTTGAATATTATTTATGAAAATTGAGTTAAATGACTGAACTAAATATTTGCACAATGAGAGATATATTCTAAGAATTGTGAAATTCATGGAAAAGTGGTTTTAGAATGGTCAATTAATCCATTTATTGTAAATTGACTGGATGAGTTTGGATGTTGGGTTATGGATACCCATGGGTTATTGAATAACCCATTAGAAATATTTAATATAAAGTTTCAATAGTACCCTCATTTTCACTCAGCCGAAGGAAGGCAGAAAGCATTTTTCTCTCAGTTCTTCAGTTTCTTCTCAAATCCTTTCCTTGATCTTCAGAATTTCGATTATTTGTTCGGTTCAAAAGCTTTGTAAGGATCAAAGGTAAGCTTTAATCCGATTATTTTCCTTAAATTTCAGTTTATATAGAAGATCAGAGGAGGTTTTGTTCTTGAAGATTTTAATGATAATTCATGAATCTCAGTTGTTTTAGAAGTTATATTTGAGTTATAATCGGTTAAAAGAGTTGAGATTCTGGTTTTGAATCAAAAGAAAGGAAATGATGAATTTTTTGAAAGATTTTCTGCAAAATTCGAAGTATTGTAGCAACCGAAAATCTGAAATTTTTCTTCGAGTTACTGTAGCGACCAGAAATTTCGGGAAAAAATCTGGAAATTTTTCTTCGGGGGTACTGTAGCAGTACTGTAGTGTCGGCAGTCAACGGTACTGTAGCAGTCAACGTTACTGTAGCGAACCGACACTGTAGCAAACCGTTACTGTAGCAAACATACTGTAGCAACCCGTTACTGTAGCAGTCAGAAAATTTTACGTATTTTCGTGATTTTGTTTCCTTTCTTATGATTCCTTGTAATATATTTTACTAGGAAATTTTCCTACACAAATTCTAGTGTGGAACAAGGTAAACTTGGACAAACATCAAGGTGAGTGAATAACCTTGCTCAGCTAATTTGATATTACTAGTCAAAGTACAATATAAGTCCCATTTACAATATTATTTGGATAATAAGCAATTAATTTTTCATATGGAAGTATATGATGATCAGTAGAAATAAGAGTATGAAGAAATTATTTATTTCATGACAATTGTACTGTGTGATGAATTCTCACTATTTTATTAATGAGTAAAGATCTACGGGATCTAATACACGAGTGTGAAAGGGTTAAAGTCCCATACTACTCGGTGTATATCTAAGAAATCTTATACACGAGTTTGAAAGGGTTAAAGTCCCATACTACTCAGTGCATATCTATGAAACCTTTACACGAGTTGAAAGGGTTAAAGTCCCATACTACTCGGCGTATACCTATGAGATCTTATTCACGAGTTTGAAAGGGTTAGAGTCCCATACTACTCGGTGTATATCTATGAAATCTTATTCATGAGTTTGAAAGGGTTAGAGTCTCATACTACTCGATGTATAAGACAATTAATTATATGAGTAAATGTGGTATTTGTACTTTTGATGTTTTATATAGTACAGTTATTTACTTACTGAGTTTTTAAATAAACTCACACTCCCTATGATTATTTTTTTTCAGATACAGAAAATAAAGAACAAGAGTATCCGTTTGAAGATTAGAAGCCCCTTGGGATTATTCTCTATTTCTGTCTGGTGGGACACCAGTACTTATTAATGTGGACACTAGAAACGCTCTGTACTTTCTATAGGTCTCCTAGGCTTGCGATGAGATAGAAATATCAGACTATGTATGTCTATATTTGCTTATCAGATGAATATAATTCTGTAGTGTGGAATAAATGATTAAGGTTGAATGTAAAACGTTACAAAATATATGTATATAACGTATGTTTGAGAATTATATCAAATGAGTAGTATCTTTTCACATGCTCAATTTTTGGGATGTGACAAGCCTGGTCATTTAATAGTTGTGAAAAATTAATGAGCCTTTTTAACTCTAAAACTAAAGAGACAACTCAAATTATACAAACATGAGGTGATTAGAGAGATAGGATAGAGGAGGGGAAGTAGATAGAGACTAGTTCAAAACAACTATAATTTATTCTAATATTTTTGTTTTAGACATCCATTTTATTTTTCTGTTTTTAAAAACAAGTAAACAAAACAATTCTTTCAAACAACGTTTTTTTTTCTATTTTTAAAAGCAAAAAACTATTTTTACAAAACAAAATCAAACAAGTCCTTATATTTTTACTTCTAAATTTTTTAATTAAAATCTGATAAGCATATTATTCTTTAACCAGAATAAGTGTATGATCTTTTAAAAAAAAATATATAATTTTCGTAACTCAACATTGGATGAGTAGTTTTTTGAGGTACTATATATATATATATATATATATTATTTTTAGTAAAAAATTTGATAGTAAAAATATAAAAAAATTTATATAATTTTTTTTAAAAAAACTAAGATATGTTATTATTAAATTATTTTGAGATTTGTGTAAACAGTAATAAAAATTATTTTTATAAATTTTGAACTAATTTAGAAACAAAAAATTTTATCTCTTAAATAGTTTAACATTTATTTTCTTTAAATAAACTTTCAGGTTTTAACTTTATAGCGTTACAATCTAATCTAATTAAGACTAAATTAGTTTAAATTTCGTAAATTTTTAAATAATGATAATTCTAATATTTAAAAAAATACATTTAAAAGGATTAAATTTTTTATAAAATCATTTAAAATAATTGATTTTTAATTATAATTACATGTACAAATATAAAAAATAAATGTACTATAAATATTATAAATTTTAATTCAATTATTTTATTAAACAAATTTGTATAATGTTTTTCAATATATCAAATAATTTATAAATAAATATACAAAATCTTTATGTAGCTTTTTAATAGAAATTTATACTCAACAGACTCATAATTGAGTCAAACTATTTATTTCTCGTCTAAGGTGAAAATTGAATTACATTGGAGTTTGGATCCCCGCTTTACTTTACTTTATGTTACTTTAACCCTCCCTCCTCTCTCATTTGACACGGTGTAATGACTTTAAACCTTAGTTTTAAAGTTAAATAAGATATTTAGCTTAATTTAGATATTTTATTTTCATAATTAATAATTAAAAAATTATAAAATTTATATAGTTAATTATGAAAATTAATAAAAAAATTATCAAAATTAATAATTTAATATTTTGACTATTAGATTTAAAATATAATTATTTAAATTAAGACAAATATTATATTAATTTGAAAGAATACGTTTTTCAATCTGACTTATGATAATAAAAAATTGACAATTTAGTAATATTAGATTTAATGATTTAACAACAAAATTTGAGGTGAATATAATTTTTTAGAAATTAAATTAAAATATTTAAATTTTAAATATTAAATTAAAATAATTGTGATTTTACCGGAGTCAAATAAGTAATTTATTTTATAATCTTTCATTTTCCTACTACATTAAAAATATACTTGATCAAAAAAAATGATAAAAATAAAGTATAGGGGAGCAATTATTTGAACTCAAATTAAAATCTACAAAGATTCAACTGTGGGAGACGTCATTTTAAAAATGACTTTACTATTTAATATTTATATTCTGTAAATATGTGAGAGATTAGTTTTTCATATTTATTTGATATTTTAATGGGAAAAATATCATTTTTGTCCTTAAGCTTTGGCTAAAATTTCAATTTTGTCCCAAAAGTTTAGATGTGTCAATATTGTCCCACTATTTCTAGTTAGTTTTAATTTCGTTGTAAGTTTAATATTGTCTAAATTATTAACAACGAATATTGATGTGACCACTTTGTAGATATAAATACCAACTCATCCAATTATGCATATTTTAAGTCAACTGGAAGGTAATTTTGTCATTTTAAAAAAAATATATCTAACCAAGAATGTGCCTATTTGTCATTTAAAAATAAAAAAAATCTAACCAATAATGTGCCTAACTAAATTGGTAATTGTCTGCATTAGAGGTGGCTATATCAGATTATGCTGTTAATAATTTAGATGGAGTTAGGCTCTGTTTAGCAAAATTAGCTGATAAGCTAGCTGAAAGTTTATAAGCTAATTTTTAAGTAATAGCTTATAATTAAAAAACTGAAATCTTATAAGATAGCTTATTAAATTAGAAGTGTTTAGTAAAATTAACTGTTGAAGTAGCTGAAAAGTGTAAAATGACATAAAATAACATATTTTATAATCCAAAAATAATACCAAATAAACATATCATTTTTTGCTTTTTAATTAAACTAATTTAAATTATTATATATGTATATAATTAGTTAAAAAATATTTTTTATTATATATATATATATACACATAAAATGATGAGAGAGGAATACAAATAAATATTTTATTGTTTGTTTCTTAATTAAATTAATTTAAATTATTATATATATAAAGTTAATTTATTTATATTTTATTATATATTTATGTATTATTATATATATAATATATGTAAGATAAGAGTATAATGAATATTTTTATAAAATAACAAAAATAAAAAAATATAAAAAATATAAAATATAAATTATAATTTATTAAAAGTAAAATAAGTTATAAACTATTGAAATAAATTTATATATTGAACACTTCTAACGAATTTATAAGTTAATCAAATAAATTATAAATTAATTTAAATAATTTACTAAATACAATATTAAATTTAAAGATGAAATTAAAATTAATTAAAAAAATATAAAATTAAATTAATACAGAATAAAATTTTAAGATTAAAACTTATATACAAATTTAGAGACAACAATAATTTTTTGTCTAGTTTAATATAAACAGATTTTGATTTACAAGTCACTGTTGATTATGACTTGACTTGTCCCACCATTCTAACGGCTAACTTCGCCTTTATGGCAACGTGCGTACGTCGCTTGCTTTTTCCACCGTCACTTTCTTCTCCTTTTTCCTTTTTCATCCCCTTCCTCGAAACTCTCCATTTTTTATTAAATTTCAATTTAATTTTTAAAAAATTAAAATTTTCATTTGACAGTTGAAAAAAAATTTTAATTTAATTATTTTCATTGTTAAATTAAAAAATCTTTCATTGTAAAAAATAATTTTAACAAACAAAAGGACAAGTTAATACAAATTAAAATATTTAATTTTTTAAAAATTAAATTAAAATAATTAATTTTTTTAAAGACCAAATCAATAATTTATTCAAATAACAATTATTTTAATTTATTTTCTAAAAAATAAAACACCTTTATTTAATCTTTAAATAACTATTTGTCTCAATTTAATCTGAGTTTTGACAATAATAAACTTAAAATTTAGTAATAATAATTTTGACAATTTAACAATAAAATCAAACCAAATTAAAACATATATAATTTTTTAAAAAATAAATTGGTATATTTAATTTTACAAAAAATAACTTGAAACAATTATAATATTTTATACACAAAATCAATAATTTACATTTTTAATGACCAATTGACAAATCGCCAAATATCATTGTTATTGTTATTATTATTACTATTATTATTGGCAGTTTCTGCATGCCGGCAACACATGGGAACAGAGCTCAATTAGCAGCAAATGGCACCATCTTTTACCACAAATTAGATTCTCCCTGCTTCCCTCTCCCATGTTTGTTTATTAATTAAAAAAATATATGAAGAGTTCAATTTTTAAAGAAATTAAGTTTTTTTATTAAATTAATATTAAATTATTTTAAAATTTATATATATAAAAATTAATAATTATTTGACATAAATTTTAAATTAATTTAATAATAAAAACCTCAACTTCTATAAAAATTAAGTTTTCTATAAACTTACTGAGTCTCTTTTGCTGACCTTTCCACAAAGATAAAGATAGAATAAAGAGAAAGTTTATATTCCCAATTTGCAATTTCAATGTACAAACCCCATCCCAATTCGTAGAAAAACAAAAATTTAGTCAGTGTACAAGTCCAACTTCCACGCTTTCCCATTTTTCCTTGTTCTTTGTTCCTTGGATTTAATCTCTGCGCTATACACCTTCTGATTCTCCTTCTTCTTCTTCTTATTCTTTCCCGTTAAAAAATTCCTCTTTTTCGCTCATGACATAGCTTCAGTGTTACTTAGAAGCAGAGTGAGCTGAAGAAACAGAGTACCAAACCAAACACAAACAGAGTTCTGATTCTGAACAATGGCTATGGCTTTTCCTTTTCCTTCTCTGTTTGTGTTCTTCTTCTTCTTCTTAGTCTCTCTATCAAGTAAGTCCCAATACTATTCTGATATTTTCTTCTCATAATCACAAATCTGGCGATCTGAGTTTGTGCATTACAGGCTTTTCTCTAACCCCCTTTTCGTTTTACAGGCGCAAAATTCTCGAGCACTCCAGGTGTCAACTATGGCCAGCTCGGAAACAACCTTCCGTCGCCGTCGAAGTCCGTCGAGCTCATCAAATGCCTCAGAGCCAAACGCGTCAAAATCTACGACGCAAACCCAGACATCCTCGAAGCCCTCGGGAACACCAACCTCCAAGTCTCAATCATGGTCCCCAACGAAATCATCGCCAACGTCTCCTCCAATCAAACCCTCGCAGACCAATGGGTCAAAACGAATCTCCTTCCTTTCTACCCTAAAACCCTGATTCGCTATCTCCTCGTCGGCAACGAAGTCATCAGCACAACACAACCCGAAATATGGCTCCGATTAGTGCCCGCAATGCGACGAATCAAGCATTCTCTCAGAACCTTCGGCATTCGCAAGGTCAAGGTGGGGACTTCGTCGGCGATGGACGTTCTGGAATCGTCGTTTCCGCCGTCGAACGGCACGTTCCGGAGCGATATCTCCGATCGGGTCATAAGACCCATGTTGAAGTTCTTGGATCGGACCAAGTCATTCTTCTTCTTGGATGTGTACCCGTATTTCCCGTGGTCTTCTGATACTGTTAATATAAATCTGGATTACGCTCTTTTCGAATCAAAGAACATAACGGTTACGGATCCGGGTACGGGTCTGGTTTACCACAACCTCTTCGATCAGATGGTGGACGCTGTGTATTTCGCGATGAAAAGAATCGGGTACCCCAATGTTCGGATCTTTATAGCGGAAACGGGTTGGCCCAACGGTGGCGACATTGACCAGATTGGAGCTAATATTTACAACGCTGCCACTTACAATAGGAATTTCGTGAAGAAGGTGACGGCTCAACCGACTGTCGGCACGCCGGCTCGACCGGGTTCGATCCTCCCGTCTTTCATCTTCGCTTTGTTCAACGAGAACCAGAAGCCGGGTGTGGGCACCGAGCGGCATTTCGGGCTGTTGTACCCGAATGGGACGAGCGTGTACGAGATCGACCTGTCCGGGAAGACCCCGGAGTCGGAGTTCAAGCCATTGCCGGCGCCGGAGAACAACCAGCCGTACAAGGGGAAGATATGGTGTGTGGCGGCGGAGGAATCCAATAAGACGGCGCTGGCGGGGGCGTTATCGTACGCTTGCTCGCAGGGGAACAAAACCTGTGACGCGATCCGACCCGGAAAACCGTGTTATAAACCTTCGTTGGTTCGGCTTGCTGGCTACGCGTTTAGCTCCTATTGGGCTCAGCTGAGGCCCACTGGAGCAACGTGTTACTTCAATGGGCTCGCCACGCAAACCGCAAAGGATCCAAGTAAGTGTCAATATTTTAAAAAAATCTAATTTTGGTGATTTAATTTATAAAAAAAACTATATTTACAATGAAATAATGCACATTATCTTTTTTTTTTAATTTTATCATGAAAAGCGTAATTGATTACTAGCGTTTATCTTAAAAAAAATAATAATAAAGATTTCAAGTGATCTTGTTAGGTTTTATTTCTCGTAATATTTGATTGGTAGCTTATTAATTTAACTCCATATTTTTTCTAATTTTAATAAAATACAATGTCGTTGGAATTTTTAAAATCCTCTTTTGTTTTCGTTTCATTATTGCGCTAATTGGTTAACAGCTGTTTCCTCTTACGTACTTTCCATAATAAAATAATTTGTGGCAGTTAAATAGCTTTAAGAAAACAACAAAAGTGTAAATTTAAATTTTTTTAAAAATTTAAATATTTTAATTTAGACTCTAAAAATTATATTTATTTTAATTTATTTTTTTATTGTTAAATTTAAACGAAAGTAATTAAATTGAGATACTTAAATTATTTTTAAGATTAAATTAAAATAATTATAATATTTTAAAGATTAAATTAATAATTTATTTTAAAAAAGGGAATTCAAGTGATTTCTTTGTTTGTTATATTTTTAGCGGTACTCTTAATTTATTTTTTTCTGTATTTTTCTTGATAAATTCAGTTGGAATTTCTTTTTTATTCTCTTTTTTCCCACAGTATTTCTAACATGATTTTTGAAATAATTCTTTCTGAAGGTTATGGATCGTGCAAGTTCCCAAGCGCGAGTCTTTGAAGAATTTGGAATGAGGAAGTGGAGTTTCATTGCTCAAAAAAATGGAATAATTCTGTGATTGGAAATTAGTAACACTTTTTGATTAGTCATCCATCGGTGTCATTCTATCATGAATATATGTTCTACCTTTAGCAAGCACACCCACCAAGCATTAACTTACACGGGTGAATTATTTGAATGGTTGTATAATTATTCCCATAATTTTACGCCATTATATCTCACAATAATTGGTCATGTAGCATAATAGATTATGACATTTATATATTTTTTTTATGTTCATGAATGAATTGAATAATTGTCCAATTCCCCGTTATTTGATACATCCTTTTTAGAAAATTAGATTTGTTATTGTTCCTGTTAAGATACTAATTTAAGAGTTAATAGTTAGACAAATTGTAATTGAATTGATAATATTTAAAATATATGAAAATATTTAAAAAAATATAATATCAAAATATTAAAATATTTCATATGTTATAGACATATATTTATATTAATTTTAGATCTTCTCTTAATAACTTAAATTTTTTGAGATTTCTTAAAAATACATAACAATATTCAGTAAATATTTTTAAAAGATTGAACCGGTCGAATTAGTTGAATTAGCCAGTTTTATTGGTTCAAGACCATTTTAACCATTTTTCATCATATTAAACGTTCACCGGTACATTAGTTCAAATCGGAAGAGACTTGATCGCTTTACCAGTAAAATCCTATGGCAGAGTTAGGACCCCCCACCCAGGGGGCAATTTATTACAAAATAAATTAAATAATTGAATAAAAAGTAATATATATATATATATATATAATTAAAAAATCAACATATTCTAGTCTAGATCCAAATTCAAAACCAAATGAAATTCACACAATTAACATATAGAAGTTTTGTATATAAAAATCACACTAAGCTTCGAATTATAAAGAATGATGAGAAAAGAGCTCAATACCTACCTCTCAATCCTATTACTTTGCTCGGTCCCGTGACTATCTCTGCAATTGTCATCAAAACAGCTTGAGTCTCCCAAAATTCAAACACTTGGTCAATAAGGGATTTGGCAGAAAGAAATGAGAAAACGAGAAAGGAACCAGAAAGGAGAACAATGGATGGAAGAGTAGAAAATGGAGGTCTTACCGTCAACGAGTTGAGGTGACCGGTTAAATTAACCATCATTAAGAAAAAATTTCATAAAATTGACTTTATAAATATATTACTCATGATCCTAGTTGCATAATCAATCAATTAATTGGACAGAATTAGACCTATGTATAAAAACCCCAAATTTCAAGCTTCTACAAAATAATATCTAACAATGGAATGAGAAATTAATCATTATCAAGAAAAAATTTCATGATATTGACTTCACAAATATGTTATACATAATCCTAATTGCATAATTAATCAACCAATTTGATCGAATTAAACTTATGTACAAAAAAGAAGTTCTTAACAATTGAATGATAAATTAATCATTATAGGAAAAAAAATTTCATAAAATTGACTTCACAAATGTGTTATATATAGTCCTAATTGTATAATCAATCAATCAAATTTGATAGAATTAACTTATGTATAAAAATCTCAAATTTCAAACTTTTACAAAGAAGTCTCTAACAATTGAATGATAAATTAACAATCATAAAAAAAAATTCATAAATTTGACTTCACAAATAAGTTACATATAGTACTAATTACATAATCAATTAACTAATTTGATAGAATTAAATCTATATACGAAAACTCTAATTTTTTTTTTTTTGATAAAAGCCCCAAATTTCAATAGAATGAGAAGTGAGAACAACAGGGGAGACTGAACTCACTATTATTGGCGGTGAGAAGAGAGAGGATGAAGAAGGAATCCGGCCGTCGGGAGTTCAAGACCGTGGCGGACTTGAGAGGGAGAGATGGAGAAGAGAGTTGATACTGCCGTCATAGACTGTGACGCCCAACTTAGTTTGAGGAGGAGAAAGGCAACTTAGAGAATTGATTATTCTAGAGAGAGATGTTAGGTTAGAGAGAGAAAGAGAGACTCGCTTGAAGTATTTATATGGGTCTTCAAGGGCAATCTAGTCATTTAAGAATGTCATGCACCCCCCCCCCCCCCAACCACCAAAAAAAAAAAAAGCGCTCTCAACTCACTCTCATTTCGCAACTCCATCTTCCACAATCTCTTTTTGCCTCCCACATGTCTCTCTGTGCTCTCTCTCTCACAACTTCTCTGGCTAAATTAATAAATTATACTTACTCAGGTCTCAGAAATTTTTGAAGTTCAACACAAAAATTTCCTACATTTTGAGTTAGTACATTTAATGTATATATTTATTATGGTTATTGCATGTTATTTGTCTGTTGTGATTTATACTTAAAATTTTTATATTTTATATGTGAAAGATTAATATATTTTAATGTTAAGGACTAATATTTTGAATAATTAAATAAAAATTTCAATTATAATTAGTACTTTTTACTAATTATGTTTAAGTGATTTACGATATTGATATAAAGTTAAAAATAAAATATAAACTATAACTAGCAAAATTAAACAATAAAAATTAACATTAACACTGAATTTAAGCCACAGTTAACATAATTTATTTGTCATTATGTGTAAATATATTACAATGTCAGAAATAATTTTAAAATAAAATATAAATTACAATTAACCTACTTTTTTTGTCATTATTTTTATAATGTAATTTTTTATTATAAATAAAAATCCAAATCCTAATATTTCATATATAATAATTAATCATAAATATAATAATAATTCAAATATTTAATAAATACGTAGCTAAATTTTTTTATATCTACACAATTAAAAAATTATTAACTTAATATTTTATTACTATACATTAGAAATCCAAATTTATTAAAAAATATATAAAAATAGAATAAATTTGATTTCTGTAATTTTTTTGAAATTGAAATTAAAATATAATTTATCACCACTGAAATATTTGAAAAATGAGTAGAAATAGCATGTTTTATTTTATATTTGAAAAAATAAGTTACCCAATTTAGTTTGTGTGGGATATTAATTGTTAATAAAAGATCATAGTAAAATCATATTTTGAATAATTAATAACAATGAAAAATCATATTACTTTATAATTAGCAATATATAAATAATATAGATTAATATTAGCACTCCAAATAATTAACAAAAATTAACAATAATGAAATGATATTTAGAATGTGTAAATTACATTTAATTAATCTCATGCTAAGATAAATTAAACTCATGTATAATAATTAAAGTTCATTAATTTAATTTGTTATTAGAACTAAATTTTGAAATATATGAAAAAAAATCTAAAAATGGCATAATTTTTTGTTATTAATTTTGTTTTAACTTTTGTAGGTAACATTATGGCAATATTTAGGGTGTTCCTCTATTGCAATCCAAGAATTGTGAAATGCACTCGTGTGAATGATATTGTGTGCGATGATTCAAAACAAATTGTGATAAACAACGACGTAGATTTTGAGGCATTGAAGAAGAAGATTCGTAGTAAATTTAAGCTGACCCTAGATCAAGAGGTGGCTCAGGTTGCATACAAGTGTTTAATGAGATTTTTTCCTCTACAATTTCGAATCATCCAAATTGAATATGATTTAAATGTAGAGTTGATGATTAAGCCACAGAAGTGTAATACCCCAATAATTTGTATGAATATTTAAAGTCTATTTTGAAGTTTAGTGAAAAATTTAATTACGTGGAAAATGTGCTTTTTGAATTAGTGAAGAAAAATTTGGGAATAGAAATTTTAATTTTTAATTTAGGAAATTTTTACAAATTCTCAAGGACTTAAGTGAACAAATCTTATAAGCTAAGGTGACTATGAGCGATTTTATCGAAAAAGAAATTGGTGGAGCCCACACGTACAATTATTAGTTTCTCTTCTCCTTCTTCCTCCCGAGACTCCACTTCTTCTTCATCTATCATTTCCATCTCCTTCAATCCTTTCTTTAAGTTTTTCCGGTGATCTGATATTTTCTAACCATACTTCCGATTCTTAGGAGTTATAGAGGCAAAAAGGTAAGTTTTATCTGCTCTATTTCTCTTTTTCTCCATTTTCGGACCTATGGAAGAAAATTAAGATTTTGAGTTTTAATGGATGAATTTAAGTGTGGATGTTAATCTAAAATATTCCTAGGTGGTTTATGATGTTATTAGAACAAGAAATTTGGAGAAAACTAAGAGAAATTCGTAGAATTTGGATATTTAAAAAAAGTTAGTGTTAAAATTTGAGATTTGAGCTTGGATTGTTGGTAAAAATTGGGGGTTTTGGTGTTAAAACACTCCTTAGACATTAAGGATGAAAACCCATAGAAGAAATCAAAAGAAATGTTGTTTTAGATATGATTTTAGGATTTTTGGATGAAGAACACGAAGAACGTCACTGTTCATTCTGGAAATTTTTCAGAAAATACTGTTCACCGAGAAAATTTTTCCAGATTTTCTCGTTACTATAGCATTGACTCAGTCAACGTTACTGTAGCATTGACTTAGTCAACGACATTGTAGCTGCGTTGACTGTTGACCATTACTGTAGCATCAATTTTTTTTTTTTATATCGTTGAAAAGCTCTTTGAGTCTAGTTTCCAATAGTATAAGTTTCATTTGGATATTCATTACCAGTTAGGAGTTATGATTTGAGAAATAAGTGAAGGTCGGGAATAGTGGTAGGAAATTTCTCTATTTCGTAACCCTGATGATTTTTATCTAGTTACAATAGGAATGGTCAAAGCGCAAGGTGGGAGTGCCGAGAGCGTGAAATCCAGGTGAATGAGTTAATACTTGCTATGATTAAATATCTTTGTTATTGACTTTTTGCATCATAGTGAAAATATGTTGTATATCCAAGTTTGAAGAGGATGATGTGGGACGATGAGACATAAACAATTGTGAAACTTGCCTGGTGATGTATATAATTATATTTTCTTATTTTCTCATGAATGGAGGTTATATGATGGATTGTGAATGGCATGTGTGTTATACTTTGATTGTTGAGTTCATTCATATACGGATAGTTGAAGTATGTTATTGTTGAATAATTGTTCTATATTATGGGTTATTATGTTGTATACATGCTATGTTGCTGGAACCATATTTATTATATTGTGACTTGAATTGTAAATGACTGAGTTGTGTATGTGGCTCATGATTATGATTGAGAATACTCTTAGATGTGATTATGATTGTGTTTGACTAGAAAGGAAAGGCATGGCGGTGCACCCCATGGAGAAATTTATGTGAAGCTATAAGGGTGGAGAATATAAATGGAGCGATAAGGGTGGATGCGGTGGGGGCCGCGGGTAACGATCTAGAGGTACCCTGGATGACTCGGTTGGTACGTGAAATGTGTGAAATTGATTTCACTGTTTGCTGTTGTGAATTATTTGAATTATGTTGAAATGTATTTGATTTACTTGGATATTGTTGTGAAGTATTATGAATTATATTATATTATATTATGATCGATTACGTATGATTGCTGCATGTTATCATTATGATGCATGATATTTTTTTGTCATAGTATTGTGTTGTCTGCTCACTAGGCACGTGGTTTGCTCATACCCCTCTTATTAACATTTTTTTTAGAGTTGACAGTTGAAGGTAAATATCTATACAAACAGTTATGGATCCTTAGCCCATGATTACCATTTCATTTGTTCAGGGTAAAGGTATAATGTTTAGGTCTTATTCTAAGTTGTATAAATCTAGAAAATCTCTGTAATCGGGTAGGTTCATTCAGTGATGTAATGTGAATAACTGTAGTGTGTATAGAGAATTCAGTTTAGCCGTATTTTTTATCTTTTGTGAAAAGATGAATAATTCTCTTATTTTAATTCTTAAATTATGTAATTTAGATTAATTGTATTTAAAAGAATAGTATGATGCTTAAGAGAAAGATAGACTTACGGAGGTGAAATGAAATTCACTTTTCGTGCCGGTCACGTGCTCAGATTTTAAGACGTGACAAGAAGAAAAATGCTACAGTCTTTCAAGTGACCCAGCTAGGTATGTTTGTCACATCCCACTTCGGGAGTGACCGACACAGCCTGGGATCACCCCATACCATAAGCCTAAATACCTATGAAGCACATGCAACTTGCTCTAACTCTCATTTTCATATATCTTAGCAACAATCTTAAACATGAGAGATTTCGTCTACTTTTTTTCTAGAATATCATGTCTGTATAGAACTTATAAAACTCAATATAATAACAACTCAGATAAGCTTAAACTTTGATTTTATATGTAAAAATCATATATGTGTTATACATATTAGAATCTCATAAGCTTACGTACATCCAACTTATCAATTCATCAACTAAAAATAACTATACATCAATCTATATCTAAGGGTTACTGTTTCTTGCCTTTAGGATTACAAAACCTTGTCTCGAAATACCAAATGTACAAGTAAAGATGTCAAAGAACAAATAATTGCCCAAGATACAAATTGGGCACTAGATTAGACACCCACTAGCTGTCAACACTTCGCCAGAGCAACCTGGCCTATAATTAATCCCATGATATCAAGTGTGAAAGTGCTAAAATACACTAATAGGGAGGTTGAATGAAAATCTTTTATTAATTTTTATAGCCTTTCTTTGAGGGTGGTGTATTCATTATATATACACTTGATGAAATCACTTATAAGAATGTGGAATAGGGCCGCTACTATGAGATCTTGGCAAAATCTCTAGAGTATTCATAAATACCAGGCACTCGCATAGCTGAGTTGATATCAGAAATTGTAGGGGTGAGATGTGACTAGTAAGACCTCTAACTTACAATAAGAGTTTACTGATTTATAAAAACTATATGCTTCACTACTAACTCTGTAGGTTAAGTCTTATTTGTCTAGGTTTGATTTATAGTCCAAAAGACATCAAACTCGATGAATCTACACCTATAGGCGTAATTTAGTAGTTTTTCAAAACTCCTTTTTGAAATATATAAGGGATTGTTTTGGAAAATAGATATTTCAAAAAGAATATTTAAATTGTTATAAATATTTTTGAAATATTTATAACCCTTAACTAGAAATTATAACAATTAAATATTTTGATTATCATTATTTCCTATTTATAACTTTGAATTTTCATTATTTTAAAAATGTAACTTCCCATTTAATTTACATGGTTGTTACATCTTTTTCTCACTATAAAAATGAAGTCATTTCTTCATATTAGGTACACAACTTTTATGATCTTCCCCTCCTCCAAGTTTTATACTTTATGCTCTTATTGAGTTGTAGAGTTCATTTTCTGTTGTTTTGGTACCTGTGTTTCATCTAGAAGGATCTATTTAATCTTGAGAGAAAGTTCTGCAGATATAGAATAATTTTTTTAAAAATAATATCTTTTAAAATCCAACTCAGGCTGTGTGATGACAACTTTTTACAACAATTCCAACTGGTACCTGATCTCAAATCTCAAGAATAACTGAATCTAGTTCAACATAACTGATTTTGAATTAATCTATTTTTTGAATACCATACTTTCTTGCTCATGATAATAGCTCAAATCTCGAAATAGATAAAAATCACAGCATCATTTCGTGAAGACAAAATCTCAAATATCCAACATCATAACATAATGCATAGAATCAATTAAAGTCCAATATCATGACATGAGCAATATTTAATCATAAGTCTATCTATCCAACATCACTTATCATACACGAACCTTGAAAAAAAAATACAATTTTATATGTTGAATTAAATATATATGTATATATATAATATATTAATATGTTAATATGTAATCACATCGTCAATTTGTATTAGATGACTACTAAATCCATCCAATCAATCTGATTATTTTATCAGTTTTGATTAAATCAAATTGAATTAGTTTAATTGAAATTGGATTGAATTAGATTTGAATATCACTACCTATTGTTATTTTCCTATAATAACTGTAGCAATCAAATGGGATATTAGAGAATAAGTTATAACAAAACTTTTCTCTTCACGGAGGTCCACAACGACATTATATGAGTGGATTTCTTTTTTTTTTTTTGGAACTGGAGTGGATTGGTTAAGACCTGAATAGGTGAAATAAATTTTTGACACTTAACAACTTTGCTTTTGGGAGAGATTACCTTTTGATTTATTCATGTGTTAAGCCCAAAATATTAACATAAAATTACGTAGCCCAGTGACTAAAGAAAAACTACACATTGTAAGCCCATTCGTTATAAATATGGGATGGCTTATGAATGTTACCCATTTAGAACATAAAACGATGAATGACTCATTAAAAATCGGATTTGTTTTGGATAGATGGCCTGTTTAAAAACCTTTTCTTTTTTTAAAACTTTACATGTAAAGCCTCGTCCAATTTCATATTTCATGACATTTGTTCAATAAATATTTTGCGTTTAAGTATGAAAAATTTTATAATTTTTGAATAAATATAAAAATTTCAAATTTGCATATAATATAATTGATTTAAAAAACTATAACGAAAATCTAAGGTTATGAATATTTTAAAAAGTAATGAAAGACAATATTCTACAAAAATGAATTGTCTTTTAATAAAAATTAGTGGAAAATTGTGGGGAATTCGGTAGTTAAATTTGTCAATGATATCTTCAGTAACCCTTGATTAAATCAATAAATAATACTCATCTAGTTTTTATTTCTAAAGTTGATAGACCAAAAATTTAAGGGATTTCCGACGTATAAGTGTTTACAATGTTGCTTATAAAAGTGTTCAAAATTAAATTAAATTAAATAAAAATCGACTAAAATCGAAAAAAGAATGTTTAAATTGGTTTTTAAAATATGACAATCAAACTGTTTGGTTCGATTGTCGATTTGGTCCTTATATATATATTATATTATATTATACATAATATATTAAAAAAATCTTATACACTAATGCAATAATTTTATTTCTTTATATTATTAAATGTCAATTGAGATATATTGTTACAAATTTATATATTAACAATAATGAATTGAGTTAATATTTGAATTATTGATAGGTGATTTAAGGGGAGAAATATGAAGTTATACAAAAATAAAAAATATGGTGTTCATTATGTTCATAAAATAATATATTACAAAAGAATTCTTTCAATTATAATAATGAAAGGCCTTAAATCTTATCCAAGAACTTTATAGTATTTTTTTTCCTCTAAAACCGTCTAAAATTGAATTAAATTGTCCAAAAAATAAAATTGAATGGGTCCATATTTCTTCAAAATCAGTTGGTTTAGTTTGGTTTAAAACCGACCTAAATCAAACCTTCGAACACCCTAGTTATATGCAAAACTGTGACAAAAATGACTTCTAGTAGACTTGGTTTGATTATGCCTCATTTGATATCCCCTAATCAATGTAGTTTTGTTTTGGGTAGAAATAGCACCAATAATATTGCAGTTGCCTAAGAGATTATACATAGTATTACGAGCACAAAGGGTAAAAAAGAGTTTATGGCCATAAAAATAGACTTAGAAAAGGCTTATGATAGGCCTAGGTGGGAATTTATAGTGGATACACGTAAGGAAGCAGGTATTAGTAATAATATCATTAGCCTTGTCCATGAATGCATCTCTACTACATCTACGCAAATTTGAAGAAATGGGGAGAAGACATATTCCTTTGTCCTGTCTTGTGACGTGAGGCAAGGGGACTCGATCTCTCCCTATCTATTTGTCCTTTGAATTGAAAGATTTGTCCATATCATCAATCAAGAGGTTAGGGATAATACTTGTGCTTTGATTGGCACAAGGAGAAAAGTTTTGAAAGTTTCTCACCTCTTTTTGCTGATAACTTGATTATTTTTTCCGAAGTTTCTATGAATCAAGTCTCGGTCATCAAGAGGTACTTGGAAAGATTTTGTTTGAACTCCGATTATAAAATTAATGCCTCTAAAACACATGGTTTCTTTTCTAATAACATGAGTCATGTGAGAAGAAATGAGGTTTGTGGGACCCCTACACATGACTTGGACATATATTTGGGGCTTTCTTTGCAGCATAAAAGAGTTAACAAGGGCATACTTCATCAATATCAAGAAAATTGAGATTTGAAGTTGACCGTCAGGAATTATATACTCTCCTAATGTGTAATCAAAACGATTTTCATCCTCTTGCTGTCTTAATCTCGAACAACAGCCAACAGGCTCCTACTCTACCTTTGAAGATGTCAAAATATCAGAGATTTCAAGGAGATAGAACAATTGTGCTGATCTCTTAGCCAAGGAAGCAAGGAAAAACTGTTTTCCTCCCAGAACTTATCATGCTGTTTCTAATACTTATGTAATAAACCTGCTAAAATGCTAAAATGTAACATCTGTAATGTTCTTTTGCTCCTGTTATGTTCTAATGTTCTGCATTACCCCCATTTAGGAAGGTTTGAACATTTGGTTATCTGTTAATATGATTCCCTCTTTCACAAAAAAAAAAAAGAGTTAACAAAGAAACTTATTCTTTTATTATTGATAAAGTTAGCTCTAGGCTCACCAATTGGAAAGCTAATTCTTTATCCCTTAACCGCCGGCACATTCTTATTTGGTTTGTGGTTAATTCTTTTCCTAACTATGTCATGCAATCTTCCTTAATTCCCCTAAACACTTGTGAGACTATTTAGAAAAAAAAGTTCTTTGGGTTGGTAGCAAGAATAAAAGAAAATGCATATTGTTTCGTGGAGAGTGATAAACACGCGTCTAGTCTCTCCATATTCACTTTTTTCACAAAATTAACATGTTTGGTTTAGCAGCTATATAAGTCGGTTAGACTTGATTCTCGTCCAAACTTAAGTTTCAGTTGACGCAAGACGGAGTAATTTCTCAAAATTGATTCTTTTTATTTGTGACCATTATTCTTATTTTTTTTAGAGACCTCAAGGATCGAAATACTGTTTTTATGATAACATTAGGATGAGATCTATCTGTTAAAAAGGACACCTTATGGGCTAGAGTCATTAGGGCTAAATACAAGTGTGGGGAGGACCTTATTCCTAAGATTAATAAATCTAGGGTAGGTTCTAGATTATGGAAAGGCATTACTAGGAATTTGGATAAAGTTTAAGGAAGGGCTTGAATGGAATACTAGGAAAGGTAGGAAGGTGAGGTTTTGGGAAGACAAATAGGTGCCCAATTTTAGCCCCTTAGATAACTTAGTGGGGAAGTTCTTGAAAATCAGAAAGGGAAATTAATTGCCGACTTTACTATTGCTTCTTGTGGCCGGAACTGGATTTTATTTGCTAATATTTTGCCCTCTTGAAATTAGTTTTTGAATGGGGATATTCTTTGCTTGTGCTACTAAAACTCTTTGGGCCAGACGAAATAAATTTGTCTCTGTAAAAGGTAGTGAATGGCAAGAAGATCCCTTCAACATGATTACAGGTAAAATCTAAAGATGACTATATAGAGTAAAGAGAAGACGGCCAAGTGCATTGGCTGGGAATAGCAATCTCAAAATGGATCAACATCCTCAAGTATGTCTAACCTGTTAAATTTGGCTCTTTTTTAAATACGTATGCTTACTCGTTGTGGCTCACGGACTTAAATAGACCACTTGTAAGCCACTTTTTTCTTTTAAAAAAATATTTTTATATTTCAATAATTAAATATTAAAACATTTTAGTAAAAAATTAATAATGTTCATTTAAAAAAATAATTTTTTGGTTTAGCAAAAATAATGATATGAAATATAAAATATAATAAAATAACGTTTTATATATATATATATATATATATTAAATTTTTACAAAAACAAAAAGTAGGAGGCTCAGAGTCATAAAGAAATTAGTTTATTTAAACTTATTTTTAAAATGATCAAATTTAGAATATTTAATCTTGCCCAAATAGTGAGCTAAACTATGGATATAAATGGTCGAGAAGGATTCCTTGTTGGTCAACATGGGTCATTCAATCAAGGTGTTGCCCCAATCGACCCCAATCAAACGATCTACTTGGCTCAGCAGGATGCCAAGCCAAGTAGGAGATCCGCCTCCTAGTTTTGATACCATAGCCAAACTAGCTTTGTAACAAGATAATGATATGAAATTAATGGAAGCCATCCCTAGGAGGTTGTTAGAGCCGTGGAGGATGATAAGAGGGGGGTTGGCTAAATTAGGGTAGAAACTTAATTGGTAGTTTAGGTTGCTTTAATGTAAATAAAAACAATTATTAAAATTTCATATAAAAAATATTGGTAAAAGTACTAATCATGTCCTTGAACTTTGACTTATATTTCAATTATAACATTAAATTTTATTTCATGTCAATTATAACTGTGAACTTTATTTTGTATCAATTATAACATATATATTTTTAATTAGTTTTAATTATGCTTTTGAACCTAACGTTGTCCAAAAATTTAATGTCAGATGTTGACGTGGCATATGATCTTACATACCTAAAGGAAAATAATTTATCTTGGATGTGCCAAATGTCAGATACTCCTTAAAATGACCAAAATACAATGTAATTTTCAAAGACATATATTTTGTTCATTTTGAATTGGTATATGATGTTTGGAACATCTAGGGTGAATGATTTGGCAGTGACATGTATAAAAATGAATGCCGTGTCAACATCTAGTGTTAAATTTTTTTACGGTACTAGATTTAGGGGCATAATCGAAACTAATTAAAGACATATAAATTATAATTAATACGGAATGAAGTCTACGATTATAATTTAAATATAGGTCAAAGTTTAGGGATATAAATAATACTTTTGTTAAAAATATTTATTTAATTAATTAAGTATTAAAAATAAGTGACATATAGACTAGCTCGTTTAGCTTATAAGTGACAATGGGAAAGTAAGAACACTTAATAAAAAATAAGTGGTCTATTTAATGAATGGTTGTCCCATCCCACATCAATGATGTGGTTTAGCAGCTAGTCCGTTATAGGTTACTATATATCAGATCAAACTGATTCCTTTAACAATACTATTTATTCAAGGAAAAGTTGGTGAGAGCTCAAGCTTTCATGTATAGTTGACAATGGTTATAGGAATTTTAAGTATATGTCCAAAAGACATTCAATATCTATGGATATTGGATAGGGTACAAGTAGTAAAAAATTAAAGGGAATGCTAACAAGTGACAATTGGTTAAAAATGTATTTAATACTAGTGGAGTTATAAATATATTATTATTTTAATAAAAAATTTAGACAAAGTTATTTAATGAGTATGACTATAATTTTACAGATAATAATACCCATTATTTAATATCTTTAAATTCCCAATTTAATATTAATTTAAATAATTTTTATTAACACTTTCTATTTTTACTCTTTTTATTAATCTCTTCAAATTTCAAATATTTTTTTAAAATTTAAAGATGTCAGATAAAGGGTCTTATTATCTTTAAAATATTTAAGTTAATAGAAATATTTAAACTAATATTAAATTAATAATTTAAAGATGTCAGATAAATGATATTATTGTCTTTAAAAATTATGTCAAACACACTAAATAACTTTATTTGAACTTTTTATTAGAATAATAATATATTTATAACTTTACTAACAATAAAGGCATTCTTAACCTGTGGTTAACAATTCCCAAAATTAAATACTTATCATATGTTGGGTGGATATGAATGTTGGCCCTATACTTGTCAAATATGAATAAGTAGACACTGCATTTTAATTGTATATTATAAATTATAATTTTTTAATATGTAAATTATAGTATATTATTTATATAATACATATTTATATAATTTAAAGATCTTTGTTGAATGCGAAGGGCCACGAAAATAAAATAGTACACATTGCAGCTCGGAAGAGTTCAAAAGATACCATCTAAATCGCACATGATCAATAAGAAGTCTCCTACTTATTGTTCAGGCTTCTTATTGATCAGGCCGAAAGGGAATCTTTTCTATAATTTTGTTTTTTGGTGAAAATTTACCCCCTTGTATTTTAGGATCAGATCACTTTAACCTCATGAATTTTTAAACTTGATAAAATATCTCTCCCAACTTTGTAGCCAAAAATCCTATTTATTTAACTTTTTATTAAATTAACTAATAATAAACGTCTTAATTAGCCTCTTAGTGCCACATTACTACTAATTTCTTCCACCCAAGCGCTGTTGTGGCAGTTGAAAATCCCTCCTTCTCTCATCAGTCCAAACAGTTCCTGGTAGTGCCCAGCGTCCATTGCTCGTGCTCCACTCATTGTGCGGTGAACCATTGGAAGTCACCCGCCACTGCCGGAAAATGCTACTCATCCCTTTCGCGCCTCCAGAAAACGCTATGCCTTAAACCTCTACGCCTCGGCTGCCCATCCCCTTCGAACCTCGTACGGCGTCATCTAGTCAATTAATTTCTAGGCGTCATCTGCTACACATTCAATTTGTTTTTATTTTTCTCCAAGATTCGTCAATTAATTTCTGAACTTCACAATCTGTCTTTGTTATGCAGTGAAAGAATCTTCACTTTGCTTGTCCATACTTCCTTTCACGCTTTCAATTTTGTTCCTTTTCTGAGAATTTGGTGATTATGTTATTTGGCATTTATGCGTTCCAATTGTGATTTAGCATTTGCGTCAAACCATCGATTAGAAGATAAGGGCTTTGATGGGTTTTGTTTAATTTATGCACAAATATCTTGGGGTTATTGATTTGGCAGATGTTCTTCATCTCATCGAACTCCTGTCTGCTACTTCTTTCTGGTCACAGCATTACAAATTGTCAATTTGTACCCATTCTTTCCTTTGTGGCACCTTTGTGCTTTAGTTTTGATTGAGTTGAGACATCCTTTTTCCCTATTTTCTTGCTCTAGTTGGTCTATTGTACAAAAGTGCATGTAAATTCTGTTTTTTTTACCTCTCCTACATTTGAAATTGTTGCCATTATTTAGGGATGTAAATTTTGTTTTTCATCTCACAATTAAGTCTATATCTATTTTTAACTTGCTTCACTTTCAGATAGTTTAGGTAGGACTTGTTGAAATCAAGTATGACTATTGTAATAATTACCATTGCTTGGGTCCATTTTGGACAAAACGTGAATGGCATCATTACCATTGCTTTGGTCTATTATGCTTCTTCGACATAAATGAAGGTAAACCAGCTCAATTTTTTAACATGATATACTCCTTTGATATGTTAGCCTATATTACTAACCGAATTGTCAATAGGGAAAGTATTTGAATGAGTGATTCTACATGGGATGGTTGACCACACATCAAGATTCTCATTATTATTTTCTTAAATTCATATATAAGAAATGAATTAAGATGAGGATCTTGAGGTGCATATGGTAAGTAACTCCTCTTGAGATGTCAAACTCTCCCCGGAATTATTTTATTTGAATATAATCAAGATAGATGACTGCCTAGAACACAACATGCCTGAGATCGAAAGCTTTGAGTAATGAATTATGCAGACATGATCAAAGAGAAGGTCAAGAAACCACTCCCAACTATTCTTGCATTCAGACTTAACAACGGCATAAGCTATAGGGTACATGTTCTCGTTGGCATTATTTCCAATGGCACTTAAGAGTTGTCCTCCAAAACTTCCCTTGAGGAAGCAACCATCCATACATATCATTGTCCTACATGCTGCAACAAACACCTTCTTGCATGCATCCAAACATATGCTCCATTTTAAGCTTCAGTGTGCTCCTGGGGTTATATTACCTAATAACATTGCAATAATCCCACAGTTTCCCAAATTGTTCCGCTTGACTTCCCTCAATCTTGTTAAGGGCCTTTCTCTTTGCCCTATATGCTTTGTTCCTTGATACCGCCACGTTGTGATCTCTTTGGACTTGGTTTGCAAAGGCCGTGAGCTTTCAATCAGGTTGATCCCTAATGTTTTCCATATATTTCTTTGTTAACCAAGCCGATGTCACTTTCTTGTTTTCCCTAACCCACCATAATTGTGCTCCTCCCCATAGAACGTCTTAATTTGAAATGCACTATGCTTTTGTGTCTTTGATGCATGGATCCTCCATCGACATTCCTTCTTACAAATAGCAGTGATCCTGGTACTTTCATTCCTCATGTACTTAAAGTCAATTTCATTCTTGATGGCATACTACTTTAGTGCATCCCTGAAAATTTTAAAGCTCTCAAAGATCATACCCACATGAAGGTTTATTGATCTATTAAAGTCAGTCATTGAAACTTATATAACTAGGCCTTTTAACTTGATCTTCATCAAATAACTCGTCCAGGCTAGCTGGGTCATCACTGTCACCATACTCTGATAAAGCATCTCCATCCCAGTTAGAATCATTGGTAATGAGTATATCCTTAAATGGTGCAATATACTCAATGTTAATAGCATGTTGTGATACATCTTCATTCATTCCTAACCATTTATTCACCTAAATTTCAATCCCTTCAATGTTATTGTTAAAGAACAAGTCTGATTACTTGACATTGCTATCTAAAAATTGACATCTAGTCATATCGACCTCCTCAGTCTCAGAATGAAAGCTTTCACTTTCAAGATGATCATCAACTACATGATCCACGAAGACTTGTAACACTTTACACCTTTTTGTTTCAAGCTTCTTCAAAATTTGCAGCACATCATTGTCACTCTTAAATGGGGCAATGGTGTTCATTTCGTTGTTATCAAACTTGTACCATATATCATTATAGGTATTGTAGCCATTTTCCTTTAAAAAAGCTATGATGTTAGTAATTGTTATGAAGTTAGGGTAACATTCTTCGTTCACCTTTTTCTTACCCCCAACATAACACACTGATGGGGAAAATTGAAGCCTTCCTCCATGGTAAACCTCTATGGTTAACTTGGTCATTGTAATTCAAAACTAAAAATTCAACAACAAACTTAATATGTTAATTATGAGGTTTTAGTTTATATATATATATATATATATATATATATATATATATATATATATATTGCATACCAAATGCTGCAACAATCAAAATTAATACTTATAATTATGTGGTGGTAACATTTAATGAACTCTTGTTTATGGGTTTGAATATATTAGCATTTTTCATTAATAATTTCAACGATTTTAATAATTCAAATGAAATTAACACTTTTTATAAGTAAGTAAAATAAAATAAACACAAAACAAATTTACAAGAAATAATTAAAATTCACTCCAAACCTGAAGAGTTTTGCCTATTATTTCTGCCGCCAAAGTCATAGAAATTAGGGAAACCAACTAGTCGATCTTATTCACACACATGTATATTCCTAATGTTATTGGTAAATGCACATATATTGATATATAAACTTTGGGCATTGGGGTTTCTGGGTCTAAAGACATGGGACCAACATGATACATACAATTTGGTGGGATTGCTAGCATAAAACCAGATAAACAATCTCTCATACATGCCTCGAGAAAAGAAAGGTGGAGTGTGAACCTATCAATTTTTGTAAAAAAAATTTTAAATTTTATTATCATTTAAAAAATTACATGGCTCATGAGTGCAAATAGTCTCAACTTAAGGAATAAAAAATAATAATTATAAAAAGACGCATCTGGTGAAGCCATGTTTATTGATTCCATGGCAGTAACTTTTGTATATATATATACATTGAAGAAGAATTGAGCAGTGGGTAGAGCATCACATACCACCGTGAATGATACAATCTCTGTCACATCCCAAAAATTGAGCATGTGAAAAGATACTACTCATTTGATATAATTCTCAAACATATGTTATGTACATATATTCTGTAAGGTTTTATATTCAACCTTAATCATTCATTCCACACTACAGAATTATATTCATCTGATAAGCAAATATAGACATACATAGTCTGATATTTCTATCTCATCGCAAGCTTAGGAGACCTATAGAAAGTACAGAGCGTTTCTAATATCCACATTAATAAGTACTGGTGTCCCACCAGACAGAAATAGAGAATAAACCCAAGGGGCTTCTAATCTTCAAACGGATACTCTTGTTCTTTATTTTCTGTATCTGAAAAAAATAATCATAGGGAGTGTGAGTTTATTTAAAAACTCAGTAAGTAAATAACTGTACTATATAAAATATCAAAAGTACAAATACCACATTTACTCATATAATTAATTGTCTTATACATCGAGTAGTATGGGACTCTAACCCTTTCAAACTCATGAATAAGATTTCATAGATATACACCGAGTAGTATGAGACTCTAACCCTTTCAAACTCGTATTTACAATTTCATCTATTTACACCGAGTAATATGGGACTCTAATCCTTTCAAACTCGTGTATAAGCTTTCTTAGATATACACCGAGTAGTATGAGACTTTAACCCTTTCAACTCGTGTATAGGTTTCATAGATATGCACTGAGTAGTATGGGACTTTAACCCTTTCAAACTCGTGTATTAGATCCCGTAGATCTTTACTCATTGACAAGATAGTGAGAATTTATCACATAGCACAATTGTCATGAAATAAAATAATTTCTACATACTCTTATTTCTACCGATCATCATATACTCCCATATGAAAATTAATTGCTTATTATCCAAATAATATTGTAAATGGGACTTATATTGTACTTTAAATAGTAATATCAAATTAGCTGAGCAAGGTTATTCACTCACCTTGATGTTTGTCCAAGTTTACCTTGTTCCACACTAGAATTTGTGTAGGAAAATTTCCTAGTAAAATATATTACAAGGAATCATAAGAAAGGAAACAAAATCACGAAAATACGTAAAATTTTCTGACTGCTACAGTAACGGTTTGCTACAGTACGGTTTGCTACAGTAACGGTTCGCTACAGTAACGGTTCGCTACAGTGCCGGTTCGCTACAGTACCGTTGACTGCCGACACTACAGTACTGCTACAGTACCCGAAGAAAATTTTCCAGATTTTGTTTCAAATTTCTGGTCGCTACAGTAACTCAGTTTTTGCAGAAATTTCTAACAATTTCATCCTTTCCTTTCTTATTTCAAAACTAGAATTTCAACTCTTTTAACCGATTATAACTCAAATATAACTTCTAAAACAACTGAGATTCATGAATTATCATCAAAATCTTCAAGAACAAAACCTCCTCTGATCTTCTACATAAACTGAAATTTAAGGAAAATAATCGGATTAAAGCTTACCTTTGATCCTTACAAAGCTTTTGAACCGAACAAATAATCGAACTTCTAAAGATCAAGGAAAGGATTTGAGAAGAAACTGAAGAACTGAGAGAGAAATGCTTTTCTGCCTTCCTTCGGCTGAGTGAAAAATGAGGGGTACTATTGAAACTTTATATTAAATATTTCTAATGGGTTATTCAATAACCCATGGGTATCCATAACCCAACATCCAAACCCATCCAGTCAATTTACAATAAATAGACTAATTGACCATTCTGAAACCACTTTTCCATGAATTTCACCATTCTTAGAATATATCCCTCATTGTGCAAATATTTAGTCCAGTCATTTAACTCAATTTTCATAAATAATATTCAAAGAGAACAATTAAATATGAAAAGTAAAAATGACCAAAATAAATAACTAAAGTAACGTTGTAGAATTCTAAAATACTCTTAAACGAATTATATTCTGAAATTAACGGGTATTACAATCTCACTGTGCACGCAGAAAACGTAATTTTCAAGCCGATGCCGGTATCTTTAAAACATAACAAGATTCATTCGCTGAGCAAAATACAACAGTGATTTTTGGTAATGGGTAGCAGTTTTTGGCAGCGGAGGGTGATTTCCAGTGATTGGTGATTCACCGATGGCAATGCAATCAGGGAGCACGAGCGTAATATTGTAGGGCATGATAGCAACTGTTTGTTTCAATAATGAGGGATTAAGTTGAATGTACCATATCAACGCTTAGGTGGAAAAGAAACTGACTAGGACGTTAACTGTTAGTTGACTTAACGAAAAGTTAGATGAAGGGAGTTTTTGGCTACAAGATGAAAGTTAAGGAATGTGTTTTGCCAATTTTAAAAGTTCAGAGGAGTAAACTGATCTGACTCTAAAGTTTAGGGGAGTAAAATGTATTTTGGCTTTTTTTAATCAAAATACAGAAAAACAATACCACCTTTCCTTTTTTTTTTGGGACAAACCTTTTCTTCTTATTGCATCTAGAGTTCTAGACATAGTTTTTGGACCAAGACTGACTTGGACTGGGTCGTCTCATTAGACCGGGATGTAATTGACCCAGTTAAGACCTAATTAACTTGGCCAAGTTTTAACTGAACCAATAACACGGTTCAACCCAAGTCTGAATTTTTTATTTTTCATATTTCAATATAGTACCTCGTAGATAAAAAACAACATTTTAATCATCAAAGAAGCAAGCTATAATCATCATATAAGTGTGCAAAAAAATATATATACAGAAATAATGATGATGTTTTGAAACATAAAATGTTATTATTTTATGTATATTATATCATTATATTGTCTAAAATATTTTAAATCATAAAAGCATCATTAAAGCTGAACAATGTTAGTAACAAATTTTATAATATCATATGAAGTTGAAAATAACTAAATAACCATTAGATATTCAAAAATAAATTACTTTTAATTTTATTTTTACATTTTATTAATATAATTATAAAAGATTATATTTATTTATTTATTAAATATGATATTTGTGTGCTAAAATTGTAAGGATGTTATAACAAAAATTATAACTACAATCAATCAAATTCATGATCAAACTCAAATGCGAAAATTACAAAATTATTTATTTTGATCATTATTTGATTGTAAATATATAGGATTTTGATAGACAGACTAATAATAATAACAATAACTCATAGAATAGTAGAGAATATAGCGTACCTTGATCCATAGTAATTAATCTTTAAAGGCTAGGCTTTACAAGGTTAAAAAGGATGATTTTTCATAAAGTACGTTTTAGGTGATGGATATTAGGTTACACAGTTATATATTTATAGGCCTTTTCAAAATCTAAAAATCAAATTCTTATAACTCTGGGAACCATAACCAACTTATCAAGCCAAATGGTTAGCCCAATGGATTGATCCCATTTATTAATAACGCCCCATCGCCGTTACTAATTTGGGTCATGTATTTACACTTATTATAATATTAATTCACAAATATCCCAAACTAACTTTAATATATCAAATAGGTCTAACCCAAAATATACTTTATAAAGATCATTAATTTTGACCTAATTATAGATAACAATATATATGTTACAATATATGTACACATATCCAACGATTAATATGTAAGTCTATCCAAATAATTGTTAGCATTTAATATATTTATAAAAAATAAATATACACATAAAAATAAAATATCATTAACTAAAGTAATCATGATCGAGATCTTGTACGAGATCAGAAAGGCCGGATGAGATCAAATCGCAGGATCATAAGATCCTATACAATTTTAAAAAATAAATATAAAAAATATTTATATAATATGCTAAATATAAAAAATATTTAAAAATAAATATAATTTATCAGAATATCAAAATATTTTCATAAAACATCTCATATTTCCATAAATTTATCAATTATTTCTATTAAAAAATTGAATATCAAAACATTAAAAGAAAAGAAAAAAAAATCAAGTGTTAGAATCTTAGAATATTGTACGATCTTAAGATGAAAGATCTAGATCTCAAGCAATCCTGATGCAAAAAAGTTCCTACTTGTGATCTTGCTCGTTTTTGTTGTCAAAATCTAGATTTTGTGCGATCTTGCAAGTAAGATCTAGATTTTGTGCGATCTTACAAGTAAGATTTAGATCTTGATTACCATGTTATTAACAATTCTACTACTTGGACTACATATAATTTTGAATATTGTATATGTACATATTATACATATATATAAACCTGACTATGCACAACATGTTATCCAATCAGATATATTACAACAATTTGGTTCATTAACCATATCAGTATAGAATCAAAAGGGCTTTCATAACTATAATATTGAAACTAAACCCAACAGCGGTCACAATGCTAATATAGTCAACGACATAAATCTAGTTTGGATGTGTAACATGAAAATTATATGTAAATGATCTTTATTTATGTCTATTTCCAACTTGTTCCTATATTTTCTCAACTTTTATGCTAAAGCGCAAGAGAAAATAATCACTTATGCTTAGAGTACTCAACACACACACAAATATAAATGAATAACATCAATTCATATATCAAAATGTTCACAAATAAATATCAAACAAAATTGTCCATAAGACATAACAAACTGAATATCAACTCAATAGTTTAAAGGTTTCACCATATCCAAATGAGCCACATGCTCATGAAACACTCTAGGTAGTAAACATCTAGTCAGTGGATTCGCAATCATAGCATCTATACTACCTAGTCTATAGATATAATGAGATTCTAAACTCTCTCCTTTACAACCAGAACCTTAATGTCTGAATGTTCAGACTTAGACGAACTTTGGTTATTCTCACAAAATAACTTGGCCTTACTATCACAGAACATTCTCAAAGCTGTGATAAAATCCTGTAAAATCAGCATCGGAGTATCCAATGACTTTTAAGTCGATTTGTTCTTTGGTAAGTGAACATATAATCTTTCGTCTGATATCTGCCCAACATTCCTACTATGCACACTAGATTTGAATGCGAATATATTTGTGCATACATGAGACTCTCTACTCAACTTGAAATATATGAACTTTTTCTTCTCTCTAGAGAATCTCTACAATAATAATACTTCAGCCTGAGGTTGTTGAGGTTCTTTAGTTTAAAGAGATTGAATCTCTTGATCTTGAATAGGAGTGATCTCTCCTTCCATTGTGTTTTCAGGTTTACCTAAATTCATAGGTTCAACTATTTCAGACAAAATTACCTGATCTAGTGTACCCGTGACTGTAGTAGGAATACTAACATGTTCCACTTTAAACACAACATCATGTATCTTATCACTCCTATTGTAACTAACATCTTCAATGAACATGGCATTCTAAGTCTCAAAGAAGGATCTAGTCGAAGGGTCATAAAACATAAATCTCTTTGACCTTTTAGGATACCACATAAAGTAGCAACTCACTGTTCTTGAGACTTTTCATGAATCAAGTACATATAACCCTATCTAGAGTAATCATCAATGAAGTTAATAAAATATTATTGTCTATTCCAAAAAGTTGTATGGAACGGACCACAAACATTAGTATGTATTAACTTCAAGGTTTCACTAACTCTAGATGTACTTGTTCCCTTATTTTTTGTTAGTTTACACATAATGCACTTTACCATTGATATCCATATCATCATATTAGATATATGTAGAATGTCATCTAATAAAAGTCTTTGCATTCTTTGTTTAGAGATACGCCCCAAAATCTTATATCATAATTTAGCATAAGTTTCATCACATAGCTATATTTAATACCACAATTCACAATATGCATAATCTCAAAGCTATTAGATTTCGCACAACTTAAACGGTGTAAATTATCAATTAAAGAATCATTATCAATCAAATTTGAATTTAAAGAAATATTGAAAGTTTTATTCCCAAATGAACAATTATACCCAAATTTGTTCAAACATGAAACTGAAATTAAATTTCGTCTAAATGACAGTGTAATAAAATATTCTCTAAATTCAATATACAAAAGTTCTCTAAAGACAATCTAAAATAACTAATAGCTTCAACAGTAGCTCTTTCACTATTCTCTATATAGATGAATCTTTTAGCATTAAATGGCTTTCAGTTGCTGAACACACTCCTGTATAAATACACTTACGTGAGTAGTTGTACCCGAATATGCTCATTAGGTATCATTAGGTTCTAATACTAAATTAACCTCAAAACTGACAAAGTTAAGTAGCATACCTTTTTTTCTCAAGCCATGCAGTAAATTTAAGACACTCTTTTTTCAAATGTCCAGCCTTCTTACAAAAGAAACAAATAGCTCCCAAATCTTGTTTTTGTTTGCCCTTATGCTGTAAAGTTCCCTGAACTACAATTTCCATCTCTTGAGTTTTCTTCCTCTTATTAGAGGTTTTCTTGGAACCAGAAGTAGATGCTAAGTTTTCACTTTTAATATTGTCATGTTTTAACCTCTCTTCCTCTTGTACAAATGGAGCTGTAAGCTCGTTTAGTGTCTACTTTTCCTTTTATGTATTATACGAAACTTTAAAATGATTGAACTGTGGAGGTAGAGAGATCAAAACCATATGCATGAGTATATCTTCTAAAAACTCTAACATTAGTGACAAAGTTTGACATCTCTATGATGTATTCTCTTATGTTTAATTTACCTTGATATCTAATTGAAACAAATTTGGTTAAAATTGTACTTCTTTCAAATTTTTTGTTAGAAACAAATTAGTTAGAGATTTGATTAAGGAAACTCTTAGCATCTATATCTTTCGTAATCCCACCCTTAATAGATTTAGGAATAGTGTACTACATGATTTGAAGACTCATGTGGTTTGAACGTTCCTATTTCTTAAATGCAGTTCTCTGCTTAGCAATACTTTTTCCAGTCAAGTCTGCATGGCATTCAACTCTCAAAGCATAATCCAAATCAAGACAGCCAAGCACTATTATAACGTGATATTTCCACCTCTTGAAATTGGTACCATTCAGCATAGGAATATTGTTTATATTTGCAGAGATATTCGCAACGGCAGATACAAAACAAAACAACAAAATAAACATGCTCAGAGCAACACACATGTTGTATTTAATAACACACATACTCAAATGTAAATTAAAATGTTTCATCCAGACACATAGATGTCTAGTACAACAACATCTGTCGGTCTTTGGACAAACTAAATCTCTTGTTAATGGCACTCTCTACACATATAGTTTGCAAATATAGACGAAACAAACAAACTTAGTATATACCTTCCTTTGGGCTGACATATCCTAAGCAAGTTTCTCAAATATGTCTCACATTACTCCAATATGTATATTAAGGGTTTCATCCAGATACAGAGATGTCTAGTACAAAAATATCTATTAGTCTTTGGATAGAATAAATATCTTATTAGTGGCACTCTCTACACATATAGTTTGCAAATGTAGACAAAACAACCAAAATTTAGTGTATATCTTCCTTTGGGCTAACATATTCTAAGCAAGTTTCTCAAATATGTCTTACATTATCATTAGCCCTTGCCAATTAAACTCCTTTAGGATATTTAATATGTATAGGCATTTAACATGTTTTTCTTGTCGAGATTAAATTAATTTTACCTAAATTAGTCACTTTGGCAACCAAATAGTTCAATCAACTTAATTATAACAAGATAACATAATTTAAAAGGATTAGGATTCATGAAATACCCACATGATGTGATTTAAAGCCTCAATTTTTTTTTTTCAAATGATCCAAATCACATTCAAAACATTTTCATGAATCTTAAATCTTAAAAAAACACATATGAGGTTGATGAAACCCTAAATCTAATTGGGGAAAACCATTTTAATTCACCCAAAACACACACAATTATAAATTTAAAAAATTAGAGTTCTTGATAAAAATTATCTTAAATTATAAGAAAAAATTCAAAAATTTGATCAATATACGCATGATCAAAATTACTTAAATACATGAATGTAAAATTGAGATAAACATAATATACAAATTCAATCAAATATATCTATGATTACGTCAATTACGAAATTGCGATTTGGGATATCACATATATACACGTAGTTTGGGATACCACACAAATTTCAATAAATTGAATTACACCTTCCCAAATGGTATACACGTAATTCAATTAATTGAATTATTTGAGTCAATTTTAAAATTATCACAGTCAATTGTAATCCCTTATACATATATACAATTAATACAATTGAACTAGAATTTGGGATTGAATCAATTGTTATGTATAAAACAAAATTGGACGAGATGGTATCAAATCACCACTCATATGAATATCAAATAAAGATATTGAATCCACTCGCCATGTTAAAATCATCAAATTCAATCAATTAATGTCTAAATATTACTCTCAAATAATGAAAAGATTTACTATGAGAAGGTTATCAAGAGAAAGTATACTCTTTCTTTTGCTTTATTCAGATCTGAGATCATTCTTGTTTTTGGTTTTTTCGACAGCGACGGTCAAGAGAAGGCTAGCCACCACCTTTCATCATCATCTTTTAGTCCCTTCGAGTATATCTCTCTTGGGTGATGGTTTTCTTTTGTCCTTTTCAAATAGTTTCTCTTTCGTGTTGTGGTTTTTTTATCCCTTCTGTATTTTTTTTTCCTTTCGAATGTTTTGTTTGACTTTCAATCCTTTAAAAGAGTTTCAAGACTAAAAGTGATTTTAGAGAATACAAAACTTATTATTAGTCAAAATGTGCAAATACTTGTCAATATGATCCGAGGAAGGATAGATGAAACAACTTCAAATGTTCTAATGATATATCTTGTTTTACTTCCTTTAGTTGGTAAGTCGATGTATATTTTTTTTCTCTAGATCCCTTTATACGTTTCAGAGTTTCTTTTAGGGTTTTTTTTCTTTCGTTTTTTGTCTCAATTTTTCTTTTGGAGCTTCTGTTGTATCTGACCAATACAGTCTACTTTTGGCAATTATAAAAAAAATTAATTTCAAATAACAAATTGATGTCAATCACACACTCAAGAATTTTGGATAGATTCAATCATGAATTTGGTGATCACGACAATCAACATAAATTTTTCAATCTTGACCAATTATTGTAATCACATTGACTATCATAGTTTTAAATTTATAAAAAATTAGGGTTATTGATAAAAAAATATCTTAATTTATGATAAATCCAAAAAATTTGATTTATTTCATATATACATAATTAAATTTGAAATATCATAATTATAACATAAAATTTATCAATAACCCTAAAATTTCTCTCAATCATAAACAAAATACAAATTTAGGGTTCTATAGAAAACTTTTCTTATGAACCATAACTCAAAATGGTCCCAGTTATTCTCAATTTGTCTATCATAAGGATATTTAAATTATAAGGATTAAATAATAATAAAAATTCTTGTAAACATTAATTTCTACAAGCCCATTCTTGATAAATATGGGATAGCTCATAACTTATAATGAAAATTAAGTCTTGGAAAGAAAATAAAATACCGAAAAGAAAAGTCATCTTTACAATTCAAAAGTGAGAAAAGCCACAATTAATAAAAATAGCAAAAAAGTTATTCTATAATAAATTTTTTAAAAAACTAAAATAAATTCAAATCCCATGTATATTTGAGTTACAAAAAATAAGGAGTGAATAAATAAATGAACAAAATTTTTTGAGATAATTCTATAATAAGAAATTACTAATTTATTTCAAAAAGATTATAGATATATCTAAATTTAATTTTAAAAAAATTAAATGTTTCAAAATAACCACTAAAAACTTGCATTTGTTTTATTTTAGTTTTTTTAATTAGAATCTCAAAATTTATAACGGTCAAGTCTTAAATTTGTTTTTAATCGTCTAAAGTCAGAATACTGAATTTTATATTGTTTGAATTATAAACTTAGTAGATAAGAGCCATTTTAACAAATTTAAATGATATTAAATTAAAATTTCTTGATCTTTCAAAATTGAAATTGAGATCAAATCAATATCAAACAGTTAGATAAGATTGTTGGTAAATTACTTTAAAATATTAAATTGAAATTCCTCGGCGCGCGAGCTTATAGCTTATAATTTAGTTTATAACTTATTTAACTATCTTATAAGCTCGTTAAAAATGTACGGTAAATGAGTTTATTTTAATAGCTTATAACTTATTCTGATAAGTTACTTTAAGTAGTTTATAACTTATAACTTATGTATTTTTCTTCCCTTTTTACTCTTGTTATTTTATGAAAATATTCATTATATTCTTATATAATAAAATATAATAATATATATAAATATATTATATATGAAAAAAATATTATTTATATATAAAATATAATATATATATATATATTAATGGATTATATAATAATAATAATTTAAATTAATTTAATAAAAATAAAAATAATATATATATTTATATTATTTTAAAATTAAAAAATATATGTCATTTTATGTAATTTTACATTTTTCAACTAATTTAACAATTATTTTTATCAAATAATTCTAATTTAATAAGTTATAAACTAAAATAATTATAAATTATAAGTTAAAAATTAATTTATAAGTTATAAATTAAAATAACTATAAATTATAAATTAAAAATTTATTTATTTATAAACTTTAAATTAAAATAACTATAAATTAAAAATTAATTTATAAGTTATCAATTAACTTATAAATTAATTTATCCGTGTTAAATAACAATGTTGTTAAATTACTTTTAAATTGAGTCCCCCAAATGGCTGATTTCAAGTGGTCCACCACACCACCACCTACCTAGATTCTAAAGCCACCCATAGAATTAAACACAAATTGCAAGTTTGCAGTGTTTATCTTATTCTCTTAGTGTATGAATATTATTCAATATTCATGCCTCTCCTTCTATCTTCATTTCCAACTCATAATCCAATTGGGTTTGTTTATTTTATTCCCTTCTGATCCACAAATCATCACTCTCTATGCAACTTCACCTTCTCTCTCTCTCTCTCTCTCTCTCTCTCTCTCTCTCTCTCTCTCTCTCTCTCTCTCTCTTCCTTCCTATATAAGCCTCTCATCTCATACCAAAGCTTGGCGTCAATGTCGCACACAGATGTCACACTACACAGTACAGAGTCAACATTAAGCTGATCCTCTTTCTTCCCTCTGTCTCGATATTCCAAATCGATATCCATTATAGCTGAGCTTAATCTTCTTTGGGGCTTTTGACTTTTGCTCATGGAATACTGTGTTCACCACCATGCATCCTTCGCTCTCCCTTCTTCTTGTTCATCATCATCGGTTTTACCTAAATTTCGATCGACCTATCTCTGTGCTAGACCAGTTAGATTCTTGTCGAATTCGCTGTTCGGGCCTATACGGAGTCGTGATGATCGCCATAGGCGCAGAGGCGTCCGGGTAATGGCGAGCGCCGGTGCGAGTCACTGCGGGTTCAATAGCCTGAACGCGAACTCGCCGCTTCAGGTGCAAACGCTGGAGGGTAAGAATCTGAGCGGTGTGTTGCAGAACCATCGCCAATTTTTTCACATTTCAGTTGAGGAAGAGCTGAGGTTGTTGTCTGATGATCGAGAGGAGTCAGTTGCTCGCATGATACTTAGCGAAGGTTCAGATGAGGCCTTGCTTCACAGGTTTGCAGCTTACTTCGGATTTTCCTTTATTTTTTCCCCCCTCTCCCAATTCTGTCGTTGTCTGCTTTTACTTAATTATCTGTTTTTGTCTACGTTTTCATGTTTTATGTGTTTGCTTGTGAGGTCTCTGAAAAGACAACTTTTACAACTATATTTTTTGAAGTAATTTATTCATGATTAAAATATATGAACCTTATTGAGAAACTTTTCATCTCTGCTTTATGGGTTTTTGGTCAGGTGATGTTCAGTTTTCTTGACCTTAGAAGATAGACTTTATTCTATTTACTACTGGTGCCTTTACTGCTTGTGTAACGAAGGAGGTTTTCTGGCTCTGTAATGTTTCTTCTTGATTACGTTAGATCAATGGGTGGTTCTGATTTGGGTCAGAATGTCAGATTTTTTGTGTTCTTAAGATATAATGTATGCGTTAGATAACTAATGGGTTCAGGATTTTTGGTGTTGAACTGTTGATCTTAGACGACTGGAAACTTTTTTTTTTTTTTGGTATGGAGTTCATGAAATAAATGGATTCGGTTCCTTTTACTTTTTCTTATTAAAGGAAATTCTGGAGATTATAGGAATGATTAACTAAATCCTTTTGGTATTGAATTTGATGTCTCACTCACAAATAAACTGAAGAAAGTTTTTGCATTAATGCTGCCTCTAAATAATCCGTAACTGAGAGACAATAATTCCACATTTTGTACTGTATGAGTTTCATAGTTCTCTTTATCACGTGAGAGACATTATATATTGTGCAGTTTATTCTATCATATATGGTTCTCACGGCTTAAGAATGTTATGGGAAGTTACACAAATTCGTTGACAAGTGTTTGGCATTATTATTGTAATTTGTAAAATGAACGTGATTAAACCTTCTCATCCTGCGAATGACAAATATTTATTACAAAGCAAGTTTCATTCTACTGAGGATTGTCTCTTTTCTGTAAGCATACTATTTTTGTGTTGGTTATTTAAAAAGCAAAGTTACAGAAGAAGCATTTTAAAAGCTGGTTATTTTGATTGTGTTGATTTCGTCCTTAATACCTTTTTTTTTTTTTGAACTATATAATGTTCGAAAACCAAATTGCCTTTGGACATCAATTACTATATCATAGACAACGACAAATTCACCATAGCTAACAGAATTAAATTTTCCTTTTTAGTATTGTCCTTTATAATGACTCCAAATTCCAGAAAGTCAACAGGCATCCTGACCAGTATCAAATAATTAAATATCTGAGAAGTGCAGAAATTTTGAAGAGCATTTTTGTTTCATTTCCCTGCGTATATTTTTGACATGCTATTTCCAAGACACTTTAGTTTTATGCATGAGTGCTGTCCCTTAGTTTTTTTGTCCATTAGAAAAAAGGGTATAGCAAAATTGAAGGAAAATCTATATATATTTTGTTCCAGAACTGACAACAAGGCTCATCATGTCACACATGTGAGTACTTGGTTAATTTTATATTCCCAAATATTCAGATGAGCTATACTCCTGTCATTACCGTGCTTTTAATATAATTTGCAGGATTACTTTTGGTCAAAATCTTGGTCATGATTATATTTATGTAGTGCAAGTAAATGTAAGTAGACTATTAGAATTAATGAATTTGATGGATAAGTATATAGCTTTTCATTATGGTTGTTGGAACTTTGTGAAGGAGTATTTCTTCAGTAATTCTTTGTTCTTGGACCAAATAGGGTGTTGATGCATTCAGTGGAGTGGCCAAGGTTTTATAAATTGCATCAGACTGGCTACAGATCAGTTTGTTTGTAGAAGATGTGAATTTGTTCTCTGATGTGTATATTTTGAAAAAAATAATGATGTTAGCACCTTGATAAAAGAAAGTTTACTTGCCCAAAATTTCGAATTTCTGCAACCAGCATCCTTTGCATTCCACTAGCCAAAGTTTCCCTGTTCTTGATTGATTTTCCCCTCTTTTTGAGAAGTATTTGTTTTTATAGAATTTCAAATGGGTGATTTTGAATGACGATCCGTATTACTAATGACAGTCATTGGAGGCTGTCCATACCTAAAAATAATAAAAGAACTTACTGAAAGGATGGAATGGCTAAAAGTAATGTTGTAGCACAAATAATTCTCTTTTTTACTATCAGGGTCTTTAGTTGTCAAATGGTTTCACAAGTAATTATTAGACTTGTGATAATTGAGTTTGCTGCCTTTTGATATTGACTTTACTTTTTTCCATCTGATTAGTCCATTAGCAAACATCTTGCTAGCTGCTTCTATTGTGGTTAAGTCTTCATTGATTTGTAGACCTTGAGTAGTTATAGGATGACTAAATGAATTCGGTGTTGCCTGCCATGAACAAGTTAAACAGCATAGAAACCTATTTCTTTGAAGTCCTTGATAGTTGCATTTAGTTATAGATATTATTGGACAAGTTTTGACCTGGAGTTTTTCTGAGTTCCAGGAGGATTGCAGAAGTAAAAGAGGATCAACGTCAAACTATTTTACAGGATATCCTGTATTTGCTGATCTCCTACAAGTTTTCCGAGATCAGGGTCCCTTTTGTTCCGAAGCTATCTAGATGCATCTGCAATGGCAGGCTAGAGATATTGCCTTCGAAGGACTGGCAACTAGAGTCAATTCACAGCTTGGGGGTTTTGGATTTGATAAGGGAACACGTAACCACTGTAACTGGTTTGAGTGCAAATCCTAGTGTAAAAGAAATCTGGTCAACAACTAAGATTAGATATTTCATCCTTGTTCGAATTTATGTTGCCTCCATATTATATGGTTACTTTTTGAAGTCAGCTTCATTGAGGTACCACCTAGAACGAAGTCTATCTTTGGGTTTTGATGATCTTTGTGTCAGTCATGGGACTGCTATTTCGGTTAACAATACTAGTCATTATCGACTCAAAGACTTGATCTTTGGCCGTAGTAACCTGCAATCTGTAGGTCAAGGGCAAGCAAGGGAGGAAGAGAAAATCAAAGATATGAAATATTACGTAATAGGATTTCAATATCATCCAGGGTCACTGCAGAGATGTGCCAGACTGAGATCCAGGGAGGCTGCGACATTGGTAGAGAATTATAGTTGTGCTCTTTTCGGAAATATGGTTGGGAGTGATGATGTCATTTTGACTTCATTTTCTAGTCTGAAGAGGTTAGTCTTGGAAGCTGTTGCTTTTGGATCTTTCATTTGGGAGGCAGAAGATTACATTGACGTTTTATATAATCTTAAGGATATATAAACAGTGTATAGGCACATATTGTTGAATAAATCACTTGGTTGTTCAGCAAATCCATTTTGTATATACACTGAGTTTTATTCTCAGCTTTTGAGTATTGAGGAATCTTTCTATTGTACAGCCTACATTAACTCCGAATAATGTATAGCATTATCTCCGAATTTTGAAGTGTGTTAAAGTCATTGACTCTATTTGCATCTATATGAATATTTTCATCTTTTTGTTTAATGGTGTTGATATATTTAGAAACTAAATTATTGTTCTTGCTCTTTTGCGCTTGATTTATTTTGAGCTTAAAGACTATACTACAGATATTGTCACTTTGATCATGGGGAAGTCAAATTGGTGACAAGCTTTGTGAGCAACTTTTCAAATTGCAGTTGCAGAGGTGATGCAGTTGTGACCTCTACAGCAACTATAATTTTGTAGTGGCATCAGGTAATGCGGTTTGCTACATTTCCTTTGGATAAAACTAGAGAAAGGAGAAAAGAAAGATAACTCCTAACAAACACTTCGGATCAGAAATCTGCCAAACGCGGGACACTAACTTCTATTTTATTAGCTCTGTGCAGTTTGAATAATTAATGATTTTATAAACTAACTTCAAAAAGTTAATAAATTCATCATGCATTAGTTTCTTAGTACGTTTAAAATTATTTTATATTTCATTAAATTCATTTCGAGTTTTCTTTTAAAAAAGTGGTCCACTTTTACATAAGGACTTCAGAAAAGAAACCGGCCGCGTTTCGCAGTCGGTGTTATCAAGGAATGTCATGAATGATTGAACCTACGATCGACAGTTAGGATTGTCAAAATTAAGATAAGATCAATTGTCAACAATGATCTCTTTTGTCTTTTTCACTAAACCTAGACTTCTAGGACATGAACAAAAACTACAGCCATGCAAGTTCTTTTATGGCCTGCTCTATTTAAAAAAAATATATATTTTTTTAAACATTTATATGTTCATATAACAAATATAATTGGAAAAGATAAAAATATATTTAAAGTCCGTATAGTTTCACTCAACTATAAATTTAATCTCTATATTTTAAAAATTAATATTTTAATCTCTATAATTTTAAAAATCACAAAGATTGATCCCTGCTATTACAGCCTTCAACCCGAGCACGTGATCGACACAATACGAAGGGACACACTCCTTTAGTATCATAAGCCTAACATAACTTATAAAACACAAACAGAATATAGAATCATAATTCTTATATTTCATGATTTCATTTCTAGAAACAATAAGTATCCACACATATATCATATATCTCTGTTCCAAAATACTCCTTCTAAATACAATTCAAAAGAGGAATATACAGGAACACAGGTTACAATTAACATATAATGAGATGTATATTCCTTTAAACATCCTACCACAAACCCCGAAGATTCTAGTAAATCTACTTGACCACAGAGCATTACTAGGACTATAAAATAACCAAAAAAACTGTGACCCACCAAACGAATAGGCTAGGTCGATCCTAAAGTATTGCTACTCCTCTTTAGTGGCGAAATCTGAAAATGTTAAGCTATAGAGGGTGTGAGTTTATCACAACTCAATGAGTAGGAGATTGTGCAGAAAAATAATTAAATGCATACATAACATCATGATCACATACTTCATATACACAACCACAATATGTCATGATCAGCGACCACAAACATAATACACCAAACCATTCACTTTCATCATATCATTCTCCAAGCAACTGCCAGCTTCCGATTTTGGATCTGTCACTCAAGGGTCCTAGCTTATGCCCACATCGGCAACTGACGCTATCGACCTCGAGGATGCTCACTTGGATCTTGACCTATGCTTGTATCTCATCTAGCTATCCACTGATATACCTCCTCTCTAGCCTTGGTTTGTGCCCACATAGACATTCACCAATTCCCGACCCCTGGAGGCATATCGGCCACTTAGACACAATCACAACCAATATATCCACAATCATGGAAAAAGAGAAGTCACAGTAGGAAGAATAAGATATTTCAATCATGAGACAATTCATACAATTCACAATTTATCATCATATGACTAATAGTCTCAGTTCCTAACATGCCTCATGAATATCATTTAACTTCCTCAAGGCTCAAAGTATCCATGCAAGTATGTAACATGATGTTAGAAATAAGAAAAATACACTCTGTCAAGTCACCCACTTACCTTGATTTCCAAACTAAGCTTTTACATTAGTTTTGTGTGATGATTTGGAAGGGAAAGAAGTCCCAAAATTTAGAACTGGTTCCTATTAATTAGGTGCATGAGAGAAGAAATGATTAGAATCTAAAAATGTTGTCTGGAAGGCAACTAGTCGACTGCCCTCCTTCTAGTATTCGACAGGCTAAATATTGCCAACCCCAACCTAAAAGCAATCGGTCGATTGGTGATACCCTGCTAGTCAATCGGTGTATCTCAGACAGGACTAGACAGAGAACACCAGAGGTAGCTAATCAACCATTCGTCACTCGACAATCAATTGGTCGCCCAACAGACACCAAAAAAAAGATGTTAAAACCCTCTCCATCCCTCCCAATTCCAATCCCAAACAAAAATCAAACATTTCCCCAATATTTTGGCCATCAAAGCAATTATTTGCACAATAAAAACATCTTGGAAATTTGTGGGCATTTCATTGTCAAGAATTAAATTTAAATCTCAAAATCCTTTCCAACTTTCTCATTTTTATTTTTCTGATATAGTGATAATTCCCTCATGAAAATCAGATCTTTAACCAAGTTTTGATAGCTGCAACATCAAGGATTGAGGGAAGGGAAGTTGGAAAACCAAAAACACACAAGTTGCCCACTCAAATGTCCCATTTCAGAACCTAGGGTTAGTAGTTATGAAAATGGGAGGATAAATCCAAAAGTCAAGATCTTATCTTGGTTCTTGAAGTTTCCTATTGTGATAGTGAATCACCGATAATTGGAGATGCACTGCCAACCAGAGAGAAGGCCAAGATTTAAGAGGTTTGGTGGTTGGGAGACTAAAGGCACAAGGAGAGGGGGAAGAAGAGAGACAGATGTAAGAGTGGTGATAAGGGAGTGAATGGGCTTTTTTTTTCGTCTAAGTATGGGGGGCTATTCTTCTAAATTGCGATTTGGTCCTTCCTTAAGTTCTTCATGAATTCAAGAAGGGGACCTAAGTGCAAATTTAGATACTTTGCCCAATAAATTCAATTAAATTACTTTCCTTTTTAGGATACTCCCCATACTTAACAATTATCAACTCAACACTCCAATTACTCACCCAACATTCCTTTTTTTTTTTGGAAATTATAGTTTTACCCCAAGTCCTTACATTCTTTCAATGAGGTCCCTCACCTAAATTATCCGATTTGAAATAAGTTTCCTTGACTCATCACACATAATAGTGGGTAGCTTTTCATTAATTCTAGCATCATACTCACACATAGACATATCCAAACATCCAAATCAAACGTCAATAATGCAACTATAGCAACAATCATCACATATTCCTATCATACCAATACATAATGAACCACACCCAAATATTAAATTCATAAAATTTTCCGAGGCGATACACCTTGTGTTAGTGAATAGTTAGTCAACAATTAGCTCGGGACAAGTGATGCTGACTGGGACAAGTGATGCTGACTAGGCTGCTTCCATCAGAGTATTATATCCATGTCAACAGCTACATGTGTACAAATATTATGTTGATGTGGCACCACTTTTTTTTTTTTTAAACTTTTCCCTCTTTAATTTTTTATTTTGCTTTTCCCTCTTTATTTGAAAGAAAGAAAATAAATATATTTCATAATTTTTAAATGAGTTTTAATAAGAGTCATCCCCAACATCTCGTCTCTCTTGTTCTCCTCCATTCAAGCATTTGTTATTAAAGCCTCCTCATCCTTATCACTTCATCGTCATCATCCGACATAAAATCCTCATCCTTATCAACATCATCAAACTGGTCACACATTTCTCCCTCATCGAGATCTTCATCACCAAACTCATCCACGTCACCGTTGTTGACATCCTCCCCACTCTCGCCCTTTCTCTGAAACGACCCATTGTTACCACCGGCCCACAAGCGCCCACCGACAGTAGGCCTATTGTTTCAGAAGCATTCTCAGACGCTTTCTCCGACGAACAACTTCCGATTATGACTGAGAAAATCGGCGAGGGAAGATGCCGAGTGGGGAGGTTGCGATTCTTGGATCGGAGGGAGATGGTAAAGGGGTTCGAGGATGGCAGAAAGTTGGGGAGGACTCTCATTAAAAATCATTTATATAAAAATTATGAAATATATTTATTTTCTTTTTTTCAAATAAAGAAGAAGAAGTAAAATAAAACATTAAAGAACGAAAAGTTAAAAAAGAAAAAAATTTGATAACGTGGTGCCACATTTGCACAATATTTATACACATGTGGTCATTGATGTGCACATAATATGCTAACGGAAGCATTCTAATCAATGTCATGTGTTTTAAATTAACTGTTAACTAATATTATAGATCAATCTTTGTGATTTTGAAAACTATAGTGATTAAATTATTGATTTTAGAGTATACAGATTAAATTCACAGTTGAGTAAAACTATAGGGACTTTAGAAATATTTTTAACTAATAAAAAATAATAATCAAATCAATTTAAAAATATTACATATACATAAATCCTTCGTAATTATTTTTAAAAAAATACATAGATCAATAAAGCATAACACAATTTTAATATATATATATATATATATATATATATATATGTTGATATTAAAAAAATTCAAAATTTCAAACCTGCTGGGAGCCACATATGTGGCTTGAGATGGAGCTTCTTGAGTCACTTGTGGCTCGAGACCCCTCATCTTGATTTATTTTTATAACTTTATTTATTTAAAAATTTTATTTTTTAAACATTTATATGCTTATATATAATTGTACTTCAATATAATAAAAAAATAATTAGTTCAATTTAAAAATATTACATAAATCCTTTGTAATTTTAAAGAAAAATATTATGGAGCTCAATTTAACACAACACAACAAAATTTGATACAGCATAACAATTTTTTTAAAAAAATATATGTTGATATAAAAAAAAAAATTTGAGGTTATCGACCCACAAATGGCTCTAGAAACCACTGTCTCAAGCACCAATTTCTCGAGCACATATGTGGCTTGAGAACTTGAATCACAAATATGGCTCAAGAACTGTTTTCTTGAGCCATATAAGGCTCTTAATATAAAAAAAAATTATTCAGATCAATTTATATATATATATATATATATATATATATATATATATCTTTAGGAAATTATTGTTTTAAAGATATATATGTTGATATAACAAATATATGTTGGGCATCATATTCTTCTAATATTAATTTTAGTATGAGCAAATAAAATAAAAATAATAATAATGTTAATATAATAAAAATATTACATAAATCCTTTGAAATTTTAAAAAAAGGCAAAAATATACTTTACGTCCCTAACATTTAACCCTATTTTCATTTATGCTCTTCAACTTTTTTTTTGTGTCAGATATATCCTACATGTTTCAAATTTTTACAGATAAGTTATTTTTTGTAACACCGTCAACTAGGTTAATTGAATTACTGACATGACATATGACGTGGCTAAAAACATTGTCATGTCATGTGCCACACATTTGTCATGTGGCCAAACGTTAAAATATGAACTTTTCATTTTTTTATCAAGAATTTCTCTATTTATTCACTTAAGTCCTTAGTCAAAAATTTTATTTTGTCTTTTGTATAATTTAAGATCATATTTAGCTTCATCTAGATACATAAATTGTGAATATATTTTGTTCTATAATTAAATCAACCCTGTAAACTTTTTCAGTTTTTACACTGTAGTCCCTGTCATGCATGTTATGTACTTTTCTCATGATTTTGATTATCAAACCTGCCTAGAATTTCATCTTAGATGTTTTTAGAACATATTTGATCATTTCCAACCCAAAGCAAGACAAAACATGAATTAAAATCAAGTTTTGGAAAAACTTAAGCTATCACGATATTCATCACGTCTTGCCTATGTTTTCTGTTGTAATCATGTTTTCTCTCAATTTTGATCTTCTATTTAACCTTAAAGCTTTGATTTACTTGGATTATAACATATAAACTATCTCTAATCACATGCAACCTAAAAGGAAGAAGTTCTAAGCTTACTTGAGACTCCTTACTAAATTTTTTTGGGTACTTTGTTGTTTCTCTTTTTGTTGCTGTAAATGGATGTCTAGAAACTTCAGAATGCCATTGTTTTATAATCACTTTAAACTACACTTAGATGACTCAAAGTAGCCTATTTTTTTGGGTTAGAAAAATAGGTGTACGTCTCCCTCATTCTCTCGGTTTTTACTCTGTTTTAGGTGTAGTAAAATAACACAAAATTTTTCACTTATAAAATTAAGCTATCTTAATCTAAGTTTTGGTTAGGGGTTGATCCAATATGTTTTAATCTAAGTTAGAAATAAAATTATGAGGTTAAGTAGATGAAAAACTAGAAAAAAAAAACTAAAGAACAGAGCAAGAACAACGTGAATAGTCATGTAAGCTTGAAGAATTTAAAAAACTCGATATTTAATTCATTTGTTTGCCCTGCTTTAGGATGAGAATGACCAAAAATATCCTAAAAACATCTAGCATGCAGTACTGGACTAGTTTGAAAATCAAAACTGAGAGTTGAACGTAATACATGCATGATAAGGACTAAACTAAATAAACTATAAATTTTACAGGGGTTAATTTAACTATAGAACAAAATATATTCACAATCTGTGGACCTAGATGAATTTAAATATAATATTAAATCATGCAAAAGACAAAAGTAAAATTTTGACCAAAGACTTAATTGAATAAATAGAAAAGTTCTTGATAGAAAAATAAAAAATTCATATTTTAGCGTGTGGCCACATGGCAACTACATGACAATGATATTAGTCATGTTATGTGTCACGTCAGCAATTCTGTTAACCCAGTTAACGGTGTTACAAAAAATTTGAAACATGTAGGACATATCTAACACAAATAATTGAAGGACAAAAATAAAAATATGAATAATCGTTAAGAACATAAAACATACTTTTACCTAAGAAATTATTACACAACAAAAGTTTTTAAAAATATTTATATGTTGATATAATAAAAAAAATTAAAATAAAATCCTTTTAATCTCGAGGCCACATAATATGTGGCTTGAGAACACGTGACTCGAAAAATTTCTCCAGCCACAAGTATACCAAAACAAAATTAATCTTCTAAAATATTAATCAAAAGATATATACGTAAACAAATATATATATATATATATATATATATATATATATATATATATATATATATATATATATATATATATATATATATATGTGACAACTTTTTTTTTAGAGGTATATACGTTTATATAAAATTAATGTTCTAAAACCTTATACACTTGGCTTGAGGCACTCTCATACCCATTACATTAATAATGTGCTTGATTGATGCTCTCTTAAGGGAGACAGGTTAGCGACTAACTAAAAGTCTGATGTGCAGTAAATCCTAAAAAAATATTACTGACCGACTCTCAGTCACTTTTTTAGTAGAAAATTTTCATATTATTTTGTGGAACGCGGATCTCCTCAGGAGGTCCTGTGCGACTTTTTTTTTTAATTTTTATTATTTTTAAAAAATAAAAAAATTAATTTTTTAAAATTTACAGTAATATTTAATTTAAAATTTAGGGTTTAAATTTTAGAGTTTAAAATTTACAATAATATTTAATTTAAAGTTTAAAATTTAGAGTTTAGAATTTAGGATTTAGGATTTAGGATTTAAAGTTTAGGATTTAGGGTTTAGGGTTTAGGTTTAAGGTTTAGAGTTTAGGGTTTAGGATGTAAGATTTAAAGTTTAAAGTTTAGAGTTTAGAATTTAAAGTTTAGAATTTAGGGTTTAGGGTTTAGGATTTAAAGTTTAGAGTTTAGAATTTAGGGTTTAGAATTTAGAATTTAGGGTTTAATGTTTAGAGTTTAGCATTTAAGGTTTAGGGTTTAGGATTTAAAGTTTAAAGTTTAGAGTTTACGGTTTAGAATTTAGAATTTAGGGTTTAGAGTTTACAATAATGTTTAATTTAATTTATTGTAAAAAATTAAAATTTTAAAAAATTAAATTTAAAAAAAAAAAATTGTAGGTGAAAAAATTTAAAAAAATAAATGAAAGTGAGTCCCACTGTAATGTGGGTCCCACTTTGAGCATACCTGCGCGTCATGTGGCGAGCAGGACCTCCAGCACCTTATAAGTGCTGGAGTGGATCTTATTCCTATTTTGTGTGCGATAACATTTTTTTCCTATTATATTTCAGTCCGTAAAAAGAAGAAAGGCAATAAGAATATTGTTTAGTCACAGCCAATGAAAAATTTTTTATAGGAAATTTCATTCATTGTTTTAGTGCAATTTAGTTCTTTAAAAATTAAAAAAATTGGTCTTAATTTGATTCATTTGTCTGTGAAAATGACTTTTAATAATAAAAAAAGAATTAATAATAATAAATTTTGTGATATAACGACATAAAATAGTAAATTGAGATAAATATAATTTTTAAAGACTAAATTAAAATATTTGATTATTTAATGATCAAATTAAAAAAAATATTAATTCAGAGGCTAAATCAATAATTTACTCTATATTTGAATGACTAAATTTTTTTTCTGCGATCAACTGAAAAAAAAAATGTTTGGAACTCTTTTATTATTGATATAAATTTATTTGACTAAATAAAATAAATAAATTGTCTGAAGGGCTTGGAAATTATATTGTAAATTAACCCTAATTTTATCCCATTACGATACATATATATCAACCATGTTAGGTAATATCTTAAGACAGTCTAATCATGGGTCATTCTGTCGTCAAGTTACACACACACACAGTCGTCAGGTTGAGATCTTGTAGTATCAGGTGCGCTCGTGCGCACATTTATACATATATATATATATATATATATATAGTTTTACCAAGAGGATGACTTGCATGGGCTGAAACGTGGTTTCACATTGCTAACGTGGTTTCTATGGTCATGTCTAGAATAGGTCTCCGATGGTTTTCCATCAACTAAAGTTTTCTCCAAATGAGCCTCTTCAAGAATTGAAGCATTATTGTTGTGAAAGTTAAATAACTATGCAACCAAAGTCAATAATTGTGTAGCAATTACGTAAACAAAGCATTAGTTGATAAAGACTGATGAGCATATGATACCTTCCTTTTCTGTCTATAAATTGAAAAGTAATAAAACCCATTTGAAAAGCCATAGTAGATGCTGCTTGTTATTCCCTCACAAGCCAAGCTGCTTTTTGGTATTATTCTAGATTTCGTTGGGGCAACAGAATCGGCAGCTTTTACTCTTTCTCTGATTTTATGTTCAAATTTGGAAGCTTATTCCCTTTTATCGAACACTTGTGCCGTCACTGCTAAAGCAAAGATATTCTTGAACCATGAAAAGAAAAAACTAATGCTTTTACACTTCCACCATAAGTGATACAGCAGTATATAAAAAGAAAAGGCCCGGGAGAATTAGAAACAGAAGGAGAAATGATCATTCTGGATGTGAGATTCCTACAGGTATGGAGGGATGGAACGCCCCAGAACCAGGAGAAGGCAGGGATATCAAGTTGCATTTGAAGTAAGGTTTCTGTCATGATAATACTGAGTGAGAACGAAGTCAGGTGCCCTTTCATAAATAGATAGAGGTAGAAGACGTCTTCTTCCTTATCCCGCCAAAAGGTGGGCACATCTGTTGAATTCCCTCTTCACCTTTAGGAACCTGAATTGTTTATGTTTAGTAAGAAGGAACCTGCAGTTTGAGTACAGAGTTTTGCTTCGCCTCCACCTTTTTCAAAACTTGCTTCAATGGCCTCAACGCATCGTCAGGTTTCTCTCTCTCTCTCTCTCTCTCTTTCCCACTATTATGAGTCAAATTCTGTAACATTTTGCACCATAAGCTTCATCCCTTGGTTATAAAATCCCATCTTGATATCAGATTATAGTTTTTGTTTCATAACAAACCTAAATTATATACGGTATATGTCAATTATCACTTAAGCGCCAAAAGGTTGTCCTCTTAGTGTGTTATTCAGTCAAAAAGAGTTCATTTGACTATTTGAAAACTTGGGGAGTTTAATTCATTACTTTTCAAAAAAAAAAAGAAGAAATGTGAATAAGTCCAATTCTCCTTCAATTGGTAATCTGGCATGGTGATGAACTCGAGGACTAGTTGGATTTCTATCTGTGTTTTGAAATCCCTAACATACTTCTAGAATCATACAATCTTTCTACAAAATCAGAAGTGTGCCTAGGATATTAACATGGGTACCTTTTTTTTTTTTTTCAGTCGTTGGGATGATGTCAATGCCCTATGCAGTTTCTCAGGGAGGGTGGCTGAGTTTAATTCTACTACTTCATGTTTCAACTCTGTGTTGGTACACAGGGTTACTTTTGCAAAGGTATATGGATAAACACCCACATATCAAAACCTACCCTTATATAGGAGAAGTAGCATTTGGTCACAAAAGAAGAGTCATAATATCCCTTTCCATGAACTCCGAACATGAACTTCAAAGTTGGTCACCTTAAGATTGGAACCAAACGAGGCTTTGTTATGCTCCTTGCTTTGGTAATCGTTTGGTTCAATGCTAAGGTGACCAACTTTGAAGTTCATGTTTGAGAATAACTTCTTAAGATTGTCATCTTCTAATATTAGAAACTCTATGACAACTAAGAACAATTCGGAGTACATGAAAAGGGATATTATGGCTCTTCCTTTGTGACCAAATGCTACTTCTCCTATATCAGGGTTGGGAGAAACACCCACATATCAAAACCTACCCTAATACAGGAGAAGTAGCATTTGGTCACAAAAGAAGAGCCATAATATCCCCTTTCATGAACTCCAAACTGTTCTTAGTTGTCACAGAGTTTCTGATATTATAAGATGACAATCTAGAGAAGTTATTTCCAAACATGAACTTCAAAGTTGGTCCCTTTAAGATTGGAACCAAACGATTATCAATCTTAAAGTGACCAACTTTGAAGTTCATGTTTGAGAATAACTTCTCCAGACTGTCACCTTCTAATATTAGAAACTCTGTGGCAACTAAGAACAGTTCAGAGTACATGAAAAGGGATATTATGGCTCTTCCTTTGTGACCAAATGCTACTTCTCCTATATCAGGGTAGGTTTTGATATGTGGGAGTTTCTCCATGGACCTTTGCAAAAGTAACCCTGTGTACCAACACAGAGTTGAAACATGAAGTAGTAGAATTAAACTCAGCCACCCTCCCTGAGCTGGAACTATGGGGAGAGCAGAGCAGAAGGACATGTCACGTGGATGGATGAGCTGGATCATAACATGCTATACTCCAATTCTGCTACACCTTTTTGTATCTTCCTTTCTGTTACTTTAATTTGGGAGCTCTGGCTGTATAAGTTAGTCTTGGTTTTTAGGTAAGGCATGTGAGATATTTAGATTGTAATTGGAGCCATCCTTGCTCGAAAAGAGAATTTCTTTCTGTATAAAATTAAGTGCCAAAAGTGAAACCCAAGGTAGTTAAGAGACTAAATTGGAACAAAATAAAATTAAGAAACTAGTGAAACGTGAGATAAAGTTAAGAGATGAGTTAGGACAAAATGAAGTTAAGGGATGAAAATAAAACTTAAAATAAAGGAAAAAAATATTTTAATCTAATAAATTCAAGTGTTTGAAAAAATGTGTAAAGCCATAACATGCTCAATTAATAAGATGTACAATTATTGAAATCGAACAGACTTGCTAAAAGAAGGTTTTGATTCATTGGTTTATAAGTTGAGTTGTTGGGTTATTAATTAAACCTGTTAAATCAATAAAGTAATCATAATTATATAAGCAATTCAAATTATTATTATTATTATTTATTCATAAATTAATAGAGACAATGAGGAAAAATGATAGTGTGTTTAAAACTGTGTTTGAGAATTTTTTCTATCACAACCCCTAGTATGATCGACATGAATTACAAGGTAAACCCTGCATGCATAAGTCTGACAAACATAATTACAAACCATCAAACAACATTTAGAAACAAATTTTATTTCCTTTAATTATTCATACAACAAGGAACACTAGTACGATTTCTATTTTAACTAGACACCACATAGGGAAAAGGATCCTGCCTAGAGATTATAGAGTCATGTCTAGAGTCAAGAATAAATACAGGGCTATGACAAAACAGAGATAAGGTCCAATGGCATAATATTGGGCTTACCCTTCGAATAGCTACCTCTACTACTCTTTTTGCAGAACATCAAGTTCTACCATGCTACCTGGAAAGAGGAGGGAAAATAGATTGAGTGGAAGGTGAACAAACAATTGATTTAAAGCTCAAACAATCGTTTCTCAAATCTTAGCTTTCATTTTTGATAATTTAAAAACAAAAATTCAATTGATTGTGAATAAATTATTCTACTAAAACTGTTAAAACGAGTTTAATTCGGCCCACCTTTAGAGTGTACAGGGTTTTAAAAAAAGAGGCCCGTTTTTGTTTCGATTTTTTAGGTACGGCCTACGTAACTCGCTGGTTACCAGCAAACTTGGCGCGCGCACACACACACACACACACACACACACACACATATATATATATATAATCAATACTTAGTCATTCAACCACTTCAACCTTTTGTTCCCTCCCTAGTCCCTACTTCATTCTTTCTCACGAACCCTAGCAGCCAGCATTGCAGTAAGCTTGTCACATCCCAAAAATTGAGCATGTGAAAAGATACTACTCATTTGATAAAATTCTCAAACATAAGTTATTTGCATATATTCTGTAAGGTTTTACATTCAACCTTAATCATTCATTCCACACTACAGAATTATATTCATCTGATAAGTAAATATAGACATACATAGTCTGATATTTCTATCTCATCGCAAGCCTAGGAGATCTATAGTAAGTACAGAGCGTTCCTAGTATCCACATCAATAAGTACTGGTATCCCACCAGACAGAAATAGAGGATAATTCCAAGGGGCTTCTATTTTTCAAACGGATACTCTTCTTCTTTGTTTTCTGTATCTGAAAAGATAATCATAGGAAGCGTGAGTTTATTTAAAAACTCAGTAAGTAAATAACTGTACTATATAAAATATCAAAAGTACAAATACCACATTTACTCATATAATTAATTGTCTTATACATCGAGTAGTATGGGACTCTAACCCTTTCAAACTCATGAATAAGATTTCATAGATATACACCGAGTAGTATGAGACTCTAACCCTTTCAAAATCGTATTTACAATTTCATCTATTTACACCGAGTAATATGGGACTCTAACCCTTTCAAACTCGTGTATAAGCTTTCTTAGATATACACCGAGTAGTATGGGACTTTAACCCTTTCAACTCGTGTATAGGTTTCATAGATATGCACTGAGTAGTATGGGACTTTAACCCTTTCAAACTCGTGTATTAGATCCCGTAGATCTTTACTCATTGACAAGATAGTGAGAATTTATCACATAGCACAATTGTCATGAAATAAAATAATTTCTACATACTCTTATTTCTACCGATCATCATATACTCCCATATGAAAATTAATTGCTTATTATCCAAATAATATTGTAAATGGGACTTATATTGTACTTTGAATAGTAATATCAAATTAGCTGAGCAAGGTTATTCACTCACCTTGATGTTTGTCCAAGTTTACCTTGTTCCACACTAGAATTTGTGTAGGAAAATTTCCTAGTAAAATATATTACAAGGAAACATAAGAAAGGAAACAAAAATTTTCTGACTGCTACAGTAACGGTTTGTTACAGTACAGTTTACTACAGTAACGATTCGCTACAGTACCGTTGACTGCCGACACTACAGTACTGCTACAGTAGTCGAAGAAAAATTTTCAGATTTTCCTGAAATTTTTGGTCGCTACAGTAACTCGGTTTTTGTAGAAGTTTTTGCAGAAATTTCTAACAATTTCATCCTTTTCTTTCTTGTTTCAAAACCAGAATTTCAACTCTTTTAACCGATTATAACTCAAATATAACTTCTAAAACAACTGAGATTCATGAATTATTATCAAAATCTTCAAGAATAAAACCTCCTCTGATCTTCTACATAAACTGAAATTTGAGGAAAATAATGAGATTAAAGCTTACCTTTGATCCTTACAAAGCTTTTGAACCGAACAAATAATCAAAACTCTGAAGATCAAGGAAAGGATTTGAGAAGAGGATGAAGAAACGAGAGAAACTTCCACTGTTCAGTTTCCAGCTTTTCCTTCTGCGTGAGAAATGAGGAGGGTACTATTGAAGCTTTATATTAAATATTTCTAATGGGTTATTGAATAACCCATGGGTATCCATAACCCAACATCCAAACCCATCCAGTCAATTTACAATAAATAGACTAATTGACCATTCTTAAACCACTTTTCCATGAATTTCACCATTCTTAGAATATATCCCACATGGTGCAAATATTCAGTCCAGTCATTTAACTCAATTTTCATAAATAATATTCAAAGAGAACAATTAAATATGAAAATTAAAAATGACCAAAATAATTAACTAAAGTAACGTTGTAAAATTCTAAAATACTCTTAGGCGAATTATATTCCAAAATTAACGGGTATTACATTTAGCAGCTTCGACCTTCGATTTCGGCCTTCCTTCACCAGTTGCGACAACAGCCTAAGTGCAACTTTGACTTTAGCCTCCCTTCGCAATAGCTACAGTAGCAATCGTTCCTCATCGTCCAACAACACACACAGAGCAACAACCATCCCACTTTGGCCTCCCTTCGTGACGGCCAAGTATGCGGATTCCATTTTGGTTTTGGTTTATTTGTTGATTTTGGTTGATTTTGGACTTTGGTTATTTTATTTGTTATATATGAGCTCTTGTGTCCTTTGTACTTTGTTTTCAAGATATGTCTCTATTTTAGCCTTTCATACTCTGTTTTCATCAGGATGGCCTAATACTTAGTTGAAAGAACAGTGATATTTTAAAGATAAATTTGATTCAAATTTCTTATAATTTCATTCAGAAAAAAGTGAAAATTAATAATAAAAAATTACAATTGATACTTTAGTCAGAAAATCATGCAATTAACTTAAAAACAAAATTACAATTCACCAAAAGAAAAAAAGTGAGCTGGTGGGCTGGCCCATTTAGCCTGCCAAAAGAGGGTTGGGCCCTCAGATGTGTGACTCGTTTAAAAGTTCGGCCCACTTTTTCTTGACCTGCTTTGATAGCTCTACCCAATGCAACCCTTACATTCAAATTACCCAACTTATCATGAAAGTCTCCCTCTTGTGATTGGCCTCAATCATGGAGCTAGCACCACCAAACTTTTGCTAGCTGAGGTACTCAATCCAAAGTACACAAAGGTCTACAGATACTGTTGTAACACCATCACTCTCGAAAGAGTTCCTCCTATAAGTCCTATCTTATCCATTTTTAAATCCAAAGTCCTCTTTTCAAGAAATCATATTTGTTCCCCCTGGAATGCAAACAACTAATTCCAAACATGAAAGTCTCCGTTCAACATTTTTAATACATAAAAAATATCTCAATATAAAATCTTTCTTAATAAAGCATAGTTGTTGACATGAAAACATAATATACAAATCAACAACACCATTCAAAGTGGCATTAAATATTTGAATATATAAAAGAAATAACAAACAAGATTTGAATCAATTAAAGCATGGAGAAAGTCATGGAAAAGTACAACAAGGCATCATATATTGCAAACAAAAGAAATTTTATTGTAGTAGTTTTATTTACTCACCTTGACACCAAACTATACTTTTTCTACCTCTGAAATTTGCTCCAAAACACTAGAAAGGAACCTAGCGGTTTTAACGTAGGAAGCCTAGATGTATACATATGAAAAGATTGAGAAAAGAGGGTTAGAATCATGAATTTTTTTTTTGGAAGGTTTGAAGCACTACAGCGATAGTTTTGTCGTTGCTGCTGTGAGAGATAGGAAACAAACAACCCTCTCAAGTAACAGCCGTTGCAATAGCTATTTCACCGTTCCAATGTAACGGTGGGCTGCAAAGGAGGTGTTGTTTTTGAGAGTAGGTTCTCTCCCTTATAGAAGAGTTCCTGGCAACCCATAGCCCTTGGATGGTTGTGGATGTCAGGGAGAGAAAAAGTATGGAAGAGAATTCACTCCCGTTGTTGACACGCATTGTAGCAATTTTGAGTTGACTTGTGTGCAATTTTTCTAATTTTTCCTTCCCAAAACCCTATCCCAACAAGATCTAAAGTCGCAAAATGATTCTAAACATTCTAAATAAGATTTGAAAACAAAAAACAAGTCTTATTCCAAAGTCACTTAAGTTATATTGTAGTTTTAGATGATGATGATGATGGTTATTATTATTATTATTATTATTATTATTATTATTATTAATGCATAACTTATTAGAAATTATCAAACTTACCTACTGATTAATATAATATTTTTATTAAGTTTAATTTTTTAACTTATTAAAAAATTATACATGTTCTAAATATATTTTTTAGCTAATTTAAATAATAAATATTAAATATTAAAATTATGAAATTTGGTTGAACATATATTTGACCGGAAAGTCAAACCAAATTGGTTATATGGATGATTTGAGGAACAATAACAATTATATCAACAGAAAAAAAATCATGTACACTTTTTTATATTTTTGACAATTCATTATTGTTTGATTAATTTTTTACACATTTTTTATTTTGAATGAAAAACTTGATAATAAAAATATATAAAATTGTATATATGTTTTCTCCTATATCTTCTACGTTGTTCGTTTAAAAATAATCTCTCAAAACAAGCCAAACATATAATTTAGTCTAAAAAAAAATCTGAATATGTAACTTACAAAAACTGACTCATTTTTCGTGACTTACAAAAAACTTGAGGACCTAATGATAAACTCGTGTATTCTCATTCTCTCTCTCTCTCTCTCTCTCTCTCTCTAAAAGATAACCTCTCCAAATTTAGTATTTACAGAACAACATACGACGTCGGATTGAGCTCTTTTGGTGGTGGCCAATTGGCCATTCATCAACGATCAACGCACGACAACAACCAAATGGTTACTTTACATGTGCCGCCACTTGGCCTCTTAATATCCTCCAATTCAAAACCTTTTTTATTCATTTCTCATTCCTGCTTGTACGTTTATTATTATTATTATTAGGTTAAACAATTTTTTTACAGATATATATATATGTTGATAGAAAAAATTCTTTAAAAATTAAAAAAAAAGGTCTTAATTTGATTCATTTATTTGTGAAAGTGACTTTTAATAATAAAAAAAGATTTAATAATTTTGTGATTTAATAATATAAAATAGTAAATTGAGACAAATGTAATTTTAAAGACTAAATTGAAATATTTGATTATTCAATTATCAAATGAAAAAAAAATTATATTCATTCATTGACTAAATCAATAATTTACTCTAAATTTGAATGACCAAATTATTTTCTGCCATCAATTGAAATAAAATGTTTGGAACTCTTTTATTATTGATATAAATTTATCTTTGACTAAATAAAATAAATAAATAAATTGAAGGGCTTGGAAATAGTAAATTAACCTAAATTTTATCTAATTACAATACATATATAATCAACCATGTCACGTAATATTTTAAGATAGACTAATTATTGTGTCATCTCTTGTCAAGTTGAGATATTATAGTACCTCTCAGCTCGCGCGCCCACACACACACACATATATTGTTTTACCAAGAGTATCTTTGATGTAAAACAAAGAGTGGGAAGACTAGAGATGAGAGAACAACAGAAAAAAGAGGGAGGAGATAGAAACTTATGTTTTAATTCATTCAAAGTTTGATTACAACATATGAGAGACCCATTTTTATAGGGAGTATAGTTACAAGAGAAATTAATGCATGAACTACGTCCTAGATGCGTAAGCTAGTTTCAAAGAAAATAAATGTATCAGTAGTTCCAAGACTTATAAATGCAACATCAATTTCTAGAGTATGTGTTTTTCAAAAATACTAGTTCAATTCCTAGAAATTTTATTATGTCTAGAATAGGTCTCCAATGGTTTTCCATCAACTAAAGTTTTCTCCAAATGAGCCTCTACAAGAATTGAAGCATTATTGTTGTGAAAGTTAAATAACTGGCAACCGAAGTCAATAATTATGCAGCAATTACGTAAACGAAAGCATTGGTTGATAAAGACTGATGAGCATATGATATGCTATCTTAGATACTTTGCCTCCCCACCTTCTTAGATACTTTGCCTCCCCACCTTCCTTTTCTGTCTATAAATTGAAAGTAATAAAACCCATTTGAAAAGCCATAGTAGATGCTGCTTTTTATTCCCTCACAAGCCAAACTGCTTTTTGGTATTATTCTACATTTCGTTGGGGCAACAGAATCGGCAGCATTTACTCTTTCTTTGATTTTATGTTCAAATTTGGAACCTTATTCCCTTTTATCAAACACTCCTAACATCACTGCTAAAGCGAAGAGTGAAAATATCCCTTTTCATGTACTTTGAACTGTTCTTAGTGAAAAGTGGGTTCCTCCACAAGTGGGGCCCTAGGGGCCAAATTACAATTTAATTAAAGTTGTAACCAAATTTTTTAATTTACTCCAAAGTTATAAAAAACAAAATTTGTGGGGCTCACAAGAGAAAATTTGTCAAAGTTAGGCACCGTCTGAAGGAAAAAAAGAGAGGAGGCTGCGCAGAAGAAAACTTGGAAGGAAGTTAGGTGCAGGGAACGTGCAGGCAAATTTAGAGAGGGTTGGTGGGGAATGACTCTATAAATAGAGTCATTCACCTCATTCAAAAACCATCCTTCAATTAATCCTTCATCAACCCAAAGAAAAGCCTCACCTTTGAGAGAAAAGAGTGAGAAGAAAAATAGAGAGAGTGCCTCAGAAAGTTTCTGAGAGAAAAAATAGTGAGTCCAATTTGTGAGGGTTATTGTCCACAAATTGAAGAAATACTGTTGTAGTATTTTTTGTGAGTAAGAGGTCCACCTAAGGGTGAAGATTGTATTCCCATTATTACCATAGTGGAAGATTTAAGCGGCCTACGGGTCCCGTGGTTTTTACCTAATTTGGGTTTTCCACGCTAAAATTCTTTGGTGTTATTTTGTCTATTGTATTTTGGGAATTATCCTGGGTCTGTGGAATTATTTTGATTCTGCGCACACCGCCGTTTTTCCCCAACAAGTGGTATCAGAGCTTCTGGTTAGAGTACTATTGAAGATTACCGTACGAGTATTATTCACAAATACTGTACGAAGACGTACGAGTACTATTCACGTATACAGGTACTGTTCATACATACTAGTATTTTTATACGTATTAGTACTATTTATACATACAGGTACTATTCATACGTATGAAATACTATTCATATATACGTAAGTACTGTTTATATATACAAGGTACTGTTCATACGTACGTAGATACTGTTCATACGTACGAAAGTACTGTTCATACATACGGAAGTACTGTTCATACGTACAGAAGTACTATTCACTACCAGAAAAGTTTTGGGATCAGTTAAAACTTTGACTACTGATTTCAATGGAGACAAGAAACATCAAAATGATCAGCCTAAATGGTACAAATTATCACATGTGGAGAAGCAAGATGAAGGATCTCCTATTTGTGATGAAAATGCATCTACCAGTGTTTACATCAGATAAACCTGAAGGCAAGACGGATGAGGAATGGGGGTTTGAGCATGAGCAGGTGTGCGGTTTCATCCGACAATATGTCGAAGACAACGTATACAACCACATCTGCAATGAGACTCATGCCCGAACGCTATGGAATAAGCTTGAACAGCTTTATGCGTCAAAAACTGGTAACAATAAATTATTTTATTTGACCAAATTGACGCAGTTGAAATACAGGGAAGGGACTTCTGTAGCAGATCATCTAAATGAGATGCAAGGGGTCGTAGATCAACTGTCCAGAATGGGCATAAATCTGGACGATGAAATATTTGCTCTGCTGGTATTGGGCTCTCTACCAGAGTCGTGGGAGACTCTGAAGATTTCCATCACCAACACTGCACCTGATGGTGTAGTTAATATGGAGTCTGTTAAAAGCAGTATCTTAAATGAAGAAATGAGAAGAAGATCTCAAAGCTCATCTTCTTCATCACAACCAAATGTTCTGGTTTCAGACTTCAGGGGGAGGAACCAGTCTAGGGATCAAAAACCTAGAGGAAGAAGCAGAGGCAAATCCAACAGATATGCCAATGTTGAATGCCATTACTGTAAAAAGAAAGGTCACATCAAAATACACTGCCGCAAGTTCAAAAAGGATCAAGAAAAGAACAAAGGCAGAGGACAGAAGAAAAACAACAGTAGTGATGATGAGCAAGCAGATGTTGCTGAGGAGTTCAACATTGTCTATGATGATGATGTAGTCAATCTTACAACCCATGAGACAAGCTGGGTGATTGACAGTGGTGCCACCATTCATGCTACATCTCGGAAGGAATTTTTCTCATCTTACACACCAGGCAATTTTGGTGCTGTAAGAATGGGAAACAATAATCTTTCAATAATTGCAGGTAAGGGAGATGTTTGTTTAAAGACGGAGAATGGTACGCAATTAGTCCTGAAGGATGTGAGGCATATTCCAGATATGCGCCTGAATCTGATCTCAACAAGCAAGCTAGATGATGAAGGTTTCTGCAATACCTTCTTTAATGGCCAATGGAAGCTCACCAAAGGATCATTGGTGGTGGCCAGAGGGAACAAAGACTCCAAACTGTACATTATGCAAGCAAAGCTCTCCAAGGATGTTGTGAATACAACGGAGAATGATTGTACAGTTGAGCTATGGCACAAACGTCTCGGTCACATGAGCGAGAAGAGCATGATCCATTTAACTAGGAAGAATGCTCTACCTGGTTTGGATCAAGTTCACTTGAAGAAGTGTGATGATTGTCTGGCAGGAAAGCAGAATAGAGCTACGTTCAAAAGCCACCCTCCTTCTAGAATGGCGAATGTACTGGATTTGGTACACTCAGATTTATGTGGACCAATGTTAAAGTCACTTGGTGGTGCTCAGTACTTTGTGACTTTCATTGATGACCATTCAAGGAAGATATGGGCATACACTTTAAAGACAAAGGATCAAGTGCTGAGTGTCTTTAAAGAGTTTCATGCCTCAATTGAAAGAGAAACTGGCAAGAAGCTAAAATGCATCCGGACAGACAACGGTGGAGAATACATTGGGCCTTTTGATGCCTACTGTAAAGAGCATGGTATTCGACATCAAACAACGCCTCCAAAAACACCGCAGCTGAATGGCCTGGCTGAGAGGATGAACAGAACTTTGATGGAGAGAGTCAGATGTTTACTCTCTCATGCAAAGTTACCAAAGAAATTTTGGGGTGAGGCTTTACTAGCAGCAGTACATGTGCTGAATCGCTCACCTTGTGTCCCTTTAAAGCTAGATGTTCCAGAAAAGGTATGGTCGGGAAAAGATATTTCCTACAACCATCTGCGAGTGTTTGGGTGCAAAGCCTTTGTCCATATTCCAAAGGATGAAAGGTCCAAACTTGAGGCTAAGACACGTAAATGTGTGTTTATTGGATTTGGTCAAGATCAGTTTGGCTACAGATTTTATGATCCAGTGGAGAAGAAACTAGTCAGGAGTCGTGATGCTGTATTCATTGAAGATCAGACCATTGAAGATATTTCTAAAGCCAATGGTGATTCAACTGGTTCGGAAATTATTCCTCCAACACTGGTGCCAAGACAAGTTGGAGATGAAATACAGAATGATCAGCCTGAGATAGGTGATCCAGATGCTCCCGTTGAGATTCCATCAGAAGATTCCGATGATGATGATGGTGTTCATGATCAACCACCAGTTCCAATGGGTTCTCCAGAATTGAGAAGATCTACTAGAGTTCGACAACCCTCTACTAGATACCCTGCAAATCAGTATGTGTTATTAACTGACGAGGGAGAACCAGAAAGCTTCGAAGAAGCAATGGATGATGAACACAAGAAGAAGTGGATTGAGGCCATGCAAGATGAGATGAAATCATTGCATGAGAATAAAACTTTTGAACTGGTGAAGCTGCCAAAAGGCAAGAGGGCTTTGAAGAATAAATGGGTGTTCAGAATTAAGCATGAAGAGAACAGTTCCCACCCAAGATTCAAAGCCAGATTGGTTGTCAAGGGATTCAGCCAAAGAAAAGGGATCGACTTTGATGAGATATTTTCACCAGTGGTGAAAATGACATCCATTCGAACAGTGCTAGGGTTAGCATCAAGTCTTGACCTTGAGGTTGAGCAAATGGATGTCAAAACTGCATTCCTTCATGGTGATTTGGAGGAAGAAATATACATGGAGAAGCCAGAGGGTTTCAAGCAAAAAGAAAAAGAGGACTACGTTTGCAAGCTAAAGAAAAGCCTGTACGGCTTGAAGCAAGCACCAAGACAGTGGTATAAGAAGTTTGAGTCTGTTATGGGGGAGCATGGTTACAAGAAGACTACTTCAGATCACTGTGTGTTCGTTCAGAAATTCTCTGATGATGATTTCATTATTTTATTGCTCTATGTGGATGACATGTTGATTGTTGGCCAAAATATTTCTAGAATTGATGACTTGAAGAAGCAGTTGAGCAAGTCTTTTGCTATGAAAGACTTAGGGCCAGCAAAACACATTCTTGGCATGAAGATAACTAGAGACAGAAGCGCCAAGAAATTATGGTTGTCACAAGAGAAGTATATTGAGAAAGTACTTCAAAGGTTCAACATGGACAAAGCTAAAGCGGTTAGTTGTCCTCTTGCTAATCACTTTAAGCTAAGTTCTAAGCAGTGCCCTTCCACAGATGAAGAAAAGAAAGAGATGGACAAGGTTCCATATGCTTCAGCAGTTGGAAGTTTAATGTATGCCATGGTGTGCACACGGCCGGATATTGCTCATGCAGTTGGAGTAGTGAGTAGATTCCTTTCAAAACCTGGAAAGGAACATTGGGCTGCAGTAAAGTGGATATTCAGGTATCTTCGGGGTACTTCCAAAATATGTTTATGTTTTGGAGATACCAAACCTGTGTTAGTTGGATACACAGATGCAGATATGGCCGGCGACATAGATTCGAGAAAATCTACTTCGGGCTACCTGATCACTTTTGCAGGGGGACCTGTGGCATGGCAGTCAAAATTACAGAAGTGTGTTGCACTGTCCACCACTGAAGCAGAGTTCATCGCAGCAACTGAAGCCAGTAAGGAGTTGCTATGGATGAAAAGGTTCTTAAATGAACTTACTTTCTACCAAGAAAAGTATGAGCTATTTTGTGACAATCAAAGTGCAATTCACCTTGGAAAGAATGCCTCCTTTCACTCAAGATCGAAGCACATTGATATGAGATATCACTGGATAAGAGGTGCATTGGAGAAGAAGCTACTACAGCTTGAAAAGATCCATACAGATGAAAATGGATCTGATATGTTAACTAAGACTCTTCCAAGAAGCAAGTTTGAATATTGTCGATCAGCTGCAAGATTGGTGGAACCCCCCACTTAGGTCGGGAGGGGGAGAATTGAAAAGTGGGTCCCTCCACAAGTGGGGCCCTAGGGGCCAAATTACAATTTAACTAAAGTTGTAACCAAATTTTTTAATTTACTCCAAAGTTATAAAAAACAAAATTTGTGGGGCCCACAAGAGAAAATTTGTCAAAGTTAGGCACCGTGAAAAAAAGAGAGGAGGCTGCGCAGAAGAAAACTTGGAAGGAAGTTAGGTGCAGGGAACGTGCAGGCAAATTTAGAGAGGGTTGGTGGGGAATGACTCTATAAATAGAGTCATTCACCTCATTCAAAAACCATCCTTCAATTAATCCTTCATCAACCCAAAGAAAAGCCTCACTTTTGAGAGAAAAGAGTGAGAAGAAAAATAGAGAGAGTGCCTCAGAAAGTTTCTGAGAGAAAAAATAGTGAGTCCAATTTGTGAGGGTTATTATCCACAAATTGAAGAAATACTGTTGTAGTATTTTTTGTGAGTAAGAGGTCCACCTAAGGGTGAAGATTGTATTCCCATTATTACCATAGTGGAAGATTTAAGCGGCCTACGGGTCCCGTGGTTTTTACCTAATTTGGGTTTTCCACGCTAAAATTCTTTGGTGTTATTTTGTCTATTGTATTTTGGGAATTATCCTGGGTCTGTGGAATTATTTTGATTCTGCGCACACCGCCGTTTTTCCCCAACACTTAGTTGCCACAGAGTTTTTGATATTAAAAGGTAACAATCTGGAGAAGTTATTCCCAAACATGAACTTTAAAGTTGATCACTTTAGATTCGGAACCAAACGAGGCTTTGTTCTGCTCTCCGCTTTGGTAATATTACCAATAACGTGGCTAAGAAACATGGGATTTATGGCCTATGTTTCTGTTGGTGGGGTGGTGGCTTCTATTATATCGGTTTGTTGTGCTGTGTAGGTGGGTGTGTTTGGTAGTGTGGGGTTTCATGAAAGAGGCCAGTAGATGAATTGAGGGAATTTGTCTACTGCTTTGTGCCTCCTTACATTTTGTAATTGTGGTCACGTTGTATTTCCCACTCTACGTAATTCCATGCAAGAATCAAATCAAAGGAATTTATCTTGATAAGAGTCATGTTGTATTTTATTCAAACTGGCTCTTATCTCGCATGGAATTGTGTAAAGTGGGAAATACAACATGACCACAATAACATAATGTAAAGAGGCACAAAGCAGTAGGCAAATTGCCCTGACCTCTTTCATGAAATCCCACACCACCAAACGCACCCACTCACACAACACAACTAACCGATATAACAGAAGCCATCACCCCACCAACAAAAACATAGGCCAAAACTCTCAGGTTTGTTAGCCACGTTATTGGTAATATTAACAAAGCATAGAGCAGAACAAAGTCTCGTTTGGTTCCGATCCTAAGGTGACCAACTTTGAAGTTCATGTTTGGGAATAACTTTTCCAAATTGTCACCTTTTAATATTAAAAATTCTGTCCTTTTAATATTAAAAACTCTGTTTCAACTAAGAACAGTTCAAAGTACGTGAAAAGGGATATTATGGCTCTTCCTTTGTGACCAAATGCTACTTCTCCTATATCAGGGTAGGTTTTGATATGTGGGTGTTTCTCCATGCACCTTTGCAAAAGTAACACTGTGTACCAACACACAGTTGAAACAAGAAGTAGTAGAATTAAACTCAGACACCCTCCCTGAGAAACTGCATAGGGTATTGACATCATCCCAACGCCTGAAAAGAAAAAAAAAAAAGTTACCCATGTTAAAATATCCTAGGCACACTTCTGATATTTCTAGAAAGATTGTGAGATTCTAGTGGTATGTTAGAGATTTCAAAAGGCAGATAGAAATCCAACTAGTCCTCAGGTGTCAGGAGTGAGTTCATCGCCATGCCAGATTACCAATTGAAGGAGAACTGAACTTATTCATATTTCTTCTTTTTTTTTTTTCGAAAAGTAATGAATTAAACTCCCCAAGTTTTCAAATAGTCAAATGAACTCATTTTGTATGAATAACACACCAAGAGGACAACCTTTTGGCGCTTAAGTGATAATTGACATGTACAATATATAATTTGGGTTTGTTATGAAACAAAAATTATAATATGATATCAAAATAGGATTTTATAACCAAAAAGGGATGAAGTTTATGGTGCAAAATGTTACAGAATTTGACTCATAGGGAGAAGAGAGAGAGAGAGAGAGACCTGACAAGGCGTTGAGGCCATTGAAGCAAGTTCTGAAAAAGGTGGTTCCTCTCCGGCGTCGCCCACTCTGTAGCTCGCTTTCTCTCTGTGTTTGCCCTCTCTCGTTGTGCTCTCGCAGTGTCTGCGTTGGCTCTCATTCTCTCACTTTCAAGTCTCTCTCTCTCTCTCTCTCTCTCTCTCTCTCTCTCTCTTTCTCAGCAGTGCACTCATGTCTCTGTTTTTGCTCAGTCTTCCTTTCTCGCATTAAGCTCTGTGTTTCTCTTTCGGATGCTCTGCGTGTGCCTGTGTTTCCCCTCTTGATCCCTTATTTATGCTAAGTAATAGAAAAGAGCTGGAGCAAGGACGGAGGGACCACTATGGGTAGAGCAGAGCAGAAGCACACTTTACGTGGATGGATGAGCTGGATCATTACATGCTATATTCCAATTCTGTTACACCTTTTTGTCTTTTTTTCGTTTCTGTTACTTTAATTTGGGTTTAGGTAAGGCATATGAGGTGTGATGTGTGAGACTAACGTTACCTTTCGAGAAAATTTGCAATGTGTGATGTAGTTCGCAATTTGAAACTTGAAAGGGTGCCTGTCAGTTTTATCTTTATAATGCTACCCATGTTTTGAGGTTAAATTATTTTGGTTCTCACTTCTGAAATTCTTTTGGTCAGGATTACAAATATCTGAAAATTTAAAGGATTTTGATTTGGAGGTTGGCACTGTTCAACAAAATTAATTTGTTAGTGGATATCTTATAAGTTAGTTGATAACTTATAAGTTAATTTTTAACTTATACTTTATAGCTTATAACTTATAACTTATATAAGTTAATTTATTTGAATTAGAAGTATTCAATAAAAATAACTGTTGAATTAGTTGAAAAGTGTAAAATGACATAAAATGACATATATTTTTTAATTTTAAAATAATATAAATAAATATATTATTTTTGTTTTTAATTAAATTAATTTAAATTATTATAAATATAAAATTTATTAAAAATATATATTTATATATTTTATTATATTTTATATATAATAATATATTTTCACATATATAATATATGTATATAAACTAACTTCAAAAAATTAATAAATTCATCATGCATTAGTTTCTTATTATTTTTTAAATTATTTTATACTTCAAAAAATTAATGTTTAAAATTCATCATGCGTAGGATGAAGAAGATCGTGCGAGGATGAAGAAGATTCACGGTAACAGGGAAGGAAGGCTTCTGGAGGGACCAAAGCTTTTTCTCTTCTTCTGATGTGTAGGGACGGTTTCAATATAAGGAGAAAAAGTAGAGGTATCTGGCTGTAAATTTGCCAACATAACTCCTTTGGCTGAAATACTAAAAGACTCCCTTAATCTTTCTAACAAATTTTAAGTTAGTCCATAATCTATTTGGAAAATTTCCATTCATGCCTCTCAAAATTTTGTTTCATGATTTATTCCTCCCACTCATTTATTTTTTCCCACTTATTCATTGATTTATTATTATAAATTTCTATTATCATTTATTTATATCTTATATCTCTTAGTTGCTTATTTTTCTTCCTAAAATCTCTTCTCTTCATAATAATCCATTTAAATATAAAATTACATATTTTATAATTTCCTCCCTTGAACAATTGTTCAAATTTTAAAAATATTCTAATGAGTAATTACTGGAAAATTAGTAATATAAAATTACAGAATGATTAATTAGTGAAAAATTAGTAACTAATAAATAAATAAATGACAATAAATAATAATAGAACATTAAAAAATAAAATATAAAATTCATGCCTTTTCTGATAATTACACCTCCAAAACTATACTTGCAAATTAATACCCAAACATCATATTTTACACAAAACCACGTTTATATGCCGATTTTTCAAACATAAATTACATTTACTCAAATCTTGTTTTGTCCAAATCACGTTCACCCAACCTAGGTTGCCTAAACTACATTTCTCCACCGCTTTACCAAACACATACTAGTTCAATTCCTAGTGGGTGTTTGAAAAGTCGTTGGGTAAATCTAAGTTTGAGCATAATTGATTTTGTATGAACGTAATTTATGTTTAGAAATTGTTATCAGAAAATTGATTTTGGAAAATGAATTTCGTTTGGATATTGATTAGTAAAAGCATTTTTAATGTGTAATTACCAGAAAGAGTATGAATATTATATTGTTTTATTTCATTTGACTATTGGTTATTAATATTTTCCGTCTTAATACTCTAATTAGTTAGTAATCACCTAATTTAATTTTTTATTATTAATCACCATCAATATTATTATTAATTCAAATTAATTTCAAATATTATTATCATTGTTATCAATTTTAATAAATTTCAATTTCATTATTATTATCATATTATTGTTGTATCTAATTAATTGTATCAATTAATTAACTTCAACAATTAGTTAATTACAATTATTATTATTATCATTATTAATAATTTAGCCAATGACAGAAACATTGGCACACCCAATCAACAAAAATTTTGAAATGAAGAATGCAGAGAGAAAGAAAGAAAGCATAGAGGTAGAAGAGTCTGCAACATAACAATAGCTCACAATCATAGGCTATGTTTGCTTTTGCGTTCATGTTGGGTCAACGTGCGTTCAGTGTCAAAAAATCGATTCTTTAGTAAACTTATATTGTTTGGTTTAGTGTCCTAGCAAATTTTTATAATCGATTTTGTGCAGAAGTGAAACTTTGTAGCTTTTGGTAACAATTGATTTTGCCCAAATCAATTTTTTCAGAATTGCCCTCCCTACATTGTTCTCCAGTTTATCAATGGAGGAAAACAGAGAGGCAGAAAGAGAGGGAGAGAGGGGGAGAGAGAGAGAGTTGCCAGTGAGACTGCCAGTCGTCACCGTTGCCCTTCGTAGTTCTCCTTCTTCCCCACCGGCATTGGATTTAACAACGAGAAAATAGAGGGAGGGACGAGAGATGAGAAAGCAAAAGTTGAGGATCCCACATCGGCACTAGATTTGGCTGGAGCTCCGAGATCGAGGTCTTCAAAATAGATTATTTGGCCAAATTTCAACCCGTTAAGCAGCTTAGAGGAGAAGTTGGTCTCAGATGATGAACCCATTTGAGCGAATGAAGTGTAAATTATACTGTCGCGTCCGTTCAAAAAGATAATGAAAAAGGGTGTGAGGACTGAGGAGTCATGAGCATAGGGCACAGAGAGAAATGGTTGATTTGATTTGATAGAAAATTTTAGGATTTAGTTTTAAATTTTATAACTGAAATTATCAAAACATTAAGTATAATTTTTATTTTATATGATTTATTTATTTAATATATGAATATTAAATTTTATTTTAATTGACAAATTTGATTTTCAAAATTTTCATTAAGACAAAAAAAAGAATAAATAATGAGTATTTTAATTAATTGTTGAAATTAATTTGAATTAATGATAAAATTAAAATTATTTTTTAAGTAATTAATAACTACTTAATTTCTCTTGTAGAATATTAATTTGATTCATAATAGTTAAATATTAGTATCAATAGTTAAAAAAAATTTATTAAAATATTAATAGAATTTATTTTATTAAATTTTTGTATAAAAGAAATTAAATAAGGATAAATGAAATAAAATAATATAATATTCATACCCTTTTTGGTAATTACACACTCAAAGTATTTTTGCTAACCAATTTTCAAACGAAATTCATTTTTTAAAATCACTTTTATGATAATAGTTTACAAACATAAATCACATTAATGTAAAATCAATTCTGCTCAAACTAAAATTTACCCAACAAATTTCCAAACATATACATAATCGATTCAAGGATAAAAGCTACTCCCTTTCGCTTTGCTCTAAACATTAGTCTAGAGCAGAAGCAATTATGGCACACAGGAAAAATGCAGATCCAAACATATACCATTTTTGTACAAATGCCAGTCTGTCCCACCAATTCATGTTAAATGCTTCCCAACATCGTGCCAAACATCCACCTAGAAATTCTATTATGTCTAGAATAGGTCTCCAATGGTTTTCCATCAACTAAAGTTTTCTCCAAATGAGCTTCTTCAGGAATTGAAGCATTATTGTTGTGAAAGTTAAATAACTGCTATTATTGCAACCGAAGTCAATAATTATGTAGCAATTACGTAAACAAAAGCTTTGGTTGATAAAGACTGATGAGCATATGATATGCTATCTCAGATACTCTGCCTCCCCACCTTCCTTTTCGGTCTATAAATTGAAAAGTAATAAAACCCATTTGAAAAGCCATAGTAGATGCTGCTTTTTATTCCCTCACAAGCCAAACTGCTTTTTGGTATTATTCTACATTTCGTTGGGGCAACAAAATCGGCAGCTTTTACTCTTTCTCTGATTTTATGTTCAAATTTGGAAGCTTATTCCCTTTTATCAAACACTTGTGCCGTCACTGCTAAAGCCAAGAGCCAAAATATCCTTTTTCATATACTTTGAACCATTCTTAGTTGCCATAGAGTTTCTGATATTAAAAGGTGACAATATGGAGAAGTTATTCCCAAACATAAACTTCAAAGTTGATCACCTTAGAATCGGAACCAGATGACCTTTGTTTTGCTCTCTGTTTTGGTAATATTACCAATAACTCGGCTGAGAAACCTGGTAGTTGTGTCCTATGTTTCCGTTGGAGGGATGGTGGCTTCTGATATATGGGTTTGTTGTGTTGTGTGGGTGTGTTTAGTGGTGTGGGGTTTCAAGAAAGAGGCCAGCAGATGAATTGGAGGAATTTGCCTACTGCTTTGTGCCTCTTTACATTTTGTTATTGTGGTCATGCTGTATTTCCCATTCTACACAATTCCATGCAAGATAAGAGTCAGTTTAAATCAAATCAAAGGAATTTATCTTGAAAAGAGTCATGCTGTATTTGGGGGCTCTAGCTGTATAAGTTAGTCTTTAGGCAAGGCATATGAAATATTTAGACTGTAAATAGAGCCACCCTTGCTCGAAAGAAGAATTTCTTTCTATATACTTTCCCTTATTCTCCAGGAATTAGGTACAGAGTGCACCCATATTCATTTTCTATCTTGTCCTGATCATCTTAGTTCATATCATAACTGGTTGCTCGGTGTTAAAGTCATTGACTCTGTTTGCATCCATATGAATATTTTCAGCATTTTGTTTAATGGTGTTGATATATATATATATATATATATATATATATATATATATATATATATATATATATATATATATATTAATATATATATTAAAAATTTAAATTTTTGTTCTTGCTCTTTTGCACTTGATTTATTTTGAGCTTAAACACTCTAGATATATATTTACTGTCACTTTCAGTTCAGTTGCAGAGGTTGCAGCCATTGTAGTTGTGATTTTCTTCTTAAATTCACAGAAAATCATTGCAGCATTTGCGGTCACGATTGCAGTTCCGGTGACACTTTGGGACAATGTTGTGATCAAGAGGGTTATCCCAAACTATCAACAAATTTTGTGAGTGAGAATCAATTTTGGCAACTTCATCTGCACAATGATTAGTTTCTTTTAGCACATCATTCATTGATAAGTCCTAGAAAGTCACTAAATAATGTCACCATATTTGGGATTTTCGGTCCTCTTTTAGCCATGTTTGCTTTCCTTTTGCGCTTGTTATCTTTGTTTTCGTACAATTTCCGTGTGCTTGTTAGTGTTCGTATTTTCTTGTTTTTCTGTGCCTTTTATTGCCTTTTTAATTTATTTTATTTATTGTTTTCTGTAGGGAGAAAGCAAATTCCAGTAGTCTGGCGCCTGGGCGCCAGACGTGGCGCCCAGGCGTCAGGCATGTGAAGAACCAGGGCTCTCTGCCCAGTTGGCGCCCAGGCGCCAGGCGTGGCGCCCAGGCGCCCAACCCCTGAACTGGCCATTAGATGCTGCAGCCTTGGCGCCCAGGCGCCAGACTTCGGACCAGCAGCATAAAATCTCTTTTTTTGAGCATTTTAACCTAATCTTGGACTTGGGAGATTTTGGGGAGCTTGGAGGCGGCTAGGGTTTACTCTACAGAGCTGGTTAGGGGGGAGAAGAGCCTTCCTTCAATGGATTGGTCTTCTTTCCCCCATCTCTTCTCTTTCCTCTTCATTTTCTTCTCTTTTCATGTTGTATTTTCTTGTATTATGTAGTGGTAGGTAATATGTAACTCAAGGATTGTTATGAGTCCGATTTTAGATTAGGTTTTGTGTAATTTCTCGAACTCTTGTAGTTATTGCTTGGTTAATGCATGTTTATTTATTCCAATCTTAATGCTTTCCTTTAAATTGGCCATTTATTGGGATGATTGGGTGTTTTTACCAAACTTGGGAAGGGGAGGTAGAAACAAGACCAAATGAGTAAGTTGTATGAGTTCTTGAACCTTAAAGGAGAGGGGATTGATTTGCTAATATCATAGGAATATAGTTATTAGCCTCATATAGTCAAATTAGGGTTTGGTCATTTAATGAACTTGATTTTCACATAAGGAATTATGGAGAGTTAGGTTTTATCTTAGTTGAGGTTTGGGAAAATCCTTCTAGGAATATTCGTGCCCTAGACTAGCATGTACAAGTGGTAAAAGCAAGAGTAAGAGGATGATAATGGAATCTATGAAGAATGATGGGCATGGTGGTTGATGTAATTTAATTTCTTATGAGGTTTTGTTATTGAATGATTCGTTTCAATTGCATTTCGTATTTTGTTGGCGTGGAATTACCGGATTGAATTGCTCTAAAAATGATTGATCACCACTTTTATGAGTTTGGGAGTTTTTATCTATGCTAGGGATAGCTAGGTATTAACTAGCCCATTGTAACTTCCACCATAAATCGGATTAATCTAGGGATGGATAATCTTATTTATGTGGTTTTTATGAGTTCCTAAACTTAATCACCTACTTGAATGATTGGATTAAGGAATTAAACAATCATTGGGTATAGGTAGGTTTGTTTCTCCAAGGGATTGGGTTCAAACACTTGAGAGAGCTTAACCAACTCCAAAAGGATTTGCAATTTGATTGAATCAGTCTTTAACAACTCAAAGACTCATTTGTCTATGAATTAGTCGGATTAAGAATTAAATGAAGTCAATCCCATCAATCCTAGGTTACTGTCATTAGGAGTAGCTTAGTTTTAGGTTTAGATAGAGTTTAGTTTATTTTGTAACATTAGTTTTATATTTTCGTTCAATGATTCGTCTAGATAGCATTTAACTTTAGCTTCGCGGGTACTTGGTACCTCAATCCTCGTGGGAACGATACTCTACTCACTCTGTATTACTTGTGCGATTGGTGCGCTTGCCAAATCGACCTAACATTCATTCATGCGAGAGTAACGTTACTTTTTCAAGATTTGATTAGGAGGTTTCCTGTTGGGCTACAACGTTACAATCATTTCTTATTACCACATTTTTCAGGCCTTAGCTTAGTGTTGGGTTTGACTTGAATTTTGTGGGTGACCCGGTTTGTAACCCGACCCACGACCCACGACCCATTTGTCTCTATATATATGAGTGTGAGGGAATTCATTAGAAGAGTGGTTGATGTAATTTCTCTCTGTATAGCCTCCTTCAGAAAATAATACAGATATTCTCTCTGTCCGTGGACGTAGGTCGCATTGACCGAACCACGTAATTTCTTTGTGTGTTATTCTCTATCCTTCTCCTTGATTAATTGCATTTCAGTAACCTAACAAGTGGTATCAGAGCTTTGGTTCATTTTTGGTTCGTCGGTTACTGTAGCACGTCCGAAAATTTTCAGATCCGGCTCCAAAATTTCAGATCTTGCCCCGATTTGGTTGATTTGGAGCATAGGAGACCATTCTCTGCATCTTTGGTGCGTTAAAGAACGTCGGAGACCAATTTTTGGTGGTAAGAAAATTTTCAGATCTAGTTTTAAATCTCAGATCTAGCTTGATTCGCTTGTTTTTTGGGAAAAAGAGACCGTTTATTGCATTTCTAGTGCATTGGAGATCGTTTTTCAGTTGTTTCGGTGAGTTTTTACGGTTGCGAGTACTGTTCATCACCGGAATCTTCATCGGAAGTACTGTTCATCGTCTTCTACGGCGAGGCACTGTAACACGGTCAACGGTACTATTTGGTCAAAGTTACTGTTTGGTCAAAGTTGCTGTTTGGTCAAAGCTGTTGTTTGGTCAAAGCTGCTGTTTGGTTAAAGCTGCTGTTTGGTCAAAAATTGCTGTTTGGTCAAAGCTGCTGTTTGGTCATTGTTGTTGTTTGGACCAAGTTTTCTGTTGCGATCGTTATTGTTTCCTCGACACAGTTCCGGTAAGTTTATGTTTAATTCAGAAAAGAATTCTGAATTTCTGTGTGAATTTACTGGATTGTGCTGGATTGAATTTCTGGTTTACTGCTGTGAATTTTGTTGGACTGCTGTGTTGAATTTCTGTTAGTGAAGTTCTGGTCAGTTTGCAAGGTTCTGAACAGTTTTGTGAAATTCAATTTCTGATTGCGAAATTTGCTAGTAATTTATCTGCTGTTATTTGAGAAGATGTCGACTCATAAATTCGATATTGAGAAGTTCAATGGATCGAATGATTTCACTTTGTGGAAGGTAAAAATGAGGGCACTTCTGGTTCAGCAGGGATGTGCAGTGGCATTAGAAGGAGAAAGTAGTCTACCTAACACGTTGAAAGAAGAGGAGAAGAAGGAAATTTTGGCAAAGGCTCATAGTGCATTACTATTGAGTCTGACAGATGAGGTGTTGAGAGAAGTAGTTGATGAATCAACTGCTGCAGGTTTGTGGAAGAAATTGGATGATAAATACCAGAAAAAGTCTCTCACAAACCGGTTATATCAGAAGCAGCGTTTGTATACCCTGCGGATGACAGAAAATATGCAGGTAAAAGATCATCTTGATAATTTTAACCGAATTATCCTGGATTTACAGGGTGTTGGGGTTAAGATAGATGATGAAGATCAGGCTATCATTCTTTTGTGTTCTCTACCAAATTCATATGAGAACTTTGTTGACACTATGTTGTATGGTAGAGATAGTATCTCTGTTAATGATGTCAAAGATGCTTTGCAGTCTAAAGAGCTGAAGAGAAGAGTCTCTAGTTCTAATGAGGATAGTGCAGAAGCAGGTTTGTATGTTGGCAGAGGCAGAGACACTAAAAGGGATGATGGAAAAAGAAGCAAGTCACGGTCTAAGTCGAGGAACAAAGGAGGACCTCGATGTTATCACTGTAAACAGAAGGGGCACATCAGGAAGAATTGTCCACAGAGGAAGAAGGGAAATGACGAGAAGGAATCGAATACCAGTGGTAGTGCTTCGGTGGTGCAAGATAGTTCTGACGGAGAAGAAGACATTGATGTTCTCACAGTCAGCACCTCTGGTTCTGCAAATACTTGGGTCTTGGACACAGGTGCATCTTATCATATGACTTTCTCACGTGAACTGTTTACTTCTTTCAAGGAGTGGAATGGTGTTGTGAGGTTGGGTGATGATGAGCAGCTCAGTGTTAAGGACTGTGGTTCTGTGCAGATTCAGATGTATGATGGAATAGTCAGGACGCTTGATGCTTGGTATGTTCCAGGTCTACGGAAGAACTTGATTTCTCTTGGTACTCTAGACAAACAAGGGTACAAGTACTCTGGAGAGAATGGACAGTTGAGAATTTCCAAAGGTGCTCTGGTTATAATGAAGGGTAAATTGCAGCATGGCATTTACTTTCTGATTGGTAGTTCTGTGATGGGGACAGTGGCTGTATCTAAATCTTTAGGGAAGAATGATGATTATATAGAGTTGTGGCATTGCCGATTGGGACACATGAGTGAGAAAGGGCTGTCAATTCTAAGTAAACAAGGATTGTTAGAAGGAGCAGAAACTGGGAAACTGAAATTCTGTGAAGTTTGTGTTATGGGTAAACAACGCAGAGTTAAGTTCAGTTCTGGGAAGCATACTTCTACGAATGTTCTGCAATATGTTCACTCAGACTTGTGGGGTCCTTCTCCAGTTGAATCTCAGGGCAAATGCAAGTACTTTGTTACTTTCATTGATGACTACTCTAGAAGGGTTTGGGTATATTTTCTGAAATCCAAAGATGAAGTGTTTGGGAAGTTCAAGGAGTGGAAGACCATGGTTGAGAAACGGACTGGAAAACAGGTCAAAACACTCAGAACTGATAATGGGTTGGAGTTCTGTAACGCTCTATTTGATGAATTTTGCAAGAAAGAAGGTATAGTGAGGCATCGCACTGTACGTCATACACCACAGCAAAATGGAGTTGCAGAACGTATGAATCAAACTGTAATACCCATAAAAAATAAAATATAAATATTTGTTTACAAACTACTGTTACTATTTCAGTATATTCACCCGTATAATACTATTTATGTATATGGTACTGTTCATTTATACAATCGAAATGTCAAGTACTAGATGTGGTTTGGTCATAAGAGAAAACTATAAAGAAGTTCGTGGGAGAAAATGACGTTTTATGTGTAAAAATACCCTCAGGGACTAAAGTGAAAGGACTGAATTGAAAAGAAACTTAAAGGTTTAAGGTGAAATGATAGTTTTCCCCTTAAGTTTTTCAATAGTAAGCCGCCAGCGACTTTTCCGAAATTTGCACAGTAACCGTAAATGATTAACGTGGATTATTTTATTAGAAATGTCTTTTTATGAATAGTAAATTGAATATTTATTAGTGCATAGTGATAAATAGTACCGTTGACTTTTCTTATAAATAGGCTCTTCCATTTCACTTCTAAATTCACACCTTCAACTTCTCTTCTTCTCTCCTTAAGTTTTTCTTACTCAAATGCTAGGCCTCTGAGATTTTGGGCCTTTCCTTTTCAGCTTAGGTAAGGATACTATGCCCTTTCTATGTCTTTCAAATTTTAGAAGTTATTTTCTTAAGTATGCTCTGTGGTTGCGGCCTTGGCTGATCTTCCACATCAGAAAAACTGTCCTTAGCTGTTTATATGTTATTTTGATTATCTGATTACCGAAATAGAATGTAAACTGTGAAGAATACATGTCTAGGAAAGTTCTGGCTAAGGAAAGACCTGGTTTTTAAGTGTGTCCAGTGTGACCCTCCACTCTTTCCTGGGAACTTACCTGGTGTACTCTTTTACAGATTGTATTCTCTATTTCTGGTATGAATAGTGATCGTACGTATGAATAGTGACCGTACGTATAAATAGTAACTGTACATATAAATAGTATCCGTATATAAAAAATAGTATTCATACGTATGAATAGTGACCGTATGTACGAATATTATCTGTATGTATAAATAGTATCCATACGTATGAATAGTGACCGTATATATAAATAGTGATAGTATATATAAATAGTGACCGTATATATGAACAGTAATCGTATGTATGAACAGTATCTGTATGAAAACAATCCTAACTTGTTTTCTCTAATCTTTCATGAAAATCTCTGTAGCGGTATACTGAAATTTATTTGTGTACTCTTGTCCGTAACGACTTAGAGAAGTGATACTCGTATGGAATCGAGGTGAGAGATCCTACCTTACCTTGTTTGCTTATTTAATGTATATATTAAAAGTATACTCTATACATATATGTGACATAAAATTCATGCATTCATGTTATACATTGAAATGTGTAAATATGATTCTGTTGTGAACTTTTCCTGAAATGAGATGCATATGGTTGCCTATGATTGTGTAATGTGGTTGTGTTTGATCTTGATAGAAACGGAAATAAAGTTTATGAGATCCCATAGGATGAAATAAGGGTGGAATGAAATCACTATAGCCACGTGATATTGAATATGATATGAGTCCTTTTAAGGACGGGGTGAAATAAGGTTAGACTACAGATTTGTCCCTTTGAGAACAGGGGTGAAATAAGGGAGGATACGGCAGGGGCCGTGGGGCAACGACCACTTATTGTGGACGGGACCCGAAAAATGTCTGGGAACTTGATTTAGAATTGTATGAATTGTTTGAATTATTTGAAATGTGATTTGGTTTGATCTTAAATATGTTGTTAATTGCGAGATCGATTTGCTCACTGAGTTTAAAAGCTCACATTGTTTGTACAACCTTTTGTTCAGATCAGGTTGCCAGTGAAGAATATTCGCTAGAAGAGTAAATCACTTTGGACCCTCTCGCTATCGGGTAGGCCCCTCTATTGTTGTAGATTATGTTGCTCTGTAATCATCTAGGACATCTAGATCAGGGGTTTGGCATTTGGTTTGTATGTCAGCATAATAATATATTTTAGAATCTATTATTATGTGCAAATCATCTCTATCAATTTCAAATAAGAAAATTTGATATATTTTCTTCAGGAATGGTTATTTTGATAATGACTAAACTCATGGGTAGAATTTATCGAAAGGCTTACAGTGATGGGATATTCATCATTGTGCCGGTCATGTGCCCAAAAAACGGGTCGTGACAAAGTTGGTATCAGAGGCAATGGTTGTTAGGTCTCCTAGTGATTACAGAGTAAGGTAACCTTAGTAGGACCTCCTCTATCGTTGTGAACCCGGGCACAACTATAGAAAGACGGCTCTACTGAAGGTCCTGTAGGATGTTTTCATTTCCTTTCCCTCCGAGACTTATCTCTTCTTAGGAAGTATGTTCTCAGTTTTAGTTTTAGACAGATGTGGCTACACTTTTGAACTTAGTCAAGGAAAAGTTGTTACTTGTTTTGATTCCGTTGCTGTCGGATCAAATTTTATATGGTGGATTTTATAAGCTAAATTCATGATTGATTTTGTGTAGCTATATTATTTTAGGGTACTAGCCAATAAAAGAAACCACTTGCATTAAAAAAAAAAACTGAAGGATTACATTGCAAAAAAAAAAAAAAGAGAAGTTTACTCATGTATGAGTAATCTAAAAGCGAGGTGGTCTTGGATTAGGAGGGTTGTATTGTATCATCACCCCTCGACCATTCCTTGGAGCAAGGGACATAGCAATGTCGCGGAGGGTAGTGTAAATCCCATTCATACAATCAACACTTCTTTGTTGTTGATTGCAGAAGCACTGGGTAGACCAATAGAAGAACCTGTCTATTCTTGAAGTCATTTCTGCATGATTGCGTTTAGTTAACTTCTCCAGGTCTCCTATCATCTTTTTCAGATTTTTCACCTCCTGCTCTAGACAAGCGATTTTGTCCTCCGAGGTATGGCCCGTGCTAGTCTCATCAGCTTCCTCGATCTTCTTCATTTTCTTCTCCTTCTGCTTCTCTGGAGACCCCTCAAAAGGTCTTTTGCCCTTGTCTTTGCCCAGACTTAAGTTTAAGTCGAGCTCTTCTTCCTTAGCCTCTACTGTGAGATCAATGTACTTCCTTGAGGCCATGATTTGGAAAAATTTAGAAATTTTCGTAAGAGTATGAGGCGAGAGGAATACTGGGGGATTGTAGGCTCGGAGATTATTACTCTTTGTGGTGTGGTAACTGAGAACGCTGGAATGGTTTTTATAGAAAAAAATTTGGACTAAGAGACAAAGAAGATATCTTTTCACCGCACCCCTACACGATCAACCTATGGATTTCTGCAAGCTGGAAGCCAGAAGTCTAGGGTAGGCGTGCACACCAACAATGCGTCGCATTAATGCCAAAACCACGAAAGTCAGTATTCGGTGGATTTACGGCCGATTTTACTCGGTTTTCCCATTTCTCCCGTTGGCATTTTCCGAAATTCAAAGAAGTTGATAACATGGCCATCAAAGATTGCCTTAGATGCTTTTATGATGAACTGAAATACATTTCTCCGTTTTATTGTGTTGTTCTTAAGAGCCTTCAGTTGAGTATAATATACATAATTGATTGAATCATGTTGTAATTACATGTATGTATGTTATTCATGCATATTGAGTGAAGGCTACGATCAAGGAGAATATGTGATGATCCTACATATACTCATAGAGATGTGAAATCAAAATGACTTGGATAGAATGAAATGTGTAGATGATGATATATCTTCATGGTTACACATACTTACATATAATGCTCTCGTGGGCAAATGAAAGGCAGTGATTTCCTTACATCATGATAATACTTAATGCATGCGACCGTAAGCAGTTAACTTTGTTTTTAAATATATATATTTACATATATATTATCTGTAAGTCTAGAGTAAAGACACCGATTAGAATATAAGATAAGGCTAATATGAGACTACCCGATCATAGAGGGACATCATGATATGGGATTACAGGATAAAACAAGTTAGAGGGAGAAAATCTCAGACTGAAGAGCGTAGTTAGTCAAAAGTTTGAGAAATGTCAAGATTAGCCGAAAATTTTTTGAGGAAATCTTTGACTTATGTTAATTGCATTTACTATTTATCTGCATGTCCGACATTAATTGCTGGCATTGCGACATATGTGATCTATAAATCTTATAGCGAGCGGCGTATAGGTTGTGGTGGCTTTAGCTCCAGGGGCTTCGGGTTGTCTATAAATCTTGTATGCCCGTTACCCTACTCATCGCACCAAGCAAACCTACTTCTTTCATTACATACCTATTTCTCAATCTCCATTCCTTTCTCATTCGAAGTTATTTCTGAGATCCCTAGAGCAATGGCCGATAATAAGTCTTTCAACTTGAATTTTGAGACTGGCAACGTAGAGCTTGATTTAAATCTAAGTCTTGGAGACAACAAAGGGAAGAGACCTGTAGACAGGTCACCAGAACTAAAGAAGAGAAAGAGGGATGTAATAGAGTTGGAGGAGGACAACACTGCAACATCCTCAGAAAATAAGCTTGCGATCCTAGAGCGTAAGATCGAAAACCTGGAGCATAAGATAGAGAGCCTGGAATATAAGACAGAGGACCAGAAGCGACTAATAAATCGTCTCTTTGAAAACCAAGAGAAACTGATAAACCGTCGTTTCGGGGAACTAGCTAATCGAGTTGATAGACATTCAATGTTTGCAACTCAAAATTTTCGTGACCAACAAGCAAGGTGTATTGACTGTATGAACGGAGTAACTTCTGCTCTTCGCCAAATTTCTCAGGCGCTTCCTCCAGAAACCCTTTCTAGGCTACAACGATTAGCTTCCTCCTTAAGGTCTGAAGCACCTTCCTCTTCTAGACCTGGAGCACCTTTTACATTTCAAAAGCCTCCTCGTCCTTAATTTATTTTTCTTTTGTTTGTACCTAAAGCTACATTTGGTGTAAGCTTCATGTATTAAAATTATCTATGTACTAGAAATAAAATTTAAGTTAGTATCTAGATCTTCTTTGTTGAAGTGATTCATTTTACTGAAAGAACTTCAGGAATGAGAAGATATTGGACTTGTTATATTTCATACTTGATTCTAAAGTATAGTATAGTAATATCTTTTTGACTGAGCAGAGTTACTAAAATGATATTTCATTGCACTTCTGAGCTATGGAGGAATGCTGAATAAGTATTTTATGAACCTATATATAGAGAACTATGGGTTTGCCCTAAGCATTGAAGGGATACGACTCTATATGAGTCATTGAGGTGAGAGGAATTTCTATATATATTTATTTTATAATTATGCATGAGGAGTATGTTATTTACTTAACTCATTTTCTGGAATTGTTCTTCCTAGAGAATTATGTAATAATTTTACGTGATTTTTCCTTTTATATGACGCCATTAGCTGAGAGTGTCGCCTTAAGGTAGAAGGATCGCCTTCGGGCAAGAGTATTACCTATGACCAAAATGATGCCTTCGGGTAGGGTACTTGTATTCGTAAAAGTTATAAGTTATGTGTATGGTAGCTTGTGTTCTGATATTCAGTATAAACTGGAAAGACCACGTGCCACTGTTGAGAAGACACCTATTTGAGGTTTTACATAGAGACAGAGTTCGTCTCTGATTAGGTGGTTTGAGTTTGGTAAAGGTTATGAGGATGAGACACTTTATGGTACAAAAGATTGTGGAGAATATCAAACTGATGAAGAAGAGATTACTTGCTGTTTAGAAAAGGAAAAATTCCTATGAAAATTATTGATAATGCGGTTTAGAGTTCACAGTCAATGGTATAATGTTCTTGTAAATCTCACCAAGGGAGTGATGAGGTTTTGGAAGAAAGAGATGCAAAGGATGAAACATGGACGAAGTAATCACACTTATTTCAATCTTGAGATGAGTTTTGAATTTGGGGGACCGAATTCTCTTAAGGGGGTGATAATGTAATACCCATAAAAAATAAAATATAAATATTTGTTTACAAACTACTGTTACTATTTCAGTATACGGTACTATTCACCCATATAATACTATTTATGTATATGGTACTGTTCATTTATACAATCGAAATGTCAAGTACTAGATGTGGTTTGGTCATAAGAGAAAACTATAAAGAAGTTTGTGGGAGAAAATGACGTTTTATGTGTAAAAATACCCTCAGGGACTAAAGTGAAAGGACTGAATTGAAAAGAAACTTAAAGGTTTAAGGTGAAATGATAGTTTTCCCCTTAAGTTTTTCAATAGTAAGCCGCCAGCGACTTTTCCGAAATTTGCACAATAACCGTAAATGATTAACGTGGATTATTTTATTAGAAATGTCATTTTTATGAATAGTAAATTGAATATTTTATTAGTGCATAGTGATAAATAGTACCGTTGACTTTTCTTATAAATAGGCTCTTCCATTTCACTTCTAAACTCACACCTTCAACTTCTCTTCTTCTCTCCTTAAGTTTTTCTTACTCAAATGCTAGGCCTCTGAGATTTTGGGCCTTTCCTTTTCAGCTTAGGTAAGGATACTATGCCCTTTCTATGTCTTTCAAATTTTAGAAGTTATTTTCTTAAGTATGCTTTGTGGTTGCGGCCTTGGCTGATCTTCCACATCAGAAAAACTGTCCTTAGCTGTTTATATGTTATTTTGATTATCTGATTACCGAAATAGAATGTAAACTGTGAAGAATACATGTCTAGGAAAGTTCTGGCTAAGGAAAGACCTGGTTTTTAAGTGTGTCCAGTGTGACCCTCCACTCTTTCCTGGGAACTTACCTGGTGTACTCTTTTACAGATTGTATTCTCTATTTCTGGTATGAATAGTGATCGTACGTATGAATAGTGACCGTACGTATAAATAGTAACTGTACATATAAATAGTATCCGTATATAAAAAATAGTATTCATACGTATGAATAGTGACCGTATGTACGAATATTATCTGTATGTATAAATAGTATCCATACGTATGAATAGTGACCGTATATATAAATAGTGATAGTATATATGAATAGTGACCGTATATATGAACAGTAATCGTATGTATGAACAGTATCTGTATGAAAACAATCCTAACTTGTTTTCTCTAATCTTTCATGAAAATCTCTGTAGCGGTATACTGAAATTTATTTGTGTACTCTTGTCCGTAACGACTTAGAGAAGTGATACTCGTATGGAATCGAGGTGAGAGATCCTACCTTACCTTGTTTGCTTATTTAATGTATATATTAAAAGTATACTCTATACATATATGTGACATAAAATTCATGCATTCATGTTATACATTGAAATGTGTAAATATGATTCTGTTGTGAACTTTTCCTGAAATGAGATGCATATGGTTGCCTATGATTGTGTAATGTGGTTGTGTTTGATCTTGATAGAAACGGAAATAAAGTTTATGAGATCCCATAGGATGAAATAAGGGTGGAATGAAATCACTATAGCCACGTGATATTGAATATGATATGAGTCCTTTTAAGGACGGGGTGAAATAAGGTTAGACTACAGATTTGTCCCTTTGAGAACAGGGGTGAAATAAGGGAGGATACGGCAGGGGCCGTGGGGCAACGACCACTTATTGTGGACGGGACCCGAAAAATGTCTGGGAACTTGATTTAGAATTGTATGAATTGTTTGAATTGTTTGAAATGTGATTTGGTTTGATCTTAAATATGTTGTTAATTGCGAGGTCGATTTGCTCACTGAGTTTAAAAGCTCACATTGTTTGTACAACCTTTTGTTCAGATCAGGTTGCCAGTGAAGAATATTCGCTAGAAGAGTAAATCACTTTGGACCCTCCCGCTATCGGGTAGGCCCCTCTATTGTTGTAGATTATGTTGCTCTGTAATCATCTAGGACATCTAGATCAGGGGTTTGGCATTTGGTTTGTATGTCAGCATAATAATATATTTTAGAATCTATTATTATGTGCAAATCATCTCTATCAATTTCAAATAAGAAAATTTGATATATTTTCTTCAGGAATGGTTATTTTGATAATGACTAAACTCATGGGTAGAATTTATCGAAAGGCTTACAGTGATGGGATATTCATCATTGTGCTGGTCATGTGCCCAGAAAACGGGTCGTGACACAAACACTGTTGCAGCGTGCGAGATGCATGCGATTAAACGCTGGCTTGCCAAAACAATTCTGGGCTGAAGCAGTTAACACTGCTTGTTATCTGGTGAATAGATCGCCATCTACTGCAATTGATTTTAAGACTCCTCAAGAGGTATGGTCCGGTAAACCTTCTGATTATTCTGGCCTGCGTATATTTGGTTGTCCTGCTTATGCTCATGTGAATGATGGTAAACTAGAGCCTAGGGCAATGAAATGCATATTTCTAGGGTATGCACATGGAGTTAAAGGGTACAGACTGTGGTGTACTGAAAAAGATAGAACTCTAAAATTTATTATTAGCAGAGATGTAACTTTTGATGAGTCTGCTATGTTTGGTCAGAAGGAGGAGCTTGGTAGTCATGCAGGTAATAATGATCAAGGTGCCAACCAGAAGGTGGAAATTGAAGTTCAAACTTCAAAAAGGGTTATAACAGATGTACAGCAGCCCAGGGAAGAAGAAGAATCACAACCTATAGCAACAAGGAGGGAAAGAAGGGAAATCAGAAAACCTATAAGGTATGCAGATTGTGTTGATATAGTTGATATTAATTCAGTTGCTTATGCCTTGGCAGTAGGTGAAAGCATTGATTCTGATGACCCGAGATCATATAAAGAAGCAGTTGAGAGTAGAGAAGCATCAAAATGGCTGGTTGCAATGAATGAAGAGATGCAATCTCTTGAGAAGAACGAAACATGGGATCTTGTACCGTTACCAAAGGGAGTGAAACTGGTAGGATGCAAATGGGTCTTCAAGAAGAAAGAAGGTATTCCTGGAGTTGAACCAGCAAGGTTCAAAGCACGACTTGTGGCAAAGGGTTTTTCACAAAAGGAGGGAATTGATTATCATGAAGTTTTCTCCCCGGTTGTGAAGCATAAAACCATTCGTGTCCTTTTGTCCATGGTAAGTGTCTTTGACTTGGAGTTGGAACAACTGGATGTGAAAACTGCTTTCTTACATGGAAATTTAGAGGAGCAGATCTATATGTCACAGCCAGAAGGATTTCTTGATTCTGAGAAGAAAGATCATGTATGTTTGCTGAAAAAGTCCTTGTATGGTTTGAAGCAGTCTCCTAGACAGTGGTACAAGAAATTTGATGCATTCATGACTTCCCATGGTTTTCTGCGTAATCAGTTTGATAACTGTGTCTACTCTAAGAAACTTGCAGATGATTCTTATATTTATTTGTTGCTATATGTTGATGATATGTTAATTGCTGCAAAGAACAAGGTTGAAATTGATAGTTTGAAAGCCTTGTTGAGCAGTGAGTTTGAGATGAAGGATTTGGGTGCAGCCAAGAAGATATTGGGCATGGAGATTTGGAGAGATAGAAGTGCAGGTTTACTGTATGTATCTCAACAGAAATACATAGAAAAATTGTTACAGTCTTTCCAAATGAATAATTCTAAGCCGGTTAGTACTCCGTTGGCGGCACATTTTAAACTTGATGCTAGTACAATACCTACTACAGCTGAGGAAAAAGGGTATATGAGTTCAGTGCCCTACTGTAATGCTGTTGGAAGCTTGATGTATGCAATGGTGTGTACTAGGCCTGATCTGGCTCATGCAGTCAGTGTGGTAAGCAGGTTTATGAGTAATCCTGGGAGAGCTCACTGGAGTGCAGTTAAATGGATTATGCGGTATCTGAAAGGTACGAGTAATATTTGCTTGGTTTATGGTGCTGATAAATCTGATAGTGGCTTGGTTGGTTATACAGATTCAGATTATGCTGGAGATCTTTTGAGGAGGAGATCCTTAACATGCTATGTCTTGACTCTGAATGGATGTGCTGTCAGTTGGAAGGCAACACTTCAATCTACAGTTGCCTTGTCTACCACTGAAGCAGAATACATGTCATTGGCAGAAGGAGTTAAGGAAGGTATGTGGTTACATGGTTTGATTGATAGTCTGGGGTTAAATATTCAGAGACCTATCATTTATTGTGATAGTCAGAGTGCATTAAGTTTGGCCAAGAATCCAGTCTACCATGAAAGGTCGAAGCATATTGATATTAGATTGAATTTTATTCGAGATGTGATAGAAGACAAGAAATTATCCATCGAGAAGATATCCACAGCAGATAATCCAGCAGATATGTTGACAAAGGCTCTACCTTCAGAGAAGTTCAAGCATAGCTTGGACTTGGTGAATGTTCGCATTCCATGAAGCCCTACAGGGCTTGAATGACAGAGATGAATTTGTACTTAGTTCTGGTGATTTGAGAGAATTCAAGTCAAGGAGGGAAATTGTTGGGTTTGACTTGAATTTTGTGGGTGACCCGGTTTGTAACCCGACCCACGACCCACGACCCATTTGTCTCTATATATATGAGTGTGAGGGAATTCATTAGAAGAGTGGTTGATGTAATTTCTCTCTGTATAGCCTCCTTCAGAAAATAATACAGATATTCTCTCTGTCCGTGGACGTAGGTCGCATTGACCGAACCACGTAATTTCTTTGTGTGTTATTCTCTATCCTTCTCCTTGATTAATTGCATTTCAGTAACCTAACACTTAGATTATATTATAGTGCACAATCAACTCATTTAGAATCACATTATAAATTGAGAAAACCTTCTAAAATGAATTTAATTTCAAGACAAACTGTACTATTTTTCAAATAAATTATGGGTACAATAGTACCAAAATCCATTTGTTCATTTGATGAATGAAGAAACAACAGTATTGAAATGAATAAAATATAATATCTAAAATTGAAGTTACTTGAGATAAACTATCAACGTTTTCTTATCTTAAAATTCATGAAGGATATTATATTTTGATTGGCAACTTAAAAGTTAGGAAGTTAAACATTCATTCTTTTTTTCCTTTCTTTTTTTTTTGGGTCTAATTTTATTTTATTCCGGTTTAAACTAACAATTTAACGTCTATCTATGAGCTCTGTGCAATTTTAATAATTAATTATTTTATTATCTAACTTCAAAAAATTAATAAATTCATCATGCATTAGTTTCTTAGTATGTTTAAAATTTTTTTATATTTCTTTAAATTCATTTCAAGTTTTCTTTTAAAAAAGTGGCCCACTTTTACAAAAGGACTTATAAAAATAAACCAGCCGTGTTTTGCAATGTTGGACCTGTTTGATTTGGATTTTTTTTTTATTTTCACTAAAAATAAAAAATAAATTTGAAAATGTATTTGGTTGAGTTTAATAAAAATATTTTCTTAAAAGTATTCTTTAAAATAAGTTCAAATCTAAAAACACCAAAAAAAATAATTTTAGTGTTTCAAGAAATGAAAACTAAAAATAAAAATAAAAAATATTTTCACAAACCAAACAAATCAACTTCATAAATAATTGAAACTAGGATCGATATTTAGAAACCATAATTACAAACCATCGAACAACATTTAGAAACCAATTTTATTTTCTTTAAATATTTATATCACAAGGAACACCAGCACAATTTCCATTTTAACTAGACAGGAAAAGGTTCCTGTCGATGAGATTATAGAGTCATGTCTAGAGTGAAGAATAAATACAAGGCTATAACAAAACAGAGATAAGGTCCAATGGCATAATATTAGACTTATCCTTTGAATAGCTACCTCTACCGCTCCTCTGGCAAAACCTCAAATTCTACCATGCTTTTTGGAAAGGATTCAGAAATCATGACTAAATTTACTTTTAATTATGACAATAAATATTTGTAGAAATCGTGGTTAAAAAGCAATTTAGCCACGATAAAAGTACATTTAGCTACGATTAAAATTGTTGGTAAAAGCACACAAAGCACTGGAGACGATCCGCATCCTTTGGAAAGAGGTGGAAAAATAGATTGAGTGGATCACACCGGTGAACATATACATCTATTACAAGACAAATAATATGTAGAGATACTATACAAAAGTATAATTTTTAAAGCTCAAATAATCGTTTCTCAAATCTTAGCTTTGATTTCGATAATTTAAAAACAAAAATTCAATTGATTGTGAATAAATGATTCAAATAAATCATAAATGTTAGTGAATGAAGTGGCATAAATTTGAAATCAAAAGTTTTCAACATCACAGGGATTCAACATAAAACATAGAAATTAATAAATAAAATTTTGTAATCCAAAAGCCAAACATTCTTAATATCATTGGGAGGAATATCCAACAAAATTGGAATGGAATAACCCAACTGATCCACACTACTCCCAGCTTCCACATTCTCCACATCACTTAACCAGCTACCTTATGTGGCCCTTACATCCAAATTACCCAACGTATCATAAAAGTTTGGAAAGTAGTAACGGAACTTATTGACGGATGAGATCCATTACTAAATCCAAAATTTTGTGACGGAATTTAATGGTTTAGTAACTCATTTTAGTGATAGATTTCAATTTGTTACTAAATTACAAAATGTTGTAAAAAATAGTGATGAATTATGAAGTCCATCAAAAATCTATCGCAAATAATAAGATTTAGAAATCCATCACTAAAAATTTGTCATAAAATGTTTTTTGGAAGAATTGGTTTCGTCATTAAATTTTAGAATGCTTAAAAAGAAATAGTGACAAATTCTGAAATCTGTCACAAATGGCAGAAGTTAGTAACAAATTTAAATCTATTACTAAAATTTCGTCACAATTTTTTAGTGAAAGATTTCAACCTGTCACTAAATTTCAAAATGTTAGAAAAAAGTGATCGATTCTTAAATTAATCACAAATGATAGGACCTAATGACAAAATCTAGTTCCTCACTAAAAATTCATCACAATTTTTCTGTTTTTAATAGTGAAATGATAATAAAGTCATAGACTCTTAATTTTTAAGCAAGGTAAAAGATTAGTGACACATTTAATATGAATGATAATTTGTTCATCTTCTAAATTTTACATTCAATGTTCAAACCTTAATTCTTAAACAACATTTACTATTAAATAAAAGCATCAAGGCATAGTTTTTCAAAAAGAGAAGGTATGGATTCTGAATTTTGGGATGACAGGTTACTAAATTTTCAAAAAGGAAAAAAAAAAGAGAATATATTTGATGTTTAGAACCAAGTTTTTTAGGCAAAACATAGCAAGTTGATATGTTTTTATAATTTAGCAATATATTATTGAATCTTTTAACAAATGTCTTATGCATATTTAATTTTATTGAGAATTTTGAGAATAATTACTAAAAGAATTTTATTGAATTAAATTTTTATTACTTTTTTTTTTATGGTCAAATTGGGATACTTCATTAGACCAAAGACACTAAGACCTTACACATATGAGATACAGCAGGAGACATTCTAAAATCTAAAAAACTTTTCAAGCCATAAACAATTATATAATACAAAATAATACATAGAGAAAATACACCTCTCAACCTTATATGAAGATTAAATTTTATAAAGCCTTCTTCGTTGAAAGATTTGATTGTCTTTATTGTAGATTTAATAAACAAGGTTGTAAATCTTAAAAAATAAAATAAAATCTAATCCATAATTTTCAAGAAGGAGGAAAAAATTGCTCTCACATTACATAGGCTAAATGGAGAAAATTTAAATACAGTTTTTTATAAGTGTATGATTTTTATAAATAATTGTATATTTTTTATAAGTCATTATTATATGATTATTTTCTTCAAGGATATAACTGTTCTAATTTAGTAGAGAATGCAAAATTATTTTAAAAAATTGTATATAAATCTAATCTATGTTAAATTATGGGCAAATATTTTCACCTGAGGGTAAAGTAAACTAAATTTATCGAGATTTAGTTAAAGTATATATTGCATTTTTATTTTAAATATTACATTCAAATATCTTTTAATTATTCTTAATTATTGAATCCTTTTTTCAAAATATGTACTTCTTTTAATAATAAAATTACATAATAATTTTTACTGTTATATTACTTATTTATTTATTTTATACCACGTAGACGAATGTACATTAAAAGTACAATTTGTAACAACCAAAAGCTAGGGGGTGGAGACAACCTTAAAAGACTGTGTCATAGAAGATTATAATTTTAATTTTAGTCATTAAACAATTGTATCACTGTTTTTATTATATTTTATTAACTTTTTTCCATCACTTTAAAGTATGATTTTGTTCTAATATTTTAGTATTAAAATAATAACATTTGACTGGAAAGTCAAACCAAATTGGTTATATGAATGATTTGAGGAGCAATAACCATTATATCTTCAGAAAAAAAAAATTATGCACAAATTTTTACATTTTTATTATTAAGTTTTTTAATCAAAACATGACAAACATAAAATTGTTCACGAAAAAAAAGCAAATAACCCCATAAACATTTTTTAATGTGTAAAAAATTTTCATAAATTTTTTATCTTGTGCAAAAAAAATACTTCTAATTAGTTGACGATTAGTTTGACTAACAGTCAACTGTAACTAAAATTTATAAATTACTACATCAACTCAATATGAATATGTCAATAAATGACATGACAAAAATAATGTCACTTTATCTTAGTTCTCTCTCTCTCTTCTTTTTTTTGATCTCTTTGTGTAGTTCTCTCTCGTCTTACCTCCTTAGATTGAAAACAAAGCACGTGGACATAAGGATGCTGGCAAGTGGCACAAGATAGGGGTGTACAAAACCGAACCAAACCGTCCGGAACCGACCGAACCTAACCGAACCGAGGAAAATCGAGCCAAAACCGATCAAAGAAGGTCTAAATCGGTTTTAAAAATCATAAAAATTTCGGTTTAGTTCTGTCGGTCGGTTCCGGTTTGGTTTGGTTTGGTTATAACCGAACCGAACCGAACTATGTATTATAAAAAAAATTTATATATATTTCTATCCAAAAAAAATTTATATATATTATATTATATTTATATAATTATATATATATAGTTTTAAAAAAATGATATACATTCCGGTTATGTTAAAATAGATAAAAGTGAGCTTTTTTTTTCTTTTAAAAAAAATTCTTTAAAATATCAAACCGTCCAAAATCGAACCGAACCGCCCAAAAGAAACCGAACCGAACCGCTCAAAAACCGAACCAAACCGCGTAAAATTAAAACCGATTAGATTTGAAATTTAGAAAATCGATTAGGTTTGGTTCGGTCCGATTCAAGCCCAAAACCGAATCGAACCGAACCGAACCGTTGTACAACCCTGGCACAAGATAGCACAGGATGAGCTGCTTTGTGAGTTGATCTGCACCAAGCAATTGGTGAGCGCCAGCTATGGTGAGCAACAGCTACGATCCATGGTCCTTGGCCTCGGCGAATCATATCTACGCTGACTACCTTTGGCGTCTTTCCAAGCCTCAATCATTTGCTGCATCCACGTCGGCCTCCCTATTGGCGTCTTGGCCTTCGTTCCCTGGAATGATTTGGTCCAAACCACTACCTTGATTGGGGAAAGACGAGGCTATTATGAGAGGATGAATTTTAGTAACAAAAGCAAATTGTGAACCGTTCATACCAACTTTTAATGTCCCCTCAGGGAAATCTACCGGGAGGTTGAGCTCCCCAGCGTTTAGCCTCCCTCCCTTTTCAGCACGTATTGAAATACGTCTTGATCAATTTTCATTTTTTTTTTTTGTACCTGGAGTGGTCTCTGATAATATATGTTAGAGGATGAGGTTGAACGCTGAAAAGCTCGACCTCCCTATATCATTTCTCATTTTCTCTCCATCATTACTTACTAAATAGAGACAACAGGAGAGAGAGAGAGAGAGAGAAAACTAAGATGAGATAACATTATTTTTGTTATGTCATCTGCTAATGTGTTTATTTTGAATTGAGATGGCAGTGTACAAATCTCAATCAACGTTAATCGTCAAACTAACGGTTAACTAGATGGAAGAATTTTTTTTACATAAAAAAAAAGTTTATTGGAGTTCTTTGTTGAATTTTATAGTTTATGAAAATTTTTTGTAAATTAAAAAAAAATCATAGGAATTATCTGTACTTTTTCTATTTTTTAATTAGAACATGATAAGTGAATAACTTTTATAAAATAATTTTATATTTTTGACAATTCATTATTGTTGGATTGATTTTTTAAAAAGTTTTTTTATACATATTCAGTTCTGAGTAAAAAATTTGATTTATGCACGTTTTTCTTTTTCCCATATCTTCCGCTTTGATCTTTTAAAAATGATATCTCAAAACAAGCTAAACAATAGTCTAAAAAGAAATCTGAATGTGTAACTTAGGAGCACTCACTCATTTGCTTTCACAAATCACATATATAACCTGAGGACCAAATAATAAACACGGGAATCTAATTTGTGTATTCTCTCTCTATCACTAAAAGATAACTTCTCCATATACAGAACGGCATACGACGTCGGATTGCCTCTTTTGGTGGTGGCCAATTGGCCAATTGGCCTCTTAATATCCACCAATACAAAACCTTTTTATTCATTTCTCATTCCGGCTTCTATGTTTCATGCTAATTTATATTATTATTATTAGGCAAAATGGTACTATATATATATATATGCATCTAATATTTATTTTAATTTTTATTTATGTCTCTAAATATTATTTTGCTCCATTATGTTCATATTCTTTTAATTTTTATCATATATATTTCAAAATGACGAAAATAGCTTTTATCCATATTCTCTCTCTGTCCTCACTAAAACCTTTGTGTTTATTCACCTAGGTCACTAGTTAAGATTTTTTCTTTTGTCTTTTACATGGTTTAAAATTATGTTTAACTTCATCTAGACTTCTCGTTCTAGAATATATTTTTATTTTGAATTTAAATTGATCCGTGTAAAGTTTTAGATTTATTCAATTTAGTCACTGTCATGCATGTATTACATCCGTCTCTCAGTTTTGCTTTCCAATCCAGCCCAGAACTTTATCATAAACTTTTTAGGACATTTTCTGTCATTCTCATCCTAGAGCAAGGCAAACCATAAATTAAAACTAAGTTCTTAAAAAACTCCAATCATCACGTCATTTCCTTGCTTTATTATTCATTTTATATCGTTTCCTTGCTTTGTTGTTCATTTTTTCTTTTTTTCTTTTTAAATAAATGACAGAGCAAGGAAACGACGTGATGATTGGAGTTTTTCCAGAACTCAGTTTTAATTCATGGTTTACCTTGCTCGAGGATGAAAATGACAAAAAATGTCCTAAAAATATATAAGAAGAAGTTCTGGACTAGTTTGGAAAGCAAAATTGAGAGATAGACATGATGCATGATAGAAACTAAACTGAATAAACCCAAAACTCTACAAGGATCGATTTAAATTCAAAACAAAATATATTTTGGAACAAGAGATCTAGATGAAGTTAAATATGATATTAAATCATGCAAAAGACAAAAGGAAAAATCTTAGCTAGGGACCTAGGTGAATAAACAAAAAAGTTTTAGTGAAGAGAGATAGAGAGGACAGAGAGAGAATCTAGATGGAGGATATTTTTGTTATTTTGGGGTATATATGATAAAAATTGAAAGAATAGGGGCATAATCGGGCAAGAAAAATTTCAGAGGCATAACTGAAAATCGAGATAAACATTAGATACATATAGTACTATTTTACCTTATTATTATTATTATTATTATTATTATTATTATTATATCTCTTTAAAGATGAACATTGATTATGTTAAATGCTTTTTTTTAGGAGTAGAATTTTGAATTCCAGTTCTGTAAATACAAAAAATTAATATTAAGAGAATTTTACATTTTATAATTCAGTAAATCTAATAAAAAGAATGACTTTGGTTTCTAAATCATATACTAACACAAGTATAAAATGAAATGTAAATGATAATATATACTAACAGGATTATTCAATTTATCCTATTCATTTTTATTATTTTAAATATTAAAAATACTATGATTTAATTTTATATTCAATAAATTATTCTAAAAAAATTTAAAATGTAAATGTGAAAATAGAAAGTCATTTAATTTCTCTTATTTCTTTTTATAATTTTTAAAATATAAAAAACACTATAATTTAATTCTATATTAAAAATATTTAACATGATATTAAAGAAAAAAATTACATGCCAAAGCCACTAATATTTAGAGATGTAAATTGGGCCCGTGGCCAGATCAAGCCCATCTATTTATAAGTGGATTTGGGTTTATTGATTTAGACTTGTATTTAAACGGATTATCCTGTTTAACCTCCTTTAACCTGTTTTGATAATTTTGATTTATAATATATAAGTATAGTATTTATATATTTATTTACTTCTAATTAAATTTACATATTTATATTTTATAAATAAAATCAAATAAGAATATACACTATATACACAATTTATTTTTATTTCAAATAAAGAAATATATATTCAACTAAACAAATTATAATATAGGAATATTAAAAGCAATATTTATTTATATTTAAGTAAAAAAATTTACAAAATTAGAACCGAAAAAAAAATTACATTTAGCACATTGGCTTGTTTGTTAATCCACGGGCTTAGACATCATGTTTCAAACCCGTTTATAAATAGTCTGAACTGCTTAATAGTGCCACTAATATTAATAACTTAATTTTAAAAAATACAAATCTCAATGTGTTAGTCTTTAAAAATTTAACTTTATGTAATTTTTTTGGTTACAAAGTTATTAACTCACTACATATTGTTATTGTGTTAATTCCTCAAGATAAATAAATATGCAATATAATTTTTTTAAAATAATTAACTTGTAATGAATTCATAATTTATAAAGAGTAACTCATTTAATCTTTAATTTTAAAAACCAAATAACAAAAAATATATTTTCAGAAATCAATTTATTTATTAGTCCTTTTATTTTATTTTGTGTTGGAGGGCCTCACAAGTCACAACTTAGTGGCCACCAAACACCAACAAACCTTCAGAATTGAAACGTAGAGCAGAGCATTACACTCTCAACTAACTGGGGATATGGCCCAGCTTATGAATGCCGTTCGCTACAGTAGCTATGGCGGAGGACCCTCTGCCTTACAGGTTTTTCTTTCAAATTTATAATTTTCTATTACTGCAGTTTCTTTTTCTTCCAAGTTGTGTGTGTGTCTGTGTGTGTTTTTTTTTTCTGTATATATATATATATATATATATATATCTTCATTATGCATTTGCCGACCCAAGGTGAAGTGCCCTAATTAAATTTGGGGAGGCATAGAAGTTGTCTTTTTCGTGTAAGAGTAATATAATTTGACCCTGCTAAATAAAGGACAAATGCAGGTTTGGTTCATTGATGATGCTCTTCATGAATTACCATATTCAAACATGTGTTAAACTGTTCATAATGGTTTCTTTGGTAGAGAAAACAGTTTGATTCCTATCCAGAAAAAGAAAAAGAAAAATGAATAGGTTTGTTTGATCAGATTTCCTCTTCCATTAGAGGGGGGGGGGGGGGGGGAACCTTCAGAGAGAAGAAAAATTATAGTTAGACTAATGTGGTATATGCAGGGTTGGAAATTCTTAATGGATAGGTTATAAAAGTAGCCTCCGTAAGAGGCATATATGAAGTTAACATCCGAAATCAAGCATCCAAAATGACTTTTGTCTGAGCTATGGAGCCTGAGGAAAATTACTTTAATTTGAACTCCTATGAATAGAAATCAACCTTGCTATGGGAAAAATATTCTATGTTACATGTTCTAATATAATTTATACCTTTTGCTTAATGCAGCATGACGAAGTTCCAATACCCACTCCAAACAAAGATGAGCTTTTGATCAAAGTGGAAGCAGCTAGTATAAATCCATGTGATTGGAAAGTTCAGAAAGGCATGCTGCGGCCACTTTTACCTCGCCAGTTTCCTCACACTTTTCCTTCTCTGTGACTTCATTCATATGAAAGAGATTTAAGTGTTATGAACTTAAACCACTCCAATCATTTTCTGATGCGAGCATGAGGGTCATATTCTTCAATCTAAACTATTCATCTTAGATTGAACGATTTGGACCAAAGAATTTTTTTTTTCTTTTGATCTAGACCAATTGATCGTTTTGAGATGGACGCCCAAATGAGGAATATGATCCTCATGTTTGTGCCGAAACATGTGGGAATTGGGGTTGTCTCACAGTAGTATTTTCAAGCAGCTGACTTTGATAAAGACCTGATGAGTATCTGTGTCTGCTTAAGTATATGAATTTTGCATGCAAAGGCATATTTTTCTTTTAAGTATCATTTGTCACTGCACTGTCAAATCCTTTTCTCTCGTATACTGTGACTGCTTTGTGCCGATGGACTGGATTTAGTAAAAGATCTGTACAATAATCAGTAGAAGATCTGGTTCTAAGAGCACATAATTATCATGATATCAATTACATAATACAACTGTACAAGTTAATATCCAACTTGGTATTCAGGTCTTCAGATATGTGAAACTGGCTTGTTGTTCCACTGTGATTGTCAGTTGAACTTACAAAATCATTTATAGATTCAATGTAATTTTTACATTGCAAATCTTTGTAAAGCACTGCACTGAAGATACTCCATGCTGAAGCAGGGGTTGATGTGGCTGGAGTGGTTGTTGAGGTTGGACCAGGTGTTCAAAAGTTCAAACCTGGTGACAAAGTTGTATCTATGGTTAACATCTTTGTAAGTGCACTCATTTATTTAGAACACATCTAATATATAAACTGCCTCTTCTATTAATATATCTAATCATCAAAAGATATCTCTATAGTTAGTAAGAGAATACTGAGGCATTTTTAGATCTTCCTCCGTGTCACAATATACCTGAACTCTTATATTTTAATTGTCTTTGTTAGACAGATCAAATGAACTTGCAATTGCATAAAATGAAATTTAAAATGTATAGTAAAATGTATTAAGCTTTAAATTATAACAGACATGTTCTAATTATTCTAATAACAGTAATAGCAGTAATTGTAATAACTGTAATAGGACGGGTTTTGCTGTGGAGAAAAGCTTGAGTTCTCATTAGTTCATTTCATTAGAAAAATTATATTTAACACCACATGCAGTAACTACATAGATTTGAAGATTTATCCAACGGTTGAGAGATCAAGCTTCACAGAGCTCAATCTCTCCATAGCAAAACCCTAATAGAATAGTAATAGTAGTAGTAGTTGTTGTTGTACTTGTAATCTGTAACAATAATAATAATAATTCTTTTCAACAATTTCATTTTTAAATGATTATTTCCTAATATTTAAATTGTAAGAAATTTCAGTTGCCATGATGATTTGTATTTTATAGCACTTCAACACAGAGATTGCCACTGTCTTTTTTTATAAGTTTAGGGAGCTTCTTTGTCCAATGATTCTCAGCTAACTTTTCTATCATTTGTGGTAATTTTTATGTTTCTTTTTATCTTAATTGCTTCTCTTATCGAAGTGATCTCTGATTTCCTTGAGCATATGGAAAATATTAATCTAAGTTGAATGATGCTTCAACATTGTTAGAAACGAAATCTTTAGGAGTTTGATCCTGGCTTCTCTCATTTAATAGAAGTTACAACTAAATTTCAGCACTACACAATGGTGTGATCTTATTTACCAAAAAAAAAATGGTGTGGTCTTGAAATTTATATTTTCTATATTATTTGTAACCATATTGATAACTGATAGGAGATAAAAAAAAATTGTTAGGCAAAGGCATTATTAAACATATATATGGTTGTGTTCAGGTGTGTAAATAAGTTAGTTTATAGCTTATTTGACTAACTTGTAAACTCGTTAGAAGTATCCGGTAAACTAGTTTATTTTTGTAGATTATAACTTATTTTGAAACACTACTTTGAATAGCTTATAATTTCTGATTTTTTGTTCCTTTATTACTCTTATCACTTTTTCAGAATATTCATTATACCCCTTAGCCTATTATAACCTAAATTCCCAAATTTCTTCACTTATTTGTGAATAATTTAAATTTTTATTTTTATTTTTAATTAAATTTACATATATAATATATTTTATTATATATAATAATATATAATAAAATATAATAATATATAATAAAATATATATAAATATATTACATATGCCCTTTTATGTCACTTTATATTTTTCAACTATTTCAACAGTTACTATTACTAAATACTTCTAATTTAATAAACTAGATTATAAGTTTTTAACTTTCAGCCAGCTTATCAGTTAATTTTGTCAAACAGAACCATAATGTCCTAGACCAATAATGCAAAATCGCTCAAGTGCATGTGATATGTTATTTCTTCCAAAGAATTAAGTCTAACACATCAGTAAGCTGATCTTATTGTTTCAAAACTATGAGTTCATTTCATCAGAAAGACATAGACCTTACTGTCAGTTACATTGGAGCAGATCACTAGCTCTTATTGTTCACAGTAAAATAAAACTTATCCCAATCATTTTAGGAATTTATTTGCAGGTGAAGACAAAATTAAGTGTTGTAATTTTTTCAGATTTATTTGCTATAA